>HG992192.1:2677931-3942419 GCA_905220545.2 Melitaea athalia | reverse complement strand
TATAGTATAAAATGCCAAAAGAAAATAAAAACTCTGCAAGAAAACGTGCTAAATTACAACGTGATTATAAAAGAGAACGTCGTAAAAATGATGAGTCTTTCGAAAAATTATAAAGATGATGTTATGATTGAGCTGAATAAACTTAAAAGCTGTCTTGGAAATAAAGATAGTGGGAACTATTCTGCTCAAATTGGTAATAAAGATGATATAAACCTTGCTCCAAAAAAAAAAAAGTCGAATGTCTCAAGTTCGTCAAAACGATGATTTTAGACAAAGCGAACGAGAAAAAGATAGATTAGCTAAGCAGGCTCAGCGATAATTTATTGCCTACCTTAACATATTATATTGTTTTAATCTAAGTATTATAAGAACGATTTTGTCTTTCAAAATCGATACAAAAAATAATAATTTTTTTTTTCAATTGTTTCTCTTTTAGGCAATTATTATTAATTTCAATTCGTAACACAATGAGCGTGTGAGGCGTGCACTTTTGGATTTTCCAAATTTTTTATATCTACTTATAATTTTTACTTTATATTTATATATAATTTAAAGCATACATATAAACGTATGTTTAGGTTAGGAAAATAAGTTTTAACCAAGTTTAAAATTAAATCTGAATGGTCCATGTGTATATGTAGTTTTAATTAAGAAGAATAAATGATGTGAAATAATTATGTGTTTTTTTTAATACAATCATTTTACATTTTTTTCTTAAATATAGTACATAATACCTCCGAAACTGTACATTGAATGCAAGGGTGCATACAACATAGAAACCTCGGTAGAATTATGTGCATTCATACCTTAAAACCGACGCCGCGTTGGCGCAACGGTCACTGCACTGAATTGTGGCTGTTGCGCTAGCGGTTGCGGGTTCGATCCCCGCACATGACAAACATTTTTTATTGGCCATACAGATGTTTGCCGTGGTCTGGGTGTTTGTGCAGTCCTTGTGGGTCTCCCCACCGTGCCTCGAAGAGCACGTTAAGCCGTCGATCCCGGTTGTTATCAAATATCATGTCCACCTGATAGCGATCGTTACTCATTGCAGGAAATATATCCGCCAACCCGCATTGGGGCAGCGTGGTGGATTAAGCTCTGATCCTTCTACATGGGGAAAGGGGCCTATGCCAAACAGTGGGATATTACAGATTAAAGCGATACCTTAAAATAATAATTATACATACTTCCATTAGAGTAGGGTAAAATCTGGTTCTTGTAGCCCCTGTTGGTATTCAAAATGTGTTGTATTAAATACGGCTGATATCTATTTTCCACTGAGAATAAGAGTGATCAAAATATAATTATAATAAAATCTGGTCTCTATGCATTCACATAAAAGTTTTATTAGTCTCTCATTACGATCTTGATTCGATAACTTTCGATGAATTAAAAGAAAATAATTTGTGGATAAATATAATAAGGCGGTCATAATCTGTATTTTTTATATTCATACTAGCTTCTGCGCGCGACTTCGTAGGCGTGGACTCCGCTCCTATTAGTCTTAGCGTAATGATATATAGCCTATAGCCTTCCTCGATAAATGGGCTATCTAACACTGACAGAATTTTTCAAATCGGTCCAGTAGATCCTGAGATTAGCGCATTCAAACAAACAAACAAACAAACAATCAAACAAACAAACTCTTCAGCTTTATTATATTAGTATAGATTATTGCCAGTTGCAATCGTGCAATAAAACAGTAATTATTCAACAAAATTGGTTTTTAATTAAATGTAGTAATTGTAGTTTGTAAGACAAACTTTGCGCGATTGTGTGTTCACAAACTAGAATTTTTTAACAAAATTTTTCAAATGAAACTACTAAAGTTTTGTTCTTTTAAAACCAATTTAAATCTCTAAAAAATATCAAAATATAGATAATCATAGAGATATGTACCTACCTGCATCGCAGATCTTCGTGTAACATTAGACGGTAAATTAATATAATCTGATCACTTAACTAAGTGTAAATAAGTCTTATAAAAAGTATTAAAAAGGTTTCATGTTGCGAGCAAATGTTTCAAGGTTATAAACACAATTAAATGGTTATAAATACTCATATTTCAGACGTGTTTTTGAAATAAACCAAAATACACAATACTTTGTTCTAAAGGCTTGACAACGTAATACGTTGTCGTAATTAACGATCTAGTAACTTTCTTTTCTTTTATTGATTTTTACGAATATAGTGAACTCTTTTCTGATCTATTATATTCACTATTAGTAGATACCTAAAACTAAATACAATAAAATGAGAAATTGCATTTCACATTTTTTTTAATAAATATAAGTACCTACTCGTAGTTATGACGAAATAAGCGTAGCGTAGGCCATAGATCATTTCATTCTGTGGCGTAGGGCCGTAGGCTAACGTTAGGGTACCTAAGCTATTTGAATTGTGATGTTTATTCATTCGATTCGTTTGGTTATTTAATTTTTTTAACATGAAATTATATACAATTGTATATTCAATTTATTTTACAAGTAGATATTATACACAAAGTTTATAGTAAATTACTTTTATCAAATAATAAATATAAGGCACACCATAGTGTTTCATGTTTTATTGTGTGTAGTATAGAGCTTGTTCCTGTATTATGTTGTAAAATTTTGAAATGTAAGCCATTGAATTGTATCCGAAATAGCATTCGGTATATTAAACACAGCACGGGAGCAGGGGCAACGTTTTGCATCATTAACTTCGATTCCCTCAATTAACCGCCAGTAGGCAGTAACTCTACAATGATTACTCTACCCAGCAGAACCTAAATATTTAACAGAATTTTAGTTTTTTAGCTAATTCTGTTTTATAATAGCTAAACCGGTAAAGTGAAAGTTGTTGTTTTTTAACCGACTTCAAAAAGGAGGGAGTTCTTGATTCGTCTGTTCTCAATTTTTTTTATATGAGTTACCTCATAACATTTTTCTGGGTGTGCAGAATTTGACAATTCTTTTGAAGTGAAACTTATTTAGGCGCATGAGGGGTAAAATTGAGTAAATTGAGGGGTAGATTGAGCAAACGCTAACGCGGCAGCGTCAGCGTATTCCCTACTATGAGTAACGATCGCTATCAGGTGTACATGGTAACAACCGGGACCGACGGCTTTACGTGCTCTCCGAGGCACGGTGGGGAGACCCCACAAGGACTGCACAAACACCCAGAATAAATGGCGTTACGAGCAACGTAACGAGGTCATTCGTTCAATAGATTTTACTCCTCATATTTTTTTCATACCACGGTCCTTATATGAAAATCAATTCTTAAGGAGTAAACTCCAATAAAATCAAAAAAAAAAAAAAAATTCGTAAAATGCGATCAAACTAACAACTTGAGGTGAAACTAATAACTTTAAATGTAAACGAGCTGAGATCACATAAGAGAGTTTCTAAAACCGAGTTTGAAAGTTACAAAATGAGATAGTCATTTTAACTTTTCAGACCTTGACACTGCGAAGTTTTAACTACTTTTTTAAAATACATTTAGGTATTCACCCTTCATTGTATAATTTTTAGGAAAAATTTAAGCTATCTCGTATAGAAATTGTATCTGCACTTATTTTAGTTGGAAAACTTTTCGGTCATCTATTTAGGCCCCTTTCACTGTTCATCAGGCGAGGCGAACTTGTTCAAATAAGTTTCGTGACTTGCCAACTGAGTTTCGGCCTACGAAATATAGCCATATTAAAAAGATTCTTATATTATGTGTATTTATTGTTTTACCTATACATTTTTCTAGTTCGTATTTACTTGACTAATCAATTGTTTTGTGTCACAACTTTTTGCAAATTCAATTATTTCACATGTTCTTTAACATTTTTAAAAATTAATACAGTGAAATGATAATATTTGGTAGAATTTGGAAAACATTGTGAAGATATAACAAAGATTTTAGTAACTCAGCAAGAATATTACAAATTTCAAAAACAGGTATTTTGAAATACCTAGGTATATAAATTTTTGGTTCATTTTAGTTCACATCTAAGTCATTGGTAGAATTTTAGAAGAATCGATAATTGAACGTCCCACACGAGTATCTAGTGTTGCTGGGTCAAGTGAGTCGAATTTTGAGACGAAATGTTTGAATAATCGTGACTTTGATTTTCAAATTCGGGACAGCCACAGCGATAAAAAGCGTTTTAGTAATTCAGCCTTGGCTTGACAAGCTATGAAATTTTAAAAAGCTACACTCAATACAACATGAGAATTTTTTATTGTAATGCGGTGGCAAACAAGTTTATGCACCGACTGATGGTACCTAGCTGCCTATAGTTGTATTATCTCGTTAACGAAAAAAGCAGACTTCAATTTACTACGTAGGGAGTCCAAAAAGATTATTAAAACTCATTGTTAGATATAACTCAAAATAAATCGTTAGATTTTGATCAAATTAAGTGGAGCACATGACAAGCGCCAGCTTTCAATTAAGTAAATTGAGAATCATCAAAATCAATACATCTAGTAAAAAGTTATGAGATATCGTAATTTTGCTAGGTGCATCGATTTTGATGATTTTCAACCGACTTCCAAAAAATAACTGGTTCTCAATTCAATTGTTTTTTTTCTTGTTTACGTGTCCTCATAAGTTTGTTTTGTCCAAAATCATAATATTGTGTACAAATCAGGTTGTTTCATCTCATGCTCGTTCTAAACAAGAACAATACACGGATGGGTCCATGATAGTTGTTACTCTAAAATGTTAAGATACGATCTGAAACTATCCGGCTCTAAATTGATTCCCTTGCCAAAACTATGCCGAGTGTGAATTGAGACTATCGCCATATATGTGCCTACAATTATAAAATCTTAGTAGGCACTTGTTACAAATAACCAACTAATTTGGATTATTACAATAATTTTATTAAGTTGAATTTTTATACATAAAAAAGTGACTAGCCGACGAGTGCTTACGAGAGATGATTAAGAACAGCGAATGTGAGCAACGCAGAATTCGGTAATTTCATAGATACGAGTATATGATTATAATAATATTATAGATGGTAAGAATATTTTTTATTGTACATCACATTTGAAGGAATGTACTTAAACATACCGTGATACCGATATTAAGGTACAAAGGCAGTCTTATCCTTATGTGACGATTTCATCCAGAAAACTTTTATATATAGGACTATACGTAAAGAAAAGAAGAAAAGATTATTTTTGTGAAAAAGATATAAAACATTACTTCGTATTTTTTTTCTATTATGGCGGTTTTGTGTTGCGTTCTATACGTCTAAAGGTTGTATTGGAGAGATCACTCTTCTATCGATAAAAACGCTTTGTGTATCTTTCTTTGTTTCAGGTTTTGTTTATGATTCTTAGTGAAACTAGTTCTTGGATTACTTACTTAAATGTTTCTAGAATTTTAGTAATATTTACTTTTAAAAGAAATTAATTTACACTAATGATAAAATGATTCGTTATGATTACGATCAAGGGCGGATCCAGCTTCGGCGCCAAGGGGGGTCACAGTCGTGGTCAAGGCGCCAGGGGGGGTCACATAGTCGTGGTCAAGCCACAGGAAGCTATAATTTAATTTTGATAATGATAGATACAGGTAAAAAGGAGGTATTTTATTAATGTATGTAAGTACTGTACTTAAAAATATCTATATTGTGACAAAAATCTTGTTTAACAATTTTAATTAGTGGTCCACCTAGGTCCTGGACACAGCCCAGCCCCCCCCATGACCCCCCTATATATAAAACCAATGATCGTGACATCGATTCTTTCTCCGTGCTGAAATTTGTATAGCTAAAAATATTTGTTTCCAATCTCTCTGATTTGGACATTTAGCCTTGTTGGTTAGCTCAACGCGCTTTTGTAAAACCGTCAATTCCAGTTCATTTGTCATAAAAACTATCCACCAAACTTCTGAGGTGCATCGTCGCACATTAAGGTCCAACCTTTCTACTGTATATAAAATGATAAAATTGTCTAGTAGAGGCAGGCTTAAAGTTTGTCTCAGTTCTGCTTAGTTCGGTCCAATACCCAAGACATCAAACTCTGACAGTCAGTGGCGTAGCGTGGTTGTCGGCCGCCCGGGGCGGAAAAAATTTTTGCCGCCCTCTTATTTAGGTATTTCAATTTAATGTATACTATACATTCAGTCAAAAAAGTATCGGGAATGGATTATTTGTTTATGGTTTCAAATTATTTTTTTTTTTGTTGTTAGTATGGCGCAACTGTTTTCCATTTTGGCGCGGAGTTTGAGTTGCATCTGTTATTTATATTAAATACTGTGCTGTTTTTAGTTATATCATATCTAGTGTGTATTGCGGATTTCATAATGGACAAACAAATCGAACAAAGAGTTTGTCTTAAATTTTGCATCGCCAATGGAATTTTGTGTTCGGAGTCAATGAAAATGTTACAGAAGGCTTACGGTGAATTGACTTTATCAAAAACTCGTACTTATGCGTGGTACAAAAATGTCAAAAGTGGTCGAGATGTGATGGAAGATTTGCCTCGCTCGGGTAGGCCATCAACGTCTGTAACTTTAACATCGCAAAAGTGAAGGAAACAATGACTGAAAATCCTCATTGAACTTTGAGATAGATAGCCACCGAAATTTCTGTATCTCACGAGTCGATCTGTACCATTTGAACTAATCATTTGGGTATGAAACATGTTGCCGCTCGGCTAGTCCCAAAGAGCTGAATTTTCTCCAAAAACTCAATCGCATTAGAGGCGCTGGGGACATGCTAGAACGAGTCAATTCCGACCCAACATTTATGAAACGCATTGTTACTGGTGACGAGACGTGGGTTTACGAGTTTGACATGCAAACTAGTCAACAAGCTTCGGAGTGGCGACTTCCAACTGAACCGAACCCAAACAATCCACGCCAAACTCGTTCAAAAGTCCAAGTCATGTTGAATGTTTTCTTTGACTATCGCGGTGTTGTGCACTCGGAATTCATCGATTTGAGCGTTATGCGGCGTTTAAGAAAGCAAATTCGACGAAAAAGGCCAATTTGTGGAAAGAAAATTCTTGGATTTTGCACCACGATAATGCGCTTTCGCACAAGGCCATCACTGTGAACGAATTTTTGACCAAACACTCAACAAATACCATCGAGCAACCACCATGTTCACCAGATATGGCTCCAGCCGACTTTTTCTTTTTCCTAAACTCAAGCTACCACTTCGTGGCACCCGTTTTCAATCGGTAGAAGACATAAAGGAGAGTTCGCGGCGAGAACAGAACTTAATTCCGGAAACAGCATTTAAAAAATGTTTTGATGATTGAATTATTCGTTGGCGTAAGTAATTTCTGAAGGAGCATACTTTGAAGGTGATAAAATAAAGGATGAATAACAAACAGGTTTTATATTGATGTGATATTTTGATCTTTCCCCGGTACTTTCTTGACAGAGTCTGTAGTACATTACATACATTATTATAGAGAAATTTTCGGCAAGAAAAGTCATCTTTATTTTGTACTGTTACAGGTTATATTTGAAATAAAAAATTGCAAGCGTACAAAACATGTCAGAAGTGAAACTTCTTTGGCAAAATAATTAAACAAAAAAAGTAATTTGAAAAGAAAAACAAACAAATTGAGTGTCTACAAAGTACACATGTCAGAAGTGAAACTTCTTTGGCAAACTAATTTAAAAAAAAGTGATTCAAATAACTAATTTAAAAAAACGAATTTAAAATAACAAAAAAAATTGAAAAAAAAATAAGCCAAAGTCACACGGTGGTCCCAGGCGGTCACCCATCCAAGTACTTACTGTCCCTGACGCTACCGCGTTACCGGTCGTTCAAATTTTACCCCTCATGCGCCCAAAGAAGTTTCACTTCAAAAGTTTATAAAGTTGTCCCTTACATGTAATTTAGTATGCAGGGGGTTTCGGGGGCGACAAATTGATCTAGCTAGGATTCACTTCAGCCTGTAATATCCCACTGTTGCGCACAGTCCTCTTCCACATGTAGGAGAAGGATCAGAGCATAATCCACCACGCTGCTCCAATGCGGGTTGGCGGATATATTCCCATTTCCCTACTATGACTAACGATCGCTATCAGGTGTACATGATAACAACCGCGACCGACGGCTTAACGTGCTCTCCGAGGCACGGTGGGGAGACCCACAAGGACTGCACAAACAGCTAGTCCACGGCAAACATCAGTATGATGATCTAGCTAGGATTCATTTTTAGAAAATGTCGTTTTACCCGTGTTTTCACAAACTATATGCCCCCGGTCCAAATCCACATGTCACCAGATCGATTATCTTTTTCCCTTTTTTTTCTAATTGCACTCTAGTTGAGCTAAGCTCGTTCATCCATAGGTAAGACTAACTCCCGTTTATGACTAAGTAAGTCACAAAAGGGAAATTCCCACAAGCATAGACGTTGCCAGTCGCTACAAAATAAAAGGGATTCACCGACTTCGTCACAAAATAAGTAAAGAAAAATTCCGTGATCCTTTCAATCGGTCCGAATGTGTAATTCCGATAAAAATGATATACATAAAATGGTTCAAATATTTTTATTTAAAAAAATAAAAAATAAAAAAATATTTTTATTATTTATTGTTAAATTTTGCCGCCCCCTAAAAAGTGCCGCCCGGGGCGGACCGCCCCCCCCGCCCCCCATACGCTACGCCACTGCTGACAGTCCTATAAAATTGTAATTTTCTTGTCGAACTGAATGCTCTTTAGATAAGCGTGTATAAAGTAGCAAAAGTTATAGTATTAGGTGGGGGAAAAGTTTCTTCGTATTTTGTACAGAATAGCAAGGTAAGATTTGTTTATTCAGTCCCTTAGATTGCCGGCCTAACAGTTATTTGATAACACATATTAGCTCATCACCTAATGCTGACTGACGTCGCATCAAAATCACTGAACTATGACTACTACTGAGCCACGAACTTCATGGTCTAAGATCCGGGATTAGACAAAATATTTCCTCATCTGTTAATTAGATGAAACATTTTTTATAGGCTGATTTCAATATTGTGAATTTATAAAAACAACCTCTGCCACCATAAGCCTGCTGTAAATTTTTTTTAAATCTTTTCCCTCTCATGTTAATTACGTGTAGTAAGCTAAAACCGTTAATATTTTACACTAGCTTCTGCGCGTGACTTCGTCGGCGTGGACTCCGCTCCTATTGGTCTTAGCGTGATGACACATAGCCCATAGCCTTTCTCGATAAATGGGCTATCTAACACTGAAATAATTTTTCAAAACGGGCCAGTAGTTCCAGAGATTACCGCGTTCAAACAAACAACCAAACAAACAAACTCTTCAGCTTTATATATTAGTATAGATTATATACCTGACTGTAGTAAGCACCAATCTCTATGATTATGCTACACTTACCTGCAGCCAGGTCAGTAACCTCACGATCACGATTCAGCCTGTAATATCCCACTGCTGGGCATAGGCCTCTTCCCCATGTAGGCGAAGGATTGCAGTAACCTCAGTCAGCAGTAACCTGGCAGTAAGCTAATTTGTATCGCAAGTAAATATTGTAGGAAAGCCTATTTATTTAGGAAAGGTTGCACTATCACTATACAGCTCAGAGTCGGAGTAGTAAACATAAAGGTAAAGATCAACCAAATGAAAACAAAGTTTCTGTTTGGCGTAAGTTTCGAAGCAACTTTTAACCGACTAAAAAAGGAGAATGATCTCAATTCGAATGTAGTTTTTAAGTGTCGTAACTTTTTTGAGTGTACCAATTTTGACGATTCTTTATTTATTCGAAGGCTGGTACTTGTCATGTGGAGTATCACATGGATAAAATTTAAACAGGAATTTAAATTTGAGCAAGATCTGACAGTAGTTTTTTAATTATCTCTGATAAGGTTGCGTTGACAAATAACGTCATCCTCATCATCATCAGGAAACCTGTTACCGATATATGGTGTTACGAGAAAGCGAGAAACATAACGAGGTCATTCGTTCAGTAGATTTTACTCAGATTTTTTCATACCGGGGGCCTTATATGAAAATCGATTCTTAAGGAGTAAACTCCAATAAACTTCAAAAATTATTAACAATCTATAAAATGATTTATAGAATAAAAAAGATAACAGACAGATCAACAGTTATCACACTAGGTAAGCATAATTATATTATGATTAAAGTTATATCAATACATATTATAAAACAAAGTCGCTTCCCGCTGTCTGTCTGTCACTATGTATGCTTAGATCTTTAAAACTACGCAACGGATTTTGATGCGGTTTTCTTTAGTAAATAGAGTTATTCCAGATGAAGGTTTATATTTATAATACATGCATAATATAGTAGAGGAACACTGATAGTTTTAGAGTTTTCTAATGTGATGTCGTAAATAAATACATTTTTACGCTTAGATTGCAAATATTTATTTTATGTTTTATATTTAGTATCATCATTGCACCCGTGCGAAGCCGGAGCGGGTCGCTAGTACGAAATAAAACATTTTATAATAACCTTAATTATTTAAGTGAGATATTGTGTGTTTTAATTAATTTACGTGTCAATACTTACGAGCGGTCGAGATTTATGAAAATTTCAAGCGAGTAACTCATTTAACTCGGCGTCAACAGATTGAGTGGTCCTATTTGCATAATTCTCCATTACGTTAATATTACTCATAATTTTCTAACCATTTCCTGTTATGTTTATTAATATAACATACTCAACTGGTTTATTTTCGTTGCTTTGTTAGTTATGACAACGAAATATACATTAATAGAGCTATATAATGGGCTTTTCCGAAAACCCGCATTGGAACAGCGTGGTGGAATAAACTCTGATCATTCTCCTACTTGGGGAAAGAGGCCTATGCCCAGCAGTGGGATATTACAGGCTGAAGCAAACAAACAAATTAATAACAAAAATTGGCTGTTTGTTTGTAAAAAGTATAAGATAGGTTAGAGCAATTGTCATAACTGCTGGCTGCTACGAAAAAAGTCTTATAAGTTGTTCGTAACTCAATATTATACAATGATTTGGCACATGTAACGATATACTATATGGATATACATAGATATCCTTATCATCACGGCAGCAATTGTAACTATACCTATGGATGACCTATGACCCATTATCATATCCTGGTCACGTGGACCAATTTGTAACACTATCATGGTAGTGGCGTTACAAGCTAATATTAAGCTTAAGAGGATATCAATTATCTTTGGCCTTATAATTGTGATCGTCTAGTATAAAGAAGGACTCTACGTTGTGTTTGATTTTTGTTTCAGAGTAACTTCAGTTCTTTTTATGGTATGCCGAAGGAAAGACATAGTATATGTTATTAGAAGCCTTGATTTCTATATAAACTTTACAACTAACAACCATCCTACCTAGCCATTAATTTAAAATAACATCTCTGCATAATGACATTAAATTCCTGAAATTAATTTATCCTAAAATTTAATTGAAAGATATTTACACTTACCAGTGATATAAATACTATAGATAACTAACTTCTGGAATACTATTAAAAGGAAAGAAAGATATTAAGCTTTATAACACCTTATTAGTAAATTAATTAGGAATTAATAAAATTTAGTAAATTAGAACCGTTAAGAATAAATAGTAATAGACTTATTTATTTAGAAATAACTATCACCTACTGTTTAACTAAATATCTGACGTCTCCTTAAGAATGTGTAAATTATAATTGCTAATATTTTTAGTGAATCTAGATAGCTAAAATAGAAATAAAGTTAAACAATTATATATATAGGATATTCTATAATGACATTGATTAATTGAATAGTGTCTAAGTTTCTTTTACATGTATTTTTAGTTCAAACCTGATATAATAGACAGATTCTAATAACTCTAAACAAATGAAATAAATAAAAATATATATGTAAATGAAATAATGATTAAATACATATTATATAGTTATTAATTATCTTGAAATAATTTATTCAGTTAATAAATTATCTCAGATAATTGTGAAAAATAATGTGTAGTGATTGTTTGTATGTGTTAATCTGTTAGGATAGGGTTTATAGGTATTAAGGAATTAAAAAGGCCGGGTTCAATTGAACCCGAGGGTCGCAACCTCCTTCCCCTCCGACCCTAACCGATCCACACCGTGCTGAAGGCTCTAAATTAAATTAGGCACAACGTTGGTGCTATCAAATCAAAAGAAAGGTAGTAGGTAGGAAATGAGAGTACCCAATTTTCTACAGTAAGTTAGACGGAAATATATCCTGTCTAACAAATGCTTGTTTCATACCGCTGCAGCACAATCATGCAATGACTGTATTTGAGTAATCCCTTGGGACGTCATATAGACATAACCAGTGAATTACTAGAGTTGATGTAATTACCAAGCTGTAATCAGACATGGTATTAAGATGTGTTCCACGTGAACAAAAGGAGATCGTGTCTACTGATCTTTTCATTGTGTGCTTACTAGCCCATACGGGAACTTCGGTCACACAACTACTTTGAAATTCGATCACGAAACCTACTACTTTTGCCACAATTGGATTGTGTAGTGTAAGTTCCCATAGGAAAGACCTACTGAGTTACGAGTCTATAGTCAGCTATATTGTCAAGCCTAACCACCATTATGAGGTGGGTCAAACAGCGACTGGCGACTGGCGACAACGCAACCTTTCGAGTGTCCTATAAGGAAAATAAGAATAATTAAAGGTATAAGACCAACATGTAGAGTAGGTGTATTGTGTAGGTTTGTCTTTGCATGACTCACAGCATTCACATGAAACAGCATTCATTAACCAGAATAGGTTGTTCAATTGAAACATTGAACCAGTAATTAAGTTGTTAAACATTTGAATATATCAGGCTCTCTTAGGAACTGAATGGATTTATCAAGGACATAGTAGTGTCGAGAGATAAATAAAACAATTAAAATATAACATATTCATTTACTCAATCAGAATCTCTGAGAGTATCTCATTTTCACAATGAAAAGAGAATGTATATTTAATAGGTTTTATAATCCATCAATGTTTGTATGTTTGAAAAACACAAGAGGGCTTGATTAAGGCTCGGCTTAAATCTCAGTAAATCCACCATTAGGACTTAGTAGAGACCGTCCACAAAAATTAGCAATAAATTAATTGGAAAAGTGAATATGTTTCTCTATTAGTCTAAAATAGAACTTCATACCACTGTCCAAATATAAATTACTAACCTTTGTTGCAGTTCAAACAACTACCATACACTAGGTGTCTGGTGGAGTTTGTCCAATGTCTCTCATCAAAGATGAGGAACTCATATCAAAGATAAGGAAACGTACGTATAGTATTTACCAAGAACATAGTTCAGTTAGGCAAATACAAACGCAGAGGTTGGTAGGAAGTACACGCAACTTTCTCTACTAGATAGGCCAAGGTTAGGATCTACCTAGCATAGATGACGCGATGAACTGTGGCTTAGACAGGCCTAGCCTTATAGGGAAACCTATAATAAAACACTGGCGAATACAAACATTTATGGATTCACCTTAACATAGGTTATATAGTTCAATGAAAGTCATCGTGGAAATGAGACACTCCAGTCTACCAGATACCTCGTCTGGACACTCATTCAAGAACATAAGATCTTAGATCAATGTTCAAAACTACAATAGTTGTGTAATGTCATAGATCAGTGTATAATTACCTCATCTTAGAATGTATTCAAGAGCTAAAAGTATCCTTGAACTCATTCAAGACTACAACCACTTTGTTACCTCGTTCCAACATATATTTAACAACTACAAGTTCTTAAATTAATGTTTGAACTACAAAAGTTTGTGTAATGTCAAAATGAAGCCAAATATACATATATATATATATATACATATACATACATACATATACATTCATTAGAAGTATATTTATATGTAGAGAATATTCAATAAGATACGACAACTAATCATTAGTTTGTTTATAGGTCATATTATAGAAATATCCACTACTCTATCTACTTCCTAAGTAATGACATAGTAAAATTTCATTTCATTATTTAAATACACCCTAACGAAAATCTATTTAACCCTTAATATCTAATATGATAGTTTTAACCAAAGATTCTTTCAATTTATATATGTACTTTAAAGTCAACCGAATGTAATTTTGTTTTATTTTATCAACATCATATTGTGATTATTTACTTAAGTTAGATTTCATTTTATCAGTTAAATTCAATATAATTATGGTCATAAGGCTTATTTCATAATAATTTCATTCAATAATCAATCATTAATTAATAGTATCAATGTAACCTTTTCATAATAATTTCATTCAGTAATTAATCAATAATTAATAATATCAATGTAAACCTAGATAATAATTCCTTTCAATAATCAATCAATAATTAATAGTATCAATGTAAACCTTTTCATAATTATTTTATTCAATAATCAATCAATAATTAATAGTATCAATGTAAACCTTTTCATAATAATTTCATTCGGTAATTAATCAATAATTAATAGTATCAATGTAAACCTTTTCATAATAATTTCATTCAAAAATTAATCAATAATTAATAGTTTCGATGTAAACCTAACTAATAATTCATTAGATATCTTTTATTAAAAATCTCCGTAAAAGTTATAAAAATCAGTAAAAGAAACACAACATGCAGAAAACCAAACATGCAAATAAATAAAAAATTAATGCATTCGAACCAATCAGGAGCGCTTCATCACAGGTCTTTCACTGAATTTATTTAGCGGATTACAATTAAAATTTTATAATAAAGAATTGCACTTAATAATAATCAGTAAAATTAAATTAAAACTAATTCGCGATCTACACTGAAGTTACATTGCCACACTCAGCCAGCTTACGCTAATGAAATTTCTGATTCAAACCTAAAAATACCTTTAGGTATTATATGTTTAACCTAAGTCAGAAATTCCATAGCTTAGCCAGCCAAGAGGCCGCGACGGCCGCGGAGGCCTACGTGCTTCGAACTCCGAATTCAAATTTGAATGTCAAACTGACTGCCCCGAATTCAAACTCTCCATCGTATATATTCAAATCTCGCGTCCACTACCCCTTCCACGTCTCCCGTCCTGCGTCCCAAGATTCCCGGAAAAAATTCCACGCCCTACGGTGTTACCATCTACACGGCCACTCCCATATTACACGGAAATTCGGTGATAACCGCGGTACACAGCAGACGTTCATTGTTGTGTTCAAAAGTACGACAATCCAATGTGTAATTGTTTTTCCCTAATAATTTAATCGATAGTTTATAAGTCATTATAGTGCAACACAAAAACAAGGAATAAAATTATTACTTCCTCAATAAATTGAGCTTTACTGGCTGTAAACACTTTTATCCGATCCAAAGGAAATTGCATAAATCAATTAAACAAAACACAACAAAAGATAAACAATATAAGGAAAAAACCAATATACATTGAATAAAGCCGAAGAAAAAAAAATGTTAGTTACGATAAATTTGTATGACGATTGTGAAGAATAATGTATTATTCAACCGATTTCAAAAGGGACATTATTTAACCGATTATTGTCATTTTTAACCTTACGTGTTAATGTAAAGTAAATACACGGCAATTTTGTAGTTTTTATTTCAAAGCAAGGTAACTTAAAACTTTGTGATGGCAACTCTGGCCGGTTTTTTTGTTGTGACTTCCACAAAAAACTGTCCCACGGCTAGTCTTGAACCCTTAGGGCCGGGTTCCACTGTTTTATAAAGCTATGTTTTGCTTAATCGAATTTATAATTCGATTCTAATCTTGGCTTTCGTTTAATTATTATTACGAATCATTTGTACGGGAATACAGCAAAGTGTTGTTTTAAGACCTTTTTTCAGGCAATTTTCTTTTAAAATTTCTCTCCGTAACAACCATCCCCATACCTCAAGGAATCATGAAAAAGAGATACACTACTATAACCTCGAGTATCAGAATATATCATATGACAACTTGACAAGATTTGTTTTTAATAGGTTAAACCGTTAGAAGCTCTAGACAAACCGTGTTTACACAGCTAAATGCCAAAAATCGGTCGTTTAGAATTTAAACTCATTTATTCTCTAACTGCGTTTAGTTTATGTTGGTGAAAAGCAATTTCCTAACTAATCGCGATTATTTCAATCAGTGGAAACTGGCCCTTAGAACGTTTCCTTATCATCGTTTTATCGAATCTGTCAACACAACAAATTCAAGCTTGTCTCGAATATAAAATTTATCGTCTAATATTTCAACAGAACAGCCAAACTGTTTGAGTTCCCAGCCAATAAATTTCTATTCTTAAGTACAACTTAAAATTTGAAACCTTAATGGATTAGAGCAATTTTTGTACATTAACTTGACTGTTTTATGTTTACGTGTCAACTCACATTTCAATTTATGCGTTTGTTATCTTAAAATTTATGGCACTAATAAATTAGAACTGAATTGTGTTTATTTGTTACGTTACAATCGCCCCTTAATTATATAATGTAGTTTATCGTAATTATTAATTAATCACAACAACGCAACCAAATAACACAATTCTGTATCACGTTACTTCTCAACTGAAAGGACACTCATGAATCTTTACATTCAGCTTCAATCAACAGCACTTAGAAGCACACTCTTCTCCCAAACATCCAACCTCTCATCAATCATACTACTAGAGTTACATTCAATGGTTAAAATCATAATAATCAATTCCAACCAACCATTCCAGCTCCTTCACCAACTCTCACACTCACATGGATCCTATCTGATTTGAATTCCTACATCTAGGCTCAATTTTATCTTATAACAATACACATATTGTTTTAAAATATAAAATCCGACTCTTCAATGTTAAATATACAACTTAACAGAGTGCAGTTCATCTTATTTTAAAGGAGATGGGGACTTTTAGGCTAAAATGTATTAAGTACAGATATGGTTTAAAAATTGGTCATATTTTTTTTTTTTTTTTTTTTTTTAAATATAAAAATATCAGCTCAATTCTGAATCTGGAAGCTGAGAAAAATGAAAAAGATAGTTTTCGTCAAATTAATTGGGTATCGATTTAACTATAATCGATTATAGAATTTAAAAAAAAGTTTGCACTAGTTAATTAACTCAAAGTATTCAGATACACAATTGAAGTTATAAACACTAAAGTGTATTTAAATAAAGTTACATTAATATCGAAAATAAAAATTAATATCTGATAAACCCAAATTATTATCGATTTCGTATCGATTGAAAATAAATCCTAATTATTTTTAATAACAGCTTTGACAGCTGACTGATATTGAAACTGTGTGCCCTGTCATGGACCCGTCACTGTCACTCGTTTCATGTAATCATGTTTATAATTGTTTAATGTTTTCAGTGTATTCAGATGCATCCTGAGTCCATTCCTGATATTTATTTATGGTTTCAAGTGATTGATATTTGTATAATATGATAACCATTAGTGCTTCAGGAACTTAGTGATTGGGTTTTTCATAGATATTGTAACATAACCTCAATTTTACAAAACGTCTAATAACTCCGCTCTTAAATAACCAAAATGTACAGAATTTTCAGCGAGGGATCAATAAGCGTAAATACATTAATTGGTACCATTTTCATTACGTTATATTTTACGTTGCATTTCAGCCCAAGAATGTATGGAATCGTATCCGTCTCCTTTCAGAATGAATAAATTAAGATATTTGAATACTGTTGCACAATTCATATCTAATACTAATATGAATTGGTAATATGTTGTTTAGTATATTGCAGTACTTGGACAACTCGAACTGCAAACAGTCAAATTTTAAGGTTTGACCTATATTTTTACAATTTAATTTAGATTGAATATAACTGAAAATGTTCAGTTACTTTTGTGAAGAAATGACCGCCCTACTCCCCACCAACTATTTTTATTAAGCTAGCGCTTAATAAGTTAGGTATTGATGAAAAAAAATTATATATGACTTAATAGACAGTAGAAAATTAAATTGTTATTTCTATTAAGCTAGCGCTTAATAAGTTAAAGGGGTGATAGACGTGCGAGTAAGTACGCGAACTTGTGGCTCGACGAGCTTTTTCGCCTGTGTGTCACCCTAAGTACGCGTACTTTAAAACCGCCGAGTAAGTTCGTTGGCGATCTGACAAGTTTGAAATTTTGCTCGTAACCCGCTTCCGCTCGTACGTGTGGCAGCACTTCGAGCCGCGAGCCGCCATTTTTGACCGACTTCCAAAAAAGGAGGAGGTTCTCAATTCGATTGTATTTTATTTTATTTTTTATTTTTATGTACCTATGTTAACTCAGAACTTTTGACTGGGTGGATCGATTTTGATATTTTTTAATTTAATCGAAAGATGATACGTGTCATGTGGTCTCATTTAGATTTAATTTATATCTAACAAGTACTTTTCAAGTTGTATCTAATAATGCGTATTTACTTGACTATTTTTTCGTCGACTTACGTTGTCTTAAACTAAAAGTTATGCACTTTTCAGGGTGTACCGACTTTAATGATTCTTATTTTAGTCAAAATATTATGTTTGTCATGTGGTTCCATTTAAATTTAATCAAGATTTTACATGTACTTTTTAAGTTTTATCCAATAATGCGTTTTACTTGACTGTGTTTTCGTCACCCTACGTTGTATTATACCTTATAACTCTTTGCTGGGTGCACCGATTTTGATGTTTGTTGTATAAATCAAAAGCTAATGGAGTAGTAAAGTTGTCATGTGGTCCCATTTAAATATGATCGAGATATAATAAGTACTTTTTTAAAGTGAACTTTGATAACGCGTATTAACTTGACTACGAGTATTTTTTCGTCTATGTGTTACTTGTCGATGTAATTGAAGTCGGTTTTTTTTTCGTTTGCGAAAAAACACAATTTTGTTTCGCCAGTCAGTGGACGCGCAACGCTTGTAGCGTAGGTATTTGTAGTTTTTGTTAATTTTTATTGAGAAATTTCTCAAACTGAATGTTTTAAAATGTAATACGATTCAATTTCTCAATAACACAAAGCTTCTGCTGTCGACGACATCGCAATACAGAATGAGTAAGCTCCACGTGTGTCACCGACGTCGAGCCGAGTAAGTTCGCGAGCTTAAAAACCGCGTACTTTAAGTTCGTACGTCTATCACCCCCTTTAGGAATTGATGAAAAAAATTTATATATGACTTAATAGTCAGTTGAAAATTAAATTGTTATATAATTATGTGAGGACCTTTAAGCGCTCCAATAAAATTAGTTGAGTCATTTCCCTGACCCATCATTTCCCTAATTTTTATTTTTATTCATAACTAAACCTAATTACAATTACACTTATCTAACTTATTACTATCTATTTTAATCATTTAATTACTATTTTAATAACCTAATCTCTTACATATCTAACTTATTTTAAGTGCAATTCATTTCCTTATAAAATCATCTATAGTTTTGACATTAAATTATTGTGAAATATAATAAATCTTCAATAAGTTTATTGATATTTTAATTTAAAATCTATCCTTTTCAATTCCACATTATTAATTCAATTGTTTATATCAACAGTTAAACATTTAAGTGCAATTCATTTCCTTATAAAATCATCTATAGTTTTGACATTAAATTATTGTGAAAATATAATAAATCTTCAATAAGGTTTATTGATATTCTAGTTTAAAATCTATCCTTTTCAATTCCACATTATTAATTCAATTGTTTATATCAACAGTTAAACATTGATAACATCTATAATTGATCGTGATCAATTTATTATTGATAATATCTATTTAGATGTATTGTATTAAAGTTTCCTCTAATTTCTTTAGTTATAGGGTCCATTAATGTGTAAACATTTGCAAATGGAATTGCACTAACTACATAAGGTCCTTCATACAGCAATTGAAACTTTTTTATAAGTTTCTTTTGAGCCTCTGACTTATTTACCTTACGAATCTTTACATAATCTCCAATCTGAAATTCAATTAACCGATGGGACCTATTAAATTTAGTTTGTCGTTTAATACTGTTATCTTTTAAATTTTTCCTAACTTGAATTCTAATTTGATTAATATCTTTAGACTTATTTAATTGAGGTAAACAACTATCAAATGACATGTCATTACTCAATCCATATAATATTTCATTAGGAGTAAATCCCGTACTTTCATGAAATGTGTTGTTATATAATGTTTCGATTTTATTTAATATCGTTGCCCAACTTTTATGATTTTTATGGCAATATGTTCGAAATAAACGTCCTAGTTCTCTGTTAACCCTTTCTGTCGTATTAGGTCGAGGATTTCTTACAGTTGTAAATATAGGTTTTATACCCATATCCTTTAAAGTTTGTTTCCAACTTTCAGATGAAAATTGACTACCATTATCAGTCATAATTACTTTAGGCTTAATTATTTTAACAAATTGTTTTAATTTTGTAATAACTGAACGAGAAGTGGCTTTAGACAAATCATATAATTTAACGAATTTACTAAATGAATCCTGAATTACAAATATATAAGCAGAACCAAACCGTCCTTTCGGCAATGGTCCATATAAGTCTGCCATAACTAAGTCACCTATTTCTTCTGTCACAATAGATTTACATTTGCCTACATATTTTATATTATCACTTTTAGAAACTTGACAGAGATGACAAGTCTTTAATAATACTTTAACTGTTCTATGCATATTAGGAAAATAAAATCTATCTTTAAGATATTTGAGTACCTTAAAAACCCCTTGATGTCCCATTTCTTTATGAATTTGAGAAATTACTTCCTCTCGTAACTGAGAGGGTAAATAAATTACATGTTTATCTGAATCAATTTTAAAATATAACACTCCATTCTTGATATAACAGCGCTTAGCAATATTATTTATTCTACCACTATGATTATTACTAATATTATTTATAATATCCATTATCAACTGTACTTCATTATCGTTAGATTGAAAACTAGATATATTTTTTAAGTTTGTTATCAATGTTTTATTTTTATTAATTTCCATATAATGTATTTCAGGACAATAGATTCTATCTTCTTGTATCATTGGTGAATCAGGTGGGAACCTAGATAACACATCAACAGCGACATTACCTCTACCTTTTATATGTTCGATACTATAATCGAATTGTTCAAGAAACAATATCCACCTAATTATTCGACTATTATACAATTTCCATGTCCTAACAAACGTCAATGCTTTGTGATCAGTTCTAATTATAAGCTTTGCGCCCCTCAAATAGGTTTCAAACTTCCTTAAACAATAGATTATAGCCCAAAACTCTTGTTCAGTAACAGTCCATCTTAATTCGGCGCCCCTAAGAGATCTGCTACAATAGCCTAATATTTTCATTTCCCTTTGTTCATCGTACTGAAATAAAACCCCCGCAAGACCTACTCCCGAACTATCTGTTTGTAAATAAAAAGGTTTAGACATATCCGGATGATGCAACATTATTGTCTTTAAAAAACTATTTTTCAATTTTCCAAAGGCTACTTGTGCTTCTGAAGTCCAAGTCCATCCTTTGCTCTTTTTTAATAATTGGCATAAAGGTTGAATTATACTATTATAATCAGGAATGAACCGCCTATAATAATTACAAAGTCCTAAAAATGCTCTTAAATGTTTTATTTTCTTGGGAACTGGGAAATTCTTAATTGACTCTATTTTTTCTGGGTCAGTTTTAATTCCCTCGGTAGAAATAATATGTCCTAACATTTTAACTTCTTTACATATGAATTTACATTTTTCAAGATTACATGTTAACCCCGCTGACTTTAATTTGTTTAATATTATATCAATATGTTCTAAATGTTCATTTAACGTTCCTTGAGTTAAGATAGCAAGGTCATCTAGATAATTCACGCAAAAATGTCTAACTTCAGGCCCTAATATTAAGTCCATAGCCCTACTGAAACTTCCTACTGAAGTCTTAAGTCCTTGTGGTAAAACATTATACATATAAGATTTTCCATTAAATGTGAACCCGGTATACTTTTTACTATCCTCAGAAATGGCAATTTGAAAATATGCATTATTCAAATCTATTATACTAATATAATTAACCCCATGAAATGAATTTAAAACATCTATTTGCATCGGAGGTGCTTCCGACTCAGCTATCATGTATTTATTGATTTCACGTGCATCTAGTAGAACTCTAATTGAACCATCAGATTTTAAGGTGTAAGTTAACGGACTACAATACGGTGTTGAACCTCTAGATATTATTCCCATATCAACCATTTCGGCTAATTTTTCTTCCATTTTTTGTCTATACGCGTACGGAACGGGATAAGACCGTTTAATTATCGGACTATGATCCATCATTTTGATAATATGTTGATAACAATTAGCTCTACCTAACCTTTTAACAAATACTTCGCTATATTTAATTAGAATCTGTTTTAATTTATTTAATTGAGTTCCTTTAAGAGGTATACCCGTCTTTATTTCTTGTAAATATTTATTGAAATCAAAGCTATTATCTACCTTTGTAATATCACAAATTCTCTTTTCCTCAAAATTATATTTAATAAACGGAATTAATACTCGTTGATCTCTATGTTCGATAACTAACCCTATGGATGGCTCTTGTAATTTAATATTAACATTATTTGCCATAAGCCAGTCAAATCCTAATATCATTGAATGAACTAATTTTGGTACTATAAAAAATCTAATCTCTAAATCAATTACCCCAAATCTTACAGGCAATAAAACCATTTGTTGTATTTTAGCACTCTTTTGTCCTACTGCTCCACGTATCTGAATCGGCTTAACAGGTAACAAGTCTAATTTGTTCCCAGTTAATGATTTTAAAGATTCCCAAAATGATTCTGAAATACAGGTTATGTCACTCCCTGTATCGACTAGACATATGACTCGTTTACCAAATATTATCACTTCAATCTCAGATTTAATTATTTCTAATTTATCCGCGGTAATATTATCTTCCTCGTCAAATAATGAAAAAACTGCTTCGGTTTGCACTAACAACTCATTATCTATTTCCGATTGATTTTTTAATGTTTGTATGATTTTATACTTGAAATCTGTTGAATTATTTTTATTTAATCCTGAGCCTAACCCTGATTTACAATATTGTCCCTTAGCTATGATTGGTTTACGTATACCATTATTATGTCTACCTAATGTCTGTCCAGGTTCCCACCCGAGTTTAAGCATAATTCTTAAAGCTACTGATGTACTGTTCGCCCCTACTAAAGTTGATGTACCGGGGTCTGTCACATCAACACTTATTAGTTTAAATTTTCTGTTGATACAGAACTTTCTATAGAAACATTGTTATCATTAACTACTCTATTCGTACCATTAATGCTATTCTTCTTGTTTGGTATCACCTTACTCATTGATCTAGTGTTCATAATTCGCTTCCGGTTGTGACCGCCTCTGCCATTCTGCTGTTGAACTGCCATCTCAGATCTTTGAACGCTGCTAGAATGGGCATTAATGCCACTACTGAAGTTATTTTGCTTATTAATGTTATCTAACTTTCGTAGAAACTCCGTAGCTTGAAGAATCGATGTGTAATTACTTGTTGACCAAGCATATTGAACATCTTTAGGAAAATGATTCATAATGTCATTTATCAATTGTCTCTCTTGAATAGGATACGTCAACATCTTCGCTTGCCCACATAAAGTAATGAAATGGCTTAACATAGACTGGACTCCGTCCCACGAATTCTGACTGATTCGTCTTCTTAATTCATTCTGCTCAGCCTCGCCCCAATATGTGTCTAAAAAATCCCTTTTGAAGTCTTCAAACACTGTCCATCTATCTCTATAAATACGCGCCCAATTTCGCGATTCATTTTCAAGACAATCTATGACAATGTCTATTATATCTCTCGCCTCTGGTGCAGACCTTCTTAAATAAGCAGTCAGGTCTTCGATGAACGTCACAGGGTGTTTTCCTTTAAATGGAAACTTAGGTCTTTCCGTAGGCATCTGCGCCACTGGATAGTATACCGTTGATGTTCCCGGCTGTATGATAGGTTGAATACAATTTTCTCTCGGCATAACATTGTCCGATGATCCACTAGGAGTAGACATTCTATTTTCCAACTCCGAGATTTTATTATTGATGTTATTCATTGCCTTTTCCATCATTCGAGATATGTATTGTAAAGAATTAATCTTCCTTACTTTAGTAGCAGGTCTAACTGCAGACACTCGCTTGTTATTAGAATTGGTTGTCTTGGTTCCAACAGGACTAGCTTTAGATTGACGCCTAGGCATTGTTATAGATTTAATTTGCTTCAAATGTAACACTGATAATGTTTATCTAAATTTTATTTAATTTATTTTAATTTAAAAAAAATTCACCACACACTATTTAATTTGAGTTTAATTTAAATAAACTTTCCAAATGTTCACACAAAAACTATCTCTTTCTAATCACCTTTTAAACTTCTAATATTTTATTGAAATTTTATCAAGTCGACCGGATTCTGCAATATTAAAATTTAGTTTTAGTTTTAAAATATTAAATGTTTACAGTTTAATTAAAATTCAACTATCATACTTTCAAATGAAATATGACAACCAACCACGCCATCTTTGTTTCACAATAACCACTTCCAAATCTCCACTCAATACCGCGCCCCTCCTACTTCAAAGCCAACCTTTCAATACCACTCACTCTCAACAGATGGCGTTATACTGCGCCCCTTCTACTTCAAAGCCAACCTTTCAATACCACTCACTCTTAACAGATGGCGTTATACTGCGCTCCTTCTACTTCAAAGCCAACCTTTCAATACCACTCACTCTCAACAGATGGCGTTACCGATATGAAACATTTTGGAATTATAGTAAAAATCTTTGTCAACGCCATCTACGAACACATAGCACAACTAACCATTCCCTTCGTAAGCAGACACGCCGTCTCTTTTTTTACATCGATATTAATTCACGTTTGTCCACCAGATGTCGCTACCAATCCTACTACAACTATATAATTAGAGCTGTGTCATACTAAGTACATGGCAATACTAGTTATCACAGTGACTGTTATTTTAAAATATCAGTGACAAATACCAGTGACAAAATACTAGGTTCGCGACTACTCGATATTGGTATTCTAAAAATACTAAGTTTGTCTCACCTCCTCTTAGCGTAAACGCTTAAGAACGAGCGAGATGGTGATGATATTTTCTAAAACTATAGGAACGGGAACAAGATGGCGCTGTATGCTCAGGTATTAAAAATACTAATGTTTGTCTCACCTCCTCTTAGTGTATTCGTTTAAGTACAAGTGAGATGAAAAACACCGTCACGAGTATTTTTCGAATCTAGTCATAGTGACAGACTGTGACTTTTAAATAACGAGTATTTATACCAATGACGATAAATACGCCTCATGCCTACTATATATTTGATATTCAATTACTACATTAATCTTACTTAATCACCATAGAGTTGTAAAAATATCTATTAATTTCTATGTAAAAATAAAATACCATAATACTTAATATCATACATCAACTAATGTTTATGCCATAATCAATTCCCAACTATATTTTAAATTTTATATGCAATTTCAAGTCCTTTCCGGTAAATATTATTAAACAATTTTGTCTGACTTAAAACTTGTGCTCGCTGTAAAATTCAGCTACCTGGCAAAAAGGTCATCGCAGATGTTTAAAGCGCTATCGGTTTTTATCCTACCCAGCAATATTAAGAAATTTTTTTTTTTGTACAGAGAAACATTCCTTAGGCCTGACCCGGCCAGTTTTTATTACGGTTAGCTTAATAAAACAATAGAACATACGTAGCTGTACATTTTTTCAATTTTAGCATTTTAAAATGTTGGTGGTATTTTAGTTATGTTATCTACTGATATTCGACTTTTCGCGATACCTACTATAAATAATTTGAATAAACAACGCTCCAAGACACTCATTCAATCAAAATACTTTTAAAACCATACATCCTCTGATATAAACACTAGTAGTTAACAAGGTTAATATAAAATTCTATTCATTATTCAATTCCTTTCAATTCAAATTTGAAATAAAAGTTTCCTTCACTTTGACAACTGACAGTTCAAAAATACGAAGAAAGCTAACAAATAATAATAAATTAAAATAAATATAATGTAATAAATTGTTCATAAAAAAAATGTTCTATATTTTTCCCCAATAATGTCTTATTAATATTTAAAAAACAAGAACTTTTTCAAAAGAATTTATTGTAACCGTTTTTGAAACGCAATCTTTAATGTCACAAACTAGTTAAAAGTTATATATAATCTATGGTCACAAACACATATTTTTGATTTTAATTAAGTAGTTCTGTAATTCTGTACGATCCCTTTTAGACAACTGATAATTGATTATTTATAAGCAAATTTATTGGTTCTTTAGTATATTAGAATAGAATTGAAGTATACATAAAGAGTCTGAATAAGAGTGCCATGTTTACAACCTAACCTATTAAGCTATTGTGACTAAAAGATACCTACGAAGAACGTTTATTGAAATAAAAGGACAAATTCTATTTCATTTAACAAACAACTTATAAGTACCAAGCTCCAAGGATTCATGAATTGGTTTTATAGTTCTTATGAATGCTATGTCATTCGGTAAGCTATACTCTTTTTATAAATAAAATTATCTTAAACAGTTCCAGTCAATTCCTAAAATTCAAGGTCAAAATAACCCTGTTACCTTCATAACCTAATTCAATTTCTATTTAGCCAGTACATTCTCGCACACATGACTAAAATGCACTGAATTTCTATACTTTAAAATCTGTTATTTAAACTAAGTATAATTTGCTATGATGGCAATGACTACGCTTAATTATTTCTAAAATCTAACATTAACATGAATAAATATACCAAAATACATAGTCTTTCCTGTACAGTCTCTGTAAATAAATGAATAAAAGTTAATTCCACAGTTAGTTAATATTATAATTAATTTCCAATTTGCACTAACTATAATATTAATACATTCTATCTTCACATTATGTTCGCATATTTTTAATATTATTGAATACTACCATTTCAGCCTAACATCCACGTACATCTAGCCAGCCCTTAAGGATGTTCAACGCATAACTATTGGGACCAATTTCAACAAGGAAGGAAATTACTTCAGCGTCAGTGACTAAATGTGACAAAATAAGTTTAAATTGTACATAACCTAGAATAATTTGTATCTGTAAGTAATATTAAAATTTACTGCAGGCTTTTATTTAAAAATTCCCTATCAATATTTAATTAATACAATCTAAATTTTATTAACTATCCTAGCAATGTCTACTGATTGACGATAATATAATAATAATCAGATAATAATTAGATGTGCTTAAGACATGCTTCAATATACTACTAGACAAATTCAGCAATGTTGCGTAGGTAGATACTTTCATGTAATTTCATAAATAAATAATTATTTAAATATGTAACTATTCATCATTAGTAATAATACATGAGACAGTAGGCTGTTATGGTCTGACCATTAAAACTTATTACTGAGAAACTTAATGCAACTTTTAAGTATTAATACATCTCTTCAATATTACTCTTAAAACAGATTTATTTAGATTTATGTACCTAACTGTAACTCTAACTGCGCCAAGATGCTATATACCTATAGAACCATTCTTAGATTGTCTAAAACAAGTTAATATGCTTACATAATATAAATTTAATAGGTTTAGCTTATTTTGTGTAAAATGAACTTTAAAGAATTGTTAACTAATATGCTTTGTGTCTTCTGTAAGGTGCAATCAATAGGTACATGTGTATTCTTGTTATCTATCAGTACGGTTGTGCAACTATTATCATCTTATCACCGGCATTACATTTATTCACTATAAATGCTTTGAAAAGCCACTTTAAAGCTTCTAAGATACTCGCTTACTCCGGCATTTGTGCAACCATAAAAATCCTGGTCACGGCACCATTTTGTAACGATACTCCTATATTGGATATACATAGATATCCTTATCATCACGGCAGCAATTGTAACTATACCTATGGATGACCTATGACCCATTATCATATCCTGGTCACGTGGACCAATTTGTAACACTATCATGGTAGTGGCGTTACAAGCTAATATTAAGCTTAAGAGGATATCAATTATCTTTGGCCTTATAATTGTGATCGTCTAGTATAAAGAAGGACTCTACGTTGTGTTTGATTTTTGTTTCAGAGTAACTTCAGTTCTTTTTATGGTATGCCGAAGGAAAGACATAGTATATGTTATTAGAAGCCTTGATTTCTATATAAACTTTACAACTAACAACCATCCTACCTAGCCATTAATTTAAAATAACATCTCTGCATAATGACATTAAATTCCTGAAATTAATTTATCCTAAAATTTAATTGAAAGATATTTACACTTACCAGTGATATAAATACTATAGATAACTAACTTCTGGAATACTATTAAAAGGAAAGAAAGATATTAAGCTTTATAACACCTTATTAGTAAATTAATTAGGAATTAATAAAATTTAGTAAATTAGAACCGTTAAGAATAAATAGTAATAGACTTATTTATTTAGAAATAACTATCACCTACTGTTTAACTAAATATCTGACGTCTCCTTAAGAATGTGTAAATTATAATTGCTAATATTTTTAGTGAATCTAGATAGCTAAAATAGAAATAAAGTTAAACAATTATATATATAGGATATTCTATAATGACATTGATTAATTGAATAGTGTCTAAGTTTCTTTTACATGTATTTTTAGTTCAAACCTGATATAATAGACAGATTCTAATAACTCTAAACAAATGAAATAAATAAAAATATATATGTAAATGAAATAATGATTAAATACATATTATATAGTTATTAATTATCTTGAAATAATTTATTCAGTTAATAAATTATCTCAGATAATTGTGAAAAATAATGTGTAGTGATTGTTTGTATGTGTTAATCTGTTAGGATAGGGTTTATAGGTATTAAGGAATTAAAAAGGCCGGGTTCAATTGAACCCGAGGGTCGCAACCTCCTTCCCCTCCGACCCTAACCGATCCACACCGTGCTGAAGGCTCTAAATTAAATTAGGCACAACGTTGGTGCTATCAAATCAAAAGAAAGGTAGTAGGTAGGAAATGAGAGTACCCAATTTTCTACAGTAAGTTAGACGGAAATATATCCTGTCTAACAAATGCTTGTTTCATACCGCTGCAGCACAATCATGCAATGACTGTATTTGAGTAATCCCTTGGGACGTCATATAGACATAACCAGTGAATTACTAGAGTTGATGTAATTACCAAGCTGTAATCAGACATGGTATTAAGATGTGTTCCACCTGAACAAAAGGAGATCGTGTCTACTGATCTTTTCATTGTGTGCTTACTAGCCCATACGGGAACTTCGGTCACACAACTACTTTGAAATTCGATCACGAAACCTACTACTTTTGCCACAATTGGATTGTGTAGTGTAAGTTCCCATAGGAAAGACCTACTGAGTTACGAGTCTATAGTCAGCTATATTGTCAAGCCTAACCACCATTATGAGGTGGGTCAAACAGCGACTGGCGACTGGCGACAACGCAACCTTTCGAGTGTCCTATAAGGAAAATAAGAATAATTAAAGGTATAAGACCAACATGTAGAGTAGGTGTATTGTGTAGGTTTGTCTTTGCATGACTCACAGCATTCACATGAAACAGCATTCATTAACCAGAATAGGTTGTTCAATTGAAACATTGAACCAGTAATTAAGTTGTTAAACATTTGAATATATCAGGCTCTCTTAGGAACTGAATGGATTTATCAAGGACATAGTAGTGTCGAGAGATAAATAAAACAATTAAAATATAACATATTCATTTACTCAATCAGAATCTCTGAGAGTATCTCATTTTCACAATGAAAAGAGAATGTATATTTAATAGGTTTTATAATCCATCAATGTTTGTATGTTTGAAAAACACAAGAGGGCTTGATTAAGGCTCGGCTTAAATCTCAGTAAATCCACCATTAGGACTTAGTAGAGACCGTCCACAAAAATTAGCAATAAATTAATTGGAAAAGTGAATATGTTTCTCTATTAGTCTAAAATAGAACTTCATACCACTGTCCAAATATAAATTACTAACCTTTGTTGCAGTTCAAACAACTACCATACACTAGGTGTCTGGTGGAGTTTGTCCAATGTCTCTCATCAAAGATGAGGAACTCTTATCAAAGATAAGGAAACGTACGTATAGTATTTACCAAGAACATAGTTCAGTTAGGCAAATACAAACGCAGAGGTTGGTAGGAAGTACACGCAACTTTCTCTACTAGATAGGCCAAGGTTAGGATCTACCTAGCATAGATGACGCGATGAACTGTGGCTTAGACAGGCCTAGCCTTATAGGGAAACCTATAATAAAACACTGGCGAATACAAACATTTATGGATTCACCTTAACATAGGTTATATAGTTCAATGAAAGTCATCGTGGAAATGAGACACTCCAGTCTACCAGATACCTCGTCTGGACACTCATTCAAGAACATAAGATCTTAGATCAATGTTCAAAACTACAATAGTTGTGTAATGTCATAGATCAGTGTATAATTACCTCATCTTAGAATGTATTCAAGAGCTAAAAGTATCCTTGAACTCATTCAAGACTACAACCACTTTGTTACCTCGTTCCAACATATATTTAACAACTGTAGAAAATATAGGTTTTTAGTGGACTGTATATCGACGATCTCGCTGGTAGATAGTGGGCGGTTGACTTTGTGGCGATTTTTAATGCAAAACGACGGTTTTTAACACTTCAATGTTTTATTAATTTTTACACACAAGAAACACATCTGCCTCGCCGGCGATCCAAATCCAAAGAGAAAGAATGACAAAAATGACAATGACAGATTGAATAGACAATAATAATCAATATTACCATCTTAAAATTAATACACATATTATGTTTTTGTTGGTGTTTCCAACATGCTGCCCGCCTACGCGGCAAACAACTTATTTTGTGTTATTTTACAAAATAAAAGAATGAAAATATATAGTTTCTTAATTTCTAACACCCTACATTACAGTACGGTTATACAATTTAACTCAAATTATAGGTTAACGCGGAATCGAAGTTAACTAAATTAAAAGAAACTTACATTAACACAAAAACAAGGTACAATACTTAATAAAAAATTATTATTATTTTTTAGAAAATTAATATTAAAGTTAATTCAATACAAGGATAAATTGAATTGAACCCTTTTATGACCATCAGGTACAAATAAATTTTAAAGAGGAATTTAACAATCTTATAATGCAAAGTTTTGTTAGTCTTTACAATGTTAATTAACAAATTACAATAATAAAACTTAATCGTTACTATTATAATTAAAAGGTAAAATACAGATACTTGACAAGGACCTATTGTAAATTTTTCCATTGGGAATTTGTAAATTTAACGCTCTAACTTTGCCATCCTTACCAGGAAAAACCTTTACTACTCTTGCCATTGGCCAAAACAATGGCGGCGCGTTTGGCTCTTTTAAAATTACTAACATGCCTTCAGTTACATTAGGTAGATCATCGCGCCACTTAGGCCGATTCTGCAAAGTATTTAAATAATATTTGTGCCATACATTCCAAAATTGCTGAGTCAATTTATTACACATTTGCCAATGCTTAAGTCTATGCACAGGTACATCAGTAACATTGCTTTCAGGATATGCAACCATAGAGGTTCCTATTAGAAAATGCCCTGGCGTCAGGTAACTAAAATCAGAGCTATCGGCAGACATAGGTAACAAAGGCCTAGAATTTAATACTGCCTCAATTTGAGCCAGAACGGTGATTAATTGTTCATAGGTTAATATAGATTTTAAAATGATACGTTTTAAATGGAATTTCATACTTTTTACAGCTGCTTCTGCCAATCCAGCAAACACTGGTGAATAACTTGGTGTAAAATGGAATTTTATGTTTTGGTTAGAGGCATATTCTTGTACCAAGGTTTGATGACCGGCAGAAGCGAACAGCTTATACAAATCAGCCAACTGGTTGCTTGCCCCTCTAAAACACCCGCCGTTGTCGCAATAGACTTCGCTGGGTAACCCGCGACGAGCGATAAATCGTTTAAAAGAGGCTAAAAACGCGTCAGTTGACAAATCTGAAGAAAGTTCAAGATGAACAGCCTTAGTAACAAAGCAAACTATTACACAAACGTAACCCTTGGAAACTACGGCGCGTCGTAATCGAGAATTTTTAACATCTACGGGGCCAGCGAAGTCTATCCCGACCCTTTCGAACGGTCGAGCGGCAGTAATACGCTGCTGAGGCAAGGAACCCATCAGCTGCTTTGCGGTGCTGGCCTTTAATCTGAAACACGTAATACATTTATGTGTTATCTTTTTTATTTCTCGTACACCGTTTATAATCCAATATTTTTGGTTTAAATGAGCCAGCATCAATTTAGGTGCGGCATGTAACAATCTTAAATGCTCATGGTTTATTATAAGCTCAGTTATAAATGAACCTTTTGGTAATATTATTGGATGTTTTTGTGCAAATGAAAAGTCTGTATTTTGAAGACGTCCTCCCACTCTAACTAAACCCTGACTATCTAAGAAGGGATGTAATGGTTTTAGGGGACCCTTAACATTTTCATTAAATTTTAAAGCCTTTATTTCATCCTTAAAATAAATATGTTGTTCATTTTTTATAATTAACATTAAAGCTTGTTGCAATTCAGAACTATGAAGAAAAGAATCTAAATTTTTATTAACGTTTGGTCTGAGATTGTTTATGAATCTTATTACATACGCCATTATTCTAATAACTTTATTAAGGTTGGAAAATCTAGCTAAAAATTGGAAACAGCCCTGATCACTTTGAACAATCAAAGCAACGGCTGAATCAGGAACAACCTTTAGCTCAGGTAAGTCACCAGGCAATGCTACATCTACACTACTTGCTTCGACTGAATAAGTAGGAGAGTGCAAAAACGAGGGCCCGTGCCACCAGAGGGCACATGAAGATAATTCACAGGGATCTACTCCTTTACTAATTAAATCAGCAGGGTTGTCCTGTGACTTTACATAACACCAGTTCCAAGCTAATGTTTTTTCTTTAATTATTTTTACTCTATTTGCAACATAAGGTAATAATCTTGTTATTTCTATTTTTAGCCAAGCTAAAACAACCTGAGAATCTGAATATAACGTAACACTATCAATTTTAACTTTTACCTTTAAAATATTATAGACTCTGTCAATTAATAAAGAAAGCAAATGAGCAGCATTTAATTCTAATCGTGGTACTGATAACCTTTTACTTATAGGATTGACTCGTGACTTGGAACAGAGTAACAATACCTTAACCTCGCCTGAAATGTTGACAACTCGTAGATATATACAACACCCATAGCCAACGGTGCTGGAAGCATCAGCAAATCCAATCAGCTGCACCGAGACAGCTGACTCAGGAACTGGAACATTCCTCGGTATTTCGATGATATGCATTTTAGACAAACTGTCAATGAAATGAAGCCAATCCACTCTAATGCTTTCAGATGCAATGTCATTCCAGCCTATACCCTCTGACCAAAGTCGTTGCATTAATGCTTTAGCTTTAATAACTATAGGACTAATAAAACCCATGGGATCATAGAAACGTGCAATATAACTTAAAATATCCCTTTTCGTAGGTTTATCAGTATTAGGTAATGTAGGACAACCAATTTTAAAGCAATCTTGTTTCATGTTAATTGTTAAGCCTAATGCCTTCATGCTACATTCTTGTTTTTGTAGTTCAAGCTCATCAAACTGCCTTTGAGAATTTGGAATATTATCTAGTAGCGTGGGTGAGTTAGACGCCCACTTGTGAGTGTTAAAGTTCCCCAAGCTAAGCAACTCTTGTAACTGCTTCTTTGCATCTAACATAATATTTAGATTTGAGTCTGCATAAAGCACATCATCAACATAACAGTTATTAAGCAAAATAAGCGCACCTAGCGGATAATTGTTGCCAAACCTTATTGCAAGCTCTTTCAAGCAACGTGTGGCCAGATAAGCTGAGCTTTTCAAACCATAAGTAACAGTCTTAAGACGTAAGCATTTTATTTCTTCCTCTGTGTTATTGCGAAAAAGAATGTTTTGTAGCGGTGTAAATTGAGGATTAAGCATTACACACCTATACATTTTCTGAATATCAGTTGAAAAAGTATAATCACCAAAGCGAAACAAGAGAATAATATCAAATAGCTCTTTTTGAACTGGAGGCCCATTCAACATTAAATCATTAAGTGAAACTTTATTTTTTGTCTGCATAGAAGCATCAAATACTGCCCTAACCTTTGTCGTTTTACTACTTTCATTTATGACAGCATGATGTGGTAAAAAATATACAGAATCCTTATTTAAATTGTAAGAACTAAGCTCCACATATTCAGCATGACCTAATGTTACAAACTCATTAATGAATTCATTGTATTTAATTTTCAATAAAGAATTTTTTTGTAACTTTTTTTCTAAGTTGAGAAATCTATGATATGCAGAATCGAATGAGTTACCAAGTGTATTGTTTACATCCTCTAATGGTACCTTCAAAGGCATATCAACATAGAATGTTTTGTTTACAATTTGAACTGAATTTTGAAAAATACTCTCAGCGAGCTCGTGTTCAGTTAATTTTTCATTAAATGTTTCCGGGACCTGTTCAGCTTTCCAAAAGCGTTTTAAAGTTTCATTAACATCAGTCTCGCATGTTAAGCAAAGCAAAGAGGTTACCTTAGACTTAGAGGCCTGCTGTGCGGGCAGCCCTCCCGCTACTACATGTCCAAACCTTGTGTTTATTAGTTGAGGTTGTGTTATATTCTCGTTCTCAGGTGGCAACAAGACCTGGAAAAACACATCCGCACCAATTAACAAATCTATTTCAGATGGTGTTTGAAACGTCTTATCCGCCAGAACAGTATTGGCAGGGATATTTATTTTAGAAATATCTATCCTGCTACGGGGGAGTTTACACGTTATTTTCTTAACCACCTGGCAATTTAAAGAGGTTTTATAATTTGATGTTAATGAACACAAGTCCACAGGCACAGAAAACATGGAAGTATGTTTTGAATTTGTGACTCCTATTATATCCAACCTATTTTGAATAGGAGCCAATTTTAATTTCTCGACAACCCTACTCGTTATCATAGATGCTTGAGACGCTGAATCGAGGATAGCTTTCACATGAACTTCGCAGTTATCCTTGCCTACAAGCTTGACCATAGCTGTGGGAAGTAAGATATCATTAAAAGTGTTACCTGACATTAATGTAACAGGTGACGGTGATGGTTCATAGTGTACAAGTGAGTTATGGGATTTCTTGCACTCACCGCACTTGAAATGGAACCTACATTTCTTTTCATGTTGATTTAAACATACCTGACATAACCTTTTATTTTGAACGAACTCAAATCGTTCTTTAGCAGCTAAGCATTTGAAAGTTTTACAATTATATAGCTTGTGGTCATTAGCATTACAATAGAAACATGGTTTGTTACCTGATGAGGTTGATGTTACGTTGACTACAGCTTTCTTGGGTTGGGCCACATGTTCACAATTCTCAAGAGCCAATGCCCTCTTCTCGAGGAAATCCAAGATCTCCTGAACTGTGGGATATTTCTTTACATCTCGCTCCAACTGGTAGTGTTCCTTGGTGTAGTTGTCTAATTTGCGTATCAAAATACATAAAACAATCTCATCCCATGCTTCGACTTTAGTGCCTAAATTTTTTAGTGATGTTAGTATTTGTTTGACCTGGGAGACAAACTCCCTTATACGTTGAGGGGAGGACTTTACTACCAAAGCTTTGACATCCAATAAAGAACCAATAAGTTCATTTACAATGAGGAATCTGTTATTGTATCTTTCATCTAACAACCGGAGGGCTTCCGGGTAACTTTCACTGGTTAATGGCAAATTTTTAATTAAATCTAAAGGTTCATTCATAAGAAATGACCTCAAATAGTATAGTTTAGAGATATTGTCTAATGTTACATCTTTACTAATAACTGAATTGAATATATTTATAAACGGTGTATAGTCACTATACTTACCAGTGAATTTGTCTATTTGTATAGTAGGTAGACGTAACTTAGTATTATTACCCTGTACAGTAGGTTCATGCACAACCTTACTTTGTTTTTTATCAATTTCAATATTCAAAGTGGAGATGACGCTATAATATTTATCCTCAATTTCAGAGTAATTCTCTGAATCACTAGGATCCAGTGCTAAGATTAACTTATTGTACTCATCGTACTCAGCAAACGTTTTAATTAGACGATCCCTTTTTGCCACCAGGCTTTCGAACGAGTCGGCGACAAAGCTTTGTTGAGACAGCCTCGTTATGCTGCCCTTTACATATCCCCTATATGAGACAAGCTTTTTCAGCTCTGCCATTATGCAGCACTATATGTATTTAACACAAATTTAACAAGCTATACTAATATTAAATTAAAGTCACTATGTAAATGTAAAACTTTTGAAAACTTCTTCGTTTCGTTTTATAACTGTAAACTGCGCAAGAGCCCAAGATGACGCAAGGTGACGCTCAAAGAATCCAAGCACGGCGTTGATTGGCTGACGGGCGAACCGCGCGATTGCTGCACACTGCAACGACCGCTGATTGGCTGATTGACGAATCGCGCGACCGCTCCGCGACCTCGACGAATGAAACTTCAACACGATGCACGCCGCGAAGGCCTCTTATTGGTTGTTCGGCGTATGACGCTATGACGGAGCAAACAGGGCGGAAATAGTTCAAGGACTTCTAGCCGCTTCCTTTTTTCGATATCGTATCTTTCGATATTACTGCAAATGTATGTTTCTCCTTCGTTGCAGGTTTTAAATTGCTCCTCGAACCTCGTGGATCTCGCGGAAAGCTGCTTCTCGGTGCGTAATTGTATAAAACCACGATGCGTTGCCGCCACACTCGAAGCCACGCCACCACTATCCGGGTCGTTTGGATCAAATGTAGAAAATATAGGTTTTTAGTGGACTGTATATCGACGATCTCGCTGGTAGATAGTGGGCGGTTGACTTTGTGGCGATTTTTAATGCAAAACGACGGTTTTTAACACTTCAATGTTTTATTAATTTTTACACACAAGAAACACATCTGCCTCGCCGGCGATCCAAATCCAAAGAGAAAGAATGACAAAAATGACAATGACAGATTGAATAGACAATAATAATCAATATTACCATCTTAAAATTAATACACATATTATGTTTTTGTTGGTGTTTCCAACAACAACTACAAGTTCTTAAATTAATGTTTGAACTACAAAAGTTTGTGTAATGTCAAAATGAAGCCAAATATACATATATATATATATATATATATATACATATACATACATACATATACATTCATTAGAAGTATATTTATATGTAGAGAATATTCAATAAGATACGACAACTAATCATTAGTTTGTTTATAGGTCATATTATAGAAATATCCACTACTCTATCTACTTCCTAAGTAATGACATAGTAAAATTTCATTTCATTATTTAAATACACCCTAACGAAAATCTATTTAACCCTTAATATCTAATATGATAGTTTTAACCAAAGATTCTTTCAATTTATATATGTACTTTAAAGTCAACCGAATGTAATTTTGTTTTATTTTATCAACATCATATTGTGATTATTTACTTAAGTTAGATTTCATTTTATCAGTTAAATTCAATATAATTATGGTCATAAGGCTTATTTCATAATAATTTCATTCAATAATCAATCATTAATTAATAGTATCAATGTAACCTTTTCATAATAATTTCATTCAGTAATTAATCAATAATTAATAATATCAATGTAAACCTAGATAATAATTCCTTTCAATAATCAATCAATAATTAATAGTATCAATGTAAACCTTTTCATAATTATTTTATTCAATAATCAATCAATAATTAATAGTATCAATGTAAACCTTTTCATAATAATTTCATTCGGTAATTAATCAATAATTAATAGTATCAATGTAAACCTTTTCATAATAATTTCATTCAAAAATTAATCAATAATTAATAGTTTCGATGTAAACCTAACTAATAATTCATTAGATATCTTTTATTAAAAATCTCCGTAAAAGTTATAAAAATCAGTAAAAGAAACACAACATGCAGAAAACCAAACATGCAAATAAATAAAAAATTAATGCATTCGAACCAATCAGGAGCGCTTCATCACAGGTCTTTCACTGAATTTATTTAGCGGATTACAATTAAAATTTTATAATAAAGAATTGCACTTAATAATAATCAGTAAAATTAAATTAAAACTAATTCGCGATCTACACTGAAGTTACATTGCCACACTCAGCCAGCTTACGCTAATGAAATTTCTGATTCAAACCTAAAAATACCTTTAGGTATTATATGTTTAACCTAAGTCAGAAATTCCATAGCTTAGCCAGCCAAGAGGCCGCGACGGCCGCGGAGGCCTACGTGCTTCGAACTCCGAATTCAAATTTGAATGTCAAACTGACTGCCCCGAATTCAAACTCTCCATCGTATATATTCAAATCTCGCGTCCACTACCCCTTCCACGTCTCCCGTCCTGCGTCCCAAGATTCCCGGAAAAAATTCCACGCCCTACGGTGTTACCATCTACACGGCCACTCCCATATTACACGGAAATTCGGTGATAACCGCGGTACACAGCAGACGTTCATTGTTGTGTTCAAAAGTACGACAATCCAATGTGTAATTGTTTTTCCCTAATAATTTAATCGATAGTTTATAAGTCATTATAGTGCAACACAAAAACAAGGAATAAAATTATTACTTCCTCAATAAATTGAGCTTTACTGGCTGTAAACACTTTTATCCGATCCAAAGGAAATTGCATAAATCAATTAAACAAAACACAACAAAAGATAAACAATATAAGGAAAAAACCAATATACATTGAATAAAGCCGAAGAAAAAAAAATGTTAGTTACGATAAATTTGTATGACGATTGTGAAGAATAATGTATTATTCAACCGATTTCAAAAGGGAAATTATTTAACCGATTATTGTCATTTTTAACCTTACGTGTTAATGTAAAGTAAATACACGGCAATTTTGTAGTTTTTATTTCAAAGCAAGGTAACTTAAAACTTTGTGATGGCAACTCTGGCCGGTTTTTTTGTTGTGACTTCCACAAAAAACTGTCCCACGGCTAGTCTTGAACCCTTAGGGCCGGGTTCCACTGTTTTATAAAGCTATGTTTTGCTTAATCGAATTTATAATTCGATTCTAATCTTGGCTTTCGTTTAATTATTATTACGAATCATTTGTACGGGAATACAGCAAAGTGTTGTTTTAAGACCTTTTTTCAGGCAATTTTCTTTTAAAATTTCTCTCCGTAACAACCATCCCCATACCTCAAGGAATCATGAAAAAGAGATACACTACTATAACCTCGAGTATCAGAATATATCATATGACAACTTGACAAGATTTGTTTTTAATAGGTTAAACCGTTAGAAGCTCTAGACAAACCGTGTTTACACAGCTAAATGCCAAAAATCGGTCGTTTAGAATTTAAACTCATTTATTCTCTAACTGCGTTTAGTTTATGTTGGTGAAAAGCAATTTCCTAACTAATCGCGATTATTTCAATCAGTGGAAACTGGCCCTTAGAACGTTTCCTTATCATCGTTTTATCGAATCTGTCAACACAACAAATTCAAGCTTGTCTCGAATATAAAATTTATCGTCTAATATTTCAACAGAACAGCCAAACTGTTTGAGTTCCCAGCCAATAAATTTCTATTCTTAAGTACAACTTAAAATTTGAAACCTTAATGGATTAGAGCAATTTTTGTACATTAACTTGACTGTTTTATGTTTACGTGTCAACTCACATTTCAATTTATGCGTTTGTTATCTTAAAATTTATGGCACTAATAAATTAGAACTGAATTGTGTTTATTTGTTACGTTACACACAGTGGTTATAGACGCTGCCTGTTACCTTGGCATTTGCAAGTTCGATCCGCGATCTTGACAAATATTTATGTAGGCCATGAAGATGTTTGACGTTTGCACTTGTGTTTGTTTTTGAACCTTATCGGTGTTAGACGGATTTATTTATTTATTGTACACTATTAGGAAACATTACATAATTTACTACAATACTATTGATATTTTAAATTAAATTGTATATTATGTTTAGTTGATGGATTCATTTATAAGCACTGACTGTGTAATGTGTATATTAAACAAAATTAAATTTAAAATTTTAGAGTTGTTAAAATGATTTCGATGAAGATTGGTGATTCGTTCCCATTAATATACCTAGTGACAGTATAATGACGAAAAAGCGAGTAGAATAGGTACAGTTAAAATTTCCTTATGTAAAACCAGTTGCAATTATTATAAAATGAACATGAAATAATAAATACACGAATATTTATATTAAATGAACATTCGTTGGAATTGCAATTTTAATTAAAAATGGTAACAACTTTAATTTAAATTTAATTTAATGCATACCTACTTTAACTAGCATTACGCGAATGACTATATAGTAATAATAATGTTATAATGTTATTTTAAACTAAAATATAATTGTTGAGTCATTGACTCATCAAGAAATCTTAAAAACCACTAGACGCATAAAGATGAAATTTGGCAGAGAGTTAGTTAGTTTATAGTTAGTAGACTTTCGCTAAGAATGGATATTTCGATAGGGTCAGATTAAAGGCGTCGAAGGGTTTTCGCAAGTTTGTGCGAAACTCCTTCAGTTTTTGTGCTACAGGCATAAAATGTGTAGGTACTAAGAAGGAATTTTGCGACAGAACCGCATTATGGAAGTCTATATAATAAGAGCTCTCGAAACCTTCTGTAAATGTCCTAAAATTTTGTGCTTTTGAAGCTCTCGAAATATTCTGTAAAAATATCCTAAAATTTTGCGCATCCTCGATAAATTAATTGTCCAACACAAAAATGATTTTTCAAGTCGAACCAGTAGTTCGTGAGATTAGCGCGTTTAAACAAACAAAAAACAAACTTTTCAGCTTAGATAAGCATTATGCAAAGATATCCTTAATTGTTTTAATATAATAATTATAGGAGTACACAACTTTAGTCGCTTTTCTATTCGAGCGAAGCCACGGGCAACTTCTAGTATATTATATTGTATCCAACGTGTACATGATGCATAGACTTATGATAATCGTGTGAATTTAAACAGAAAAATTTCGTCATCAAGCACAACTGTGGCGTGACGTTTCAGGATAGATAATTCAAGTTCGTGGCTCTGCATACGTTCAATTAGTTAATTGTGGCGTCCAGTGATATTGATGCGACGACAGTCAGCATTAGGTGATGCGCTAAGCTTAGTAGCATGGTTAAAGAGGCCTTTACCCAGAAGTGAGATGAAATATATTAAATAAATTAATCAGTCGATCAATCTGTTTTAAACTAAGACAGGAATTAAGTTATACAGTACACAGTAAACACAAGTCAAAAGATAACTCGATCCAATTCGAAATTCTATTGTTTACCCGCTTCCTAAAATACCTACATTTTATTTTTAAACATAATGCAAAATGAACCCAATTAATATAAAGCTAACAATCAGTTATATCTTCAAGATATCCTCATGTGAGGATCGTCATCCAATCCATATTATTTATTGCTTCCTCCGTCGTGTCATAATGAGTTCGGTTATCGTTGAGCCATGAACGCTGATTCGACGTACCTTATTAATATCTGATTATAACTAATCATCTTATAATCAAACTTCCGTATACAAAATGAAGGTTCTTGTTTATTAATGGGAGTTTACGTCACATGAATGAACAAATAAATAATAAATTCTTTATTTGGACTAAATACTTTACAATTACTCAACGCGCCAAACTTGGCAGTTTATCGGCGGAATTAACACTTGTCAACTATATTATAAAAAAAAAATTAAAAAGTGATATAGTGGTATGAAGAAAATAGTGTAAAGCAACGCTGAGAATGATACTTTACAGCGCTTATAACTGTAGCTAGGTGTAGATTACAATAGTATAAAAAACATTTACTGTATTGATAAGGATAGCAGGTGGTGGATTAAGCTCTGATCCTTCTCCTATATGGGGAAAGATGCCTATGCCAAGCAGTGGTATATTACAGGCTGAAGCGTAAAAATAGCAAGCGTCAATTTATAATTCCGATCTAAGAGTTTTGTCGAATTATAATTTGATTAACTCATTTGAAAGTCTTAATTTTTAAATATTATTGTAATGGCTCTTAAGTTGTAAACTCCAGTCGCATGTCTTGACACTCACACAATTTTACATGTATGTTAGTGTAAGTGGGATGGACTTATTTATTTCTTTCGGTTCTCAGTAAAATCGTTTTTGTGTGTACCTATTTCAAATGTGTCACACAAATCATCCCTTGTTGCGGGATTAGTAAAATAGTCATTTATTTTTTTGTAACATTTATTGAGCAGTGTGTGTGTTAGCTTTAGTTGATCGGCTTATGCACTTCTGGTCCGTCACCTCACTTGTATACAGTTTTTAAAATATAACATTAGGCCCACTCTCGCTCCCAAAAAAAAAAAAACTATTCGATTCTTCAAATAATCATACAAAGTTTCGCGTTCATAACAGTTACACGATAATAGTTTTATCAACACAAACTTAAATATCGTAGAATTCTTCAAATTATACAAAACACACCTTTCAGTTGTTTTATAACAATTGTTATACATTTGAGAACAATGTGAAACTTTGGAATCGTTTCAATAACTTTGTGTTTCTCTTGAAACAAGTGAACATCAAGACTAAATATTTTAAACGTGTAGATTTTTGAAAGAAATATTCATTTTCCTTAGTTTTGTTACATTGAAATGTTAATAGAAATACTTTTAGTCTTGTAGTACCTATATAGGTTTAAACCAACAGTCAGCAATGTGCACCTAATATTCTTTCCAGCGATAGTATTGCAGAGTTTCATTTACAGTTAAATTTTATTTGTGGCTGTGCAACCGGATTACCGTTTACACGAAAGGGATTTATGCCACGGAAAAATATTATTTGTAATTATTTTTCACTAGCCGTTTCTCGCAGTTTTACTCATACTTAGTTTTGTAATAGATTCAAATAAAAAATAAGTTTTGTTCAGAATATTAATATAGTTAGAGGTACATTTAGTGAAATGAAAATCATGTGTCTGCTACACAAATCCCTCCACTACCCACCATGACAAATATCTATATTGCTGTTCTTAGGTAAAAGACAGTGACCTTCATTTTCCGTTTTTGTAAGATTTTGACGCCATCACATTAATTTATGTTTACAGTTATAAAATTTATCGATATACCTATTTTAATAAATCGAAATTGTTATTATATATAGTATCATTTATTTAGTTCACTTTATTTAGTTTAACTGAGGTAGAGCACAGCAGGAAATTTCCTGCTCAAAATATGGAGCAGCCCGACTGGGGTAGTACCTTGACCTTACAGAAGACCATAGCTAAATAATACTGTTTTCAAGCAGTATTGTGTTCCTGTTGGTGAGTAAGGTGACCAGAGCTCCTGGGGGGGTTGGGGATAGGGTCGGCAACGCGCTTGCGACGCTTCTGGTGTTGCAGGCGTCTATAGGCTACGGTAGTCACTTACCATCAGGTGAGCCGTACGTTTGTTTGTCGACTTAGTAACATAAAAAAAAGTTCAAATAGATCCAAACTTATTATATCAATATTTGTCATGACTTGAACACGAAACCGCTAGCGAAACTGCTATAATAGTTACTGTTATTGTGCCAACAAGACGTCAAAACCTTGATTAGATTTTCTTTTATTTTTCATCGAATAAAACATTGACACTTCTCTCAACATTTTTACAAAAGGTCCAATTGCTAGACTCGATACCATTACTATATTGTTTTACTGCCCTTAGCCCAGATAAGGTTTCTTTTCAGAACAGTGGCTAAAAGAAGTTCTGTCTTCAATCTCCGAGGTCAATGATTTGTGTAAGTTCAAACGAATTTAGTGTTTTTATTATTCTCCTGACGGCGAGTTCTCTTACTGTTTTATTTTTATCAGATAATATCGACTGAAACCTTTTCTCAAGGGAAAAATAAGCGTTAGGACAGTGTAAGGATTTTGTAGCTGTGTCTACTTTACTGGTGGAGTCTGACTTTATCATTTCAAGGACACCTAGTGAGTATTTATTTAAACTATTTTTAATTTATTTCGGATATTTAATATATATACGCTTCAGCCTGCAATATCCTACTGTTCGGCATAAGCCTCTTTCCCCATGTAGGAGATGGATCAGAGCTTAGTCAACCACGCTGCTCCAATACGGGTTGGCAGATATGTTCCCTATTATAGTAACGATCGCTATGATATACATGATAACAACCAGGATCGACGGCTTAACGTGCTCTCCGAGGCACGGTTGGGAGACCCACAAGGACTGCACAACCACCCAGACCACGGCAAACATCTGTATGGCCAATACAAATGTTGTGTGCGGGGATCGAACCCGCAACCGCCAGCGCAACAGCCACAAACCAGTGTTGTGACCGCTGTGCCAACGCGGCGTCAGTATTTAATATTATATTACTTTAAATAAAATTGCAACATAGCAGATTCCGTACCTTTAATATATTTTTGTTGTCAAATAATTTTTGGGGAACATTCTTTAATCGAACGGAGCCAAAACTGTATTGTTTTTTTGCCTATTTAAACCTGGCTCATCGCTTTATGATAAAATAATACTGTATATGATGTAGATGTAGATGAAAATAAAAATAAACAACTGGGAATGTGTTACTAACTTGTAAAGTGCGGATTAATTACCAATCCTTCCTTCTAATTAAAACGACCTTTGCCTCAAATTATACTGACAATAAAAAAAAAATACATTACCATTACCTGTATAAAAAAGTATTGATAAAAAAGTAAGATTTACGACAAATTTGAAGAATGCCTTTGAAGTCTCCAATTAAGTCGTGTTCTCGGTGCTAACAGAATCAACTTCAGCTAAGATCAAAGGAATTAAATTCAAGTAGTATACAACTTTCTATTGAAATCGTTATTTTTCACTTTCTCTGCTAATATCATTAACTTTAGATAGGATTGCGATACAGTTTTCTCGTGTAATGATCATTCGCAAATATCATTAAGAAATATAATATGTACCAGGATAATAGAGTTGATATTATATACTATTATATTATATTATATAATATATTGTGCTGTGTGGCTACGGCACTAAAGAATGTAGCCACCCCCTCTCTTCCCGTGGGTGTCGTAAGAGGCGACTAAGGGATAACACAGTTCCACTACCACCTTGGAACTTAAAAAGCCGACGGATGGCGGGATAACCATCCATGCTGGCTTTGAAATACACAGGCCAAAGACGGGCAGCAGCGTCTTCGGTGCGACAAAGCCAGCCCTGCGGTCACCAACCCGCCTGCCCAGCGTGGTGACTATGGGCAAAACACATGAGTTCGCGTCATAATGTCGGGGGCGAACTTGTGGAGGCCTATGTCCAGCAGTGGACTGTGATAGGCTGTAGTGGTGGTGGTGGATATAATATACATATAGGGCATAGACACCGCGTTGGCGCAGCGGTCAAAGCACTGGATTGCGATTGGCTGTTGCGCGGGCGGTTGCGGGTTCGATCCCCGCACACGACAACATTTGTATTGGCCATACAGATGTTTGCCGTGGTCTGGGTGTTTGTGCAGTCCTTGTGGGTCTCCCCACCGTGCCTCGGAGAGCACGTTAAGCCATCGGTCCCGGTTGTTATCATGTTCACCTGATAGCGATCGTTACTCATAGTAGAGAATATATCTGCCAACCCGCATTGGAGCAGCGTGGTGGATTAAGCTCCGATCCTTCTCCTATATGGGGAAGAGGCCTATGCCCAACAGTGGGATATTACAGGCTGAATCGGGGCATGGGGCCCTATGTAAATATAGGACACAGCGGGCAATATATTGCTTTAAATCAGTAGGGTCCGAATGCGGAACTTAAAGAAGATAATAGCTATCAAGTAGTGTTGTGTTCCTGCGGCGTATGAGTTATCCAGAGCTACCGGGGTAATGTTCTGCTGTAGACATCCATAGGCTTATCGACGGTATCTCTAAGGCCTCATTTACGGAGACGCGGGGCGTCGCGCGTAGCGTGTGGCGTGGCGGAACGCGTGTGTCAAAATGTATGAAAATGAACGCGTGTAAAGTCACTTCTCCGTAAACGCACTCATCCAACGCCCTACATTTGAAATCGCCACGCCACACGCTACGAACGACGCTCCGCGTCTCCGTAAATGAGGCCAGGCGGTACCCGCTTGCTAACAGATTGACCGTACACTTGTTTGCTATCTATATAGTACAACAGAAAGAGTTTTGATCATTATAGTATTTAAATTTTTACGGTCTCTATCAACTCATTTACTTATAAGAATATTATTGTCACTTTAATTCATCCGTGATCATAGCTTATGCAACGTCGACGATAGAGATTAAAATCGTCATGGTAGGTAAATTTCCGCTATCCCGCAGTGGAACAGCGCGCGTTGTGCATTAATCTACAACACTTCTAATGTACCAAGAAGAAGCCTTTGTCCAGCTGTGGATAGTGAAATATTACTGATATTATTATAATATGAGTATAGTTAATCAATGACTATAAAACGTACGGTTAAAAAAATTGAAATGTTCTCTCAAGCTCCCAATTAGTAGAACAAAGAAATATAAAACGTTAACCTCATTTAGTACGACCACTTTGTCCGACAGTAATTCTCACACGACGTACAATAAAAGATTTCCAAATAAAATAACAATATGTCTAAATGAAGTGTTATTTAAAGTGAGGATGTAAGTACTTTGTCTCGCCAAAGTGCTTGTAAAGCGGCGCGGGCGGTAGATAGCGAGAGTTGGATGGCTAGGTTAAATTAAGTATCCACTGTTGTACGCCCTCAATGAATCTCGTAAAGCTAAAGACGTTAGCGTTTCACTGGAAACTATTAGCATATTTTTATAGTTCTACTTACTTTTTCTATTCAGTTTTATTATTATTATTATGTACTCGGATTTGCACGAATATTACTAAAGGAAAATATGTTCCTTAGCGAAAAGATATACTAAAACCCTGTAAGCTGTGATCATTGTGATGATAAGTCTTGAGGAAAATGAATGCTGTTGGATATATAATAGTACGAGTTAGAATAAGAACTGTATTATGTTTGACTGGCTGATCCGGCGATCTTTATACGACCATATTTTTTTTTGTGAATATGTGAATATCTATATCTATACTAATATATAAAGCTGAAGAGTTTGTTTGTTTGGTTGTTTGTTTGTTTGTTTGTTTGTTTGTTTGAACGCGGTAATCTCTGGAACTACTGGGCCGATTTGAAAAATTCTTTCAGTGTTAGATAGCCCATTTATCGAGGAAGGCTATAGGCTATGTGTCATCACGCTAAGACCAATAGGAGCGGAGTCCACGCCGACGAAGTCGCGCGCAGAAGCTAGTTATTTTATAAAATTTTCTTTTATACAAAAAAAAAGAATTATCCAGTTTGGTGAGATAGTATATAGATTAACTACACATATAATTAAAATCATCAGATACATATATTAGTAAGAATTTTTGGCTTTGATCTTTTTTAAAAAAAAAAAAAAATTAAAAAAAAACCAAAACTAAAACTTTTGGAAATAAAATTCAGAACGACAACACTGAATGTATCAAGATATATTCCAACACTGTGCTATTTTATCATAAATTCAAAACCGATGTTTGTATTCTTCAAACGTACAAAATACCGAAAAAGGAAATCAAATAAAATGAGCGTGCCCTAAAATTCAGCATTGCCAAGCACTTGTATGATGAGTTCGCGTTTAGTTTCGGCCTGACCTAAATTCCGCTAGATTCTTTGATTGTGAACCACCGTCTCGCTTCACTATTGTTCTTACCTGAAATACACATTTCTGGTTTTTTTTTTAAAGTCTGAGTGGGAAATTCGGTCACGGTCAAAACTGTTAGTGTTTACTTCAATAAACACGTCGGAGAAAATGCTTTTACTTTCAGATAAGGAATGCGTTGCATTGAATTAAGCGTATGATCCAGTTTGAAGGCTAATAAACTATTCGGAGAGGTTTTTTCAACTTTCTAGTTTATTTAAAGTAAGGTATGGTTTGTAAAACACTACTTTGTTTTAATATTGAAATGGATAATAACGTTGAGAGTTTATGGTCTTTGAACTGTTATTACGCCATCTTGATAAAGTGACTGAAACTGAATTTTGAAAAAGAAATTTTATATAGATTACTCCTACATGGAGAAAAAGGCCTATGCCCAACAGTGGGATTTTACAGGCTGAATGCATAAATACATAAAATATCTACTTTTAAGTAAATGCTTTTTCGTTATTATTTTTTAAAAGCTGTACTTACTTAAAAAAAAAATATTTGAAAACGAAATTCGAAAGTGTCGTAAAAGGAAACGCAGTGGTTCTACACAATTTGAAATGTATAGCAAAATGTTAAACTTTTGTTCGGGCAAATTATGAGACCTCTAAAATGTCTCCTATATTTTTACAGAAAAAGTACCTACAGTTGTAACTTAGGTACCACATTAAACTTCGCGTTGAAAAACAAAAGTTAGTCTCGGAAAGTTTTCGCCGTGTTTTTAGGGTTTTCATGTTCCGGATTGTTAATTTTTAGGAATTATCACTTATTTTACCTACACTAAGATAAAAATTACAAATATCAACAAACAAAATGTAATTCTTTACTTTGTCAATTATGTATCGGTGTGCAAAAGTATAAATAAATAAATAAATTAATAAATATCATTCGCTCATTTCTCAATTAAATTGAATATTCCTACAAAATTTTTCAAAAATTAAATAGAAATAAACGCTTCACTTTCATTTTTATTTTAGACAGTCACAGCTTTGTAAAATTTAATTTTAATAGAATTATTTCAAATACTAAACCATTATATTCTAAAAGATTTATTGCTATTAGATCTATATTTATTACTTAAGTTACGGCAGGAAATATGTTGCTCGAAAACCGTACAGAAGATCAATCCTTCTTCTAAACCTCGATTCGCAAAAATAGTTCTTCAAAAAACAAAAGTGACGTCATACTCACGGATACAAAAACACATATAGACAAGCAAGTATGCAAACTTTGTATTTTGTACTTTTAACTGCGCTTTGTACGCACGTGAAAGTAAAATTAAGATACAAATAAATATGTGTTAAGAAAAACATATTTATAAATAAATAAAATCAGGCGATTGGTTTAAAGTAGCGTGAAAGGTGAAAGCTCCATTTATTTTTTCCTCGAGACTAACGCGATAATTATACTGTTATTTAATTTGCGATCGTGTAAATACTGTTTTACTGGGAAAACAATTTTTACGCAGTATTTACTCCTACGGATATTTTAAGAATAAATTTTCTTAAAATGTCTTCTGAAATGTCATATTGAATATTATTTTCTTCTCACTTCTTTCTCAAAATAGAATGTGCGAAGAGGAGTCGTTTTTTAAACTACTTCTGAAGACCTTGTGGGTCTCCCTACCGTGCCTCGGAGAGCACGTTAAGCCGTCGGTCCCGGTTGTTATCATGTATGAGTACATCTGATAGCGATCGTTTCTCATAGTAGGGAATATATCCTCCAACCCGCATTGGAGCAGCGTGGTGTATTAAGCTCTGATCCTTCTCCTGCATGGGGAAAGAGGCCTATGCTCAACAGTAGAATATTACAGGCTGAAGCGTTTTATGTAAGGAATTTTATTGTATGTAATGTACATATATGTATGTGGGATGGAAATAAAATGCATAGACTGACTAAACTTATTTTATTTTTAAAGAACAACTTGAACACCTTAATCAACGCCTACGCTTCCCCGAACCGAATCCGCCATCATCCCTTCCCCGCTCTCGACCAATCACAAACCATTTCCTATACCGTTCCGTTTCACAAAATTTATAAAATAGTTTAATTAATTGTTTATCTTAAGTTAAATGAAATTACGTTTTATTACACCAAATAAATAATCCTACAGATTCGGTCATCCTGCTGAAGTCTGTCCCCAGACTTCCATCAACTAACTTGTTACAATTTGATCTTTAAACCAACTGAAACTAACATAAATTTTGAATAACAACAATATCAAGAATACATCACAATCTTAAATTTTACAATTTTTCACAACAGTAGTTAGTAGAAACAGAAATTAAATTATTAAAGGTAAGTACTAGATAACAAAAGCTTTCAACGCAACCTATTTATTAATTTTACAACTTTCACAACAGTAGTTACTTGAAACAAACATTAAATTATTAAAGGTAATACACAACAGTTATTAGAAACAAAAATTAAATTACTATTGGTAAGTCATTAACAATCTGCACCATATTTCTAACCTCAAAGACGCTATGCCTTGGACAACATTTTGAGCTGAACTCATGACTTTAATCTTATACGACAACACAACATAAAATAATAAAATGGAATTTAATATACCTAGTTTAAGGAACTGGCCACTGCTTTATGTACTCAGCACAGGTAGATGTTACATAAGGACCTTCTGTTGAACTATCTACTTTTTCAACATTATATCTATCATTCCTCTTTACTTTAGTTATCCGATATGGTCCTAAATATTTTGCTTTTAACTTCATGCCTGGACCGAACTGCGTCCTCTTAATAGCCACCATATCTCCTATGTTATATTTCTTACTCTCCCTTCTATTTTTATTAAACTGTTTTTTGTTTTCCTTTATCCTTAATTTTTCTCTATCATCATTATAAATTTCTGCGCCTTCTTGTTGTAACATAGTTACTAGCTCCATATCCTCTTTATTTTTCATATCCCTTCCAATCAGGAGATTAAAAGGTGTTGTATTTATACTTCTATGATATTATGTACAATTGAGTGCTCGCTGTACTTTACTGACATGTCGATACCATAAACCTGGATCTTGAATACACATTCAAGCCCCCAAAATTTGTGGGATGGAAATAAAATGCATAGACTGACTAAACTTATTTTATTTTTAAAGAACAACTTGAACACCTTAATCAACGCCTACGCTTCCCCGAACCGAATCCGCCATCATCCCTTCCCCGCTCTCGACCAATCACAAACCATTTCCTATACCGTTCCGTTTCACAAAATTTATAAAATAGTTTAATTAATTGTTTATCTTAAGTTAAATGAAATTACGTTTTATTACACCAAATAAATAATCCTACATGTATATTGTTTCCCAAATGAATTAAAAATAAAATAAAAATTATTATCGTCTAGATTTATTTTGTCAATCAACTTATATTGGGACTTTAATATCATTAAACTTAATTTGGGTGCAGGAAGTTATTGCCCATAACCATCTAAGTTTCTTGTCATAGTATGGGTATTTACGTCAAATAGCAGTTTCCAAAATATTTATATACGTATAAATAAATATCCAAAACTTCATTTATTATACAGACATTATTGTGCAAGGGAATTAATATCTCGAATTTAAGGATAAATAATTTTGTCTGAAAAATAATTTTGCTTAATAAAATATAATACAGCTTTTAAGAATAAAGCTACGTTGTTAAGACATAAGGCTGTATAATATAACGATACTCACAAGAGAGAAAGAAGTAAAATAATTTTGAATCTTAGCGCAGACGAAACCTCGAAAGTCGTATACAAAAAAAATATTTTATACAAAAAAAAAAACTTACTAAGACTTACTCTCTATTATTTACTCATTATACACCTTATATAAATTTGTACACCTGTAATTGGTAACTGTACTCGGACTAGAAAACAGTGTAATAAATATGATTAATGACTATACGGTTTATCGCTGGTGTATCATATGAAATAAATAAAATAAAATAAATTATTGAGTAGGTACTTAAATTACATAAAAGAATTGCAATATACATACGGTCTTAGGATTATAAGCCTGCAAATACTAATCAGAATTATTGTACTAACCTATTTGAAACCATAAAAAATTTCATACTTATTACGTGTCTATATATTGTTAAAATATTTTTTTATTTAGTCCTAAATAGGTATTACATGATTTATGAATGAGGCTGCGCAGGTCACCTTTTAAATATTTATTTATTTATTGAAATCGTTCCTTCAAAGGCGTGTCGTGTATATTTTATTTCTAAGTTCTTATAAAGATTTTAAATCATATCAAAATTTTTGACCCAGCAGGATTTGAACCTGCGCCCTCTGACGTGCCGTGTCAGCGCTCTGCCAACTGAGCTATGGGCCCTCATCTAGCCGCGTCGAAATTCTTGATATGATGATTTTAGGTTTTAAGCAAACCTTGGGCGTCGTCTATAGCGAGTTCGTTACAGATACTCGGCTACTCAAAGATTTCATATTACAATGAATTCTTCGACAAGAGACGATACCATGCTATTTTTAATTCGTTTTTATTTTTATTTTTGTGTTACCCACACCTGAGGAAATTATAAAGATTTTAAATCATATCAAAATTTTTGACCCAGCAGGATTTGAACCTGCGCCCTCTGACGTGCCGTGTCAGCGCTCTGCCAACTGAGCTATGGGCCCTCATCTAGCCGCGTCGAAATTCTTGATATGATGATTTTAGGTTTTAAGCAAACCTTGGGCGTCGTCTATAGCGAGTTCGTTACAGATACTCGGCTACTCAAAGATTTCATATTACAATGAATTCTTCGACAAGAGACGATACCATGCTATTTTTAATTCGTTTTTATTTTTATTTTTGTGTTACCCACACCTGAGGAAATTATAAAGATTTTAAATCATATCAAAATTTTTGACCCAGCAGGATTTGAACCTGCGCCCTCTGACGTGTCGTGTCAGCGCTCTGCCAACTGAGCTATGGGCCCTCATCTAGCCGCGTCGAAATTCTTGATATGATGATTTTAGGTTTTAAGCAAACCTTGGGCGTCGTCTATAGCGAGTTCGTTACAGATACTCGGCTACTCAAAGATTTCATATTACAATGAATTCTTCGACAAGAGACGATACCATGCTATTTTTAATTCGTTTTTATTTTTATTTTTGTGTTACCCACACCTGAGGAAATTATAAAGATTTTAAATCATATCAAAATTTTTGACCCAGCAGGATTTGAACCTGCGCCCTCTGACGTGCCGTGTCAGCGCTCTGCCAACTGAGCTATGGGCCCTCATCTAGCCGCGTCGAAATTCTTGATATGATGATTTTAGGTTTTAAGCAAACCTTGGGCGTCGTCTATAGCGAGTTCGTTACAGATACTCGGCTACTCAAAGATTTCATATTACAATGAATTCTTCGACAAGAGACGATACCATGCTATTTTTAATTCGTTTTTATTTTTATTTTTGTGTTACCCACACCTGAGGAAATTATAAAGATTTTAAATCATATCAAAATTTTTGACCCAGCAGGATTTGAACCTGCGCCCTCTGACGTGCCGTGTCAGCGCTCTGCCAACTGAGCTATGGGCCCTCATCTAGCCGCGTCGAAATTCTTGATATGATGATTTTAGGTTTTAAGCAAACCTTGGGCGTCGTCTATAGCGAGTTCGTTACAGATACTCGGCTACTCAAAGATTTCATATTACAATGAATTCTTCGACAAGAGACGATACCATGCTATTTTTAATTCGTTTTTATTTTTATTTTTGTGTTACCCACACCTGAGGAAATTATAAAGATTTTAAATCATATCAAAATTTTTGACCCAGCAGGATTTGAACCTGCGCCCTCTGACGTGCCGTGTCAGCGCTCTGCCAACTGAGCTATGGGCCCTCATCTAGCCGCGTCGAAATTCTTGATATGATGATTTTAGGTTTTAAGCAAACCTTGGGCGTCGTCTATAGCGAGTTCGTTACAGATACTCGGCTACTCAAAGATTTCATATTACAATGAATTCTTCGACAAGAGACGATACCATGCTATTTTTAATTCGTTTTTATTTTTATTTTTGTGTTACCCACACCTGAGGAAATTATAAAGATTTTAAATCATATCAAAATTTTTGACCCAGCAGGATTTGAATCGTCTCTTGTCGAAGAATTCATTGTAATATGAAATCTTTGAGTAGCCGAGTATCTGTAACGAACTCGCTATAGACGACGCCCAAGGTTTGCTTAAAACCTAAAATCATCATATCAAGAATTTCGACGCGGCTAGATGAGGGCCCATAGCTCAGTTGGCAGAGCGCTGACACGGCACGTCAGAGGGCGCAGGTTCAAATCCTGCTGGGTCAAAAATTTTGATATGATTTAAAATCTTTATAATTTCCTCAGGTGTGGGTAACACAAAAATAAAAATAAAAACGAATTAAAAATAGCATGGTATCGTCTCTTGTCGAAGAATTCATTGTAATATCTAATATGAAATCTTTGAGTAGCCGAGTATCTGTAACGAACTCGCTATAGACGACGCCCAAGGTTTGCTTAAAACCTAAAATCATCATATCAAGAATTTCGACGCGGCTAGATGAGGGCCCATAGCTCAGTTGGCAGAGCGCTGACACGGCACGTCAGAGGGCGCAGGTTCAAATCCTGCTGGGTCAAAAATTTTGATATGATTTAAAATCTTTATAATTTCCTCAGGTGTGGGTAACACAAAAATAAAAATAAAAACGAATTAAAAATAGCATGGTATCGTCTCTTGTCGAAGAATTCATTGTAATATGAAATCTTTGAGTAGCCGAGTATCTGTAACGAACTCGCTATAGACGACGCCCAAGGTTTGCTTAAAACCTAAAATCATCATATCAAGAATTTCGACGCGGCTAGATGAGGGCCCATAGCTCAGTTGGCAGAGCGCTGACACGGCACGTCAGAGGGCGCAGGTTCAAATCCTGCTGGGTCAAAAATTTTGATATGATTTAAAATCTTTATAATTTCCTCAGGTGTGGGTAACACAAAAATAAAAATAAAAACGAATTCTAAGTTCTTTTTTAAAAAATGTTGTTTCATTTTTATAAAACATTTTAAGGTTTTCCTAGTACATTTAATAAAGCAAAATGTTAAGGGTAAATTCCGTAGGTTACCTATACCAAAACCTTGCTCGAAATACGATATTTTATATAACGCACATTAAACGAAAATATACGCTTTTTAAAAGAGAATTTCATAGACATAATATAATACGATGTGGTTAGTCAGAAATATTTCATCTCGTGAAATATTTAACATTATTTTTCATAATTACGCGCTGACTGATAAAGATCGGATATAAGATTTTCACATTTTTCATCATGTAATATACCACATTATAATTTAAATTGTATTTATAATAATTATAAGTAATAAGATTAAAATGCATTTCAATCTTAAAATAAAAAACCGGTCAAGTGCGAGTCGGCCTCGCGCACCGAGGGTTCCGTACAAACCTGCAGGTATATAAGTAAAAGTTATGGTATTTTGCTCCTAAATGAAATCCGTAACATTACAATATGGAAAGTTGGAGGAGCATAAATTTAAGACAAAGGTATCTTTATCTTTTCATTAATCCTTTAATTTGTATAAAATAAAATAAATAAATAAAATAAAAATCGCCTTTATTTCTATAACTATTAAAATTTCAATTAATACTAGCGTAAGTATTCTTAGTTTAAACATATGTATGTATATTAACCTATGTATATATTTATTCTATACTCGTATAATTAACTCGTCTACATGTTTATAACATCACTTAATTAATATTGGTAATAGTAATAGTCGCCTCTGCGGCGTAGGCCTCTCCTAAACATTTCCATGTATCCCTTTCCCGTGCTTTCTGTATACACAGCGGTCCACATAATTATCTGGTTGAAGATATCTCTCCACCTTTTAATTGGTCTCTCTTTTTTCCTTGACCTGTCTCTTGGTAGGAAAGTTCTTTTATCGAAGTTATTTATTTATAAATTTTTTAGTCACTATTTAGAAATCTGGTTCAAAATACTTTATTATTATTAAGTATTAAATTTGAACCATATTATATATAGTAGATATTTATTTATTATTTATTTATTTATTTAAATAGTCCCACAGATGATGTAACATTTATTTTGTAATTTAATTCGAGCCTTTTTGACCTTTGTACCTGTTTTCAAGTTTGTATAAAACATGTTTTCCTAAATTTATTTTATTATTGTCTGCTATTGTTTAAACATATATATTTTTAATGTCTAGAATTCTCATTACAGTGTTAATATTACTTGATTTCATTAATCATTTCAATACTGTTGATTTTGACTTACTACTAGCTATACTTGGTTCTCTTAACATATCTCCTAAGGTGTCTGACTGGTTTCATAGTTACTTGCATGGTCGCCGGCTACGAATACATATTGAAGAACTTTCTTCATTCTGGTCTAGAATCAACGCTGGCGTTAAAGATAAATATATAATATGTACCTCTTCGCTTAAATGATAGCCTAACTTTGAAGATACCTTCACATTCGTCTTCCTTTTATTCTAAATCTTTCACTATTGAAGCTTATCGTCTTTGGAACTTATTGCCACTGTCTAACGCGCCAATCTTTAATGACATTTGAAAAACTTGTTAAGGAAATGTACTTATCATATTGACCCCGCAAACGTTGTTTTGCCATATATGTTATTAACCCCCGCAACCTCCTCTTGTGGGTGGAATTTCGTAAAATCCGTTCTTAGCTGACCTCTACTCGGCGAAAGGAATATTCCTACCAAATTTCAAGTCTCTACACCTTATGGTTCCAGAGATATCGTGATGAGTCAATGGGTGGAAATTTCTTTTATATACAGGGTGTGTCGTAAATCGTGGATAATCCGTTAACTGGGGGTAGCCCTGATGTCGAGCTCCAAGAAAATGTACTTTTTATTTCAGGGTTGCCAACACTGTGAAAATTGTGAATATTTTTGTGTTTTTTCAAAAAATTCCTACCGTGACTCTTAATTTGGTCATATTTTTTACAAATTAAGGTATTTTAATGTAATTTTTATTTTATTTTACTCGGGAATACTTGTACTATCTAACGAAATTACTATTTCAGGCATAATTTATTCTAAACTAATGAAAATTAGCGTTAGAAGTTTTTTTTATTTTTATTCGTTACTTTTTGTCAAGATTTAGCCGTTGATTGTGAAAAAAAAATGTATGGCACTAGAATTGCCCAGTATTTAAAAAGAATGCTTAGTTTGTGTAGTTTCTAAAAAGGTATAAAAATTAGTACTTGACAAGCAAAATTATTTTGTAGGAGCGAAAGAACTTATCACGGTCGGTAAGTTCGTTTTGTATCATTAGCATCTGTGTCACTTAAATGTTAGGATAAAGAAAAAAAACAAAGATTTTTTTAGTAGAAATGCATTTATTACATCAAACTAAATGTTCAAAATGTCCTCCATTGGCAGGAATGCAGGTTCGGCATCGCCTTATAAAAGATATTTTGATACGGCGTGCATAGCCTGATACTTCAATTTCACGAGTGGCTAATTGCACACATGTTCGCAATTCTTCGATTGTCGACACTGCTTTAGTATAAACTTTTTCTTTAATGCATCCCCCAATAAAAAAAGTCCAAGGGAGTTCAGGTCAGGCGATCGTGGTGGCCATAAAATTAGACCCAAGCGCCCAATCCTAGGTGGATTGGGCTCTGGGTATGTGTCGTTAAAATATTCCCACACACGAACAGCAAAATGTGAGGGACACCCGTCATTTTGTAGCCTCATTCCTTCTCTTGTTTCCAGTTGTCACGGTACCCCTGTCCACTATGATAGAAATAAAAAAAAAAACGACAGGGATCCATGCAAATAATTTATTGAAGAAAAAAAATTCGACCCGGTGAAAAAAATTAACCCGTGGGGGTCGAGCACTTAATTCACACAAGCTCTTTCCAAGTCGGCTTAGGTACTCTCCTGTGCCACGCCGTGCAGATGGTGATCCCGGGAGTCGCGTACTGGAATCCGCTGACGAGCGGTGGCGGCAGCAGTGGGTAACCAAACCCGGCGGAGAGCACTCCCGTCGTTGTGGTGAAAGTAAGGGGCGTGAGGGGATACCCGACAAAGCGGTAACCCGAGCGTTGAACCCTGGAACGCGCCGTCAGAATATAATAAGAAGCGGTCCAGTACTTTGGCTTTTAGCGAACATCCACGACACTGCGTTATAAAAGAAAGCACCTAATTGTAGTAGTAGTGCCGTGGAAGCATAAAAGTCAGAATCGGAGATAAACATTTTAAAAAAATAGCTAATTTACGATCAAATTTACAATTATATGAAAAAATTATTAAAATGAGGGTGGAATAAAAAAATGATGCAATAAAGTGACTAAGAAAATTTAAATTATGTGTGATTTAAATTATTAAACACAAATATAAGTTTTTACTAATTAATGATTTCTTGCACTAAATAACCAAATACGAGTAAATTGATGCGACATTAATACATATCCCACTTACCCAGATTGGGGGCGATCAGCACTCACTTATTTAATATTCAAAATTTATGTAGGTAACGCCTAGGGACGACACGAAATATGGTTACGGTTTTATAAGAAATCGTATTAGAGACCAAAGTATTTTAAACGTGTCGTGCGTTAACACAAACAAGATTAAGAAAAAGATGAGTACGAATGGCGCGGTGATCGGCACGGCCGTTAATGTATTCACCGAAACAAAAGATCCAATTGGACCGCTAAAGTGTTGCCGCTTGATGACTTATTTATTGTTGCAATTATAAAATGTATATAGTTTATTATTAATTTATTAGATATATTTATAATACTATATTATTATGTTTGAAAGAAAAAAAAAATAAGTTGTAATAAAATTTTGTTTTATATTTAAGCGTAGTTTTTAATTAGTTTTAGCTATGTAAATATTAAGTTTAAGTTTATTTTATGGTAATTATACACATTTTGTACGTACAACGTTACATATACCCCTCCTCGTCTGGAAAAGGGTTTTGTTCTTAAATAAAACCCGCCTTAGACTGCTCCTAGCATTTACTCATTCATTCTTCAACTTTCATTCTATCTCTCACAAAAAATATCTACCATAAAAGCATCAACGGCATTATTTACACCATTGGCGCGTCCTGTCAAACTCAAAGTCAGTAGATAATAGATATGTATTATAAAGCTATTGATTCATGCTAAAAGAACAAGATGTTATAGAGGATTATTTTTTATTTAGTATTATTACCGAAATTTTTAATATAGACAGTTTTATTTATTATTATTACAGAAAAGTTTTAATATTGAAAGTTTTATTTACTATTATTACCGAAAAGTTTTAGGTCCTTGATATGCCAAACGCCTATGTTTTTTCCGGACATATCTTCTAGTTCATATACAAGTGGTGAACGTTTTTTAATAACTCGACATTTGATGTATTTTGGAGCTAGCTTCTTACTAAAATATTTGTCCTTATCGCTCAATATGTATGCGCGCTTAAAGACTACGTCACCTACGTTGTATTCCGCCGGTTTTCTGCGCAAATTATAATGTGCGGTATTCTTCACATGTGCATTGCATAAGGAGGCTTGCACATCATTGAATACCGATGAGAGACAACCTAGGTTCTCAGCGTATATGTCGCGTGGCAAGAACAAAACTTCGTCACCTAAGTCAGAATCTACATAGTGCGAACCGCATAACACCAACTCTCTACCATAAACTAAAAAGGAAGGAGTGTACCCAGTAGCTTCATTCACAGAATTATTAATTGCAAATTGCACCTGAGGAATGTAAATGTCCCAAGACCTATGGTCATTTTCAACGAAGGTTGAAAGGCTGGTAACTATAGTTTTATTATAGCGTTCAACTAGGTTAATTTGGGGCGTGTATCTAGGTGTAAAATACACGTTAGGGACTTTATATTTTTCAAACAAGGCTTTAGTGGCCCCACGTTGGGCGCCAGTGTCACGGTACCCCTGTCCACTATGATAGAAATAAAAAAAAACGACAGGGATCCATGCAAATAATTTATTGAAGAAAAAAAATTCGACCCGGTGAAAAAAATTAACCCGTGGGGGTCGAGCACTTAATTCACACAAGCTCTTTCCAAGTCGGCTTAGGTACTCTCCTGTGCCACGCCGTGCAGATGGTGATCCCGGGAGTCGCGTACTGGAATCCGCTGACGAGCGGTGGCGGCAGCAGTGGGTAACCAAACCCGGCGGAGAGCACTCCCGTCGTTGTGGTGAAAGTAAGGGGCGTGAGGGGATACCCGACAAAGCGGTAACCCGAGCGTTGAACCCTGGAACGCGCCGTCAGAATATAATAAGAAGCGGTCCAGTACTTTGGCTTTTAGCGAACATCCACGACACTGCGTTATAAAAGAAAGCACCTAATTGTAGTAGTAGTGCCGTGGAAGCATAAAAGTCAGAATCGGAGATAAACATTTTAAAAAAATAGCTAATTTACGATCAAATTTACAATTATATGAAAAAATTATTAAAATGAGGGTGGAATAAAAAAATGATGCAATAAAGTGACTAAGAAAATTTAAATTATGTGTGATTTAAATTATTAAACACAAATATAAGTTTTTACTAATTAATGATTTCTTGCACTAAATAACCAAATACGAGTAAATTGATGCGACATTAATACATATCCCACTTACCCAGATTGGGGGCGATCAGCACTCACTTATTTAATATTCAAAATTTATGTAGGTAACGCCTAGGGACGACACGAAATATGGTTACGGTTTTATAAGAAATCGTATTAGAGACCAAAGTATTTTAAACGTGTCGTGCGTTAACACAAACAAGATTAAGAAAAAGATGAGTACGAATGGCGCGGTGATCGGCACGGCCGTTAATGTATTCACCGAAACAAAAGATCCAATTGGACCGCTAAAGTGTTGCCGCTTGATGACTTATTTATTGTTGCAATTATAAAATGTATATAGTTTATTATTAATTTATTAGATATATTTATAATACTATATTATTATGTTTGAAAGAAAAAAAAATAAGTTGTAATAAAATTTTGTTTTATATTTAAGCGTAGTTTTTAATTAGTTTTAGCTATGTAAATATTAAGTTTAAGTTTATTTTATGGTAATTATACACATTTTGTACGTACAACGTTACACAGTGACAAATTTTGCAGCAGTTTGGTGAGAAAATTATAGGCCCATATGAGTTGCCAGCAACATTAAATGCTGAAATCTATTTAAATTTTTTACAAAATAATTTACCTGAGCTGCTGCAAAATTTAGCACTGGAGACAAGAGAAGGAATGAGGCGGCAAAATGACGGGTGTCCCGCGCATTTTGCTGTTCGTGTGTGGGAATATTTAAACGACACATACCCAGAGCCCAATCCACCTAGGATTGGGCGCTTGGGTCTAATTTTATGGCCACCACGATCGCCTGACCTGAACCCCCTTGGACTTTTTTATTGGGGGATGCATTAAAGAAAAAGTTTATACTAAAGCAGTGTCGACAATCGAAGAATTGCGGACATGTGTACAATTAGCCACTCGTGAAATTGAAGTATCAGGCTATGCACGCCGTATCAAAAGATCTTTTATAAGGCGATGCCGAACCTGCATTCCTGCTAATGGAGGACATTTTGAACACTTAGTTTGATGTAATAAAAGCGTTTCTACTAAAAAAAATCTTTGTTTTTTTTCTTTATCCTAACATTTAAGTGACACAAATGCTAATGATACAAAACGAACTTACCGACCGTGATAAGTTCTTTCGCTGCTACAAAATAATTTTGCTTGTCAAGTACTAATTGTTATACTTTTTTAGAAACTGCACAAACTAAGCATTCTTTTTAAATACTGGGCAATTCTAGTGCCATACATTTTTTTTTCACAATCAACGGCTAAATCTTGACAAAAAGTAACGAATAAAAATAAAAAAAACTTCTAACGCTAATTTTCATAAGTTTAGAATAAATTATGCCTGAAATAGTAATTTCGTTAGATAGTACAAGTATTCCCGAGTAAAATAAAATAAAAATTTCATTAAAATACCTTAATTTGTAAAAATTATGACCAAATTAAGAGTCACGGTAGGAATTTTTTGAAAAAACACAAAAATATTCACAATTTTCACAGTGTTGGCAACCCTGAAATAAAAAGTACATTTTCTTGGAGCTCGACATCAGGGCTACCCCCAGTTAACGGATTATCCACGATTTACGACACACCCTGTATATAGAGATGTTAAGCAACTTTATTTTATTATTTACTAGCTTCTGCGCGCGACTTCGTCGGCGTGGACTCCGCTCCTATTGGTCTTAGCATGATGATATATAGCCTATAGCCTTCCTCGATAAATGGGCTATCTAACACTGAAAGAATTTTTCAAATCGGACCAGTAGATCCTGAGATTAGCGCGTTCAAACAAACAAACAAACAAACAAACAAACAAACAAACAAACAAACTCTTCAGCTTTATTATATTAGTATAGATTATTTTTCATGAAGTTACGTTATGTTGTTATGTCATTCGTCTTAATCTATCAATTTGCTTATAGTGTATATACGTATGTATGTATGTATTTATATATTTGTGTATACATATGAGTAAACTTATATGTACATATTATGTGTAATTACATATAGCATCTATTGTTATATAGTTATTTATTTATATCTGATTTTTATTTTATATTGTTCCTTTTTATACAAAATTCCCCTAGTTTATATGCAAGTCCTCTGCCCAAAGGTTGCCTGGAAGAGATCGCTGTGTTAGCGATAAGGCCGCCTGTTGCAATTGATGCAAGTTTATTGCTATAAATTCTATGTATTGTTCTTTTGTGTATTGGTGTGCAAAAAGAGTTAGTAAATAAATATTACTTTGCAAAGTTTTATAATTGAAAAACAAAGCAGAAATAAACAACATTACACATACTATTTCTGTGGTTGCGATGTAACTATACATTTAAAGTTTTCGTAATTTTTCCTGTATCTGTGCTATAAGACGTTGCTTCATACCTGAAGATTTTAGGTCGACGGGAAGTATTCTTTAGATTTTTATTCCCTTGTCAGTTGTTTGCTAGTTTCAATATATGCGGTTTAAATTGCTGTTTCTTTTGATATCGTGGACATAGAAGTTTGATTTTGTTACAGCTTAAAGTTATTATAGACGTGAGTATTTGATATGAATTTCAATTTAATACTTTTACGCGTTCAAGAGAAAAGTGGTATTAAGTGTAAAATTATTAAAATATTTTTTTTTATATGTAGTAACTAAAAATTTACACTTTTCGCAATTTTTCCTGTATCTGTGCTATAAGACGTTGCTTCGTACCAAATTTCAAGATTCTGACTTCACGGGAAGTAGCCTGTAGGTTTTGATTCCTTTGGAACTATTTTCGATGAAAATATGCGGCTTAACTTGGTTTTTCTTTTGATACCGTTGACATAGAAGTTTGATTTTGTTACAGCTTAAAGGTATTATAGACCTGAGTATTTGATATGAATTTTAATTTAATACTTTTACGCGTTCATGAGAAAAGTGGTATTAAGTGTAAAATTATTAAAATATTTTTTTTTATATGTAGTAACTAAAAATTTACACTTTTCGCAATTTTTCCTGTATCTGTGCTATAAGACGTTGCTTCGTACCAAATTTCAAGATTCTGACTTCACGGGAAGTAGCCTGTAGGTTTTGATTCCTTTGGAACTATTTTCGATGAAAATATGCGGCTTAACTTGGTTTTTCTTTTGATACCGTTGACATAGAAGTTTGATTTTATTATAGCTTAAAGGTATTATAGACTTGAGTATTTGATATAAATTTCAATTTAATACTTTTACGCGTTTATGAGAAAAGTGGTATTAAGTGTAAAATTATTAAAATATTTTTTTTTATATGTAGTAACTAAAAATTTACACTTTTCGCAATTTTTCCTGTATCTGTGCTATAAGACGTTGCTTCGTGCCAAATTTCAAGATTCTTAGTTCACGGGAAGTACCCTGTAGGTTTTGATTCCCTTGACAGTGTCGAAAATTTGCAGCATAAACGGCTGTATCTTTTGATTGCCTTGGCTTAGAAGTTTCATTTTTTCACAGCTTTAAGAGGCAGCAGATCTGAGTATTTAATATAAATTTCAGCTTGATGCCTCCACGCGTTTCTGAGAAAAAGGGTCTTGACAGACAGACGGACAACAAAGTGATCCTATAAGGGTTCCGTTTTTACCTTTTGAGGTACGGAACCCTAAAAATCTCATATTTTAAGCAGTAAGCGTCTTTTATTTTACTACCTGTTTATTCAGGTAGAGCACAGAAGCATTATGTTCAAAACGTCTATCGAATCCCTATTCGTAAGTACCTCAACCTTACAGAATATCACAGCCAAATAATAATGTCCTCAAATAGTTTTGTGGTTCTGTGGCGAGTAAAGCAGCCAGAGTTCCCGGGGAGAGTCGAGGGTAGGGTAGGCAACGTTCTTGTGGTGATCCTGGTATTACAGACTTTAGGTTACGGTTTCCGTTTACCCTCAGGCGGAACGTACACATGTCTGCCACTTTTGATTTTGCTACATTTGAATTTGACTATTTTGAAATCCTTACAAATGCTTCTTTAAATACTTATAAGTATATATGAAGCATTTAATATTACAATTTTTGCATATTTTAGTGACAAATTTAGTCAAATACAATTTTAAACACGCTTACATTACAATGAGCCGTCAGAGCTCATACATTCCACCGTCATTAGGGGTAATTGCCTCGACATTTCAATATATAAATTGCCTTTGAAAACATTTACGCAAATTAAGGTATTTAGGGTTAACATTTTAGCGAGTTAACTGTGGTCTGACGCACTAATTACAAATGTTTCATCAGTGGCTGTTATCTGTGTAATAAGTAGGTATACCACGTACTAAACACCTCTCGTGGGTTTACCGTCATTGTAAGAGACTCTTAATTACTTTCACTCCTTCAATCGACATGATATTTGGAACATACAACATGCGAAACTGCGGTTAGAATCTAGTTTTATACCACCAACACGAGATTCATGAACCCATGAATCTTTATATCCAACATAAGTTTTCATAATCGATCCGCCGGACCGACTCTCCGTCCGAGACCCGGATAAACGCCCTTTTAAATCACATCAGGAAAGGTCGAGGAATACAAATGATGTATTCTCTACATAATTTATTATCTCTTTGAAGGTTTCGCTTAGATTCCTCTCGATCGCATTACCTTTGGTACGTTTATCTAAACAGTTATATAAAACAATAAATATTTATTTCTGACCATTTATATGGTAAATAGTTTTGAAATGGATGGAAGCTTTTAAAACATTTAGGTCGCAATTAATTCAGATAAGCATGACTGTAGTTACAAGGGCAAGAACCGTCGTGCCAAAGGTGGAAGTTGAAGCATTTTAGAGTTCAGTGTATATGTGGATGAAAATCCAGGACACAAAGTTTAAATACGAGCTAGCACGTGTTTGGATTATCAATGACTTGTTTTAAAATTGACATTTACGATGTTGGAGCTCGAGTCTCCCTGAGGAATGTTTTTCATAAGACATATTGACAAATTGCGTTGATATGTTTATAACAATAATTATTATGTATATTCACAAGAATATTGATTGTTTTGATAGAAATAGTAATACCCACAGTATAAACAAGAGAAGGAATAACAAAATTGTAACTCCAAGTTTCCGACTGCGCAAAGTAAACCTCCTTTCTGGGTTATGGTATTCGCTTGTATAATAAAATCCCACAAACGATTTTGTAACTATCTCAACATAAAATTAAAGTGTTTATTAAAAAGAAATTAATGTATAAAGCTTATTATATGCTGAAGGATTACATAGATAAAAAAGACGTGGACTTAGTGACGCTGTATTTCATGCAAGAAATTACTAATTTTGTACTAAAACACGGTTTATATATTAATTTTAAAAGAGTAACTGCAGAGTTTTTTGCCGATTCTTCTCTGCAAAATTTAAATTCGATGGTTGCTTCACATTTAAAAATAACAATCACTTTTAAAATTGTATGTATTTGTGTTTGTAAAATGATGATTCGAGAGTGCTTTTGAAGCCAATTTGAATAAAGTTATTTTGATTTGAAATTCTACTCATGCCCAGCCCAACGCTGTAGGAACTTTGCAAGTTATGGCAGAAATTCCGATATATGCCGACTTTCAGTGTTTCAACATTATGAATTAAGCTGCTAACTACGCTTTTATTATTTAATTTATAATATCAATATTATTTACAATATGTAGGTACATTATTATTTACATTAATACATTTTTTACATGTTCAGAGAAACGACCTTTCATTTGCGGTGTGATATTCCAGTCAATTTATTAAAACTTATTATCTTTATATTATTTTATTGAACCAGGTTTGAAAGACATTTTAGAATTGGTTTCGGAATGTGGATTGTTGAGAACAATTTGATAGGAACTTAATAGTTTCAGTGTAGGTATATCAGTACACTAGCTTTTGCGCGCGACTTCGTCCGCGTGAAATATGATTAATTCTGTCATACATGATTTGTGCGAAACTTACCGTTTACGCAGCGGAAGCTCTCAAATGGAAAAAATACCTCAATTTTGAAACATTCTTCATTAGTGCTAAGCTCCTATTGGTCTTAGCGTGATGATATATAGCCTATACTCCTATAGTTTTCCTCGATAAATGAGCTATCTAACATTGAAAGAATTTTTCAAATCGGACCAGTAGAGCCTGAGATTAGCGTGTTCAAACAAACAAACAAACAAACTTTTCAGATTTATAATATTAGTATAGATTATTTTAATAATTATAACTTTGTTTTAAACTCCTGCATAAAAGCTAGCATTATTGTATAACGATAACTCATGTTATTTATGTAATCTTTTATCGAGCAAATATGTGTTGGGTATTAAGTACGATTTTACGTAAATTTTAAATCACATCTACAAGAAATTACAGGAAATCTTTGTAGGATTTAATTTATACTTGAATTTTTGCAAAAGAACAAACATAGAATTCTAGTTTTATCACCACTGAAAGGATAAAATAATAATATTGTCCAAATGTAAATCTATAATTTGATTTAAGTGATAATTTAATCTTCGATCCCTATCTCAGTGGTTTCCTCCGAAACGTTCTATTTACGGTTAAAGATAACGTTTCACGTCTAATGACGCCCTCTACTAAGATAAATTACGAAAATCGTAATAATAATAAAATAAGAAACAAATATTATAAGAAACTGTAATAAGAGAGACTTATAATATTACTAGCTGTGCCCCGCGGTTTCACCTGCGTTGATTTGAGGGAAAAAAATGCTAGATTTAATTAGCTTGATATATTTTCCTTAGTTTACACTAAATAAATTTCTGAACGCACGCATAAATATTTGACCAAAGAGTATATTATAACCACTACGTTTTATATTTGACAACCAATATATATTATGTCAATCCGTTTTCATTACTGACATTATTATACATTTTTAAAATGTAAAATACGCAACTATCCGTATATTGTGGATATATGTTGTCGATTCGAAACCTTTATTTAAATACGTTCTTTAATTTTATCGGAGAGTTTACCATATCGACGGGATGAACATTAAATGTTTGACAGTTACGAAACACGAATATAGTTCCATACAAATTTTCATTCCAATTTTTCAACCCCTTACACCCTTTTATTCGCATTAAAAAGTAGCCTATGTCCTTTCTCAGACTCTAGACTATCTGTATACCAAATTTTATTTAAATCTGTTCAGTAGTTTTGGCGTGATTGCGCAACAGACAGACAGACAGATAGACAGACAGACAGATATACTTTCGCATTGATAATATTAGTATGGATTTACAATGATTTTAATGTTTTTGATTCATTTTTATTTGCGTTTCTTTTACATACACACACACGCAAGTCACACAAACCACAAAGTTTTATTCTCCGATCCTTGCTTGTACGAGTGTTTCATAAATCGAATACGATATTGAATGTAAATGAGATCTTAAAATGACATTTTAAGCCCAAATGACACCTAAGATTCTCCGAAAAGTTCTTTGTTGCATGATGATTGGCACTATTGGCAGGTACTTTAACTAATAATAAAGCACCAATCTTCAAATGGACACAGGCGTTAGCTCAGTAATACTTAAACTATAGCTGGTTGTTATGATACTTTTCAGCGTCTGTCCTAACCACTGGTCTTTTCATTTAAAGAAAATATAAATTTAGTAAAGAGATATAGTCTGTGTCCTAATAAAGGGACAGTGTAATGGATAAATTATTTGTTTAGGAAAGACTCTTCACATAAAATTTATAGTTTTAGTGACTAAGTTTAAGTTTTTTTTCTTATTATCTTAGCTGTAATTATTGCGTTACAGAACTTTTCGTGCAAATCGTTTAGTGCAAACTCAATTCAATACTTCTTCACAACTCTAGTCATACTAACAAATAACTATACTCAAAGTCAACAAACAAAATACTTACGTAAATAATTTATTCAAAATTTACACGTAAAGTTTGACTTGAACATTATAAAGCTTTTGAGGAGAGGTAATACGCCACAAGCCGCAATACAGGAACGCTCTATAGACTGCGGTGAATTCGTGTCGACACCAACTTGCGATGAAGTTAGCCAACGCTTGGAAGATCAAATGGTAAGGTTAAGGTCATAGGCGAAAGCGTTTTTTTATATTCTAAATCAAAAATTTTGTTTTTAAATAGGCTTCAACAGTACTTTAATTTGAATACAGCTACTTTTTGCTTACTTTTATCCATTTTTGAATTCAGAACAGTAGTAAAAAAAGAGGTAGTAGAAAGTAGGTATATTTTTATGCAGGTAATTAACAAAAATGAAGAAATTTTAAGCTTTGATACAAAATTTAAATTTTCAAAAAATAGTAAGTTTTCATTCGGGACTAATGAGGTCTAGAGGTAGGAGGAGCGATGCATATGTTTGTCGTATAGTATGTTTGCACTTCGATTTTTTATAGAATTAGGTCGGCAAAAAAATGTACGGCTCAATTGATGGTAAGCGTTTACCGTGACCTATGGGTCTGTATTAGCAGACTTTGAGATACTCCTACTTCAGAATAAGTTCCGCTGCTCCATATTTTGAGCAGGAAATTTTCTGCTGTGGTCTTCTTTGAATGAAAAATTAACAATTTCAAGTATCAATATCACTTAAGTTGAGACGAATTTGTCGTTGTATATTATTGAAATCGCACTATACGAAGTTAACACTACAGTTATGTATTTGTTTAGTCAACATTGAAAGCAATTAAACAAAATGAAGAAATAAATTTAGTGTTTATTTATGGAAATCTCAAATAAACGAGAATATGTTTTAACAAGTCAACTAACAAACTCTTAAAGTACAAAGAAAACATATGTGTTGCTAGCTAAATAAAGAGGAAGGAAGTTTGTGGTTGAAAGTGAAAATTTTGTTTTACATTTTATATTTAGTCTTAAAAGGTCCATTATATCAGAGTAGATATGAGTAAATTATTTATCTATTCAAAATTTTATAATAAATTATAAAAACAAATATAAAACTATTAATTTCGAGATACCTGTGTTAGAAATCGTGTCAACGTGGTAATATGATCTGGAGTCAATTCATTTAGAACTTATTCTTGCACTTGCAGTGCTTCGAGCAGTTGCAATGTACAAGTGATTTGACTGGAAATGGTACAAATATGTTATCTATACTAATATATAAAGCTGAAGAGTTTGTTTGTTTGTTTGTTTGAACGCGGTAATCTCTGGAACTACTGGGCCGATTTGAAAAATTCTTTCACTGTTAGATAGCCCATTTATCGAGGAAGGCTATAGGCTATGTATCATCACGCTAAGACCAATAGGAGCGGAGTCCAAGCCGACGAAGTAGCGCGCAGAAGCTAGTTTAGAATAAGCGGTAATTGGAACTTGATATTTTGCAAAAAAAAACAAAATATTAACTTAAAATCGTTCTTTCACCCCTACTATATGTCACACCGTTCTACAAAGTGAACATTCTTGCTTGAAGTCGAGTTCAGAAACTAAATTGATATTTATTGAATCCGTCAAAAGACTAACCGTTGCTTGTCGCGTCTCCTTTTTATATTATTTTACGATTTATCATTGATTTTTTGAAATGATTCTTAAGGTAAAAATTTCTTTTTAAGTTACAAGGAATATTTTGAAATGTTGTAAACTGTCCTTTAATCTGCTTAAAAATTTTTTTTGTATGATAATTAATATGTTTATTGTTATATAATAAAGGTGAGTGTTTGAGATCCAGGAAATCTATCTTCAAGGGCCTTACAGTTGACAAATATGTCGACAAAGACAACTTATTATCGTTATGCAACTATTACCGCAATAGTGTGTAATATAAAAATGTTCCCCGAAGACCCAGTGCCAATTTGTAGGTGAAGATCTCTCGATGTCAAGTTTTCTTCTGCTCCATGGTTGCCAGCAAGAGATGCCGGTCAGTCATGGCCCCTTTCTACGAGGAGGTCATAGCACTAAAGGAGTCCATGTACACTCGCTCCACAGGAGATAACCAAGAGAAAGGAGACGCCGATATATGCTCCTTCACTATCCACAATAGAGTGAGGGCAGGCCACCATTGCTGTGTTTTAGTGGGTGATCTGGCAACGTTTTTACCGTGTTTGGATCTTCACACTATCCGTCACCGTTGGCTGTGAGGTCAGTACGTAAAACTATTTCTCAGCGGCAAAAAAATTACATACGTAAAATTGTTACTTGAAATATAGGGGAAGTCAGCTCAAAGCGGCCATAGGAGGCAAAGCGGCCACTCTTAATTTTTCGGTTATTTGGAATGACAGTGCGATGTTGCCTTTTTGTCCCATAAGAAACCTCTCGCCCCACGCCGGGCAGTCAATTCGGTAGCGTTGGGAACGATCACTTGGATACACTGTCGCAAATAATATTTTTCCACGTTTTGCTAAAAAAATGCAAGGTAAGTTCATCCTGTTTTGATCATACCTCTTTATATTTAGACCCTTTTATAACTTGTGTATTGTTTCTTATCTATTTGGCTTGATTTGTGCAAAATTTACTCAAACGTAAATGTATAAAAGTATGTGTAGCCGCATTTTAAAACAAAATGGCCGAATAAGGCAAAGCGGCCAGGGCAAAGCGGTCAGTTGGCCGTGTAGTGGTAATAAAAAAATATGATTAGACACGTCATAATGCTAAATTATTTTGTTTAGATGGTGAACAATTATAAGAAAAAACCCAACCAGGGATCATGGGATAAAAATCTTATGGCACGGGCGATCAAAGAGATAAACGTTAAGCGTGGATCTGTTAAGTCTATCGCACTGAAATGTAATTTCCCTCGCACTACTCTAATTGTAAGAAGAGCGTGGTGTGGCGACTTTCCAGAAAACACATGTGGGTCGTATAGGTCAAAAAGATGTCGCCAGTTTGCTCGGTGCTGCCTATTTGCGAGCTGCAACAACCCAGAATGCTGTCAGTGGTTTCGAGAAAACGGGCTTGTCGCCTCCAAATAGATATATCTTTGATGATGGTGAATTTTGCCAGCAACAATCACGGACAATCCGCCTACTATGGAAGACCCGATACCATCTAGTGATCAACAGCAACAACACACATTACCAGTAGATGTCGATCACTCTAGAACACCTTCTCCTTCGATTATTGACCAAATAATAGCAGATAGAAATTATTCCAAAATATTATCTTCTTCGGTTATCGAGCAATTTATAAATAAATAAACAAGTTTCACTGCTACTATCTGAAAGGGCTACTGCGACTATTCTTGATAATTCATTAGTTAGATTTTTGTTCAAATGTTAATAAATACTAAATCTGTGTTAAAGTTCCTTAAAGTTTATGCTTAATAGAAGTTTTATGACTGAAGTTTTCAACCATGATCACGGGAGGACTTAATAAACCGCGATAAAATCCGAAAAAGTTGTTTCATTTCAATGAGTAGAATTCGTGTAAACATTAGAAGACAATAAATAATTTAATTTAATTTACTTTTAAGAATTATATCGAGTTCAGTTAAAAAAACCTCTGTGTGGTTTTATGAAACCACGGTAAAAGTGAAACTTTTGCACGCCATCTATGTTTTAGTAGACAACTTACATCAGCTGTATGTTGTCATTAGTGTCTAGGAAATAATAAGAGATGGCCGACCGTCATGCGACATGCAATACGCACACGAAAAAGTTTGAGACGATGTAATAAAAGTTTCACTTTAATAATGATAATTGCACAAAACTGTATCTGGTTAAATTTAAATTTATATAGAAACTGAACTAAGTTTACTCTGTTGCTAGTTTTGCAACAGAGTATAAGACGGGAAAAATTAATAACAAATTTTTCCTTTAATAAATAATGTTCTTTTATATTTTTTTGGACATTTTTATTTCGTCAAGTATGTTAAATAAAAAAAGAAACAATTATACGCAGTATCTTTGGGGCTGGCCAATTTGCCCTTGTCCCCCTGGCCGCTTTAGGCGGCCGCTCGGGCAAAGCGGTTTTTTTATAAGTTTCCGTAATTTAGATATCATATGCTTATTATTTCAAATTTCGAGACACTAAATTTTACAAATCATAAATTTAATAAACTCTTTTCCCATCAGTATAAAATTCTTGTTGAAAATCAATCGTTTGATAGGTTTTTTTTTTACTCAAAGTTAAGGTGGCCGCTTTGAGCTGACTTCCCCTACGTATATATACAATAATAATATATTCTTCGTAGAAAGAGTTTGAATTTACATATAATCGGAGTAGAGACACGCACAACACGTGTATGCAACCATGCATCAGTACTAAGAGCTATAACAAATAAATTCAGCTCAATATTATTAATGGAACTGGCGTTATACGGGTATATAAAATTTTTGGAGGACATGACGCGTTGCTGTCGAATTCTTTTTTATCACGTTTTTATACATTTGTGTCGAATTTTATCGAACATAAAAAATTGGGTTAAGAGACAAAAGCAGAAAATTCTGATGTAAATTGGATAGCAAGCTCAATTACACTTCAATCACTCACCAGTTTTATTTCACTTGTACTTTCAGCTGTATCTTTATATGAAATTATTTTGATTGGAAAAATGTAGAGAACTGCCATAGGTACATGTAAATTACTCGTTTAAAAATAATAATTATGTTATAACAAAAAAAAAAAAAAAAACTTTGTTACATTAAACAATTTTTAATTTCGTCTAGGCACAAATAATGTGTCAATGTATAGTTAACATATTTGTGTGCAACAAAACTGGGAACTGAAAATAATCGAAAACTACTATAACAGAAACACACTACTAGAGGGCTGGTGCATTTTTTGCCCAGAGAATCGGCATAGCGATTCAACGGCGAAATGCTGTCAGAATTCTTGGCCCAATTCCACGCGGATGATTTGTACCAAAATTATCTGTAAATATTTAGTTCTTAAGTTGTAAATATGTATGTATAATATGTTGTAAAAAATAAAACACTACTACTTATAACGGAATATGTCATTGAGGTTAATACAAAGTAGTTACAAAAGATTGAAAAATTACTAACGAACTCCAAAAAACATACAAAGTTAAAGTTTTCTTTTACTCTTTCAAACAATAAAACAAAAATATACACAATCCATAATTCACAAAAAAGTTGGCAACGAAAAAAAAAAAAAAAAACAATTTCTCACCTTAAAGAAAAATACACATTGAAAGTTGACAATAATAAATTGACATTGACATTTTACTACTTATTTTTTATCATTTCAATTATGGCGGCGCTGTAGCGCCGACACAACTATTTCAATTTCTCACCGTATTAAAACGATTAAACAATAAATTACCTTTTATTTGTACTACGTATTAAAGTAAAATTAAGGCAACTATTACCAATAAATATGATTCTTTTAACAATTTTTTTTGACTGCTTTGTCCTTGAGATGAAGATGAGATAGTAACATTATTATTTTTAGTGATGTAGTTGAAATCGTTAAATCCTTGCCTTTACGTTCGTAGGGAATTAGCGAGAGTGACAGTTGCACCGGTAGCGTTTTTTCGCTATCCCTCGGGAATTACATATTTTCCGGTATGAAAGGTAGTCTATGTCCGTTCCGGTTTTTTTTTTAATTTCATGGCGATTGGTCAAGTCGTTGACCCGTGAAAGTGGAACAATAAAACCCAAACTCACATTCATATTTATAATATTAGCATAGATTATCTAGCTTAAGTAATGCTATACCTACCAGTAGCCTTGTTTCTATGTCTTTTACAATGTAACTTTTATTTATTTATTTATTTAATAAAAGGTTTACTAACAGCGTTGTACTAGTACATTCATAAAATTAAAAACTAAAAACTAATACTAAATACAAAAACCAGTTAAAGGTAAACACAGCATGCAAATATTTATTTATTATTTATTTATACTTTGTTGTACACCACAACTACATTTTAAACATTAAACACCATTTAAAAACAATTACAGACTGTGAAGTACAATGGGCGGACTTATGGCTATTTAGCCATTTCTTCCAGATAACCCATAAAAAAAATTAATTGACATATACAATATAATGTCGTAAATGTAAATTTACCTTCAAAATATAAACAGTATCAAATGCGCAGACACATAAATGTCTCTTAGGTTATTTTTTATCATTCTATCATGCAGTGACCTTTATTATTCCACGTCTAACTGCCGGACTGTCACACCCTCATCGTCTACAGTTTTGAAGTACCATTTATCACCAAAAAATGTGTGAAGATTTTTTATATACCTTCCGTTGTGTAAGTTTTACAAAGTAGCAACTACAAAATATTTAAATATCTGAAATTTAAAATACTTGATTTAAATATCAACAAAATTTACGCTTATTACTTCAATTTGTATGTTTTGAACTAAAACTTGACTGAGTAAGCTGGTGAACAGATATAAGTTAGTAAACATAGAAAGAGAGAGAGAGTTATATACGTTTCGTATATTACTGTAGGGGCAACTAAACAAGTTTTACTTCAGTCGTGAAGCACACTCGTTTTTTAACATAATTAACTCGCACGAATCATTTAATGAAAAACTAACCACTACCACTACCACTTCAGCCTATCACAGGTCCACTGTTGGACATAGGCCTCCACAAGTTCGCGCCCGACATTATGACGCGAACTCATGTGTTTTGCCCATAGTCACCACGCTGGGCAGGCGGGTTGGTGACCGCAGGGCTGGCTTTGTCGCACCGAAGACGCTGCTGCCCGTCTTTGGCCTTTGTATTTCAAAACCAGCATGGATGGTTATCCCGCCATCCGTCGGCTTTTTAAGTTCCAAGGTGGTAGTGGAACTGTGTTATCCCTTAGTCGCCTCTTACGACACCCACGGAAAGAGAGGGGGTGGCTACATTCTTTAGTGCCGTAACCACACAGCACACTAGAAAACTAACAATTTTAATAAATTATTAAGTAAATAAATAAATAAATTAAAAAAAGGAAATGTAGAGATATGTTCAAAAATAAAACGAGTAGTACTTAAATTTTTGTTATTTCACATAAGGCTTGAAAAGCTGCAATATGTTATTGAGTCGGTGCGCCGTGCATCAATGCTCGTCACTCTACTATATCGTAAAAATCTTATCTTTGTAATAAATTTACAAAGATAAGATTTTTAAATTTACACGTTCATTATGAACACTTTTGATCCTAGAAAACTTACCGCAATTATTATTTTAAAACTCCCGATAGATCGATATAGTCACTCGTGAAAATGGCGCCTGAAAAGTCACGAAATAGTAGGAGTTTTAAAACGACAATAGCAGAATAAAAAATCAAATTTTTTCCATTTTTTACCTGGATCTGTCAATTAATTTAGTAGGTAATTAATTAACAATTAAGCAAAAATTACAAAATTAATATGAACATTAATTTAGCAGTTCTCAAAATTCATGTAACTTTATACACTTAACATATTTTATAAATAATTCTGTCGAATTATAGAACTCCAGTTTCGTTAACATTTTTCGATATTAATTAAAATATTTATTCCGTGTTAAATTTCTTGGTCAATTAACAGCCGGAAATTCGGAGACACGTTTCGGAAAATGTGTGGGAAATCGAGCTCTTCAACTCAATTACCATTTCGTTCTACTTGAATTTCTTTATCCCTTTAAATATTTCTTTATTCATTAAAAGATAAAACATGCATAAGTAATCAACTAGTAAGAGAAGATTGCAATATTATTTTGAAGTAAAAAGTGGTGCACAGGAGCACTCTGGAACAATACAATCAGTCTAGGAGCAGTCAAATAATACTCTCAAGTAGTGTTTTATTCCTGTGATGATACAGTGTGTTTTAAGAGTGCGCATAATGCAAAATTACCATCTTCTATTTGTTTTGACATGAAAAGTTCCAGACCAAATCTTAAAATAAAAATATATGACAAACTACGTGATATTTGCAAGGGTTGACCCATATCAAAAACATAAAATAAGGAAATTTCCTCGATAAAATATAATCACGAAGTAACCTCTAATTTTTATATTTTTTCTATTTATACTCGATATGGTTATGACCATTAAGACAAAAATTTGATAATTAATTACATTTAAATATGAGTAAAGGCTATGCCAAGGCATTTAATGTAATTACTTTTAGTTTCGGAATTATATACAAAATAACATATTTGTCGTTTTTTACATTCGTAATGCGCTCAAAACTATATCGTCTATCGCACTCTGACACGAGGCTTTGTGTATATTTTGTTTCATCGGGCGCGCGGGTGAAATCTGATTTTTTGCTCGCCTTATGCACGCTCTTAAGTCTAACTTTAACTGAGGTAGGGCACAGCAGGAAATTTCCTGTTCAAAATATAGAGCAGCCCGACTGGAGTAGTACCTCGACCTTACAGAAGACCACAGCTAAATAATACTGTTTTCAAGCAGTACCGTGTTCCTGTTGGTGAGTAAGGTGACCGGAGCTCTTGGGGGGGATTGGGGATAGGGTCGGCAACGCGCTTGCTACGCTTCTGGTGTTGCAGGCGTCTATAGGCTACGGTAGTCGCTTGCCATCAGGTGAGCCGTACGCTTGTTTGTCGACTTAGTAACATAAAAAAAGTCGATTTTAGCACAGGTAATCAAGACATAATAACAAAGAAAAACGCTAAAACGCATAAAACGCTATTTGACATATAAAGGTATAAAAAAATCATTTTTCACCATCAAACCTCTCTTTATAGAAAGAAAGAAAGAAAGAAAGAAAACACTTTTATTAGCCTTTCCGTTTACAATAATTATAAATAATGACTCAAAAAATAATTATAACATAAAAAAAATAAGAATAATAATATAATTATTAGAAACATAAAAGGAAACGATAAGCAAAAATGTAGGTAACAAATACAAAATAATATAAAACGAAAAAAGAAAGAAAAGGCCAACTAGGTTTCTGCTTCAGTAATGTGTTTGACAGCAATAATTTGCTGCCAAAAACGCTGTTATTCTAGCAGAACCTATCCTGGTGACTTGAGACCTGTGCTTGAGACGCTTACACTTTACAATAAGAATTTAAGAATGATAACAATATAAAATTACAGACAATAATAAAACTTTACACATAGAAGTCGCAACAGATACTTATATTTGTGTATATGTCACTGAACAAGGTAAGAGGAGAGATAATTATAATAATAAAAGTTAATAAAAAACAATTAAATATATACTTAAATAAAAATGCATAATGAGGAAAAAAGAGAAGAGATAGAATGTAAACTTAAAACAATTACGTGTCTTTATAAATAAATAATAAATACACTCATATTTTAGGCCAAAACGCTTACGTCAAAGCCACAAACTGCCGTCGCGAAAGGAATGTCAAAGAAAAAAAATAAATAAAATAAAATATAAATAAAAATTAAACCTAGTTTTAGCAAAGAGTATATAACCACTACGTTTTTTAGTTCAAACTTTTAAAGAGTATAATAATGTATAGTGTTTTAGTTTGAGGTTACTAGAACTGACACGGGTGTCGAACTCATAGAGAAAACAGAAAAGTGATATACCTGAATGTCGAACTATTCAGCGTGGTCGTGACGTGAACATATTATGCAAATGTTAGGTGACTAAGTGCTAACCAATTTGGTGCCGTGAAGCGGCTGCCGACCCGTCGAGACCACGGTATGGATCCGTCCAGAGTGCGATTCGCTCCCGGTGACTGTACAGAGAACTCTCCAGCATGTCGTGTATACCACAAAGTAAGTCAGGGGTTAGTTTTTTGCATATTTAATAATAACATTTTTATACAACGCTTAAAAGTGCCTCTGGTTTTCAGTTCACGTAATGGAGGTGGAAGATCGTTCCAGCACCGGGAGGCCGCATACCTGAAAGATCCGCGGAAGGCCACCGTTCGGTGCATCGGCGTCTCAAAAGTATGAGTGCACGTACGCTGTGGGTACCTTTTGTGTTCTTTAGCCCATGTTAACTTACTGAGCAGGTATTTCGGTACACCAGTACTCAAAATATCGAACATTAGTGAAGCCAGGTGCACTTTTCGGCGAGATTCCATTTTGAGGATGTTTTTATCATTTAAGACTGGTGTGATATGCGTTCGAGGCGGCACACCGAAACAATATCGTGCACAGGCGTTTTGCACTCGCTGTATAAGCTTTGATGTTCTACCAAGTAAACACGGCCCATATACTGTATCGCAGTAATTTAATTTTGATAGGACGAGAGACTCGCAAAGGGTTATTCTTAAATTCTCACCAATGTAAGATCTTATGTTATATAGTAGCTTCAGTCGGTAAAAACAATTCTGTACACACTTTGCAATGTAGCTCTCAAAATGCATGCTGCCATCGATGATCAGTCCCAAACTTTTTGCACTGTCTACACGCTCTATTGTTACCCCCTCAATCATTACATTTAAAGATACATGATTGTATAAGGCAACCTTTTTTTTTGTACCAATCACAAGCAGCTTTGACTTTTTGGGGTTAAGGACCAGACAATTGGACTTACACCAACCTGTAATCATCTTTAAGTCATTGTTAATTTTTTCAACCGCTGTACTGCAGTCAGACGGCAGGAAGGAGCAGTACAGTTGCAGGTCGTCTGCATATAGATGATACTTGCAAGAGGAGATATTTTTTACTATGTCGGCACTATATAACGCGTATAGGATAGGCCCCAGAATGGACCCCTGAGGGACTCCACGATTTATAGGCTGGGTTCCTGACCGATGCCTAGACCCATCAGCTGCGACTATTTCCACATACTGCTGCCTATCTGTCAGATAACTGTGGAACCATTTTACAGTTTTAATGTCAATACCATAATAGGTTAACTTAGACAGCAGTAGTGAAGTGTTTATCGAGTCAAAAGCACGGGAAAAATCGAGAAGGATAAGAAGACTGACCATTCCTTTGTCCTGAGCAGCAAGCAGATTATCCACAATGTCAGTCAGAGCAGTTGCTGTACCATGGCCCCTGCGAAAACCCGATTGCAATGAGGGAAGTATGCAGTTATCCTCAATAAAACTAGTGAGTTGATCACAAACAATTCTCTCCAACACCTTAGACACGCAAGGCAGTAGGCTGATAGGTCGCAGATCCTGTATAGAGGCGGGGTCGTTTACTTTAGGAATGGGTTTGACAATAGCAGTTTTCCAGCTAGCAGGAAAAGTACATTCTGTTATGGACCGATTGACTATTGCAACAATGGTATTCAACGTTTCTGGCAGTGTTAGTTGAAGCATATCCAGCGTAATATGATCATGTCCCTGAGCATTCGATTTTATCCTCTTTATTGCATTCAGTACCACATCCTCACTGACTGGCCTGAGTGAAAAACTGGATGAGGTGAAGCGGTGAAACTCAAAATAAGTGAGGTCAGAGATTTTGACGTGGTTTTCACCCGGAACCGCAAGGAAGTGGCAATTGATTGCGTTAGGATCATTAAGGTGTAATGGTAGATCAATTGTTTTATTTTTATTTGGTAAAATAGTCTGTTTGAGATTTTTCCATAGTCTCTTTGAATTTGCTTTGTTGTTATTAATGTAATTTTTAAAGTAACTTTTCTTTTCCTGTTCTATTGCTTTTTCCACTATTGCTTTCATGAATTTATAGGCTTCTTTATTTTTTTCGTTTTTTTTTACTTTATATTTATTATGGTAGTTGTTTCTTATTTTCATCATTGTTTTGATCGTATCTGTGATCCAGGGATGAGGAGGATGTTTAAATCTGCAATTTTTGACTGGGGCATGTAGGTCAAATAAGCTAATTACACAGTTTGTGAAATACACCACCAATTCGCTAACACTGTCGCAGTGTTCCAGCAAATCCCATTTGATTGAGCTCAAGTCGCTGCTAAATTGACCTATATCAATATCCTTCAGTAGCCTAATAGACTTACAGGTGGGCTCGTATCTAGGTTTTTTAATTTTTATTTCCACTGTAAGGACAGCGTGCGCTCCTAGCTCTGGTATATGATGAACAACAACATGACCCGTTGGAATGTCAGAGCATATCAAGTCTATCAGACTACTGCTATGCGTGGTAAAGTGGGTTGGTTCTGAAACCAATTGTCTTAAGGTAAAGCAACTCAGAAAATCAGCAATCAACCTGTATCTACTGGTGTTTGTCTCAAGAATATTAATGTTAAAATCACCTAATAGTATTAAACCATCGTGGCGAGGTAGAGCTACTATAGAGTCAGATACAGCATCAAAAAAGGAGGTGGGATCCTGCCAAGGAGGTCTATATGCTGTGCCTATGACTATTGTTTGGTTGTGCAAGCGGGTTGTAATCCACATCTGTTCCACAGAGTCTGATACAGTGTGTGTGAAGCTGCGAGCATATATGCCCTTGCGAATGTAGAATCCTACACCTCCACCACGGCCTCCCTTGATATTGGTGGGTCTAGGGATATGTCTTAAATTGTAACCCAACAGCCTAGGAGCCCTAGTCTCTTCACCCGGTCTGAGCCAGGTCTCATTTATAGCCATAATATCCGGACCCAGATTCTCCATGGCCGCGATGAATTCATCATGGTTAGTTGATAGCGACCCGGCATTCAAAAACCCAACTACAATGTTGTTTCGATTAGCCATAAGATATTAAAAGCTCAAAGAATACTGAGTATAATAATTGAATTAATATAGGAAAAGCAATAGTCATTAGGGCCCTCACGCTTTTTGTATACTTATTTTGAGTGGTGAATATTATAAATAATGATGTGATATAGTATAAGGTTTGTGTATATAGATTAATGTTTATATAAAAAATGGACATCACCTGTGCACGTAATATTACTGTTTGGTGCATAAAGTGATGGGACATAGAGACAGTATAAGGCATGTTATAGATATAAGTATCTGCTAAAGTTATATGGATTACATGAAGAATACATTTAAATATATCAAATTTAAAGAGAAACAGTGTTATATTTTCTACAGTGATATATATATAAGTATCTGTTAAAGTTGTATGGATAATATGAAGAAAACAATTAAATATATCAAAAGTAAGGAGATACAGAGTTTTATTTCCTACGTTAACTAAAGATCTATTTTCAGGCTGTTCCGTTTCCACCGAATACGCGCGATACATCTGCTTCAGAGCGAAACTGATGAGCGGGCCCTCCATCTGTCTGACGGGCGAAAATTCGCCCTCTCTTCGTCCAGAAGTAGCGCCACTTGAGTCGGCCACACTCCTCGCGTACTCTGTGAAAGAGTACCCGGTTGTGGCGCGTGAGTCGCTCGTTGACGAAGACGCGCGCGCCCCCGTCCGCCGCCAGGCCGCGTCGCACGCGCGCCGCCTGCAGCAGCTCGTCGCGCAGGCCGCGGCGCGCCAGCCGCACCACGAGGCGGCGCGGGCGGGTCGGCGCCTTACCCGGCGCCGGCGCCGCGCCCACGCGCTCAGCGAACACCACGTCGCGCGCCTCCAGCGACACGCCCAGCCGCGCCGCCAGCACGGTCACCTCATGCACCGCGCTCACGCCCCCCTCCTCGGGCAGGTGCCCGATGTCGAGGTCGGTGAGCAGCGCCTCCTGGTCCCGCTCGTTGAGTTCAAGTTTTAGCTCTTCGACTGCACATTCGAGGGCTGCGACCTTCTCGCTGCTGCCGGTGTCCTGGCGTTTCTCGAGCGCATCCAGTCTCTCCTCGACGCCGCTCATACGCTCATTCAAGTCGGAGAGAGACCTCCGCAACTGCGTCAATTCTTCGCGGAACTCTCTCATCGCCGCAATGCTCTCAGCGACCTCTCGCCGCAGATCAAACATCGCGGACGCGCTCTCCGCCACCACATCCCTCGGCTCAGCATTTGGGGAACTGGAAGAGCTATTCTTTTCATCCTCAGTGCTGTCGATACCCTTCACTGGTGTCTGACTGTTGTCACCCTTGCGTACATTTCTTTTGCACGCCGGACAGACCCAATCCTTGCTAACCTGTTCCATTGTCCGATATACCGACACAAGCCCTATGAAATTTGCTTGGGCATACACTACAGGTAGCAGCGCCTACTGGCGATAAGAATTTACCACAGCCCCCACAGTTGACCATGATGTCCCGCGTAGATAACGTGCGCGAGATGAGGATACTATCAAACTATATTGTAAAAATATATTTATTAATAAATTAATTATAATATATTTAAGTAGGGAAAATTCCTGGATGTGGCAACACGATTCTTTCTATCGGATGTCAAACGTCAGGTGTCAACTGCCAGACGTCAGGTGTCAAGACGCTCAATGACAGCCGTCAGGTATCAAGTTGATGTAGGCTTCTGTTAGATGTCAGCTGTCAGCTGACAGACACCGGAGATACTGTGAGATCTTAAGTTGGTAGCACAAACTTACTTAGTCCAATTGTGATTTGTAACTACCCTCGATGATAAATATGTCGTGATCCTCTAAATGTTAATTGTTCTGAATCACTTAGCACTTTTGTTTTCCTCAGTAACTGATATTTGCACACTATCACCTAGGTCTAATTTACACTTTTAGTACAACTTCTTAAACTTTCGACAGGTCTTTCAGATGTATACGTAAATAAATTGTAAGAGTAAAAACGATAAGTGTTTATTCGATGACAACCGGAAGTCCTTTTTTATCTGTCACTTCTATTTGCAACTTGTGTAAATAAAAGGTTTTAATTATAACTGGAGTTGTAAGAAGCCTTAATTGTCTGTTTTACATCCAATTGATAAAGCCCGTAAGTAACTTATTTAAGAGATAAATAATAGAGATTTACAATTAAGACCTCTCTCAGAATCTCAAGAACAATATTTATTAAGCAGCAAATTCCTAATAGGTATCTTGTACATGTACTACATGGTACACGTTAGTTGTAAGCTTAATTTCGTCGAATTAATTAATTATGATTAATAAAAATTAATTCTAAGCGAATGTGTAAATTAGTTTCCAATATGGATGTTAAAGGAATTCAGGGAATTCTGTCAAATGATAATGTTGCAGATTTTTGTATAAATCTGCAACATTATCATTTTATATAATATTTTAATATGTTACGTAGCGTATCTTATTTAACATAACATAGAAAAAAAAATTATTAACATAAAGTACAAAAACTTTATACCACAATATGACGATTATAATACGCTAGCTTCTGCGCGCGACTTCGTCCGCGTGGAATAGGACCAATTCTGTCATACATGATTTGTGCGAAACTTTAACTGTTTACGCAGCGGAAGCTCTCAAAAGCCCGATTTTGAAACATTTTTCATTGGTGCTACGCTCCTATTGGTCTTAGCGTGATGATATATAGCCTATAATTTTCCTCGATAAATGAGCTATCTAATACTGAAAGAATTTTTCAAATCGGACCAGTATATACTGAGAATAGCGCGTTCAAACAAACAAACAAACAAACTCTTCAGCTTTATTATATTAAGTAGGTATAGATTATTTACATCGTCTATTATTGCGTGAAATAATTAATACATAAATATTTTATTTATAAATATTTTTAATTTTGCGAGGGATTACTCTAAGAAAACATAAGAAAACTCATTTAAAGACGACGCGACAATACAACGTCCGGTTGCCTTTTTTTTTTTTTTTTTTTTTATAATTAGATAGGCTTGCGTTTGACCACTATTCCACCTGATCTTAAGTGAGAATGCGGTCTAGGATGGAGCACGCTTGCCTAGAAGTAGCCTATTCACTCGCGTCTTGAAAATATCCAGATTGTATCTTTCCGGAAAAACAGATGCCGGCAGAGAGTTCCACTCCTTGGCCGTACGCATCAAGAAAGTACTAGCGAATCGCTTAGTGCGTATGTTGGGAATGTCGACCGTATAAGGGTGGCGTAACGCCGACTGTCTAGTCGTACGGAGATGGAAGGGGCAGGGGGGAACCAGGTCGTGGAGTGCCTGCGCACACTCTCCGAAGTGCACCCGATAAAAAACCGACAGACCGGCCACCCTGCGCCGATGATCTAAGCTTTGTAGCTTAGCAGCGACCAGTGTATCATCACCGATAAGCCTCTTGGCTCGCCTCTCAATTGACTCGAGAAGCTCCAGCTGGTACTTGGCTGAGCCATCCCAGAGATGAGAGCAGTACTCCATGCAAGATCGAATTTGAGCTTGGTATAGCTTTAAAAGCTGTTCCGGAGTGAAGTACTGTCTCACCTTCGAGAGGACGCCTAGTTTTTTTGCAGCTGTTTGGGCCTTTGCTTCTATATATGAGCCAAAATTGAGGGTAGATGTTAAAGTAATGCCAAGAAGCTCCAGATGGCCGGCTATGGGCACGGGCACACCTCGGAAAGAGGGAGTCAGGTGGAAAGGACTCCGCTTTGCCGAGAAGAGACACGCCTGGGTCTTAGACGCGTTGAACTTGACCAGGTTAGCGTCACCCCAGTCAGAGACAGCTTTAAGGGACAAGTTCAGACGCTGGATCATGGCTTCCCTCAGCGACTGGGTCTCAGACCCACTCGCTCGTGCGTCGGACACGTAACGCTCAACAACGGTGCTGTCATCTGCATACCCAAAGATTCCGGGTTTGAGCAGGTCGTTGATGTGCAGCAAGAATAGCGTTGCCGAGAGTACAGACCCCTGAGGGACTCCGGCATTGATGGCCAATTGATCAGACTCGCAGCCGTCTATGACTACGCGGATCGATCGATCCCTCAGGAAGTCAGATATCCAAACACAAAGCGAAGTGGGTAGGCCGAATGAAGGAAGCTTGCTAATAAGGCCGTCATGCCAGACTCTGTCAAATGCCTTCGAGATATCGAGCGAGACCGCAATGGCTTCCCCGTGTCTCTCGATAGCCTCACTCCATATGTGTGTGGCATACGCTAGAAGATCACCCGTGGACCGATTGCGGCGAAAACCGAATTGTCGGTCGCTAAGAAGGTCGTGCTCCTCTAGGTATGCCAGGAGCCGGTTGTTCAGTATACGTTCCATACTCTTGCAGAGTATGGAGGTTACGGAAATGGGTCTATAATTGACAGGGTCTGCTCGACTGCCCTTTTTGGGCACAGGCTGCACGTTAGCTTGCTTCCAGGCTTTCGGCACATGCCCTGTCGCTAGAGAGAGACGAAACAGGCGTGTCAGGATTGGAGACAGCTCAGGTGCACAAGTTTTCAGTACTATGGCTGGTATTCCGTCAGGACCACTAGCTTTGTTCACGTCTAGATTGCGCAAGGTTTTGAGGACCTCTTTTTGACGAATTCGGACTTCAGACATAGACGTCTCGGATCGAATCGAAGAGGTTGGAGGTGTGGCGCTGCCTGTATCCAGACGTGAAGATTCTGCAAAGAGATTTGCAAACAAGTTTGCCTTTTCCTCGGCGGTGTGGGCTAGTGATCCATCGGGTTTCAGCAGTGGAGGTAGTGAGGGGCGACAGAAGTTCGATTCGACCGCCTTAGCAAGGGACCAAAAGGCTTTACTACCAGGTGGGTATGACGCAAGTCTAGTCCCAATCCTGCCTATGTGATCAAATCGAGCCTTCTGTAGAGCTTTCTTGCAAGACTTAGCGGCTCTGTTATAGGCTTTCTTCCTCTGATCCACGTCTGTTGTTTTGTGGTAACGAGCATCGACCCAGGCCAGGTAAGCAATGTTCTTTTTTGCTTCAGCACGAGAACAGTCTGAATTAAACCAGGGTCGAGCTGCCACGGAGACTGATGCGTCAGTGAATGGTATGTAGTACTCCATCCCCTGACGCAGCACATCAGCCACAGCATTCGCACAAGTGGAGGGGTCATCAGAGGAGAAGCAAATCTGCCGCCACGGGTACGATGCAAAGAAAGATCGCATCTCATCCCAGTCTGCTGACTTGTATCGCCATATTCGCCGGGTGCCTTTGGGGCAGGGAACGGGCGGTGAATAGACAGATACAGACTTCACCAGACAATGGTCGGAGCTGCCTAAAGGTGGTGAGACCGATACCGAATAGCGGTCTGGATCTGTTGTCAGCAGAAGGTCCAAACAGTTGGCAGTATGCGAGTCAACATCGGGTACCCTAGTTGCTTCCCGGACCAGCTGGGTGAGATTATGCGCTGAAGCGAGTTTACGAATCTCTCTACCAGCGTGGTCAGTGTGCTGGTATGGGAATAGCCACTCTTGGTGGTGGGCATTAAAGTCCCCCAGCATTACCAATTGAGCAGTAGGATACCGATGCTGAGCCGCATCAGCCGCCTCACTAAGGTGTTGCATAAGCCTGGTTGTCTCCTGATCCCCGTTGTGTGAACGGTAAACACAGACATAAAGAATTTTCTCCACTCCTGTGTCCACCAAAACCCAAAGGTTGGAGAAGCTGGAGTCTTCAAGATTGCGGAGACGCCGGCAGCATATGTCGTCACGGGTATATAAGCAAACGCCTGCGCGTGGTTTAAAATTATGCTCTAAGGTATAACCCGGGTAACACAAGTATGCTGTGTCAGATGGACAGCCAATCTGCGTCTCCGAGAGGAACAATAGGGCCGGCTTCTCAGTCTCGAGATGGTGGTGGACTGCAACGAGATTGGAGTGCAAACCTCGGATGTTGCAGAGGTGCACTGAGAGTGAGAGGGAGTGCAACCGCTGTGCTGCCTTGTTTTTGTTCCTCTTAGTCATATACTTGTAAAAATTGGCGAGTGAAGGAAGGCGAGAAGAAGGCAGTGAAACGAGGCTCCACGCTACTAACCTCTAGACTCTCACCGACTTGCTGCGCTGGAGAGAGGGATTGGGTTGGAGACCGCGGGGACGCCCGAGCCCCCCCGGAGATGTCCACCGGGCCCTCTCGTCCGGTCGCCAACCGGCACGATGGCGCATTCCGGGATTTTTCGACAGTTGGCGGGGCAGCCTTTCGTGTGTGGCTGGCACATTAATTGGGCCCCCAACTACCTGCGGTCGGCCAGCGGTGCACCGTGCCTCGGATCCCGCTACCCTCCAGAACCAATCACCACAGCGCAGAGGTGCCAGTGCAAGTCAGACTGATCAATTCACGCGGAGCAACTATTTCGACCCAACTTCTCAGTCAGCTACACCGATCAACGTACCGAAACACGACAGTCGCTTGACGGTACGACTTTGCTCGGTGGGTGGTCGCAAGCTGTCGGCCAGAGCCTACCACCAGTATGTCACCTGGTTAGCACCACCCGGGGACCACGTGTAGGGATTCACAACGGGGTTTACACCTACGGACGAGGGCGACTCAGTCCCCAAAATCTGACTATGCCTATCTGACGCTTTTAGACAAAACAAAGGAACAGGGGAAATTGCTTACGGGATTTCATTCTGCGGAAATGTATGAATACTTCAAACAGGATTTTAATTAAGGAATAATTTTTGCAAATTTATAGTAATAATTATACAATATTAGATTATATCTTTTGTCATAACTTCATTTAATTGAAATAATATAGTTAACTAAATAAAAGTGTGTATGTGTGTGTGTGCGTGTGTGTGTTTTAGCCCCGACACCTTCCGAGTCCTTCTTTGTGCCGGGGCATGGATGTTTCGTCCGGGCTTACCGCAAGGGCAAGACGGTAAATCCTAGTCAGACCCCATTCGGCAGAAGACGCCAGACTCTTACTGGCAAAAACCCCCACGTGTGAGCAGTATTCTGCCAAAAAAAATGTAATTTAGTATCGTATGGTGATTACTCTGGTACCCTCGTGCTTAAATGCTACTCATGAGGATATTCCTCACGTAAAAAAGGTTAGAGTTACTGTTTCATACGATTCTAAATAACATTTTTTTGCCATCTGTCTTACATCATTTCTTAAGAAGTGAGCTCCAAAAACTTAAAACAGTCTGAACCATCGGCTCATTTAACCTGTAACACTCCAATACTTGATATACATTGGCGTTTTTTTCTAATATATGTCATCTACCTAAAGTTGTCTGGAGGAGATTTGTATTTTAACGAAATAGTCGCTTCTTGTACTTATATTCTTTTACTAGCTTCTGCGCGCGACTTCGTCGGCGTGGACTCCACTGCTATTGGTCTTAGCGTGATGATATATAGCCTATAGCCTTCCTCGATAAATGGGCTATCTAACACCGAAAGAATTTTTCAAATCGGACCAGTAGATCCTGAGATTAGCGCGTTCAAACAAACAAACAAACAATCAAACAAACTCTTCAGCTTTATTATATTAGTATAGATTTGTTTTATTATCTTCTTGTAAATCAATAATGATGAAGGGAGTATGTTAAATCTTTCATGATGACAAGCGATTGCCAACGACCATGAACACCAAATTTAAGGCATTGCTGGTTTTAGGGATGAAAATAATTAGAATGCTGTACAATATGTATTTGAAGATAATGATATAAGAACATGATGTAACATATTTGTGTCAATTGTGTATCATACATTTAAAACCATACCGCAAATACGGTTAGCCGATGATAATCGATGTTGGTCGCGGTTTCGAATCAGGGGAGGCACTGTTAAGTTTTCAAGTGTTCAATTTGACTTTAAATTATTTTCTAATTCAGCGTAGGAGAAAATATAATGAAGGTTCCTTAGGTCTCATTTACGCAGACGCGTGGCGTCGCGCGTGTGAAATCACGAGGAGTAACGCATGGGAATGGACGCGTGTAAAATCGCTTCTCCGTAAACGCACTCATCCAACGCCCTACATTTAAATTTAGTGCGGGCTGCGCAGGCTATCATAGGCAGGGGTAATGAGTATATGAGGCCGCGTAAATGAGGCCTGTCTTGGAAGAGTTTTTGAAATATGTATGTGTCCGCCCCCACGTTTGTTTATGAGGCTTACGTTAGTGTAGTAAAGTAAATTAGGGGAATTTATTTTTGTTTACTTGTTAAACCATCCTAAACAAATAAAAAATCGATTAACGTAAGATATGTTGTGTTGTTCTTGCCTTCTTGGATAAAAAATAACATTCTACGACTTTGCTACGCTTCTACGGCGTAGCAAGATTAACGCGTTGGTTTGTTCCGTTTGATTAGTTAACAACATAAATACGTATATATTACCATAAATTTATTTTATTTATATTTATGATAAACGTATGTATAAATATATAATAAACAGATTTATTCAGTACCTACATTAAAGATGTTTGGTTTTTTTTAGAAGGGTACATGTAATCGATACTGAAGTCAAAACTTTTTGTCTGTCCGTCTATATCACAAATATAATAAGAACTTATAAAATGACGATTAAAATGTGTTCTACTTAAATTAGTAAATATTTTATTTTGATAATTTATTTTCGTGGTCACGAATCACATATTAACGGAATGGTTTTGGTATCAAACTTGATTCAATATTACAGGATAAGAAATTAGGAACTTTTAATCATAAAACTCAGTATCCTTAAAAAGAGCATAGCGAAAAGTAAATTTAGTTTAACATATAAAACAGACAAGATAGATATTATGTTACGAAATTATATCTACCATATATAATTACGAACTTCCACTCATAATCTGATATATCTCCCGTTAAACCAATACCTTGACGGATATTCGATTTTGTCGTATATTAATATCGTATATGTACGGAAGGCGTATTGCAGACAATATGAAATATCGTAATAATCAACGGAGCAAAACGCCATCTAGTAATTAACATCGTTCAGTCTTGTCAATGACGAGGGTCAACACTACATCACTCGCCATTTCTTAATATCTCATCTTACTGTAGTCTCGAAGGCTTCAGCCTCTAACATCCCACTGCTGGGCATAGTCCTCTTTCCCCACGTAGGAGAACGATTAGAGCTTAATCCACCACCCTGCTCCACTGCGATTTGGCGGATATATTCCCTGCTATGAGTAACGATCGCTGTCAGCTGTACATGATAACAACTGGGACCGACAGCTTAACGTGCTCTTCGAGGCACGGTGGGGAGACACAAAAAGACTAACAACCATACCGGAAATAAATATTTGCATAAACACAAATATCCACTCCGAGCGGGAATCAAACCCGCGACCGTCGGTGTTTAGGTGCCGCCGACACGACACATGCACTGTTACACCAAAGCGGTCGTCTCGAACAATGAGTAATAATTAAATCGGAGTTTACGGTTCAAAAAAAAAAAGGAAAGGAAAATAAGGAGGGAAAAGGAGGCTCATATCACTTATTGGTGTTGTAGTATTTTTTGTTCATAAACAAATAAAAAAATAAAATATGAAAATGCAATCGATTAAGTACAATTTCATCCAAATCAAGTCAGTTGTTTATGTATTTCATCTTACAGATTAATCACTTATTTCTAATGAATATCAAAATTTTACTGTATGATTAAAATTAAAATATCAAAAGTCAAAATCAAAATCAAAATTGTACTTTGGCTGTGGCTCATAAGCACTTTCGAATCGTCACTTTACAAACTAAAATTCTGTTTGTTTTTAAAAAATGACATTGAAGTAAAGCTACCACCGATTCGGAAGAAATTCTGCATTGAAGAGTCGGGACAAAACTTCTCAGTTACTTGTTTGAAAAACTGTCTTTGGTATTTTAGTCATATCTTGCATGAAATATAGCATCACTAAGATCATCAATACATATAATAAAAATGTTAATATAACATGTTTGTGCACGCTAATGTCAGAAACGGCTTATTCAATTCAGATGCAGTTTTCACTAATATATTTTGGTAAGCTTTACTTAAAGTTATGCCAATAAAAGAATCACATTGAACATGTAAATAACCAAATGACGGTGTTTATAATCCAAAATAAACCAAAACACATATCCAAAAAATGTAGTCTAAAGTCACTATTCCACGCAGACGAAGTTGTGGGTACAGCTAGTCATAAATATAATCATGAACAAATAATGTTCTATTGCTATTATACTGTTTTAAATATATAATTATTCACATATATAAAGCATGATTGGTTTTGTTAATTAAGTTACAAATGAAACACACACAAAATATAGATACGTATTGAACGAATGATATGTTTTATCATGTTTAAAATTTAAATATCCTGTACATTACATGTCGCATTGAGTGTATGTACGTTGTCACGTCAGTATAACGTATCGACAGGTTCGTTAAAAGTTTTAATCTCGTTACTGTTCAAAGTGTGAAATAAATAAATTATAAGGTGTCTTTGAGCGACTTGAAATGTCTGCTTTTCGAAACAGGAGAAAAGGAAATAATGTACAATGAAAGATACAATAATTTAACAGTTATAACATGTTACTTGATGGTTCAAAAGAAATGTTCTAAAGAAAAGCACATATTACTCTAACTTGCTTTTTATTATTTCCTTATTTATTATAAAACAGGGGAAATATAATTTTTATTTGACGCCGCGTTGGCGCAGCGGTCACAGCAATGGATTGCGATTGGCTGTTGCGCGAGCGGTTGCGGGTTCGATCCCCGCACATGACAACATTTGTATTGGCCATACAGATGTTTGCCGTGGTCTGGGCGTTTGTGCAGTCCTTGTGGGTCTCCCCACCGTGCCTCGGAGAGCACGTTAAGCCGTCAGTCCCAGTTGTTATCATGTACACCTGATAGCGATCGTTACTCATAGTAGGGAATATATATTTGGGTTGTCTGGAAGAAATGGCTAAATAGCCATAAGTCCGCCCATTGTACTTCACAGTCTGTAAATTATATTTGTAGTTGTGATATACAATAAAGTATAAATAAATAAATATATAAATATGCAAAACATTCCAGATTCTATTATTAAAATTATAAGTAGCCGCCAACCCGCGGTGGAGTATCGTGGTGGATTAAGCTCCGGTTCTTCTCCTACGCGGGGAAAGAGGCTTGTCCGGCAGTGGGATGTTACAGGCCTAATCAATCAAAACAACGTACATTTTTTAAGTTACTTTACATTTTTTACTTTTACTTTTCTTATAAGTCAGTGCATCAGTGCGATTTCACACATAATTTTTTTATTTATTACCATCAATAGTTACTATTAATATCATCAGTCATCAGTTCAGCCTATTGCAGTCCACTGCTGGACATAGGCCTCCTCAAGTTCGCGCCAGACATCCCGGTTTTCCGCTAATGAGTAGGCTGGATGAGGATTGCGGAAAACCGGGATGTCTATTAATATCGATACACGTTAATTGTTTTACAAACATTGTAAAAAAAGAACACAAGAAAAAACTTTATTGTATAAATATCACGCAAACAATCGTCCGCCATTTTGATCCAGATCTTTAACGTTCAATTTCTAAGCTGTTAAATCTCTCTTAGCCGCATCGTACTCGAGAACTCATTAAGGCCGGTAATAAAGAACTGATTCTTTTAAATAGTAAGTAAGTAGAAAGAGAGCAAAGTATTAGCGACACGATTCGCAATGGGTCTCATCACGGATCAATCTGACGGTCGGGCATTACGAGAGACCGCGGGTAAATAGCGTCATTTTCTGGCACAGCTTGAGTAAAGGCCTACTCACACTAAATATTAATGTCATGCCACAACCACAGTACTACTAATTATTATTTTATTTAAACTTCCAATTTCAAAAATATTGATCAATCATTGCATTTTTTTTTCGTCCTGTATTAACAATACTTTTGAAGTAAAACTCCTTCACGCACGGTTCACTTGGGGAGTAAGCTGGTGAATGCGTAACGAAATCGAAAGTGTGATCGGGCGGCGCAAACGGAGTAAGAGCGAGAGGTGCGAGTACACATTTTCTGTCTCTATTTTTCTCATAGCCAGTTACGTTTCTTACATCTAAGACAGTGCAGGCCTATTGTGCAGAAGTTTTACTTCAGTGTGCGGTCTACACACACACACACTCATTTTTTTCTACCTGATCTTAATCTTTCTCGTACCTACTTCAGTCGTGCTACTACGTTGTACGTTGTCATATGAAGTAGTGTTGCTAATATAAGCAGACGATGGGGCGTAAGGAAGAAGTAATAATAAGAGAAAGTATAAAATGCTCTGTTTTGTTAGCTTTGTGATATTATTCATCGTCCTAATCGTAGCAATATTGATTATTTATTTATTTGTAGTGTTTTACGTCGATCTTCGGCGGTCCGGTTGAGTTATACTTACGTGTTGCAAATATAAAATTATAAGAGTTGTAATGTATTGATTTATAAATTTTTTAATCTTTTACCTAGTATAAAAAGTGTCTTTAGTATATCGCAAATATATTTATGTTAAGGACAGTCTGTTGTAGTCATCGCGTTTCTTCTAATAGGGTACTTTCCGTAGTGAAAAATAAATTATAACATTTGATAAAAATTAAAATTAATATAGAAATACACCTAAATATTCTGATTTGGAATCATAAAAGCACATTATTGATTTATTATATTGAAATTAAAAGTCGTATATTTCAATCTGTATATCACGTGACCTAAAACACGAGCCGCCATGGTGTGACGTCATACGGGCAATAACAAAGTTCTGTCAGTGCTGTCAATAGCTATCTATATCAATAATATCTATCAATTTTAACTTCAAGGAGTAATAGTTGTGTTTTTTCGTATAATAACTCTTCATATCTTGTTCCAACTGAAATAATATGCATTCATTACTAATTTGTTGATGGCTGGTAGGGTTATGTTACTCTCTTACATACGTCATACAGTTTTGTTATTGCACATATTACGTCACCAAAATGGCTGTAGCGTTTTCGCGGTAATAAAAAAGGTTTAAAATTTAATTTAATTTTATGGCATGAAAGCGTGTTTATTTTGCCGAAATATATTTTTTTGTGGCTTTTTATTAGAAAATCATCATTTTGAAGTACTTTTTCAAACATAGTGGAATACCCTATTGTATTCAGTGTGTACGGGTCCTTAACAAGATCGCATCAACGAAGTAACATTAGAGGTTTATTTTTTTTGCTCAATGTTTTTCCTAATAGTCTTTAATCTATACAATCATATCATTAACGTGCTATGTTTTTACTACTTTGTTTTATTTTAACAAACATCATGCAGTCATAATGCTCGTTATTGGATACGGCTTTCAAAGTTGTGTCCCAGAAGGTCTAAATTAAAACGTGGTGTAAGTTTATACGTGGTATAGTTTCTAGAATTGTAGATATGAACTTTTCATTAATTGTAGTAAAATCGTGCAAAAGCTATTGACGTGAAAGTATTTTTTACGTTTATAATTTTTGGAATTGACTATAGTTTACAATATAGTCAATTCCAAAAATTATGGACTTAAAAACTATTTACAGATATTTAATTTTTTGTCAAGCTAAAAGCAGCCAGTATTATTGAAACTGCTCCATGCGAATATAATAGTGTTGCACGAAATATAAATGAACAAAATTCCACAGTTATCTGCAAATAATAAATTTTTAAATTTTGTAATGTTATAAAAAAATACATTACGCGTATTTAAAAATCCTAATTGTATAAACGGAATAAGTACATGCCGTAATCAACTTAACTTCAATTTCACACTATTTCTTTCAGACCGCGGAGAGCTTTGAATGTATAAACGAAATAAGTACATGCCGTAGTCAACTTAATCTCAATATTCACACTATTTCTTTCAGACCGCGTAGAGCTTTGAATGTAAATTACGATCGTTCGTTAAAAACGAAAGCTGTACGCGTAAAAATTCGGAATATTAAACACAGAAGTACGAGTATCACCTGTTCGTTAGCGCCCACCAAAAAGTCTTTAGCCATTCGAACACCGTATCACGTACATAAATTCCCGCAGCAAACTTCCGAGGAAACAAGCGCCCGTAAGTCAAATATTTTTATAAAAGATATTCAATTCTATTTTTTCGAGGTATTGTTATTACTTCGTTACCTTGTTTTTTGTACGATAATATTCATTCGCCCGAGGGCGTAGGTGTTTTCAAAGCCATTATTTTATTACAAAAATTCGAATTTAATTTTCGTTTCATATAATATTCGTTATGTTAATACGATTTCGTTTTGTTTATCTTATTTTCGATGTTATTTATTTTGTAGCGGTAACGGATCGAATATTTTTGTAGGATTAAATTTGAATCGTGACCTATATAATTATAATAGATCTGGCATGTGGGAGGGGTCAACAAACCGGGCGATATACAGCTATAAAATAAGAATTTATATAACCCTATGACTACATTCTCTCGCTTGGATTACATTTGTAATTGCTTACTAAAGTAACAGTTATCTTCTGGTTCTATGTTGTAGTGGAATGGAATATATGTATAGTACTATACTTTTCTAAGTATTTTTTTATATCTTATAACTAAAAAAAATATATAAAAAAATCATTTACAAAAAAAAAAAAAAACTAAACAATGCAATAGAAAGTTAAGGCAGCAAGCAATCAAACAATAAAATAAAAAATAAAAATTTATATCTTAACATTAGGTACATTACAAACTTACATAATGTGCCCAGTGTTTTAAGCAACCTTAACTTAGTATATATTTCAATATCGGTTATATTGGAATATTCTTGGAAATATGTGTTAGTTCGGATCGAATGTGGTATCCCGTATTAGGTATATAGAATTTCTGTTTTACTTTTATTAGTTATTTTTATATGTAAGGTTTATACGTAATTAATTATAAGTAATAATTTTAATCCGTGTTAAATGGTGTTGGTGTGACGTTAAGTAGGTACCTTTTATTTATATACTGATTGTTTTATACATATTGCAATACTGTTTGCTTACCCGAATAAAGAGAAAAAATAAAATAAATCACTGTAAATTATTATTATTATCTAACTCTAATAACGTGTCAATTATTGTTTATGATTTGACACGCGATAGTTTTACACAAATGTGCATTGAACTGAAAGTCTAATTTTTAAATATTATCTATTTCGTAAGAAGTAATTAATTGTACTTTTAAACATAATAAAAATGACCACCTGATGGCATCGGTGTGACTTGAGAACGGCTTTGGGAAGATGGCTTAACTTAATGTAATTAAAAAACGTGTAAACGTGTATTAGCACCGCACAAGATGTGTAAATCACCGCACAAGATGTGTGTGAAATAATTGTGACATTTAAATTTTTTACTTGTATTTATTTTAGTTGCTTTTATAAATTGTAAAAATTGTGCTTTTTATGGGTCATTTGATACCCGAAATAAAGAAATTATTTATTTAAATCAAAGTAGTGAAAACCGCTATGGTGTAGAAGTATGCCCCTGTGGATATCCCCTCCGTGCCTCAGATAACACGTTAAGTGTTCGATCTCGGTTGTTGTATAGCGGTCGTTACTCAAATAAGGAATATCCGCTTACTTGCATAACCTTAGAATCAATTGTTTATATCCGCTAACTTGCATAACCTTAGAATCAATTATTTTATTTTTTATTCATTAAAACTGTTGTAAAGTAGACAAAAAAAGAAGATACAATTTAGAATAATTAGGCACAAACAATACGCAAAGGTGGTTACAATAGCACAATAACTTCTTAAATAAAGTTTTAAAAGTACAGTAAAATAGTCTTTTTTAGTAACAAGTCAAGCGAAATATGGTAAAAACGTCTTTTTTTGAAATAAAACGATTTTTCGTTCACAAAATTTAATACTTTACAACAAAATTTCGTACAACTTTTACCCAGTTTGGTAGCTTTTAGCCGGTAACAAATCGTACTTTATTACTCTTCCCCGCTTCCTACATTTCGACCTTATTGTAAATTGTTTTTATGCATAAGTAATATTTTATTTCTTAAATAATCTTTAATATGGCTTATTTGGTGCAGTAGTGTATATTGGTAGAAATATTTATTTGAAGAACATAATTATGTTTTTTTGGGAATATTTTTGAAGTAAAATGAAGAGCGCATAAAGCCTTCAAAGTCAATTGTTATCATTAAATCCTTGAAATGATCGTTACTCTCTAGTAGAAAAACATCTTTCAATCAGCAGTGGAGCATTGTAGCAAATGAGAGCTCTACCTTTCTCATTATTAGATATAAAATTAACTAACATCAACGAATAGTAGTTAGCTGCTGTTAAATCTGCATTTCCTACGTTAAGTAATGGAATCGAAAATCATTACCATTTTAACTATACCTTACATTCCTTCTTTCATCTCTTATGCTAACACACATCACACATGACAGATTTACCTACTGATAAATAAATATAAATAATCGCGGTTGTTATCATAAATATCTGATAGCGATCGTTACTCATAGTAAGGAATATATTCGCCAATCTGCAGTGGAGCAGTGTGGTGAATTAAGCTCCAATCATTCTCCTACTATTATGGAACAAGATGGCTATGCCCAGCAGTGGGATGCTACAGGCTGAATTGTTATCGTGAACCATCATGATGACGGGTGTTTCCCGCTCCAGTGTATATATCCCATTGGAAACATCCCCAAAATAGATAAAAGTTATAAACAGCATGAACGTAAGTATTTATGTATGTATACACAGTATATACTAGAGAAATATATCAGACCCTTTTCGGACAGTCCAGTAATAATGAGCCCAATCTGAAGAGCGTTTGATATCTAGTTTCGAGTACTGCTCTTAACAAGTGACCAAAAGAATGATTATTTCTTATTGTGTGCTACCTTTTGTGTGAATGTTGTCCATTATCAGTGGCACGGTGGATATGATGCCCTTTGTTAGGGTCTTTTGAAAGATTATCCATGTACAATTACAGGATTATAATGTACTAGCTGTGCCCCGCGGTTACCCCCGCGTTAATTTGAGGAAAAGCATAGCTATATATATTGGACTTTCATACAAACTATCATCCCCTGTTTTAACCCCAAAAGGGGGTTGATTTCTCAAAATACATTATTAGTACACCTCAACACCGTCTATAGAGCATACATTTTGAATTTCAAGTGTCTTACTTCAAAAACATAGGACTTTCATACAAACTTCCAACCCCCGTTTAACCCCCTTAGGGGTGGAATATCGTAAAACCCGTTCTTAGCTGACCTCTACTCGGCGAAAGGAATATTCCTACCAAAATTCAAGTCTCTACGCCTTATGGTTTCAGAGATATCGTGATGAGTCAATGGGTGGGTAACTCTTTTATATATATATATATATATTATATAGATTAATGTTGACGAGCAGACGTAGGCAGAATGTGTTAGAAAACTGTCAAAATCCTAACTAATTTTTTTTTTAATTTTAGTAAACTTAAAATCGATTGAGCAATCGATCTTTTGTGTTATGTTATTATTATTTCTTATTAAAGTGACTACTTAATTGATTTTATAATATATAAAAAAAAGGTTCTTTAAAACGCATTATATAATATACTTGCATTTGAAGTTTGAATGATTACTTCAATAAATTCTTATTAGCAGCTAACTGCTGTGCCCGCGACTTCGTCCGCGTGGAATTAAATAAAAAGTTATTGTTCAGCTCGCAGTTATAAAAAAAATAAAAAAATTAAAATAAAATTTGCCCAAACCTTATTACATCAGCTATCTGCCAGTGAAAGTCCCGTCAAAATCGTTATTTTAATATTACAAACAGACACTCCAATTTTATTTATTTGTATAGATAACAAGATATTCAGTATAATGACAATTAAAATCTCTGATGAATAACACTTCCAAGATGGCACGGAATGAAATAAAGAGTTTGGTAAATGAGTTGGGTTAGTAGGGAATATATCCGCCAACCCGCATTGGAGCAGCGTGGTGGATTAAGCTCCGATCCTTCTCCTACATGGGGACGAGGCCTATGCCCAACAGTGGGATATTACAGGCTGAATCGTGACAGTTAAAATAAAGTGACTTGTAAAAAACCATTTTTCACAATACATATTTGTATCAATTGTATACGATAACTATAATATAATGTAGCAAGGAAGGAAATTTATTAAAATACATATTATGTCGTTATTTATTGTTTTATTTAATTAATAGCATAATAAACACACTGACACTTCACACTGATACTACACTAAAAACTAGTGACATCACAATTATGGTGAAAACAAATTTCATATTTAGATAACAACTAGCTGCTGCCCGCGACGTCGTCTGCGTGCGTTCACTGCTCGTTCCCCGTAGGTGATAGCGTGATAATATGTAGCCTATGTTCTGACCCGACTTCTTAATAATATTCGTGCCAAATTTGAAGTAAATCCATGCAGTACTTTTTGAGTTTATCCCGGACATACATTTGAAGAAATAAAGGTTCACTGCTCGTTTCCCGTAGGTGATAGCGTGATAATATATAGCCTATGTTCTGACCCGACTTCTTAACAATATTCGTGCCGAATTTGAAGTAAATCCATGCAGTACTTTTTGAGTTTATCCCGGACATACATACAGACAAACAGACAAACAGACAAACAGACAAACAGGCAAAAATTCTAAAAACTATATTTTTGGCTTCGGTATCGATTGTAGATCACACCCCAAGTATTCTTTAAAAAAAATATTCAATGTACAGTTTTGACTTTTCTACCATTTTATTATATGTATAGATAAAACAAGTACAAAGTATTTAGATCAAGTTAGGAAAATGTACCATTTATAAATATGTATCTAATTTTATATTTAGTGACTAATTTCCAACGGCTAAATTAAAAGAAAAGTCATAAATCCAACAAAAATTCTAACTTATTTTATTAAGAAATCTGTCTAGGACTGACGTAAGCGAATACTGTGCTGACAGAGATTGATGGGTCCAGGAGAGGCTTTATAATCACTTAACGAGGCGTGAAAAATTTCTTCGTACTAAAATAAATATAGTAACACTAACACTACCAACATATAGTAACACTAACATGGCTTTATCGTCAAGGTAGTTAAGATATTAAGTCATTAAATCAATTATGTGAACTTACCGAATTAAATATCCTCAATATTAATTGTATTTATAATTTGCAGGGCTTTTTCAAAGTGTAATTAATAACAGTTTCATTGCAAAAATTGATACAATTTACAAAATTAAAGCAAACTCAATTTTATTCCATTAATTTAATGTTGAAATTAATATTAAATTGATAAGCGAATACACTACGTAATTATTTTAGTTAATACAAACAGATTAAGCGTAAAATCCTTTCAATATTTAAATGCTATTTTGTGAAATATTATTTGAAAAGTGATTTAATAGTGATGCTTAAAAAAAACTTCGGTGTATTAGTGTGTATGTTATTAGACGTGGATATACAGCAACGTACAATAAAACGTTATTTTGGAATGTGATATCCGTAGAATCAGCATTAGAAAGAAAGTGTCAGAATCTAGATAAACGAACAACAGATGTATTCAGGAGTGAAGTCTGTATTTCCGCATATGCAGTGCAAAAATGAAATATTTGGCGTAAACTTAGGGAAATACCCATGTCCAGCAGTCGACTGCAATAGGCTGTAATGATTGACATATGGAGGAAACAAGTTTTTACCTAAATATTTATAAAAGATTATTTAAATATATACCATTTTAACTGAGGTAGGGCACAGCTGGAAATTTCCTGCTCAAAATTGGAGCAGCCAGACTGGGGTAGTACCTCGACCTTACTGAAGACCACAGCTAAATAATACTGTTTTCAAGCAGTATTGTGTTCCTGTTGGTGAGTAAGGTGACCAGAGCTCCTGGGGGGGATTGGGGATAGGGTCGGCAACGCGCTTGCGATGCTTCTGGTGTTGCAGGTGTCTATAGGCTACGGTCTTACCATCAGGTGAGCCGTACGCTTGTTTGCCAACATAGTTACATAAAAAAAAAACAAATTCAACACTTATTTTATGAGAATTTAAACTAAGTATAATATTGTGTGAAAAGAAACAACAACGCGGGTGAAAGGATCTTGGCAGACCCTTATTAATATAAATTGTAGAACTACACATATTTTTATATCTAACATAAGAATTTTTATATATCAGAATTATCTTAAAATTAATCTTTATAAATTATAATTTATTTATTCTCTTGTAAATTAGGTTTCAAAGTATATTTTAAAAAGTAATAGAATTTAAATATTGTTTTTAAAAATAAGCGTGAAAAAGATAGAAGTTAATCATAATTTTATGCACCAACTTACGGCCCGGACATCGACTTTAAGACTTTTTAGTCCAAGAAATTACCATACATGAATACAGCAAACTTTAGGAGATGACTACTTTCATAGTTCGCTGCATGCTACTACTTTGAAATTTGTTTAAAATATACAGCAAGTCTTTACTAGGATTGTAAATTTCAAAGCATATTTTGGATCTATCTTTTTTTTTTTAATCTGGACGTTTTTAATTTTACGGTGTCAGCTGTGACCATGACGTCTGTGTCGGCGAAATATCGAATTACAAAAAGATAATCGAGGTAAATCACGTAAAAGTAAAATTGTTCATATTGACAGTGAAGGCTTTAAAACTTATAAAGTCAGTACGATCAAATACTTAATGTCGTTAAGGCGTTAACTTTTAAACGTGACTTCTTTGTGGATTATGTTATTAGACTGTATATCTTCTTAGATGTCTGTAGGTATATCTTGTTAGACGTGTGAGATTGGCGAAATCATTCATGCTATTGACACTAATGAAATCCATTAATACTAATGAATATATGAATTAATATTTTAGGAAGTCTTTATTTTGTTGTAAAAACTATGTCACTAACATTTAATATTGTTATGGACGATTGTAATATCAATAGAAAAAAACATTATTAGAAAATTTTACTCACATATTCTCATCCATATGGCGTGTCGAAGTTCGCGGGGTTAAAATAAGTTTGTTTTAATAAAATAATAAATACTAACAATAGACAACATCAAAAAGTAAATAAAATCGCGTATTACATAAAACGAATATCAAAGTTGCGCAAAAACCTAAAAAAGTTTTATGACAATTTTATAATCGAAGTTGGCCAACATTAAAATTCTATAAGTTATCAAGCCATGTGTCGGCCTAAACTATAATTTTGCGTGTTTAGGATCTAGCGATGAAGTCGAAAGGTTTTACCACTTTTTTATTTTAATTAAGTATTATCAACAATCAAACTGGTGTAGTGGTGCGAGTAGTCGCCTAAAACACCGACGGTTTGCGGGTTTGATTCCCGCTTTGGGATGGGTTTTTCGAGGATCGGGGTTTTTATTTGTACAAATATCTCTTTCTGGTTTGCATGTCTGTGCTTGTGGGTCTCCCCATCGTGCCTAGGAGAGCACGTTAAGTCGTCGGTCCCGGTTGCTATCATAAATACCTGATAGTGATCGTTACTCATAGCAGGGAATAAATCTGCCAACACGCAGTGGAGCAGCGCGTGGTGGATTAAGTTCCGATCCTTCTCCTACATGGGAAAAGAGGCCTATGCCCAGCAGTGGGATGTTACAGGCTGAATATTTTTTTTAAATTATCAATTAAGTTAGCTAATAATATTAAAACATCGATTTTAACTACATTTTCTGTGAATTGCTTTACTCATTTTGATAAATTAAATCGTCCAGTCGCGACTAGTCGGTCCGTGTGCCTTTAAAAAATAGAAAAACTACAATAAAAGACATTTGTAATTTTAAAGCAATGTTCAGACAAAAACATTGAGGGCTTATGGGAATTGAACCGTGTGAAAGGACTCTTGAGGGTAATATTAGTTTATGAATATTTACACTAAGTATTTTATAACTACCTACATTCGATAAAACTTAAAGGTATACGCTTATTGTAATTCCTTTTAATAACTTTACACGTACGAATTAAAGTTCTGTTCTTTGAAAACAAGTTAAATTAAAACGTAATTTCAAAGTTATTTTCTTGGCTTATTTAATTAGAATAGTGTTCTTGTTGTAAAACAAATAATAATTTTATTAAATACTAGCTGCCCCGACAGACTTCGTTCTGTCTGTTATGATATTATTATTTTTTAGTATAAAACCTTCCGTGGGATTGAGAGACATACAAAAATTAGCCGAACTGATCGAACCATTCTCCAGTTATGCGCTTAGCAACATTCATTTTTATTATATAGATTAAAACAAGTAAGTTATTAAAAATTAAATAAAAATTAAGACAAAAATATATTAAATGATAAAATATTTTGTTATCACATTTGCTATTGTTTTGTAATCTCCTTTGTAGACTTTCTGTTCTTTTAAGTATAAACGCTTAAACTAATAGGCGGAGCTTCATCTACATATAGTATGTCGCTTACTGCGAGGCTACTTTCCTACAGATCGGCGGAAACACATAACACTTGCACACGCATAAAAGCGAATTTTCCAAAGACATTTTTGTACATATTTCTTAAAAACGTGTTTTCTCAGAACCCAGTAGGTAAGTGACTAATCAATATATCATCTATAATTATTATAAACAATATTAGTTATGATTTTGCCCACTGAAAACGTTAAAAATCTTTTTAGAGATGATTATATTAATTCAAAATTAGTGTTTCAATTCCATGCCTGCTTATCTATCTGAACTGGGTACGATTTGAGTTCATATTACAAACTAGGACAAAGGAAATATTTCATCCTAAAATTCAGCACGTCTTCCTTAGTAGAAAAATAAAAGTCAAGATTTGAACGCAGTTGTAATTTTTGCTTAATTAACTAAACATTTTATAGATTGTCTAATAAATATTAAAAACTATTCAATTTGATACTTCATATCTTACATAATTAGATATACTCTTAAGGGCTCTGATACTCTAGGAATACGCTGTGTCGACAACAACGTCTTGTTACAGGCGTCCAAAATATAACTGCTTACTATCAGGAAAACGGTACCTACGCTTGTTGGCCGACCTAGTTATATAGAAAAAGGCACAGGTGTCTTTATGACGAACATTTTATACTTCTTTTAAGCTTACTAAACATATTTTTATAACAACGTAAATATAACACTAAGTTCTTATAACATTTTTATGACTTTTTAATTATAAAAGTAACGTGTGAAATTTTAACGACGGCACTGAAAGGCGAAGTCATATAAGATGTTCACGTCCATTAAACACCTAGACGTTATTTCTTTTAGCACATTTTATAGCGATTTTCATTATTCTATGAAAATTTTGGTAATAAGCCAAAGGCAATTTCAGCAACACGTTTTGGGATAAAGAGTACGTGTTATGAATTCTGTACGACTTGTTATGTTATAATGTCTATAATGCTTTGAACTTTTACTATACTGTAATCAATTGTAAATGTCTCATTGAAAGGTAGAATCCCAATAATAACAGATGCTCGTCATAGTCTAGATGATGGTGTGTATATGCATATTTCCAGAACATGGTTTCTTACCCTCACACATAATCAGCTTATCGCAGTCCACTGCTGGACGTAGGCCTCCGCAAGTTCGCGCCAATCGTGCCGTCCCCCCGCAATCCCTAGCCAGCCTGCAACGGTAATTAAAATAGGTGGGAATAGTGGGGCTAACAGAAACTAAGGGCCAAAATTTTTGGCGCTTACTCATCAGTTTTGCCCATAGTCACCACGCTGGGCGGGCGGGTTGGTGACCGCAGTGTTGGCTTTATCGCACCGAACACGCTGCTGCCTGCAGTTTTCGGTCTATGCATTTGAAAGCCAGCAGTTGAATGGTTATCCCGCCATCGGTCGGCTTCACCAGTTCCAAGATGGTAATGAAACTTTGTTATCACTTAGTCGCCTCTTACGACACCCACGTGAAAAGAGGGGGTGGCTATATTATAAGCTGCAGTAGCCATACATCTTGGTTTGTTATCCTACTGAAGGAAAAAAAACATATTTAAAACAAAAATAAAACCATAGATCTACATAAACACTCAACAATTCATAATTTTCCTTGGACATTCCGGTAAGTACATCTCTATTAGTATAGATATAAAACAATTTTATAGACAAAATCAGTCATTAGGTACTGAACATTATTGTAAATTGTTACGAGAAATAAAGCGAAGTAATTTAATACTGTATCAGTCGGATCACATTCTCTAATTAGAGGTACACTAATTGATATATTCGTATGTTATTTGATAACAAATACAAATACACTTTGTACTTCACTGTCTGTAATTATACTTATTATTTGTTTTTTAATATTTTTGTGGTGTACAATAAAGTATTTTTTTTTTAATTTATTTGTACAAAAATCCACAGCTACATTTTATGTTTCTTAACCAATACAGAACATCCAAACACAAGCCAATTTCGGATTTTACATTATTTAAATTACACTTTTTAGGTAGACAAAGTAAACAAAGTTGAGTTGAGGTAGTAAAAACTAAGATAGAAACACAGTTACAATAAAAACAAAAATTTTTTTTATAAAATATCCATGGTCAATAATGTGTGGATGTGTATGTGTAATTTTGTATGGGTGTATGCCTGTGTATTTGTGTGTAAGTGGTGAGTATTTGTGCGTAAGTGGTGTGGGTGGATAAGTGACTGTGTAGATTATTCATACGAGCTGGCAAGTTTCTCTATTACAGCCCTTCTAAAGGAACTTCTAGATGTGGAAAAAGGATCAATCTCAGAAAACAACTTGTTATACTGTCGTGGCAGTCGACATCTAATTGAATTTCCGCTATAGTTTGAGCCGCAAAGCGGAACATGAAAGAGATTCGTGTGTCTGGTACGTCTGCTGGGAGTATTAAACTGTAACATATCTGATGTTAGTTGGATGCAATTAATAGAATTAGAACAAATATCATGTAATAACATCATATCCGCTAGGTTACGGCGATCTTCCAGGGTGAGAATTTTATAGTGAGCACACGAGGTATCATATTTCGAATCCCTATGTCCAGTACGAAAATTTAAATATCGAACAAATTTACGTTGAATTTTTTCCAAAACCTGAACATATGTTACATACTGGGGATTCCATACGGAAGAACAATTAATATTCCAGGAGACTTCGAACACAGCAAAAATAAAGCAATTTTATTGTGTTTATGTTTTTGAATTCTTTCGATACCCGCATCACAAATCCCAGAGATTTATAGCTTTTATCTCGTATGCGGTCTATGTGTGCAGAGAAAGTCATTTTTTGATCTAACGTGACGCCCAGGTCAACAACAGAAGAAACCCTCTTAATTGTAGCAGATTCCAATTTGTAGATACCGTGATAGTCGGTTCTATTGCGTGAAAAAGTAATGTGAGTACACTTACTTACATTTATAGTTATACCGACGGTTTTCCCTACAATATTTGCTTAATCTATGTAAGTCATCTTGAAGCAATAAGCAGTCTTTGATTGAATGTATTCTCTTGTAGAATTTGGCGTCATCGGCATATAAAATGAATTTAGAGTTCTGGATGCAATTTCCTAAATCGTATATATATATATATATATATAGAGTACAACAAAGGTCCAAGCAACGATCCCTGGGGAACCCCGGAATCAATCGTAATAAAATTCGATTTACTACTGCCAACGACAACTGCTTGAGATCGATTGGTAATATAAGATTTGAACCACCGATGCAAGTCTCCACAAATACCCAAAGAAAATAGCTTTTGAAGAAGTATGACATGATCCACGCGGTCGAAGGCCTTTTCGAAGTCTGTATAAATCACATCAACCTGAAAGCGATCACTCATACTTCGTAATATTTCATTTGTGAATACCGATAGATTGGTGAGAGTAGAACGGCCCCTAGTAAACCCGTGTTGCTCCTGCGGAATATCTGTTGAAACAAAAGGATACAAAGCCCTGTAAACAATTTTTTCTTGGACTTTGCTAAACGTATTCAGGATCGAAATCGGTCTATAGTTTTCAATTTTAGTTTTTAACCCTTTTTTGTGTATCGGTACAATATAAGCTTGTCCAAATAGACGGAACCATACATTCCTTAAAAGATTTGTTATATAGTATACTTAATGGGTAGGCTAGAATATCTGCACACTGCACAATAAAAGACGGTGGAATCCCATCAGAACCTGCCCCTTTTGTTACATCTAAGGTAGATAAATATTTGTGTACCATTTCTCTATCCACAGTAATGTTAGTTAACGTATTTATTGAATTTGAATAATTATAAGATGGAGATTCATACTTTTGTAACGGTTTTTGAAACGTTTTTTCGAAAAAATTACTAAAAGCTAAACTAATATCTACCTCGTTTAGAAGGTTTTTATTCTCGTAAAACATGATTCTTGGATAGTTACTTTTAATTTTTCGTTTACTTTTTATATAGTTAAAAACATATTTAGGGTTCCGTCTGATTAAGTTTTCAGTTTTTAATATATATTTTGTAAAAAGGTCGTTTTCAACATCTTTATATCTTTTCCGCAGAAGAGAAAAACTATCGTAGTCTACAGGATTACCATATCTCTTCCACTGAGCATGTAACTTGTTCTTTTCTTTAATTATACGTATCAGTGATTTGCTATACCATATCGGGTACCTGCGAAACAAGTTTTGGAATACATTTGTCTATAATGTCATATAAAATATTATAAAAAATCTCTGTAGCATCATTTATTGGGATATTATTTAAAATTGTATGCCAGTCAAAACTGTTTAAAAGTTGATGAACCACGTCATAGTTTGCTTTACTGAATAAATATTTGTCAGAGCGTTTTACATTAAGGGGTGGTACAATAACATCGGTTAGGTCAACAGACAATGACGGGTGAAAGCTATCCTCCTCTACCAATACATTCAAAGACCTCGCAACATCAACATTAAAATTACTGAAAATAAGATCAAGTGTATTACCACATGAATTCGAAACGGTGTTATACTGCTGTAAATCTAAGAAATTTGTAACATTCAATAGATACCTAGCTGACTCTTGAACTTCAGTTGACCCTTTCTTTACTGTTGTTGGGCCGGCGGGAGTCCAGCAGATACAAGGGAGGTTAAAATCCCCACAGACCATAAACAGATCGTCAGGATTATAAGCTATAATATTATTAAGCGTATCAGCAAAAACTTTAACATGATGACCCAAGTTTTCATCGGGTGGTAAATATATTGTAGCCAGGTGAAGGCTACGCGTTGACTTTAATGTGCGAGAGTCTATGGTTATCCAAACACATTCGATATCATCAAGCTCCCATTCTAGTCGACGGCGAGCCTCGAGCTTACGAGAGGTTAATATTAACGAACCCCCACCTCTTCTACCGTCGCGCGTCGCCGCGGTCGTGACGATGTATGTCATTTTGCGAATCCGATAGTTCTGAGTCGAGTATTCCCTCACAAAGCCACGATTCTGTAACGGCAATAATGTGACTGTTAGAACTTATGACATTATTATAAAATTCACGCGTTTTCGTGCGTAGGCCCCTTACATTTTGATATAAAATCGATAATGACGTATCAGTCACCATATCTGAAAGAAAAAACTCTTAACGTTATAGTCCTTGTATTTATGATAAGTATATGTGTATATTAATGTTAAACAAAAATGAGTATGATGTATGTATATAAATGAGACTTGTTTAATGTAAGAGTAAGACGTCGTGTTTTTTGACCATGGATAGATAATTAAATAAATAAAATACAACAAACGGATAAAAACGTATGCTATAGTTACATTTATACGATTTTCAACAGATCCGACTCGTAAGAAATAAGCCGGTGCGGAGATGTATCGTCCTTCCTGATGTATATACGACAGTTTTTTGTCCAAACGTACTGATAGGAAAATTCTTTAGCTTTATTTTTACATGTCATAAAGAGTTTTTTGTTGCGTTGCGTTAAGTGTTCATTTACAAAAAAAGATTTACTGTCACCTTTTATACCAATATCAGTCGTACATAAGTTCTTTCTTTTTCGTACAGCAGATAGAAAAGCGTCCTTAATTCGACGGTTTTTAAAACGCACTACAATCGCTCGTGGTTTTCCTCCTGCTGGTCTTTTAGGTTGCACTCGATGAGCAAATTCAAGTTCCGAGGTGGTAAGGGTCAATGCAGCGTTTTCAGCTATTTTTGTCACCAAGTCGGTGACATCTTCGTCTTGGTTTTCAGGAATACCGACTATCTCCACATTCTGTAAACGAGACCATTGCTCATGTTTGCCAAAGTCGTGCTCAATAGTTTTTATAGTACCTTGTAATTCTTTAATATTTGTGTGCAAAGTATGATTTTCCTTTTTTAAAAAATTTATTTCCTCTTTCATATCAGCTTTTATTTTCATGGCGTCATCGTATTGTGTTGACATAAAATTAATCGATTTTTCTATCTCATTAAGATTCTCCCTAAGGCAAGTAAATTCTTGAGAGATATAACTTTTAATAGTCGCAGGTAACTCGTTTCTGATGGCTTCCAATATACGCGTTTCGGATTCATTATCCAACGAAGGTTGTAAATCACACGTTTGCTGCTTTGATGTTATTTGTTTACGTCTTTTGTTAGTAGCATCACTGTTTTTGTTATCCATTGTTATTGATATTAATATTTTATTTCAAAGGATGTGGGTGGGACGCTGCGATTGTAACTGTCGCTGAGAAATCTTAGAAACTGTTCGATTATTATTAAGTTTTATGACACTTTTCAATTTTTTTTAACACAAATTACTAGTCCGAAAGTTAATGTTGAAATCACTTAAAGTTTTTTACCCAAATTTATGCGAAAAACTTGAAAGATTACTATTATATTGATTTTTATACCGACACGGACAATTTGTCTACCAACTCGTTTGACAGATGCCTATAAATAAATAAATAAATAATAAATGCACGGTACGTACTTTCATTAAAAAGGCAGTCACCAGTAACGTATAAAGAGACCTACAGTACCCGGCCATAAATATTGCACATCGACCTTTGGAAAGAGACAATCGGCTAATTTCGACTTCGTAGAGCGTTATAGTCCAAGATCCCAGACCCCAGACTTCCTTGTTTCTGATTGACAAAACATGACAGTATACATCGTAGTATTAAGAGTTGCTAAAATATTTTCTACCTGTTTTAAAATATAGTAATATAATTAGTGTCTGGCGATAAATACTAAAATAGCTGGTTAATAACATTTTTACGTATATAAAGCAGCTAATACATTTTGTCCTTCAAAAAAATATGACAGGTGATCTGGGAACTGGGTTCTTAGGTTTAAAGAATATTTATTTCTCATTGAAAACACAAGTCACTTACATGAGAAATGATAAATACAATGTGGGTAATAATACAAAAGATTGTCCAGCAGTTCAGTTACATTACGATTTCTCTTATGTACCTATAGCACTGTACTTACAACATAATTCCAATCACCAAACATTTTACATACTAAACTGACCATTCTTCAATTCTTATGAATGATTATCTATCTAGTATTCAAAATAAGTACTGCCGACGCGCGCGCGCAATGCACGCGGCCGGCAAAGTACTGTCACAGCCGCCGGTCGCACACCGATCGGCCGGTCGAGGCTACATCCGCATAGGGATGCAAGTAAAAGTTCATTAAATTAATCATAATTTAAAATGAATGCAAAACATGTTTTCTAAGTTCATTCTTAAATAAGTTTAATGATTTGCAGTTTTTTAATGCGTCTGGTAATTTATTATATAATTGTGCTCCTTCAAAGACCAAGGTCCTTTGTCCGTATTTAGTTCTAGTTTTTGAAATTAGAAAAGTTTTTACAGGTCTTCGTTGACTATATTTTGGTAATTCATTGTTTAGAGTAAATTTTATTTTTGAATTAATTTTCTTATGTACAATTTTATAAATAAGTAATAGCGTATGAAAGTGGTATAATTGATTAATATTCATAATTTTCGTTTCCTTATAAGTTTTTTCAGTATTAGTTCTATAGTTATAATTGAATAATGTTTTTATAATTTTATTTTGTAAGGTTTGTAGTTCATTTAATTTTGTTTTTGATGCTGTTCCCCATAATTCGATAAGGTATGTCAAATGAGATTTAATGTATGAATTATATAGCATAAATTTAACTTTGCGGGGAAAACAACCAATATTATGTCGAATGGCACCGAGAAACGAGGTAAGCTTTGTCTTAATATAGTTTCTTACACTATTAGATCTGTCATATGAAATACTGACAGTCCGATACGTCTCATAGGTAATGTGCGTCAGAGATAACGCTCTACAAAGTTCAAATTAGCTGATTAAAAACTTTCTAAAAGTCGATGTGCATTATTTACGGCCGTGTACTGTATGTAATATATTTCATCGCACAGGAACGGTTTCTTTAAACGTCCAATTTTACATTAGCAACAGAAGTACATTTTTGTCACCAATGATCAATGTCTTTAAAATGTACCGAATTTTTTCGTTAAATTCACCCATTTTGGCGGACAGAAAAAGAAAATGAAAAGTGGCGGATATTTGTTTTTTACTTTTTAATTTCATTTTTAAACTTTCACCTTTTCATGGTATCAAAAATAGCCAGTTACGATCCTTTATAATAAATGTGTAATTAGCACGTTGTGTTATACTTTTTGTTACGAAAAATTTACTTCTTATTTTGTATAAAATGTACTAAGAAATAACACAATTAGTTTGTACTAAAACAATGTTACAGTAAAAAGCATAAAAGCAAAGAGCAAGCTTTATCTAAGAAAATACATTTTCTAAGATAACTGAGTTAGAATAAGCGAAAGCAAGAAACAGTAAAGCTGACAATCTTACATAACAATAATACTTTCAGTAAAATAAATAAAAAGTAACACTATAAAATTAACAAAATTTGTCTAGCCCGTTGGCGTAGATTGTAGTGACCCTGCTTTCTGCTCCAGGGGTTGTGGGTTCGATTCTTACCCCGAGTCTGGCTGTAATACAAATATTTATTTTATCTGTATGTTTATCGAAAAAAAATTATATGTGGCTATACCAGTCGGCTGTTACCTATAAAATAAGCATTAAGTTGCTTACCGTAGGAACAGACAACCGTGTGTGTGTTGTAGATATTTAAAAAAAAGCATCTTTGATTGATTGATTGATTTATCCTGTAAAATTCCACTACAGGGCATAGACCTCTCTATTCTATGTATTTTTTATTTTATTTTTATTTTTATTTATTTAGGATAACAAACAATTGCACAATAAAATTAGGAAACAGTACCTTAAACTATTTATAGACTAAGTAATTGTACAACCAATGGCGTTATCCACAGATAAGTAGGTATTAAATATTACAGAGAAGTAAAATAATAAAAAAAAAAGTTTAACAAAAGTTTTCTAAATTATCTTTGCACAAAATATAATAGATACAGCCTACAAATACAATACTATAGATACAGACTTAAAATACACATATAGCCTACAAAGTTTACAAATTAAATACAATTAAATACATAATGACAACTAATTACTATGATTCACTTAATACCTCATATAATACCATTTTTTTGAATTTTGTGAAAGTGATTCCAAAGATATCAATGTGATTAAATTTGCCTACAATATTCTTGTTATATGCATCCATTATTCTATTTAAGGGTGCACGGGCGCCCGCCTTTGTCCTGCTCGGCTTGGGATAGAAAAGTTGATGCGCATAAAACTCTCGTATACGCATTCTATGTAGGAGAAGGGTCGGAGTATAATTCACCACGCTGCTCAACTGGTTGGCGGATATATTTATATCGGTTGATTGGGGTCCCTATGCAAGTTTTAAATAAAAAAAATTAAATAAAAAAATAGTCGCGAAAAACAAAACGCTTTTTCCTTTTTTAAGTAACTAGGTCGGCAAGCAAGCGTACGGCTCTGGAGGCAGGAGCTCTGATCACCTTACTCACCAAAGAAACAGAATACTGCTTAAAAGCAGTATATTATTTACGAGTATCCGTGATCTTCTGTAAGGTCGAGGTACTTCCGCAGACGGGGTGCTCCAGATTTTCAACAGGATATTTCTAGCTGTGCCCTAGCTCAGTTAATAGTAACAAAAAACAATTAAATATTATAGTTATATTTAAATAACAAAACTACATGCAATAACAGTTAATTTACAAACAAAAGCTCGGAAGGAAGCTGTGACAGTAAAACTGAACCGTCAACAGGGTTGCCAGTTCTAATTATTTTTCTAAAATGCCATCTTGTTGAGTCACACAGACCTGCAAAGAATGGTTTTTTGCTTACTCGTTTCTGTGTGCTGGGTTTGCACCAAAATGTCTTCTTTGTGCATACTTTTTGCACACTTCTTCAACCTACGTTTTCGCTAACTTACTAAAGTTTTTGGTTTTTGAGGTGAAACTTCTTTAGGCGCATGAGGGGTAAAACTTGAGCGACCGCTAACGCGGTCAGTACTTGGACGGGTGACCTTCTGGCAGTGTCTCCATATGTAAATTGAGAATTACCATGTTGCAAGGGTAAAAATACGGTGTTTTGAGCCATTATTACGGTGGATCGACTAAAAGTTTACCGTGTAAATTACCGTGTAATTTTTGAAAGGAAAATAACAACGATGTGAATTCAAAATATATCTATTAATTTGCTTTTTTAATAATTAACAAGAAAAGATAAAAAATGAATTACTTTAACATAATAATTTACTATGTATCATTCGGAATCTGACTTTCCTAGGAAAACAATATAATTTTCGTAAATTGATTTACATATTCATTTTAAGCAACATAATATCGTTAGTAGTAGTAAATGCACTTTCTATTGTAGGTGAGTAGAAGAAATATCTACAGATAATTTCAGATAATCCCAGGGACCAAGAACAGTGTTGCTGTTACAAAATAATGATGTTAAGTTGACCAAGATTCGTTTTTCGCAGTGTACTCGTATGTGGATACGGTGATGTACGACACGGTCACGGTAATACCTTAATACCTTGACGGTAGATTGACCACATTACGGTGCATCTACGGTAATTACCGTGTATATGGAGACACTGCCTTCTGGGAACAACGCTTGATGTTGGCTTTTTGTTTTTTTTTCAATTAGGTTTTTTTTTTTGTATTTTAAATTAGTTTTTTTTATTAGTTTGCCAAAGAAGTTTCACTTCTGACATGTGTACTTTATACGCACGCAATTTTTTTTCCGTTTTTATGCGTTTTCACGCTTTATTTATAAAATATTAAAAACATGGATTATGTTTATTTATTTGCAAAGACTAAAATAACACAAATATTTTATCTGTATACAGTTTAAAAATAAATGAATAGGGCCTCATTTACGGAGACACGGAGCGTCGGAACGCACTAAATTCAAATGTAGGGCGTTGGATGAGTGCGTTTACGGAGAAGCGATTTTACACGCGTTCATTTTCATACATTTTGACACACGCGCGACGCTACGCCACTCGCTACGCGCAATGCCCCGCGTCTCCGTAAATGAGGCCTAAATGTTAAAACTTCATCCTAATGTTACTCTACCATGCTATTTGAAACATATAACATTGTTTTGTAAAAAGTAAAGGTAGTAATAAAATAATTTTATTTATAACGATCACATAAAAATCCAACGGTAAAATTTCGATAACAGAATTTCAGAGATATCGCACTGTACTTTTTTGTTAATTAAGTAAAATTCTGAAAACGGCAACCCTGTCTCTATTCTGTGCACAAAGCGCTCAGAGCTAATGTAATTGGGGTAGTTAGTAACCTAATGAAAGAGAAAAAAACTATGAGACTATAAGATTTTCCGCTGCTTCATAAACAGTACGTATTTTAATATATTTCAATTTTTCTTCTCGTATAAGTTTTAATATAATAATAATAATAATTTATTTATTTCAGATTTCCATCCATAATGTTGTTAGAACAGTTCCATAACTTAAAAACTAATATTAGTATGACACACTCACTATTATTTTATGTCAATTACAATCAAATATCAAAATTAAAATTAAAATCCCATCAAGGTCCTAAAATGCAATCAAAATTACAATAAAAATTAAAATAAGTCAAAATTAAAAATACATACATCCATAATAAAATTCAATCAAAGATTAAAATCAAGTCAAAATTAATAATAAATGCATAGTAAAATACATCAAAATTAAAAATACATCAATAATACCTTCATAATTATTCCACCACTTCCACCACTTCAGCCTATCAAAGTCCACTGTTGGACATAGGCCTCCACAAGTTCGCGCCCGACATTATGACGCGAACTCATGTGTTTTGCCCATAGTCACCACGCTGGGCAGGCGGGTTGGTGACCGCAGGGCTGGCTTTGTCGCACCGAAGACGCTGCTGCCCGTCTTTGGCCTGTGTATTTCAAAACCAGCATGGATGGTTATTAGTGTCCGACCGAAAGTCGGTTTCCGGCCGAAACCGAAACCGAAACCGAATATTCGGCCGTGACTACAGTTTCGGCCGAAACCGAAACCGAAACCGAAACTCACGTGGTCAAGTATAAAATTCCTTAAAATACTGAAATTTGGTGCATTTTACCCATTTACGCACATTTTTTATTGACATGAAATGGAAACACAGTAGGTATATTAATTTTGTTGTAATCATTTATTTAATACTAGCTGTGCCCCACGGTTTCATACGCGTTAATTGAAGGAAAAAAATAGCCTTCCTCGTTAAACTGGCTATCCAAAACAAAAAGATTTTTTTAAATTCCAACCAGTAGTTTCTGAAATTAGCGTGTTTAAACAAACAAACTTTTCAGCTTGATAATATTTTTGCTGCAATGTTTTTTAAAAACTGCGATATCTCCTAAGATATTTATTGAAATCGAATGGTGTAAAGGGCAATTTTGTTTTAAACTAGCTTCTGCGCACGACTTCGTCGGCGTGGACTCCGCTCCTATTGGTCTTAGCGTAATGATATATGGCCTATAGCCTTCCTCAATAAATGGGCTATCTAACACTGAAAGAATTTTTCAAATCGGACCAGTAGATCCTGAGATTAGCGCGTTCAAACAAACAATCAAACAAACAAACTCTTCAGCTTTATTATATTAGTATAGATTAAATACTTGTGACAAAAAAAGTATTTATTATTTGCATAAAGATTTATATCATGTTTATAACTTTATACACCTTCGCAAATATTGCATTATTTTAGAACAAATAAAGCATAAAAAAGGTTATAGTAAGCCAACCTTAAAAGCTATACTTAAGCTGTCGCGGACTTTTTTTAGAACTTTTACAGTGAAACAATTCTGTCATACATGATTTTTGCGAAACTTAAACTGTTTACGCAGTGCTCGCAGCGGAAGCTCTCAAAATGGAAAAAAACCTGATTTTGAAATATTCTTCATTGGTGCGCCGCCCCTATTGGTCTTAACCTAACGATGTATATAGCCTATAGCCTTTCTCGATAAATGGGATATTCAACTCTGAAAGAATTTTTCAAATCGGACCAGTACTTCCTGAGATTAGCGCGTTCAAACAAACAAACAAACAAAAAAAAAAAAAAAAAACAAACTCTTCAGCTTTATAATATTAGTATAGATAATATAAGAAAAAAAATTGCGTGCGTACAAAGTATGTCAGAAGTGAAACTTCTTTGGCAAACTAATTAAAAAAAAAACCAATCGTTAACGCTGCAACTTACAATTATTTAAATTTTTTTTTTGTTTAAGTTTAAGACGTCTGCGACTAAATGGTGCCAGTAGTAGATTAAATGGCGCTGGCAAAATTATTTCTTGTTAGTACATACATATATGGCCACCATACATTTGTGTAATTATTGAACAATCCAATATATCAATTAGTTGAAGCATCTCTAGTACTGGTTTAATTTGTGCTCCTGGTTGTGTTGGACAAGGTTTTGGCAATTAACACTAATTAAAAAAAAAACGAATTAAAATACACAAAAAAAACTAGTTGAAAAAAAAGACAACGTTTCGCGGTGTTCCCAGGCGGTCACCCATCCAAGTACTGAACGTCATGACGCTGCCGCGTTACCGGTCGCTAAAATTTTACCTCTCATGCGCCTAAAGAAGTTTCACTTCAAAAATATTAATAATATTTTGATTATTTTTTCAAATTAAGTTCTCATAGCAAAATGCTTACCAGTTATCAATAATCAAATCACTAATTGTTACTGTTTCATTAAATACTAGTGTCCGACCGAAAGTCGGTTTCCGGCCGAAACCGAAACCGAAACCGAATATTCGGCCGTGACTACAGTTTCGGCCGAAACCGAAACCGAAACCGAAACTCACGTGGTCAAGTATAAAATTCCTTAAAATACTGAAATTTGGTGCATTTTACCCATTTACGCACATTTTTTATTGACATGAAATGGAAACACAGTAGGTATATTAATTTTGTTGTAATCATTTATTTAATACTAGCTGTGCCCCACGGTTTCATACGCGTTAATTGAAGGAAAAAAATAGCCTTCCTCGTTAAACTGGCTATCCAAAACAAAAAGATTTTTTTAAATTCCAACCAGTAGTTTCTGAAATTAGCGTGTTTAAACAAACAAACTTTTCAGCTTGATAATATTTTTGCTGCAATGTTTTTTAAAAACTGCGATATCTCCTAAGATATTTATTGAAATCGAATGGTGTAAAGGGCAATTTTGTTTTAAACTAGCTTCTGCGCACGACTTCGTCGGCGTGGACTCCGCTCCTATTGGTCTTAGCGTAATGATATATGGCCTATAGCCTTCCTCAATAAATGGGCTATCTAACACTGAAAGAATTTTTCAAATCGGACCAGTAGATCCTGAGATTAGCGCGTTCAAACAAACAATCAAACAAACAAACTCTTCAGCTTTATTATATTAGTATAGATTAAATACTTGTGACAAAAAAAGTATTTATTATTTGCATAAAGATTTATATCATGTTTATAACTTTATACACCTTCGCAAATATTGCATTATTTTAGAACAAATAAAGCATAAAAAAGGTTATAGTAAGCCAACCTTAAAAGCTATACTTAAGCTGTCGCGGACTTTTTTTAGAACTTTTACAGTGAAACAATTCTGTCATACATGATTTTTGCGAAACTTAAACTGTTTACGCAGTGCTCGCAGCGGAAGCTCTCAAAATGGAAAAAAACCTGATTTTGAAATATTCTTCATTGGTGCGCCGCCCCTATTGGTCTTAACCTAACGATGTATATAGCCTATAGCCTTTCTCGATAAATGGGATATTCAACTCTGAAAGAATTTTTCAAATCGGACCAGTACTTCCTGAGATTAGCGCGTTCAAACAAACAAACAAACAAAAAAAAAAAAAAAAAAAAAACTCTTCAGCTTTATAATATTAGTATAGATAATATAAGAAAAAAAATTGCGTGCGTACAAAGTATGTCAGAAGTGAAACTTCTTTGGCAAACTAATTAAAAAAAAAACCAATCGTTAACGCTGCAACTTACAATTATTTAAATTTTTTTTTTGTTTAAGTTTAAGACGTCTGCGACTAAATGGTGCCAGTAGTAGATTAAATGGCGCTGGCAAAATTATTTCTTGTTAGTACATACATATATGGCCACCATACATTTGTGTAATTATTGAACAATCCAATATATCAATTAGTTGAAGCATCTCTAGTACTGGTTTAATTTGTGCTCCTGGTTGTGTTGGACAAGGTTTTGGCAATTAACACTAATTAAAAAAAAAACGAATTAAAATACACAAAAAAAACTAGTTGAAAAAAAAGACAACGTTTCGCGGTGTTCCCAGGCGGTCACCCATCCAAGTACTGAACGTCATGACGCTGCCGCGTTACCGGTCGCTAAAATTTTACCTCTCATGCGCCTAAAGAAGTTTCACTTCAAAAATATTAATAATATTTTGATTATTTTTTCAAATTAAGTTCTCATAGCAAAATGCTTACCAGTTATCAATAATCAAATCACTAATTGTTACTGTTTCATTAAATACTAAGTATTGGTATTTTGAAATCTTATTAATTGATACTTTGGTTTGTATTTGTACTTAGAAGAATCATCAATCTCTTTTAGGTACCTCTTATATAAAAATAATAATTACTAAAATTACTATTACACTCTTAGTTCCAGTCTCGACAAAGATAATCAAATCACACATTTAGAATTAATAACGATAGGTACCTAGACCACAATTAGTAGGACAGTCATACTTAAATTTAGAATTAAGTACCTAACCCACTACTAAGCAACAGTAAACATTTGAATTGAAAACAGTTAGGCGAGCGTGCACGACAACTTCCGAAATCAGTTTCGGTTTCGGCAAAAGTTTCGGCCAATTTTGGCCGAAACCGAAACTGCCGCCGAAACTTGATTTTTGGCCGAAACTCGGCCGAAACCGAAACCGAAACCGAAACTTCGGTCGGACACTATTAAATACTAAGTATTGGTATTTTGAAATCTTATTAATTGATACTTTGGTTTGTATTTGTACTTAGAAGAATCATCAATCTCTTTTAGGTACCTCTTATATAAAAATAATAATTACTAAAATTACTATTACACTCTTAGTTCCAGTCTCGACAAAGATAATCAAATCACACATTTAGAATTAATAACGATAGGTACCTAGACCACAATTAGTAGGACAGTCATACTTAAATTTAGAATTAAGTACCTAACCCACTACTAAGCAACAGTAAACATTTGAATTGAAAACAGTTAGGCGAGCGTGCACGACAACTTCCGAAATCAGTTTCGGTTTCGGCAAAAGTTTCGGCCAATTTTGGCCGAAACCGAAACTGCCGCCGAAACTTGATTTTTGGCCGAAACTCGGCCGAAACCGAAACCGAAACCGAAACTTCGGTCGGACACTAATGGTTATCCCGCCATCCGTCGGCTTTTTAAGTTCCAAGGTGGTAGTAGAACTGTGTTATCCCTTAGTCGCCTCTTACGACACCCACGGGAAGAGAGGGGGTGGCTACATTCTTTAGTGCCGTAACCACACAGCACGTCATAATTATTATTAATAGCATATGTCAAAGTACTAATAATGTTAATAATAATAAAAAAAATAAAACAAAAATAATAATAATAATGAATAAATTATTATCTACTATAAAAGAACAATAAGTCACTGTTGCCCTAATATAATGTTAATTTTTTTAGGACTCCGTACCCAAAGGGTATAATCGGGACCCCATTACTAAGACTTCACTGTCCGTCCGTCTGTCACCAGGCTGTATCTCAAGAACGGCGATAGCTAGACAGTTGAAATTTTCACAAATTATGTATTTCTGTTGCCGCTATAACAACAAATACTAAATACAAAATAAAATAAATATTTTAGGCGGGCGATAATTATTTTTGTCTTATTTTTATCTCTAACGCCATCTATCAGAAATTAAGAAAACTTCGTCGATAGACTCCAGTAGTAGTAGTCTAGTGTTCCAATAGCGACATGGATCGATAGATAGATGGCGTATTTGACTAGTTTTTTTACCATTTTTATATGGTATGTATTAATTTTTTTCTTATTTACTAAGTATTTTGTTTATTAACAATAAAATATAGCCTTTAGTTTAGTCAATGGTACGGAACCCTTAGTGCGCGAGTCCGACTCGCACTTGGCCGATTTATTTTTAATTCATATCGTCAACTTAAGTACAAAAGTGTTAACGACGCTTTGGTCGGTGTTCCTAGTATCGCGAAAACGCGATCTTATTACCATGTATTATAAGGTAACAAATTATAGTTTTTACGATCTGACTGACAAACAAAGATAAACCAAATGTTAGTGTAGTCCAGTTTGAACTTATTATGTGTTGTGTTACATCCCACCGCTGGGCAAAGGCCTCTTTCTCCATGTAGGAGAATAATTGCAGTTTTACCCACTACGCCGTTCCACTGCGGGTTGGCGGACATATTTCCGACTATGAGAATCGATCGCTGTTAGGTGTATATGATAACAATCGGGACCTACAACTTCACATGCTCTCCGAAGCAGGGAGGGAGTAGGGAGAACCACAAGGACAGACATCTAAACCGGGAACAAATATTTATACGAATACAAATATCCATCCCGAGCGGGATCGAACCCGCAAACCATCCGTGTTTTAGGCACCTACCCACACCACTACAGCAGAACGGCTGTGGGGCATTCAGTGTTATGCGTTAATTTTCATTTGTTATAATTTTACTAGGTTTCAATCACGCCGTCGTAGGAGACATAACGTGTGCCTATTCTACCAATTAAATTATTTGTCTAGTAATTTTTTAACACAGTGACAAGTTAAAAAAGTGTAGTATAACAAAACTGAAATTATGTCACATTCATCTATGCATAGTCATGTCGTGTAGTGTAGTGTAAAGATGTAGTGTAAGGCCATTTACTGTAGCTACGTACTTGATACATTTAGTAGCCATGTAGGTATACATTATAGGCATAATATATTGTATCTATTATGTAATAAATCCATCTACTACAGTCCCCAGCTTGAGCTTTCTCCGTGACCTTTTTTATACTTTGTTTAATTTATACTTATTTTAGGTAAGTACTTATCTCGTACAGATACGTAGTCCCTTGGCGTCACTTAAGTCTCACACGATGTGTTCGGGCACGGATTTAGGACACAATTTTAATTGGTAGCTAATTTATCTCGCCTTAATTTAAATAAAAAAGGGATAATTACTTTTGTGAAATTTAGTTTAACGACTAACAGACTAGCTTTTCTCGCGGTTTTGTCTGCATTTTTGTTTTACTTCAGTATGTGATTGATATTTCCATATAACATTCGTTTGTATGATTCAAACATTCTAGTATTCAAAATAATATATTTTTTTAATAAGTACTTTTTGGGATATCATTAACGTCTCAAAAAACATTAACTTTTGACATTTAAGTAAATGTTTTATTTAGACATTTACTAATTGTAAAAAAAAAACGCATACTGATGATTATTTATGATTTTTGACAATATTTCTAAAAATGAAAGAAATCAAAGTAATATTTATACTTACATAATATATATATTTTTATTATAAAAATTCTGAATTAAAAAATAACAAGCGATTTATCTTAACAAATACAAGTATATTAAGATTTACTAGAAAAATATATGTAAATCATTTTTAAACAAAACCTTTTCGAACCTTGGTTAGTGTTAGTTATTTTGGCAGGGTCGAGGAATAATAAAGCTTTTATTATCATCACTTTTTCTTTTATTTCTTATCCTTTACGTTTTAATCTTTTAATACATTAAACATCAATCTTACTACTTTACTACGTTACCTACTACAAGAGTTACCATAGACTAAAAAAAAACTATTCTAATTTAATAGACTAAAAAAATAAATTCATATTTGGAAGTGGAACATTGTCTTTTCCTCAACACTCTCCCTCAATGTTACAATCTTCCAAACCCAACAAAGTAACAAACTTTCTAAAAAGATGAGTAGTTAGAGGCTTTGTCATTAAATCTGCTAACTGATTATTTGTAGAAATATAAATTACCTTAATGAGTCCCTGTTCTACCTTTTCCTTAATAAAATTGTATTTTTAACCGACTTCAAAAAAGGAGGAGGTTTCTCAATTCGACCGTATATTTTTTTTTTTTTTTTTTTTATGTATGTTCGGGCATAACTTCGTCGTTTAAGAACCGATTTTGATAATTCTTTTTTTGTTGGAAAGGAGATATCCCAACTTAGGTACCATGATAAGGAAACCAGGATCTGATGATGGGATCCCAGAGAAATCGAGGGGAACCCTCGAAAATTGTAGTGACGACTAGTGCGTTTTATCACTTTTTCCCTAACTACTACAAAGCACTACTATTTAATGAAGGTCTGGAGTCGATCTGATGATGGAGTCGAAAGACAGTCGAGGGAAATCTTCAACTATTTACAGCAATCACCTGCTGTTTGAGCTTCATTCATTTCTATTGATGAGAACTTTGCACCCATATGAGTTAAAAGTGCCATTACAGGTCTGATGATGGAGCCCATAAATAGTCGAGGGAAATCTTCAACTATTTACAGCAATCACCTGCTGTTTGAGCTTCATTCATTTCTATTGATGAGAACTTTGCACCCATATGAGTTAAAAGTGCCATTACAGGTCTGATGATGGAGCCCATAAATAGTCGAGGGAAATCTTCAACTATTTACAGCAATCACCTGCTGTTTGAGCTTCATTCATTTCTATTGATGAGAACTTTGCACCCATATGAGTTAAAAGTGCCATTACAGGTCTGATGATGGAGCACATAAATAGTCGAGGGAATTCCTCAATAATTTACAGCAGTTACTTTTTGTTGTTTGACGACCGCTTTGATATAATGGTGCATGTGCCGTGTCGGCGGCGCCTAAACACCGACGGTCGCGGGTTTGATTCCCGCTCGGAGTTTATATTTATGTTTATACAAATATTTATTTTCGGTCTGTAGGTTTCGGTTCGGTCCCGGAGAACATGCTAGGCTGTCAGTCCCGGTTGTATATCACGAACACCTAATAGCGATCTTTACTCATATATAGTAGGTACTTATGACGACGCGTTAGCGCAGCGGTAACAGCACTGGCTGTTGCGCTGGCGGTCGCGGGTTCGATCCCCGCTCACGACGGACATTTGTATTGGCCATATAGATGTTTTTCGTGGTCTGGGCGTTTGTGTTTGTGTGTTGTGTATGTTTCCGGACTCCCGACACAGGAGAAAACCCTACTGAGGGCCGTTGAGTGTGAAGCGTTTATTCATTGTTTATTATAGTAAGGAATATATCCGCCAAACCACAGTAGAGCAGCGTGGTGGATTAAGCTCTGATCCTTCTCTTACATGAAGAAAGAGGCCTATGCCCAGGAGTAGGATATTACAGGCTGAAGCGTTTTATTTTGTTGGGCTTACTTAATACTGCCGAGAAGCATCCTAATTAGGTCTACACATCACTAAAAATTGTAAAATAAAATAATTTTTAACAAAAAAAAACCGACTTCAAACAGGAAACTAAAAAGTAACAAATAAATTTACTTAGCACAAAGTAATTCTTATTTTGATTTAGTTAATCAGAAATTATAAAATAAATATTTTATAATTTTGAAGTCGGTGCCAAGTAAAACAATAACTAGTTATAGGTATTATCAATTTTTCTCAGCCCTCAAGCTAATATTGGCAGGTAATTATTACGGAATATCTATCCTGTAGTAATTAATATTATCTTCTTATAATAGTATTCGGAGACCGCGCACGGCATAAAGTTCACAAATTCGGTGAATATCTGTGGTGGATATAGTACTGAAGGCACCGACTTCAAAGTTATAAAATATTTATTTTATAATTTCTGATTAACTAAATCAAAATAAGAATTACTTTGTGCTAAGTAAATTTATTTGTTACTTTTTAGTTTCCTGTTTGAAGTCGGTTTTTTTTTTGTTAAAAATTATTTTATATATCAATATGTTTGAGACGTTTCTGATCGGGATTATTAACAGTCTTTATAGTGCTCTGATTATCTTCAAAAATAGTTACATGTTTCAAGTTTACATCTACATCTTTAAGTAATTTTATTAACCAGCAAGACTCTACACAACTTTCACACAAAGCAACTAACTCAGCCTCAGTAGTACTTAATGTCACAATATTTTGTTTTTTAGACTTCCAAGAAATAGTATTACCATAAAGTTTAAAAACATAACCACTAGTGGACTTTCTGTCCATGCTTCTAGCAAAATCAGAATCAGCATATCCTACTAGAGTATTATTATTATTAATATTAAAATTGCTATAAGTTAACTGATAATTAACTGTTTGTTTTATGTATCTAAGAACTCGCTTTAAAGCTTTTACAAGTTTTACACTAGGTTTTCCTTGAAATCTACTTAAGTATGAAACAGCTGTAGCTAAATCAGGTCTAGTGCTAACCATACAATACATTAAAGATCCTATGAGTGATCTACAATAGTTTTCTAATGTCATGTCTATATCAGTGTTTATGTCTAGATGTAAATTAGGATCCATAGGTGTGTCCATGCCCTTACAATTTTGCATACCATATTTCTTTAAAACATTTTGTAAATACTTAGTTTGATTCAGATAGATCTGTCCATTTTGTTTTAATATAGAAATTCCCAAATAAGTTAAATTATTACTTCCCATATCTTTCATTCTAAATTTTTCTGACAAATAGCTTTTTACTTTTTCTATTTCTTTATTGTTAAGCCCAAAAATTAACAAATCATCAACATATATTAATAAGTATATATCTTTTTTATAATATAAACAATAATCATTATTAGATCTTTCAAAACCATAAGTAGTTATGACTTCGTTAAATTTCTCATACCAATATTTGGGAGATTTCTTTAATCCGTATAGTGACTTATTTAGTTTTAATACATGACCATCTGGTATATTTAATCCCTGAGGGGGCTTTAAGTATACATCTTCATCTATCCTACCATAAAGAAAAGCTCCTTTGACGTCCATTTGATGAATATTATAGTCTCTGTGTGCTGCTACTGACAACAACACTCTCAACGTTTGTAGTTTCAAAACTGGTGAGTAAATGTCTTCTAAAATTTCTTTTTGCTGAAATCCTCTTACTACCAACCTTGCTTTATATATTTCCTTGTCTCCAATATCTTTTCTAGTAAATATCCACTTGCTATCTATTAACTTATTATTCTCTGGTTTAGGTACTATCTTCCATGTTTCACTCTCTTGTAGGACTTTCATTTCTTCTGATATAGCATTTTCCCATTGCTGTTTATCTTCTCTGTTCTGTATTTCTTCAAAATGTTGTGGTGTGTCAGAATGAATCGTAAGTAAAGCATATAATATATCTCCTGTATCTTCATTATCATCTAACTGGTAATCTGTTTGCCATTTAGGTTTTCTAATATTTCTTCTAGGTCTCTCCCTGCTTGCTAGCTCCTTTTCAACCTGTCGGTCTTCTATTTCTTGCGCTGCATCTTCATAAACTTCTGTGTTTTCTTCACTGCATGACTCATTATTCTGTTTCTCTTGTGAGTTATCTTCTGTATTCTTCTCTGTTATTCCCTTACCTTCTTCTTTTTTCTTTTCAGGTGATTTTTTCCTTTCTTCGGATGCTTCATCTTTTTCTTCTACATCTTGGTAAGGTAAGTAAATTCTTGGTACATATTTTTCTTTAGGTTTTTCATCGAATATCACATTTCTTGCATGTACTGTCTTTTGTGTTTCAGGATCGAAGAGTATGTAACCTGCTGGAGCATATCCAATCATAATCATCTTACGTCCGGTGTTATCAAGCTTCTGTCTACACTCTTTTGGTACATAATTATATGCTAAACTTCCAAATACTCTCATGTTTGACACATTTGGTTTTCTTCCTTCCCAGAGTTCACTTGCAGTATGGTGCCTGTCTGCTGATGGACTTCGGTTACTAACATATGCTGAATACAATACAGCATCTCCCCAAAACTCTTTTCCTAATGTTGAATCTAATAAAATTGTTCTGGTCTTTTCCATCAACGTTCTATTCATTCTCTCTGCTACCCCATTCATTTCTGGATTATATGGGACCGTGTACTCCAATTTAATTCCTTTGTAATAACAAAAATCTTGAAATTCGTTATTTACATATTCCTTACCGTTATCTGATCTAAGTTTTAAGATGTTCCTATTAAAATGATTTGTAACATAATAATAATATTGTTTGAATTTACTAAAAACTTCACTTTTATTATTTAAAAGGTATATCATTACAAAATGAGTATAATCATCAATAAAGGTTATAAAATAGCGATATCCATTTCTTGTTGGTGGGTTAATTGGCCCACACACATCTGTATGCACTAATTCCAAAGGCCTGAACGCCCTATGACCCTCTCTATTAAATGGTTGTCTTGTCATTTTACCTGTCACACACTGTTCACACAATGTATCATAATTATTTGTTTTTAAGTCTCCTAATCCATTTACCATGTTATTTTGTTTTAATAAACTTAAATTTTTAATTCCTAAATGTCCAAAGCGCCTATGCCACAAGTTAACATCATCAATATTACTGTAGTCACATTCTAGTTTATCTATTAACAATTTGACTGTGTAAAGTGAACCTTCTTGATTTCCTATCATGGAAAGATCATTATAGTTGTATACTCTAACCTTACCTTTGTAAAATTCTACTCTAAAGCCATGGTTTTCCATTTTAGATACTGACAATAAGTTCTTTCTTAAATCAGGGACATAATAAACATTTTTAATAGTAAAATAAGACTCTTTTCTACCAACAAAACACTTTACATTAATATTACCTATGCCTTCTGCTTTTAACATGATACCATTTTTAGCTGCTGCAATTATTTTAGGTTTACTTAATTGTATGTAATCTGTAAAGAAACTTTTATCATTAGTTAAGTGATCAGAGCAACCTGAGTCTACACACCATGTAGTGTAGTTACTTTCATTTACATTCACTTCACTAATACACAGCGGTGCCTCCTCTTCTTCAAATGTTGACAGGAATGTGTGATGGTTCTTTTCATGATGGTGTCCCCTATATTGACCTCGTCCTCTGCCATGTCCACGTCCTCTGCCATATCCACGTCCTCGTCCTGCATTCAGGTATTGTCCTTCTTGACCTGTTTGTCCGCATCCTGCATTACCTCCTCGGGCTGGTCCGTAACGTCCTCTCCCTCTATTACGGCATTGAAACTTCTTATGACCCGGCAAACCACAGTTGTAGCACAGGAAAGCATTGTTGACAGCTGTTGTCTCCTCTGATTTTGTTTTCTTTCTTTTCTCCTCTTCCCCCAGCAATCTCTCTTTGACAAAGTTGACACTAAGATCAGTCATAGTTTCCAAAGTTGTTATTATCACTTCATATGACTTCGGCATACTGAGTAAGATGTAATTCACCTTTTCTTCCTCTGACAGGGTAGATCCTCCGTTTTTGAGTTGTGTAAACAATTCCTCCATTTGTGTAAAGTGTGATTGCAATTTTTCATTTTCATTAAACTTAATTTCCATTAATTGTCTTCTAATAAAAATTTTACTTCTGGTATTTTTCTTCATGAAGTTTTCTTCTAATATCTTAAGCATCCCATATGCCGTTTTCTCATCTTTTATGTATTCGATATGACTGTCTGCAATGGAGCTTACTAAAATGCTTACTGCTCTTGTTTCCTTTTTTATGTTTTCTGTTTTGATCGCAAAATCCTTACTTTCTATAGCATCTAAGCATTCCTGCTCCCTTAATATAGTTTTCAATCTGTATTTCCAAGTATCGAAATTTTCTCCTTCAAATTGTTTCATTTTACCAAACTCGTATTGTCCTGACGCCATTTTTGTCCTTACACGTTGCGTTCGTTCGACGATGTTTTTTCTTCCGATTTTCGTGTGCCGGAAACTGCAGAAAACCACGCTACGCTACCACTGTTAGTTATTTTGGCAGGGTCGAGGAATAATAAAGCTTTTATTATCATCACTTTTTCTTTTATTTCTTATCCTTTACGTTTTAATCTTTTAATACATTAAACATCAATCTTACTACTTTACTACGTTACCTACTACAAGAGTTACCATAGACTAAAAAAAACTATTCTAATTTAATAGACTAAAAAAATAAATTCATATTTGGAAGTGGAACATTGTCTTTTCCTCAACAGTTAGTAAAGGGGACTGTCCATTTTCGGCCCAGCGTGAACAGAATTCATACAAAAAAACAAATATACCAAAAACTTTCATAAATTAAGTCATGATTATTTGTGAATTTCAGTTGTATCAATATAAACTGATAAAAAGTTTATTTAATAAGTATTTTATTTTACTTCTGGTTTATTTTTGGTTGGTGATTTGACTACCCCACATTGCCAGTCTTAAATAAACGATAATTATTAACGAACAATTTTAAATCGATTATTTGTTAATATCGATTAAAAATATTGTTAGATCGGATTAATAAGAAAAAAGCTATCTACAAAAGTGCGTTTAGTTAAAAAACATTTAACTTTGCTGAAAATAAAATATTTTAGATATATTATTTCAATAATAATATATCTAAAATATTTTAATAAAATCAAATAATTAAATCGATATCGATTAAATCGATATCGATTAAATCGATAATCGAAGTTAATATAATTATTATATTAACTTCGATTATCGATTTAGTCAATTTATTTGTTTATTAAAAATGATTTTAATTGCAACCCTAAACTACAGCTGACTTTCATTCTTCTCCTTCGTACTTTTGTTGTGAAATTGTGAATACGTACTCTTTGGTGTATATTTGCATTTTTCGTTTTTGTTAGTTGTTTGTATTTCTCGACTTTTGCTATTAATAATGGACACCGATGACGCTATTTACGATAACCTTAGCAATCCTACCGGTACTGATCGAAGCCCTAATATTGACCTCGGACTGAACACGGAACCCCCGAATTCCGTTGTGGATGTAATTCCAATGGAAGGCACGTTCAATGCGATGGAATTGAGATGTGTCAATTGTGGTGCCAACGTAAATAATAGGAGATGGCATAGCCTTGAACTTGTAGAGGTTATGTCCGTAATACGACACTAGATTGCACCCCAAGTGGTAAGTATTCAATGTCCAGTCTCGGCTATATTGCTGCTTGTTCTTATTATATTTTTTTATAGTAATATAAGATTTTCTTTATTAACAGGTGACTGATAGCACTGTAGTATGTCACCCTTGCTGGACACTAGCTCTCAACTGTCCACACCGCTCCACTGCGACTAATGATAATCAACCCTCTACTAGTGGCGGTCACCATCGTCGTGTTTGTGTTAGCTGTGGATGCTCTTTGATAAGAACAAGATCTCACAGGCTACACACTGACACAGAACGTGATGCACGCATACATAATATAATAATGGAGATAATCATGCCTCCTCAAGTAAGAATATTATGTTTGGTTTTTGTCACTTTTAGCTTCTACGTACCTTCTCTATATTGTTAACATAATGTTGATGTTTTCTTATATATATTAAATAACTTAATAAGCATTTCTTATATTTGACCATCTTTGTATGCTATTGCCAAAAGCTGTCTTGTTCTGAGAAGTCATGCTTTGTAGTAAGTGGTGATGAGGTAAAGATAATGATGATGGTCAGTTAACATTATTAAAAAGTCTTTAACACGTTCACTGCGGCAACGCTAAACTTAAACTTACTGCTAGCGCTATACGAGTCATATATTTCTCGTATCAAGAATGCCAGATTTGCGGTACGACCTTCATTTTCCCGCATCAGGTCCTGACTTCAAAGATGCTTATAGACATGGAAAATCATCGCCAGTACAAAATTTTTGAACGAATCGATAGGTTACATCCTTGTGTATATACAGCTGGCGTCGCCCAGGGTTCTGTGCGATATTTCAAGAGCTATAAGCATTTTTTAAAGTCGGTGATTTTACGGGAAATTACTTCCTTTGCCGCATAGAATAGATAGTACGCTAGTGATGGGGTACACTCGTAAATATGAAAAGGCGACATAAACTTGAAATAATATTTATTAACATATTAACATGCATAATCAACAAAATAATAATCATAAAAATATATGTAACAAAAAAATCAACCATATTTTAATTAAAAAGTCTTGCTTAATTGGACAAAGCTATTTGATAAATTTTAAAAATTATGTTCTTAAAAAGTATTTTCGTCTAGGTACTAGATCGAATATTTCTTCTTCAGATTCTTCATCAGCTACAGTTTCAACTGAACAAACCTTATGTTGCATTAGTAAACTTTCAATGTCATCATTACTTCTGTCCGATCTTTCGTTATGTATAGCCGGGCAACATATATCACCATAGTTGTTACTTGAACTCATTTTAGTGAATTTCACTTGCTTTGAAGTGCTCGGTGAATATACACTGACATTATTGGAGTTATCGTCATAATCTGCAATTCGAACGCCCTTCAGTTTTGTAGACGACGTAGGTGTTTGGTAAATTTGAATGTTTCCATCCGTATTTGTAGGCGTGCAAGAGGGTGGTGTATTTAACTGTGAAAATAGCTTACTTGTTTTCTTACTTTTAGGTGTCGATAGCAGTTCAGTCATAAGCTCAGAATTCATAGGTGTTTCAAGTGGTGATATCAAATTAGTTATAGAAATGTTGTCCAGAGATATCGAATCAGCCTCTGTGATATTATTTTCGTTGCTTTGTACCTGTTCCAGAACACAAAATTGTTTATTTTTTCGAAGGAATTGTGAAAATTGAATCCGATTGCATTGTTTCCTGAGTACAATGCACATCCGAATCACTAATAAGCACTGAATCAAGCTTCTTGTTAATTTTCACACTATGCAAAACTTGAATTTTTTTTCTCGCTGGCGACGGATTTGTTGAAATCGGCCTCGGTTTTTGAGAACTAGTTAGACTAGAACAACTGTACTGGGCAACATTATTCTTAGCATCTTCACCTTCTGTCTTGATTGCTGTACTCATAAGCTTCTTACGTGATCCTTTTATTTTCGCACTTCGCGCGTGACGACAAAAAGCAACGTGGAAACAACTACGCACCGCACTAGTGCAAACTGAAGCGCCACGCACCCACACTCCAGTGCGGTACGGGGTGGAGGGGTACGTCCAAATAGTTCCCGTGCCGCATTAGATGAAAATAATTTTCTAACTATGCGTTACGCAAAAATATTTCCCGTACATTTTTTAATGAAAAATTAATTACATATGAAGCAAAGATGTCAAAAATATAGTTATCTCTTTTATTCGTGCATGGAAACTTAGTTTTTTCACCGCCGCACCAGGGGTAAGACTAGGAAATTAGCTGCCGCACAGGCCAGAACTCAAATACGACAAAATACTTCTCGTAACGCAGTGAACGTGTTAACTTCATTCTGTTCTCATAATGCATAAATAACCTTAATATATTATATGTATTTTAAGCTAATTAAGAACCTGTTCATATAAGTGAACTTTGTTTCAGCTGCACAGATCAGATAAAATCTGCCACCCCTGCTGCTCATATAATATAAATAAGATTCACCAAAGGATAAGGAACAGGGATGATACAGGCCAAATCTTGGAAATAATAAATGAAAAGCTGCACATCAACAATTACCTAGCTGATTTTATTACAGAAAATAATGCAAATAGAAGGCCAACACAGTTTTTAAACATTAATGTTAACATAAACAATGTACCCTTTCCCAGACCAGACCAGGAGTTAAGCGAATTAATCCTCATAGCTTGCGGGACCTACCATTTAAAGCAAGCCCAGTCCTACTATGGGGAGCACATAAGAGGTGATGGTTCTTATACCATCGAAGTATGTAGAGACATGGCCAGCAACCTACTGGAAGGTTTTCCGTCAAACGACAATTTATCACTACTGTGAGGTAAAATACACAGCAGGCACATAAGTAGGAAAATATATTTTGTGTATATTTTATATGAAAAAAATAAGTCAGGCAGAGAAGCCATAAAAAAATATTATTGCAACTGCATGGTGGGCCGACGGACGGTAGGTTGTTGTGCCCATGTCATGACAATTATTTGGTTTTTGGCTGGAAAAGGTACCAAGATTTTAAAAATCCACCGGCCTAGTTTTTAGGTAACATTCTGTTAACATATGAATCTGATTAATAAAAGAAATATAACAAAAACAAAGATTTTTTATTTTAGGAACCTTCTTATAATTATCTACAAAATAAAAAAAATGAAACACCTGGACACAAAACTTTGTTATTTTTCTTATTCCTACTTGTTAGTGCTACTAATTTAATATATAATTATTATTCTCAGTGACTGTCTACTCTGGGCCGAAACCCCCATACAAAGTGGACAGTCCCCTTTGAACAGAAATAATATTGAATATGTACCTAGATGAAAATAATTGTGTTTACTAGCAAACGAAAAAAACCGACTTCAATTACATGGACAGGTAATACAACGTAAGTAGACGAAAAAAAAAAAAATTAACAAACACACTAGTTGTCACTACGATTTTCGAGGGTTTCCTTCGATTTCTCTGGGATTTCATCATCAGATCCTGGTTTCCTTATGATGGTACCTAAATTGGGATATCTCCTTTCCAACAATAAAGAATTATCAAAATCGGTTCATAAACGACGAAATTATCCCCGAACATACATAAAAAAAAACAAAAAAAAAAATAATATATACGGTCGAATTGAGTAACCTCCTCCTTTTTTGAAGTCGGTTAAAATATGGAAGGCATGTACAAGCTAAGCTTTTAAATATTAAAAAAGTTATATAAAAAAAGATATTTTATTGGTAACAAATAAAGGTACCATTAACACTTTTACAATTAAGGTGCAGTGCTATAAAGAAATGTATTTACAATTAAAGTGCACCTGTTATCTGAACTAGTTAGGTAACTGTATATTAATGATTTTCATACAATACGTATTGTAGTCTTCAATAATAGACTTACAAAACTTCTATTTGCCAGTTTCAAACGTTGCTGGTAAAGTTTATCTAACAGATAAATTATTGATAGGCTATTAGAACGAAAAAAACTATAACTTTAAGTTTTACAGGCTACGAATAACATTGCCTGCAGCCTGACAGATAAGTTTGTATATGATAGTTAAACGAAAAAAATATATCTGCTTCATACATCTGTTTGATACCGCTGCGTGTCAGATAAATATGTGTATCTTTATCTACAATAAAGTAAGAAAAAATTTGCGTGTGTACAAAGTACACATGTCAGAAGTGAAACTTCTTTGGCAAACAAATATTAAATTATTTACATAGATTACAAAGTAGCTTCCCTGTCGTTTTTCCGTTGCATCCGGTTTGAAATCACAACGATTCTAAAGAAGTTTCACTTCAAAATTACAACTAAAACAATGTATTGCATTGATATTAGTATACATTATTTATTGCACATTACATTTTTTTAAATGGAATTCGGTAAGAGCGAAATATATACACATATGAAAGAAATGTCTAGCAGTCTAAACATGACGGTGACAGATTGAGTTATCTCAGCTCGTAGTGCAAGGGTAATCTATACATATAATAAAATGGTAGAAAAGTCAAAACTGTACATTGAATATTTTTTTAAAAGAATACTTGGGGTGTGATCTACAATCGATACCGAAGCCAAAAATATAGTTTTTAGAATTTTTGTCTGTTTGTCTGTTTATCTGTTTGTCTGTTTGTCTGTTTGTCTGTATGTATGTCCGGGATAAACTCAGAAAGTACTGCATGGATTTACTTCAAATTTGGCACGAATATTGTTAAGAAGTCGGGTCAGAACATAGGCTATATATTATCACGCTATCACCTACGGGGAACGAGCAGTGAACCTTTATTTCTTCAAATGTATGTCCGGGATAAACTCAAAAAGTACTGCATGGATTTACTTCAAATTTGGCACGAATATTATTAAGAAGTCGGGTCAGAATATAGGCTACATATTATCACGCTATCACCTACGGGGAACGAGCAGTGAACGCACGCAGACGACGTCGCGGGCAGCAGCTAGTAAAAAATAAAAATAAAAGAATAATAATAATAATGCAAAAAACTAACAAACTACATTAATTTAATGATAAAATAGGACAATATTTACGGACATTTTTACACTAATTATAAATAATTCTAATTAACGAGTATATTTAATTAAATGTTATTAATCAGTAAAATGCTAAATAAGGTTCACGAATAACCCAATAAACATTAAAGTTTCATTCGTGACGCAAGGCGGCGAAATAAAATTAACGAAATAAATCAAATGCAAGAATAATGGTATCAACTTTACACACTGGCTAGGGTTGTCGCAAGCTAAACATGTTTTATAATATTTTGTCGTGTTAGCGATCGCTTTTATATATCTATACTAATATATAAAGCTGAAGAGTTTGTTTGTTTGGTTGTTTGTTTGTTTGTTTGTTTGTATGTTTGAACGCGGTAATCTCTGGAACTACTGGGCCGATTTGAAAAATTCTTTCACTGCTAGATAGCCCATTTATCGAGGAAGGCTATAGGCTATGTATCATCACGCTAAGACCAATAGGAGCGGAGTCCACGCCGACGAAGTCGCGCGCAGAAGCTAGTGTATATATAGGGGGTCGACGTTTAGTCACGTTTTTTTTTTGGGCAGTTAATTGAAATTTTCTGACTATTATGTTTAAATATAGGTAAGTATAGTCAGATCAGATTTTGGAAAATTATGAAAATACACTAATTTCTAGACAGCCATCAAGAATGGAGGGTGTTAGTTGGTGGTCTTTTTGGTTTAGTAATCGGTTTGGATATCTATCAAAATAAATAAATAAATAAAAATTAATAGATAAAGCGTATTATTCGGTGCAGGATTACATAGTTGATAAAGATATGTAGTTATGTGGACTTGGTGACGCTATTTTTCATGCAAGGTATTACTAATTTTGTACTAAAACACAGTTTTTATATTATTTTCAAAAGAGTAACTGCGGAGTTTCTTGCTGATTCTTCTCTGCAAAATCTACATTCCGAATCGGAGTTAGCTTTACTTTTACAAAAATAATAATCACTTTAAAATTTTATTTGTAAAATGACAATTCGAAGGTACTCTTGGGGCCTGTTTGAATGAAGTTGTTTTTGATTATGATTTTGTCCTTGTGGGCCTCTCCACCGTGCCTCGGGCAGCACGTTAAGCCGTCGTCGGTCCCGGTTTTTATCATAAATACCTGATAGCGATCGTCACTCATATTATAGGAACAAATCCGCCAACCCGCAGTGGTGCAACGTGGTGGATTAAGCTCCAATCCTTCTCCTACATAGTTATGTTACAAACTGAATCGTAATCGTAAATTTTATTAATTTTGGCATTGATTAAGACTTTTTAAAAACAAATCTAAAACTTGACAACCCTAGCTGTGTATTACGACTTTGAATAAAACATTCCGTGGGACCTCGTCAGCTCTACACTTTCGATTCACTTTTAAACACCCCTTAACACTCTTATTACAATACGCATAGCGTTCAATATCCTCTGTTTTGCATCAAAATTAATTTTTCGTATTACGATAAAAGGCAACACCTTTACGTGCATATTGCATCTTATTACGTTAGCTTAAAGTCGATTATTGTTTAATTATACGCAAAATGTTGGTTTTAATAACAGCTGACCAAGTCTGGAAGTAATGTTCTTTTTGAATATTTGAAAGGACGTGAGAGCTTATTTCCGGTAACAAGGTGTGAGAGGGTTAGTTGATCCGGCGGCGAACCGCAATGGAAAATACTTCACTTTTAATAGTATAAGTAAGATAAGGGTAGATGAATACTATTCTAGGATCAGTTCATTGAACTTTGTCATATTTCTTTCTTGTTTGTGTCTATCTATACTAATATAATAAAGCTGAAGAGTTTGTTTGTTTGTTTGAACGCGCTAATCTCAGGATCTACTGGTCCGATTTGAAAAATTCTTTCGGTGTTAGATAGCTCATTTATCGAGGAAGGCTATAGGCTATATATCATTACGCTAAGACCAATAGGAGCGTAGCACCAATGAAGAATGTTTCAAAATCGGGTTTTTTTCCTTTTGAGAGCTTCCGCTGCGTAAACGGTTAAAGTTTCGCACAAATCATGTATGACAGAATTGGTCCTATTCCACGCCGACGAAGTCGCGCGCAGAAGCTAGTATAATTATAAAGCTGAAGAGTTTGTTTGTTTGTTTGTTTGAACGCGGTAATCTCTGGAACTACTGGGCCGATTTGAAAAATTCTTTCAGTGTTAGATAGCCCATTTATCGAGGAAGGCTATAGGCTATGTATCATCACGCTAAGACCAATAGGAGCTGAGTCCACGCCGACGAAGTCGCGCGCAGAAGCTAGTAGTTTAATATAACTGGTCTTTCATCCAAACAGTGTATCTAGTATTTCTGTGGTCTGTGAGCGTATCTGTTTGGGAAGTATGACTTGCTATGAAGACATTCTAATGCTTTTTGACACTACGGATTGTGTATATTCAAAAATTTTTAAAATTTCTATTTTCTGAAAACTTTTCAAATTTTTTCTTTTCTTTGGGAGATCACAGATCAGAGACAAAATAAGTTGAATCGTGATGATTAATAATAATCTAAATATATCTAAAAATTTCGTGTTACGATGTATGTTAGGGATAAACTCCGAAACTACTGAAGCAATTTTTATCAAATTTTGTAAGCATCCAACTTGGGAGATAGGGTTGTTGTTATCTCAATTGGACCCTTTAGGTGGCGCTGCTATCGGTATGTAAGCAAACGAATTTGGTAGCTTTTTTCCGGGCAGGACCACGTCTGCCGGGTCCGTACCTAATCCGTATATATAGAGAAGGTCCGGGTATATAGAGAAGTTATTCAGTAATACACAACTAATTAGGGTGGAGGATTAAGATTTAAGTGTCAATTAATTTTCTATGTAGAAAAAAAAAACGCCTAGTCCTACAGTGGTATCTTTACAATTTATTTTAGATCTGATTTGGCGTATTCTACTGCTGAGATCAATGAATTTCCTTTCGATGTATCGATAGACGTACCTACTGATGGTAACCAGTTTTTAAAAGTAACGTTGGTAATATTTTGAATTACTCACATGCTAATTAAGGAATTTATCATGCAATTAGTATTACATGTAATTTACTAATTACGTATAAATATTTCAGTTCCTTTTCTATGCTAGTCCTAAATTCGAAATAAATAAGTCAACAGTCTTAATGTATTAAACGCGCGAAAACAACATACTAACAAATTAAGTGAATTAAATATGGATGAAATGAACTTTAATGAAAAAGTAAGGATTTATATCTAACGTGTAATTAGAGTTAGAAACAAGTTCGCAGCTGATAATGAAGTTCATGCGAAGCACGGAGAGAACCGATTAGTTACGAACTTATTCAAAAGAGTGTCTTGTTTTGTAAGGCAAAGTCCGGACTGCGTGTTCTTAATCTGCGAATTATGAGAGCTTGTATATAATGATTACTAAAGAGTAACCAATTTCAAATAAATTTGCGTTTTAACGCACTTGACTAGTAAACTAGTTATGTTTTAGAAGAGAAACTTACATAGTCGAAAACATAAATGAAAATTTAAGTAGTTTCTGATTAAAAGTGGTATTAATTTACAGACATTAATAAACTACATTCAAGTAGTTCATTAAAGCTGAAAGTTTAGTTAAAAACGTATTAATTTTTTTTTGTTCAGACGATTTACGCTTTAATATCTTAAATTTTTCAGGGAAAGGTAAAGTGGATTTGTCCATGAGTCTTCTTTTGATCATTCTTTTAAAAGTAAATTCAATCTTCATTTTACAATCTTTTATATTTTATGCAAATCTACCGTCGCCTCGGGAAGTAGATTATTATAGAAGAAATATCAAGGCACTCTACAGTTGCACTTTATAAGGATATTTATTTAAAAAAAAACCAATATTTTTTTAATGAATATTAATGTTTCATATTTTTCCCGAGTAAACGGTGTCTACTTATTTTTTATTATGTTATATTTTGGCGTGGAAGTGTTCAAAGGTTTAATAGATGCTAAGATTAATTGTTACCTCTTTAAATGACGGCAATTCTTTATTTTTTGTACTAAATTATTTTATAAGGCATAAAGTTAAATCAGAATTTGTATAAATAATACGCCGACATAATATTTTATTTTGTATAAAGTAATTTAGACATAAGCAAAAATAATGTTTTTTTATTCATAGCAAATTATTCTAGCCGGCTGTCTAATCAAACAAGGTTTTGTTTTATTTGGTTAAATTTTTTTTAGATTTTACTTCTTTTGTACCAGTTCATAAACACCTGGAACTATGCAAATCGTTCAGTCCTTCAATACAATAAATCAATCTACTTCAAATGTAGCTTTAAAATCCACAATATTATTTCGGCATTTTCTAACAAAGTAAGCGCGAACAACATGGGACACTCGCTAGATTGACAGTCAGAACCGACGACACAAAAGGCACTCGGGGCTCACAAAACGTACGGATTTAAATTTTGCTCTTCGCCTAGTGAATACATGTGTTGTCGTGAATAATTTATAACAATTCTTTTTAACCTTTTCTTTAACAGAATTCGTGATTTTTTGTATTAGAAATCTTTGATAGAGTACCTGTTTGTCTTATTTATCCGTGTTATACTGGACCTTCAAACCGCTACATTAGGTTTGCGCCAACGGCCAATTTTCTTCCTCTTCCCTTCTTCCACGACGAGAGCCCCTCGGTGCCCGTGAGCGTTCTATTAGCGAAGGTGGCCTGCATAGGCGGGCCTACCGTCGTCGTGCAAGCGTTAGCGATCCCGTGGCTCCCCACAATGACGATGAGGGCACCGCTGGGTTTAGGTAGTCCTTGCCTGTTCTGACCGCACCGGGAGCCCCACACTCCCGTCGCCTCCAGGCGGTGGGGCTAGTGCGTAAATTCTTTTCCCAGCGATTTTTTTTTATGTTACTAGGTGGGCAAACAAGCGTACGGCTCACCTTATGGTAAGACCGTAGCCTATAGACGCCTGCAACACCAGAAGCAAGCGATAAAAAAAAGGTTTGCGCCAACGCAGTTAAATGTTACTCAGGCTTAAGATTGCTTTTTACTTAGGTTTCTTTTTGTGTTTTGTGAGTTCTTTTTGTGCTTTGTGAGTGTTTGGAGTTTTTCTAGGTAAGAATTTTTATCGTACACAAAATCGACCATAAAATTATGTACTTATTTGGAAAGTCAAAAAGCTTCCGAGAATATCCTCGGAAAGGACCCCAATTATTTCGAATATTCGAAATTCTGCAATTAAAATATATGGCGATATCTTGAATTCTCATATAGTGATTGAAATCTCGCAGCTTTTTCAATCCCGCGGGAATAAAATACGAGATTGTATCCCGCGGGATTCCGTACTCTTAAAATAATAATATTACAAAATCTAATTGACACTACAGGTTTTTTTAATCTATACTAATATAATAAAGCTGAAGAGTTTGTTTGTTTGTTTGTTTGAACGCGCTAATCTCAGGATCTACTGGTCCGATTTGAAAAATTCTTTCAGTGTTAGATAGCCCATTTATCGAGGAAGGCTATAGATTATATATCATCACGCTAAGACAAATAGGAGCGTAGCGCCAATGAAGAATGTTTCAAAATCGGTTTTTTTTTCGTTTTGAAGCTTCCGCGGCGTAAACGGTTAAAGTTTCGCTCAAATCATGTATTACAGAATTGGTCCTATTCCACGGGGACTAAGTCGCGCGCAGAAGCTAGTATATAATATTGTATGTAATAAACTTTTCATATACCTACATATTATTTGACAATTATAATTTTTTTCCTAATAAAATAATAATTAAATCATAATCAAGTAGAAGAGTATTTAGGCCAATCGGGTAAATTACCTGTCAACTGGAAATACTTACGACAAGCAAATCTCAATTTTTATCTCACTTCATATGACACAAGTTAAAATTCTTTTACCTTTACTGCTTTTTATTATAATGTTGCTATTTTGTGGTTTTTGATAATGTTTTTAAAACATAATTTTTAATGTTAAGATCAATTAATAGTTTTAGATATATATACACTATATTTTAACATTTTTGTTTAAAATAACAAAACAACGAAAGCTAGATCAAATCTAGATTAAGAATTACGACACTATTCGAAAAGCTATTCGAACAAATTAAAAAGAAACAATGGTTAAATAATTATGTTGAATTGTTCATTGAACATTTGAATTGTAATCATTATTCAAACCGTATATCTATTTGAAATGTATGCAATTTGCCCGAACAGTTGATTTATTGTATCTACCTATAATTTTGAACGTTTTGCTGTTTCAGTTCGTATTAGCAAACTATATGGAAAATTTATGATAAGAAATAATTAATGTATATTTAATTAACTATATTTTCAATTTCTCGATATTTTTCAATAATTTTGTGATACATTGGCGATTTTTTATTATTTTATAGCTCAATACTCATAAAACATATCGTGTTAAACAATATACATTTCTAAAATTTTGTTAGATAGCCGAATGGGGATCCACAATGTTACATCAGACGATTGCCAGAACTAACCTAAAAAAAATCTGCCATATCCCGTATATCCAAGATATATAATAATATTTGTGATAAAGTTGATGTTTTTAATGATAAATTACCTTCTTTTAAAAACGTTGTTTTGGGATTGTTGAGGGATTTACTTATAAATGATTTTGCTCTTGTTGGTTTTTTGTGTTTGCTGTTTATGAGGTAAATTGAGGTAGATGTAGGTGAGACAGTGTATTGTATCTGTTGTATAGATACAATACACTGCAACTGAAGTTCGGTAATTTGATTCACCTTAATTCTATAAAATATTTTACTTCATTTCTAACTCTTATACCCACCCGAGTGGCGTCTTCTTTCAGGTGAAGAGTATCCCCTTATATTATACTAGCCGACCCGTGCCCACTTCGTTGGGCGTTATAATCCATTTCACATAAGAAGGGTACGGTAAAATTTGATATGTTCCAATACACTCTCACTATTTTCAGCAAATCAGATAAATATAAATGTTTTAAAATCACCAATATAATTTCTAAGGCAAATAATAATGCTTGATTAGATTGAATTGTTGACACGGCACGTCAGAAGGCGCAGGTTTAAATCCTGCTGATTTAAAATCTTTATATATTTTTATCTTTTTCCTTTTATCTTGTCACTCCTGAATAGTGTAGCTTTCTGTTAGCGAAAGAATTTTCATGATCGGATCAGTATTTGCGAAGATTACCCCGTATATACAAACAAAGTTATAAACTTTACCTCTTTATAATATTAAAGTATAGATACATATTAGTCAGTAGGCAAACATTTCTAGATTTCTTATCATAATACTAGGCAGTGTATGTTTCGTATCATAATTACCTCTAAATAATTATTTTTGCTGACTCGCGTTTCATAATGTTTTAAAAAATATAATTAGCGTGCTAAAATAGGTACTTACTTTAATAAAAATTAATATAAGTAAAATAATTTCTAATGTAATACAAAGTTTACTAATATAGGTTTGCGAATTAAGTTATCGCAATGTTTCACCCATATAATTAAAATACCCTCTTAATAATAAAGTTGGCAATATTAACGTAAGCCCATAAGCCACTATATCAATTCACCTGAACCCTTAACTTTGGTGAACTTAATATATTTGAATTAAGTACATACTGTAGTAATAATTATTCCGCCTTTAAAGTTTAAATATTATGTTACACATTCATGAAAACTTTCATTGAAGTCTTAGGAAAGAAATCACTTTTCCAAGACGAACTGATACCCCAGGCCCTCTTTTGATGGGGATTCACAAAAAATAAACGAAAAACTAGAGCTTACCATTTATATCATTTTTATAGAAAATCCATTCCGTCAATGCAGATTCACCACCGCTGCAGACGCCAGCTCCAAACACGAGACACGGAAAACAAAATCATTTATTGATTTCTTCACATCCACACAACTCAGGGGTTTTGAAATAATGTTCAGATTTAAAAACACGCGTAAAAGACTTAGTTTTCGTTACTACATTTTTTAGTAAGTATTAAGTACAATTTTATTTCGAGGCGGATTTTAAGAGTCTTTTCACGTTGTACATTAAAAGATACACTGTATTGTCTCATTTTTTTTATATAGCTAGGTCGGCAAACAAGCTTACGGCTCACCTGATGTTAAGCGATTACCGTAGCTTAAAGACGCCTGCAATACCAGAAGCATCGCAAGCGCGTTGCCGACCCTATCCCCAATCCCCCCAGGAGCTCTGGTTACCGTACTCAAAAACAGGAACACAAATCAGAATACTGCTTGAAAACAGTATTATTTAGCTGTGATCTTCTGTAAGGTCGAGGTACTACCCCAGTCGGGCTGCTCCATATTTTGAGCATTAAATTTCCTGCCGTACCTCAGTTTACACTCAGTTTTAACACAAAATGTGTGTATTTATTTTGTAATACTTATTTAAAAGTAAGACTGCAAAATAGCTGACGAAGCCGACATGTTTGTTTGTTTAAGAAGAAGTTTTTTTGTAATAAGAACATAAATTATACATTAATATTTAAAGATAGACATAGTTATTCTTCGTTGAGTGAGACCGTTTTACGTCCTCGTTTTGTTTACTACCATCACTCGGTTTCAGCCTGATAGCCCATTTTAGTTTATTACTATGGATGTCATTAGTGATGCGACGACTTCAATTCAGTGGGTTATTTTCATGCTGTTTCTAAAATGACAAATAGACAGAAATGAAATTACGTATACTTCGTGCGCTGTAGCATGGTGCGGGTGACAGTTTCAGTAACGTTTCGTTTCACTCTTGAAAGTTGCCGCGATTTACAAATTTTGACTTAGTATTTCACCTGTACCACATTCGTAATACACTAAATCATTAATTACTGTAGTAAATTAAATTAAACCCAACCAGAATGTTCTAGTCTACAAATAAAATCGAATGGAAAGAAAAATTAAGAAAAGTGTTATGCGTAGAACGTAACGCCATAGACGTGCTTAGTGATGAGATGTACTGCTACGATAGATAGTCGGTCGATGTTTTTTTATAATAAAAAAACGTATATTGGGCGTAGTTCAATTATTATTGTAAAAAGTATTATAATATTATTATTTTAGTAGTATTATATTAAAATTGATTTTATTTGTTTAAACTCATATCAGAGTCAGAAACATCTGAATTGTCTCTAAATTCATCATCTGTATCTGTGACGGATATTACCTATTAAAGATGAGTCCATTATATTGTCAATATGGATGTCACGATCCCAATCAGACATAATGTTCCTTTTTATTTTATTCACAACCTTCGACCAGTCTTCGGATTGAACATTGTTGGTGGCTTCTTGTAATAGAGCCAACATATTATTTGCCGTAAATGGAATCTATATATTAATACGTGAAGAAAAAACTTTGTACCCCTTTTTATGAAAATTGCGCGGACGGAGAAGTATGAAATTTCGCACACTTATACTTTATATCGACGCCGCGTTGGCGCAGCGGTCACAGCACTGGATTGCGATTGGCTGTTGCGCGGGCGGTTGCGGGTTCGATCCCCGCACACGACAACATTTGTATTGGCAATACAGATGTATGTCGTGGTCTGGGTGTTTGTGCAGTCCTTGTGGGTCTCCCCACCGTGCCTCGGAGAGCACGTTAAGCCGTCGGTCCCGGTTGTTATCATATACACCTGATAGCGATCGTTACTCATAGTAGGAATATATCCGCCAACCCGCATTGGAGCAGCGTGGTGGATTAAGCTCCGATCCTTCTCCTACATGGGAAAGAGGCCTATGCCCAACAGTGGTATATTACAGACTGAATCGTACAGTTTATATAGAGAAGGAGTGCGGAATGCTAATATTTTTTCAAAATTATACATAAAATAAACATTACATTAATAAAAATAGCATTACACACACTACCACACGCACACACGCATATTATACTATTTTGTTGATTGTCAAAGTCTGTAGTCAAATTAAAAAGTTATTTAAAAGAAGGTTCTTTATTGTCATAATTATTTGGTTTTCTATTAATATAAAATTTTAATTATGGTCGAATTTCGACCTCTGGGCGATCACTAGTAGCAATAAATACGTGTCACATACAAGGCATAAATCCGATTTTGATTACATATTTTATAGTACAAAGATATTATGTAGCCATAAAATATATATATTGACAAGTTTATACACGTAGTTACATTGCACAACTGAATAACACACACATTTTCATAACACTAATTATCAGAACTAGATTTATGCTGCGAATATCGTCAGTGATAAAAATGAATTACATAATGTCACATCCCTAGTAATGTGTATTGACAGAAGTCAACGTCATATTGGCAACTGTCACCCGCACCATGCTACAACGCACGAGCTATACGTGTCTTGTCCCGTTTTACGAAACATTGGTGAAAACATCCGTGCTATTTTTGCAAATATGAAAGTAAATCCATATAGGTAGCGATCCCTAGTACATATTTTTCACCTGATTAGTATCAAGCTAATTTTCCGGGAGTAGCTTCATTTTGATGAGACGAACAAAAAGTTCTTTTTCGAAAACTCTCGATTGTGGTAGATAATAGAGTTAGCAGGAGATAGAGCCACCATGAAGCCATCAGAAAAAAAATCAATTTATGATGAAGGTCATCAAAAATTATTACTAACCAGCTGATTTTCTTTTCTTTTAGTTAGTTAATATTTATATAATTTGATGGTAATATTGTCCTACAAATTGCGTGGTACGTTATCCCAGTCCTACGCTCACTGCTGCTCTATCTCTTGCTAACTCTATTATCTACCACAATCGAGAGTTTTTGAAGAGGAACTTTTTGTTCGTCTCATCAAAATGAAGCTACTACCGGAAAATTAGCTTGATACTAATCAGGTGAAAAATATGTACTAGGGATCCCGTACTAATGTGTATGAATGATAATAAAATAGAAATTTTTTAAAAATTAAAGGTAAGATGTAAAAACTATATTATTTCTTATGAAATATTAAAATACTTTACAAAAACTAATTTTATTTTGAAAATCGTAGCAATTTATACATACGTGTATTATAAAATTGTATTAACGATGACTTCGCATGGACACCATCCTCTATCGTCAGGTAAAGTATCTTCTATTAGCTTCTGCGCGCGACTTCGTCGGCGTGGACTCCGCTCCTATTGGTCTTAGCGTGACGATACATAGCCTATAGCCTTCCTCGATAAATGGGCTATCTAACAGTGAAAGAATTTTTCAAATCGGCCCAGTAGTTCCAGAGATTACCGCGTTCAAACAAACAAACAAACAAACAAACAAACAAACAAACTCTTCAGCTTTATATATTAGTATAGATATATTAATACGTGAAGCACAAACTTTGAACCCCTTTTTACGGATATTGCTCGGACAGAGGAGTATGAAATTTCGTACACTTATAGTTTATATAGAGAAGGAGTGCAGAATGCTAATATACTTTTTTAATTTACATAAAATATACATTAAATTAATTAATAAAAAAAAAACATTACACACACTACCATGTATTTGACACACACACGCATATTATACTATTTTGTCAATTGTCAGTCTGTAGTCAAATTGAAATTTTTAAAAAAAGGTTCTTTATTTTCATAATTATTTGGTTTTCTTTAATTCAAATTTTTAAATATGGTCGAAACTCGACCTCTGGGCGACCACTAGTCTATCTAAATAATTCATTTTTTACTCACTAACAAGAAACGGAGCACGAGGAAAGTTAAGAGCTAACTTCACTTCAAGATAGATGAGCCCAGCAGTATCAGATTAACAGGTGTCAGCTCAATAGAGACTTAGAATTTATGTAAATTTGGCTCGATTAATCTTATCTAAATGTAAATGCATGCTTAAATTTCAGCTCAATCGGAAACCGATAAGTGTTAATAACGAACAGTGCGACGTATCACTACAGTCATGAATAAATTTTTATAATTACAGACTCATTTGAATAAAAAAAATTAACTACTATATTATTATAGTACTAGCTGCTGCCCGCGACGTCGTCTGCGTGCGTTCAGTGCTCGTTCCCCGTAGGTGATAGCGTGATAATATGTAGCCTATGTTCTGACCCAACTTCTTAATAATATTCGTGCCAAATTTGAAGTAAATCCATGCAGTAGTTTTTGAGTTTATCCCGGACATACATACAGACAAACAGACAAACAGACAAAAATTCCAAAAACTATATTTTTGGCTTCGGTATCGATTGTAGATCACACCCCAAGTATTCTTTTAAAAAAATATTGAATGTACAGTTTTGACTTTCCTACAATTTTATTATATGTATAGATAACCATACAATTAATGATGATTTGTTATAATATATATACAATGTTTTTATCGTTTCACTGCCATAGTTATTTAATGAATACAATATTAAAAGAATGACGTATAACATCGTACTCTACTTGTACGAGTAATGAAATGAACTTTTATCCGTGCGTTTCATCGATTTTCTTATCATATCAATTATCAGATTACTTTATTTGACAGATTGTTTTTATTATTAACCACGGCATGTGCATGTTTATGGCTAAAGAAAAGGATAAAGTTTTAGGATATAGAATAATATAAATTATGTAGGTACACTAATGCTCGACAATATTTAATCTTTAGTTCAAGGGACCAAAAATTGAGTAAAAATGAATTATGTTTTTAACGTTTCTGACCAGACTAAGTTCTAATTAAATTAAATTAAGTTTTTCTTTATATGATAATTAAATAAATAAAAAAGTGAATATTAAAGAAATCAACAAGGACTAATACCCGAAGAAAGGAAAAAAAAAACTGAATGTTTATAAGTAACCATATAGGTACAGATCAAATAATCCACGTGCGTTTACAATCAATATTGAATGTGTACAAGTGTTTGCCTGAAACAGAAACCTAACAACCCACTTGCGATTATAATAAATAATATAGCGTAGTGTTAAAGCAACTGGCTGTAGCACTAGGCACTAGCGGTCAGTAGTCGCATTAATGTTTATATAAACTATATCGATGCTTGTCGTAGTCTGGGCAATTATGCTTAAATATGTGTTACATGTTTTCGAATTCCCGATCAATTTATATAATAGTATGGGTCGTGGAGTAAGAGACGTTACCTCGTAGACAAAACAAGCACTATTATTAATTTTAGGAATTTTATCCACGGTTCACATCGATTACATAGTTCCTTGAAATAAATAGTTTTACATTATATAGGTAATTAATAAAAAACCGGCCAAGTGCGAGTCGGAATCTCACACGTAGGGTTCCGTACCATTGACTAACAACAAACAACAGTAGGTACACAAATTTCATATTGTAACCTTTTTTTACTGTCTCTTCCATACCTGTTACCATTTATTAACATCGAGCAAAAATAGGCAAAAAATGGCGTTTTTTGTATGGGAGCCCCCTTAATATTTATTTTATTTTGTTTTTAGTATTTACTGTCATAGCGGCAACAGAAATACAAAATTTGTGAAAATTTCAGCTGTTTATAGCTATCGCAGTTCTTGAGTTACAGCCTGGTAATAGACAGACGGACGGACGGACGGACAGACAGCGAAGTCTTACTAATAGGGTCCCGTTTTTCCCCGGTGGGTACGGAACCCTAAAAACAATAATTGTACTAAAATAGGTTGAACGAAACATAAGAATTAATTTTAATTTTATCAGACTTGTGGTATCAGATATTTTCTGTAGAATACTGAAAATAGATACTGAAATTATGTACATTCGTCCACTACTTAAAACCTCTAATTAAAATATTAAATGTTGGTTTGTTTTCTTTCGTTGTTAGTTTTGTTTGGCGCGAACTTGTGGAGGCCTATATCCTGCAGCTGTGGACTGCGATAGGCTGAAGTGATGATATTGATGTGATGTCGTTTTCTTATAATTTGTACGAGATCATTTATTTGCTTAGATTAAAACAAAATAGCGGTTTATTTGTACTTATTGTTTGTGTTTATATTGTGTTATTGTCTACGCTTTACTTTGTACTTGTCTTTACTCTTAGAGTACCTACTTTACTTCATTCATCATTTCCATGAAAAGCAATGTAATGACATCCTACAGCACTATATATCTCTGAAATATTTTGATCTTTATTAAAAGAAAGACTAAATATTATTATCATAAAATTGGGAAAATTCTCCGTCATTACGAGGATCCTTAAAAATCACAATATTTTTCGCTTCCATAAAAAAAAATCATGCATTGCAAAAGAGCATAAAGCAAAATAAAATATGAAATGTTATAAAATATTGTCGAAAAACTTGACCTCTATTATCTTCACACAAACCTAATCTGCAAAAACTATTCCATAAAAACTTAATATGAGGGTACATAATACACACGCGTTTTTGCTCCAAACCCCTCCAATCTGGTCTCCAATCTGTATCAATCTTATCTGCCGTTAAATTGTCACATAAAACTTGTGAACACCTCCATAGAGGTTATTCACTAGTGAAATCGCCTTCTAGGTACATTGATGAAATGTACTATAACATAGTACGCCTTTATGTATTTTGCTATTATATACTTGTCTTTATGTAGCAATAAGAATAGATTGGTATAAATATTCTTAAGTTATGCAATATGTGTTGTCATGTAGTTATTATGAATTCCGAGATCTGCCATTAGATGATTCAGATCGTGATATCAGGCCTACCTGATTTGAGTTTTCTTAACGCATCTTATGTATAATTATATAATTATGATGTTTATGTAGATATAAATAATGGTTGCTTGCATACAGTAGATAATTTGAAATAAAAGAATATACAAAGTAAAATAAACGTTGAAAAACTGAAGTTAAACTATGCATTAAAACAACTTATTTATAAGTAACGAGCTAATACTTTGTTTAGTGTTGGTAGTCACGGAACCCGTAGGTAGTATTCTGGCGTGCGACGTATCACATTGTTTTGTTTAAAATGGTTAAGATTTATCATTTGAAGTAAAAGTTTTAATAATGATAAGATTAAATTAATAATTTATTATATTACTAGCTTCTGCGCGCGACTTCGTCGGCGTGGACTCCGCTCCTATTGGTCTTAGCGTGATGATACATAGCCTATAGCCTTCCTCGATAAATAGGCTATCTAACAATGAAAGAATTTTTCAAATCGGCCCGGTAGTTCCAGAGATTACCGCGTTCAAACAAACAAACAAACTCTTCAGCTTTATATATTAAGTATAGATTTACTTTCTTTTCACAAATACAAGACCAGACGACATAAAAAGACTATAAATTCGAGACAAATTCAATACAATACAATTGAAAGTACGATTACATCTGAAGGAACTATAAAAATTTCTGTGTTTGTTTTTAAGATTGCTATTTCTGTTGATAAAAATAGCACTGCAACAAAACAGTACAATGTTAGAATTATTCGGTAATTACAACTTCATTTAAAGTATTTTTGCATAATGCAATAATTATGTTTATTACACCTGAGTTTGAGGAAATTAATTTTGTAGATGACATTTAAAAAAAATCTTATCTAAAAATATTCAACAGAATTCCTATTTATATTGTTCAGAAGAAACGCTTTATCAACTTAATAGTAAGAGTCTTTATTTCGTGTCTACTGTATTATTTGTTTTTATCGATTTTCTATTACAAGATGCGTAAGTTAAACTCAATAATATAAATAGATATTAATTTTCAGGATCTAATAATAGTTGACATCTTGAAAAATAATACATTTGATGTAACTTAGATCAAATGTAATTTGTATTCTTATGATAGACATTTAATATATTATAAATCTCTACAGAATTATAAATAAAAAAAATATACGAATATTATATAACTTAATTCAAATATCCGCTTTTACAGAAAAAATATGTGGTTAAAGAAACTTTATTCTCATAAAGAATTAACAAATTAATTTATATGAGAACTTATCAAAATTAACAATTAGTATTTTATTTATTTTTATTTATTTATTTATACTTTATTGTACACCAGAAAAATATTAAAAAACAATAAGAATAATTACAGACAGTGAAGTACAATGGGCGGACTTATGGCTATTTAGCCATTTCTTCCAGACAACCCAAACATAAGAAGGAAACTTTTTAACTAAATAGCGGGTAGGCGGTGTAGATGTACATATAATAAACTTGCACACAAATGTCTACATTCCAATACTTATAGAAAATACATAAATAAATACAAGAAAATATGTATTATTTAAAAAGTATTTTATGTACTTCTGGTGTTGCAGACGTCTATAATATATAAGCTACGGTATTCGCTTACCACCAAGTGAGCCGTAAGTACGCTTGTTTGCCGACTTAGTTATATAAAAAAACTGACTAAAACTGAGTACAATAAAAATTGGTAGGTACGTAGATACATGGAAATTCAGAATAATACACAGAATACTTTTTATTAGTTCTATTTATAATTGTGTTGCTGTGTGGCTACGGCATAGAATTTAGCCTCCCCCTCTCTTCCCGTGGGTGTCGTAAGAGGCGACTAAGGGATAACATAGTTTCACTACCACCTTGGAACTTAAAAAGCCGACCAATGGCGGGATAACCATCCAACTGCTGGCTTTGAAGTACACAGGCCGAAGACGGGCAGCAGCGTCTTCGGTGCGACAAAGCCAGCCCTGCGGTCACCAACCCGCCTGCCCAGCGTGGTGACTATGGGTAAAACACATGAGTTCACGCCATTATTGGCGCGAACTTGTGGAGGCCTATGTCCAGCAGAGGACTGCGATAGGCTGAAATGATGATGATGATAATTGTGTTTGCTAGCAAACCAAAAAAAAAACCGACTTCAATTACATCGAAAAGTAATACAACGTAAGCAGACGAAAAATATTAACAAAGCACTAGTCGTCACTACTATTTTCGAGGGTTTCCCTCGATTTCTCTAGGATTCCATCATCACATCCTGGTTTCCTTTTCATGGTACCAAACTGGGAATATCTCCTTTCTAACAAATAAAATAATAATTAAAAGAAAACAAAAAACCCGCCTGCATAAAAAACAACTAATAGAAAATGAACTGAAAAGACTGAAACAAGATAAAAATTCAAAATTACACAACGCTAGCGAAACAAATCGAAACAATATCAAACATTATGTACCTACTATACACTTAAAAATATCAATACGGTAGTCCTTTAAAATTTTATGCAACATCGTACATAATATGCAGTCGGAGACATGAAATTGAAGGATAAGTCAAATCATTCTCTCTTTGTGCATGTCTCCGACTGCATATTATGTACGATGTTGCATAAAATTTTTAAGGACTACCGTATTGATATTTTTAAGTGTATAGTACATAATGTTTGATATTGTTTCGATTTGTTTCGCTAGCGTTGTGTAATTTTGAATTTTTATCTTGTTTCAGTCTTTTCAGTTCATTTTCTATTAGTTGTTTTTTATGCAGGCGGGTTTTTTGTTTTCTTTTAATTATTATTTTATTTATGTCTTTTTAGTTAGACAAATTACGTAATCGGTTCAATTCATTAAAATAGTTTACATCATGTGGTTGATTGAGTAATTTATTAACGACGAAAAAAATGAGGCCGTTCTAAAGTTGCCACGTATATATCATTTTTATCTTTGACCGAGCATAACTTTTTACAGAGTAGTCCGAAGGTGATAATTCTTTTTTTAAGGAAAGGCTACACCCCGAAATTGACCGTCGGACGTTGCCTAGGAGGCGAGGAAGAAGCTCGGCTCGCATCTTGCTTGCCTTAGGCATGGGAAAGAGCAAAGTCAACATTTTTTAAACTTTCTTATTGTATTTCTTTATTATTATTACAGTAATAATAATCATAATATACATTTTTGAAATCCTTGTATTGAGCCCTTTAATTTGATACCCAAATTATAGTATTCAAAAAAAAAATAATTATTTCTTCATTAACTACAATGGCTTCGCACAGCCGCCATGTTTGTTTTTTTTTTAATGTCACCTATCTAAGAACACTTGGGCTGCTAAGACGAATCTAACGATATCTCAATTATGCAAATCCGTTCAGCGGTTCTAGAGAAATCAGGTAATTAAGAATATTACATACATACATACATACATACAAGATACGCGCGAAAAACATAACCCTTCCTTGGCAGTCGGGTAAAAAGAATTATCAAAATCGGTTCATAAACGACGAAGTTATCCCCGAACATACATAAAAAAAATATTTAAATATATACGGTCGAATTGAGTGACCTCCTCCTTTTGTTGAAGTCGGTTAAAAAGTAAAGAAATTGTTTTAAAAATGTACATATTTTTATTTACATTCAAAATTAAAAAAGCCCTAGATTTGTGAATGTTTTTGACATTTTGTACCTTTAAAAATATTATTTTTAATTACGTAGGTCGGTTCGGACTTTTCTGACAACGAGAATATCAGTTTTTTTGTTTATTTGTTTTATAAATAAACTTTGAACCGAACTCAATTTGACAGTTTATGTTTTAAAGCGAGTTATAATAAAATTATTTTAAAAACTCTTTTTTAATAATAAACGTATTTTATTTTCATGACTACAGAGAAAATAAAATAGTAAACTTATTGACCTCTATCTGAATAATTTGTCTCAAAATTGTATAGAAAATTAATTCAAAAACTTGCTAATTTATAAGTACATAATAAAGTTTTATTACTCACTAATTTTTATTAGATATAAACAATAATATCCTGACAATAAATTATCCTGACAATAATAGCTGTTGTCCTGACAACTTCACTGTCTGTAATTATCCTTATAATTTGTTTGTAATATTTTACTGGTGTACAATAAAGTATAAATAAATAAATAAATACATAATAAATATAAAAAATTTATATATCAGCTATTCAACCCAAAAAGGATGATTTAATTTGAACTTATTATAAGCGCGTTTAAACAAACAAACAAATAATAATCAAAGTTTGCAGCTGTACAATATTTACTAGATTTTAGCAATTCATTTTAATTTACAAACATTTTCATTATATAAATCTGAATGTATCTGTACGTCAGAATAATTATCAAACACGTCACAGCTTATAGAGAAGTATAAAAAGTTAGTGTCATTATGTAATAATGACGGTATCATTACCTTAAATGTTTTCAATCCTTGTATCATTATTTACAAAGGTGGCGTATCATTTTAATGAAAGACAATTTATAAGCGCCCGCCCTCCAAATGTGATTTGTTTCATTTTGCAAATTGTAAACGTAGCCCTTTTATCATTATAATGAAATATTATTCGGAAGTTATTATTGAAATGGCAATTACATATTGATGGAACTCGATTAGAGACTTTTAATATTTGTATATTTATGTATGTTAATGTTTTAATTACATACATACATATAATCACGCCTTTTTCCCGTAGGGGTAGGCAGAGACCACTTCTTTCCACTTGCTACGATCCTTACATACTTGTTTCGCTTCGTCCACTTTCATTATTCCTTTCATACATGCTCTTCGGTTTAGGGTACTCTTGACCTGGCCTTTTTTCAAGACGTCACCGATTTGGTCTTGAAATGTCCGCCTAGGTCTACCCCTTCCAACACTCCCATTCACACTCGCCTTATACACTTTTTTCGTCAATCGCTCTTCATTCATTCTCTCAACATGGCCAAACCATCTCAGCATACCCTTCTCAATTTTTGTCACTACATCTTCTTTCAGACCACAACGTTTCCGTATCTCACTATTTTTAATCCTGTCACTCAGTTTAACTCCTATCATACTTCTTAACGCTCTTATCTCAACTGCATTTATTCTACTTTCATGTTTCTTCTGCCATACCCAACTTTCACTTCCATACATGAGTGTCGGAACCAACACCCCCCTATGTACAGCCAAACGAGCCTTGTTAGACACCTTCCGGCTGCTCATAAAGGAGTGCAAAGCTCCATTCACCATGTTTCCTGCATTCACTCTTCTTTCAATATCACTCTCACACTTTCCATCTCTTGTAAACTTTGAACCCAGATACACAAACTCATTCACCTGTTCAATTTGTTCGTCTCCAATCACGATATTGCAAACTGTCACTGCCTCATCTCTTTCAAACACCATCACTTTCGTCTTCTTTACATTCATCTTCATTCCCTTTCTAACAAAAGCTCCACTCATAGCAGTTACCATCTCCTGCAACTCCTCGGCCGAAGACGCAATTAATACTTGGTCATCAGAATAGAGAAGACATTTGACGAGTAACTCATTCATTCTCAACCCACTTTCATTCTCTTTTAAATCTGTCAAGCAATTGTCCATGAATAGATTAAACAGCCACGGTGACGCTACACATCCCTGTCTAACACCTTTTTCGATATTAAACCATTCAGTGTATGCCCCGTTTATCCTTACACAAGCACTAGAATTTCTATAAAGAGATTGTAGTGCTCGTATGAGGATACTGTTTACACCGTACTCGGACAATGCTGACCACAATTCATTCCTCACCACTCTATCATAGGCCTTTTCTAGATCTACGAACGTGCAATAGACCTTTTTGTTTTTAGCCAAACATTTTTCGGCTATGCACCGCAAAGAAAAGACCTGATCCGTACATCCCATCCCCTTTCTAAATCCCGCTTGTGCATCCCATACTCTTTCATCTGTTTCATTCACAACCCTTTTAATCAACACTTTTGCATACAATTTACCGACGACGCTGAGAAGGCTTATACCACGGTAATTTATGCAGTCCTGGCGTGACCCTTTTCCTTTATATAATGGCACGATTACTGCTTTGCACCAGTCTCCCGGTACTTGCCCATTTCTCCAGCACATATTAAAAAGGCGGTACAGCTGGCTAACCACAATGCCCTGTCCGGCCCTCAGCATCTCGACGGTAATCCTGTCATACCCTGCAGCCTTACCTAATCTCATACTATTCAACGCTTTCACTATTTCATCCATGCTTATCTCACTTTCATCAACATTTATACTAGCTTCCATGGTAGGTGCCGGATGTTGAACCTGCACTTCCTCTCTTTCAAACAAACTTTCAAAATACTCTTTCCATCTCTTTAACACACATTCTTCTCCTTTTATAATGCTCCCATCTTGACTCCTGATTGTACTCAGCTCAGAGGTAGAAGTTTTCCCTCTGGCTGTTTTGATGGATTTCCAGAAAAACTTGATGTTTGACTGGAAATCTTCAGTTAGCCTCCTATCAAAATCATCCTTTCGTTCTTCTTTCTTTCTAGACACAACTTCTTTCGCTTCTGATTTCTTCGTTCTTGCTTCCTAAAGGAATAACAACAAGCAACGGATGATGAGGTAAACCTCATCATCCGTTGCCATTTGAACTTTTTGGTTAGCTTTTATTGCTAACCAATCCAACCACGCTTTCTTCTTTTCTTGCAGAGCCCTTTGTACATCTCTATCCATCCACACATTATAGTTCTTTCTTCCTTTCCTTCTTTTAACTACCCCGCATACCTCAGTAGCAACATTCACGACCCCTTCCTTAAATGTCTCCCACAGATCTTCAATCACACATATGTTTTCTATGCCTTTAAAACTTTCTTTCAGTTTCTCTACATACTCGTCTTTCTTTTCTTTATCTTGCAGATTTTCCACTTGTACTCTTTCTAAAACACTCGTAGGCTCTGCCCCTCGGTGTCACCACCGTTTAAAGAGACCACGCATTCGGGCTATGACCAGGAAGTGGTCTGTGGCGAGGCCTACACCGCGGTACGCCCGAGTGTCTAGCACTTTCTTCCTTAGTCTTTCATCCACAATTATGAAATCAATCATACTTCTAGACTCACCCTCATCTCTTGTATACAAATGGATCTTTTTGTGGTCAAACATTGTGTTGGCCACGCAAAGATTCCATTCCAAGCAAACTTCAAGCAAGCTTCTCCCATTGTCATTCACTCTCTCGTCCCCAAACATACCCAGAACTCCTTCATACCCATCACGCTTTACTCCAAACCATCCATTAAAGTCCCTCAACATCAGGATCCGTTCATTTTCTCTGCATTTATTCAAGACCTCTCTCATGCTATCCCAGAATTCCTCTCTCTCTTGTTGGTCTTTTAATGACCCACCTCCGCGCAGATCCGTCGGTGCATAGACACCAAGGATAAACAAGCGAGTGAGTCCGACTTTTAACCTGATCCAGAGGAGTCTTGGGCTTACACATTCATGCTCCATCACACATTCATCTATTCGAGAGGAAAGAATGACACCAACTCCCTGACAGCCTCGGCTGGTTTGGGGGACTCCCGACCAGTATGCTGTGTAGGGACCATGAACTGTGGTGTCACATCCTTTCCTCTTGGTTTCGTTCAAGCACAGAATATCTATGCCTCGTTCGTCCATCATCTGACATACTTCATCTACCTTACCATCCATTCCTCCTCTTACATTCAACGTAGCGAAGCGGCTCTCCATAGGCCGCTTTTCGCCCCCGCGGGAAACGAGATGTGATGGGTGGCGAACCACATCGCCGCCATTTTGGTTACTTAAATTATTTTTATTAACCATTGCGTTCCCACTAATCACCTTGGTTAAATTACATAATCTAAAAAAAAATAAAAAAGTATATATGAAATAAAATATAACTAAAATAAAATAAAACTAAAACTAAAAACTATTAATTTTGGAGTCCTTTCAGCGATTGCCTAAAAATGTCCTTTTCTAAAAAGTCTTCAATCAGATGAAGTGGTTCGCGAATGTGTCGGCCGCGAAATATAGATACATATTATTATGTAATCGCGTCCGTCAAATGCTTTTGTATGTGATGACATCAGCGCGACAACCGTGGACGTCCCGTGACGAACAGCACCACTGTTTCTTTCCGTGTTCTTGATGTTTCTTCATGTAAAATGTGAACCCGTTAAGTATAAGCAGACCAGCTCTCGTTCGTCCCGGTATGAACGATGCAGGAATTTAACACAACATAAAACTTCGTTTATTTCACAGATTGACACTCATTTTTCAGTACAAAATTATAAATCATAAAAATATGACATTAGACGGCCATATAAAATTCGAATAAAAATCTTTTGAAAACGAAGAAAATGTTAACAATTATCATACTCCGTGATAAGAAAAATTAAAATTTATCTCACTATTTACTTTTAAACATTAACTGATTACTAATAATTATATTTTAACAATTTTAAAAATTTTATTTATTAAAATACGTTGTCACTTCTTTGACGTGACGTTTTAATTGCTTATAATTAATAGGTTGGGGAAAAGTCTTTTCGTATTTCTAATAATAAGTATCCCAATTTAGATAATAAATTTCCTTTTTATGCCTAGGTTGTCTGGAAGAAATGGCTAATTAGCCTTAAGTCCATCCATTGTACTTCACTGTATGTAACTATCTTTTAGCTTTGTTTGTGATATATTTGTGGTGTAATAAATCGTAAAATCTTTATTATAAAAATGAATGTTGCTAAGCGCATAACTGGAGAATGGCTCGACCAATTCGGTTATTTCTTTTTTTATGTTCCTTAAATCCCACGTAGGGATTGCAATACCGGGATACCGGGATCCCGAAATACCGGGATCCCGCACTATTTTTGCGGGACCAGTCCCGCACATAAATCGAGCGGGATCCCGCGGGATTAGCGGGACTGCGCAACGGTAAACGCTTAGTGTTGTTCGTCACGCGAAAGCGCGCGAACTAATTCGGCACATGACGAAGATCATGATGATTAACCTCTTGCTACAGTGGCCGCAATAATGCAAGCTGAAACTGTGGAGCCTGAACCGATGTCTCTTCGAGATGAACTTTTAAACAAACTCTATCGATTCGTATTATTTTTATTTTTGTGTTTCCCACTCATGAGGAAATTATAAAATGTTATTTATTATCAAATCAAAATTTCGACCCAGCGGGATTCGTATCCGGTTTCTTCACCACTTCCATCCACGGTTGCTTAAAACCGAATAAAATCATATCAAAAATTTTGATTCGGCTGGACATCGTTCCATAGTTTAATTGGCTAGAGCACCGACATGGTATGTCGGGGGTGCGGGTTCGAATCCCGCTGGATCGAAATACATTTTGATATGATAATAAATAACATTATAAACTCTATCGAGTTTTAAAACTGCTTGTCGCACTCATTCCGGAGTTCATTCTCTCGAGAAATAAATGAATTTGTTTGAGTCTAGTGGATTAAAAAGTGAATATCTTCAAATCGTCTACAACGCGTTACCCACAAACGTTGAAGCAGAACGAGCGTTTTCTGCTGCTGGCTATCTGGCATATAAAGTTAGAAGTCGTTTGGCAGACAAGACTATTAACATGCTATGTTTTATGCCCAGTTACTTTCAAAATAATGCCTAAACTACCTAATGTCTCTTTGTCCTTACCTAATGTATTTTTTTTAGTTCTAGATGCATTTATGATACAGGATTTCGCCTTTTTCTCAATGACTTTTAGAAACATGCGGGATCCCGCAAATACCAGGATCCCGCGGGACTTAGACCTCTCAGTCCCGCAAATACCGGGATTAAAATTTTGTTGCGGGATTGCATTCCTTAATCCCACGGAAGGTTTTTATACTAAAAAAAAACATAACAGACAGAACGAAGTCTGTCCGGGCAGCTAGTTAATAAATAAAAATAAGTAATAAATAGTTACAATAAAACCTTTTATTATTTGTAACTGGTTGGTTTTCATACCACGAACAGTTTCCCGCCACTTTGATTTGTTTTTCTGTCCGCCAAAATGGATGAACGTAACAAAGAGATTCAGTATATTTTATAGTTATACTTTAAAAAATGGCGACCCAACTTGTGAAAAAAGTTTAGTAAGAGTAGCACATTTGGTTTAAGCGTTTTCAGTCAGGAAATTTTAATGTCAAAGATGTATTTCGCTGTGGTCACCCAGTTACGGATAAACCTGACGACATTTTTGAAAAAGTGGTGTTAGATCAACACTTGAGTATTGAAGTGGATATAGCTGAAGATCTGGTTATTGATCATAAAACAATTTTGACCGATTTGAAAAAAACTGGCTATACAAAAAAGAACGAGCAGTTAACAGGGCTTATCTGGGTCGACCAACTGGACGTAGACCAGTGGGTCGCCCCAGATACCGCTGGAGGGACGTGGTTGAGGCAGACTTGCGTCAGATCCAAGCCCACTATCGGCGGGAAATCGCGCAAGATCGTGCAAAGTGGAGGCATCTTGTTTCGGAGGCCAAGACTCACTTCGGGTCACTGAGCCAGATTAGTTAGTTAGTTAGTTAGTTATACAAAAAAGCACGATATAATTATGTATTGATGCAACACGAACTCACTGAAAGAAATCTAATGGCCCTTCTACTCACTTGCGATTCTCACTTAAGACGTAATGATATTGAACCATTTATGAAGAGATTGATCACTTGTGACGGAGAGTGGATCACTTACGACAAGAATGTATGAAAAAGATCGTAAGGTGATGTTGAGTGTATGGAGTTATGGCTGCCGGGAACTGAGAGCCGAAACTTCTGCCACGAACTCATGAGTGTTTTGCCACTACCACCACCACCACTACAGCCTATCACAGTCCACTGCTGGACATAGGCCTCCACAAGTTCGCGCCCGACATTATGACGCGAACTCATGTGTTTTGCCCGTAGTCACCACGCTGGGCAGGCGGGTTGGTGACCACAGGGCTGGCTTTGTCGCACCGAAAACGCTGCTGCCCGTCTTTGGCCTGTGTATTTTAAAGCCAGCATGAATGGTTATCCCGCCATCCGTCGGCTTTTTAAGTGTGTTTTTAAGAGTGTTTTGCCCATACCTTAAAATCTTACTAATGCTATAAAATAATGTGAATGTAAGTTTGTTTGTTTCGTTTTCACGCGAAAACTACTTAACCGATCATCATGAAACTTTGTACACATATTTTTGGAGCTATTAGAAGTAACATATGATACTTTTTATTAATAAAAAAATTCAATGCGAGCGAAGCCGCTGGTAAAAGCTAGTTTGTACATAAAATACGAATAAACTTTTTCCCCGACCAAATATGTGATTTATTTCTTTTTACAATAAAATGAAAAAAAAAATATACAAAGATATATCCAACTGTATTTTAATTAGTATGTTTTGAACATTAAAATATTTTTATAAATACAAACAGAAGAACATAGTATCTCTTTTTTTAAAGTCGCTTGTTAATTAACGTGGATGTATATTATATTCTTAAATAATATTTATAGATAATTAATATGTATAGAAATTTTAAAATAACTATTAACTTGTATTATTTTATAATTTATATCGATAAAAACTATTTGAATATTAAGAATTGACCCGGAAATATACGCCGATACGTTTGTTTAATTAAAACAAAAACGAGTTGATATCACAAAAACATTTTGAAAATAAGCTCAGTATTTTAAATCAGAAAATTTTATAAACTTTAAAAGCAGATGAAAAATAACGCAAAGGAAAAACTCGGTTGTGACCTAAGCTAATGAATTTTGAGGGAAACTCACGATGGGCGGGTAGAGTAAAAAGAATCGGGGTGTTTCGCGACCTCGTTGTACTGTGACACCTTTTTGTGAGGAAAGCGGAAAATTTTAGACGTGTTCTAAAAAGATTACTGGATATTTTCTGTAACATTGTTACTTAGATATTGTACTATTATGAGAAAGAAGGTACTTTGGAAGTGAAGTCAGTTAAATTTGTAATCGTGAACATCTGATTATTTATTACTCATATCCTTACATATTACGTATGTATTTAACATTTATACACACGATTCACTGTTCCTTAGATAAGCAACTTAACGCTTGCTGTAGGTTATCATCGGTTGATATAGACATTTTTTTTGAAAACTATGACACCCAGATTCTGGGTGGTAATTGAACTGACAACCACCGGAGTAGAAAGCAAGATCACTGCACACTTTAGGCTAGTCAGTAAAGCGCACTCTTTGTGGATAATTTACCTACTGAATTGCAATGGAGAATTGTGGCGATTAAGTTTCAATACTTTTTGTACGTAGATGGGATACTTTCACAGTAGTAGGATGTACATAGGTAGTTTCAGTTTGGCTCTTGTTTATGAAGCCTTAATGCAACGAGAATTTGGCATTAGCCTAGCTATTTGACAAGACTATATGACATTTTTTATATCACATTAAAAATGTTTATAATTTCCTCATGTGTGGGTATTACACAAAAATAATACAAACAAAATTAAGACTATATGACTTCATTTTATATTATATACATAAGAATTACCTCAATATAGAATAAGTTGATACAACTGTGTACATAAAAGAAAAATTAAGTATTAACTCTCTGTGTCGACAACTGCTTTGCATTCTATGAAAAAGCTACGTAGAAGGCTGCCGCTGTATATCGGTTGTGTATACTTTGTGATGCTATTTTTAGCCTGCTGGGGCTGCGGATCGCAATGAATGCCATAAATTGGCTTTATTCGCGCATGTTTGTTTTGTACCTATGTGTGTATTTATGTACGTATATATCTGCTCCTAGTAACTCCTCAACGAATATACCACTTTTAACAAATACGTACACAGTCATATAAACACTCATAGACTTGTTTTGGCGGTTTATGGGTCAATATAAAAACTTTTCTTTAAAATAATGTTAAAAAATGTTCAAAATCAGATTGTAAGTAAAGCCTACGAAAACAATATGTTAGTTTTATTTATAGCAATATACAAATTATATTCATATAATATTTAGGAAAGTTTGGAATACGGTAGACCAGGTAGTTGTATAACCAGAAAGAAGCCCACATTTCGAACTGACCTCCCATTTTAACTTTATGTGTTAAAATTCTAGAACACCTATTTATTTATTCCTGACCAAAACCCAAATATAAACTTTCACCCTTAAAAAATAGCAGAATACAAAATTTTATTCCGCATTTCAGCGTCATAGTAAATTTTTTATCGAAAAATTGTTGACATGAATTGATCTCGCTCATAGTTACATTTTAAATGTTAACAAAAGTATTTGTTTATTGTTTGACTAACTAATCCAAAGTATTTTGGACTGCATTATTTGGTTAGAGCTTTTTAATTTAGTATTTTAGGCCTCTAGTTTTACTTGATTGCAAAGTATAAATTGGAAACAAATTATTTGCGTCTAAGTAAAACCATTATAAGAATTTTTGATCGTGTACAAATTAACGCATCTACTCTTCAGTTTTTATCTGTACTAATCTCACGAACAAAAGTTTCTTTTTTATAAAATTATAATATAAAGTAAGTAAGTAGTAAGTAATATATATTTTTCTGTTTCGCTATCGTCATAACACAACACTAATTTGTTATGCCGCAATGCCACAAATGAAGATTTTTTTTTGGAATTTTATGTACATAATGACGACCATTCTGCTATAGTGGACTAGTCGCCTTAGCGGCGGAAGTGGACATAATTTCTGTTCGAGACAGAGCATAGACACCCGATAGCGATCGTTAGTCAATGTGGGAATATTGTCAAGTACCCGCAATAGAACAGCGTGTTGGTTTAGGTTTGAAATCTTTTCCTATGTGAAAAATTAGTTTTGGCACTGTGTGAAGGATTGGAGATGATTTCTTATTTAGAAGATATTTTTTGTCTTTATGTATATTGGTTCTCAAAAAATGAAGAACTATAACAGACCGCTTTGGTGTAATGGTGCAAGTAGTTTCCTAAAACTCCGACGGCTTGCAGGTTCGATTCCCGCTTCTTACCGCTTTGGATGTGTCTTTTTTGTTTGACACTAAGCTCTCGGTCCCGGTTGTTATCATAAATACCTGATAGCAATCGTCACTCATATTAGGGAATATATCCGGCAACTCGAAGTGGAGCAGCGTGGTGGATTAAGCTTCAATTCTTCTTATACATGGAGAAAAAGACCTATGCCCAGCAATGGGCTGTTACAGGCTTAATGCGAAATGCAGAACTAAAATTCATATTATAACCCATAAAGTGTACTTACTGTATCAGTATTTGCTCTTGAGAAACACTAAACACTAGTGTCTGCATTGGAGGCAATTATTACAAGGGTAAAATTAAATTTATATTATGCTCCTAGCTTCGCATCATTACGTTTTGACCTTGTAGGAAACGGGAATACGCGCGCAGAAAATTCAGTACTAACAATAAGAATCTTTACATATTATATATTTAAATAAACTTAAATACTTTATAGTTGCCATATAATATTAAGTCCATGTTTTAGAATCTTTTTTCCGACATGATCCGACATGTCTGTTGAAGATTTTTGCTTGTTTGGTTGGTCTATTTTACTAAATCGCTTCATCCTCATTTAAATTTCATTTTTATTCGTAACACGTTTGCGTGTATTATGAACGTGTTGTTTCAGCGATGCATGGAAACAAACAAGATTGGATTTTATGCTTTTTTTAACGCCGATTATTCTAATTATTCTAAAATTTTTAGACTGGTCTCTAAAAGGGATAAGCACGCCCATTATACGTGAGTCTCCATGACATATTTATTATGTAAGTTTTGTACGTATGATAAATTGTTAAATAAATAAATAAATAAAAAATTATTTAACTCAAATTTTTGTATAAGTGTACTTAGTGTTTAAAAATGATATTGTTAAAAATGTTGTATGAAATAAACAATGTAATATGGATTATTGCTAGTTGTATATTAATTTGTCCTATGAAGTGATTTAAGTTCAATTATTCGATGAGTCAGTGGTTATAGCACCTGTCTGTTTTACCGAAAGTCGTAAAAGTACACTCACTGCAAACGTTTGAAATGTAAATAGACATCATAATAATACATAATGTTTGTCACTGTTTAGGTGTTTGTAATTGCGAAATATAAGAAAAAATATTTTTACTTAAGCACCCTAATGTGTTAAAGAAATTATAATGTAAAAAATATATTCAATGAAGTCAGGAAAATATATTGTATAAATTGACCTTTTTATTTCCAGTATGTGTAATTATGTCACAAAACGAAATATATTAGATATTATAAATAATACACACATTTGGAAGTAATGCATATTTAATGGTTTTTAAAATACTTGTCAAACACAGTCATGTAGTTTTTTTGATTTTTTCGCGGAGCAAACGCTATTTTAAATTTGAAACCTTTGAACTTCACGACGTTGTAAAGATTTTTTCTCGTTTTGTAAAGAAAAACAGCCAAAGGCAATGTGTTGTGGGTTTCATTTTGAGCATTTACATACACAATAGTACTTCAAAAGAATTTCTAAAACCACCAAAAGTATTTTTGTATTTCTATGAAAGGATAAATCGCAAAAAAAGCAGCTGACAAAAAATGTGAAACAGAATTTTCGGTTTCGATAAAAGTAAGGTCTGATCTGATCAGTCTGGGTCAACTCATAATAGTGCTAACATTATTGTGTTAAACATATCGTTTGTTTCTTTACCTAAACGAGTTCGTTTTGAGATATAGCCCTGAGTTTAAAAATATTGGGATATCTTTACTTATTATTAATATCGAGTATGGTCTATCGGTCAAAGGTGTCAAAGGTTACAAGTCTCCACTAAAGTGCTTGCAAGTGAAACTAGAAATACTTCTAGTTTATTATAAATGTGTTTTTATCGAAAGACGTTAGCATCGTGTACTCGATCGTGTCCGACACCCGGCGACACCTCGGACACTTGTGATAAATGACATGCAATTGTGTGCTCCAACGCCATCTTATTGTAGTTTCGGCCATCGATCATTCTCAATCCTATTGGCAGGTCCTTTATAGACCGGAGGTGTTCGGGTTTTTTATTTTCACAATAGGAAATATTATATGCTAATGAAATCCTACATTATTGCGAAGCGTTAGAAATGTTTTTGGAACATTGATATTTTTTTGTATTTGATTAAATATCTTTGTTTCGCATTTATCAGGGATCGTATTGGCTTCGTTTATGATTTCCGTAATAAATTTTAGCATTTGAAGAAACTTTGAGGATAAAGTAAGGTTTTCGGCACCGTAGCTAAGGAACGGGTTGAGTTATAATTATTTCTGAAGTTGTTTAAAAATACAGTTATTTAAATAAGTAGATATTGTATTAGTGTAGTCGAAAAATCTAGATGTTGTAGTATGCTTTTGTGACTAAAAAATAATAGTATATTTCTGTAGTTACGATAGCTTACAACAATAACTAAAGTCTAGACGGCACAATGGGTAGAACTCGATTGTACCTATCTATTCGATAGTAAATGCGGGAGCAAATCTAGTTGGGAGTTGGTCTGGCTAATTTTAAGGGTTCCGTACCCAAAGGGTAAAAACGGAACCCTATTACTAAGACTTCATTATCTGTCCGACCGTCCGTCCGTCTGTCCGACCGTCCGTCCGTCCATCCGACAGTCCGTCCGTCCGACCGTCCGTCCGTCTGTCACCGGGCTGTATCTCAAGAACGGCGATAGCTAGACAGTTGAAATTGTCACAAATTATGTATTTCTGTTGCTGCTATAACAACAAATACTAAAAACAAAATAAAATAAATATTTAAGGGGGAGGGGGGGGGTCTCGCATACAACAAACGCGATTTATTACCTACTTTTGCTCGATATCAATAAATGGTAACAGGTAGGCACTTGAAACATTCACAAAATACTTAATTGTATATTTAATTAAATAATAATTATAATAAAATTAAAATTAAAAAAATATTTAGGGGGCTCATACAACAAAAGTGACTTTTTGCCGCTTTTTGCCCGATATTAAAATCAATGTACCTACTGTTGTTTACCTAGTCAATGGTACGGAACCCTTCGTGCGCGAGTCCGACTCGCACTTGGACGATTATTAAGAACGAAATTTGTATTTATAATTAATCTCGTTCTTTATATCATCACAGCCTTGCAAATTTAGTTGAAACGGACACTTCTTCCCAAAAAATTAGATCTTTACGCGAAAATGAAACATTTAGAACACAATTTAGATGCATACATATACATCTAATAAGTCTTAAAAATATATTTATAAAGAAAACGATAACCAAGTAATATACAAAACTAAAGTCTAAGAATCAAAGTCAACTAAATTAACAAGAATCATAAAACTAAAGGGGAGTTCAGAAACAGATCATGGGAATCGAAAGCTATTACGCTCTATCAAATCGCGCCAAAATTAGGATAACTCGTATAATATTACAACACCTCGTTTGGTAACAAATGATCTATTGGAGGATTCTTTATAAAACCCACTTCATAAATCATTCGAAATAATAAAGTTGGATGACATAAAAAAGTTTAGTGGATTTGGTTCATGAATCAAATAACATAATGGTTTTTACTTAAACCTTTACCTTCATAATCAGATGTTTAATGGATAACCTGTTAATGTTACTAAAATAAAATCAAATAAAAAATTACTTTATTTATGTACCTAGTCTTCCCACCGTGCCTCGGAGAGCACGTTAAGCCGTCGGTCCCGGTTGTTATCATGTACACCTGATAGCGATCGTTACTCATAGTAGGAAATATATCCGCCAACCCGCACTGGAGCAGCGTGGTGATTCCCCACTCGATTATTAAAAAGTTATGATAGCATGTTATTTGTTTTATCTGTAGATGGTGCAATTAAATGTACTTATTTTTTTGTAGTTATAGGAGCTTGTATATAAAACATTTGTAAATTTCATTGTACACATATTTACAGTAGGTATTTTATTAATCTTACAGTGACTTTTAATATGACTTTTTTTTAAATAGGTACTTACAAGAATTTAAAAAATTACACTGTTGATTTATTTTTAACAAAGCCTTTTATACCGCGAGCAGGATGCAAGCGTTCTTCACTATCTAAATAGCAGCTATTGTGGTCAAAATTCGAGTCTTTTTGAAAAGAATACATATTAAATAAGCTGCCTTATCTAGAGTCGAGCCGGAAGGTATAAACGGGCGTTTGCCGGTCGTCGGCCGTTAAGCCGGGGAGTGGGAATGGGCTTTTAGATCGATGTTGAAATTTTTTTTCCTTTTATCTGATAGTTGACAATATTTCATGTTACCATTTTTAATGTTATATTTTATTAAATGAGTTGAAAACTGCCGAAGAGCGTTCTTAAAATTTTTCATTTATATTTTTTTATTCGTCTTGACAATGATTGTGATTACTTGCAAACGAAAAAAAACCGACTTCAATTTACATTGACAAGTAACAACGTTAGTAGTAAAAAAAATTGTAATTTAAATACGCATTATTAGGGATAATTCAAAAAGTACTCGTCGGATTTCGATCAAATTTAAATGGCACCAAACGACTAGCTGATGCTTGTCGATTAAAAAAGAATCATCAAAATCGGTACACTGGTGTATTGAGAAACTCCTTCTTTTTTGAATTCGTATAATCTATCTTATTAAGTCTGTATTATTTATTTATAAGTACTATAAAACAAGAATTGTGAAGGATAGTATGGTGAGTTTGATGTCCACTTAGACAAATGTATTTAATGCAATATTGTTGTTTTGTTGAACTAAATCAGTGTATCTGCTGTTACATTTAAAGAGAACTTACAAATTTAACCTTTAAAAGTAAGACTAAAAATTAACATAACATAACATAACAATACACTTTATTGTACACCAAAACAGAAATAATACATATCAGATTTTTTACAAAATATCATAAGGTACAAAGGGCGGCCTTATCGCTGAAAAGCGATCTCTTCCAGGCAACCTGGGGCAGAGGAGATGGTATTGTGTCGGTGTAGGTGTACAAATTGTGACATAAACTTATAAATATATTTACTTAAACACATATACACATAAATACATACATACATACATATAAACATACATAGACAGATACATACATACATACATACATACCTATATATATTTTTATTCACGTTGAGTATCAAGAAAATGCTTCCTGACAGCATTTTTAAAAGTAGAAAGCGATTGTACACGTCTAATATTCAAGGGTAAAGAATTCCAAAGTCGAGAAGCTTGAACAGTGAAAGATTTAGTATAGAAGGAAGAGGAGTGAGAGGGAATGTTAAGAAGTAAGCTCTCCTCAGAACGAAGACTGCGTTCATGGGAATCAGTAAGAAATTGAAATCTTTGCTTTAGATAAGCAGGTGCAACAGGGTTAAATAGAATAGAGTAAAGTAAGTTGAGAATATGCGTATTCCTGCGAAAACGAATTGGGAGCCACTTGAGTTTTTTACGGAATTCAGAGATATGATCGTATTTTAAATCTATACTAATATAATAAAGCTGAAGAGTTTGTTTGTTTGATTGTTTGTTTGTTTGTTTGTTTGATTGTTTGTTTGTTTGTTTGTTTGAACGCGCTAATCTCAGGATCTACTGGTCCGATTTGAAAAATTCTTTCAGTGTTAGATAGCCCATTTATCGAGGAAGGCTATAGGCTATATATCATCACGCTAAGACCAATAGGAGCGGAGTCCACGCCGACGAAGTCGCGCGCAGAAGCTAGTTAGTAATATGAAACCAAAAAACGTACCGAATTGAAATCTCCCTGAATCAATTTTCTTTTCTTTGTTTCGTCGTTTAAAAAAATTAATTAATCGATATAAAAGTCAGAAGTTAACCTAATAAATTAGTAGTCTCAACTTTATCAATCCCAGATCACGTTCCAGTTAGTTCGTATTCGTTTTTACCGAATTCCTCTAGAACTTCGAACTCGGTACTTTTGTAGGAATTTTTAATTGCAAAAAGTTCGAAGCAATTATCCACTGCGGTCTGATTAATTTGTCATTTTAAATGTTCTTATCGTCTTTATCTTATAGAAAAAAAAAAAACTTGTAAAGTATATTAACGTGTAATATATGTAGAATTGATCTTTATATAATTATGATTTTATTATAATTTTAAACGGAATAAAACATTACGTCAAGTATTATATATATTAGTGTAACTAAGTCCGTTTTTGGTGTAATATTTACCTGTGCGTCAAAAGTCCACAAATACAATAATCATAATAAACATACACGTCTCAAACTTAACGATTTCTAGTTGTAACGTAACAAATAAACACAATTCAGTTCTAATTTATTAGTGCCATAAATTTTAAGATAACAAACGCATAAATTGAAATGTGAGTTGACACGTAAACATAAAACAGTCAAGTTAATGTACAAAAATGGCTCAAATCCATTAGGGACTCAAATTTTAAGTTGTACTTAAGAATAGAAATTTATTAGTTGGGAACTCAAACAGTTTTTAGCTAGTTGTTAAAATATTAGAGTGATAAATTTTATATTCGAGACAGGCTTAAAATTTTGTGTTGACAGATTCGATAAAACGATGATAAGGAAACGTTCTAAGGGCCAGTTTCCACTGATTGAAACAATCGCGATTAGTTAGGAAATTGCTTTTCACCAACATAAACTAAACGCAGTTAGAGAATAAATGAGTTTAAATTCTAAAACGACCGATTTTTGGCGTTTAGTGGTGTAAACACGTTTTGTCTAGTGCTTCTAACGGTCTAACCTATTAAAAACAAATCTTGTCAAGTTGTCATATGATATATACTGATACTCGAGGTTATAGTAGTGTATCTCTTTTCATGATTCCTTGAGGTATGGGGATGGTTGTTACGGAGAGAAATTTTAAAAGGAAATTGCCTGAAAAAAAAAGTCTTAAAACAACACTTTGCAGTATTCCCGTACAAATGATTCGTAATAATAATTAAACGAAAGCCAAGATTAGAATCGAATTATAAATTCGATTAAGCAAAGCATAGCTTTATTAAACAGTGGAACCCGGTCCTAAGGGTTCGAGACTCGGGTAAGCATGTGAGTGGGTTTTTTTTGCTGTAATTACAGGACGCCAGAGTTGCCATCACAAAGTTTTAAGCTACCGTGTTTCGGAATAAAAATTACAAAATTGACGTGTATTTACTTTACATTAACACATAAGGTTAAAAATGACAATAATCGGTTAAATAACTTCCTTTTGAAATCGGGTGAATAATACATTATTCTCCACAACTGTCATACAAATTTATCGTAACTAACATTTTTTCTTCGGCTTTATTCAATGTATATTGGTTTTTTCCTTATATTGTTTATCTTTTGTTGTGTTTTGTTTAATTGATTTACGCAATTTCCTTTGGATCGGATAAAAGTGCTTACAGCCAGTAAAGCTCAATTTATTGAGGAAGTAATAATTTTATTCCTTGGTTTTGTGTTGCACTATAATGACTTATAAACTATCGATTAAATTATTGGGAAGAAACAATTATACATTGGATTGCAGTATCTTTGAACACGGCAATGAACCGAAGATATCCAAATTTCCTTGTGACACGGGAGTTGCTGTGAGGATGGGAACACTGCAGGGCGCGTTGGTGGACGTGTTAGGGTGGGGGAAAAACAGACGCGAGATTTGAATAAATACGATGGGGAGTTTGAATTGGGGCAGTCAGTTTCGGCAGTCAGTTTCGGCAGTCAGTTCGACAGTCGGGATTCGATTTTGAATTCGAAGTACAGTAACGAGAGCCCTCGGCTGGCAAAGCTATGGAACTTCTGACTTAGATTAATGATAGAAATACCTAAAAGGTATTTTTTAGATCTGGTTCAGAGATTTCATTAGCGTAAGCTGGCCGAGTGGCAATGTAGCTTCAGTGTAGATCGCGAATTAGTTTTAATTTATTTTTTACTGATTATTATTAAGTGCAATTCTTTATTATAAAATTTTAATTGTAATCCGCTAAATAAATTCAGTGAAAGACCTGTGATGAAGCGCTCCTGATTGGTTCGATGCACATTTATATTTTATATATTTGCATGTAAAACAATTACATAATTTAGATTCGTTAGGATATAAATCTGTGAGTCACCAATTAGTGTAGGATTAAAATGACGCATGTTTGTTTTTCTGCATGTTGTGGTTCTGTTACTAATTTTTATAACTTTTACGGAGATTCTTAATAAAAGATATCTAATGAATTATTAGTTAGGTTTACATCGAAACTATTAATTATTGATTGATTATTGAAAGGAATTATTATCTAGGTTTACATTGATATTATTAATTATTGATTAATTACTGAATGAAATTATTATGAAAAGGTTACATTGATACTATTAATTATTGATTGATTATTGAATGAAATTATTATGAAATAAGCCTTATGACCATAATTATATTGAATTTAACTGATAGAATGAAATCTAACTTAAGTAAATAATCACAATATGATGTTGATAGGATAAAACGAAATTACATTCGTTTGACTTTAAAGTACATATATAAATTGAATGAATCTTGGTTAAACCTATCATATTAGATATTAAGGGTTAAATAGATTTTCGTTAGGGTGTATTTAAATAATGAAATGAAATTTTACTATGTCATTACTTTGGAAGTAGATAGAGTAGTGGATATTTCTATAATATGACCTATAAACAAACTAATGATTAGTTGTCGTATCTTATTGAATATTCTCTACATATAAATATGCTTCTAATGAGTGTATATGTATGTATGTATATGTATATATATATATATATATATATATATATATATGTATATTTGGCTTCATTTTGACATTACACAAACTTTTGTAGTTCAAACATTAATTTAAGGACTTGTAGTTGTTAAATATATGTTGGAACGAGGTAACAAAGTAGGTTGTAGTCTGGAATGTGTTCAAGGATACTTTTAGCTCTTGAATACATTCTAAGATGAGGTAATTATACACTGAACCTTGACATTACACAACTATTGTAGTTTTGAACATTAATTTAAGAATTTATGTTCTTGAATGGGTGTCGAGACGAGGTATCTGGTAGACTGGAGTGTCTCATTCTCACGATGATTTTCATTGAACTAAATAAACTATGTTAAGGTGAATCCATAAATGTTTGTATTCGCCAGTGTTTTATTATAGGTTTCCCTATAAGGCTTGGCCTGTCTAAGCCCCAGTTCATCGCGTCATCTATGCTAGGTAGATCCTAACCTTGGCCTATCTAGTAGAGAAAGTTGCGTGTACTTCCTACCAACCTCTGCGTTTGTGTTTGCCTAACTGAACTATGTTCTTGGTAAATACTATACGTACGTTTCCTTATCTATGATAAGAGTTCCTCATCTTTGATGAGAGACATTGGACAAACTCCACCAAACACCTAGTGTATGGTCGTTGTTTGAACTGCAACAAAGGTTAGTAGTTTATATTTGGACAGTGGTATGAAGTTCTATTTTGGACTAATAGAGAAACATATTCACTTTTCCAATTAATTTATTGCTAATTTTTGTGGACGGTCTCTGTTAAGTCCTAAAAGCGGATTTACTGAGATTTAGCCAAGCCTTAATCAAGCCCTCTTGTGTTTTTCAAACATACAAACATTGATGGATTATAAAACCTATTAAATATACATTCTCTTTTCATTGTGAAAATGAGATACTCTCAGAGATTCTGATTGAGTAAATGAATATGTTATATTTTAATTGTTTTATTTATCTCTCGACACTACTATGTCCTTGATAAATCCATTCAGTTCCTAAGAGAGCCTGATATATTCAAATGTTTAACAACTTAATTACTGGTTCAATGTTTCAATTGAACAACCTATTCTGGTTAATGAATGCTGTTTCGTTGAGTGCTGTGAGTCATGCAAGGACAAACCTACACACTACACCTACTCTACATGTTGGTCTTATACCTTTAATTATTCTTAACTTCCTTATAGGACACTCGAAAGGCTGCGTTGTCGCAAGTCGCTCGTCGCCGACGACCCATCTCACAATGGTGGCGATGCTTGACAATATAGCTGACTATAGACTCGTAACTCAGTAGGTCTTCCTATGGGAACTTACACTACACAATCCAATTGTGGCAAAAGTAGTAGGTTTCGTGATCGAATTTCAAAGTAGTTGTGTGACCGAAGTTCCCGTATGGGCTAGTAAGCACACAATGAAAAGATCAGTAGACACGATCTCCTTTTGTTCACGTGGAACACATCTTAATACCATGTCTGATTACAGCTTGGTAATTACATCAACTCTAGTAATTCACTGGTTATGTCTATATGACGTCCCAAGGGATTACTCAAATACAGTCATTGCATGATTGTGCTGCAGCGGTATGAAACAAGCATTTGTTAGACAGGATATATTTCCGTCTAACTTACTGTAGAAAATTGGGACCTCTCATTTCCTACCTGCTACCTTTCTTTTGATTTGATAGCACCAACGTTGTGCCTAATTTAATTTAGAGCCTTCAGCACGGTGTGGATCGGTTAGGGTCGGAGGGGTTATGGTGGTTGCGACCCTCGGGTTCAATTGAACCCGACCTTTTAATTCCCTAATACCTATAAACCCTATCCTAACAGATTAACACATACAAACAAACACTACATATTTATTTTTCACAATTATCTGAGATAATTTATTAACTGAATAAATTATTTCAAGATAATTAATAACTATATAATATGTATTTAATCATTATTTCAATTACTTATATATTCTTATTTATTTCATTTGTTTAGAGTTATTAGAATCTATCTATTATATCAGGTTTGAACTAAAAATACATGTAAAAGAAACTTAGACACTATTCAATTAATCAATGTCATTATAGAATATCCTATAAATAATTATTTAACTTTATTTCTATTTTAGCTATCTAGATTCACTAAAAATATTAGCAATTATAATTTACACATTCTTAAGGAGACGTCAGATATTTAGTTAAACAGTAGGTGATAGTTATTTCTAAATAAATAAGTCTATTACTATTTATTCTTAACGGTTCTAATTTACTAAATTTTATTAATTCCTAATTAATTTACTAATAAGGTGTTATAAAGTTTAATATCTTTCTTTCCTTTTAATAGTATTCCAGAAGTTAGTTATCTATAGTATTTATATCACTGGTAAGTGTAAATATCTTTTCAATTAAATTTTAGGATAAATTAATTTCAGTAATTTAATGTCATTGTGCAGAGATGTTATTTTAAATTAATGGCTAGGTAGGATGTTAGTTAGAGTTTATATAGAAATCAAGGCTTCTAATAACATATACTATGTCTTTCCTTCGGCATACCATAAAAGGAACTGAAGTTACTCTGAAACAAAAATCAAACACAACGTAGAGTCCTTCTTTATACTAGACGATCACAATTATAAGGCCAAAGATAATTGATATCCTCTTAAGCTTAATATTAGCTTGTAACGCCACTACCATGATAGTGTTACAAATTGGTCTTCGTGACCAGGATGTTATAAATTTATATATGTTGGGGTCTTTCTCATCACACCCCATATCATATTATAGTATCATTACAAAATGGTGCCGTGACCAGGATATGATAATGGGTCTTAGGTCATCCATAGGAGATCATTACAAAATGGTGCCGTGACTAGGATTATCATAAGCAAGATGATTAGTCATCGGAGCACCATAAGTATAGATTCGTTACAAAATGGTGCCGTGACCAGGATATTTATGGTTGCACAAATGCCGGAGTAAGCGAGTATCTTAGAAGCTTTAATGTAACTTTTCAAAACATTTACAGTGAATAAATGTAATGCCAGTGATAAAATGATAATAGTTGCACTGATAGTTAACAAGAATATACATGTACCATTGATTGCATTTTGAAGAAGACACAAAGCATATTACTTAACAATTCTTTAAGTCATTTTACACAAAATAAGATAAACCTATTAAATTTATATTATGTAAGCACATTAACTTGTTTTAGACAATCTAAAAATGGATCTATAGGTATATAGCATCTTGGCGCAGTTAGAATTACAGTTAGGTACATAAATCTAAATAAATCTGTTTTAAGAGTAATATTGAAGAGATGTTTAATACTTAAAAGTTGCATTAAGTTTCTCAGTAATAAGATTTAAATGGTCAGACCATAGCAGCCTACTGTCTTATGTATTATTACTAATGATGGATAGTTACATATTTAAATAATTATTTATTCATGAAATTACATGAAAGTATCTACCTACACAACATTACTAAAATTGACTAGTAGTATATTGAAGTGTGTCTCAAGCACATCTAATTATTATCTGATTATTATTATATTATCGTCAATCAATAGACATTGCTAGGATAGTTAATAAAATTTAGATTGTATTAATTAAATATTGATAGGGAATTTTTAAATAAAAGCCTGCAGTAAATTTTAATATTACTTACAGATACAAATTATTCTAGGTTATGTACAATTTAAACTTATTTTTCACATTTAGTCACTGACGCTGAAGTAATTTCCTTCTTTGCTGAAATTGTTCCCAATAGTTATGCGTTGGACATCCTTAGGGGCTGGCTAGATGTATGTGGATGTTAGGCTGAAATGGTAGTATTCAATAGTATTAAAAATATGCGGACATAATGTGAAGATAGAATGTATTAATATTATAGTTAGTGCAAATTGGAAATTAATTATAATATTAACTAACTGTGGAATTAACTTTTATTCATTTATTTACAGAGACTGTACAGGAAAGACTATGTATTTTGGTATATTTATTCATGTTAATGTTAGATTTTAGAAATAATTAAGCGTAGTCATTGCCATCATAGCAAATTATACTTAGTTTAAATAACAGATTTTAAAGTATAGAAATTCAGTGCATTTTAGTCATGTGTGCGAGAATGTACTGGTTAAATAGAAATTGAATTAGGTTATGAAGGTAACAGGGTTATTTTGACCTTGAATTTTAGGAATTGACTGGAACTGTTTAAGATAATTTTATTTATAAAAAGAGTATAGCTTACCGAATGACATAGCATTCATAAGAACTATAAAACCAATTCATGAATCCTTGGAACTTGGTACTTATAAGTTGTTTGTTAAATGAAATAGAATTTGTCCTTTTATTTCAATAAACGTTCTTCGTAGGTATCTTTTAGTCACAATAGCTTAATAGGTTAGGTTGTAAACATGGCACTCTTATTCAGACTCTTTATGTATACTTCAATTCTATTCTAATATACTAAAGAACCAATAAATTTGCTTATAAATAATCAATTATCAGTTGTCTAAAAGGGATCGTACAGAATTACAGAACTACTTAATTAAAATCAAAAATATGTGTTTGTGACCATAGATTATATATAACTTTTAACTAGTTTGTGACATTAAAGTTTGCGTTTCAAAAACGGTTACAATAAAATCTTTTGAAAAAGTTCTTGTTTTAAATATTAATAAGACATTACTGAAAAAAATTTTAGAACATTTTTTTTATGAACATTATTATTACAATTTTATTTATTTTAATCTATTATTATTTTGTTAGCTTTCTTCGTATTTTTGAACTGTCAGATGTCAAAGTGAAGGAAACTTTTATTTCAAATTTGAATTGAATAATGAATAGAATTTTGTATTAACCTTGTTAACTACTAGTGTTTATATCAGAGGATGTGTGGTTTTAAAAGTATTTTGATTGAATGAGTGTCTTGGAGCATTGGTTATTCAAATTATTCATAGTAGGTATCACGGAAAGTCGAATATCAGTAGATAACATTACTAAAATACCACCAACATTTTAAAATGCTAAAATTGAAAAAATGTACAACTACGGATGTTCTATTGTTTTATTAAGCTAACCGTAATAAAAACTGGCCGGGTCAGGCCTAAGGGATGTTTCTCTGTACAAAAAAAAAAAAAAAAAAAACGATAGCGCTATAAACATCTGCAATGACCTTTTTGCCAGGTAGCTGAATTTTACAGCGAGCACAAGTTTTAAGTCAGACAAAATTGTTTAATAATATTTACTAGAAAGAATTTGAAATTGCATATAAAACTTAAAATATAGTTTCATTCTTACATAGAAATTAATAGATATTTTTACAACTCTATGGTGATTAAGTAAGATTAATGTAGTAATTGAATATCAAATATATAGTAGGCATGAGGCGTATTTATCGTCATTGGTATGAATACTCGTTATTTAAAAGTCACAGTCTGTCACTGTGACTAGATTCGAGAAATACTCGTGACTGTGTTTTTCATCTCACTTGTACTTAAACGAATACACTAAGAGGAGGTGAGACAACCGTAGTATTTTTAATGTATGAATATAACAGTGCCACCTGGTCTCCGTAATTTCAAGGAACGCTAGTTTTTAGAAAATATCAACTAAAAAATAGTTCTTTTGTCTCATTTATTTCCGACATCAAGTAAAGCAACCAAATTAAACCTAGACCGATATTTTACTAAATTACGCTATCGCGCCACCTATTGTGAAATACGTGTAAGTAGTTAAAGTTAATCAAATCTTTAAATATAAAATGTAACAACTAACTTATTTTTAGTTTAGAATAGCATTAATAATACAAATATAATAAACGGATTAGGTATACTCATTCAATAATAGATATCTACATAACAACTTTGCAACTGCGCTAAATTATCTTCTAATATTTAGTGTTTGCGGAAAGTAAAAATAGATGGCATTTTAAAAGGTAATTATACTAGTAGGTAACTACTTTATTTATAATTAAAAATATCGCGCCATCTGTTATCTGCTTATTTATAAAAAGCTAGTAATAATAAATGTAATATTTACATAGGTAGGTACCTACATAACGTGATCTGTAAGCGAAGCGAATGTACCTACCAACAGGTTAAACAAACGTATGACGCCATCTGTTATCCCTAACTTTAACAATGCAAGTATATCAAAATATCATCAACATCTCGCTCGTTCTTAAGCGTTTACGCTAAGAGGTGAGACAAACATTAGTATTTTTAATACCTGAGCATACAGCGCCATCTTGTTCCCGTTCCTATAGTTTTAGAAAATATCATCACCATCTCGCTCGTTCTTAAGCGTTTACGCTAAGAGGAGGTGAGACAAACTTAGTATTTTTAGAATACCAATATCGAGTAGTCGCGAACCTAGTATTTTGTCACTGGTATTTATCACTGATATTTTAAAATAACAGTCACTGTGATAACTAGTATTGCCGTGTACCTAGTACGACACAGCTCTAATTATATAGTTGTAGAAGGATTGGTAGCGACATCTGGTGGACAAACGTGAATTAATATCGATGTAAAAAAGGAGCGGCATGTCTGCTTACGAAGGGAATGGTTAGTTGTGCTATGTGTTCGTAGATGGCGTTGACAAAGATTTTTACTATAATTCCAAAATGTTTCATATCGGTAACGCCATCTGTTGAGAGTGAGCGGTATTGAAAGGTTGGCTTTGAAGTAGAAGTGGCGCGGTATTGAGTGGAGATTTGGAAGTGTTTATTGTGAAACAAAGATGGCGTGGTTGGTTGTCATATTTCATTTGAAGGTATGATAGTTGAATTTTAATTAAACTTGTAAACATTTAATATTTTAAAATTAAAACTAAGTTTTAAAATTGCAGAATCCGGTCGACTTGATAAAATTTCAATAAAATATTAGAAGTTTAAAAGGTGATTAGAAAGAGATAGTTTTGTGTGAACATTTGGAAAGTTTATTTAAATTAAACTCAAATTAAATAAGAGTGCAGTGAATCTTTTTTGAATTAGAATAAATTAATTAAAATTTAGATAAACATTATCAGTGTTACATTTGAAGCAAATTAAATCTATAACAATGCCTAGGCGTCAATCTAAAGCTAGTCCTGTTGGAACCAAGTCAACCAACTCTAATAACAAGCGAGTGTCTGCAGTTAGACCTGCTACTAAAGTAAGGAAGATTAATTCTTTACATTACATATCTCGAATGATGGAAAAGGCAATGAATAACATCAATAATAAAATCTCGGAGTTGGAAAATAGAATGTCTACTTCTAGTGGATCATCGGACAATGTTATGCCGAGAGAAAATTTTATTCAACCTATCATACAGCCGGGAACATCAACGGTATACTATCCAGTGGCGCAGATGCCTACGGAAAGACCTAAGTTTCCATTTAAAGGAAAACATCCTGTGACGTTCATCGAAGACCTGACTGCTTATTTAAGAAGGTCTGCACCAGAGGCGAGAGATATAATAGACATTGTCATAGATTGTCTTGAAAATGAATCGCGAAATTGGGCGCGTATTTATAGAGATAGATGGACAGTGTTTGAAGACTTCAAAAGGGATTTTTTAGACACATATTGGGGCGAGGCTGAGCAGAATGAATTAAGAAGACGAATCAGTCAGAATTCGTGGGACGGAGTTCAGTCTATGTTAAGCCATTTCATTACTTTATGTGGGCAAGCGAAGATGTTGACGTATCCTATTCAAGAGAGACAATTGATAAATGACATTATGAATCATTTTCCTAAAGATGTTCAATATGCTTGGTCAACAAGTAATTACACATCGATTCTTCAAGCTACGGAGTTTTTACGAAAGTTAGATAACATTAATAAGCAAAATAACTTCAGTAGTGGCATTAATGCCCATTCTAGCAGCGTTCAAAGATCTGAGATGGCAGTTCAACAGCAGAATGGCAGAGGCGGTCTCAACCGGAAGCGAATTATGAACACTAGATCAATGAGTAAGGTGATACCAAACAAGAAGAATAGCATTAATGGTACGAATAGAGTAGATAATGATAACAATGTTTCTATAGAAAACTCTGTATCAACAGAGAATTTAAACTAGTAAGTGTTGATGTGACAGACCCCGGTACATCAACTTTAGTAGGGGCGAACAGTACATCAGTAGCTTTAAGAATTATGCTTAAACTCGGGTGGGAACCTGGACAGACATTAGGTAGACATAATAATGGTATACGTAAACCAATCATAGCTAAGGGACAATATTGTAAATCAGGGTTAGGCTCAGGATTAAATAAAAATAATTCAACAGATTTCAAGTATAGAATCATACAAACATTAAAAAATCAATCGGAAATAGATAATGAGTCGTTAGTGCAAACCGAAGCAGTCTTTTCATTATTTGACGAGGAAGATAATATTACCGCGGATAAATTAGAAATAATTAAATCTGAGATTGAAGTGATAATATCTGGTAAACGAGTCATATGTTTAGTCGATACAGGGAGTGACATAACCTGCATTTCAGAATCATTTTGGGAATCTTTAAAATCATTAACTGGGAACAAATTAGACATGTTACCTGTTAAGCCGATTCAGATACGTGGAGCAGTAGGACAAAAGAGTGCTAAAATACAACAAATGGTTTTATTGCCTGTAAGATTTGGGGTAATTGATTTAGAGATTAGATTTTTTATAGTACCAAAATTAGTTCATTCAATGATATTAGGATTTGACTGGCTTATGGCAAATAATGTTAATATTAAATTACAAGAGCCATCCATAGGGTTAGTTATCGAACATAGAGATCAACGAGTATTAATTCCGTTTATTAAATATAATTTTGAGGAAAAGAGAATTTGTGATATTACAAAGGTAGATAATAGCTTTGATTTCAATAAATATTTACAAGAAATAAAGACGGGTACACCTCTTAAAGGAACTCAATTAAATAAATTAAAACAGATTCTAATTAAATATAGCGAAGTATTTGTTAAAAGGTTAGGTAGAGCTAATTGTTATCAACATATTATCAAAATGATGGATCATAGTCCGATAATTAAACGGTCTTATCCTGTTCCGTACGCGTATAGACAAAAAATGGAAGAAAAATTAGCCGAAATGGTTGATATGGGAATAATATCTAGAGGTTCAACACCGTATTGTAGTCCGTTAACTTACACCTTAAAATCTGATGGTTCAATTAGAGTTCTACTAGATGCACGTGAAATCAATAAATACATGATAGCTGAGTCGGAAGCACCTCCGATGCAAATAGATGTTTTAAATTCATTTCATGGGGTTAATTATATTAGTATAATAGACTTGAATAATGCATATTTTCAAATTGCCATTTCTGAGGATAGTAAAAAGTATACCGGGTTCACATTTAATGGAAAATCTTATATGTATAATGTTTTACCACAAGGACTTAAGACTTCAGTAGGAAGTTTCAGTAGGGCTATGGACTTAATATTAGGGCCTGAAGTTAGACATTTTTGCGTGAATTATCTAGATGACCTTGCTATCTTAACTCAAGGAACGTTAAATGAACATTTAGAACATATTGATATAATATTAAACAAATTAAAGTCAGCGGGGTTAACATGTAATCTTGAAAAATGTAAATTCATATGTAAAGAAGTTAAAATGTTAGGACATATTATTTCTACCGAGGGAATTAAAACTGACCCAGAAAAAATAGAGTCTATTAAGAATTTCCCAGTTCCCAAGAAAATAAAACATTTAAGAGCATTTTTAGGACTCTGTAATTATTATAGGCGGTTCATTCCTGATTATAATAGTATAATTCAACCCTTATGCCAATTATTAAAAAAGAGCAAAGGATGGACTTGGACTTCAGAAGCACAAGTAGCCTTTGAAAAATTGAAAAATAGTTTTTTAAAGACAATAATGTTGCATCATCCGGATATGTCTAAACCTTTTTATTTACAAACAGATAGTTCGGGAGTAGGTCTTGCGGGGGTTTTATTTCAGTACGATGAACAAGGGGAAATGAAAATATTAGGCTATTGTAGCAGATCTCTTAGGGGCGCCGAATTAAGATGGACTGTTACTGAACAAGAGTTTTGGGCTATAATTTATTGTTTAAGGAAGTTTGAAACCTATTTGAGGGGCGCAAAGCTTATAATTAGAACTGATCACAAAGCATTGACGTTTGTTAGGACATGGAAATTGTATAATAGTCGAATAATTAGGTGGATATTGTTTCTCGAACAATTCGATTATAGTATCGAACATATAAAAGGTAGAGATAATGTCGCTGTTGATGTGTTATCTAGGTTCCCACCTGATTCATCAATGATACAAGAAGATAGAATCTATTGTCCTGAAATACATTATATGGAAATTAATAAAAATAAAACATTGATAACAAACTTAAAAAATATATCTAGTTTTCAATCTAACGATAATGAAGTACAGTTGATAATGGATATTATAAATAATATTAGTAATAATCATAGTGGTAGAATAAATAATATTGCTAAGTGCTGTTATATCAAGAATGGAGTGTTATATTTTAAAATTGATTCAGATAAACATGTAATTTACTTACCCTCTCAGTTACGAGAGGAAGTAATTTCTCAAATTCATAAAGAAATGGGACATCAAGGGGTTTTTAAGGTACTCAAATATCTTAAGGATAGATTTTATTTTCCTAATATGCATAGAACAGTTAAAGTATTATTAAAGACTTGTCATCTCTGTCAAGTTTCTAAAAGTGATAATATAAAATATGTAGGCAAATGTAAATCTATTGTGACAGAAGAAATAGGTGACTTAGTTATGGCAGACTTATATGGACCATTGCCGAAAGGACGGTTTGGTTCTGCTTATATATTTGTAATTCAGGATTCATTTAGTAAATTTGTTAAATTATATGATTTGTCTAAAGCCACTTCTCGTTCAGTTATTACAAAATTAAAACAATTTGTTAAAATAATTAAGCCTAAAGTAATTATGACTGATAATGGTAGTCAATTTTCATCAGAAAGTTGGAAACAAACTTTAAAAGATATGGGTATAAAACCTATATTTACAACTGTAAGAAATCCTCGACCTAATACGACAGAGAGGGTTAACAGAGAACTAGGACGTTTATTTCGAACATATTGCCATAAAAATCATAAAAGTTGGGTAACGATATTAAATAAAATCGAAACATTATATAACAACACATTTCATGAAAGTACGGGATTTACTCCTAATGAAATATTATATGGATTGAGTAATGACATGTCATTTGATAGTTGTTTGCCTCAATTAAATAAGTCTAAAGATATTAATCAAATTAGAATTCAAGTTAGGAAAAATTTAAAAGATAACAGTATTAAACGACAAACTAAATTTAATAGGTCCCATCGTTTAATTGAATTTCAGATTGGAGATTATGTAAAGATTCGTAAAGTAAATAAGTCAGAGGCTCAAAAGAAACTTATAAAAAAGTTTCAATTGCTGTATGAAGGACCTTATGTAGTTAGTGCGATTCCATTTGCAAATGTTTACACATTAATGGACCCTATAACTAAAGAAATTAGAGGGAACTTTAATACAATACATCTAAATAGATATTATCAATAATAAATTGATCACGATCAATTATAGATGTTATCAATGTTTAACTGTTGATATAAACAATTGAATTAATAATGTGGAATTGAAAAGGATAGATTTTAAACTAGAATATCAATAAACTTTATTGAAGATTTATTATATTTTCACAATAATTTAATGTCAAAACTATAGATGATTTTATAAGGAAATGAATTGCACTTAAAATAAGTTAGATATGTAAGAGATTAGGTTATTAAAATAGTAATTAAATGATTAAAATAGATAGTAATAAGTTAGATAAGTGTAATTGTAATTAGGTTTAGTTATGAATAAAAATAAAAATTAGGGAAATGATGGGTCAGGGAAATGACTCAACTAATTTTATTGGAGCGCTTAAAGGTCCTCACATAATTATATAACAATTTAATTTTCAACTGACTATTAAGTCATATATAAATTTTTTTCTTCCATCAATTCTTAACTTATTAAGCGCTAGCTTAATAGAAATAACAATTTAATTTTCTACTGACTATTAAGTCATATATAATTTTTTTTCATCAATACCTAACTTGTTAAGCGCTAGCTTAATAAAAATAGTTGGTGGGGAGTAGGGCGGTCATTTCTTCACAAAAGTAACTGAACATTTTCAGTTATATTCAATCTAAATTAAATTGTAAAAACATAGGTCAGACCTTAAAGTTTGACTGTTTGCAGTTCAAGTTGTCCAAGTACTGCAATATACTAAACAACATATCACCAATTCATATTAGTATTAGATATGAATTGTGCAATTGTATTCAAATATTTTAATTTATTCATTCTGAAAGGAGACGGATACGATTCCATACATTCTTGGGCCGAAATGCAACATAAAATATAACGTAATGGAAATGGTACCAATTAATGTATTTACGCTTATAGATCCCTCGCTGAAAATTCTGTACATTTTGGCTATTTAAGAGCGGAGTTATTAGACGTTTTGTAAAATTGAGGTTATGTTACAATGTCTATGAAAAACCCAATCACTAAGTTCCTGAAGCACTGATGGTTATCATATTATATAATTACAAATATCAATCACTTGAAACCATAAATAAATATCAGGAATGGACTCAGGATGCATCTGAATACACTGAAAACATTAAACAATTATAAACATGATTATATGAAACGAGTGACAGTGACGGGTCCATGACAGGGCACACAGTTCAACATCAGTCAACTGTCAAAGCTGTTATTAAAAATAATTAGGATTTATTTTCAATCGATACGAAATCGATAATAATTTGGGTTTATCAGATATTAATTTTTATTTTCGATATTAATGTAACTTTATTTAAATACACTTTATTGTTTATAACTTCAATTGTGTACCTGAATACTTTGAGTTAATTAACTAGTGCAAACTTTTTTTGAATTCTATAATCGATTATAGTTAAATCGATGCCCAATTAATTTGACGAAAACTATCTTTTCATTTTTCTCAGCTTCCAGATACGGAAAAGTCCCCATCTCTTTAAAATAAGATGAACTGCACTCTGTTAAGTTGTATATTTAACATCGAAGATTCGGATTTTATATTTTAAAACAATATGTGTATTGTTATAAGATAAAATTGAGCCTAGATGTAGGAATTCAAATCAGATAGGATCTGTGTGAGTGTGAGAGTTGGTGAAGGAGCTGGAATGGTTGGTTGGAATTGATTATTTTGATTTTAACCATTGAATATAACTCTAGTAGTATGATTGATGAGAGGTTGGATGTTTGGGAGAAGAGTATGCTTCTAAGTGCTGTTGATTGAAGCTGAATGTAAAGATTCATGAGTGTCCTTTCAATTGAGAAGTAACATGATACAGAATTGTGTTATTTGGTTACGTTGTAATGATTAATTAATAATTACGATAAACTACATTATATAATTAAGGGGCGATTGTAACGTAACAAATAAACACAATTCAGTTCTAATTTATTAGTGCCATAAATTTTAAGATAACAAACGCATAAATTGAAATGTGAGTTGACACGTAAACATAAAACAGTCAAGTTAATGTACAAAAATGGCTCAAATCCATTAGGGACTCAAATTTTAAGTTGTACTTAAGAATAGAAATTTATTAGTTGGGAACTCAAACAGTTTTTAGCTAGTTGTTAAAATATTAGAGTGATAAATTTTATATTCGAGACAGGCTTAAAATTTTGTGTTGACAGATTCGATAAAACGATGATAAGGAAACGTTCTAAGGGCCAGTTTCCACTGATTGAAACAATCGCGATTAGTTAGGAAATTGCTTTTCACCAACATAAACTAAACGCAGTTAGAGAATAAATGAGTTTAAATTCTAAAACGACCGATTTTTGGCGTTTAGTGGTGTAAACACGTTTTGTCTAGTGCTTCTAACGGTCTAACCTATTAAAAACAAATCTTGTCAAGTTGTCATATGATATATACTGATACTCGAGGTTATAGTAGTGTATCTCTTTTCATGATTCCTTGAGGTATGGGGATGGTTGTTACGGAGAGAAATTTTAAAAGGAAATTGCCTGAAAAAAAAAGTCTTAAAACAACACTTTGCAGTATTCCCGTACAAATGATTCGTAATAATAATTAAACGAAAGCCAAGATTAGAATCGAATTATAAATTCGATTAAGCAAAGCATAGCTTTATTAAACAGTGGAACCCGGTCCTAAGGGTTCGAGACTCGGGTAAGCATGTGAGTGGGTTTTTTTTGCTGTAATTACAGGACGCCAGAGTTGCCATCACAAAGTTTTAAGCTACCGTGTTTCGGAATAAAAATTACAAAATTGACGTGTATTTACTTTACATTAACACATAAGGTTAAAAATGACAATAATCGGTTAAATAACTTCCTTTTGAAATCGGGTGAATAATACATTATTCTCCACAACTGTCATACAAATTTATCGTAACTAACATTTTTTCTTCGGCTTTATTCAATGTATATTGGTTTTTTCCTTATATTGTTTATCTTTTGTTGTGTTTTGTTTAATTGATTTACGCAATTTCCTTTGGATCGGATAAAAGTGCTTACAGCCAGTAAAGCTCAATTTATTGAGGAAGTAATAATTTTATTCCTTGGTTTTGTGTTGCACTATAATGACTTATAAACTATCGATTAAATTATTGGGAAGAAACAATTATACATTGGATTGCAGTATCTTTGAACACGGCAATGAACCGAAGATATCCAAATTTCCTTGTGACACGGGAGTTGCTGTGAGGATGGGAACACTGCAGGGCGCGTTGGTGGACGTGTTAGGGTGGGGGAAAAACAGACGCGAGATTTGAATAAATACGATGGGGAGTTTGAATTGGGGCAGTCAGTTTCGGCAGTCAGTTTCGGCAGTCAGTTCGACAGTCGGGATTCGATTTTGAATTCGAAGTACAGTAACGAGAGCCCTCGGCTGGCAAAGCTATGGAACTTCTGACTTAGATTAATGATAGAAATACCTAAAAGGTATTTTTTAGATCTGGTTCAGAGATTTCATTAGCGTAAGCTGGCCGAGTGGCAATGTAGCTTCAGTGTAGATCGCGAATTAGTTTTAATTTATTTTTTACTGATTATTATTAAGTGCAATTCTTTATTATAAAATTTTAATTGTAATCCGCTAAATAAATTCAGTGAAAGACCTGTGATGAAGCGCTCCTGATTGGTTCGATGCACATTTATATTTTATATATTTGCATGTAAAACAATTACATAATTTAGATTCGTTAGGATATAAATCTGTGAGTCACCAATTAGTGTAGGATTAAAATGACGCATGTTTGTTTTTCTGCATGTTGTGGTTCTGTTACTAATTTTTATAACTTTTACGGAGATTCTTAATAAAAGATATCTAATGAATTATTAGTTAGGTTTACATCGAAACTATTAATTATTGATTGATTATTGAAAGGAATTATTATCTAGGTTTACATTGATATTATTAATTATTGATTAATTACTGAATGAAATTATTATGAAAAGGTTACATTGATACTATTAATTATTGATTGATTATTGAATGAAATTATTATGAAATAAGCCTTATGACCATAATTATATTGAATTTAACTGATAGAATGAAATCTAACTTAAGTAAATAATCACAATATGATGTTGATAGGATAAAACGAAATTACATTCGTTTGACTTTAAAGTACATATATAAATTGAATGAATCTTGGTTAAACCTATCATATTAGATATTAAGGGTTAAATAGATTTTCGTTAGGGTGTATTTAAATAATGAAATGAAATTTTACTATGTCATTACTTTGGAAGTAGATAGAGTAGTGGATATTTCTATAATATGACCTATAAACAAACTAATGATTAGTTGTCGTATCTTATTGAATATTCTCTACATATAAATATGCTTCTAATGAGTGTATATGTATGTATGTATATGTATATATATATATATATATATATATATATATGTATATTTGGCTTCATTTTGACATTACACAAACTTTTGTAGTTCAAACATTAATTTAAGGACTTGTAGTTGTTAAATATATGTTGGAACGAGGTAACAAAGTAGGTTGTAGTCTGGAATGTGTTCAAGGATACTTTTAGCTCTTGAATACATTCTAAGATGAGGTAATTATACACTGAACCTTGACATTACACAACTATTGTAGTTTTGAACATTAATTTAAGAATTTATGTTCTTGAATGGGTGTCGAGACGAGGTATCTGGTAGACTGGAGTGTCTCATTCTCACGATGATTTTCATTGAACTAAATAAACTATGTTAAGGTGAATCCATAAATGTTTGTATTCGCCAGTGTTTTATTATAGGTTTCCCTATAAGGCTTGGCCTGTCTAAGCCCCAGTTCATCGCGTCATCTATGCTAGGTAGATCCTAACCTTGGCCTATCTAGTAGAGAAAGTTGCGTGTACTTCCTACCAACCTCTGCGTTTGTGTTTGCCTAACTGAACTATGTTCTTGGTAAATACTATACGTACGTTTCCTTATCTATGATAAGAGTTCCTCATCTTTGATGAGAGACATTGGACAAACTCCACCAAACACCTAGTGTATGGTCGTTGTTTGAACTGCAACAAAGGTTAGTAGTTTATATTTGGACAGTGGTATGAAGTTCTATTTTGGACTAATAGAGAAACATATTCACTTTTCCAATTAATTTATTGCTAATTTTTGTGGACGGTCTCTGTTAAGTCCTAAAAGCGGATTTACTGAGATTTAGCCAAGCCTTAATCAAGCCCTCTTGTGTTTTTCAAACATACAAACATTGATGGATTATAAAACCTATTAAATATACATTCTCTTTTCATTGTGAAAATGAGATACTCTCAGAGATTCTGATTGAGTAAATGAATATGTTATATCTTAATTGTTTTATTTATCTCTCGACACTACTATGTCCTTGATAAATCCATTCAGTTCCTAAGAGAGCCTGTTATATTCAAATGTTTAACAACTTAATTACTGGTTCAATGTTTCAATTGAACAACCTATTCTGGTTAATGAATGCTGTTTCATGTGAATGCTGTGAGTCATGCAAAGACAAACCTACACAATACACTTACTCTACATGTTGGTCTTATACCTTTAATTATTCTTATTTTCCTTATAGGACACTCGAAAGGTTGCGTTGTCGCCAGTCGCCAGTCGCTGTTTGACCCATCTCATAATGATGGCTAGGCTTGACAATATAGCTGACTATAGACTCGTAACTCAGTAGGTCTTTCCTACGGGAACTTACACTACACAATCCAATTGTGGCAAAAGTAGTAGGTTTCGTGATCGAATTTCAAAGTAGTTGTGTGACCGAAGTTCCCGTATGGGCTAGTAAGCACACAATGAAAAGATCAGTAGACACGATCTCCTTTTGTTCACGTGGAACACATCTTAATACCATGTCTGATTACAGCTTGGTAATTACATCAACTCTAGTAATTCACTGGTTATGTCTATATGACGTCCCAAGGGATTACTCAAATACAGTCATTGCATGATTGTGCTGCAGCGGTATGAAACAAGCATTTGTTAGACAGGATATATTTCCGTCTAACTTACTGTAGAAAATTGGGACCTCTCATTTCCTACCTGCTACCTTTCTTTTGATTTGATAGCACCAACGTTGTGCCTAATTTAATTTAGAGCCTTCAGCACGGTGTGGATCGGTTAGGGTCGGAGGGGTTATGGTGGTTGCGACCCTCGGGTTCAATTGAACCCGGCCTTTTAATTCCCTAATACCAATAAACCCTATCCTAACAAATTAACACATACAAACAAACACTACACATTATTTTTCACAATTATCTGAGATAATTTATTAGCTGAATAAATTATTTCAAGATAATTAATAACTATGTAATATGTATTTAATCATTATTTCAATTACTTATATATTTTTATTTATTTCATTTGTTTAGAGTTATTAGAATCTATCTATTATATCAGGTTTGAACTAAAAATACATGTAAAAGAAACTTAGACACTATTCAATTAATCAATGTCATTATAGAATATCCTATAAATAATTATTTAACTTTATTTCTATTTTAGTTATCTAGATTCACTAAAAATATTAGCAATTATAATTTACACATTCTTAAGGAGACGTCAGATATTTAGTTAAACAGTAGGTGATAGTTATTTCCAAATAAATAAGTCTATTACTATTTATTCTTAACGGTTCTAATTTACTAAATTTATTAATTCCTAATTAATTTACTAATAAGGTGTTATAAAGTTTAATATCTTTCTTTCCTTTTAATAGTATTCCAGGAGTTAGTTATCTATAGTATTTATATCACTGGTAAGTGTAAATATCTTTCAATTAAATTTTAGAATAAATTAATTTCAGTAATTTAATGTCATTACGCAGAGATGTTATTTTAAATTAATGGCTAGGTAGGATGTTAGTTAGAATTTATATAGAAATCAAGGCTTCTAATAACATATACTATGTCTTTCCTTCGGCATACCATAAAAAGAACTGAAGTTACTCTGAAACAAAAATCAAACACAACGTAGAGTCCTTCTTTATACTAGACGATCACAATTATAAGGCCAAAGTTAATTGATATCCTCTTAAGCTTAATATTAGCTTGTAACGCCACTACCATGATAGTGTTACAAATTGGTCTTCGTGACCAGGATGTTATAAATTTATATATGTTGGGGTCTTTCTCATCACACCCCATAGTATAGTATCATTACAAATTGGTCCACGTGACCAGGATATGATAATGGGTCTTAGGTCATCCATAGGAGATCATTACAAAATGGTGCCGTGACTAGGATTATCATAAGCAAGATGATTAGTCATCGGAGCACCATAAGTATAGATTCGTTACATAGTGGGATGCATGAATGAGCGAATCCCGAGTTGGGAGTCCGGACAAATACACACGAAATCAAGCACACAGACCAAGGCAAATATCTGTACAGCCTATACAAATATTTGTCATGTAACCCCCAGTTATTATTGTTACATTTAATTGAAATGAACACTTCTATGATTATATCAATTCAAATGAACAATTTCGTATCGGTACATAATATGTGTAAATATTATCAAATTATCATGAAAAATTAGTGAAATCATTAAAAAAAAAACATTGATTAATTCAGACTTTTAACTGACTTTTAACTTTTAGCTGAGGTGGGCACAGCAGGAGATTTCCTGCTCAAAATCTGGAGCAGCCCGACTGCGGTAATCACAAGACCACAGCTAAATAATACTGTTTTCAAGCCGTGTTGTGTTATTGTTGGTGAGTAAGGTGACCAGAACTCCTGGGAGGGATTGGAGGTAGGGTCGGCAACGCGCTTGCGATGCTTCTGAGGATGCAAACGTCTATAAGCTACGGCATTCGCTTACTATCAAGTAAGCTGTATGCTTTTTGCCGACTTAGTTATAAGTATATATACGAGTAAAAAAGACTGTCACTTCCCACTGTTGAACATAGCCCTCTTTCTGCATATCGGAGAAGGATCGGAGCTAAATACACCACGATGCTGTACTGCGGGTTGATGAATATATTCCCAACTAGCAGTAAAGATCGTCATCAGATGTCTGATGATTGATAACACCTGGACCAACAGCTTAACGTGCTCTCCGAGGCACGGCGGTATTTGTGCAAATACAAATATCAATTCCAAACTGGGATCGAACCCACGACTTTAATGTTTTAGGTAACTTCACGCAACTTCACACGTAAATGTTACGGAGCGTAAATTAAAAAAAATTAATAACAACTTGTTAATCGTTAAAAATTTTACGTTAATCTATGAATGTGAAAACCTGTGAGACACTGTCATCAGACTCATTGTTAGCATCTCAAGGACGAGCAACATCAAACAATCGAAATTCCTCGGGTTCTTGTAAAGCTTTGAGCCGTATCACGCTTTAACGGACCAACTTTTTAGTAGTGATGGGAATACTTCCACAACATCGATTTGTCGATAAATTTAAATTTAAAATTTTATTAGAGTACCGAGAGTTTTTTTCGTCTGGCTTTTTTTTCGGCCTACACTAGGGACATTAGTATTAGGAATTAATAGTAGCAAATGCAGCTCGATATTCCATCGTACTAGCGTTAATCTAAGCCCTGACTCCCGCCCCCCAACATGCTGGACATGTCGCTCGTGCCGTGTGACAGATGGCAAGGTCAAGTCCGCCACCGGCACCGATTCACCTACCACGGAAGATGTCTACGAGGACGCGCATACGACAGGGAATTTGGAGAAGAACCCTGCTGCGTCCTTGGCGGAGGAAATGAAACTTCTACGGTTGGAACTCGGGACAGTCGCGAGGGAGATGGCTTCTTTTAGACTAGAGATGATAGATATTTATTGTAATATTTAAAAGATGTAAATTTTTATTTCATTGTTTGATATTTTGCCACCTTAACTTTCTTTTGTTATTGTAGTTTTTTTTTGTTTTGTAAATTACCTTTTTTTTACTTTCGCTAAGTGTGTGTATCACCTTATGGCGAAATAAATGTTTTCTTTTTAATTTTCAATTAAAAAATTGCGAAATACATGAATGGACAGTACATACTGTCATGTTGCGAGTTGTTGACGAGTGTTCATATTATTGACTAAATTACCAACATAAGTAGGCACTGATATGAACAGTAACAATATTAAATATACGAAAAATAAAATACGCAATATTGTTGTTTTATAACAAGAAATTAAAAATGTTATCGACAACATTGTCTATATACTCGATCATTACAGGGTTAGAGGTGAAGAGGTGCACGAGGCGAAAATATTGAGCGGTTTCAAAGTAAACAATGTGTTTATAAACAAGTTGAGCGAAATTTTAACGATATTATACTGATATAATATTTAAAATACATCGACATACGACCGATATGGCGAAATACGCGTGCAGTATCGGCGGCGCGGCGCCTAAACTCCAGTGGTTGCGGGTTTGATTTCTTTCTGCTCGGAGTGGATATTTATATTAATACAATATAGTTATTTTTGGTCTGGTTGTTTGTCTTTGTGGGTATTCCCGCCGTGCCTCAGAGAGCACGTCAAGCTGTCAGTCTCGGTTGTTATCATATACACCTAATAGCGATAGTTACTAATAGTAGGGAATATATCCGTCAACCCGCAGTGGAGCAGCATAGTGGATTAAGCTCTGATCCTTCACCTACACGTAGAAAGAGGCCTATGCAAAACAGAGGAATTGTTATAGGATGAATCGTATTGTCATTTTAACAATATTGTATTACGTAATTATTAGTTATATAATTAAATTACCCGGCTTCTAGATTAAGATATTTTTTTAGTTTAAATAGTAATAAACTATGCATACATGAAATATCAAAATTGGATTTATGTAATGCAACTATTTTATATACTTAAGAGTTGATTCGTAAGAGGTTTTTAAAAATATAAATCTTTATATAAAATGCATCACCAAAATGTACATATGCAAGAGCATAATTTCCAAACGACTGCACTAAATTGGATTATTCTTTTTATTGTACTCTGTATTGCCAGGATAAGGTTTTGAAAAAAAAAAGTTTAAAAAAAAGCCACATAATTATAATCGAAAAATATTATAATATAAAAAAGGAGAAGGTTTTCAAGTTGATTGTATTTTTAACAAAATTAAATTCATCGGTTATAAAGTGGATATCTATAATTGATATAACACTTCATGTACTTCATTAATTAACGGTGATTTGTTTCACTTATACGTGTCAAAGTTTGACGAAGTTAATTAATGGTCTGTGGCAAATCTATTCGTTAGTTCTAAGGACTTTTCGTTCCCTTTAACCAAATTAAGCCAGAGGGCCGTTTTTACTAAACTAATTATTGGATGTATTTCAAAGGAACCTTTGGCTGGTAAAGGTATTGTAATTTTAAAAAGTGGCTTAATTATAAATACTTCCAAGAGAAATTGTTATACCTTTAACAAATTGTATTCTAACGAAAATCTTTGAACGATGTCTACAATGATTTTTTATTATTTAGTTGAGATTTTAAGATATATTTTATAATAATAACCAGTTGATAATGATAGTTGCTGTGTGGCAACGGCAAATAATTTAGCCTCCCCCTCTCTTCCCGTGGGTGTCGTAAAAGGCGACTAAGGGATAACACAGTTCCACTACCATCTAGGAACTTACAAAGCCGACCGGCCGATGGCGGGATATCCATCCAACTGCTGGCTTTGAAATACACAGGCCGAAGACGGGCAGCAGTGTCTTCGGTGCGACAAAGCCAGTCCTGCGGTCACCAACCCGCCTGCCCAGCGTGGTGACTATGGGCAAAACACATGGGTTCACGTCATTTTTGGCGCGAACTTGTGTAGGCCTATGTCCAGCAGTGGACTACGGTAGGCTGAAATGATGATGATGATGAACCAGTTGATAGACGGCTTGCTTCGATTCTTATTTTGTTTTTTTTTTTATTTAGGACTATATGTTAATTAAATACAAAACCGTTATCCACACAATAACATTATATACATGGAAGCACATTGTTTTAGTAATAGTGAATTAGAATTTAAGACAAAAAGAAAAAAAAAGAAAGGACAAATAAAAGAAAAGAACTAAAGAGTCTATAAAAACGTGGCAGAGAGGATAAGAAGTACCCAAGAGACGAAGGGTTCGTATTCAGCCTGTAACATCCCATTGCTGGCCATAGACCTCTTTTTCCAAGAAGGTGAATTTTCGGAGCTTATAATTATATAGATTTTTATTTTTTTCATTACGAAAATCTTTAAAGTACATTAAGGTTTTTTATTTCTTGAAATCTTTCTTAAGATATCAAATGTTTTCGTAGGAAATCCCTAGCTTAGGAAAGCTTTATTTCATTTTAATACAAGATCGTTCTCATTTAGTTCAGCAAAAGATTGTGAGAGTTTTACGATTCGGTTTCCTTCGATTAAATTTGACACGGACTGAGTATCAGTTTTCCATTAGTTCCAATTTCTACACGCCATTAGTTATAACCCGAGCCGGAAAGTTATTTTTCTTCGTTACTGAAATAATTGTTACGATTTACTTTTTTAATTATAATTTATTAAGGTCAGTGTAATTTAAAACTCAGCTCAAAAAATTCTAACCGCACATTTTTTGAAGAACAATTTTTTTTTAATAAAAAGGACAGGTCATAATAATACTTATTAATGATTAATAAGCGAAGTAGCGATACTGAATTTATAAATGCTTTACTTTTCTAAATACTTCTTATCACTTAATTCCCACGGTATACAGGGAACTATGCTAATTTTAGCATAATCTGCTAATAAATAAATTAATGGCTAACAAATGACTGATAAATTAATATTTTTTACTGAACATATTGTACGCTAAGATTTGAAGCGGATATCGAACCCATTACCTTAGTGAACTTCCAACTGCACCAACAGGCTAAGTAGCTAGTCACGTGAATATAAAAGACTTCTTTGTAAATGATAAACTGTAACACACGAGGAAATGTATTTATGCTATGAAATATAATAAGCGAAACTTTAAACTATAAAACTCAACATAAATTCAGAACTAGATCCCTGAAAACAGGCCAGGAACTACAGTTGGTTATGAGTTCAAATGAAATCCCAAAGCAGTTTAATCAAGCGTTCAGAATGGGCAATGTAAATGAGTGGTCATAACTCGCTTTGAGCTCAGACAGGAGCTCGAGGAGTCGTTGAAAAACGACATCGCTGTCAGAACATGGATGTAGAGGTTTTATGTTTTTATTTTGTGTTCTCAGTTTTGGCTTTAAAGTAGTTATTCTTTTTTATGTCGGGGATACTATTTTGCGAAACTTTTGTGTATTTTTAAACCACTTCAAAAAAGGAGGAGGTTTCTCAATTCGACTGTACATATAACACATATATTTCTTTTTTATGTGTGTTCGCGGATAACTTTGTCTTTTATGAAGCGTTTTTGCTGATTATTTTTTTATTATGCCATCGCAGAGAAATCGAGGGGAATTTTCAAAAATCGTAGTGGCGACTAGTACATTTGCTAATTTTTTTCATCTACTTATTACTTGTCGATGTAAATGAAGTCGGTTTTATTCGTTTGCTAGTAAAAACACAATTATTTTATTTTATATTTCAGCAGTTTTGTCTAACTTCGAATGTGTTACTATAAAAAATAGTATCTTTAGAAAACAAATAGATAAATAATTTGAAATGAAATATGTATAAAGATTTAAATTCACGATGTGTATGTACTCGTATGTTAAGGACAAAGTTATACAAATTTGATTGCATTTAAAACATAACTATAAGAGCTTGTAAAAACTAAATAATACTCTCATTTTCGATTTCGACTTATATTAGAATTATATTTTTGTTCACAAATTAAATAGGTATATCTAATTTCGCCAATGTCACGTAGCATGGAGAATACACGAAGAATTACTCGGTGTGTTCGAAGTTCCCTTCTTAAATCGTCCTTTTTGGCAAACAAGCATTCGACCCAACTGATAGTAAGTGGTCACCTCTAATACTCAGATTGTAAGCGGTAGCCTCTAATACTCTACAAAACCAGAAGTATCGCAAGCGCCTTGCCGACCCTACTTCCTAACCTCTCTAGGTGCTCTGGCCACCTTACTTACCAATGGAACACCCCATAATCTCCCCAGTAGCGCTCTCCACCTTACTCACACAGTACTTCTTGACAGAAGTATTGTTTAGCTGTGGTCTTCTGGTAAGGTTGAGGTACCTACTTTCTCACTCGGGCTACAACCTGTTATAACTTTCATTCACATCCAGTTTTCTTATTCCCTGTACTCGTTTTTTAATAAGGCAAAATTATTAGTTCACCCACGCGATGGAACAAGCATCATACAAGCGATTTATCTTTAGAAGTTGACTAATTAAAATATGTATAATGTTTAAAATTTTAAAACATGTTGGATAGCGCGTTAAAGTCTAATATGAAAATCATTTGTTCCCATTTAAATTGGATTGAGACCTGACGAGTACTTTTTGAGATATCCCTAATAATAAGTATTTAATTAACTATTTTATCGATTACTTACGTAATACTTGTGGATGTAAATAAAATCATTTTGTGAAGTGAAACTTCTTTAGGCGCACGAGGGGTAAAATTCGGCGACCGGTAACGCGGCAGCGTCATGATAGTCAGTACTGGAAACACCACGTGACGTTGGTTTTTGTTTTTTTTTTTTCAATTAGTTTTTTTCTTTAGTATTTTAAATTCGTTATTTTAAATAGGTTTTTTTTAATTAGTTTGCCAAAGAAGTTTCACTTCTGACACGTGTACTTTGTACGCAAGCATTTTTTTCTTTATTTGAAAGCAAAACTCAATAATTATACTTTAAATATGAAATTAGTTTTTGAGCTCTGTTGAACGAGGCTTTGAATAAATTTAAAGCCATTAGGTAATTGCAATATTGTCACTTCTTATAAACTATCAAGTTACTGTGGATGAATCACTCTACGCCCGATTTCCAAAGGCTGATCAACGCAAATATTAACTAATCATCTGTCAAATAGTCCGGGTTCCCTAGTACGTTTTTTTCACTTGATTACTATCAAGCTAATTTTTCGTAGCTTCATTTTGATGAGACGAACAAAAATTTCCTTTACGAAAACTCTCGATTGTGGTAGCTAACAGAGGTAGCAGGGGATAGAGCAGCAGTGAGCGTGTGACCGACGACGACAAGGTGACGAGTCGTAAGGTCATCAAAAATTGATTTATTTTCTGATTTTTTTCTTTTAGTTAGTTAATATTTATATAATTTAATAGTAATATTGTCCTACAAATTGCGTGGTATGTTATCCCGGCGTAAGTCTTTGACTGGGCGAAAGCCCCATTGTATTATCTTGTAAGATTATTTAATTATTCACTTCACTTAACAAGTAATTTAAAATGACAATCTTAATCTTCATCAAATTTTCAAGTTTGAAAATAAGTAACATTATCTGAATAAGTTTAAGAAAATGACATTGTAAATAACGTTAATTTTAGTTTAACAAGTATTTTAAAATTATAATTGTCTTTCTAAGTAAATCTTTCTTCTACGGATTTTACGCAATTTTTCTTCTTTATAAACATTTTGTTCATTTTTGGTCCCAATGCTGGGCATGGGATACTGAAACGGACACGGACCGCTCCCAGATACGATGGCTACAAAATACGAACCTAAAACAGGTTACAATTGCTCAAATACTTTAGTATTTGTACAATTCATTACGCCGCGACAACCAAGGCCGCCAAGACGCCGCGTTGGCGCAGAGGTTACAGCGCTGGATTCCGATTGGCTGTTGCGCGGGCGGTTGTGGGTTTGATTCCCGCACACGACAGCATTTGTATTGGCCATACAGATGTTTGCCGTGGTCTGGGTGTTTGTGCAGTCCTTGTGGGTTACCCCACCGTGCCTCGGAGAGCACGTTAAGCCGTCGGTCCCGGTTGTTATCATATACACCTGATAGCGATCGTTACTCATAGTAGGGAATATATCCGCCAACCCGCATTGGAGCAGTGTGGTGGATTAAGCTCCGATCCTTCTCCTACATGGAGAAGAGGTCTATGCCCAACAGTGGGATATTACATCCTGAATCGTCATGATCGTCATTTCAATAAAAAACGAAATATTCTCATTAAAATGACGTCTTCGTTGATGAGTCTGCACGACTTCATGTTTAATAATTGAATTGAAAACCTAAGGCTATCAAGATCGAAAATAATACTTTATTTTTTCAATATAGTTCTTTAGTATGTTTCAAATTCAAATACATAAAAGTCCCAAATGGGGAGGCTATTATCCTTCAAATCTACAGCATTTCGAGAGATACTGCGAACATTTGCAGCCGTGCAGCATAACGAGTCTTCCGATGCTCGAAAAGTATGTGTGTAGCATCCAACGCATCCGGTGTAGACTGTCAACGTTCTTGTTATAGCGGTGTTTGATACTACAGAGGCTACTAAATAAGCGATATTTTCAGATATTTTTCTTAAATAAAAGTTCATTGGAAAAGTTCAGTTAATTAGAATGTAAACCGGCAAACGCCAGCGCAATAGCCACAAACCAGTGCTGTGATCGTTGCGCTAACATGTCGTCAAGGTGTTAAAGGATTAATATTTGATTACTGTTATTAGGCGTTGTCCAAACATGAAAGTCAAAGAAAAGAAAGAGAGGTTTTTTATTAAATTTGAAATATTTTATACAGTATGAACTATGAATAATAATTTTCTTTCATGGCCACAGTCAATCTTTCACCGAATGCCAACAAAAATATCTATAATACAAGAGAAGAGTTTTCGAAACATGGCTATTTATATTTTATATAAAGTTTCATTGCATACGAAAGAGGTCGTAAAGGACGTGCAAAGTGTATTGTAGAAAACTATTGAAAAGTTCAATTTTATTAGTCATTGGCAAAGTTTTGTCTAGACGATAGCTTTTCTATTAGTAATCGAAAAGTCGTACTTTATTGTTAAGGTTATGTCTTGTAAACTTGAAACAGTATGATTCTTCGCTTTAATTTGAGTTTAAAGTAATTTTCGCTTTATGAGACAATTTATATTCTTGAACAAAAAAAAAGCAAATTTACAAGTTTGAATGGATATCCATGGAGGAATTTTTGGAGACCAATCTTAACTTTATACTGTCGTGAAACATTTCTATCGAAAGAATTAAATTTATGTAGTAACGTACTTTGAGATTAGCAAGGTTTTGCTGGTGGGAAAATGTAAATGTGCTTTACATTATTATAAGAAACAATTACAAGAATAACAGCGTAGCATAAAACAAAAATAGATACAAATTGTCCCCTTTATGTCTCACTAAGAACATTAGGTTTAGACTTTACAGCAAGGACAGTAAAGATGATTAGTTATTACTCATTATTATTATTCATTCTCTAGAGTTAATGGAAATACCAAGGTAATTAATTGATCTAAACAAATAATTTCCTAGTTTTAGTTTTAAAAAGATGCCGGGAGTATGAAAACATATTTGTTTCATTAAATAAACAATTGTGTAGGACACACATTCTGTGAAGTGGCGAGAGTTGACCATTGATCTCACACTCGTAAAAGATAAGTTTTAAAAACACATGTTCAACACTTTTGATATTTTTTAGGAATTTGTGTGTTATGACGACTTTGGCGCTACGGTAATGGCACTGGTTTGTGGCTGTTGCGCTGGCGGTTGCGGGTTCGATCCCCGCACATGACAAACTTTGTATTGGTTATACAGATGTTTACCGTGCTCTGGGTCTTTGGTCTCCGCACCGTGCCTCGGAGAGCACGTTAAGCCGTCGGTCCAGGTTGTTATCATGTACAGCTGATAGCAATCGTTACTCATAGTAGGGAATATATCCGCCAACCCGCATTGGGGCAGCGTGGTGGGTTAAGCTCTGATCCTTCTCCTACATAGAGGAAAGAGGCTTATACCCAGCAGAGGGATATTACAGGCTGAAACGTAGCGTGCGTAGAAATTTGCCTCACTCTTGTTGTGTTCATACTTAAGAGTATAATTAAATACGTTGCCTTTTAAATAGATGATTCACAAAATTCATACTTAAACGGTACAAACTGTCGCAATGACATTTTTTTGTCTATGAGATTCATTCTCTAGTCAGAGGCACAAATCGGCTATTTGTCTCTTTATCTGTTAATCCTCGGTAAGTACCCAATTCTTTGGCTTTACTAAGAAAAAAGACGTAGTTTTCTAAAAGACATTTATGTTAGTGACTACGTCATCATGACTACGTCAATGCACACTGGAAGTGATTAATTCAGATATCATTATTATAATAAATATAAAAATATATTAATAGGTAATTAAACTCTTTGTTTCATCGCTGTCCATTATTTCTATTTGAAGCACTAATTTACGATTAAAAATACATAATATATTTATACAGTGACGACCGCTTTGGTGCAATGGTGCGTGTGCCGTGTTGTAACAACGACGGTTGCTGGTTCGATTCCCACTCGGAGTGAATATTTGTGTTTATATAAATATTTATTTCCGGTTGGATTGTTAATCCTTGTGGGTCTCCCCACCGTGCCTCGGAGAGCACGTTAATCTGTCGGTCCCGGTCGTTATCATGTACACCTGATAGCGATCGTTACTCATAGTGAGGAATATATTCACCAACCCGCATTGGAGCAGCGTGGTGGACTAAGCTCTGATCCTTTTTCTACGTGGGGAAAGAGGCCAATGCCCTGCAGTGGGATGTTACAGGCTGTTACCATAAAAAAAAATAACAAAAAAGGTGTGATTGGAGCATAAAGAGACATTTTCTGATAGAAATTAATAGAAACCACGTCTCAAAATACACCACCGTCAGTGTACATGATAAGATTCAAAGGGAGCAATTTAATAGAAACATCAACGAGAAAACATTTTAAATATAGCAGTAAATCACCTATCCGAACTGTTAGAGCTGCCTAAGACGGATCCTATTTACGAGTTAATTGAACAACCTTTTACTCCGTGCCTTAATTCGAATTTAAAACGCTATTAAAATATTCAAAGTAAATTAAAATAGAAAAATCTCCACCCTTCAGGCCCAATATCACTCGTTTACTTAATAAAAATTTTACTGTTACTTTTTTAGTTTTGTCTTTTTATGAAAAATTAATATGAAGAATTATTGAAATCAGTCCACCCAGTAAAAAGTTATGAGGTATAATATTACGTAGTTCGACGAAAAACAGTCAAGTAAATACGCATTATTAGAGATAGCTCAAAAAATAGCTGTTGAATCTCAATTAATTATATATGGGACTAGATAACAAGTCATTTTTCGATTTAAAAATAAATAATCATCGAAATCAGCCCATCCAGTCAATACTTAAAAACAGTTTAAAAAAAACAGTTGAATTGAGAACCTCCTACTTTTTTTAAGTTACATACACTATAGTTAAATTATAAGTACTTATGTCTCACTAAAAACATCCCGAAGAATCTCCCGACTCCAACAAAGCATTATACACGTATGTATTGCAATTAATACATTGTAATAATTTATGTTATAATACGGCCAGTCGCCGGGGAATCGTTAGAAGTGTGAAGCATCCTTCACAATCTGGATAAGTCGGGAGATTAATGATCCCGCATTTATCAGGTCTTGGAAAATTTTCTGTTTACCCAAACTTGACTAAGTCTTCACGTCCTGTATGAGAAGGGTTGTCACAAACAATACGATATAGCCAGAAATAATTTTCTTTTTAAGCATGTATGGTTTTTTTTTTTGTACAGATGGAAAAGAAATCTGACATTTTCTAGTGCTTACTTCCCTTTGTAAATTCAAAAGTTTAACATGATACTAAGGACCTATGCAAACCACGTTTTTTAAGCGCGCCGTCGACGCGCGTTTCTAAAACGCGCGTCGACGGCGCGTTTCTAAAACGCGCGTCGACGGCGCGTTTGTATCGCGACACACGCGCGTTTGCATCGCGTCTGTATCGCGTGACACGCGCGTCGACGGCGCGTTTTATCCTACAGAGCAGTTTGTTGGCGTTTGTATCGATTCAAACGCGCGTCGACGGCGCGTCTGTATCGATACAAACGCGCGTTTGCATCGCGTTTGTATCGCGTCACACGCGCATTTGCATCGCGTCTGTATCGCGTTTAAAAAACGCGGTTTGCATAGGCCCGATGTCACTATAATGTGGGTGCTATCTATACTAATATTATAAAGAGGTAAAGTTTATAACTTTGTTTGTATATACGGGGTAATCTTCGCAAATACTGATCCGATCATGAAAATTCTTTCACTAACAGAAAGCTACACTATTCAGGAGTGACAAGATAAAAGGAAAAAGATAAAAATATATAAAAATTTTAAATCATCAGGATTTGAACCTGCGTCCTCTGACGTGCCGTGTCAACAATTCAATCTAATCAAGCATTATTATTTGCCTTAGAAATTAATTGGTGATTTTAAAACATTTATATTTATCTGATTTGCTGAAAATAGTGAGAGGCTACACTATTCAGGAGTGACATAGGCTATATTTTATTGTAATTGTACAAAAAAAAATCAGTAAAAAAGAAAAATATTAAAATATATTATGAAAATGACAAAGAAACGAACGCCATCTATCGCTGTTGGATTTAACTATTTAATACTCTATTTTATTTACTGTCTATTTGAATCTATCGATGACGAAGTTTTTACGCTTTTTGATAGATGGCGTTGGAGCAACATATCTATACTAATATTATAAAGAGGTAAAGTTTATAACTTTGTTTGTATATACGGGGTAATCTTCGCAAATACTGATCCGATCATGAAAATTCTTTCGCTAACAGAAAGCTACACTATTCAGGAGTGACAAGATAAAAGGAAAAAGATAAAAATATATAAAGATTTTAAATCAGCAGGATTTGAACCTGCGCCCTCTGACGTGCCGTGTCAACAATTCAATCTAATCAAGCATTATTATTTGCCTTAGAAATTAATTGGTGATTTTAAAACATTTATATTTATCTGATTTGCTGAAAATAGTGAGAGTGTATTGGAACATATCAAATTTCACCGTACCCTTCTTATGTGAAATGGATTATAACGCCCAACGAAGTGGGCACGGGTCGGCTAGTTATTAATATAAGTGCTTTTAAAATTTGTTCTTTATAGTATGTTATTTGGTTCTGTAATTTAAAATAATAAATACACGATATCATTACGATTTTATTCATCGCTGTAGGCGCCCGCTGCCGTTTATTTTTTATTTTATATATTTTCTCTTTACTTTCTGTTTTACTTTATCGGTACTCCGGACGTAGTTTTGGTGAAAAGTTTTCTTCAAAACTATTTTTGCATTTTAATTTCTTCTAAGTACTATAACTACTTCTGTTTTAATATTTCTTACAGTTATTATTTGTTGTTTAGTCTTTTCAGAAATAATTCTAATTTGTGTTTATCATAATTTTTTGTTTCTTTAGCTTCAGTCTTACTTTCTTCTCTTTACTTTCTGTTTTATTTTATCGGCTTAGATACATTACTTACAGGTAATTAAAATTTCGGGATATTTATTTCGATTTTTCAATATTACAATACAAATATTTCTCTATTTTATTTTTGTCTAACACTTCGTCGATCTGAAAGCAAATTGCATTATTGAAATATATCGTCACGTGCACTATACCCCGTCCGGCGACTAATTAGCTTTTTGACAGCTCACGCCTATAAATTACAGTTTTTTTTCGGAATAACGTACTAAAAATTTTACAGTAATGTCATACTTTATTGACGATTTGATTGATTGAGTGAAGCACCCTGTGCATAAGAAACAACCACAGACTATGAAACAGTTCTTGAAATAATAAATGGATAATAAATCGATCATATGATAAAAATAATTTTACGTCATGTGATTATCTATACTAATATTATAAAGAGGTAAAGTTTATAACTTTGTTTGTGTATGTGTCGACCTACGTTATATTATACCGCATAACTTTTTACTCGGTGTACCGATTTTGATGATTCTTACTTTAATCGAAAGCTAATACTTGTCTTGTAGTCTTGTTTAGATTTGATCGAAAACCGATTACAACTTTTTGAGTAATCTTTAATAGCGCGTATTTACTTGACTATTTTTTCGTCTTATTACGTTGTATTACTTGTCGATGTAATTGAAGTCGGTTTTTTTTCGTTTGCGAGCAAACACAATTATTCGTATCTACCTTGTACATCATGTAATTTTTAGTTCTCCATATGCGTTTTCAGCAGTTCTTAAACTTCATAGAAAAGCCAGGTAAATACTGATCCGATCATGAAAATTCTTTCGCTAACAGAAAGCTACACTATTCAGGAGTGACAAGATAAAAGGAAAAAGATAAAAATATAACTCAAAAATGGTAAATGTACTACCATCTCTCGCCGCCATCTATCGCCATTAGAAGACTATTTATTAGTCTATCGACGTCGTTTTCGGGATTTTTGATAGATGGCGTTGAAGTAACATATTATTTATTTATACCCCGTCCGGCGACTAATGATCTTTTTGACACTTCAAGAAATTTTGACATTAGTGACTGCCTCACACGTTATTTATTCGATTCGAAATAATAATCGATTTTATTTAAGAAGAACTTTCAATCGAATTAATTAAATACATTTAATTTAAAAATATTATTTATTTATGCGATTATTAGTTTTTTTAATTATAAATGAAATATATAAATAATAAATAAATGAATTAACAGAGTTATTGCTCTATATTCTTGGTTTGCAATTAAATTTCAAGATTTCGACTTAATTCCTTGCAAGTAATCAATCTTGGGGGTCATAGATACTATTTTTATTTCCTTTTTTGTATTAAATTTATAGAAACAATAATCACATGACGTAAAATTATTTTTATCATATGGTCGATTTATTATCGACTAGCCGACCCGTGCCCACTTCGTTGGGCGTTAATTATCTTTTTCTTTGTGATGCATTACCTATTTTGTGTAGTTCTTAGTATTTACTAAGTTCTATTAGGTTCATTGTTTATAGCAAGTATTGGACGTATACACTCGTAATAATATCGTGTATTTATTATTTTCAAATTACAGAACCAAATAACATACTAAATTTTATAGCACTTATACCCCATCCGGCGACTAATTAGCTTTTTGACAGCTCACGCCTATAAATTAGTTTTTTTTTCCGGAATAACGTACTAAAAATTTTACAGTAATGTCATACTTTATTGACGATTTGATTGATTGATTGAAGTACCCTGTGCATAACAAACAACCACAGACTATGAAAGAGTTCTTGAAATAATAAATCGATAATAAATCGACCATATGATAAAAATAATTTTACGTCATGTGATTATTGTTTCTATAAATTTAATACAAAAAAGGAAATAAAAATAGTATCTATGACCCCCAAGATTGATTACTTGCAAGGAATTAAGTCGAAATCTTGAAATTTAATTGCAAACCAAGAATATAGAGCAATAACTCTGTTAATTCATTTATTTATTATTTATATATTTCATTTATAATTAAAAAAACTAATAATCGCATAAATAAATAATATTTTTAAATTAAATGTATTTAATTAATTCGATTGAAAGTTCTTCTTAAATAAAATCGATTATTATTTCGAATCGAATAAATAACGTGTGAGGCAGTCACTAATGTCAAAATTTCTTGAAGTGTCAAAAAGATCATTAGTCGCCGGACGGGGTATAAATAAATAATATGTTACTTCAACGCCATCTATCAAAAATCCCGAAAACGACGTCGATAGACTAATAAATAGTCTTCTAATGGCGATAGATGGCGGCGAGAGATGGTAGTACATTTACCATTTTTGAGTTATATTTTTATCTTTTTCCTTTTATCTTGTCACTCCTGAATAGTGTAGCTTTCTGTTAGCGAAAGAATTTTCATGATCGGATCAGTATTTACCTGGCTTTTCTATGAAGTTTAAGAACTGCTGAAAACGCATATGGAGAACTAAAAATTACATGATGTACAAGGTAGATACGAATAATTGTGTTTGCTCGCAAACGAAAAAAAAACCGACTTCAATTACATCGACAAGTAATACAACGTAATAAGACGAAAAAATAGTCAAGTAAATACGCGCTATTAAAGATTACTCAAAAAGTTGTAATCGGTTTTCGATCAAATCTAAACAAGACTACAAGACAAGTATTAGCTTTCGATTAAAGTAAGAATCATCAAAATCGGTACACCGAGTAAAAAGTTATGCGGTATAATATAACGTAGGTCGACACATACACAAACAAAGTTATAAACTTTACCTCTTTATAATATTAGTATAGATAATCACATGACGTAAAATTATTTTTATCATATGATCGATTTATTATCGATTTATTATTTCAAGAACTGTTTCATAGTCTGTGGTTGTTTCTTATGCACAGGGTGCTTCACTCAATCAATCAAATCGTCAATAAAGTATGACATTACTGTAAAATTTTTAGTACGTTATTCCGAAAAAAAAACTGTAATTTATAGGCGTGAGCTGTCAAAAAGCTAATTAGTCGCCGGACGGGGTATAGTGCACGTGACGATATATTTCAATAATGCAATTTGCTTTCAGATCGACGAAGTGTTAGACAAAAATAAAATAGAGAAATATTTGTATTGTAATATTGAAAAATCGAAATAAATATCCCGAAATTTTAATTACCTGTAAGTAATGTATCTAAGCCGATAAAATAAAACAGAAAGTAAAGAGAAGAAAGTAAGACTGAAGCTAAAGAAACAAAAAATTATGATAAACACAAATTAGAATTATTTCTGAAAAGACTAAACAACAAATAATAACTGTAAGAAATATTAAAACAGAAGTAGTTATAGTACTTAGAAGAAATTAAAATGCAAAAATAGTTTTGAAGAAAACTTTTGACCAAAACTACGTCCGGAGTACCGATAAAGTAAAACAGAAAGTAAAGAGAAAATATATAAAATAAAAAATAAACGGCAGCGGGCGCCTACAGCGATGAATAAAATCGTAATAATATCGTGTATTTATTATTTTAAATTACAGAACCAAATAACATACTATAAAGAACAAATTTTAAAAGCACTTATATAAATAATATGTTGCTCCAACGCCATCTATCAAAAAGCGTAAAAACTTCGTCATCGATAGATTCAAATAGACAGTAAATAAAATAGAGTATTAAATAGTTAAATCCAACAGCGATAGATGGCGTTCGTTTCTTTGTCATTTTCATAATATATTTTAATATTTTTCTTTTTTACTGATTTTTTTTGTACAATTACAATAAAATATAGCCTATGTCACTCCTGAATAGTGTAGCCTCTCACTATTTTCAGCAAATCAGATAAATATAAATGTTTTAAAATCACCAATTAATTTCTAAGGCAAATAATAATGCTTGATTAGATTGAATTGTTGACACGGCACGTCAGAGGACGCAGGTTCAAATCCTGATGATTTAAAATTTTTATATATTTTTATCTTTTTCCTTTTATCTTGTCACTCCTGAATAGTGTAGCTTTCTGTTAGTGAAAGAATTTTCATGATCGGATCAGTATTTGCGAAGATTACCCCGTATATACAAACAAAGTTATAAACTTTACCTCTTTATAATATTAGTATAGATTTATTATTTCATTATTATTTCAAGAACTCTTTCATAGTCTGTGGTTGTTTGTTATGCACAGGGTACTTCAATCAATCAATCAAATCGTCAATAAAGTATGACATTACTGTAAAATTTTTAGTACGTTATTCCGGAAAAAAAAACTAATTTATAGGCGTGAGCTGTCAAAAAGCTAATTAGTCGCCGGACGGGGTATAAGTGCTATAAAATTTAGTATGTTATTTGGTTCTGTAATTTGAAAATAATAAATACACGATATTATTACGAGTGTATACGTCCAATACTTGCTATAAACAATGAACCTAATAGAACTTAGTAAATACTAAGAACTACACAAAATAGGTAATGCATCACAAAGAAAAAGATAATTAACGCCCAACGAAGTGGGCACGGGTCGGCTAGTTATTAAATAAAATGCGTCCTTTTAAAAGATCATTACAGACACATTGTTAGTGTAGTTAAAAAATTGTACAATTGCACGTTTTTGAAGTTCGTTTTCTCTTTAACATATTATGCATTAACATATATATTATGTATATGCAAATCTTTATCGAGCGCTTGTATGTATGTTGTAAGTATATGTTATATTTCCAGATCAGAATCTAATAGTGTTCATGTTATCCAGAAAAGAAAATGAATTTATTCATTTATATAAAGACAGCGACTGTTTATACACTTTGATTTTGATATTTTATCGCGAAGGGTCAGAAGTGAACTTTGAAATGTAATTTCATCCAATGCTTTTCAAGTTAGGTTTTGTTTCGGTAAGTAGTTCGTTACGCATTCATGAGCAGAGACGGTTCCAATCAAAAATAATTCCGTGAATATCAAACAAAGTGAGACATCAAATTTCGTATTTCTGATGTTTTTTTTATCACTCAATCTTGAATTACTGGGGTGAGATAAATTTTTATTCGTCTAAGATTCCCCGTTCTGAAAAAGGAAATTCGGGCGTATTTATTTAACATTTGAAAAATTTGGAAATTTATGAGAACTCTTGATGAGTTCGCTCGGAAATAAATGGTGTTCAAATATAATTATCTAATGTAGTGTGCATTTCTTTTTTTATATACTACAAGGTCGGCAAACAATCGCACGACTCATCTGATGGTAAGCAATTACCGCAGCTTATAGACGCCTGCAACATCACAAGCATTGCAAGCACGTTGCCGACCCTACCCTTAATCCCACCAGAAGCTCTGGTCACCTTACTACAGAAACACAAACCTGCTTGATAGCAGCATTATTTATAATACAATACTACTTGATAGCAGTGTTATTTGGATGTGATGTTCTGCAAGGTTGGGATAGTTCCTCTAATGGGCTACTCCAGATTTTTACTCCAGAAACAGAGTATATCCTGCTGTACCCTATCTCAATAACAAGTATGTCTCCTCCTTATAACTCCTCTGTCTATCGCAGCATGTTAAATGTGATCCAGAATGCTGCTCTTACTGTGTCCAGAGATACCTCTTAACCTTGTTTGAGAGCGGTACCTTAATTGTATTTGGACGCGGTTCCTTAATTCTGTTACAGTTTGTAGATATATCTATACTAATATAATAAAGCTGAAGAGTTTGTTTGTTTGATTGTTTGTTTGTTTGTTTGTTTGTTTGTTTGAACGCGCTAATCTCAGGATCTACTGGTCCGATTTGAAAAATTCTTTCAGTGTTAGATAGCCCATTTATCGAGGAAGGCTATAGGCTATATATCATCACGCTAAGACCAATAGGAGCGGAGTCCACGCCGACGAAGTCGCGCGCAGAAGCTAGTATAACTATATTTCCGTGTGACTTCAGTGTGATTTCAGTGGACGCTGACAGAAGCTGTCTAAAAAACTGGAAGCGTTCGAGATGTGGATGTACAGACGTATGATAAGAATTTCTTGGAGAGAACGCGTACAAAACACCACCGTGCTAGAAAGAATGGGGAAGGTCACAGAGGTAATTAAAACCGTAAAGAGGAGGAAATTGGAATATTTTGGGCACGTGTGTATGAACTCCTTCAACTTATCATTCAGGGGAAAGTGGCAGGTAGAAGGAGGCCTGGCCGCAGAAGGATATCGTGGCTGAAGAACTTGCGCCAGTGGTTCGGGAAGAGCACAGGATCACTATTTAGAGCAGCGGTCTCAAAAGTTGAAATCGCCCTAATGATTGTTACCAGCCTTAGCAAGGAGACGGCACCTTAAGAAGAAGAAGATATTTCAGTGTCTGTAACGTTTGTAATATGTGACTATATCTACGACGCACCAGCTTTAAGTACGCCATTTCATCGAAGTACTCGTATAAGAAAGTTAATAAGAAAACCCAATGTCATAAGTTTTTGTATTAATTTTTTCAAGTAAAGAAGACTAGTCAGAGAAAAATACAAAAAAAGGAAGCAGTATTCCTATACAAAGATAAAATATGGTCATATTAACAAAAAAAATGTATTGGAAAGGCTTTGTATCACTTAGTAACATTGGAATAGCCCAGTAAATTAACGGTAAAATGTTGCGGTCATTATCTCTCAATGAAAAAGCACTCTCATGAATCAAGTCACAGTGAGTGTCGCCACTGACTATTATACTATATCATGATATTGCAAGAGCACTTGTTCTAATAAATGTGTTTTTTTTAAAGTTACTTTTTTGTATGTGTTTGTAAATAAATAATTATATAAAATGTGTAAGTATGTGTATGTCTGCCTGCGTTTTTAAGTGTGAGTGTGTGTATACATAAAAAAAATCCGTTAGCGTTACCACGTCCTAACTTTACTAGGCCAGTCACAGGACTGTCGATTTGTAGTTTGAATAATAAATCGCTGTGGTATTATAATGCATGATGTTCAACAAAAGGAATGGACATTTTAGAGCCCGTGGATGTTAATTAAAAAAAAAAAAACAAAAAAAAAACGTGTTTGCTCGCAATCGAAACAAACCGACATAAATTTACATCGAACAGTAATACAATAAAGGTAGTCGAAAAAATAGTCTTGAATAGACTATATGACAAGTACCAGCTTTTGATTAAAAAAGCTTAAGCTTCTTAGCTTCTTTTTTTAATCGAAAACTCGTCCTTATCATATAAATTTCATATTTCTCCGACCTGATTTACATATGTATACTATTATTTTTCACTGAATTTTTTGTTCAATAGCAATAAAATATAGCCTATATCACTCCTGAATAATGTAGCTTTCTGTTAGTGAAAGAATTTTCATGATCGGATACTGATCCGAAAAAAAATACTGATTTACCTGGTTGTTCTAGGAAGTTTAAGAACTGCTGAAAACGCATATGGAGAACTAAAAATTAGACGATGTACAAGAAAGATACGAGAAACGAAGAGCCCTTAGATGTGGATTCACTTTAAAAAAAAAAAACAAGTATGCTTTAAACAACACGACTGAAGTAATACTTACGTAACTAACTCTCTTTCCTATCTTCACTAACTTATATCTCCCTCTCACATTCCGTTCACCTCGCCCTATCAGACTTTTCGTAACGCTCTCTTCACGCGTTCACCAGATTTCTCCCCAAGTCAAGCGTGCGTAAAGAAGTTTAACTTCAAAAATAATTGCACAATATTTATAATGGAACAGCATTTTCGGATTTTATCGCGGTTTATTAAGTTTTTTAGATCCCCGACCTTTCGGATACTTTACAGAAACCATGGTCACGAGAGGAGAAGTCTTACGAAAAAGTTGTTTCATTATAATGAGTGAAATTCGCGTAAACATTAGAAAACAATATGAACAATATTTGCTACCCATTAAACTTTTGCAAATAAGAACAGTAAGCCAATGAATTGATAGATACAGCTTAGTTCAATAATCAATTATTTATAATTTATATGAAGAGTAAGAAAATAAAACTGTTTTGTAACTTAAAAATCGTGAATTGAAAAATCTTATCTACAAGATGTGATAAACAAAAAAATACTATCATTATTTATCCATTTTTGTACAATAAAATTAAACATAAATTTAGGTTTTCACTTGTATAATATTAGACCATAAACAAAGCTATAACAATCGCTATAAAATAGCGAGTATAAATTAAAGGAAAGCCTCTGATGATTTAAGGCTGTTTAAAGTCGTTCCCTTAATGAAGTAAAGTTTAGTAACTGAATTATGTTTGTTCAGGCGTCCGTTGTAATGGTTGTTATGATTTTATATTTAATAGACTTCTATATTTATATTTGATTTGTTTCGTTTTCCCTAAAGTATGTACGTATTATATTGTATTACAATTTTGTTCAAGCTATGAATGTGTGCGTACTCACACTACGCTGTGCTATATTTTTCTATAACAGAATATACACTCTAATAATTAATCATAATCTAATACGTAATCCAATATGACTTAAAGCGTAAAGCGATAAGGAATTTTATAAGATTATAAGCATTTACGCTTCAGCCTGTAATATCCCACTGTTGGGCATAGGCCTCTTTCCCCATAAAGGAGAAGGATCAGAGCTTAATCCACCACGCTGCTCCAATGCGGGTTGGCGGATATATTCCCTACTATGAGTAACGATCGCTATCAGTTGTACATGATAATAACCGGGACCGACGGTTTAACCTGCTCTTCGAGACACGGTGGGGAGACCCACAAGGACTGCACAAACATATGTAGGTATAAGTTTATTTTATGAGGAGGTTGAACATAAACTGCCATATTTTTTTTATATAACTAGGTCGGCAAACAAGCGTACGGCTCACCTGATGGTAAGCGAACGTAGCTTATAGACTCCTGCAACACCAGAAGCATCAAAAGTGCGTTGCTGACCCTATCCCCTATTCGCCCAGGAGCTCTGGTCACCTTATTCATCAACAGGAACATAACACTGCTTGAAAGCACTATTATTTTGATGTGATCTTCTGTAAGGTCGAAGTACTACCCCAGTCGGGCTGTTCCATAGATTCTCTACTTTTTTTTTAGAACAATGATGGGTTACTCAGGATTCTTTATCCAAAGTCGTGGACTTGATGAATTATAAACACAATTTAGCCCTTGAAATATTAGGGGAACCAGTCATCTCTAAATATGGTCCGCAAAAGTCTGATAGTAGGAAATTTCATATGTGCTTCTACTTATATATCTAGGAATGATATCTTATAGTCTTAATTCAGTCTCATTTTTTAATTATAGATATTTAGGTACTTACTGTACAAGTATTGATAATAATAATAAACGCTTCACAATCAACGGTCCTCAGTAGGATTTTCTCCTGTGTCGAGGGTCCGGAAACATACAACACACAAACACAAGCACAAGCTTAGACAACGACAAACACTTGTATGGCCAATATAAATTCTTGTCATGTGCGGGGATCGAACCCTCGACTGCTAGCTTAATAGCCAGTGCTGTGACCGCTACGCCAACGCGTCGTCAAAAATTCAACTTTTTAAATCACTTCAACGATACCACAGGTTCAAACAAACAAAGTAACTTTAAAATATTACTCGAATCTCTATGAAAATATAAATGTAAAATAAAGTATAAAAAACAGTCGTGATTAAAACTGCGAGAGAGTTACATGAAAAAGTTTATTTCAAATTTGAATCTATGTTTTTCTAAAATAAAATATCGTAGGTTAATACAGAATTAATTTCGATGTACAGTTTACCTCGCGAAATTTTCGACGTCATAAATGTTTAAACTAGAATAATACTTTACACACTATAAGTACATTACATACTATACTTTACAGCAACCGTGTTCACCGGGAGGACTGTTCTCCCGTGAATATGGTTGCTGTAAAGTATCCGAAACGTCGGGAATTTAAAAAACTTAATAAACCGCGATAAAATCCGAAAAAGTTGTTTCATTTCAATGAGTAAAATTCGCGTAAACATTATAAAACAATAGAATAATCTTCATACAAGGAATTTATTCATGAAAGGAAATGTACTTGATATTTACCTTAACATTCAGAATAAACATGACGAACTAATACAACTTGACTAAACACAACTTCGTTGGGTATTGCGCTTGGACTAAATTAAACTTTACTGATGCGACTGGTATTTGAATACATCTACTCGTAGTATTCGAAAATTGCGTTTTCACACCTATTTGGACTAAAATATGAAGTTTCTAAATATATTTGATTATTATTTTTATTTTTATTTTACATTTCAAACAATAGATTTTTATTTCTTTTTAATAAAGTAACTAAAAAGTAATTTATTTAGTAATATATTTAAATTTTTATTGCCAATTCAAAACTTTAAAATATTACTCAAGATGATCTTTGCCAAATCAATTACTATTTATTCTTATTGCATTCAGCCTGTATCATCCCACCGCTGGGCTACATGTAGGAGAAGGATTGGAGCTTAATCCAACACGCTGCTCCCAACTCGTATATGTTCCCTATCCTGAGTAACGATCGCTATCAGGTATTTTATTATAATAACTGACTTGATGGCTTAACGTGCTCTCCGAGGCACAGTGGGGAGACCCACAGAACTAACAACCAGACCAGAGACCAGACCACAGAGCACGTCAGGCCGTTGAAAACATATCCGCCAACCCGCAGTGAAACAGCATATTAAGCGATCCTTCTCCTACATATAGAAAGAGGCCTATGCGCAGCAGTGGGTTGTTATATATTTAAGCGTTATCTATACTAATATTATAAAGCTGAAGAGTTTGTTTGGTTGTTTGTTTGTTTGTTTGTTTGAACGCGGTAATCTCTGGAACTACTAGTCCGATTTGAAAAATTCTTTCAGTGTTAGATAGTCCATTTATCGAGGAAGGCTATAGGTTATATATCATTACGCTAAGAACTAAGACGAAGTCGCGCGCAGAAGCTAGTTATTTTATAAGCCCTAAAAATCTAATAATAAAATTCTTGGAAACATTCAATTAAACTCATCAAATATACAGCTGAATACTCGCGACGACCCTCCTGTAAAAATATTTGTTTCGAATTTAATTTCATAAACATTTTGACGAATCACTGTATCAATTTTCATAACAGAATTACTCGAATAACGCCCTTCATTTTTGACTTTGTCGTATTCTAATTAATGCGAAGGAAATATTTAATTTTAGACTTTTACGTTAAAATTCTAAGCTTCTTAATCTTCGAAATTTATTATTAAAAATAAATAAAAAGCTCTCGCTCTCAAAATTTAATAAAATTTAACAGATGAATGAGATTTCTTACCTTGGTTGTTACTTATTGTAACCAAATCGTTTTCCAAAATAGTGATTTTTGTATAAATTTATGAATAAATATTTTTTTTTTTTATGTAACTAGGTTGGCAAACAAGCGTACGGCTCACCTGGTGGTAAGACCGTAGCCTATAGACGCCTGCAACACCAGAAGCATCGCATGCGCGTTGCCGACCCTATCCCCAATCCCCCCAGGAGCTCTGGTCACCTTACTCACCAACAGGAACACAATACTGCACGAAAACAGTATTATTTAGCTGTGGTCTTCTGTAAGGTCGAGATACTACCCCAGTCGGGCTGCTCCATATTTTGAGCAGGAAATTTCCTGCTGTGCCCTACCTCAGTTATTATATAATAAATAAATAAAAATATTACACCTTGACTCAGGCGGGAATCGAACCCACAACCCCCGGAGCAGAAAGTGGGGCCACTACAAATTGCGCCAACGGGCTAGTCAATGTGAATACAAGTTGTCTCTCCGATCACATTAAAATGTTTTAACTAAACTTTCTTACAATGTGATATTTAAAAACTTCACTGACAAAAATAAAATTTAACAAAAAAAAGACAAAGCTCCTAAGTGACCTATTTGTTTTGTAAATTAAAACTTTAATTGCTTTCCCGACTTACTCTCTTGTGTCTTGCGAATAACCCCTTTTCTTCTCTCAAAGACAACAATAAAACAAAGGCATGTTTAGTTTATCCATTTATGGTAATGAAAACCTTTATTGGTTTAGGAGCTTAGGGTTTCATACATGTGATTTTTTGTCGATTTACGTACATATTAAAATCTGTGACTTTGGATGTATTGAGTATAGAAACTTTAAACTAGTAGATATTTTTTTTACTTAACGTATAAAAACAGTCGTTTATTCCTAAGGTAGGCAATTAATACCATAGTCACATTAAGCAGTAAATTAAGCCGGCATTAATACGGCAATTAATGTTACAGGCATTACGAGTAATAAGGAAATGAATGCCATGGTATGAATAATTTTAGATAACAACCTCCTATATACATGTTTTTTAGTAAATTTGATAATGACTTAGTCTATTTGAACGTGATAACTTCGAATTCCATTAATTATTTTTGCATCAAAATTTTACATACTAAGGAATAATTTTTTTTAGCTGTGTAGCAACGCACTAAAGAATATAGCCACCCCCTCTCTTTCCCTGGGTGTCGTAAGAGGCGACTAAGGGATAACACAGTTTCACTACCACGTTGGAACTTGAAAAGCCGACCGATGGCGGCATAACCATCCAACTGCTGGCTTTGAAATACACAGGCCTAAGACGGGCAGCAGCGTCTTCGGTGCGACAAAGCTAGCCCTGCGGTCACTAACCCGCCTGCCCAGCGTGGTGACTATGGGCAAAATACATGAGTTCACGCCATTTTTGGCGCAAACTTGTGGGGGCCTAAGTCCAGCTGTGGACTGCGACAGACTGAAGTGATGATGATGAAGGAGTATTTTAGCTGTAAGTCATTACGTTTATGTGAGCTGAAAAATGCAAGTGAAATTACACGAATCGTCTAGTTATTAAAATAAAGAACGTTCCCGTAACAAAGCTAAATATAACCACTCGAGTTTAATCGAAACGGCGTTACAATTTTGGCAACGCGATGCATAAAGTTTTTGGAATGTTTCCAATGCAACTAAAGTTGCTTTTCAACCGAAACAAATTTTGTACTTCTTCCCACTCCAGGAGTTCTAGAGTGGAGAGATCGACTACAGTTTTTTATGATGTAACACAAAATCTTCTACTACACTTTATAGTATATCTTCAAAAATATCCATAATTTCTCTGTTAATAGAGGTTGTCTGTAGTCTTACAGATATTATCATATCACTATTAGTGATAAGACCGCTATTGCACTTTTTTTATCCGCCAACCCGCCTTGTACCAGCGTGGTGGATTAAGCTCTGATCCTTCTCCTACATGGGTAAAGAGGCCTAAGCCTAGTAGTGAGATATTACTGGCTGAAACGAATTACTAAATAAGACACAAATAATAAATTAGACTTGTCAAATACAGCAGAAAACATTTTGCTCAAAATCTAGAGCAACCTGGCTGGCGAAGTACCAAAACCTTACAGAAGATCAGAGCTAAATAATACTGCTTACAGGTAGTGTTGTGTTCCTGTGGTGAGTAAGGTGGACAGAGCTCCTGGAGAGAATAGGGGGTAAGGTCAACAGCGCGCTTGCAATGCTTCTGGTGTTGGAGATTTCTATAGGCTACGGTAACAGGTGAACTGTACGCTTGTTTGCCAACCTAGTCGTATAAAAAAATGTGTTGCAGTTCCCTTCGTTGTCCTAATCTACCAATACTATACCTTTTCCAAAATTTACTCATAAGTTGATCAAAATAATACGTATGTACATTTCAATGAAAAAAAGATATCCATTGCAGCGTACACAATTAAAATTTATTTACGAATAGAAAACTTCTGAATAGTCTAAATTCCGTAATTGCCTAAAAATTCGTCTATTTCAAAAATTCATAAAATATACAACGGACTCGTTCAATTCACTTCAGAATAATTGTAAACTATTGTATGGATATATTATTTCATCAATACACCGAAATCACTCTACGGCGGCCCCTAGACCTGCAATAACATTGTACAATACATTTTATTGTACAATATAATTGAACGGCGCTTTGAATCCAAACGTTCAATTATATTGCACAATAATACGAACTGTGCAATGTTTTCGAGTTCAGTCGGAGAATAAGTTTGATCCCGTGTGCATCGTGCGTAATAAAGCAATATGTCTGCACAAGATTTAGCTGCAGCTGTAGTGTTATTGCTTGTGGCTAAGCGTAAACAACTCTTTGTTAGTCGAAAGATCTCATGCTCCGTTCCGAACCAGCCTCAGCCACTCCTCTACGCATTCGTTCACGCGCTTTCGAACGCAAGGGCGGAAGGGCTACTTCTCCCCGCAGCGCCGGAGCCAAGCGTTATTCTAACTTCAAAACTTTAACTATGGATATCTCCATAACCATGGGGTACCGCAGGGTGCGAGAGGTACCAAAGGGTAGCCCGCTTCCCCCCTCCGCCCCCCATCCCCCATAAATCGACGGGCCGTAATCTAAAAATTAACCCATTCCACAAAGACGATAATTCTCTGTACAGTTGGATACATTTGACGATATACTCGGTTTCCTTAACTTTCGTATTCTCTTTTTTTCTTATATTTTCTGGAAACCTGCACGTGTGTGTTCTCCTTGCTGCCGAAACACAGACTAAAAATTATTGCGCAATACCGACCCTACACTATGCAATGTTAAAATATGGTGCAATAAAAATTAAACTCGCTCAAACTTTCGTTCAATCATTGCGCAATCTTCAATATTAGCCCTAGTCGATCAATTATATTGCACAATTCGCAATATTGCGCAATATAATTGATCGTCTAGGGGCCGCCTAAGACGTGGTTCGTGGCAAATATGAATATTTATAAATAACATTTTATGAAATATTATTCACTTTATAACAAATATTTTTTTATTGTTTATTATATCATAACTATTTTACTGGGTTTACCGATTTTGATGTTTCTTCTGGATAGATGGGCTGGGAAAGCATCTCAACCTTACTAGTTTTCACTAAGTGCAACTGTGATTTTTGCATGTGGTGTTAGCCTTATAATCGGTTGTTGCATTTATGTGTGATGTATTATTTCTTAATGCTAAACATTTATGAATCGGTGTAAACAACTTTTGGCTAACCTAATAAATAAATAATAATAATTTATTACATACTAGCGACCCGCTCCGGCTTCGCACGGGTGCAATGCTGATACTAAATATAAAATAAATATTTGCAATCTAAGCGCAAAAAATGTGTTTATTTACGACATCACATTAGAAAACTTTAAAACTATCAGTGTTCCTCTACTATATTATGCATGTATTATACATATAAACCTTCCTCTGGAATCACACTATTTACTGAAGAAAACCGCATCAAAATCCGTTGCGTAGTTTTAAAGATCTAAGCATGTATACAGACAGACAGACAGACAGACAACGGGAAGAGACTTTGTTTTATAATATGTAGTGATATAATAAAAATATTGACGAATCTGTTTAGAAATATAAACAACATTACCAATTCTGTTTCAAAACGACAAATAAATCCGTAGACAACGCTAATACCCGAATCTCCTCTCCGCGCGTCCGCAAATCGAAAGCTGTCAAACTAACAGCGAAACGATTTCGTTTCGTAATCGAGTGCGAATTACAGCGAAACGAATCGATACAGCTCGCTATTTGTATTCGATGTTGATTGTTTGTTCGATTATACAAATGGACATTGAATCGCTGGAATCGTTACAAAACGTAATTGTGTGTGTTGACTAAATTAACGATGTTTATAGTGGCCTCCATAACAATAATGCAGCGTTTACACTATTTTGATTATTGTGTTTTAGCAGATTATTTCGTTAAGAGCCTCTTTCGCCGGTTGTGGATAAGCACTGCACATATATACGAAAGGAATTTAGCAGCATGAGGTTAAAAAGGCCATTACGACCTGTTTCGCCTCAATTAAGAAAATAAAAATTTAAGATTCACAATTGCAAATACAATTATTTCATAAATTTAGTGGAATTTGTTGGTGGAAAAGGTATATCATCGAATTTTATACGTTTTATTATAACGTCATCTGTTAAATAGCGTCAATGACGATCGATGTGTCTATACTTGTTACTGGAACGAAGTTCTTTATGTGGCGTTGCGAGGGGTACTCTAGCCACCAAAAAATATTCATAACGTTAAATAAAAGCGTAATTCATACGTATGTATGATAGCTATACAGTATACAGTGTCTAATATATGTATAGTCAGTTTGCTATTATCATTATATCATTCTATAATTATTATATATTTTTATAAATCATAGTAAATAAAATAAAGGTGTTAAGATAATTTTGTAAAGTAGTTTTTTGATTTTTATCGAAAAAAAAAGTCGTAATAAAAATGTATACCCGAATAATGATTTTCTTTATTACTTGAAATTAATATTTTTTAATAAGGAACTTCGTTTCTATCGTTCTCTTATTCTTCGTTCCTATCGTAAAAGCGGTGTGGTTTCTCACTAGTCTAAGCTAGTAAAATTGAAACAATTTTCGTTAATTTGATTTCTCTTGTTCAAACCTTATATTCTAATGAAATGATAGTAAGGACAGTTATTTAATTATGGTTTGTTAGTCGGCTATAATTAAAGAGATAAAGTCGTATACGACTCATTGCATGGGTTGTAAACTACCTAGAGTCAATTAACTTCAACTAGTCCCTACCACGAAATTTAAGACATTTAGGTTAGGTTTCAATAAACATTAATCTTTACAAATGTGACAAGTTTCCCAATTTAACACGTGTTGAATGAGAATCACATAATTAATCTAGGTTCAGTACTTATCGACAAAAATTATTTAAGCTTTTGTTATTTTTAAATAAGGTTCTATCTAGACATGCACTTGTTAATTGCAATCGTTTTCTTCTTGTTGGAATTCTTTTATCTTGTCTTGGATTTTCTTTGTTTCAATTTTCTCACAAGATTATTGTGTGCTGAAAATTTCCTATCAAGAACAAAGTTTGCAATGTAATGTTCTCATGACAACAACTAATACCGTCAGCTCTACGTGCTCTCTATAGTACCGTAGTGCGGTAGTTAGATTTAAATAGACAAACACCTACAATATATTGCTGTTACTGTAAATATATGAATGGAAACACACGCACACGCACCCACAACACACACACACACACACACACACACACACACACACACACACACACACACACACACACGCACCCACAACACACACACACACACACATGTTGTAGGTACTATCTAAAATTTTTGGTAAATATAATAATAAAGTCTGTACTACTAATATTCCTAAAAATAAACAAAACCATTTATGTGCTAGTAAATTTTGACAAAAATTTATTTATCTGAAACGGGTAAGACTTAAAAGATTAAAGAGCTTAAGTTCAGATTTCGGCAACATTTTTTTTTCCATTCTTTAATTTACATACAAAATAAATCGAATACATTTTAATAATTTAGGACAAAATACAACGAGACAGAATCACCTTTCTCAATGTTTGAAATTTCTAAACCACACAATGGTTTTTGATATTGGTTTTTAACTCAAATATATAGGAAATTGCGTATAAGGTGTTTATGTAGAATATACTATAAGTATGCGTATTCATATTTTTGTAGTCGATGTTAAACAAGTTTACTATATACCTACTCACAACACATAAGGTTGACAACACACAACCCACAATAGCAAATTTTTAGGACATAATAGGAACACGACACTTCCAATCTCATTTAAATGTGATATTTTGTAACATTCACATCATCACTTCAGCCTGTCGCAGTCCACTGCTGGACTTAGGCCTCCTCAAGTTCGCGCCAGACATCCCGGTTTTCGGCAATTCTCATCAAGCCTACACCGGCAATTTTACGTAGATCGTCAGTCCAGCGGGCCGGAGGACGTCCCACACTGTGTTTGCTAATACGCGGTTTCCACTCCAGGACACGTCTGCTCCAACGGCCATCGGTCCTGCGACACAGCCATTGCCTCTTCAACTTGCTAATTCTGTCGGCTATGTTCGCTCACGGATAGTCTTATTTCTAATCCTATCTTTGAAAGAAACCCTAAGCATGCCCGTTCCATTGCACGTGGAGCGACTTCAAACACTTTCGACTTTTTTGTAACACTAATAACATTTTATTATTATGCATCTTTAGTATATAATTATAAACTACGTTTTTAGGCTTAACTAGGTCATGAAGTGTTTTAACAGTTATTATACCTTAGTTTAAAATACTGCATCTGTTAAACATGTCTATGAGTTTTAGTACTGAATTTGAAAACTATATCAAAACTCGTTTCGTTGCTAGACAGAGTTTTCGGTGCGTCGAGCTAAAACTATTTGCAAAACATTTGTGTTTTATTCTAGATTTGTTCTAAATTTGAAATATAACAAGAAATAAATAAATAATGCTAGTTAAAAATTTATTCGTGAAATGTGATTTCGTACAGTAATTGTGATTAAAAGCGTATAACAATATTATTTTCTGTTATTTACTCGAATTTCACTCATTATAATAAAACAACTCCTCCCATGATTTCTGATTTTTAATGCAAATAATAATGTAAGAAAATTGCAATACTGTTTAAGAAATTCGATAGCAGCTACTTTACTCATAAATGAATTCAAACGTAAAATAACACAAACTTTTTATTCTTTAAAATGTATATGTTATGTATAATATATTTGGGTTGTCTGGAAGAAATGGCTAAATAGCCATGAGTCCGCCCATTGTACTTCACAGTCTGTAAATGTCTTTAAATGTGTTTAATGTTTAAAATGTAGTTGTGGTGTACAATAAAGTGTAAATAAATAAATATAGGGATAGTAACGAGAAAGCATAACTTTCATTCAATTATTTGATACAATACTTCTAGTATATGAAAAGCGCTTTCCTAAAAAGCGGAATACTATAAAAACGCTTTAGACTCTTTCCTAAATTCGAACAAAGAATTTTATTGCCTCTACTGGATACTTTGTATTGCAATATATGTAAGCGCTGCAGCGCTTTAGTTTATTTATCCGGGCTTAGTGGTTTAGTTAAATATACGTTATTGTCTTTATTTGAAAGCATTTCTAAAACATATATTAATTTATTTGACATTATTATCTTTTATAATTGTCTTACATTGTGCGCGCTCAAAGTTATTGCAAAGTTAAAGTCATCAAGCTTATTTATATTGTTAGCTGATTGTTTTTGAGTAACGTTTAAAAGTAATATATGTACACGATACTAAGGGCCTGTTACACCACTTGTAGATAAAGTTTATCCTGTAGATAAGTTACGAATAAATTATATGAACAGCAGGTAGAATAAAACCGTAAGAGCCTGTTTCACCTAATTAGGGTTCCGTACCCAAAGGGTAAAAACGGGACCCTATTACTAAGACTTCGCTGTCCGACTGTCCGTCCGTCCGTCCGTCCGTCCGTCCGTCCGTCCGTCCGTCCGTCCGTCCGTCCGTCCGTCTGTCACCAGGCTGTATCTCAAGAACGGCGATAGCTAGACAGTTGAAATTGTCACTTCGTGCGCGAGTCAGACTCGCACTTGGCTGATTTTTTTTTTTTATATAGAATAGGGGGCAAACTGACTGTTGGTTCACCTGGTGGTTAGTGAAAGCAATATCCATAGACACCCGCTACTTCAAAGAATAGCAGGCGCGTTGCCGGCCTTTCAAAAATGAGTATGCTCTTTTCTTGAAGGTTCTTATGTCATACCGGTTCGGAAATACCGTACGTGGCAGCTGGTTCCATAAAGTGATCGTGCGAGGCAGGAAAGAGCGTTAAAAACGTGTAGTTTTAAATGGCGTTTTAAACGTGTTTGAAATTAGAACACTACAATTTTTAGATACACAATTGTGGATAAAAAAGTGCCATAAATATTGTGAAATCACTACATATTATAAAATAAAGTCTCTTCCCACTGTCTGTCTGTATATATGCTTAGATCCTTAAAACTACGCAACGGATTTTAATGCGGTTTTCTTTAGTAAATGGAGTGATTCCAGAGGAAGGTTTATATGTATAATACATGCATAATATAGTAGAGGAACACTGGTAGTTTTAAACTTTTCTAATGTGATGTCGTAAATAAACACATTTTTTGCGCTTAGATTGCAAATATTTATTTTATATTTTATATTTAGTATCAGCATTGCGAAGCTGGAGCGGTTCGCTAGTTTAATAATAAAAAGAACAATACATATAGCAAAAACTTTTATCTGTTTGATATAGCCAATCTTAATGTTATCCACAACCGATGAAAGAGTCCTGATATTCATAACTATAAATATTTATTCAGAGGATTATTTTTCACCTTCCTTAAAGTTTTCTGAATGCCTTTCATTAAATTATTTTTTGTTCAACAATTCTGTTAAATTTTCATTCCTACAAGAGTTAAGGGGTAAGCCAATTGTGTCAACATCAAATTCTGTTAGTTATTTTGGTCAATACAGTATGACAAAACCGCCAGTATTTGGGTAGGTTTTCTAAGGTTTATGGCTTTTTGTAAGCAGTGCGTATATTACTTCGAAATACGTACATGAATATTTTAATATTTAATCTATGTGTCTATCTGTCTATTATTATTTTACATTTTTGTTACTGACTTTTTGTTATACCTCAAATAAAATTAATAATAAAAAAAGGATAGAAGTGAAACTTCTATGGCAAACTAATAAAAAAAACTAATTTAAAATTAGCGGCTTGCAGCGCGGCCGTCGCAGGCTCGTCCTTCCCTGTCTTTTTGCCGTTGCATCCGGTTTGAAATCACAACGATTCTAAAGAAGTTTCACTTCAAAATTACGATGAATATATTTCGTCATCTAAGTTCAATTTGTAATACACAGAAGCTCTTTTCGTTTTTCTAAGTTATTGTTATCTCATTTACTTTTATCTTACTTTGTTACTGTCTTGAGCTAGTCTTGTGGCAAGATATTTTATAATAGGAATATAAATTTGAAAGAGAAGTGACCGAGCTTACGAGTAGATCCGGCAGAGTTCTCGTGCAGTGTGTATTCTCTTTCATTGTTATTTAATTCTTATAACTTATATACACCTTCTCCTACATGGAGAAAGAGGCTTATGCCCAGCAGTGGGATGTTACAGGCTGAATCGAACTTATATATAAATAAATATACTCTAAACTTTCATAAGTTAGTCAATTAATCTTAATAATTCTTTCACCATTAAAAGGCTAGTGAACATACGTTCACTAGGCTTCAGCCTGTAATATCCCACTGCTGGGCATAGGCCTCTTTCTTCATGTAGGGGAAGGATTGGAGCTTAATCCACCACGCTGCTCTACTGTGGGTTGGCAGATATATTTCCGACCGACCGTTGCGCCAACGCGTCGTCAAATGTTCACTAAAAGTAATGAAATGTACTTTGAAACAATAGTTTCATAAACGATCTCAGATAATATCATGTGTAGTTATAGTCCAAGATTCCAGGCACCCCAGATCTCCATCACAAAATTACAAAGGTCTTGGGGGAATTTTGGGTTGGGGTTCTGGAAACTCACTCTATTAGGTTTATCTTTCAAAAGAACCAGTGACAAAAACTAACGTTAACGTTGTATTACTAACAATTAATCCTAGAAAAATATAGTTCATTTTCTCTTATCGGAATCTTTGCTGAAAGAGAAAGTTATTCTTTAGTAACCGTCATCAGTTGCGGCGTTTTGCCAAAAATAATAAGAACAGGCGTCGTGTTAATGATCAACTTTTGGCGGATAATAGAAAACTTGAACACTATTGCAAAGTTTCGAACCGCAATCTTCACGCCAATTAACGCTCTTTGTTAGTGGAAACGTTACTAGGGCTTTGTTCACTAAATAACGGCCAATATATTTAGTTATTTGACACGGTATTGGTTAGTTAGGTCGTTCGGCTTGACTAACGTTTCATTACTTGATGTTGAATCGAAACAATCTATAAAGAACCAGTGTTGGGCATAATCTTTTAAACATATAGGTGAATATCTTCGCTGATGGTATCATTGCTCCGTGGGTTGAACTGAATTGAAAGGATCTTTAAAAGGCCACTGGTTTACAATCTCTTCTGCATACATGAAAAATGACGGTATTTATGTTATCAAATGCTAACTAAGTGCTTGTTGATAACTTCTCCGGTGATTAATATTACTGTCACCATGCTTTTTTTTAAAGTTTTATGTGCGTTCCAAGTCAGACCTGAAACCAGAATGTTTGCGTGAATACAAATTAAACGTATGAATACAAATATAAATTCCAATCAGAGACAAACAGTTTTATGTGCTCTCTAAGACACTATAGGGAGACTTACAAAAAGAAATACCTAGACCAGGGTATCTTTACAAAAACAAATATCCAAAACTAGCATCTGCGCGCGACTTCGTCCGCGTGGAATAGGATCAATTCTGTCATACACGATTTGTGCGAAACTTTAACCGTTTACACAGCGGAAGCTCCCAAAAGGAAAAAAAACCCGATTTTGAAACATTCTTCATTAGTGCTTCGCTCCTATTGGTCTTAGCGTGATGATATATAGCCTATAGCCTTCCTCGATAAATGGGCTATCTAACACTGAAGGAATTTTTCAAATCGGACCATTAGATCCTGAGGTTAGCGCATTCACCTCTAACAACAAACAAACAAACAAATAAACAAACAAACAAAGTCTTCAGCTTTATAATATAAGTATAGATTAATGGAACTTTTCAGAAAAATATTTCAAAATGGCCACCATTAATTTATATGTCGACACAGCTACAAGCACTCTGTTCTTTTAACTGGCATGCAACAGAAGTTATTAGCTTCGATTTGTTTGACTCTTTTTTAAGAAAAACTTTTCATCCCAGCCTAGTTTGAACGCGTATATCAAAACGCTTTGCCGGTCGAAAAACGTTGATCCGGCGACTGTTAAATGGGTGATCGACTGTGATGGAAATGAATATTGGCATTTTCACTCCTCACTGCTTCGGACAATACGTAAGGCCGTTGACCCAGTTTACTATTGTTATAATAAAGGTATTGTTACGAACATTAGGCCAGTTTTCGGATATTAGTCATTTGCAATAAAATACAGAATAATTTTAAACATGGGTTTTAAATGGTGATAATATCAACACTAATAGGTATTAGAAGTATGTTTGTTTGTTTAAACGCTCTCATCTCAGACAGTCGATTTAGAAAATATATTTTTGAGTAGGATAGTCTATTTACCGAGGAAGGCGAGACTTTTAGAACGAACGAAAAATGATTAATTAAATTGCAGATTACGCTAAACTTATTTCTTAACTTGTTATTTTATTAGTGTAGCCGTAATTAGCTATTATCGGTATATTTAAAGACTTTTCATAATTTATGATTAAAATAGTTTCGACAAGTAAAACCTAAATAATTTGTTACAATACACAGTGCGACCTTTAGTGCAAATAAATATTTAAGAATACTTAAATAAGTCTAACTGTTTCTGTCATTGTGAAAAAACTTATAACAGCGAAAGTTTTCAAAAAAAAATTTACACGAATTTAATAATTTCAAACAATATCGATCGCAATGACGACGCGTTGTCGCAATGGTCACGGCACTGGTTTGTGGCTGTTGCTCTGTCAGTTGCGGGTTCAATCCCCGCACATGATAATATTGTATTATTACATAACATTTGTATTGGCCATACAGATGTTTGCCGTGGTCTGAGTGTTTGTGCTGTCCTTGTGCTCCCACCATGCCCCGGCGAGCACGTTAAGCCGTCAATCCCGGTAGTTATCATGTACACCGGTTAGCGATCATTACTCATAGTAGGGAATGTATCCGCCAACTCGCATTGGAGCAGCGTGGTGGATTAAGCTCTGATCCTTCTCCTACAAAGGGAAAGAGGCCTATGCCCAGCAGTATTACAGTCTGAAGCGTAAATAATATCAACAAAATATCTTTATTGGTAGATTTTACTAGACAAAAGTAACAATAAAAACGTATTGTTTGAAAAAAAAGTCTTGTTATTTATCGCTGTAATAAAGTATCGTTTATAGTTAGCACTTAATTTCAAAAATGCTCATGAATTGCGCAATAAAGTTAATTTTTACGATTCTCTTGAACGAGACTTGCTACAATATTAGTGGCCTTTGTATTATAGACTTAGGAAACTGGTACGGCTTTATGCTATGTATACTTGAGGCAAATATAATTAACTAAGGTCTCAAGATAGTGTATAACCATATTAATTATTACATGTGAATTGGCTTTGTGTGTGGAGAGGCTAAATAAATAAACATACATATAAATAATACATATATAAATCAAATACAAATATTACACTCAGATTCAGGCGGGAATCGAACCCACCACCCCCGGAGCAGAAAGCAGGCTACTACAATCTGCGCCAACGTGCTAGCCAAATATACATAACTAGCTTCTGCGCGCGACTTCGTCGGCGTGGACTCCGCTCCTATTGGTCTTAGCGTGATGATACACCTAGTCTATAGCCTTCCTCGATAAATGGGCTATCTAACACTGAAAGAATTTTTCAAATCTGCCCAGTAGTTCCAGAGATTACCGCGTTCAAACAAACAAACAAACTCTTCAGCTTCATATATAAGTATAGATATCCGTAACCCTATCAATGCTACAGTGCTAGCAATCTTTATGTTTATTCAAAACGCGTTATTAACCATCCTTGAGCTTATATACTTTGACCCACAGATCAAACCGACGTTTTATGACGATTCAAGGGATAAAGGTGTAATAAAATACATAATATTCACTCATAAATATATGGTAGGTCTGTCTATTAACTATAAAACCAGTACAGAGAGTTCATCCAATTCTGGCGCATAGTTATAGGTGTGCGTGTATTCGCAAATATTCCATCTTGATTTGTTTTAATATTACTACTCATCAATCGCTAATTGCGATATTGCGATGCCTAACTTTTTCTTTGACAAAGTTGCTCGATCGTAAAAAAAGGATGAAATATGTTAAGCTGACGATTTAAAAAAAATTATTACTTATATTTTTCAAAAAAAAAAAGAGAAATTGATTGAGATTTACTTGACTATTTTTTAGTCTACCTACGTTGTATTACTTGTCGATGTTAGTAAAGTCAATATTTTTTTTTCGTTTTTGAGAAAACACATTTTTAACCACCACACTCGAGGATTGTTGTCTGCGACAAAGTTGACCGTCTCGACAAAATGAAGCTACTTTCAGAAAATTAGCCTGATAGTAACAAGTGGTAACAATTGAGCCCAGATCCTGGACTATACAGCTTCTTCGATCCGAAACAATAGAGAATTCAATTCTATTCAATCCTTAATCGCTTTTGGTGTTGAAAAAGAAAACTATTACGAAAAGAAAAGCCTTTATATTTTCATCTTGACATACGTGTAAAGTTATGTCGTTAGTTATAAAAATAGAAATCTTTTTCGCATTTCATTTTATGAGAAAATGTTCAAATGGAAATACTAACAACATTATTCAATTCGGCTTATTAAATGAATGTAAAAGTTTTAAAATAATATTCCTAGATTTATGTAATTCTGTTAAAATAATTTATAAATATTCATCTTAAGTACATTAATTAGTTAAATTAATGTTTTCTTAAAGAAAAAAAAAAATGGTTGTTTGTAAAGTTGGTTTACGGGCGATAGTTTAACATGACAACATCATAACAAAACATCTCCTCGGACGCATAGGCCAATCGAGTGGAAGAGAGATAGATGCGGCGCAAGCGTACAATGAGCGTTACGCTACAATGAGCGTAGCGCTACAATGAGTGTAACACTGCAATTAGCATAACGCTACAACGTTGTCACGTGAAAAAAAATAATTAAATAGTAGTCACAAATCAGGTAGTCAAACATGTCAAAGCATTTGAACTAACATTTTAAAGTATACTTTTAAATTTTTCTACTTCCACCAATAATAGATAGTTAATTCTAATATTTCAATTCGAACCTCGAGTATGGACAGCATTACATAATATACTGAATCGTTACAAGTATACAAAATACTCAATAAATTCTCACATATCCGAGGCCGCATTCTGTTAAACCTAGCTTAGGCCAGTAATCACGGCAGCTGTAATAGTGGCTTAGGGTACGACCACGCTGGGCGTTTGATCCCAAATAGGATTACATAGGCGTAAATCAAATGTGAATGCACTTAATCGTTGCAAGTCAAATACGAAAACGCTTGGCGATAATTTATATTGATTTACTGCGCGTTTCGATTGTTTTCACGTAGTTTATCAAGTACAATGATTTGAAATTGACGATTGATGAACAATGGTTGCAGAGTTAAAAGGTTTACTACAGTTATAAATTCGAAAAAAAAGTTCTGTTGCTATTATACCACTGACAAGTTTTATACCGCAATCGTCTGTAAATGATTCTCCCTTAAGCTCTGTATTGTAAATATGTATAATATTGTAAAACTTTGAAATAATATTTTTGTAAAAAGTTGTCGGTATTTTTATTACTTTTGTCCTATTATTGGTGAATCGTGGTAAACCTTAAGTGATAAAATATGGCAGATAAATTGTCATTCTTTTTCCTTCATAGGAAAAAAGCGAAAACCTAATGACGCGTAAGAATTGGAAAATCTATAAGTGATCAGACCGACTCCGTAATGAAAAGAATATTTCTAATAGACCTTTCAACATGCAAACCTATTCTCATTTTAGTTTTAGCGAGCGAGAAATCTTTGTTGGGTAACTGACTGTGTCTTGCTGATCTACAATTTAGCAAAAGGGCGGATAAAGGTTCAATTCATTCTCTTGATTGAGATCTAAGTTCCGACGGATATTAACAGACTATTAGTTACAGTCATACAATAAAAGAACATTCTATCGATCGAATCAGAAATAAGAGAGGACGGGGAAATAACAAAAAAGAACTGAATTGCTTGGCGCAGGTGTGAATCTAGCGTTATAGATGACTTTGAGTCGCGGGCGCTTTGTTTTACTTTTGCGATATCACTGTTTTGAGTTTTTTTTTTGGAAAGGTCAAAAAAGGAGGTTAACGATTCAACTGTACCTACATGTTTTTGTGTTTTTTTCCTCATAACTTTTTACTGGGAGTACCGATTTTGATGTTTTTTTTTTATTTCGAAGGCTGGTGCTGATGATAATACGTATTTAATTGACTTTAACTTTTATTGAAATTGCTTCAAGAAACTTTTTTTTACTATTTACTTGAAGGTATTGTTGACGGTGTGGTATGAGTTATTACCATAGGTTTTTTGATCTACACTTGTATAAAAAACTTGAATAGTTTACAAGTGATAAATTCAGAAGCTGTTAGTGTGATCATTGGAGTTTTTTTTTAAATCACAAACTTGTTGTCAGACAGTGTTGTTGATTATTGTTTTTTTCCAAACATGTTTACGTTGATTTCGGTTAATGTGTTTTTGCCTTCCTCTCGAAGCTTACTATTGAATCGCGATCACGATTCAGCCTGTAACATCCTGGACATAGGCTTCTTTAGCCATGTGAGAGTAGTTCGAGCTTAATCCACCACGCTGCTCCACTGCGGGTTGGCGGATAAGCATACCGTGTATTGCAAAAAAAATACTTTTTAGTATACAATATGCATTTGCCTTTGTTAAAATGTATAAAAACGTCAGCAAAAAATAATTTTACATGTCTGCTTGTAAGTATAAATCAAATGAATTTATTTCATGATTGCAGGATAATGTATTTTACAAAATAAAATAAGATTATTAAAATAAAATAAAACTATTAGTTCGTGCAACTTTTAATACACTGAAATGAAATGAACATTTAATTATTTCGATAATGGAAAACTTTTACACTATGTGATATTTTAATATGATTATACTACTATTACAATTTTATTTGAATAAGGTGTACATACAACATTATTTTGTATGTAAATTAAGCATAATTATGCGTGACATCGTTATAAAGATAACAGTTATTTGTGGTAAAAAATAATGTTAATATGAATTTCAGTCATATTGATTTTGTTCAAACATTTTATTGAAGACGCCCCTGGATTCAAAAAACTTAAATATTTTCTAATAACAATTTGTTGTAATCCCTTAATTGTGGGTTAACCAGATTTTGATGATGATGATGATGATGATGGTTGCATTAACATTTAAATATAAAAATATATGTGATTTAAAGATACGGTTTCACAATCGTCAATTAAAAAGACTTCCAAAGTTAAAGTATTCAGTTCATGATTACATTGAGGACAAAGATGTATTGTTTTATTACTGCTCATATTTCATGCAAGACGTGAATTAATTTATAATTATTTACAGACTTTACAGTTTTTTAAAAGATTGAAACTTTCTTGTTGATTGTTTTTACTAGAATCTACTAGTACATTCTGAATTAGTTGTAGCTTTAATTACAGAACTTAACTTATATTAAAGATGATTTGATGAAAGAAATTTTTGATTTAATTTGACATTGATTTTCAGTTCAAAACATAAATTTACAATTATATTATTTACGTTATACACAGATACAATTTATGTCTGAACAATAAACCAATCCCCAAGAGATGGTCATAAAATTGTAGCAACATATATAACATTGCGAGCAATGCTCGTATTTCATTATAGTTTGCTTCGGTTTATACTTTTACAACCGCTGTTCTAGTTCAAACCAATTTGTGCCGGTGAAAAGTTCTTTTCAAATCGAACGACTAGCTTCATTAAATTGGAAAGAAGTGTTTTATACTATTTATTACCATTAGATTTAGTCCATTAAGGTGTAGCTAGAAAAAATAAAATGCGATATTAATGACTTTTTTACTTTATCTTTATCCATCCTCCATGAGCCATATGATCGTATATCAGAGGAAGCAGAGTAGGTTCATATATTACAGCCTCTTTGGAGGCGCGCAAAATACATTTGAATTGTGAACCTCCTCCTTTTTGAAGTCGTTTATAAAGGTTTTTATTTTCATATTAATTTATTAAAAAAGCTATGTTAGTAAACAGCCTTAGTAGTCTCAATTTACCGGTGCAGGAGAATGTTGGCCGAGATTAGACTAGTGACGATTTGGAAGGCTTGGCAGAACGGCCCCCGGCTAAGGGTGACCGATGTTGTGTAACCTCGTACTAGTTTCGCGAAAATTAAAAAAAATAAAAAAATTGCCTGACTAAATAAGACTTTATTCTTTGAAGTTAAGTTTATAGTAAAAGAGTTCGATTCTTAGTTATGGTAGTTAGTGTGGCAAAGTGCGCCTACCGGGCAAGTGCACCTACCACAAATATCTCGAAAACTACCGATTGGATACTAGTAGTGACACTATATATCGATGCTACAAACTAAATCATAGTTCTTGGTGAAAGTCACAGATGGCTCTAGTCATGTGAGTTTGAGATACGCGCCATTTTATTTTCACTGATATTCAAAGTGGTGAGCAGAGATGACTATGGGTTGATCATCTTCGTAAATCTCAAGAAATCTAGTTTTTACCAACATACGAGTGAGGTAAATGCACAATTTAAATATTTTTCTTTAAGTTTCTGACTATATCTCACTCCTATCTAGTAAAATTTATATATTAATAAATAATAATAATAATTAATATAAAATATAGAAGAAAAAATTCATGACAGACGTGTGTCAAATTTTGAAAATTTATTTTAATAAAATAATAAACCATTTGGAAAAATTCAACTAAATTACAGTGTGTTTGAGAAATAAAACAATATAAAATAAATCAGGGAAGTCACCCTTCACAGTCATACATGAATATAAACCTATAGGGATAGTTGGAAAACACCGATTCTAAGATACGGGAAAATGGATAAAACAGCAACATCCACGGATTACGTTAATACTGAACGTGGTAGTAGAAAACCAAATGTGTCATACAAGGCTGCTAAAGAAGACAGCATTATGGAAGCGATTCGGGAGCTTCGCTTAGAAATGAAAGTTCTCATGGATAATCAGATTAAGGAATATGAAATACTACGGTATAGATTTATAAATACAGAGACAGAACTAAAAGAATTAAGAAAAGAAATGAAGGTACTTCAAGAAAAAGTAGATAAAGTACAAATATTGGAAGCGAAAGTAGATAATATAGTCCGGAAGGATGGAAAATTAGAGAGCAACACGGTTGGGGTAAGTCCAAAAATTGATAAAAACGAAAAAGCTTATTTACAAAAAGAAAATATTCAATCATTTGCAGCAGTAGCGAATCAAAACCAAAACCGGGTAGTAATAAATAAGTTCCCAACGAAACAAGTGAGTGTGGCCTCGAAACCATCTAACAAACCGACAACCGAAAAAAGTACAACTGTGAAGGAGATACCCGAACCAAAGCAAGGAAGAAATAATTCTGAGCAAATTATCGAGAATGAGGATATAGAACCTCAAAAGGAAGGAAACTGGACAACAGTAAATAGAAAGAAGAAAAGCAGATACCCTAATACTGAGGTTAAAAAAGGTGGAAGCACGAGTGCAGTTGAGATTAAGGGGACTGAACGGAAGAAATTTTTGCATGTGTGGCGTCTCCATAAAGAAACCACAATTGAAAATTTAGAAAAATACGTGAAGAATATATGTGGACAGGAAGTACCAGTCACAGTTGAAAGAATCAGACATAAAACGGAAAGGGATTATTCTTCCTTTATTATTGGTGTACCTGAAAGTAGTTATGACACTTTATATCAATCGGATAATTGGGCTATAAACATCGAATTTAGTGAGTGGGTTTGGTTTCGTAGAACAACCAAATAAACATGTAATAAATAGCACACCTATTGAAATTTACTACCAAAACGTGAGAGGTTTACGTACGAAATTAGAAGAGTTTTATGTAGGCGTCTCATCTTCAGGAGCAGATCTATTCGCTATTACTGAAACAGGCTGTAACGAATCAATTCACGACGCAGAACTTGTACCGCCGGGATACACAATAATTCGCTGCGACCGCACGGATGGGCGAAAACAAGGAGGCACGTGTCTCGTGGCCACACCGCGCTTAGAGCTGCGGCAAGTGTCGACCACGAGTGATGTCAACATCAACGACAAAAATTTTGAACTGGTCAATGCCACGGTTTACTTGCATAACAGACTTTTATTTTTATTGTGCGTTGTCTACATTCCGCCGAACAGTTGTGAGGATGATTATATGTTACTGTTTAGGATAATAGAACAATTGTGTAGTAAATATAGTAATGTTGTCGTGATTGGTGACTTCAATATGCATTCATGTTCTATAAATGTATGTAATTATTTTGAATACTTTTTATCTTACTGTGGATTTACTCAGTGTAACACGATTGTTAATTGTAATGATCGGTGTTTAGATTTAGTGTTAAGTACGCTTAGAAAGGGAGAGAGTGTGATTGTGCGCGAGGCAGGGGCGCACCTCGTACCTGTGGATGCGTACCATCCGCCACTGGAGGTGTTAGTGCAACTATGGCCATGCCGGGTTGCAGGTTCATTCCAGTACGGATCGAGTACTATACCCACATCTTGGAATTTTAACAAAGCTAATTTCTTATCTTTGTACGCGTCAATAGCAACAATAGATTGGACTGATATTTACAACCTTGATCTAGAAATGAGTTTAGATTATTTTTATGAAACAATCAATTCAATAATAGATAACTGTGTTCCTAGAAAACAGCGATGTCGTGTAAGCTCGAAGTATATTTACCCCGAGTTTTACACGATTGAAATAATTCGCAACATACGCCGGAAGGCTATTCTCCACAAACAGTATAAGTCAAGTAAAACCAAAAATGATTACGAAGCGTTCGCTCTATGTAGGAGTAAAGTAAAACGGTTAATAAAATTAGCACAAGAGCAATATAGTAACAGGGTTCAAAATCAGCTACAAAAAGATCCAAAATCTTTCTGGAATTATGTAAAGTCCAGAAGAGGTAGTCGAAATACACAAAAGATATTAAAGGACGGGGCAGTGTTGTCTGATAAACAATGTGTAAAAGAGTTCGCTCAATACTTTCACTCGGTTTATAGTACGACACGGCCTGAGTTGAACGTTCATACTGCGATAGAAGGAGCGGGTGGCGAGAATGGTATGGCGCGAGTTCACCTAGAGAATTTACAGTTAGGGGATGTACAGAATGCTCTTAAAAAACTTAAGCCAAAGAGGTCCGCAGGTCCGGATGGCATTCCGGCGTACATCTTCAAAGACTGTGGATCTGTGCTGGCTGAACCGTTACTCCATATCTTCAATAAATGTCTGAGCGTGGCTGTGTTTCCCGAGAGATGGAAAACTACTCGTGTCGTACCAATACCGAAAGGTATAGACAACGACAACGTTAGTGGGTACAGACCCATTGCGGTACTATCGTCACCGGCTAAAGTGTTGGAGTGCGCTATTCATAATATCATTTTTATGCAGGTAAAAGCGCAACTTTCAGATGCCCAACACGGGTTTCAACCAATGAGAAGCACTACAAGTAACTTGCTCAGCTACATGGGTCACTTGCTGCCGACGGTGGATAGCGGAGAGCAGATTGACGCTGCTTACTTCGACTACAAAAAAGCATTTGACCTAGTCGATAATGACGTATTGCTAAAGAAGTTAGCAGGTGTTGGTTTCACACCGCATCTACTTAACTTTTTTGCCAGTTATATGAGGGATAGGCAGCAGTATGTAGAATACGCGGGACACAGATCGGAGCCGTACTTTACATGGTCTGGCGTAAGTCAGGGAAGTAATCTCGGTCCTCTGCAATTTATAATCATGATGAACGATTTGCCCAAAGTTGTTAGAGATGCAAATTGTTTAATGTTTGCAGATGACCTTAAGTTATCTCTGGCTGTGAAGGAATATGACGACTGTGGACGGTTACAAAATGCCATTGATAGCGTAGCTACTTGGAGCAAGGAAAATCTTCTACAATTCAACATCAAAAAATGTGTCACAATCACTTTTTCGCGTGCGCACAGGCCTATTATGCATAGTTACAAAATTGATGGAATGCCAATGGTCAGGGTCACAGAAGTTAAGGATTTAGGAGTCACTCTCAACGCAAAGCTAACGTTTCGTGATCACATTATTAAGTGCTGTAAAAAGGCTTATAGAAATTTAGGGTTCCTTTTACGAACTGTTCGTAATTTTAATAATATAGCAGCGATTATCGCTTTATATAACGCTCTAGTGAGAAGCCAATTGGAATGCAACGCAGTCATCTGGGCTCCGCATGAGAACAAATATAGTCTCATGTTAGAGCGGATACAAAACAAATTTACTAGGTTTTTATATTTTAGGCTTTATGGAGTATATCCTTTTTATCCTCTTATGTATCCAACTTTGTTTGTGTTGGGCATGGTGGGATACAACGAGCTACGAGTCAGGCGGGAGTTCGCACTTGTATTATATTTATTTAGGTTAATTAGGGGTGAGATACATCACGCAGATATATTAAGTTCACTGTGTTTCTGTGTGCCGGACAGATATGTGTGGCGACGACGTCGGCCTCACCTACTGGCTGTACCTCGTGGTCGCACTAATTTACTGAACAAGGCGCCACTGACGCGGGCGCTTCGCACTCTCAACCTTATAGCAGAGGAGACGGATATTTTTACTTGTACACTGAGTGAATTCACAAGGATAGCGTTATATGTTATTTGTTATATATGTATAAGTTAAATTATGTGTGCTTTACTATCGAATTAGGTTATACCACCTGTAATGATAGTAGTAAGCTATGATTGAAAAAATAAATAAATAAATAAATAAATAAATATTTTTTTGCAGTTAAATATTCTAACTTAAAATTTATATAGTTGGGGAAGTGCGCCATACTGACTTTTTATATGGCGCACTTCGCCGCAATCCAGAGGTTACAAACTTTTTAAAATGTGTCTTTGTTACAAGTCTTTATTTAACTTGCAATGTTTCTTTGCTTGTTTGTATGGTCGGGTCAAATCTTGCAAATTAATTTGAAAAAGAAATCTTGAATGAACACGTTGGTCCATTTATGGTCAATTTGGGTGAGAATGCTATTTTTATGCATGACAATGCCCGACCTCATACATATTGGATTGTGAATGACTACCTTCAAGAGATGAACATTACTCGTATGGAGTGGCCGGCACGCAGCCCAGATGTCAATCCGATCGAGCATGCTTGGGTGGTCCCAAGCATGCTCGATCGGAAGCGTAATTTTTTTACGCATCTCCCTAGCACCAGTTAGGGAGATGCGTATAAAAATTACGCTTCGTGAGCTCAAAATTGCTCTCACAGAGGAATGGGAGAATATTCCCCAAAATCGTACAAAAAACTTGGTGTACAGCATGCCAAACTGGGTAAACGCAGGAATGGAAGCACGAGGAGGCAATACGAAATATTAAAATTCGAGAAAATCGTAATGTTGTTCAAAAAAGTCATGTTTCCCATTTTTGTTTTAAGGCGAGAAAATAAATATTACACTTAATAACTAATTTCAATGACTAACTTCTTATTTCAGTCCGTTTATAATACCAAATAAGTAGTTCCATTTACGATGGGAATACCATGGGGTATTCCCATCGTAAATAAAAGAAAAAATATACTTGACACTCGATTATCAATATTTGGAAAAAAGGTTCATAGCCTCTGACTTAAGATTGTATGGCGCATTTAGCCGAAATTTGGTTTTAAATGCATAGATTCTTCTAGAGTGTGGCTATGAAAAAAAAAAATATCATTCGTTTTGTTTCTTGTTTTCCTATAATAATATAAGGCTGTTTTTATTCTAATGCTATAATATTACGTTTTGTTAATACAAGGCGCACTTACCCGATTTGTCGGCAAAGTGCGCCTGGTAAGACTGTTTTCAAATTTTTTGCTAAAATTCATTAATTTGCTGTCAGATTCTAATGACACGACATTGGTTGTTGTTGCAAAACATCACAGATCCTTATGGTACCATGACTTAGTATCACTCGTGAACTTAAACACAAGAAATATTGCACCAAAGTCAACTATGAAAAAAGTATGGCGCACTTTGCCCCCCTGACCCTATGTGATTGGAAGAGTGTTTACTTAAAAAAGAGCAACAATATTCAAATAGCGAAACTCGTAATTCGTAAAATTAATTTAGTAAAAAATTAAACCAACATCTAACTAATAATATAAGTTGCAAAAGGTTTTAAATTAACATAGTTATTTTTACTAAAATTAACAAGACATTCCTAGATAATGTCGATTTATCGTGCTCGGCTAAATGAAAATAGAAAACATGGTAAATATTCCGTTTTTAAATAATTTTTATACGAACTGCATCAAAATCCAAAAAATATTAACTTGAAACATGGAATGTTCATAAAGATTTGAACTTATGCCTTACTAAATAAGTTTGAGAAACGCGAATGAATCGCTACGTAAAATACAGCTAAGCAGTTAAATTGTAGATAAATATGAAAAAAATCTATAAGTAATACGAGAAAGTCAGAGTAAATTTAAAAATAAAATAAATAAGCCAAGCGCTTTTATCAAGAAAGGGAAACAACTTTGTAGCGTGTTTTACTATTTATCAGTTATAAATCCTAAGGTCATCGATCTCGCCAGGGTTAACTCTTAAATTACATTTTCTGTATTTATTCAGACTTCATTAAAATTAAAAACGCATTGTAAAAACGTAGTTGACGTAAAATATTAAAAGCTTTTAAAAATGAATCTATCTATACTAATATATAAAGCTGAAGAGTTTGTTTGTTTGTTTGTTTGTTTGTTTGTTTGAACGCGGTAATCTCTGGAACTACTGGGCCGATTTGAAAAATTCTTTCAGTGTTAGGTAGCCCATTTATCGAGGAAGGCTATAGGCTATGTGTCATCACGCTAAGACCAATAGGAGCGGAGTCCACGCCGACGAAGTCGCGCGCAGAAGCTAGTACTTAATATAATAAAGCTGAAGAGTTTGTTTGTTTGATTGTTTGTTTGTTTGTTTGTTTGAACGCGCTAATCTCAGGATCTACTGGACCGATTTGAAAAATTCTTTCAGTGTTAGATAGCCCATTTATCGAGGAAGGCTATAGGCTATATAACATCACGCTAAGACCAATAGGAGCGTAGCACTAATCAAGAATGTTACAAAATCGGGTGGTCCTATTCCACGGGGACGAAGTCGCGCGCACAAGCTAGTAATTTATAATTTTATATTAAATTATTTTAATGAGTTTATGTTTTCATATTTTAATGTAAGTTTTAAATAGTAAACTTATATTAATGATTCTCAAAGTTTTATCCGCACGAATAAATGGATTTCTGCTTGGCTTCAAACTATGGCGGATTTGTAAGCAGACCTCATGTATGCTAATCGCCATTTATACTATTCATAAAATAAAAACTCTTGTCTTGTGGGTCTCCCCACCGTTCCTCCGAGAGCACGTTACGCAGTCGGTCCCGCTTGTTATCGTGTACACCTAATAGCGATCATTACTCATAGTATGGAATATATCCGCCAACCCGCATCGGAGCAGCGTGGTGGATTTAGCTCTGATCCTTCTCCTATATGGGGAGAGATGCCCAGTAGTGTGCTGTGTGGTTACGGCACTAAAGAATGTAGCCACCCCCTCTCTTCCCGTGGGTGTCGTAAGAGGCGACTAAGGGATAAGACAGTTCTACTACCACCTTGGAACTTAAAAAGCCGACGGATGGCGGGATAACCATCCATGCTGGTTTTGAAATACACAGGCTAAAGACGGGCAGCAGCATCTTCGGTGCGACAAAGCCAGCCCTGCGGTCACCAACCCGCCTGCCCAGCGTGGTGACTATGGGCAAAACACATGAGTTCGCGTCATACCTAATGTCGGGCGCGAACTTGTGGAGGCCTATGTCCAACAGTGGACTGTGATAGGCTGAAGTGGTGGCCCAGTAGTGGGATATTACAGGCTGAAGCAAAACTAAAAACGGAAAAAAGTGAGTTACTTATTAGAAACAGGGATAACTTGTGTTGAATACTTATTTGATATATGGAAAATGTGTAACTTTTCAGATAGTTTGTACTAAAAGATTACAACTAAACAATACTTCTCTCAAGTGATGTTGCGTCCCTGTTGTGACTAAGTTAGCCAGAGCTCGAGAGATACGATCGACAGCGCACTTGCGATAATTATGGTATTGCAGAGGTCCATAGACTATGGTAACTTGCCACCAGGTGGGCCTTACTTTTTACTTTTTTTTCCCACATTAGTTGTATATAAAACATGCAGTTATATATATTTATATATTTTCAAATGTTAAAAAATTTACAAAGCATAAAGTTGTAAACTCCACACAGCTACTAGAAACGTTTTCGCCAGATGGTCCGTTCAGATTTATCCCTTCCATACGATTGACATACAGTAATGCTGCGTGCAGACTTGTGCAATATAATATGCACAGCGAAATATAACTATAAAATAATGTATTAATAATCCTGTAACTACATTTTTTAAATACTTATATACTTGATAAATCTGCCTTTAAAATATTATCAAAAAAAAAAACATTCAATCTTCGTGAGCGCGTGCGTGCGTGCATGCTAGTGCGTGTTTGCATGTGTGTCGTGCGTGTGTATGTGTGCGTGTGTGTGTGTGTTCGTTTAGACAGTGACAGAAGACATTTCTGTCACTGCTGTAAACTACGTCTATAACTACTTTCAAACGCCTATGCCAGTAAAAGCTCAAACATCTAACATATAAAAGATTCATTCTAAGAGTCAATTGATTATGACTTTTAGTCCTAAAAAAAAATAAACAACCTATTCACGAACTCATGTCAAACCGATTTGTTCGAAAAAACTTACTTTATATAATATATATGACCAAAAATATAAACTTTTGAATTTTACCGAATGTTCATATCTAAATTCTAATTCGTCATGTATTACACAATTGAACTTATCTGTACGCAGCATAACAATCGTTACGCGACACTTGTAGCAAGTACATTACACACCAATACAAGAGTATAGTTGGAACTTAGTCTTCCAAGAAAATGGTACTTGACAATAAGTTTCTAAGTTGTTACTTTGAAAAGAAGATACATTGGTAATGTGCGATGTTATTTATAACGTTTTTATTTTCTACTAGCTGACCCGGCGAACTTCGTACTGCCTAACAGTCGATTGGTATTAAAGTTCAAATTGACTTTTAAGTATTATTACGAATCTTTTGTATGGGAATATAGAAAAGTGTTGTTTTTAGACTTTTTCAGGCAATTTTTAAAAATTTTCTCTCCGTAAGAACCATCCTCATACTTCAAGGAATATTATAAAAAAAGAATAAGCAAAATCGGTTCAGCCACTCTCGAGATTTGCGCTTAGCAACACATTCAGCGATTCATTTTTATATATATAGAGATAGAGACTATTACTATTACTTACACTTACACGATAATTGACTATTACTAATTTTTTTTTGTCTTTCCTAACCTACATGAGCATCACTACTTTGGAAGAAGCTTCAATAGTGCTGTCTCTAAGCTGACATTTTATTAAATCATCGTGATAATATTACATATAGAACAAGGGCAGAAGATCTATGTCCTGTTCAGTATTCATAAGATGTTTTGTCCGAAATAAATTTTTCTTTTTCCTCCTTATTATAGAAGGCTTTTGGTTAAGTGTTCAAATGTATATTAATAATACAAATGCTTTGTTATTTCTGTCTGTATATAAATAATATTTTATAGTCTCAACATACACGGTCGTCTGATTCTAAGGCACATTATTGCCATGTTATAGGTAACCACTGATTGATTACATATTTTTTATTAAACATACATATAAAAACACATTTATTACACCAGAGGCGAGAATGGAACCCGCAAACCCAAGAGCCAAAAGCAGTGTAGTTGAAACATCAATTAATTGTTTGTTTTATTTCGTACTGACTGACTCAGTATCGTTGAGTCTAATCTATTAAAAACTTTAAGTTAGACTGGTTTTTAACCCCGCAGTGATCGCGTGGATTACACAATACATGTTACCCATTCATACAAAATCGATAATTGCTAAAAATTGGTTAGCGTGAGCTTCGTGCGCTTTCAGGTAATTTTTAAAAAAAATATATATTTGAACAACGTGCTCCGACAGAAGTTGTGATTAGGTTTATTGATAATATTTAGTTATTAAAGCTACAACGACAATGTTTTTATATAATTAATCAAAATACAAAGTTGGTAAAATTTTCAGTTTGAAAATGGATTACGTATGTGATCAATGCGATCACTCGCGTAACTATTTTGTGTGCAACTTCTGCAGGGTTAAGAAATAAGATAGAATTTAGTTCAAACTTTGGTAATATTTTTTCTAATATCTGCATCAATAAAAAATCCTAAGACAGTTTAATTTTTTATTTATTAATTTATTTATGTGTTAAAATAATTAAATAAGATCGAAAAGTAAGAAATCTTTTTGCCGTTACTAACGCAGTTCTAATTTTTTTGCGTTCGTTTTCTAAATTTGAAATTTCATTTACTTACTTTTATATATTTCTACAAATATGCTGATACATTAAATACGTCTTCATTGTGTCATGAACACTAAAGGTGTTCATGTGTGATGGAGTGGAACGACTTTGTGTAGTCGACGAAGGTTGCCTATATATTATACTTTGTTACACTATAGACGTCTTTCATTGATTTGTCTCAGAGTGTGTTTCAATATAATAATTACATCTAAAACGGTGGAAGATTTATAACTCTTAGCCGTTTTATATCATACACACGTATTATTATGTTCCTTGCAACTTAATGCTTGTGTTTTAGTCAACAGTCAACTGGCACATACTTTTTGTGAATAAATTTATACGTTTAAAAATTATTGCATACATTACACTCATTATCAGGGTAGAAAGTAGGGCCACTGCCAATTGTACCAAAGGCAAAACCTTTCATTATCTTTCGGTTTCTAATTCGTTTCCAATATCCAAAGGTTGTCTGGAAGAGATCGCTCTTTCAGCGATAAGACCGCTTTTGTATACATCTTTCATTTATGGTATTATATTGTTTTTTTATGGTGTACAATAAAGAGTATTATTCATCATCATCATCATCATCATTTCAGCCTATCGCAGTCCACTGCTGGACATAGGCCTCCACAAGTTCGCGCCCGACATTATGACGTGAACTCATGTGTTTTGCCCATAGTCACCACGCTGGGCAGGCGGGTTGGTGACCGCAGGGCTGGCTTTGTCGCACCGAAGACGCTGCTGCCCGTCTTCGGCCAGTGTACTTCAAAGCCAGCAGTTGGATGGTTATCCCGCCATCGGTCGGCTTTTTAAGTTCCAAGGTGGTAGTGAAACTATGTTATCCCTTAGTCGCCTCTTACGACACCCACGAGAAGAGAGGGGGAGGCTAAATTCTATGCCGTAGCCACACAGCAAGAGTATTATTATTATTACCTTAATTGAAAAAAAAGTGAAAAAAAAAACGTAAATGTTGCAGAAGCTCTGTAGCACTATAGCTATAATATTGAAGTATACTCGTATTACAATTTAAAATGTATTCATTGTATTAAATATAGGACATACGAATGGCTACGAGTATAATTCTATTTACTCGTTGTCATTTGTCCACCATTGTTGACATTACTGACACGAAATATCGATATAAACCGACAAATTGGTTAATGCTTGTCCAATAACGCTGAACTGAATTATTTATACCTCATTGGTAGTGTACCAGAATAAAATTGATCTCATTTTGTTTGAAAATTATTTAACGCTTATTGAATATTTAAATTGAAAATTACGAATTTGAACCTATTGCTCGATGGGTAAGCCTATACAACGGTTGCGGGTTCGATTCCCGCTCGGAATGGATATTTGTATTCGTACAAATATTGGTTTTCGGTCTGGGTGTCTGGCCTTGTTTATTTATTTATTTATTTAATAGGCATACCATCTAAATATACATTAAATTATTTCTACAGTTTAAAAATATTAATATTAGAATATAAAAATATGTATTTAATTTATATGTATGCACAACGTTAAAGAAATGTAAATTTAATTTACAAAGTAACAAGATTTGAACAAATAAAAGTAGAATTGAAAGTAAAATCCGTAGTGTTTCTAAAAAAAAAGTATAAAACTATTAAGCACTTACTCAGAGTATTATTTATGTGATGGGTAATGCGCATCTCACCATCAATAACGTTTCTCAGACCCAACACTTCATTAAAATTCTTCAAAGTTTTGTCCATTAATATTGTACGTGCTCGAAAACTTGTTAAATTTTCGGAAAACCTTTATATGATAATATTTATTAGGATTTAAGGATACTTATCTCATTGTACTGGAACCATTCTGATAACCAGTTTGTTTTCATGAAGCTGAATTTGATCTAGACCGTTTATTACCATCTTCGATGGTTTCAGGTCATCTGCATATAATTAAAATTCTGAGTTGCGCACACAATGTTTAATGTCATTAAAAAACAGAAAGGGAATTGTATGTCTTCCCACCGTGCCTCGGAGAGCACGTTTAGCTATCGGTCCCAGTTGTCATAGATACCTGATAGCGATCGTTACACTTATGCTATCAGAACAGTGGGGCCACCACCACCACTTCAGCCTATCACAGTCCACTGTTGGACATAGGCCTCCACAAATTCGCTCCCGACATTATGACACGAACTCATGTGTTTTGCCCATAGTCACCACGCTGGGCAGGCGGGTTGGTGACCGCAGGGCTGGCTTTGTCGCACTGAAGACGCTGCTGCCCGTCTTTGGCATGTGTATTTCAAAGCCAGCATGGATGGTTATCCCGCCATCCGTCGGCTTTTTGAATTCCAAGGTGGTAGTCGAACTGTGTTATCCCTTAGTCGCCTCTTACGACACCCACGGGAAGAGAGGGGGTGGCTACATTCTTTAGTGCCGTAACCACACAGCAACAGTGGGGCAGATAGCGTCAATTCTTCTCCTACATGGAGAAAGACAACTATGGGCAGTAGATACCTATAAAGATAAATAAAAAATTTGAAACAAATTCCATAAATATTAATAGTTATATCATTCGAATTGTTATTACAAATTAGTATTTAAGTAAGCCTATGCAACGCCAAGGGATTGGCTTGTAATCAAGTTCTGTATGTAATTAAGTTGATATTGGGAATCTTGTCTGGTATGGAATAGTTTTTTGGCAACAAAAGCGATTGTTTGGCTATTTCTTTGTCTTGTTAGACAAAATGAAACATGCTTAAGTCGTTTGTCACTGGATAACCTAATTTATCTCGATTTTTGGCGACTTGCTCCGTTTTTTGATGAGGCTAATGCGCTTTATGTAATTTCTGTATTCTTTTTAAGTGTAACATTAATTTAATTGTAAATTACTAAAAATATTGGATCAACAAAATGCCAAAACTACGAAGTACTGTAATTTATAAATTTATAAGAGTCCCACAACTAGACATAGGCATCTTATCCCAAGAAAAATAGTTAGAGTTTAATCAGACATAAAAAACAAATTTAGCATTTAAAAATTAACCAATGTTAAAATGGATTTGATTTACGTTTTTAATATACGAAATGTCACATATTTGTTGGAAAAATGAACTAAGACATCAAAATTGAGGAAACGACAGAGCAAAAGAAAAAGAAACAGAAGAAGTTAAAGAGAGAGAGATTCTTGCTTTAATAATTTTTAACCGAAGTTACCAATAATTGTTTAACCCGATTTCTTTATTCCTAGGTTGGTTTCCGCCTTGAATACAAATATACGTAATGCGAAATAATTTCGCGTAGAAATGTTTTACCGTACTTTTTTTTCTAGAATGAAGTTGTTTCCGAAGACAAATTAAAGTAAATAAATGATTATTCAGAAAATTATCAAAATCAATAATATTTTACTATCATAAAAATACTTTTATTTCGAAGTTTGATACATATTTACAATTCACAATTTAAGAACTAAATATTTAAAGATAGTTACGGTAGAAATCACGTCCGAGTGGAATGGTGCCAAGAATGCTGGCAGCATTTCCTCGTTGAGCAACCTTACAGAAGATCACAGCTAAATAATACTGTTTTCAAGTAGTGTTGTGTTGCTGTTGGTGAATAAGGTAACCAGAGCTACTGGGGGCAATAGGGATGGGATCGGCAACGCGCTTGCAATACTTCTGGTGTTGCAGACGTCTATAAGTTATGATAAACGCTTACCATCAGGTGAGCCGTATGCTTGTTTGCCGAACTAGTTATAGGTATATAAGAAAAAATTATAGTAAGTAGAATTAAATATTTTTAAAAGTCCCAATAGGAATCGAACACGTGACCGTTGATTTTAGTAAAAAGCTCTAAACAAAAACGATAAAGTACCCAACAAACAAATTTATTTTCCCCTACACAAGATGCATTAAGAATATTCTTCAAATAATTGAAAGCAGATAGTTTTTTCCCTTACATTAAGTCTCGGTCCGTCCATTAAGGCGGGATGATTCAGGGAAGCCATTACGTTCCGTCATTTTGTCTTGCCCACGTGGTTTTTTGGCACGTGAGCCAAAATGTAAAATATGTAACGCTGACTATTCACTATTTTTAACATATATTTAATGTAAGATAACTTTCTTTCAATTTAAAGATAGAAATATCATATCGTTATACGAATTTTTTATAGCTTCACAATTTATATATAAAAAAAGGTGTGTGTGCGATTTACACACGATATAAGTGAAACTTCTATGGCAAACTAATTAAAAAAAAACTAATCGGCTTGCAGCGCGGCTCCTTCCCTGTTGTTTTGCCGTTGCATCCGGTTTGAAATCACAACGTTTCTAAAGAAGTTTCACTTCAAAAGGGGATATTAACCATATTTGTTGGTTTTATTTGCTGGTTGCCATTTAATAGCTTTTCTATAAATGAAATATAAATAAAAAATTTCGAAATCGATTATATTGTAAACATATACAATATACATACATACATATACGTATTATTTTCTAAAACGATTTTTTAAATGTCAAAACTGAATTTGAAATTAAAGTATGTAATACTAAGTACTATTAATTTATTACTTTTTCACAATAGGAACCACGAAAATTAGTAAGTATTTTACGAAGGACTTGCCTTGCTCGTCCTTTTAATAAAGCTATTTGCATGTAAAATACGATTGTCTGTTTACCTTATTCAGAATAAAGAAATATACAGTTGTATATTTTTCTGAGCACATATTTTCCTACACATCCTTTTTTTAGATATAAAATAAACTAGCGACCCGCCCCGGCTTCGCACGGTTGCAATGCTGAAACTAAATACTATCTACAATAAAAGATACGTTAGAAACCTCTAAAGTTACCAGTGTTCCTCTACTATAATATGCATGTATTATACATAAAAACCTTTCTCTTGAATCACTCTATCTACTAAAGAAAACCGCATCAAAATCCGTTGCGTAGTTTTAAAAATTTAAGCCTACATACAGACAGACAGACAGCGGGAAGCGACTTTGTTTTATAATATGTACCTAGTGATGATATTCAACATTCAACAGTCAACACATTAAAATTTAGACAAATTAAATAGCTTCGATAGCTTAATCGAATAGCTTCAAAATCTTTTGTACACGGACGGATATACGTTGATTCTGTTATATTTGTATCTAAAGGGCCCCGTAGACGATCAAATATTTGATCAAACTTCATATTAAATTTCTGTTTGACAAACGTGTTTGTCAAATTATTTGATCGTGTGCGGGGCTGCGGGTTTTTTTGATATGTTTGTTATATGAAACATGAAGTTTGATCAAACATGTTTGACAAGCAAAGTTTGATCGTTTATGGGGCCCATTAAGCTTCCTTAAGCTGTATGAAAATCGAGAATTCAAATAATAATTACTTCATTGTGAAGTACATTGAATTTGAGGATAGATTGCTACCCAGATAATATTTTTCCTTTATGTTGACGGTACATTGCTGTCTCTGTATATCTCTAAGGGTGTTGAATTTATAAAGGAAGATCAACTCACATTGTAGACACTTGCAAGCCTTGTTCGCTACCCCTTACACTCATCAATGTTCCTTTTTGGGTAGGAAAAAGTGGAGCATAAAATACCTGTGCCTTATCTTATCTTATACTATTAAACGAGCAATTCTTGTATATATATATATATTTTCTGAATCTCGGAATCGGCTCCAACGATTTTCGTGAAATTTAGTATGCAGGGGATTTCGGGGGTGAAAAATTGATCTAGCTAGGATTCATTTAAAAAAAATGTCGTTTTATCCCTGTTTTTAGGCAATGAAAAAATATCATTAGAATACGAAGCTTAATTTCACCATTATTAATATAGCTGTAACAGCGTAATTAGGAAAGCGACGGATTTCAAATCGTTTTGACCCGGGTTCGAATCTCAGTCTCCAGATTACTTTTTTTTTCTTTTTTTTTTTTAACTTCACTCGTGATTTATTATTTAAATAAAATTAAAATGTAAAAATACCGAAAAAAAAAACAAAAAATAAAATAAAACACCGAGCTGGGCTTGGTCACCCAGGTACTAAAAATATAAATGCATAAAATACAAAACACTACCTCAACTGTCAACTCACTTTTTGTTATATTACGAGTTTATTGAAGAGAGTTACTACCTACAAAACATTGCTACTAGGACGAGTGAAGTAATAAAATAAAGTTTCAACCAATTTGATTGGCGTTGAAAGTCAAAGGAGATCCGCGCGACATCTATGCGACGCGCGACGTCTAAAAGGTGGTTTTATTCATCTTACCTGTACGTTCTTGGCCTCAAAAATGATTGAATAACCAATATATGAAACGTGAATTATTCAATAAAAACCCGACCCTAGGATTAAACCGGTAAAAGGTATATTCAGATGATTTTAAATGATCATGGCTTATGTTTTCGCGCTGTTTTGCCTTATAGTCCGGGATCCCTAGTACATTTTCTTCACTTGATTACAGTAAATTAATTTTCCGGGAGTAGCTTCATTTTGATGAGACGAAAAAAAAATTCCTCTACGAAAACTCTCGATTGTGGTAGGTAATAGGGGTAGCAGACGATAGAGCAGCAGTGAGCGTAGGACCGGGATAACGTACAACGCAATTTGTAGGCCAATATTACTATTAAATTATATAAATATTGACTAACTAAAAGAAAAATAAATCGGCTGGTTAGTAATAATTGAGCTTGATAGTAATTAAGTGAAAAAAATGTACTAGGGATCCCGGACTATTAATACTTGTTAAATTGTTTGATATTTTATAGTAGGATACCCGAACTAGAAACGACTTTCACCCACCTGTTTACGATTCAGCCCGTAAAATCCCATTGCCTATGCATATGCCTCTTTCTGCATGTAGGACAAAGATTGGAGCTTAATCCACCAAGCTGCTCCAATGCCGGGTTGATGGATACACATTGTTTAATGGATAAAATTATTTTATATTTACCACTTACCACTTCAGCCTATCACAGTCCACTGTTGGACATAGGCCTCCACAAGTTCGCGCCCGATATTATGACGCGAACTCATGTGTTTTGCAGATAGTCAGCACGCTGGGCAGGCGGGTTGGTGACCGCAGGGCTGGCGCCGTCGCACCGAAGACGCTGCTGCCCGTCTTTGGCTTGTGTATTTCAAAGCCAGCATGGATGGTTATCCCGCCATCCGTCGGCTTTTTAAGTTCCAAGGTGGTAGTGGAACTGTGTTATCCCTTAGTCGCCTTTTACGACACCCACGGGAAGAGAGGGGGTGGCTACATACTTTAGTGCCGTAACCACACAACACTTTATATTTAAAAATCGCAAATAGGTTGGCTGAAAAATTGCTCCCCAGGCTATATAGTATTCGCCAACTGCCATTCAAACCAAATTATTAGTAGACTACTTTGGTTATTTTTTTTTTTATAGAATAGGGGGCAAACGGACAGTTGGTTCACCTGATGGTAAGTGAAAGCAACGTTTATTATGCTATCTAACAAAGACCTCTACATATGTTGAGGCATTGGCCAAACAACCGGTACTGGTGGCGAGGTTTCCGCCAATGTCAAATATTTTCATAGGCGACATAGATGTTAAATCATTGCCAATAGTTTCTTTTTTCATATATCGCTAAGTTAAAGTATTTTAGGTACATCATAGAATGCAAATTGATAAGTTTTGTACCATTTCATCCATAATCTTTACAAGCGTACTTCTCTAGTAGCAGCCCAATTATAGTTTATATTACAAACATTTTTATAAGAAGATTTGCTTTGTTTTAACGAGGTTCTACGCGGCTAATGCACTTTCCCGCTCTTTTGTACTCCAAGATTTTTCATTACGGATTTTAAAGCAGTTTTACAACAGATAATACAAAAGTGTAAAGAATATAAAATGTAAAAATATTTAAATTGCAATATTTCTCGAGCTTCCAGTGAATTAATATGAAGGTGTCTGGACAAAAAAAAAAAAAAAAAACTGAAATGGTTTTATTATCACGTGAATAAATTCATAGAATGTCAACACGTGCCTCTTAAACATGTTTCAATACCTCTTTATATAAAATGTAGTTATTTAATTTAATTAGTAGTTATTTTTTGACTCATAAAATTTATGAAATTAATAATTCAACTGGGTTTGGTACAAAGAATTGTGTGGTTTTATGAAAGATGCAAGTGTTAGTGAATAAAAACATTTACATTTAATACACAGATCAAGAGTCAAGACACACAAATACCGCGGAACACTTGCGACATGCGACATGCGATATATAAAAATTTTGGGACGATAGAATAGGAGATTCACTATAAAAATCCATTATAATGGAAGGAGTACAGATCAATAATAAATTAGTATTACAGCTATAAAAGAATGTGATAGTGTTACAATTTTCAAAATAAAGCTTAAAAATGATGTACACACTACGTAATAAGCTTGTTTGTAAAATTATAATACAACCAACTTCTTGGGAGAAAGATAATAATTACTTAATAGCATGTATTTTGTATCTCATTTTAAGTAAACTTGCATTGTTCTTATCTATAAAGATAAATAAAATTGGAGTGTCTGTTTGTAATAATAAAATAACCGCTTTTACTAAATGCATATGGATTTATACACGGTACATTATACCAAATAATATTTTTTACAATTTTTGTCTATCCGTCTGTCTGTCTGTTTGTTCCGGCTAATCTCTGAAACGGCTGAACTGATCTTGTTGAAAATCTTTAAGAAATAACGTTGTCTTTTATGCGCACCCAACAAAATATATACAAAATGGCCATTTCGTAAAAATCTGTACTTATTATAAATTTACATTAAAACAATTGTATAGCAAAGTCAAAAGTAAAATGTTTAAATATGACGTTAAATTCAGCGCAAGGGGATTCGTTGCGCTATGGAATGATTTGTGGCGAAAAAAGTTTAAAGTGAAAGAATGGCTGTTATAAATTCGGCTGCCCTGGACAGGGAATTTATATGCGCTTGTTACATTTGCGAATTGCGGTTTGATTCTCTGCTGTTACATGATAGTGGGCTATTCATTGTTCGTTAAGTAGTCTGTACCAGAAGTAACTACAGAGTGCTGTATCCCCGAGCAACTTGCCAATAGAGTAACATAAATATTTATTTATTTATATTATTATTCTTGGGTTCTATGGTTTTAAGAGTCATGTTATATTTGTATGTTCTATGAGGTGTTGGCGCAATGGTCGTAATAATTTTTAATACGCCAGCGGTAACGTGGATTCAATCCCAGCATGTGACACATATCCAACCAAATGGAATATCGTGTATAGAGAAGCATTACTGTAAAGTAAAAACCCAAACGACGGTATTTATAATCCAAAATAAACCAAAAGTCATATCCAAAAATGCTTCCCAAAGTCACTATTCCACGCGGATGAAGTCGCGAACACAGCTAGTCTATATATATATAAAAATCAATTGCTGTTCGTTAGTCTCGCTAAAACTCGAGAATGGCTTGACCGATTTAGCTAATTTTGATCTTGAAATGTTTGTGGAAGTTCAGGGAAGGTTTAAACGGTGAGAAACATAAATAATATGTAACGGAAAATACTAAAAATGACGATTTAATTTTCCAATACAAAATGTTCGTAGCGGGGAAATTTAATATCTTTTGTCAAAAACGTTGTCAATTGGTTGTCAAATATTTATAGGTGCGTTCAGAAAGTGTTTTGTGTATATTTTTCACAAATATACGTAGGTGATACGAAGTTCACCGGGCCATCTAGTGATAGAATAAAAATCTTATTTATTTCAAAGCATTTTTCATATACCATCATACCTTTAGGTTTGAATATCGTAAGGCTCGAGTACATGGGACGGTCCTGTTGAATTATTCAACAGATAAGCGTACACGAAGTCCGCAGTCCAGTAGTCGATAAAACAGACATTGTCTGTAGATTTCACCATTCTATGTTATATGAAATATTATATTTTTGGAGTTGTATATGTATGTACTAACATACATATCATATGTAACGGAAAATACTAAAAATGACGATTTAATTTTCCAATACAAAATGTTCCTAGCGGGGAAATTTAATGTCTTTTGTCAAAAACGTTGTCAATTGGTTGTCAAATATTTATAGGAGCGTTCAGAAAGTGTTTTGTGTATATTTTTCACAAACATACGTAGGTGATACGAAGTTCACCGGGCCATCTAGTGATAGAATAAAAATCTTATTTATTTCATATGTATACATACTAATGTATTCATTCGATAATTGAGTTGGTCTAATTGCACGTGCCTTTCTTGTTATAAATGGTTATTCGTTTAATTTATCAAACTAATCATCACCATCCTTACTATTAGCATATTTTTCTCATACACCGTTGGACAAATGGATCTCCAATAGTATGTCAAAGATGTTGATCTTCAGCTTCGAATTTCCAAAATCGAAACTTGTATGGATTGAGTTAAGTAAATTATTTTTGAAGTACAACCTATTTACACACGCTTGACTTGGGGAGTAAACTGGTGAATACGTGACGAGAGCGTTACGAAGTGTGATCGGGTGAGGTGAACGGAAGTTGAGAGTGAGATATAAGTTAGTGAAGATAGAAAGATAGAGTTACGTTTCGTATATTACTTACTGTAGAGACGACTAAAGAAGTTTTACTACAGTCGTGTGGTCTAAAGCACACTCGGTATTATTTATAGTTCATCCCATGCTATTGAGCATGGGATGATCTACGTAAGATCACCGGTGGGGACTGGATGAGGATTTCGAAAACCAGAATGTTGGAGCAAGCTTGGAGAGGCCTATGTCCAGCAGTGGACTGCGAAAGGCTGAAGTATGTGTGAGTAAAAATATATTTTGTGTAGCAGTGTAGTCAAATGTCAGTCCTTCAAAATCCTTAATATAAGCCTATTTCAGGCTGTTGCTGAACTGAATTAAATCAGCCAGTAAACTTTCCACTGTCCCGGGTTAAGTAAAGGGTTCTTTTCCACATTAGAAAAAGCTGCACACTGCGGGTGGTCGGTTCAGCTCTGAGGTGTCTCTATTAGTCAGTGAGTCAGTAAGTTCAGCCTATTGTATTTTTATTATATTATTAAATATTCTCAATTAACGACAAATTATTACAGACACCTGATATCAATAGTACTGATAAGCTTTTACTGCTTTACTTAATCATTATATCGTGTTAATGAATGTTAATATAAATCAAATGTTAACAACGTAAAGTCCCATTAGTGGTGATTTTTAAAGCCAGTGCAGATCCGTAGTACCTTTTCAAAAATGATTTACGGAGCAGTAAAAAAGTTTGTAGTTGTTAAAACGTAGTTTATTTTGTTTCACAGCTAACAGTTTAGTATGTTCTATGAGTCGCGTCATAGACATGATTTTTTTTTAAATTTTAAGTTAAATCTGTAAAATGAGCTGTAATAAGATAAGATCTAGATTCATCGTGTTATACAGATAAAAAATGTGGAAGCTATTTGAAAAAAAAATACAATTTCCCTGTCAGGATAGATATGATTTACTTTGTATGTTGTATTTCTGAAAAAAGGGGATAAGAGAATTATTTTACTGAGTAATAGGTTCTTCAAGTACTTCAGTGAAGTAATGTCAACTTGTAAAGAAAATGGTCCTCTTGTAAAATATCTTTTAAACAATTAATGTGTATCTAATCGATTTTGTTTTAATTATTTTAGGTTCCTACGGAGTTAGCTTGACTTGTATACTTTTAGATCAACAATTTACTCACATATGCTAATATGAGACATACTAATACACAAACAATAAAATTTAAATTGTGAACGGATTCAAGTTCGCAAGTTTATGTTCCACAGTGCTAGAATTGTGCAAATCAGGATTCCTGTAACGTACAGCTTACCTATAAGAGGTACGGTAGGTAAGGATATCTTTCAAAATATAACTACTTAGACTTTTCTATGAAATACACAGAGAATAAAAATAAAAATACGTAAAATTTGCCAAATCACAGCTTTTTCGGTAGGAAAATTATTAATTTTTACTTTGACCAGCAGTTTTCAACTGAGAAATTTATTAGGTTCCTTGCGAAATGTTTGAAATTAAGCGTCAAACGTTTCTGTGACAAACGGCCGGCCGTAAATAAGATTAGTTGCTGTTTTATGACTCGAGCTATGATAAAAGTATGTACCTACTCAGTGTTTCTCTTCCTAAAACGGCAAGCAATTTGAATATCGAAATTGTTTTGCTTGGGGCAAATGAAGCGAGTTTTTAGGTTGCTTTAGTTAAATACTATGATGAATTGTATAAAAAAATCATTTGGAAATCGTCGTTAAAATTGTACATTTTAAGACAGCGCGTACTTGATATGTTATCTATTAAATATAAAATTAGTTGATTTTGTTTTACTCTGAAAATTATGTGTTGACATTTACCCAGGATCAGAAAAGAGCTTCAAAACCTTATCTCGACTAGCAATTTTGGAGTGTCATCACTTCATCGCATTCCAATTTTGGAGTGTACTTCAACAAAATTATGAAGTCATTGTATTCTTTCATGTCACAACTAGTGGTAGTTTATCTCCAGAAAATTTTGAAACTGGCACTCTTTTAACACTGAGACTTAAAAATTGCTAGTTGTGAAAAACACTGTGAGAATTATTTCTTTTTTCGAAACGAAAATCTTTTCATAATCCGATAGAAATCCTCGATTCTATAGTGTATATAGTGAAGGTATATGTGTGTAATGTATCGTACATTTCCACATGGTCGAGCGAATGTCGCCCAGTTCAATAAATTGCTTACATTTGAATAAAGTTTTTACAGAACAGCTGTCATCCTTTACGCCCGTCGTAAAAACCTTACTAACATTTTTGTTGAATGTATTTTGGGTGATTTCGTCTCCCTCCTTCAGCAAGTTGTGATGTTTACGGTTAAATTTAATTTCACGTTTTAGTTGACCGCTTTTATGTCGTACGTTATTTATTACGGCAACAAAGTCCCTTATTTTGGATTTTTTACGATTTCTCTGAGTTTTGCCTGAGTTGAAGTTCACCTGACTGTTGCCGATTCTACCCCCAACCTTCCACAGAAGCTCTGGCCACTTTACTAACACAATACTTCTTAAGTGTAGGATTATTTATCTGTGGTCTTCTTTAAGGTTAAGATACTTTGAGCAGGATGTTTCTACTGTGCCTTGCCTCAATAAATATGACAACGTTTACGTTTGGAGCTGATAGCTATTATTACCTATAGTGATCGTTTCATGGTAAGTGATAGTTGCTTTTAAAACATAAAATAATGAGTTTGCTAAAAAGGTTTTAAAGTTAAAATGCAAGTACCTACTTCAGTTTTCGATATCAACATGACCACCTCACTAAGTAATGTTAAACAGTTTAAAACTTTAAAGGTGAAATAGTTTTAAGTGTTTTACTAAGTTTTAATATTACATAATGGTTTTTTGCAGTCAAAGCAAACTAGCACATCTTTGTAGGGTTGTAATTGTACAACATTTTGAAAACTGTTCCAGCGCTACAAAGCATTCTAATGCAGCACTAAAGCGCTTTCTTTACCATATAATACGACTTTAATTACTGTCTTTAATGACTATTTAATATTGTGCGTTGTAATATTATACGTTGTGCTAGGCTCTCTATAAACTCTTCACAACAAGGAATCTTTAGAGTTGACTCTGTGCCAGTCACTAAATGACTACAATTCCATTAGCTTGGAAAGACCGTGACTTCATGACCTTTTTATCATAAGCAAAAAATATATCTCTTTCAGTAATCAATTAGTTTGTCAAAGCACATTGATAGAATTTGTATACTGATTTTTTCTTTGTTTCGCAAATATTATTTAACTATTCGATAGACAGATTTTCCATTTATAATTTTTACGCAATTCCCGAACCATCAATAATAAAATGTCAACCGGTGTTGCAAAGTTCATCAATCACTTTGGCATACCGTTTTTTTACCTCCTGAAATCATTGAATTTGAACGATAATTCATTAAGTCGAATTATTTTATTAATATCACTACGTCCTAATTTTGATTGATTATAAAATTACATTAATTTAATTGTCTTATTCCAGAATGTTGCGTATTAGTGAAATAATTAATGAGAAAATATTATTGTAGTTAACCTTGTCCCATATAAAATAAAGTTGTTTACTTGCCTATGTTGTACAGGTGAAATATTTAGGAAAAAGACTTCAGGAGTTGTGATCCAACAGTACTTAAAATCTGGTGGTACATTTTAGTTTTCTAGCCTGTCTAGAACTGGAACTATTACGTACACGTAACTTTTTCTTAGCAAACTCACTACAATTGCTCAAAAGCAATTGTACTGAGTTTGCTAAGAAAAAGGTAATAGCAAATATCCTTAGTCAAATTACTCCGCTATCAGAATATTATACCAGATAATAAGGTTCAAAAGGCAAAATGATGTTTCTTTCGACTTTTTAGAAACATTTTCCTCCCAAAATTTGGCTATAAACTGGCTATGCGATGCTCCCGTAACGAAAATTTAAAGTTACAAAAAAAAACTGTATAATTAAAATATGAAGTTTAACAAATTTTTAACCGATTTCAATAAGGGTGCATTTTCATGTGACGCTTGACGCTGGTTTTGGGCGTCAAATTTGGTCACGTGATTACAGCGCCATCTTAAAAAAAATGTAGCGATAAATTTCAGCGTTTAGCGTCAAATTCAAGCGAAAAATAAAGAACGTTAGTATCGATTATCGAAACGACTTTCGATAATCGATAGTAACTTTTTTTAGTTTGTGATATTTTTTCACTATAATAAAAAATGTGTTTATTAACTATTGTATTCACTTTGAAAGGCAATTAAATTTACTGAAAGATAATTTTTATATTAATAGTATTGAACTAAATAACACTTTACACTGCTGAGAGGGATCTTGCTTATTTATATGTATGTACAATCGCCATCTTGTATTTTAAGATACGAGATTGCACTTGACAAATTTTTGTGAACTAAGATACGGGATTGCGTTTTGTTAAATAAAAAAAAATTGAATGAATAATTTTGTTTATAACTTTACAGATCTATGCGCCTATGTTTATTGATTAATTTCATTTCGTAAAATTAATCAAAAAAATTGTATTTACCAATACTTAACAATACCACATTTAGAAATAAATAAAAATTTATTTCTACACTCGCTATTTTTTATTTATAAAATCACAAAGTAACAGCTAATTGTTGTTTTATAAGGATCGATTTACTATTGATTATCGATATAACTGTTCGAGTTATGCTGACGCTAACATCACCCGTTAAAAAAGCTAAACTACGTTAAGCTTTTTCGCTACAATTTTTTCAAGATGGCGCATAGTTCAAATGTCAAATTTGACGCTCAAAACCAGCGTCAAGCGTCACATGAAAATGCACCTTAAGGAGAAGCTTCTAATCCAGCGGGTATTTTTTATGTATGTACCTACATCGGTTGCGCCGAGATTTCTAAACTGATTTACGTATTTTTTTAAAGGAGATGGGGACTTTTAGGCTAAAATTGTAGTAAGTAAAGATATGCTTTAAAAATTTGTTCATATTTTTTTATTTTAAAATATAAAATATCAGCTCAATTCTGAATCTGGAAGCTGAGAAAAATGAAAAAGATAGTTTTCGTCAAATTAATTGGGTATCGATTTAATTATAATCGATTATAGAATTTAAAAAAAAGGTTTGCACTAGTTAAATCAACTCAAAGTATTCAGATACACAATTGAAATTGTAAACAATAAAGTGTATTTAAATAAAGTTACATTAATATCGAAAATAACAATTAATATCTGATAAACCAAAATGATTATCGATTTCGTATCGATTGAAAATAAATCATATTTTTAATAACAGCTTTGACAGCTGACTGTTATTGAAACTGTGTGTCCCGTCAGTCATGGTCTCGTCACTCGTTTAGTCGTTTCATGTAGGTAATCATGTTTATAGTTGTTTAATGTTTTCAGTGTATTCAGATGCGTCCTGAGTCCATTCCTGATATTTATTTGTGGTTTCAAGTGATTGATATTTGTAATGATTTAATATGATAAACATTAGTGCTTCAAGAACTTGGTGATTGGGTTTTTCATAGATATTGTAACATAACCTCAATTTTACAAAACGTGTAATAACTCCACTCTCAGATAGCCAAAATATACAGAATTTTCAGCGAGGGATCAATAAGCGTACATACATTAATTGGTACCATTTTCATTACGTTAAATTTTACGTTAAATTTTGGCCCGAGAATGTATGGAATCGTATCCGTCTCCTTTGATGTGAGGTAGTCACTATTTAGTCCCATAACATTTTTATTTAGTTTGAGCATTTTAGTTAATATAGACGATGTAATTTTTATGTGTGTTACCTAATAACTTTTTACTTCGGGTATCGATTTGAACATTTTTGTTGTTAATCGAAGAGTAGTGCTTTTCATGTGGTCTTGTTTAAATTTAATCGAGATAATATGACATTTTTTTTATGTTATCTCTAATAATGCATATTTAATTGACTTTTTTTTGTCTATTCACGTTGTATTATGTAATTTAGGTACTGGCCGACGTAATTGAAGTCGGTTTTTCTCGTTTTGAGGAAACAAAATTACAGTCTTTAAATCAATTGCATAATAAAGAAAATATACAATACAGTCAAAAAAGATAAATTCTTTCTTTCCAGAATCAAATGGTATTGTTTTGTTATAAAGCAATAACTGTGACAAGAATGTATGTCTTCCTTAAATACTCGATTTTACACATTTAGTCATGTGACAAATGATAGACGACATACAAGAAAGTAATAAGTTAAAGGAAAATAATAATAATAATTCATTGGGGCGTTATTAATACATATGGATTCTTTGGTTTCAAAACAAAACAGTTTCTAATTAGGTATATTATTTTATTCTTAGTAATATCTAAAGAAAACTATAGATTATTGCTTGTTTTTAACCGACTTCCAAAAACGGAGGAGGTTCTCAATTCGACACGTATGTTTTTTTTTTTTTTATGTATGTTAGCTCAGAACTTTTAACTGGGTGGACCGATTTCGATCAATTTTGTTTTAATTGAAAGGTGTTGCGTGTCATGTGGTCCCATTTTAATTTAATTGAGATCTGACAAGTACTTTTAGAGTTATATCTAATAATGTGTTTTACGTGTTTACTAGTGTACGTGTACGTGTTACGTGTTTTACTACTTTTTCGTCGACCTACGTTATATTATACCGCATAACTTTTTACTCGGTGTACCGATTTCGATGATTCTTACTTTAATCGAAAGCTCATACTTGTCTTGTAGTCTTGTTTAAATTAGATCGAAAACTGATTACAACTTTTCTTCTCCGTTGGTCATTTGTTCGAGGCGGACGTGCTGCTTGTATATTAGCAATAACAAATAAAAGTGCATACGATTGACTTCCGTAGTGTAATAAGCGAATAAGTTTATTTTGCTGTGAAACTAACTTGTGTTAAGTTAATCGCGATAGTAATATCTACGTGCGGTTTCTCTTTCTTGCATCGCATCTATCGGCCTCGGCGGTGCGGTTTCCTCACCACCTCAACGCGTCCAGCGTTGAGACAAAACATATTTTTTGCTTCCCTCTAACTCCCAGGATCTTATATTGAGAATGTCTTTGCAAAGAACGCCACCAAATAAATTCTCATCGGACGGTGACCTGTCAAAAAGTAATGAACAAATTGATCTCAATACCAACCACCAGTATGGAAAACGTAAGGTGCCACATGATTTGGATATGAGTGGACTTTTTAGTATCTTTGAGGAAAGGTTCAATCAGCAAATGGTATTATGGAATACAAATATTCACGAATGCATCTCGAACAGTGTAGCTACAGCAGTAAGTTCTGCCATGTCTACAGAGCTATCTAAAATATCTACATTGTTAAGTGACATCAATAATAACATGATTAGGTTGAACGATGACAACATCAAATTAAATAATTCTATCACCCTACTTAATAATCGCTTAAATGAATTTGAAAAATCATTGAATTTCTCGTCGGATCGCCTGGACGATCTTGATAGTCGTATCAAATCATTGGAAATTGGGACTAAGACCTCTGTTGACTGCGCTGAAAAAATGCCAATCCTTGAAAATAAAATCTTAAACATGGAACAGCAGGCAAGGGAATGCAATATTGAAATTTCTAATCTTCCGGAACGACGCAGTGAAAACCTGTTATCGATACTGGAATGCCTGGGTAATGAAATTAAACATCCAATACGTTCGACGGATATTGTGGCCATTTATCGAGTACCTCATGGTGATCAAAACGATCGAAGACCAAAAAATATTGTAGTTAAGTTTACTAGTAAAATAAAACGAGACAATATACTGGCTGCGTGTCGCACCATGAAAGGATTAGACTCAGCAAAACTATCCGTATCCGGCTCACCAAACCCTGTGTATATAAATGAACACTTAACGCTCCACTACAAACTATTATTTCGCCGGTGTCGTGAAGCTGCTAAACAGTATGATTATAAATATGTATGGATTAAGCACGGCACAATTCTCGCTCGCAAATCGGATACGTCGCCCGTTTTTGCTATTAAAACATTATCTGACATCTCCAAGTTCAAGTAACATCTTTTCTTATTATTATTTACTAGTAGAGGGTTTTCACTCCTATAATAATATTTTTATTTTTCCCTTAGTATATATTAAGATTTATTATCGTGTGCGCCGAGTGCGTTGCTTTGTTGAGTTGTTTTTGTTCTGTTTAAAACTATTATATTGTGTCTCTGTTGCGTTCAATGCAAACATAGCTATGAGTGACTTGAATAATATGACGTGTACGCCTATTTCTGTTACGGCCTTTTGCCCGTGCTTATTGCTTTATTGCTATTGTAACCTTATAGTAGTGGGCTTATACCCTTATAGCAATATAATTATTCTTTATTTATTATATAGGGAGCTTAATTACAATATATACATGGTACATAGTGTTTTATTTCTTAAAATTTGTATAAAACTATTATATTATATCTCCATCGCGTTCTACACAAGCATAGCTATTAATGGCTGGAGTGATGTGTTTACGGTTGCTTTTGTTGTGGCTTTGCACCTTCGATTAGTATTTGTTTGCTATCGTGTACCTGTATTGCCTGTATGTTGTTATCGGCGGTGTGACAAGATATTTAATGCTAAATTACTATATTTCTATGATATATTTTGTATTCCAGGCAAACTTAGAAATATTGCGCATATTATATTAAAGTTTTATCTTATATATTTGTACCGGCTGCGAATAATTATATATTTTTTATGTTTTTACTTGAGATTCGCGGAACGGCGACAATCTTACATTATTAAATACGTTTTATATACCTGGTTTAACAATGGATAAATATATGTTATCAGTATTTTATCAAAATTGTCGTGGCTTAAAAACAAAACTTAATACAATTTATATGAATATTCTCTCTCATAATTACGATGTCATTGTCCTAACTGAGACATGGTTAAATAGTAATATACACGATAGTGAATTTATTGATGCTCGTTATAATGTATTCCGCTGCGACCGAGACCGCGACGGTTGCGGACGACGAGACGGTGGCGGTGTGCTTGTAGCTGTTCGCATCGGCTGGGGCGCGCGGCTATTTACTCAGAATAATACTAATTTACTAATAATAAGCGACTCAGAGAGTTCATCATCGCCTATTATTGACAGTCTTCTGATTGAACTACACACGCGGAACTATTGTTGTGTAATCAGTGCTAGTTATATACCACCTAATATATCATCTCATATTTATAAACAGCACCTAGAAAATTTAGAGTCCGTTCTTCAATTTGGTAACATTGACAGATTTATTGTTGTGGGTGACTATAATTTACCTAAGATGGAATGGCAGGACTATGGTAAATATTTAACACCCATATTATGTAATAATTATAACCCATCGTGCATGTACCTATATCATTTTATTAATTGTTTTACTGTTTTCCAGATGAACACATTTAAAAATTATAACAACCGCATACTTGACCTATTTATAACCGACATAAGTGATTGTGAATCATATGTTGCTCCCGTCCCACTAGTGCCTCCTGATAAAAACCATCCCCCCTTTTATGTGCTTGTCCCTATTAGTAGTAACTATATGTCTACCCCCAATAAACCTAGGATTGAGTATAACTTTCACAAAGCTAACTTTATTGCTATATCTGAGGCACTTAAGGAATTTGATTGGGCACTAATATTCCATGGTAAAAAAACTGAGCAGGCTACCTCGGCATTCTATGAAGTCATTTATAATATTATTAAGAAATATGTACCTACAAAATTAGTTAAGTCCACTAAGTTTCCTATCTGGTTTAATTCGGCGTTGATTCATATATATAAGAATAAAAATAAGGCCTGGTTAAAGTGGAAAATTTACAAAAATTCATCTGACTATAAAGAATTTGCAATGTACAGGGATAGATTTAGAAACATATCAACGAGTAGCTATAAACTTTATATGAAGGAAGTAGAAGAAAACGTAAATAAAAATATTAATTATTTCTGGAAATATAGCTATACTAAAAATAGGAACCACAACTCTCCAAGTATATTTCATTATAACGGTATTACAGCAAGTAGTCCAGATAGCATAAGCCAGTTATACTCTCAACACTTCAGATCAGTTTTTGGGCCAAATAGTGTTCCAAGTAATTTCGACGTAAATGACATTCCTGACGGCAATCTAAATTCAGATCTCAATATAACAGACCTATATATATCCGAAACCGATATCTTGACTGCATTGCGAGCCTTGGATGTCACTAAAAGTTCTGGTTTAGATAATTTACCTCCTATTCTGCTTAAGTCCTGTGCCTCTGTCTTTTGCCGCCCGCTACATCATTTATTTAATTTAAGCCTAAGGGAAGGCGTTTTCCCAACGATTTGGAAGTCCGCACGGATCACACCAGTCTTTAAATCTGGGGATAGGTCAAACGTAGAGAACTACCGACCAATATCAATACTGCCGGCCCTGTCGAAGCTCTTTGAGAAACTTGTTCATAATTCTATATATCCATCACTGCATAACATAATAATTCCTGAACAGCATGGCTTCGTCAATCGTCGTTCAACTAATACAAATTTATTAGTTTATACAACATATTTATTTAAAAGTATTGACGAAAATAAGCAGACAGATAGATAGATAGATAGAATATACTTTATTGCACACCACTCAGAAAGATATACGAAAAAAACAGATATTTACACATAGAAATTGTAATGTACAAAGGCGGTCTTATCGCTTAGTAGCGATCTCTTCCAGACAACCTTTAGAAATAGGAAAATATGTAATGAAGAGGTAGGTGTGGCAGCATAATTATCTGTATAATCTTAATCAGTAAATAAAACTTACACATATAAACTACATGATAAAAACAAATACATATATACATACATACATACACATATACATACATACTATGTCGTCTTAAATTAACAAAAGCTAATAAGAAATAGAAGATAAAATATCTACATAAACATGATGGAAGTTGGAAAAAATAATTTAAACTAATTAATCATAGTGAGATAGTGCGCTTTAACTAAATTTTTAAAGGAGACAAGTGATTGAGCTTTTTTGATGTTGAATGGTAACGCATTCCACAATTGAACTGCCTGTACAGAAAAAGACATTTTATAAAATTTGGTATTGTGCACAGGTACTCTCAGTGTGAGGTTCTCTGCTGATCTAAGAGTTTTATTGTGAGTACCAAGAAATTCAAATTTGTCTTTGAGATAGGTTGGTGCATTTTTATGGAATAATACACAGTACAATAGCGAGAGAACGTGCAGATTCCGGCGAAAGCGGATAGGTAACCATTTGAGCCTTGAACGAAATTCAGAAATATGATCATATTTGCGCAAACCAAATATGAAACGTATAGCGATGTTTTGGAGACGCTCAAGTTTATTCAGTTGTTCTTCGGTTAAATTGAGATAGCTTGCGTCGGCATAGTCGAGAATGGATAGCATTAGGGATTGGGCTAGCATAATTTTGGTAGGAATTGGCAGAAAATAACGCAACCTCTGAAGAGATTTTAGAGATGCTATAGTTTTCCGGCTTAACTCTTTAAAGTGATTGGTCCACGATAATGTAGAGTCAATGTACAAACCAAGGTTTTTTACATTCATACTATATGGTATGACGGTTCCGTTGAATTCTAATTTTGGTAATGCCACCCAATCGATTCTTGAAATCAGGTTCTGGCTGCCAACAACAATAGCCTGAGACTTAGCAGGATTCACTGTTAGACCGTACATCCTGCTCCAGTCACAAATAATTTTCAGGTCACTGTTAATAACAGAGATAGCAGTAGGTAGCCCCTCAAGAGAAGACTGGAAATAAATTTGAACATCGTCTGCATACATGTGATAGAGAGAAGTTATGTTGGAAGTTATAGAATTAATGTACAATGAAAAAAGTAAAGGAGACAATACACCACCCTGAGGTACACCGGCCATTACATCACACCACGAAGAGAAAGTCTCATCAATACGAATGCGTTGCCGGCGCCCTTTAAGATAACTACGAAACCAATCAACCACCGATGGAGATATGTTAAGAGAGCTTAGCAGACCTAACAGTAAGTCGAAGTCGACGGTATTAAATGCATTACTGAAGTCCAATAAAGTGAGTACTGTTAGACGCTTATTGTCCATACCCCATCGTATGTCATCGGTGACCTTCACCAGAGCTGAGGTTGTGCAGACTGTGTTTACACAGATTTTCAGAAGGCCTTTGACAGAGTTGATCATAAAATTCTTTTAGAAAAATTGGCATTCAATGGTATTCGTGGTAACTTATGGCGCTGGTTTAAGTCTTACATAACTAATAGGACTCAAAAGGTTGTTCTCAATGGTTGTGAGTCAGAGTTTATTTCTATCACATCGGGTGTTCCTCAGGGCTCGATAATGGGTCCTTTGCTGTTCTTATTATATGTTAATGACATAAAAAACTGTTTTGAGTTCTGTAATATCTTACTATATGCCGACGACTTAAAGATTTACCACACTATAGATAATTTTAATGATCATGTCAAATTTCAAGCAGATCTTAATAAGTTTTCTACTTACTGTATCAACAATAAACTTGAACTTAGTATAAGCAAATGTAAGCACATCACTTTCACGAAAAAGAAATATGTTAGCCACTTTCAATATGAGTTATGCAATGTAAAATTAGATTCTGTTAACTCCATCAGGGATCTTGGAGTTCTGATGGACTGTAAGCTGCATTTTGATATGCATATTGAAAATATTAGGTGTAAAGCTTTCAAAATGTTCGGTTTTGTTATGCGAGCATCAATTAATTTTAAACAGACATCCTCGTATATTACTCTATATAATGCACTGGTCCGCTCACAGCTCGAATATGCTGTGCTTGTGTGGAACCCGTTTTACAAAAAATATACCGAGATACTTGAAAAAATTCAAGCAAAATTCTTAAAGAGTATGCATTACAGGTGTAGTCTGTGTCGACTACCGTATGATCAATTGCTTAAGAAATATAAGCTCATTACCCTAGAAGCTAGACGTAGTCAACTTGAAGCTATGTTTGTGTATGATTTGTGGCACAATAAATTTGATTGTCCTAGTCTTGTGAACCAAGTATGTTATGGAGTGCCGAATAAAACCCACTACCGCAATATTCCTAAGTTTTTTGCCACTTCTCGCTGCCGTACAAACGCTGGTAAACGATCTCCGCTACATCGAATACTTACTTCCTATAACGATCTGTTTAACGCAATAGATATTGCTGCAACGAGTCCCGGCACTTATAAAAAACTTGTATTGCAATGTTTGAATTAATCGGATTTACCTTGTAATTATAGCTGTTTGTCTTGTAACTGTGATCGACTAATTATTAATATTTGTAGTAATACGTGGTAATGGTGTTAGTGTTACTCTAAGTACTTTTTGTTCATATACTAATTGTTCTAATATACCTATTGTAATACTGTTTGTTTACCCAAATAAAGAGAAAAAAAAAAAAAAACTTTTTACTCGGTGTACCGATTTCGATGATTCTTACTTTAATCGAAAGCTAATACTTGTCTTGTAGTCTTGTTTAAATTAGATTGAAAACTGATTACAACTTTTTGAGTAATCTTTAATAGCGCGTATTTACTTGACTATTTTTTCGTCTTATTACGTTGTATTACTTGTCGATGTAATTGAAGTCGGTTTTTTTTCGTTTGCGAGCAAACACAATTATGAGGTTAAATGTCTTTAGAGATTTTATTTATAATTATGTAAAACTCATGCTTGTCTATCTCTATGAAAATGTCTGAGATTAAGCTTAGTATTTCGATCGATCGTCGTCTTTTTGATTTGTGATATTTCTTAACCTAGCTTTTTTCAACTACATTGCTACGAATCCGTATAAATCAGCAGTAAATATCCATCAATCTGTCGTAAGGGATGTCTGGTATGCTAAATAACGCGAGAGAACTATCGTTTACGTTGAAAATGTATGTTAAACATTGAGTGATTTAAGGAGCAAAGCAAGAACAAGGAAAGTATACAATACGGATAAAAAACTAATTTATTTAAGCATACTACTTTCAAAGTTACTGCAAATTATCTTGAGGATTTTAATAAGAGCGGGTTGAAAGTACAGTAAAATGACATTAATAACTTAGCGTGAGCCAGTGAGTGTTTATTTTATCATCGTCTTATCTATTTATATATAATTATAAAAGAGTTTTCCACCCATTGACTCATCACGATATCTCTGGAATCATAAGGCGTAGAGACTTGAAATTTGGTAGGAATATTCCTTTCGCCGAGTAGAGGTCAGCTAAGAACGGATTTTATGAAATTCCACCCACAAGAGGGGGTTGCGGGAGTTAATAACATATATGGCATAACAAAGTTTGCGGGGTCAGCTAGTAAATTAATATTACGAGCTATATGATGTAATATATTATGCCTGGATTTAAAAAATACACTGCACAGAAACGTGATCATGAAATTTATTCTATAATTCAATATCGCTTATAATGCAAATGAATAAATTTTTAATATTCTCAGAGCTCTCTTTTATATCAAATGAATTTCAGATTTTCATAGTTTTATACAGTTTTAAAAATCGCTACTACTCGTACTTTCAGATTCAAATGTAAATTATATTAAATTATGACGATAAGTGTTAAGGTCTTTCATGTTTTAGACATTTTTCTTAATGAGTTACGTAAACAGGTCAGATGATGTAACTTGATAATTATACTCGTATGTATATTAAAGTCATACGTTCCTTAATTAAGACATGCAAATTAAATTCTTTTTAAAATAAATGTAACTAACTGAGGTAGTACACTAGGTGAGGCACAGGAGGAAATTTCCTGCTCAAAATATGGAGCAGCCGAGCGACTGGGGTAGTACCTCGACCTTACAAAAGACCACAGTTAAATAACACTGTTTTCAAGCAGTGTTGTGTTCCTGTTCGTGAGTAAGGTGACCAGAGCTCCTGGGCGGAACTGGGGATGGGGTCGGCAATGTGCTTGCGATTCTTCTGGTGTTGCAAACATCTATAAGCTACAGTGATCGCTTACCATTTCAGGTGAGCCGTACGCTTGTTTGCCGATCTATATCTTAAAATTGAAAACATAAATCAGTGGTTGTCAACATTTTGTTTTTGTGGCAAACTTTTAACGGAATTCAAAATAATATGTATATAAACGTTTCACACTCATCAGCCTACAGTAGGATTTTCTCCTGTGCTCTCCCAGACCACAAACGCAATGTTGCGACGTGACCATAAATATATTCAGTATGTAACTTCCCCGCATGTTTTATTTTTAATAAAAAATAGCCGTATTAAACTTCGGCTTCCTGTTGCTCTTAGCTAAAAATATAATTTCACTTTTGTTTGTGCTATTATGTGTTTACATGTTACTGTTAATAATTGGCATTATTAGTGGATCTTAAGTTTTGATTGTAAATAAAACATATGGGTACACTTATTGAGAACTTGTTTAAAACTTTAAAAAAACTACTACTTTTACTTTTAAAAAAGTATTTGCCTTCTTAGATTTTGTTATTCAAGCCTTGAAGTGTCCAACAAAAAGGGTAGAAATTTAAAACAATATAAAAAAGTAAAGTGAATCTTTAGGGTAAAATTTAATATGTACGGAGTGAAGTCTGTTAAAAGTTTGAAAATTAACTGAACTAATTAATTGAGTTGTTAAATCTTAGAATTTAGAATTCAAATCTCGATTGTTCCAGATTTTTTTTTGCTTTTAGTGTACAGTACTTTATACTAAGTTTGTGAAATTAGAGCTTTTAAATATTCTTATGTTATTTTAATAAATTTGTTAATAATAGCTGTGTAAAATTTATCATTCCCTCATAAATATTTTAAATACTTTACAAACAGTTTTTGCTTTAAAAATATTTGGTTTATTTTTACACAGTACCTACTCGTAAAGTTTAAACAGCTAATTATGTATTTATACTGAATAAATATAGTTAAATAGGTACTATGCTTACCTTAGATATATTTTACGAAATTATTATTTAATGATATTTTATCTTTATTAATATTATAACGCTAAAAAGCTTATTGATTTGTTTGTCTGTTAAAACGTATTAATCTCAGAAACTACTGTTTAACCCGGCGGGAGTGTGGTGACAAAATATTTCATCGAGTATGTGGCGGGGTATGAGATGCCCGTAAATTAAACTGCCTGTATATGATTATAATAATCAAATTTAATTAAAATTTTAATTTTATTTATTAAAACATAATCCCTATACTTATATTTAAATGAAAAACTTAGTCATATTAATATATTTTAATAGTTTTTATTACCAAAGTTAAGACACTAATTTTTGGTTACAAATCAAAACAGTCTTCCATAAGAGGCATCAATCCTTTTTAACTAAACTAATATCACCAAATTAAACAAAATAAAAACTCTAAAAAAGATAAAGAACATGAGATCTTGAATAAAAAAACTTTAAAAAATCTAAAGTTATCATTAAGAACTAGATTCTGAATTAGCACAGTCTTTCCGGGAAAAAAATGGCCTTTCCACAGCTTACACATACATGTTTTGTTTTACGATACAACACATCGAACATAATGTCCCGGAGCATTCTGGATAACTGGTTGCAATGGTTGATTGAGTTGCGAAGATATTATCACTACTACTCTCAATATTTAGCTCCTGTACCGTATCGGATTCTATGTTGTATTCACTGTAATGATCAGACACGTCCGACGAGCTCAATTCATCGGAAGCATTTTCTTATATGTCATATAACATAAACCTAAGTCTATTTTCCCTACTGTTTTCACAAATGTTTGTTAAAAGCCTAAAAAAGACAAGAAATAATAAAATTAAATGTAAATAATGTTACGATTAAATGCACACGTAAGCTATATGGTGGGGTGTCACATACCCCACGCACGTATACTCGTGTGTATCTCGAAAACCGGCTGACGCCACACATTGATCATGCCACTGTGCCCCTCTGCATTACCTTAGCTCCAGCTACTCGAAGCCGCGACCACGTAGCTTACAATAATAAAAATGTACGCCAGTAAAAAGATATGGTGGGGTATGCTACACCCCACCACACTCCCGCCGGGTTAAAATTGAAAAATTCCTATTATTGTTGGATAGTCTCATTTCTAATCCTATCTTTGGAACCAATTTATCTACTCAACCTGCAATAGAACGCTATTGCAGGTTGAGTGACTCTAAACATGTGGACCAGTCCCTACAATAGTGTCCACGTCTTCTCGGCACCGTATGTAAAAACAGGCAGGACGGATTACTCGAAGACTTTTGTCTCTAAGAATTGCGGAATCTCCGAAGTGAAGATTCGGAGAAGCCTGCTGAATGTTGGCTTAATCGAATTCTCCTATTGGCTTCCTTCTCGAAGTTGTTTCGGCCCAGCTGAATGGTGTGGCCAAGGTAGACATAATCCTGAACAACTTCGAGAAGGATACCGTCACCGATACCGGTCTCGGTATGACTTGGTTGTTAAACGTAACTTTCGTTTTGCTCAAGTTCATACTGGGATCGACTCGCCGAGAGGACTCGCTTAGGCCACTCAGCATTTCAAAAAATTATTCAATATTATCAAACAAATTTTGTAAATATTTTAACGTTCCTGATATTTATAAGGTGGGAATGAGTTCTGAAATCTAAATTGGATATGTTCTATAAATGATTTAGTCATTTTTAACCGACTTCCAAAAAAGGAGGAGGTTCTCAATTCGACACGTATGTTTTTTTTTAACAAAAGGATTCATTCATTTTTTAATTAATATTTATATAAATCGTAGCATGAACGCAAAAAAATCATTTACAAATAAATATTTCATATTTATTTAAAACAGTTCGCGCGTACAAATACCTTGCTTATAAAATATTAATTATTTACTATGAGTATCTCGTTAGTACAACATTAATATTTAATTACATAAACATTATTTAAAATGTATTTGAAAACTAAAAAGTGCCTTTTCCAGAGTTAAAATCTATTTAACAGTTTATATTTCGGCTATAAAATCATTTAATTAATAAAGCTAGTTCGTTATTTCACAATACGGGGCATTGACTCGAATTGAATCGTAAAGAGTCGGAGACTATTAAATTAATTTATTTCTATAGAATTCAACACGGACCCTCATATAAAGTCCCTTCTAACAACTTAGGATTGGTTTAACTCTATACCCCTTTAGCCGTTCTCTCGGAATTGTAGATTAGTCCTGGTTAGTTAGCGAATAGAATGCTTAGTGGTGAATTCAATTTTCAACGTGAATTGACTAATCTGGATAAAATTCTTTATTATAATAGTGTATTTTTTAATTTAGAATATACATACACTCGTATATACTGAAAGTTTGGTTACATTTATTTTCAAAGAAAAACTATTAATTCTGCGTAATGGACTTCTTTATGAAGGTCTTTTATGTTTACGAATGTTAATTTATTTTGTACGCTTTCTTTTGAATGCTCTCGTTATTTATTAAAACTGCCTAAAGTATTTAATTGCTTTTAGTTTTGCATAAATATTTTTATTGAAAAATATGATACGACTGTCATAACCAAAAAGTTCGCTGTGTGGTTACGGCAATAAAGAATATAGCCCCTCTTTTCCCGTGGGTGTCGTAAGAGGCGACTAAGGGATAACAAAGTTCCACTACCACCTTGGAAATTATAAAGCCGACCGATGGCGGGATAGCCATCCAACTGATGGCTTTGAACTACACAGGCTGAAGACGGGCAGCAGCGTCTTCGGTGCGACAAAGCCAGCCCTGTGGTCACCAACGCGCCTGCCCAGCGTGGTGAATATAGACAAAACACATGAGTTCGCGCCATAATGTCTGGCGCGAACTTGGGGAGGCCTATGTCCAGCAGTGGACTGTGATAGACTGAAGTGAAGTGAGTTGCGGTTTAAATAAGGCCTTGAACAAAGAAGTGCTTACTCGAAGAAAACAAAAAACTGTATGCCTTTTTATCATTTCGAAGAGAGGAAAATCTACAGCTTTAGCTTATGCTGGATGTTCAAAATCCTTTTACTACCTTTAACAAACATTTAACTTATTATTATTTATTTTAAGATTATTATTTAGCGATAATAGCTTCTTTTTAATGCCATTTTACGTAAAACAATTTTGTTGAATTAGAATTGTTTAGAAACTAGAAAACTGTCTTCATGTTAATTCTCATATTCTCTCTCTCTCTCATATGCTCTAAAATATTCACATGGCTCAGGTCTCTCGCATTACCTACCTTTTGTAGCATTACCTATGACGCATGACGCATTAGCGTCAGAGTTTGGGAGTATTTGTAATATGAATCCTAGTTTGTTCAATTTTCAAACTCAATTGACAGTAACTCCAGCTGAATTTACTTAATTACAAGTACTTGACATTAAAATATTTTTAATGTATCTTTAAAATAGAATATAAATTATAAAAAAGATTCCTTTATTGTGATAGAATGGCAAATAGGTACATGACTGTTGTTTTTTGTTTGAAGAATTTTGTAATTAAAATTCTTTGATACAAACGTGAAACACGTATAGATACACCGGATGAAGCTCTTATTTTACTTTTAGATGTGGACAAATTGGTTTCATTGCCACAAACAAAGCAATACAGGTGACATATATAAACTCCTTTGTCGAAATTTCAGGCAAAAAAGTATGATTCGTTTCATGTACAAAGAGTATTTGCGTTTTTTTTTTAATTATCTTTGTTTCTGGCCACGTCGGTAAAATCGTAGGTATAATTATTGCTATTGGCTGACATCGTTCTGGCGTAGAGGTGCACCGTGTGGGCGCTCACACACCGGCGATTGCGAGTTCGATTCCCACTCGGGATTGATATTTGTATTTGTACAAATATTTGTGGAACAGCGTGGTGGATTAAGCTCCAATCTTTTTCCTATATGGAGAAAGAGGCTCATACCCAGCAATGGGATGTAACCAACTGAATCGAAAAAAAAGATCGAATAAATGTTATTAACTTTTTTCTAATCGTAAATAGATGAATAACATCAATTAAATTAAAATCAAAGATAGTTTTTAGCAGGTGTAAATGTATTTCTAGCTTCGTAAACAGAAAATCAAAACATAGTTTCCGCAACCTCATGTTGTAAAAGAATTCAGAAATAATATAATTAAAAGAAAACAAAAAACCCGCCTGCGTAAAAAACGGAAAGAGCAAAGTCAACATTTTTTAAACTTTCTTATTGTATTTCTTTATTATTATTACGGTAATAATAATCATAATATACATTTTCGAAATCCTTGTATTGAGCCCTTTAATTTGATACCCATACTATAGTATTCTAAAAAAAATGTATTTCTTCATTAACTACAATGGCTTCGCACAGCCGCCATGTTTGTTTTTTTTTTAATGTCACCTATCTAAGAACACTTGGGCTGCTAAGACAAATCTAACGATATCTCAATTATGCAAATCCGTTCAGCGGTTCTAGAGAAATGAGGTAATTAAGAATATTACATACATACATACATACATACAAGATACGCGCGAAAAACAAAATACTAATACCGTAATCAGTAAATAAAAATAGACTAAATATTTTTGTATAAAAGTCTAAAGAATAAAAAAGAGTCTATTTTGCGGATGGAAGATTATATTTGAAATATAAGTTATTTGTGAGAAATTGGCTATGACGTAGCTCTACAAAGAGCAAATTATTATTTCATTTGTGTTACAAAGTATTATAATTTAACATGGTTAAAGTGCAATATAGTATATAATACTCAGTACATAGTGTTATACAAGTATCTGTGGAACTACGTCGATCAGGTGGAATATTGTGCTAGTCTTTAATTAATAGTTGCAACGCGTCACTTTTGACATGATCTGCTTGTGGGAGATAACAAGTTACCGATACTTTACATCCTTTGTTTATTACTAGAAGTACTTAAATATTGTATATTATAATTATGAAGGTATTAAAATTTTACCCTGTTATCTGTAATTCTGCTATGAAGTATACTATGAAGCTAGTATGTAGGTATACTATGAAGCTAGTCGTCAGAAACAATGAAATAATCAAGTTGGTGACTATAATCTCAAAAGCGACAAGACACATTGTTAAATTCATTTGCAAATTGATGTTTGTATGGGTTATACAGATGTTCTGAGAGTTTGTGTTTGTATTATGTATGTACGAGTATGTTTCCGGACCTACGGCACATAATTTCTACCTTCTAAGGTTCATTTAGTGTGAAAGGTTTGTTTATGTTAATGACTAAATTGAAAGTTATAAATCCTACAACAACATTTTCGAACAAAAAATGAACCATTTAGCAGTCGAGCGTTTGATAAATGTATATTTGTAATAGAATTGCTTGGTTCGCGAGCGATTGCCTGTCGTCCGTTAAAAAGCTTCCTTCCTTTGGTGGAATTCTTTTCACCACATCGGCTATTGCAATCGTTAACAATAGTTAATCTGTGATCGATCATTGACAGCACAATGGCAGCCTTATACGGTTTTGGTATTCTCCTAAATATAGGCGTCATTACATTGTAATTAATAGCTTTATTTTGTTTGCTAAAAATTTACAGAATAATAGCTTATCATAGTGGTATTAAAATACCGATTCGACGCTTAGAGCATTCAAGTGGGGATTGAATATCAGTTAAGACGAATCTATCAAAGTCGATAACAAATAAACATAGGTATAACTAGATGTACGTATTTTCTTAAATGTGGAAGATGCCCGAGTTAGTGCTTGTCAAAATGAAATAGCGTAGAACAGCTGCCTTCATGGTATAGAATAGTCACAACTCGCTATAGTCTAATGAAAAATACAGTAACAAATATAAACTGAAACTAACTTTACTATTACAGGTGAATACCTTTTCACTTATACTTAGCATGAGAAACAAACAACTTTTATTGATAGAGGTCATATTGTAATATTATTAATGAATAAATTGTAAAGTTAACATTAAGTATACAACTATAATTATATTCGTACGTGCGATTTCTACAATGTTGCTTCACGAAATTTTGTCCGCAAACCTCAGATTCGGATTCAGCACCCCAAAAATACGTATAGAATAAACGAAATCAGAACTACCCCAAAACTTTCCCACTAGCGGCGCTTTAGAGTACAAATTGACCGTATTATAAGTTAGAAATATTACTTTACCTTCGGTTTTCATACAAATAAAGAATAAAAAAAATTATATGGGCTTGTCGGTACCTAAGATATTGTTGATGTTCACCTACCCTCACTTATTCTATTAATTGAGTCTTTCCTTTGTGCATAAAAGACCGATGCAATCGCAGCTAAGGCAGTCTTGGCTCTGGCGTGGCACGTTGCACTTGTGCATCCTGCTAGTAGCTTAACCTTCACAGGCTCAGAGAATGTAGACAGTAGTAAGAATATGTTTATGTAGTATAGTATGTAGACAGGCTGTAAGAATATGTTTTTAAGAACATTATTATTAATGCAGTAGATAACTAAAACAATTTTAGTATACTTAGAAATTCATTTTTTCTTCCTTACTTTTATCATTTACAATAGTTTTTAGTTTGTCATTTACAAACTAACAAATAAATATTTTGCCTCCATATTTAGGGACGAAAAATCATGATTAAAATACTCTCACTGCCGAAATGGAATATTTTTTTGACGGAAGGTTTAAAGAGAGCAGTCACATTTAACCCTTAAGCGCTTGTGTGTGTTAGCTTAAATTATTTTGTTAATAATTATTTCGTTAAAAAGTAGTGTAATTGACTTTTGTTAAATCATTTTTAGAAAGTATTGCTATTGACTTTAGTTGCTGTTTTGATATTAATCGATTATTATAAAAGCCATGATACCACCACGGTGGGGGCACTTCTCGTTTGGATTTTGAGACGAGTACAGCTTAACTAATTGACTGATTAGTTACAGTATTTGTAATTACCCGATTGTAATTGGACAGAAATAAACAAGTATCAGTACCGGCTGTTTTATTTGAAGGAAGATTCTCCTTCAGTTCAGAAGTGGGATAACTCTCTGCGTTCAAGAAGTTAATAAGTTTCAGATAATGAGTGAAAGAAGGAGCAATTATGATCGCCAGTTAAGGCGTAATCGAAAATCAATGTCACACCGTCGTGACCTGGTGGAAGATGAGGGTAGGAGACGTTCGTCTAGCAGGCATCGTTCGAGGTCACACCTGAGAGCTTCGAGGACTCCTTTAGAAGCCAGTTCTACGATGCATCGATCGGTGGGTCCTCGAAACTATAGAAAGCGAAGACGAATACTGGTGAGTGAGTCTTCGGATTCTAACAGTGAAAATGAACTTGAGCTTAACCGCCCGAATTTGATAAGGAATACTATTCCACAACTTGAGACTACGACTGACAAAGTAGATCCAACATTTACCGCAGAAGATATAATAAATTTAATTAAGGCATTACCTTCAACATCGTCACATAATCAAAATCATTTTTCGATGACTTCAAACGCAGTTCCTGAATTCGATCCCGCGAACAAAGAACAAACAATAGATACGTGGTTAGTTAAGGTAGAAGAATGTTCTAAATTATATAATTGGTCAGAGACTCAGTTACTTCATTATACCCTGCCTAAATTAACGGGGGTAGCTAAAGTCTGGTATCAGGGCCTCCTTTCTGTAAATTATAGTTGGACTGAATGGAAAGAAAAATTGCATAAAACCTTCCCAACTGTCCAAAACTATGCACACCTTTTACATGAAATGTTAAATAGGAAACCAAGGTATAATGAATCATTAGAGACGTATTTCTATCACAAAATTAATTTATTAAACAGATGTGAAATTTACGGCAAGAAAGCAATAGATTGTATAATTGCCGCTATAGACGATCGTAGTATTCGATTAGGGGCCCAAGCCGCAAATTTTTCGGTACCTGAAGATTTGTTAGCTTACTTCAAATGCATTGTTAACAAATTTGATGACAACAAAGATAAACGGATAGTGGTAAATAAAAATTTTACAAACAATATCAAACCACGACCTTTCGTAATAACATGTTTTAACTGTGGTGAAGAAGGTCATCCTAGTTTTAAATGTTTAAAGCCTTTGATAACTTGTACAATCTGTAAACGTCTAGGTCATTCAGCTCCCAGTTGTAAACGTTTACAAGCGAAATTCAACAATCAAAATGATAAAAATATTTCTGAAGTAAAATTAACGGGCAATTTAGATGACAAATACATATTACCAGTAATAATTAATAATGCGATTTCTAAATTAGGTTACGTCGATTTGGGCAGTCAATGTACGCTTATTAGGGAAAGTGACTTTAATGAATTAGAAATCGACTTTGAGCCTGTCAATTCAATGTCCTTAAAAGGTTTCGGCAACTTTTTAATAAAACCTATAGGAAAAGCCACACTGAATTTTAAAATTCAGAACGTTAGCACTACCGTTGAAGTTCTTATCGTTCAAAACAATCTTTTAAAGTATCCCATATTGTTGGGCCATTCGTTTACGGAACAAAATGGTATAACTATCATAAAAACGGACAAGGAATTAATTATACATAAAACACAAAAATGCAATGAAATAGGTAAAAAGGTGAATTTAGTTATTAGTGAAAATTTTGATATAGAAGCAATGTCGTCAATACCTATACAAACAGAAAGTAATATAGGGTCTTATAAAGTGTATATACAAGAATCTCTTCGGATTTCGAAACAAGTTAAGTATTTTGTTTTACCTGGCGTATATACAATTAATAATGGAAGGGGTTGTATTGTGTTGATGAATTTAAGTGAACGTAAATTAAGTTTCTTGAAAGGTCAGTTAGTAACTAGGGCTCGTATGATAGAAGATACTAATATGACAAATAATAATACATTAATGATAAACAAAATTGAAAGTCAAGATTTCAAAGATCAATTAGTTACAGGCGATGCGTTGGGGTTAGAAAAAAAACATCAATTAGAACAGTTACTTTTGAAATATAATAAATGTTTTTCTTTTAGTTTAATGGATTTAGGTTTTACACACTTGACGGAAATGACTATAAACCTTAAAGATTCCACCCCAGTAGTATATAGACCGTACCGTTTAGCATTTACCGAACGACAAAAGGTTAAGGATATGATTCAAGAACTCTTGAACTGTGGCATTATTACCGAGTCATCGTCCGCATATGCTAGTCCAATACTACTAGTGAAAAAGAAAACGGGGGATCAACGGTTGTGCGTTGATTATCGTGCACTAAATTCAAAAACAATTAAAGAACATTATCCTTTACCTCGAATAGAAGATCAAATAGATTGTTTAGGCGGGAATAAATATTTTATAACGTTAGACTTGGCTTCGGGGTATTACCAAATTCCAATCGCTCCATCATCCCAAGATAAAACTGCTTTTGTGACTCCTGATGGGCAATATCAATTTACGCGAATGCCTTTTGGCTTAGCCAATGCTCCATCAGTATTCCAAAAAACTATTAACAAAATGTTACTGGAATCAAAAAATATAGCTTATGCTTTTATGGATGACATCATCATTCCATCAAATAGTTTTCAAGAAGGTATGGAGCGATTAGAATTGGTCCTTAAATTAATATTTAAAGCAGGCTTAACATTGAAGCTTTCAAAATGTAGATTTTTCTTTTCTAAAATTGATTATTTGGGCTTCGAGATATCTGAAACGGGAGTTTGTCCTGGTAAAAGTAAAATAGAAGCAGTGGAAAAATTTAAAACCCCTACAAATCAACATGAAGTACGTCAATTTATAGGCCTTGCTAGTTTTTTTAGAAGGTTCGTAAAAAATTTTGCGATAATAGCTCATCCCTTAACACGACTTTTAAAAAACAATGTTAAATGGGAATGGGGAACATGCCAGACAGAATCCTTTAATAAATTGAAGGCTGAATTAGTTAATAGGCCGATTTTAGCGTTATACAATCCAAAAGCAAAAACTCAAATTCATACGGATGCTTGTAGTAAAGGGATAGCGGGAATATTATTACAAGAAGATAATAATGGCATTTATAGGGCCGTTTCTTATTATAGTCGCCAAACTACAATAGAAGAACAAAAATATCACTCATTTGAATTGGAGACACTTGCAGTTATTGCTTCACTAAATAGATTTAGAGTTTATGTGTTAGGCATTCCATTTACAATAATTACTGATTGTAACGCGTTGCGAACGACTCTGTCTAAACGAGATTTAATTCCGCGAGTTAGTAGATGGTGGCTTCAGATTCAAGAGTATGACTGTAATATTGAATATCGACCTGGGACTCGAATGAATCATGTAGATGCTTTAAGCAGAAATGCTATACCTAGCTCTAATGAGCCAGAATCGGTATTTGATGTTCTGGTTATAGAAACAGAAGATTGGTTAATAACGATGCAAAAAACAGACGATGAAATTATAAAAATAAAACGCGTTTTAGAAGACCCGGAAACTATAACAATAATTAATATACATAATAATTATAGGCTGAAAAATGGGAAAGTTTATAGGTTAGTCAACAATGAATTAAAATGGGTTGTACCAAAAGGAGTAAGGTGGCAATTATTAAAAAAGAATCATGATGAGTTAGGGCATTTCGGAGTAGATAAGACGTTAGAAAAATTAAAATCTCTTTACTGGTTTGCTAAAATGAATAAATTCGTAAAAAAAATATGTACGATCTTGTCTCGAATGTAACTATCACAAAATACCGGCTGGAAAGAAACAAGGAATGCTTCATTCAATTCCAAAGGTTGACGAACCATTCCATACTATTCATTTGGATCACATTGGTCCGTTTGTTAAAAGTAAGTCAAAAAATACTTATATACTTGTTATAATAGATGCATATACTAAATATATTACGATTAATGCTGTTAAAAATACTAGGACTAAAACAACTTTAAAAATATTGAACAAATTCTTTAGTTTGTTTGGTGTCCCCTTTCGAATCATAAGTGATAGAGGAACATCATTCACTAGTAAAAGTTTCAAAAGCTTTGTCACTAAAAATGGCATACGGCATGTACTAAATGCAGTAGCCACACCGCGAGCAAACGGACAAGTGGAACGATATAATCGTACAATTTTAGAATCATTAGCAGTTAAAAATCATAATGAACCGGAAAATGAATGGGATAAGCATTTGGAAGAAATTCAGTTAGGATTAAACACTACTATAAACAAGGGTATAGGGAAAAGTCCTTCAGAAGTTTTATTTGGACTACGATTGCGTAGTAAAGGTGATAGTATCGTGTCCTCATTATTGGATAAAGATGGTAATAGCATTCGTGATGTAGTGAAAGTAAGAGAAGATGTTAATTCAAAAATAATTGAAGAGCAAAGAAAACAAGAAAATACGTTTAATAAAAATCGAAAAAAATCTCTTAAATATAAAATAGGTGATTTAGTCAGAATTGAACGCGATATTTCTAGTAATAAAGGAAAATCAAAAAAACTTTTACCCAAGCTTCAGGGACCGTATCGAGTATTGAAAGTGTTAGACAACGATAGGTATGTAGTAGAGGATACTCCTCTTACAAAGAAAAACAATAGGAAATATGAGGGTGTAATATCCGTAGATAAAATGTTTCCTTGGTTGACTTATACTCAAAATTATCTTAATGATACTGACGATGACTTATCTGACCAATCAGTCCATAATTCTAGCAATGAAGGGAATGACAATATGATTATTACAAGTGAGATGAATAATAATGAATTAGGTAATGAAGTAATTGACAGAGACAATAATGATAACGATAAATAAGATAAAATTAGCTATGTCATTAGAAGTTACTGGATTTAGGAATTGGATATGGATAATGATAGAGTCTGGTGCACATGAGACCGATAGGTCAACTATGAGTGTACCAAGCTCGCATGATATTCTGTTTGCACATGAGGCCGATAAGCCAACTAAGGAGTGCAACAGATTTGATGATGAATTGATTCTGTGAATTGAAAAGGAAATTGATATTATTAAGATTATTATTTGTTTATATGATTATTGTTTGTATGATTATTAATTTTATTGAAAAAAAAAATAATTTATTGCATTTGTATTATATAACATTATAAATGTCTACATGTACCTTGTATAAATGGAATAATAAATTTAAACAATTGTGAAATATAGATAATTATGTAATTTACTGAGAATAATTGCAAGATGGCCGAGAAGGTTCTGTCGATATTAAATTATTGTATAAATTTGTATAACTCTAATAACGAAGGGACTCGTTATTTAGAGGATGGCCGAACTGTTAGCTTAAATTATTTTGTTAATAATTATTTCGTTAAAAAGTAGTGTAATTGACTTTTGTTAAATCATTTTTAGAAAGTATTGCTATTGACTTTAGTTGCTGTTTTGATATTAATCGATTATTATAAAAGCCATGATACCACCACGGTGGGGGCACTTCTCGTTTGGATTTTGAGACGAGTACAGCTTAACTAATTGACTGATTAGTTACAGTATTTGTAATTACCCGATTGTAATTGGACAGAAATAAACAAGTATCAGTACCGGCTGTTTTATTTGAAGGAAGATTCTCCTTCATGTGTAACAAGAGGCGTTCGTTTTTTAAAAATACTAAACAATAAGTTGTACGTCGCATCTAGGATCTATATTTCATAGAATAGCCCACTTCATTTCTCAAGTACTCCATGACAAAGTGTGACGGTAGAAGAAACTTAATATAGCCTAATACAGTTCATACATTGTTTCCATTATTCTTGATTACCGTCGTTTTAATAATTTAATTTATTATTTTTATCATATTAACGAAATACAAATAAAAAAGAAAATTCAAAACCTTGTTTCTAGAATTTTATGTGAGTATCACTAATATCTATTGAACGAGTACAATATTATAAGAAAGCTTAATTATGCTTATATAATAGGAAAAGTTAAAAATGAGAAATTATAAGTCGGGCTGTTTCATTAAATTTCTTGTTTTCAACGAGTATAACAACGTCCAAACCGCAAATCGGAATGAAAGTATTCTCACTACTATTAAACATGAAAGTGAAATATTAGGAAGATGTCACTATTGTTGAACTTCTTAAGAAAAGCTGAAAGGTTACAACAGCTCTTATTATCCTCTTCCACCTTTTGTAATATTCTATTGTTAAGCGTCTTTATATCTCCAAAACGATTTTGGTGCACCTTCTTGGTTCTGCGTCTATTAACAAAGAACGGTAATAACAACAGCTTACTGTCTCATTTATTTGGTATATTTAAATAAACAATGCAATTTTTTTTTTGTTAGTAACAGACTTTGGGGACCATCAGGGAATACTGTTAGCATTCTTGTCATAGTTTTACTTTAAGTTATAATTATTAGTATTTAAACAAGTATTTAATAATTGTCATTTTATATGTCTTGTTTTATACATAATTATGTGTGTGACTATAATGTTTTTATTGTAATATATATTTTTTAATTTCAATGACGTCACAAAGTAATGGAAACCGACCTCAACACGTTCCCTTGTCGATGTTTCTAGCAAGTTGCGCGCCTCGTAAGCTTATATCTTCTATGTCTTGTATATTGATGGTTGGTAAGAAAATTAGTTTTGTTGGATAAATCAGGGATAAAGTTTTTTTTTATAGATAACAAGTTGTTTCAAAGGCAGTAAACTGGAGAGAACTAACATTTAATACGTATTAAAAGTTTTGGACGTAGGAGTATTAGGTTTATTGTGCGTGTACTAGCTTTGGAGTTCTTGGGTTATTATAAAAGGTTGTTCAACACGTGTCGATCTTGTTTCATAATAACCTATATTTTTTCCATTGCTGAGAATTACGCAAAAGATCAAATAATAAGTTTAACATTAAGAAAATTGTTGTCTAAAATATGTCTACATTGCACGAACTCACCTTGTACTTACCTACCTTGTACGAAATTTTTTTGTAGTAAAGTTTATAATACTTTTTCTAAGTTTTCATATAAATCTACAGTTACGTTAGTTTATTAGTTTTGTATTCGTGCCCTGGGCACAGTTGGTACTTACTCTGATTTTCATTCTAAGGGTTGAAGGTTTGAATCCTGCCTTTAGTCTGGGTAACATACGTATAGCAATACTGCTATTATTTAAAAATGGTTTATGTAATTTCATTGAACTCATCTCGTTTTTATCAATATATCAATTCTGCATAGCTCTTCTAATTCAATTTTATTGCAAGATTCTTCTTAAATTAAAGTTTAGAGTGGTAGAAAAAGAAAGAGTGCTAATTTTGATATACAATCTGAATTAATTTATGCTAAAATTAAAACATACGATAAAGTCAATGTTATTAAGTTTCACTTTGAAATAATTTGCATTACGATTATAATTAAGTTATCTGCTTTTGTTGACGAATGAAAAAACTGAAGAATTAAAATCAGAATCTTATTTTGTGGGCTGGGCGTTATGCTTGAGTGTTGTTTGTGTTTCCTGATACACAGGACTCAAGTTTAGTGGAATTCGTCGAATGTAGATAAAGATGTTTATCATAATTTTGAAAAGGTCTCCACTTTACTTAGACTTTCAGATAAATAGAAATATTTAATGTTGTATAACAATAAACAGGAAATATCATTTTTCAGACCGAAAGATATTAAACAATTTTGGAAGAAACGATAGCTAACATTATACCAATTACGATAGGAAAACCTGGCTGTTATAACACCTAGATGACGTCTTAGATAAGTTAATATGAGGCTAGGTACAATAGCACGAGGTATTGGTATCCATGACTGCAGAAACAAACAATGTTAGATTTTTAATTTTAAGATTAAATTTACGTTAAAACCGCTCTGGTGTAGTGGTGCGAGTAGTCGCTAAAATACCGACGGTTTGCGAGTTCGGTTAGATATTATGGTCGATTTACATCAGACGAGCGAATGCTCATTCTATTCCCACTACATCAAATTCTTATCAAATTCTTTTAGTGTAAACAGGCGTAGAGCATTTTTTCGTTGTTATATATATGAATACCAGTGTTCGAAGATCAAGAAAGAATGCTCTTGTTCTAGCTCTAGCTCTTTGTTCGTTTGGTCTAAATCCACCCTTACAAGCTTACATTTATCTTACTTACATTAAAAAAATTGACATGTTCACGAGAAGACATGACGGTAGGACTGCTACTAATAAAATAAAAATGTAATACAGGCGTTAAACGCAGTGTATGTTCGGCTCAGTTATAATCGCTTTTGATGCTGTTTTTTTTTTGAAAGAAAAACAACGAGTTTTCAGTTTATCACGATACCGTTTTGCATATGATAAAACAATATTTTAAAAAAAATATTCGTTTTATTTATTGTAGTTTAACACGTTAGAGTTAGCACTAATATTTATTTGTTATCACTTATTCAGCTTTTTTGTTTGGTTGCTTGTAATAATTTTATTAAATAGAAATTTTTCTTGTTTGTAATCCATTATCTCAAGAAATACTAGATTGATTTAAAAGTTATTCCACTACTTAAATGCTACATTATCACTTAAATAACACGACAGAGCACAAAATTAAATATGATTGTCTTAATTGAATTACTGAATAATGGCAACAATTATTCGATTTACGTAAGGTAAAATATTTTAATCTCAACGGTATAACTAGTACGGTATAACGGTATAACTGAGGTAGGGCACAGCAGGAAATTTCCTGCTCAAAATATGGAGCAGCCCGACTGGGGTAGTACCTCGACCTTACAGAAGACCACAACTAAATAATACTGTTTTCAAGCAGTATTGTGTTCCTGTTGGTGAGTAAGGTGACCAGAGCTCCTGGGGGGATTGGGGATAGGGTCGGCAACGCGCTTGCGACGCTTCTGGTGTTGCAGGCGTCTATAGGCTACGGTCTTACCATCAGGTGAGCCGTACGCTTGTTTGCCAGCCTAGTAACATAAAAAAAAAGTATTTTTATATTATCCACTGTCTAAATAGGCACAAAAAAAGCTTACTAGTCGATTACTCACTAACAAATTGGGCACAAAAACGTAACGAGGTCATTAGTTCAGTAGATTTTACTCCTCATATTTTTTTCATTCCGGGGGCCTTATATGAAAATTGTTTCTTAACCCTAAATTACTAATCTGCCCTACGAGTAACGTTATTACTAATCATTCGTAAAAAATACGACATTAAAATGAAACGAGAATAAACAAGATCATAAAAACTTTTATTGTTTTAGAAATTATAGCATCATCCTTTGGGTTTAAGAGATCACGTTATAATTAAAATTAAATAATTTACTTATTCTACACAGTTGAGACACATGTTCATCTTATGCGCCCTACATATGGCTCTTTTGCATTTCATGCAAAAGTGTGTTCTAATTTTCTTTGATATGGATGGACAAAAGGCACATATTTTTCTTGTATTAGGTTCTTCAATTGTTGCTGCTTCTGGAATAGGTTCAACATACCATAAGTATACTTTTATGAGGTCCTTTATTTCACGCCGCAAAGTGGTAATATTAGTCTCATTTTTAGCGGAGGTTGCATAAGAACATCAGCCATTTCCAAAACAAAGTCGCGTCTAGATTTGCTTTTTTTATTGTTTCTGCAGTTGGTACTGACGTAAATAATGTATAAGTTTATATTTGTAATGTTGATTAACTTATTAAACAAGCGTAATGGCCATCGACGTGTTTTTCTGGTCCAGCATATTACTAATAACAAATAATCAAATATTAGTAAGAAATAGTGAAAAATACATATATAGTACAGAAAATATACTGAAATCAAGTAAAATCAACATAAAATCATTACAAATAAGTCATAAAAACAAGTAAAAACAACAACAAACAAGTAAACTTACCATCGCTCAAAAGTCACGTAAACACTAATCTTTCGTAAATTTTATGACACCTTCGCTGTAAGTCAACACAAAAATGATGTGGGATCACAATAAATGCACATGGTGCACTAACAGAACAAATAAGGAAGGTATTATGAAGCAGGGGGCGCGGGAACGACGCGAACATTGTTTTTTCCAGGAATCGTGGTTTCGTCGTCGTAATTTTTACGATAGATTAGTATTCTAGGGTTAAGGAGTAAACTCCAAAAAAAAAAAACCAAACGATAATGTATTTGATAAAGGCTTTATGTTTAAACGTACGACTTTGAGTGCATTAAAATAATCCGAAATGCTCCAAAACCTTAACAAGGGCCAAACTGCAAAAGATACCTTAGATTTTACCTTAAATTATAAAATAACAGTGTTTTACAGTATAATTAAGTATAAACAGAATATGACAGACAGTTGTAAAAACAAAACTGTCATATTATTGTAACAACATATTCGTGTCAGTTGCCTCAACCTTGCTACGTCAAGCACGATTGACATGGAATAACAGTAACCGTGAAGTGTTTGCTTTGAATCTAATAGCAATGATGTAGCCCTTAAGTAGAAATTTGTCAGTGAACTATTACACTCAGATCTCTTGTTTTTTTTAGCAATCAATAAATACTTACTAAATTCCTATATTAACACATTCTTTTAGCATAATAAAATGGTCGTAAACAGATCACAAAAATCATCAACGGACTGTCCTGCCGTGACCATGGTTGCTGTAAAGTAACGGAAACGTCGGGCATCTAAAAAACATAATGAACCGCGATAAATCCGAAAAAATTGTTTCATTATAATGAGTGCAATTCGCGTAAATACTAGAAAACAAAAATATAATAAATTAAATTTTATAAATAAAACAATAATATTAAAAGAATAACACAATTTAATTATATGAAGAAAATATGTATTTTAATAACAACTTGTTGAAAAATGTCGTATTTTATTAAGATTATCCCCAAGTCACGTGAGTTTATATGACCAACAGCATGCGTGGATATACCTACACTACGTCCCACCAAAGACGCAGATGTGTTGCTGGCTTAACTAGAAATATGAGGGGATAAATAGGATTAAAGAGAAGGAAAAGGGAAAGAAAAAGGCTCACTTGTCGATTGTAATCGATGGATGTGGGCTTAGACACACAAAAAGATAACAGTCTTGAGAAAAACCGCGTATAAACATACAAACGTATGAGTTCAGATACACATAGATATATTAGTAGTGAAAAAAAAAACTTCTTTCAAGATTAAGAAAGTCAAAAACTAAAACTTGACTACGACAAAAACATTTTATACGTCACTTTATGTCCTTTAGAGGCCGCCACATTTAACATAATGTGACACCAATTAGCCTATAACCAGCGGACAATTAAGATGCTCCGATTGATACCTCATTTGTCTAAATATACAATTATAAGTACTCTTTATTGCAATCCAAAAAAGAAAAAAAAAATGCAAATACAGAATAAAAATGCTCCCAAGATATGCACAAAGACGGCCAGAAATCTCTTCCATACATTTTCGAGCTATTTTAAATCCGCTTGGTATTGAAATTTCAAGGTATCTAGGTGTAATAATGTATAAAATAATAATGGATCGGCCCTATTATATTTTATTAGAACGCGTTGATAAATGTTTGCCTACGATACAAGATTCCGTACTATACGTGTTTCAATTTTATTGAAAGAAAAATAAACATTTACGGTATGTTAAGCGTTATAATAATAAAATAGTCAATAATGACATTTAAAAAAAGTTTTAAAATATAAAATTACAAATAATAATTAAGTTATATCTAATTTAAAATAGACAACTAGCCATAACTCTGCTCTTTGACCTATATCTCTTTCTCGTCATAAATTAAAACTATTTATTATTAAAATTAAGACTACACTTTTATGTTGAATATTAATTGTCTATTACTAGAACTATTAAATAACAAGTTTCACGTCATAAGTGAATCATAAGGGGGCTCACTGAAATTCAACGCCGCAACTAATAAGTTGGGGTAACGTACTGAATGAGACCAATTTTAGAGCACTCTGATACATGCGAAGTGCGAACGTAGTAAAGTTATCGTAAAAGTGAAAATTGTATTCGTTAATTCATTGTTTACCTCATTTTTTTCTACTTTTTCATTAAAGTTTAATTTTCTATATAAAAGTGAGAAAAATAAATGATTTGGTTATTTATTTATTTTGTTAACCGACTTCCAAAAAAGGTATGTATATTATATAATATTATTATTCAATTATATATTAAAATATTCAGAACTTTTGAATGGGTGAATCGATTTCGATGATTTTTGTTTTAATCAAAATGTGGTGCGTGTCATTTGGTCCCGTTTAAATTTATTTGAGATCAAACAAGTACTTTTCGAGTTATATCTAATAATGCGTTTTTACTTGACTATTTTTTCATCGACCTACATTGTGTTACACCGCATAAGTTTTTACTTGGTTCACCTGGTTACAATTTAAATTTCATCGAGATTTGATTACAATTTTTTGAGTAATCTTTGATAACGCGTATTTACTTGACTATTTTTTCGTCTACCTACGTTGTATTACTTGTCGAGGTAATTAAAGTCGGTTTTTTTCAGGTAAGCCTTTAGACAATAGTATTTCGATTTATAGGGTCTTTTGAAAAAGTGGGGGGAGGGGGTGTGGTGGATTATCCTCTGGTGCCTCTCCCATCCCTAGAAATCTCATGATTATAACGATATCACGGCAAAAAATTTTAAGGTAAAAATTATTTAAATAGTTACCGAATACCTAATTTTAGTTGTGCGTATTTTAGCTCCGATGCTGCAAGAAGTGCATTCATACTCCGTTCCGTAGCTTTTAAAAGACTTACACATTATAATAATACACGTATGTACGTAGAAACTATTTGTAACACTTTTATACATAATATTATTCGTATTTGCGTTAAAACTATCTCTTGATTGACAAGAGTAATATACGATACGAAGAACAGATTAATATGAACTGACATATCGATGTAGATGTTTTCGTTATATCTATCAAACAGGCAAAAGTCTAAGACCATACAGCCTATTCAGTCGGGATTCTTTTCAATACATTTTTTTATATGAAGGCAAAACCTATCTAACTTCAAAATTAGACGGTTTATCCACATAATTACGTTACGAAAAAAATTTAACCTACCACTCCGCTCCGGCGCGAAAGGAGGACAGACCTCTCCCGCTGTGCGAAAGCGCATGAACGAATGCGTAGGGAGCGGATGAGGCTGGTCGCCTTCGGCGACCAGCCTTATCCGCTCCGGGCTCTCAACAGAACACTCTAGGGGTAAGACAGACCAAGACCACGTGGATAGTGGGGTGCTCGGATTAGGTTCTGGGTATTTTTCGGATTTCTGTATATATATTCTAACACACAATTTTACTAATTTTATTAGAATATTATGTCGTTCTAATTTGTCCTACAATGCACAAGTATTAATCTTATACTATTAAACGAGCAATTCTTGTATATACATATATATAGAATTTGAATCTCGGAATCGGCTCCAACGATTTTCGTGAAATTCAGTATACAGGGGATTTCGGGGGTAAAAAATTGATCTAGCTAGGATTCATTAAAAAAAATGTCGTTTTATCCCTGTTTTTAGGCAATGAAAAAATATCACTAGAATACGAAGCTTAATTTCACTACTGTCAACATAGCTGTAACAGCGTAATAAGGAAATCGGCGGGTGTCAAATCGTGTTGACCCGAGTTCGAATCTCAGTCTCCAGATTAATTTTTTTTCTTTTTTTTTAATTTCACTCGTGATTTATTATCTAAATAAAATTAAAATATAAAAATACCGAGAAAAAAAAGAAAAACAAAAAATAAAATGAAAATACCGAAGCTAGGCTCGGTCACCCAGGTACTTTAATTTAATATATAAAAACTATGAGTTAGATAGGTTAGGGTTATTTATTTATTTTTTATAACGAATTTATGTCGATAATCTAATTTATCTAAGCTCAAAATTAAAAAGATTTACGATTAAATAGGTTTTGCCTTCATATAAAAAAATTTATTGAAAAGAATCCCGACTGAATAGGCTGTATGGTCTAAACTTTTGCCTGTTTGATAGATAGAACGAAAACATCTACATCGATATGTCAGTTCATATTAATCTGTTCTTCGTATCGTATATTACTCTTGTCAATCAAGAGATAGTTTTAACGCAAATACGAATAATATTATGTATAAAAGTGTTACAAATAGTTTCTACGTACATACGTGTGTTATTATAATGTGTAAGTGTTTTAAAAGCTACGGAACGGAGTATGAATGCACTTCTTGCAGCATCGGAGCTAAAATACGCATAATTAAAATTAGGTATTCGGTAACTATTTAAATAATTTTTACCTTAAAATTTTTTGCCGTGATATCGTTATAATCATGAGATTTCTAGGGATGGGAGAGGCACCAGAGGATAATCCACCACACCCCCTCCCCTCACTTTTTCAAAAAACCTCATAAATCGAAATACTATTGTCTAAAGACTGGCCTTTATTTTAATCGAAAGCTGATGTTTATCACCTGGTTACAATTTAAATTTCATCGAGATTTGATTACAATTTTTTGAGTAATCTTTGATAACGCGTATTTACTTGACTATTTTTTCGTCTACCTACGTTGTATTACTTGTCGAGGTAATTAAAGTCGGTTTTTTTTGTTTGCGAGCAAACGCAATTATTAATTACTAGCTTGTGCGCGCGACTTCGTCCCCGTGGAATAGGACCACCCGTTTTTGAAACATTCTTCATTAGTGCTACGCTCCTATTGGTCTTAGCGTGATGATATATAGCCTATAGCCTTCCTCGATAGATGGGCTATCTAACGCTGAAAGAATTTTTCAAATCGGTCCAGTAGATCCTGAGATTAGCGCGTTCAAACAAACAAACAAACAAACAAACAAACAAACAAACAAACAAACAAACTCTTCAGCTTTATTATATTAGTATAGATATACGTGTAAAGTTGTTCGCGACTGCAAACGCAACAACCACTGCTGTGAACACTGCGCCAACGCGTCGTCAAATAATTATTCATTGATGAAAACTTTCACAGCCTAAAAAACGTGATACTACATAATATCATAAAAACGAAATAGTAGTGTATAAAGCCCCTGTTGAAATGCGGCACACCCTCATAGTTATACTTGTTCAAAATTACATGAGAATCACTCGAAAATTGTTCATTCATAAGACACGTAAGGCAATTTACCCAGAACAAGTCCCAAGTACAAAACTAAACTGCCGCTCACGAAAATTCAAAGTGTCACACAATACGCGTATTACATGTGGAGTTGGTTGTCACACTTACATATTAACAGAGAAGTTAAATAAAACTTTTTAAAACGGATGTTGAACTTGTATAATATATTTCTGGAAAGAGGGGTGTTTAACTTTGAATACCTTACAATTCAGTGCGTATTAGACTGTAATCTAATAATAATAGAAAGTATAATATATAAAAAAAATATTTCCGTAATTATTATAAAATTATAAATAAATATGTATAAAATGGACGCGGTCATCTGTTCCTAATGTAAAAAAAATTATGCTATGTTATACGTAAGCCGACTAACATAGGTAGCTAAGTTTTTTTTCTTTGATAAATATTAATATGTATAACACATATAAGTAAATAATTATAATTATATACCTACTACAGTCATACGAGGGGCGGAAATCTAATCCACAAAACTTGGCCTAAAAAGCTGTTTCACTGTGCACATCGCGTCGTCATCAAGCTAGTCGAAAAGTATTCAAAGCATTCACAATATCTTATAATCATTCTCTTAGACGTATTATAAATCAATTGATATTTCAAATCATGAAAATTATTCATAAATTACACAAAGTTCGTTTGACGAGTATCATAAAACTCGCGTTTTGTTAGTCTATTTAATTTAAGAGACTACACGCCGAGTTTCATAAAGTGCTTAAAAAGCCCATTTGAGTAGACTATATTTTGAATTATAATTTTAAATATTTTAATTTAATCATTAAAGTTTTACCGTGAAAATGTTACACAGTTAGAAAGTTACTTACAACATAAATGTACGAGTTGTTTCATGCAGCTTTACTCACATTTACAATATTGTATTCATCGTTCTTCTGTGACAACTCGTAGTAATAAGTTTTATAGCCTGTTTTATTTACACATATTACAGATAGGTTTATAATAGTAAAAGTATTATTAAAATCTGTATAGTGACGGATTTTGAACTAACTGGTGTTTTTTCAGTTATAATAATTAGGTACTATTGTTGTAAGCCTAAGGTTAGTAAAAAAATAAATACACAAATTGCAGATATTAAAATTTTTACACAAAAATCGAAAAAAAAAGCACAGTCAAATAAATAATAAAAAAGACACAAAAAATTACAGTTTACTAAAAATAAAGTTTAATATGACAACGCAATAAAAATTAAAATAATATGTATATACATATCAGCGTGGATATAACAATTAAACATATCCATATAAAAGCAATGTTTGTCTTTGTATTGGAAAAATTTACGTGAATAATTGTCACGTTTATTGACCAATAAGAGCGTTTTAAATTCACCAATTCGTTGAATTTATAATTCTTTTGCTTTCCCTCGTATATTTCGTTTTTATTCGTGTGTTTGATAATTACCTTTTCGTACTAGTTTCTGTTTGTGTATATAATTTTAATACGTAATTATATTTCTGTGGAATTTTATTTGTTTTCAATTGCCATTGTGGATTACGTAGGTACTGTTGAAAAAAATTAAAAACTTAAAAATGCCGATCTGTTAAAGTATTTTTTTTAATATGTAATTTTTTAATATATTTAATATTGAATGTTTTTTTTTATTCGTCGCTACAGAGTATATACATGTAGTTATACATGATATATTATACAGAGTATATATATGTAAAAGTTTTAAGGGGCTGTCTTATATATTTACAAAAATATAGCCCTTTTTATACTAAGTCATACAAACTCGTCTTACTTCGTTTGTTAGTATCGAAAAACTATCTTGAATGAAAACGTATTTCACATCATTAAATACTAACAGAAAATTTAGCTAAATATCAATTATATTTTAGTACATACATATTGTGAGCCTATAAACGGTTATAGCTAGCATATAATAATAAGTACATACGGTATACCTGTTGGTAGATAATCTATATATGGAACGAATAATGAAACAATAGATATAAATAATTACGAGCAAATTTAGAGCTCAGTGATAAAACCGCAGGATATAACTATTTTTAACCGACTTCAAAAGGAGGAGGTTCTCAATTCGACACGTATGTTTTTTTTTTCTTTTTTTTTATGTATGTTAGCTCAGAACTTTTGACTGGGTGGACCGATTACGATCAATTTTGTTTTAATTGAAAGGTGTTGCGTGTCATGTGGTCCCATTTTTAATTTAATTGAGATCTGACAAGTACTTTTAGAGTTATATCTAATAATGCGTATTTATGTGACTACTTTTTCTTCGACCTACGTTATATTATACCGCATAACTTTTTACTCGGTGTACCGATTTCGATGATTCTTACTTTAATCGAAAGCTAATACTTGTCTTGTAGTCTTGTTAAAATTAGATCGAAAACTGATTACAACTTTTTGAGTAATCTTTAATAGCGCGTATTTACTTGACTATTTTTTCGTCTTATTACGTTGTATTACTTGTCGATGTAATTGAAGTCGGTTTTTTTTCGTTTGCGAGCAAACACAATTATTAAATTAATGTATAATTGTATAATAATGTTTAAGTAATTTGTAATACTGAAGAATTTGTATTAGTCTTTTCTTCCATATATCAGTTGTCACTGAATTTCTCCATTTAGACTTAATACAAGATTAGCGTCTGGCACAGGCCTTAGACAAAGGCCTCTATAGTTCTTTTTGGCCATCTGACCTACTTTCTCGAATGAAAATATACTTTGAGATAACGGCACCAGTACAGCTTTAATTATTATAATATACTGTTTGATTGTTAGCTTATTGCAAGTTACTACAACAAATAGAGAATGAACAGTAGCTCTATTACCAATACAATAATTGTTATTAAATTGTACGCAGGTGATTCTGCGTGATAAACTTAGTGAATGGACGTCCATTATCATTAATGTCCCGTAACCGATACGGTCACGACAATGCCCATTGGAGAATACACGCTTCATTACTGTTATGGAATGAACGAGCCTTGATTGTTTACTGTATAAAAACAATTTGATCATTTAAATTTATTTACTCTAAAAATAATAAAATAGAAAACAAGTTAAGATACTTTTTAATTAGTAATGATTAGTGTGTTCTAAGTTATAGACGTATATATAAGTATAATGATTTAATATATAAAGTTATTTATATATTATTTTTATTAAAATCTTTAATAATATAATTATATTTATAGCACAAATCTTAGACAAATATTTGCTAAACGTTAAATTGCTATCTTTATATCAAGTACTTTTTGTTTTTATTTTGGTTTGATTCTCATCAAAGCTACATGCAATGTTTTTACGAACTGAAAGACTTTATTTTATATAAAAAGAATATAATACCGAAGTCAAGAAGTGGATAAGCTTTTTATGAATAGGTAGGTATATGTAATTGTGCTTATAATTATGTCATCTAAATCTGAAATACCATGTTTATAATACCGCTATAACTAAAATTACTTTGAACGAGGAAAGAGGAAAATATTAAAAAAAAATAAAAAAGAACAAATTGATCATTAACTTCCATTGTTCTAAGAAAATCGCCTAACAGAAAACTGACAGTTTCCTGTAATCTTCTAACAAGCTGTCAGGATATATGTTGGGTACATAGCGCCATTATCGGCTGTCAATGTTCCTCGGCAATTAGTTACAGTTGCTTGACTTTAAGCGCGGCCATTAAAATTATTTTTTTTTGAAAGAAAATATATTGAATATCTTAATCCAATTATTGCTTGAGGGCGAAATAATAATGTTTTGTTTTGTGTTATGGTCGATTTACATCAGACGAGCGAATGCTCATTCTATCCCCACTATATCAAATTCTTATCAAATTATTTTAGTGTAAACAGGCGTAGAGCATTCTTTCGTTGTTATATATATGAATACGTGTGTTCGTTTACACATAAAAATCAAGAAAGAATGCTCTTGTTCTAGCTCTAGCACTTTGTTCGTTTCATTTCATGGTCGATTTACATCAGACGAGCGAATGCTCATTCTATCCCCACTATATCAAATTCTTATCAAATTCTTTTAGTGTAAACAGGCGTAGAGCATTCTTTCGTTGTTATATGAATACGAGTGTTCGTTTACACATAAAAATCAAGAAAGAATGCTCTTGTTCTAGCTCTAGCTAGCTCTTTGTTCGTTTGGTCTAAATCCACCCTTACTAAAATAATTTTAATTGCGTTCTAAGATTTTAATTATTTTATTAGTTTATTTTTAAAGATTTTAAATCATATCAAAATTTTTTTTTCGACCCAGCGGGATTTGAACCTGCGATAGTTTATTTTTTTTTTCATGAATTATGAGCTGATTGTGACAAAACGTTCGATTTACTATAGCGTAATTACCGCTTATGACATCAGTAATCATTTCGTAGGCGGTAAAATTTATGATACGTTATGATCAATAAACGTAGAGCAGTGATCGTTAATGTCCATGCTAGTAAATAAATTCACAAGAAGATTTTCAATCAAAACTTTATGTTTATATTTCGATTAAAAATTTTAATGACTATTTTAATATTAATAGAAGTAATAAGTCTGCTGGCCACGATGTTTTATCCCCATGCGACTGAAGGAGACGCTTTAAACTGACAGTGATAAAATAAATGGCTTAAGCTCGCGATACTCGACTTTACTTTACGCTTAAAATATAAAACTGATCCGTACAATTTCTTAAAATATCGAAGAAGACGATCGTGTAGTGGTGGCTAAAGTTATACTTTTTACTATCTAACACTTGGTTGTAAAACTAGCCTAAGATCCGTGATCTAAAAATAACATTTACAACTGTCTGAAATTAATAGATCTAAAAAAGAAAATTTACAAGATTAAAAAATAAAAATAAAAAACCGTTTGGTGTCGCTTGACACCAGATAGAAACGAAGTTCCGTATTATAAAATATTAATTTCAAGTTTTATTTGACGTATTATGAAAATAGTTATTTGGGTGTACATTTTTTATTATGATTTTTTTATCCATAAAAATAAAAAATAAAACTATTTCACAAAATTATCTTAACACCTTTGTTTTATTTACAGGCTATACTAATATTAGGTAAAGTTTTAACTTTGTTTGTAGGGGGTAATCTTCGCAAATACTGATCTAATCATAAAAATTCTTTCACTAACAGAAAGCTCCACTGCTTAAGAGTGACATAGAATATATTTTGTTGTTATTGAACAAATAAATCATTTAAAAATATTAGTATATGTAAATCAAGTAGGAGAAATGCGAGCGAGATGAAAACTTTTCTATATATTTGCATCACAAAAATAAATAATTAACGCCCAACGAAGTGGACACGGGTTGGCTAGTGATTTATAAAAATATACGATAATTATCGAATGATATGATAATAATAATAGACACTGTATACTTGTATAGCCATCATACATGACTCTACATAATATTCTTACGCATTTTTTAACGCTACTGACTTTTTTCCAGCTAGGGTACCCCTCCACAACGGCCAATAAGGAACTTTGTTTCAAAATTTACTCACTCCACTCTTTCTCCAAACATCTTACTGAAGAAGTAATTTCCTTTCCTAAAATACCCACTTTTTAAAACAACTTTGTCCAAAATCTAGTAATCATTTATTTTATAGCTTAACAGCGATAAAAGACAAGAAACATTACAGCATTTTTCAAAGCAACCGCTCGTTTCCTGGCTTTCACCTATCATCCAAGTGAAGTGCACACGTCCTGCCCGTATCTCACTCGTTACCGGATAGGTGCTCTTCCCAACCGCTAATTTTACCCATTTAGAGCGCTCGAGTTCTCCGTTTTCTCATAATGTATTTAGGTACATAAAGGAATGAACATTTTTAATACATCTTGATTAAATACAATAAAGTTGAAACGATTAACATAAGAATATTTAAACAATAATTGTGTTTGCTCACAAACGAAAAAAGACCGACTTCAATTAGATCGACAAGTAATACAACGTAATAAGACGAAAAAATAGTCAATTAAATACGCGCTATTAAAGATTACTCAAAAAGTTGTAATCAAATCTCGATATAATTTAAACAAGACTATATGACAAGTATTAGCTTTCGATTAAAGTAAGAATTATCAAAATCGGTACACCGAGTAAAAAGTTATGCGGTATAATACAACGTAGGTCGACGAAAAAGTAGTCAAGTAAATACGCATTATTAGATATAACTCTAAAAGTACTTGTCAGATCTCAATTAAATTTATATGGGACCACATGACACGCAAAACCTTTCATATAAAACAAAATTGATCGAAATCGGTCTACCCAGTCAAAAGTTCAAAAGAACCTCCTCCTTTTTTGGAAGTCGGTTAAAAACACGAATAAATTGAAAACTTAAAGGTACCATAATTTCACAATCTTACGTAAAATTTTATTATACTTACTGGTTGTATTTCTACAGTTATTTACAAATTAATTGCCTCTTTGAGCACAGTCATAGTAGGTATATTATTTTTTTGTGTACCTAAGAGTGGTATTCTATAATAATATATAAAGCTGAAGAGTTTGTTTGTTTGTTTGAACGCGCTAATCTCAGGATCTACTGGTCCGATTTGAAAAATTCTTTCATTGTTAGATAGCCCATTTATCGAGGAAGGCTATAGGCTATGTGTCATCACGCTAAGACCAATAGGAGCGGAGTCCACGCTGACGAAGTCGCGCGCAAAAGCTAGGACAATATTATTCAGCCGTATCGTATACGATACACATATTATGGTTAGATATATTATATCGATATGTTAATATATAAAGCTGAAGAGTTTGTTTGTTTGTTTGAACGCGCTAATCTCAGGATCTACTGGTCCGATTTGAAAAATTCTTTCATTGTTAGATAGCCCATTTATCGAGGAAGGCTATAGGCTATGTGTCATCACGCTAAGACCAATAGGAGCGGAGTCCACGCTGACGAAGTCGCGCGCAAAAGCTAGGACAATATTATTCAGCCGTATCGTATACGATACACATATTATGGTTAGATATATTATATCGATATGGTTAGAAATTACTCACAGATAAGCTCTACTTCAAATACTCACGAAATAATAAACGTAACTATTTACACACATAAAATAATATTCAAAAAAGTAGTCAAACACGTAACGGTAAGGCTTACAGATACTTTACGAAATGATTTCGCACTTCCTAAGGCGTGGATCATAGGTTTTAAAACCAAAAATCATACGAAAATAGTCCTTATTGCAATGTAATTAAGCATAACCCAGTCGAAAATATATATTTGTCATGAAGTATAGAGTCACACGTACGTGACCTAAAGGAGATTCAATGAAACCGTAATCATGGCTCTTATTCCTTTGACAATGATTTCGGAAAAAAAAATCGGAAAAGATTTTCGCACTTTTTCCGAAACAAATTTACAAGTTACGGAAAGAATTACCGCTGTGTATATGTTTGTATTGAAAACGATTGAAAATATTTGGTACTACTTGTTTGTAGGATTTTGTCATGGTTTACTTTGAATACTTATGTATACCGACATCAAAGGACTAGGTAATAGATGGCTTTGCGATACAGATTGGATACAGAAATACAAGTGAAAGCTTTATTTATTATTTATGTCATCAATACGGAGCCGAGACATGGACACTGACGAAGGGGCTGGTCCACAAGTTTAAAGTCGCTCAACGCGCAATGGAACGGGCTATGCTTGGGGTTTCTCTCAAAGATAGGATTAGAAATCCAGACTATCCGCGAGAGAACGAAAGTAACCGACATAGCCCACAGAGTTAGCAAGTTGAAGTGGCAGTGGGCTGATCACTTGTGTCGCAGGACCGATGGCCGTTGAAGCAGACGTGTCCTGGAGTGGAGACCGCGTCTTGGCAAACGCAGTGTGGGACGTCCTCCGGCCCGTTGGACCGACCGACGATCTTCGTAAGATTGCCGGTGTAGGCTGGATGAGGATTGCGGAAAACCGGGACGTCTGGCGCAAACTTGGGGAGGCTTATGTCCAGCAGTGGACTGCAATAGGCTGAACTGATGATGATGATGATGATTTCATCAATATACAATTATAATATCATCACAGCTTACACTAATATGATGCTGCAAGTAACAATATTTTTTATTTTTACTTAATAATATCTACAATTGTCTGCTGAGCATTTTCCGTGATTTTCGACAGACTATCATTTACAAACATTTACAAATGTTTTGAAATTTCATTCACCAGCCGCGAAGCTTGTGAAATGGGAACATTTTTGAGAACATTATATTTAGCTGGTGGCACATAGAATGCGCCCGGTTGACCGCCGCGCACCTACCCTATGTACATAAAAAATCTCTAGACTTTTTACATCTGGATGATATATCCAGCCGCGAAATATGCTCACCACGTTTTTCACGAGGTTTCAACACCGATAGCCTGTTGTACCTGACCATACCCCTGACGAATAAGCTTAGATACATTACACAAAAAGCATGGACGTACATCGTACTCTTTTATATATGAAAACCTTGTAAATGTTCTGAAGTTTTTCAAGCATTTGTATGTATTTGTACTCATGCGGAGTCTAGATACTGGCATTCATTTCTAGATGGCTACAAGAACGCTTTACAAAATTTTTACCGCGTAAGTGCTCAGAAAATCGTTACTATTCTTTAAAATGAAGACTAGTTTTCTAATAAAAAGTTAAATGAGCACAAATAAACGCAAATTTTTAATAACACGATCACGATTTAGCCTGTCACATCCCACTGCTGGGCATAGGTCTCTTTTTCCATGTTGGTAAAGGCACAGATTAGTAAATAGTACTACGGTAAAGGGTGGAAGCTGAAACCACCACGCTGCTCCATTGCGGGTTTGCGGATATATTCCCTATATTATGATATATCCATATGATATATCCACAATCGGGACCGGCAGCTTAACTTGCTCTCCGAGGCATGGTGTGGAGACCCCTAAGGACAGACATCCAGATATTTAAGAAATATTTATACTAATACAAATATTCATCCTGAGCGGGAATCGAACCTGCAAAACACCTGTGTTTAGGTGCGAACATGGCACTCGTAACACTATACGATAGCGACTGTTTTACTAACTTTGATAACAAAATTAATTTATACAACTGATTATGATTGTGTTTATGGTGTTAAGGAGTTTAAATGTACAATATAATTTATAGTATTAATTAATCATCTTCATAATTATGTAGTTTAATACGTTTTATACGAATTAATATAACAGTTTTATTAATTTGATGTAATGATTTTCACTAGTGCCAAAGTAGCATGGATGATTTAGTCAATGTACGTATGACGGAGAGCTCACGATGGAGATTGATCGGTTCGGTCGAGGTCACAACCTCAATGGAACTTTGAGGATAGTGATACAGTAATATGACATCGAGGCAGAGGTTTTGTTCCTATGCAATTTCAATCTGGATTAAATTTCATACTAAAAATGTATAAGAGATATTGAAAATGTTCACATTTCATCATCATCAGAAAATAAAAATTTTATAAATTATGAAATCGTAAGTCAATAACAGTTAAACAATAACAGTTGAACTTATCTGAGATCGTGTTTCATCGTTTACGTCACAGACTTGGAAGAAATCGATGATCAAACAGAGTTCGGAAGCAAATTGGGCGTGTCTTACGTCTTGTTATTTATGTGTTAATTTTAAATAAAATCAAATGTTTTTAGTAAAAGATGGTGGACCGTATTAAGGTTGGTATGGAATGTGGGGGGATAATTGCGATAAGTAACTCAAGTCCCGGAAACTATTTGCTATGAAGATTTTCAAGGGTGCGCAGTGCAAAAAAATTGTAAAATTTTCGCACATTTTGTTGGTCGTCGCTTATTCCGTTCTGAGTTCAGGATACATGACCAAAATCTGTGTCTCAGTGAAAGTGTTATTAGATCTTGGGTGAGAAAACTCAAGTCTACTGGTTCGACTCTTAATCAGCAACCTATAGGACGTCAAGGGTCAACAAGAAGAGAAGAAACAATTAATAAAGTTAGAAGTTTTGTATAGCGATTTAGTCTTGGACTATTAACTCGCAAGCTATCAGCTGAGCTTGCAGTATCCAGAACATCTTTGTTCTAAGATTGCACCCGTAGGTATACAATTCTACTAGTTCAAACTTCTAACCCAAACGATCACGATTTACGCCATGATTTTGTTGAAACAATGTTTAAACACTTTCTAAGTTTTAACAATAATCTGTTTTCTGGCGAAGCACATTTTCACTTAAATGGGAACGTGAATAAACAAAATTGCCATTTTTAGGCCGTAGATAATTAACATTCAAAACATGAGAAGCTCTGCATTCGCTGAATTTAACCGTTTGGGTGGCCATTACATTAGACGGAACTATTTTTTTCTTTACGCAACTGCAAGTATTTAAAGCCTATAAGTCCTATAACTGTGCGACATAGTTTCAACAAGATAGGACAACTTGCCATACATCTAATTACCCATTTGCAGTCATAAACGCCATTTTTACAGATATCTCTATTGGGATACATGAAAAGTCATGTGTTCTGCAATAAATAAACCATGATCAACAATTTGGAGAAAAATATCCGGAAGAAACAACTTTCTGGCCTAACCTGTACAAGTAGCGTTTTTGGACTTTACACGTACTCAATAATATTTCAGATATTATTTATCATTCTCACCCTTCTTAACAGTACATATAAAGTTTGGTTTGTAATTTCAAATCAAATATCTTGCTACAAAATATTACAAAAATATTTGTAAGCATTACACATCATATTTTATAGCAGTTGAACTTTATCCAAACAGACTTATAGGTACATAAAATTATTGCAGCTTCCCCGAGACAATGCAATCGTATCCGAGAATTCTTAAGAAAATGTTCAAATGTCCCTTTTGGGGATTAAATTCAAGCTACACTGTTCTTGTCTTGGTTCTTTCGCTTAAAACAAAGATAAACGACGTAAAAATTCAACCAAAAATATACAGTAAAGAGTAGAAATATTTTTCAGTGTAGACTAACTCGTGTCTATGACTTTTTGTTTTTTTTTTAATCAAATCATATTTAATTTGTGTAGACTTTCACAATACTTTATGTCTAATAGTATTTTTTTTTAATATTACTATAGTTTGTCTCAAGCACGGTGTAAAAACAAACGGTGGTCTACTGAAGATCTAAGAAAAACTACGTAGATGGCATCGTTTATACCATTAATAAGATATTGAAGAAAAAAAAGTGTGTGTGTACTTATGTACGCACGTAAGAAGTTATACTTCAAACTAGAGTATTAAAATACTTCCAAAAAACCTACCACTTAATATCTATACTAATATTATAAAGAGGTAAAGTTTATAACTTTGTATATACGGGGTAATCTTCGCAAATACTGATCCGATCATGAAAATTCTTTCACTAACAGAAAGCTACACTATTCAGGAGTGACAAGATAAAAGGAAAAAGATAAAAATATATAAAGATTTTAAATCACCAGGATTTGAACCTGCGTCCTCTGACGTGCCGTGTCAACAATTCAATCTAATCAAGCATTATTATTTGCCTTAGAAATTATTTGGTGATTTTAAAACATTTATATTTATCTGATTTGCTGAAAATAGTGAGAGGCTACACTATTCAGGAGTGACATAGGCTATATTTTATTGTAATTGTACAAAAAAATTCAGTAAAAAAGAAAAATATTAAAATATATTATGAAAATGACAAAGAAACGAACGCCATCTATCGCTGTTAGATTTAACTATTTAATACTCTATTTTATTTACTGTCTATTTGAATCTATCGATGACGAAGTTTTTACGCTTTTTGATAGATGGCGTTGGAGCAACATATTATGTGGTTTAAAATTTGTTCTTTATAGTATGTTATTTGGTTCTGTAATTTAAAATAATAAATACACGATATTATTACGATTTTATTCATCGCTGTAGGCGCCCGCTGCCGTTTATTTTTTATTTTATATATTTTCTCTTTACTTTCTGTTTTACTTTATCGGTACTCCGGACGTAGTTTTGGTCAAAAGTTTTCTTCAAACTATTTTTGCATTTTAAAAAAGATAATTAACGCCCAACGAAGTGGGCACGGGTCGGCTAGTTAAGACAATAAGTCCACAACGCCTTCTCTTAGAAATGATAAAGACTACTTTCTTGTTATAGTCCACAACGCCATCTCTTAGAAATGATTAAGACTACTTTCTTGTCTGCAAAACTAGCGACATCTATTCATGGATGCTTGAACTACTTCGTACCCACACGCGCATTGTAAAAATTTACTCTCATCATTTTTCTCTAACGCGCCAAAAGAAGTTTAACTTCAAAAATTGAGTAATACGAGTCTTTAAAATAAATTTAAAATGCATCAAGTCAACAATATTTGGATGTGAAACCATTGGATAAAGCAAGCACGTGATATACATATGTATATTTTTTTTAATTTAAATTACAATCAGCATAATTTATTAAATACTTTAAAACATCAACAACAATTATCATGTGATCATTTAAATTTGTTTAGTTAATAATATGAAGCTTGTATAACCAATTATGCTAAATTGTCATCTTGCTGCTACTAGAAGATATTATAATATAGCATTTTATTATTCTAGTCTGCTTCGTATCTTTGTATTAGTAGTATTAACCTGTCAACAGTGCTGGTTGCCACCGTCGTTCTTAGAATAGTTACATGTACCTATTTATTTTCTTTCTTCTCCATTTACGCATAAATTTACCTTTTACAAATCAAAAAGAAACTGACTTCAATTTACGTCGAACAGTAATAAAATGAGAGAACAAGTTGAGTTTATAAGATATTTATTAATTTATATTTCATTAAAAACCTCGGAGAGCCTCGGAGAGCACGTTAAGCCATCGGTCCCGGTTGTTATCATGTACACATAGCGATCGTTACTCAAAGTGTAGGGAATATATCCGCCAACCCACATTGAAGCAGCGTGGTGGATTAAGCTCCGATCCTTCTCGTACATGGGGAAGAGACCTATGCCCAACAGTGGGATATTACAGGCTGAATCGTGATCGTGAATTAAAAACATCCTCTTTTCTACAATAACGAATCGGCTTTTAGGGTAGAATCTAACCTAAAACTTTTAATACATATGGACAAAGTTTGTCATTTTGTTGTACATAATATAGAGAGTTTTGTATTACTTTTCCTAGAAATTTTTCGTGATTCGATACGCATTAAGCTTCGATATATTTCATGATGTATTCAGACTTTGACACTCCTACTGCTGGACTCTTTACTTAGAGACTTCATAAGAAAATAGCGTATCATCTGAAGAGTTTTTACTAAAATATATATAATATAATAATTCAATATTAAGATGTAATAAATAGATTAAAATAAAGAATTATTAATTTAGCTATTTCATATTTTCATTCATTATTATTCTTGACTAAAAAATTGCTGTTCCTAGTAACAATTTTACATGGACGAAGACGAGGGTAAAACCAAGTCGTCTATAAATATATATTCTTTTTCTACGTTCATATTTATAATTTTTACAAATACTGACACATATTATATAAAAACTATGTTACCCTTCGTTACTCATAATCAAAAACAGTAATAAACCAAAAAAATGTGAGAATATTTCACATATTTGGATCGTCTGGAACATTCTATTAGATCCTCAGATAGTAGGGTATAATTTAAAGGGAGTTTTATAGGGGTAAGGTACAAGCTGACCTAACTTCTGCTCGCTTTTAGGTGTTGTGATGGTTTTGTTTACTAGGGTTTCTTTTTTATGATTGATATCAACTATCATAACAGCATAAAAAGTGAACTGAATATAATGCGAAAGTAAATATTTTTAAGGGTCTTGTGGTAATTTTAATTGTGTTTACAACATAATATGAGTTATAAGTACTGTGATACATAACTAAAAATAACTTAAGTAAAACTATTGTTTTCTAATGTTTACGCGAATTTAACGAATTTTTCGAAGTCACTTCCCTGACCATGGTTGCTGTTAAGTATCCGAAACGTCGGGCTTTTAAAAAACTTAATAAATCGCGATAAAATCCGAAAAAAGTGTTTCATTATAATAAGTAAATCTATAACTCATCACAATATAATACAAGGTATAATATTATTTTGTTTTGTCTCCTTCGTAGCTGCGTGGTCCGTAAAGGAATAAGAGTAAAATTTGGTAGTGTCAAGGAATTCACAAAGGGGTTGGACGTTGGACCAGAGGAATCAGGAAGATTCAAAAATTTAAATTTCACGAAGACAATAGTTAGAATACCACGCCACTTACCCCAGTGTCAGTAATATAGCGCGTTGGCGCAGCGGTCACTGCAATGGATTGCGATTGGCTGTTGCGCGAGCGGTTGCGGGTTCGATCCCCGCACACGACAACATTTGTATTGGCCATACAGATGCTTGCCGTGGTCTGGGTATTTGTGCAGTCCTTGTGGGTCTCCCCACCGTGCCTTGGAGAGCACGTTAAGCCGTCGGTCCCGGTTGTTATCATGTACACCTGATAGCGATCGTTACTCATAGTAGGAAATATATATTTGGGTTGTCTGGAAGAAATGGCTAAATAGCCATAAGTCCGCCCATTGTACTTCACAGTCTGTAAATGATATTTTTAGTTGTGATGTACAATAAAGTATAAATAAATAAATAGCTGGATATAATCAACCGTACAAATACTAAGTATGTAGGTATGTCCAAAAGTAAGTGGAAATCAAGAAGTGTGAAAAACTTCTATAGATGTTAATATTTTATTGTAAGGAGAATTTCACGGTAGCATTTATGTTAAGCTAAGCTTTTCAAGACATTAAGTATTATTAAAATTTCGTTGTAATTAAGAAAATTAAATTAAATGTAATTTTCAAAAACGGCAACCCTTCCTAAAATGTCCATAAAGACAAAATAAATAAAATAAAAGAATTTTTTTAATTATTTCATTTCTTATTCGTAGGAAGTTGTTGATTTAAGAATTTACTGTAAAGGACACTAGTGGGCTGTTTTGTGTGAGATTAGATTTTTGTTTGTTTTTTCTCTCGGGAGGCCTATGTCCAGCAGTGGACTACGATCAGCCGATGTGCGTATGTGTGTGCGTATGTGTGTGCGTATGTGTGTGTGTGTGTAAGTGTGTGTGTGTCTGTGTGTGTTTTCTCGCAGAGTGCCAAAAATAACATTATTTACGATTTCCACTTTTTATAGTTTGGGAACGAAGTTCCTTATGGGGGGCTTTGCGGATGTACCCTAGCCGTTTAAAAATGTCGTTTATTGATTTCTGAAAAAGTAAGGATTAAAAACAACTACAAAGTTACTGATGATCAACAATGATGACACAAGTGTAAGAACAAAATCACAACTCGTGGATTTAAATATATCAAATAAAAAAAATAAAAAATAATAATAAGATCGAACTAGCCCATTGGCGCAGTTTGTAGTGACCTCCTTTCTGCTGCGCGAGTTATGGGTTCGATTATCGCCTGAGTCTGGGTGAAATATATGCATATATTTATATATGTATTATTCCTATGTAAATTTAGTAAAAAAAAAACTATCTGTAGCTATAACAGTCAGCTGTTACCTATAATACAAGCATTAAGTAGCTTACCAGGAGAACAGACGACCATGTGTGTTATAAGATATTTATTTATTTGAGATCTGTTCAATAACAGCGCATAATAGAAAAACAGTTCAACTGTGATATTTTCATACTTTTATTTTTTATATATTATTTTATTAATTACTAGCTTCTGCGCGCGACTTCGTCGGCGTGGACTCCGCTCATATTGGTCTTAGCGTGATGATATATAGCCTATAGCCTTCCTCGATAAATGGCCTATCTAACACTGAAAGAATTTTTCAAATCGGTCCAGTAGATCCTGAGATTAGCGCGTTCAAACAAACAAACAAACAAACAAACAAACAAACAAACAAACAAACAAATAAACAATCAAACAAACAAACTCTTCAGCTTTATTATATTAGTATAGATTTATTATTTCTTAAACAAATCCCAATTAATTTTCATAATTAAGAACACAAATTGTATTTTTTATTTCAACAAAGACAAAAGCTAATTTCGCATTTAACACGTACAAAATATATTACAAATGAAACTCCAATCAGAATATAAATAAACAATGGATGAGCCATAAAAAAGCGTAATAGATATGGAAAGGTGATATATGAGCAATATTTTCGAAACCCTTCTTTCGTTCAGTGGCATTGAATGTTCCAAGGTACATTGAGGGGTATAATAGACCCAATCTGTCGGCGTGGGCGGACTCGTGTGGAATACAAATACGTGACGTGCTATGGTCAAATCCATAGCATTACAATAAATACATTGTAAATTTATAAATTCAACAAACAGCAACATAAACGAATTTTTTGCTTTTTAAAACATGATTTTACTTACGATATTTATTAGTACCAATCGTCGCTGTTTCAAAAGAAAAAAGGAGACGGTTCTCAATTCGACTGTATTTTTTATGAGTGTTACCGCAGAACTTTTTATTGGGTGGTCAAAGATTTCTTTGTTTAATCAAAAGCTGGTGCTTGTAATGACTGTGTGACTGTGTACGTAGGTATTACAACGTATGTTATTTGTCTACCTACGTTGTACTACTGGTCGATGTAATTGAAGTCAGTTTTTTTTTTCGTTTGCGAATAAACACAATTATCTTCTCTTGAACTAAAATAATTACTCGTAAGTGTACACAAAAACTAAAAAATAATAAAAAACATAATACAAAATGATCTATATTTATATCAATCAATAATAGAACAATAATATTGTTTAATTTATACTAATTAAATAAAAAATTATTATAAATATGCGTATTTTCTCCCAAGGCCATATTAATATGATTTTATATTTTCATATAATATATGAGCTATTTTTAACTTTTTATTTACCTCTACATTGAAATTTTATAGAAATATTGACATCGTAGAAGAAAATATGAAAAGAAATCAAAATCACATCAACACTCGCTATAGCATTCGGCGACCCAACCGTTTGGGGTATAATAGACCCAATCTATCGTGGGCGTTTGATTTGAATACAATGTATTGACGGTATCAATTCATCAAATCTGATTTCGTCATATAATAAACATTATATTCGATTTGGTTTTACGCTTTTAAATAAGCAATCATATTCTACATACTCAATCCGCTTTGTTACTTCAGCTAAAAAAATGAAGGATTAAAGTAAATATGTATTTTTAGATCTTTTATCGTTATAACGAAATAATGAATCATATTTCGAGAACGACCTCGGGGATCTGACCTTAAGTCAAAAGCCAATGTTACCTGTCTTTGACCCAATTGTGTTTAATAAAATGGTTATTGAACCTTACCCAAACATAATGGTTGAAACTTTTGGAAGGCTAATAAAGAGATACGGACACAAAAAGGGAAAAATGGGTCTTTGTATCTTTTGTGTAGCAAGTAAATGTGGCAAACGCCATTATCAAAGTAACGCGTAACGTGATAGACGTTGTTTATAGATATAATACATTCTTTATAGGCGTATTTACTTATGTTTCCATTGTTGGTGGCTGTAATAGTACCAATAAAACTTTTAAGACTCGAAATATTTTTAATAGTGTAATAGTTTAAATATCAGTAAATAATGCTTGACTAGCCCGTTGGCGCAGTTTGTAGTGAGTAGTGACCTTGCTTTCTGCTCCGTGGGTTGTGGGTTTCATTCCCACCCCGAGCAGAAAGCAGGGGTATAATATATATATTAATTTATATATTTATTATTTATAAGTGTGTTAATCGAAAATAAAAAATAAATCTGTCGGCTGTTACCTATAACACAAAGTTGCTTACTTTAGGAACTGACGACCGTGTGTGTATTGTGTAGATATTTGTTATATCTATATGCTTTAGGCGTACTCGATTATATATATTAAGGATAGTACATATTAGGATACTCTGGCCACTAACCTGAAAACTGCCCCTTAATGACTTTTGCTGACGATAAGGTAAATAGTACCTACCTATTAAAAGATAGAAACATACTTAGATTGAATTACAGAATAATCGTATAGCTACGTCCAACGGATCTTCACTAAGGAAGTGCCTACGAATATGTCCTTCCTTTGAAGCTGAAAACGTTAACATAATAAGGAAGGAATGTTCAAACCGTTTTAACCGACATCAAAAAAGCGTAATAACTTTGTATTGAGTGTTCCCATTTTGATCATTTTTTTCATTCGAAAGCTGGTGCTTGGCATGTGGTTCCAGGTAAATTAATAGATTAAGATTGAGACGAATTTTTAAGTTATGCCTAATATGCGTATACGATTTTCCATATTATCCCTCGTCAATGTAAATTGAAGACTGTTTTTTTTTGTCATTTACTAGCAAACATAATTATTGTTTTATCAAAATATTACGAAAGTCCTAAGAATTGTGTGTCAATAGAGTGAGTTTAATTTGAAAAAGAAACTTTCATTACTCGACAGTTTATTCAAAATTGAATAATACAGTATGTTGACTTTTGTTTTTTATGTGTTTTAGGTTTTGGATTTTATTTAAAACCAACAATGAAATTAAAATATGTATTTATTTTAACCCCTTCATTTTGACTCCGAAGTTGACGAGAAAGCCTCTCCATGCGATGTCTCGTGGTTATTATAGTAAACTTTGAAAGATAGATTTCAAGATATACTATCTTATTTTAATTGAATGTGACCAAGTTTACTTCAGTAGTTTTTGGGATAATTATTTAATCGATTATTCGCATTTTAGTTTTCTTTTCTTGTTATTTTAGCTGTGTTTTGTGTAATAATACATATTCTATGCCTTTTAAATTACTTGGAAAACTCAGGAAAAGTATCATCTGTAAAAATAGACACTAAGTAAATTCTATCATTTTATTTTCCTTGAGTAGGTACATAAAACTAAGGAAAAATTATGTTTGATAGAAACGTCTGAGACATAAATAGCGAAAACAATATTAAACATTCAAAGCTTACGCACCTTTAATAGAACGATAATAAAATAAAACACATCCATTTGAACTTGGAAAAACAGTACTTTGTTGGTTCATTTTATAATGAATAAGCAATGTGGTTCATTATCTTCTTTGTTCGTAAGATACTATTTTATTTATTCTTATATCTTCTAAAATCTTATATACTTCTTGTATCACAAACTTGTGTAATATGACACGTGCGCGGCGTTGCCACTCCGTCTCGTTCCAGCCGTCAATAAATAAGCATGAACTAATAATAATAAGTTTATGAATTTAATATTTTGAGATAGCAATAGTTTTTTTTTTATATCACTAAGTCGGCAAACAAGCGTCCGGCTCACCTGATGGTAAGCAATTACCGTAGCCTATAGACGCCTGCAACACCAGAACCATCGCAAGGGTGTTGCCGACCCTACCCCCAATTCCCCCCTCCCCCCCCCCAGGAGCTCTGGTCACCTTACTTACCAACAGGAACACAACACTGCTTGAAAGCAGTATTATTTTGCTGTCAAAGTTTATGATATATAAACTTTGACAATAAAATTTTAATAGTTTTTAATGTAGTAAAGAAACTCAAATTTTTAACTATTTAACAATATTTTAAGCTTCTTGTCTTTTTTGTTCGTCTTGGCAAACGCAGTGTGGGACGTCCTCCGGCCCGTTGGACCGACGATCTACGTAAGATTGCCGGCGTAGGCTGGATGAGGATTGCGGAAAACCGGGATGTCTGGCGCGAATGTGGGGAGGCCTATATCCAGCAGTGGACTGCGATAGGCTGATGTGATGAAGCTTCTTATGCTTATCAATAGGCTTTTCAAGAATAGGTATAGTTTACTGTTTAGATATGAACAAGCAAATCTAAAAATCCGGCATTTCATATATTTTCATAAAAAATGATATTAAGACATGTACTTTAAACTAAAAAAATGAATTCGACACTTCACACAAAATTCCCTAAGTAAAAGATATCGTTAGATTTTCTTCGTATAAATGAGACTATGGTTAACAAAAGATTCCTCAATTTATATTTTGTACACGCACAACAAATTGGGTCTATTATACTACACAGTCACCACAAAACTCAGTGTCAGAGAGCAAAAGGTTCATATCAAAGCTTTTAGTTCTTTTTATTTATTAGATTGAAAAGGGTTACTTTTTTCGCTAATGTTTTTGTCTATACTAATATGATGTGTAAAAAAGTTTGTTTGTTTAAAAGTGGTAACGAATTACGCTTCGCTTCAGCCTGTAATATCCCACTGTTGGACATAGGCCTCTTTCCCCGTGTAGGAGAAGGATCAGAGCTTAATCCACCACGCTGCTCCAATGCGGGTTGGCGGATATATTCCCTACTATGAGTAACGATCGCTATCAGGTGTACTTGATAACAACCGGACCGACGGCTTAACGTGCTCTCCGAGGCACGGTGGGGAGACCCACAAGGACTGCACAAACATCCAGACCACTGCAAACATCTTTATGACATGTATGACATGTATGCATGTATGGTAACAAATTAGTACACATTAATTTAAAATTCGGACCATTGGTTTTGCAATATTTAGGAAAATTCTAGGATATAATACACTACGCTACAACTCGTATTATTCAATTATTAATCAAAATTCCACAACTCTTATAGTTGTTTGTATAAATACTATAAAGCGAAAGTTCCTGAGCATGGATGGAATCATCTTCTATATAAAATAATTGAACCATTTGTTAAAAGATTTGATCTACAGTTAGTTGAAATCGTAGACAAGACAGACAGAGAGACAATCGGAATCGTGACTAAGTAGTTAATCGTGTGGATCATGTGAGATCTACAAATTCAAAAAAAGTCAACATTTATTACAAGTAGAACTGCGGTAAGTGCCTTCTTAAATATATATTCAAACACTGTACCTAATAATGATTGATGATTCGTTCTATGTAGTTCTTATAATCCGGTACGAAAACCTTTTTACCAAATACATGTATGACTATATTCCCAGTTGCATTTTTTTTATATTTTCAGGAATTTTGTGCTGTTTTTATCGTGATTACATAAACCATGATTCATTTTAAATAGTTTTCGGATCAAAATTCTATATCACACTTGCTATGAAATGAATGAGGAAATAAAAGTCAAAACTGAAAGAAGTCATAACAGTACTAAATTATACATTTTTTTTAAATATATAAATAGGTCAGCAAACAAGCGTACGGCTCACCTGATGGTAAGCAATTACCGTAGCTTATAGACGTCTGGAACACCAGAAGCATCGCAAGGGCGTTGCCGACTCTATCCCCAATCCCCCCAGGAGCTCTGGTCACCTTACTCACCCAACAGGAACACAATACTGCTTGAAAACAGTATTATTTAAATCGGCCCACCCAGTCAAAAGTTGTGAGCTAACATACATATTTAAAAAAATACAACTGAATTGAGAACCTCCTCCTTTTTTGGAAGTCGGTTAAGAAGTAGAGGTAAAAGAGGAGAGGAGTAAAGTCAAAATATATTACACAGCGATATCCTGGTACCTATGGCAGATTTTTTATTGCTTTAGGGTTCCGACGCAATACACGTTGAAAGTGACTTTTGAACTCAGTCAGCTTTTACGTCAGTATTATTTTTTGAATTTCTGCTGAAACACATTTATCACGAAATTTATTTATTTGTCTAGTGTAAAATTTAGACAGTGAGAGCCGTATTCAAAATCAAAAAAAAAAAAAAGAATAACATCAGGCTGTATTATACAACTGACGGCTAGGACCACTTATTTTGTTCGGACCACTTCATCCCTGGATAGCGGATATGATTAATTAATCTAAGAGCTCGTTAATATCACAGGCTGTTCAAAAGTTCAATTACAAGTCCGGTAAAGTTCTTCTTAGATAAGACGAAGTCGCAAATTACGAATGCGAGGAAAGGAGCCAAAGTAAAAATTAAAAACAAAAACTTTAGATTCAAAATTAATCAGTAAAATTATTAAAATGAAGATAAATATAGTACCTTTAAAAGATGGTTTTTTGGTGCAATTTTGGCGACAATGTTTATCGTCAGTATTAGAGTTCAAAGCTTGTGTCGCTATCGCGCTATCGTTTCAGCCTGTAATATCCTACTGCTGGGCATAGGCCTCTTTCCACATGTTGGAGAATAATCCACCACGCTGCTCCGATGCGGATTGGCGGATATATTCCCTACTATGAGTGACGATCGCTATTCAAAGCTTGTATGTATTTTGGTAATTATTTCTTTCTTTCTTGCAGATATATTCTTGTGGAATTTTATTGTTTTACTGAAAGGATTTAAAGATCAGTTCTGGTTAATTTCATTAACATCTGATAGCTCGATACTGACCGACCTTTTGTGTTGCAGTGGACAGGTTACAATAGGTCTAAATAACATTTAGTTGTCTGTCAGATTCAGAGAAGAATCATTAATAAATGGCAATGAAAACCGGAAAAGTAGGTACTTGGTCGCAGGAAGTGTTATGTCTATTTATATTAATTATATTCTATATTGCACTTGAAATTTTTGTACAGTTATTTGTATACAAAAGCTAGCAGCGGTGGACTTATCTCTAGTAGAGATCTCTTCCAGCCAACCTGTGATAGTGAGAATTCTCACTATACTCTCACTCTCATACAAATTAAAGGTTATATAAAACCATTACTACCTGGACTATTGAACTTCATATCGCTATACTTCTTTTAGTGAACATATCGCCTTTTTATTTTCTTTTTATTACAAAATTCGTCCTGAAACAAACGAACACAAACAGAAATTACCTGATTCAGTTTAGTCGTTCGGAAATTATCCTTGTTATATATTTCGGTAATTAATTTTATTGATAAAGATTTCTTTAATGCATAAAAACGAAGTTGTTTTATACATAATATTATGGTCTAAGAGACGTGGAAGTCAGTCAGTCAGTCAGTCCGTTCAGCCTATTGCAGTCCACTGCTGGACATAGGCCTCCCCAAGTTCGCGCCAGACATCCCGGTTTTCCGCAATCCTCATCCAGCCTACACCGGCAATCTTACGAAGATCGTCGGTCCAACGGGCTGGAGGACGTCCCACACTGCGTTTGCCAAGACGCGGTCTCCACTCCAGGACACGTCTGCTCCAACGGTTATCGGTCCTGCGACACAGATGACCAGCCCACTGCCACTTCAACTTGCTAATTTTGTGGGCTATGTCGGTTAATTTCGTTCTCTCGCGGATAGTCTCGTTTCGAACTCTATTTTTGAGAGAAACCCCAAGCATAGCCCGTTCCATTGCGCGTTGAGCGACTTTGAACTTGTGGACCAGTCCCTTCGTCAGGGTCCACGTCTCGGCTCCGTATGTCAACACAGACAGGACGCATTGCTCGAAAACTTTTGTCTTTAAGGATTGCGGAATCTTCGAAGTGAAGACTCGACGAAGCCTGCCAAACGCCACCCAGCCCAACCGAATCCTCCTATCGGCTTCCTTCTTCAAGTTGTTTCAGCCCAGTTGAATGGTGTGGCCAAGGTAGACATAATCCTGTACAACCTCGAGAAGGATACCGTCAACCTATACCGGTCTCGGTATGACTTGGTTGTTAAACATAATTTTCGTCTTGTCCAAGTTCATACCGAGATCGACTCGTCGGGAGGACTCGTTTAGGCCGGTCAGCATTTAGCCTAGCTCATCCAACGTCTCCGCAAAGATGACGATATCGTCGGCAAAACGAAGGTGAGAGATGTATTCGCCTTCCCCAAAAATGTCAAAATATGAAAAATGTAAACAATGGTGTTATTTTAATCAAATCGTACAAAATGAAATCACAGATTTGTGAACTTCAAATAATAAACTGGCAATTTATTAAAATATTATCTTTTGTAAGGGTTATTTAGTTATCAAAATAAGCTTTAGGAAAGATAATATTTCATTCCTAAAACAAACAGTTAACAATTTTCCGGAAATTAAAGATGGCAGACGTTTCGCCTCCAACTTTGTACGACATTGCAACGGGTTATAATTTTAATTAAAGACACTTTCAAAACATTATTTAAAGTTAAGGTTAATATTTATACGATTTTAGTAAATAACACGATATAACAAAATTCAGCCTGTAACGTTTCACTGCTGGGGTTTAGGCCTCTTTCTCCATGTAGGAGGAGAATTGGAAATTAATCCACCCCGCTGCTCCACTGCAGGTTCGCGGATATATTCCCTAATATGAGTAGCTATCGCGCTTCAGCCTGTCATATCCCACTTCTGGGCATAGGCTTCTCTCCCCATGTAAGAGGAGGATTGGTGATTAATCGACCCCACTGCTCCAATGCAGGTTGGCGGATATATTAACTAATATGAGTAACGATCACTATCAGGTATTTATGATAACAACCGGTACCAGCAGTTTAACGTAGACGCGGTGGGGAGACCCACAAGGACAGACTAACCTAACCTAACCGGAAAGATTTATTTGTAAATACAAATATCCATATCGAATGGGAATCGAACCTGCAAGCTGCCGGTGTGTAGGCGCCGACGAGGTACACGCACCACTACACCAGAGCGGTTGTTAACTTAATTAATATGTTATTGAAGAAATGGCTTAAAGAATATTATATCTGTACATAAAAAGTATTAAAAAAAAACATTAATTTACAATTTCAAGCTGTTTAAAAATATTTAGTCTAATATAATCCACCACTTCAGCCTATCACAGTCCACTGTTGGACATAGGCCTGCACAAGTTCGCGCCCGATATTATGACGCGAACTCGTGTGTTTTGCCCATAGTCACCACGCTGGGCAGGCGGGTTGGTGACCGCAGGGCTGGCTTTGTCGCACCGAAGATGCTGCTGCCCGTCTTTGGCCTGTGTATTTCAAAGCCAGCATGGATGGTTATCCCGCCATCCGTCGGCTTTTTAAGTTCCAAGGTGGTAGTGGAACTGTATTATCCCTTAGTCGCCTCTTACGACACCCACGGGAAGAGAGGGGGTGGCTACATTCTTTAGTGCCGTAACCACACAGCACTACTAATATAATAATACTACTAAAACTTTTGTATAAATATGGTTTATATAATTAAAAGATGTGTGTTAAGTAAATAATAGTAATATTCATTTTATCTTTAATGATAATTCTTAAATTGAAAAAAAAGTCATTTTGTAAATACCAATATAATCCACTGCCGGAGTTGATTAGTAAAATAATAATAGAAATTGTGACTTTTTAAGTTCCAAATGTAGGATCGAAATCCTACTTCTAATATTGACGTAATATAAATTTAGCGACCGTAGCTTATAGATGCCTGCAACACCAGAAGCATCACAAGCGCGTTGCAGACCCTATCCCCTATTCCCCCTAGGAGCTCTGGTCACCTTTCTCACCAACAGGAACATAACACTGCTTCAAAGCAGTATTATTTAGCTGTGATCTTCTGTAAGGTCGAGGTACTACCCCAGTCGGGACAACTTACAGAATTTAATAATACTTCGTAACATACGTCGCTATTATAAATTTGTCAAAGTAAATCATGCCAAAATAACTTTTAGTGCTCAAGCTTTAGAAGTTAAAATGATTCGATCATAAAACCTTTACAAGGAGGATGTGCACATGAAGGAATGAAAGTCATATCTAGACATGTTCGCGCGGCGATCTGTCATTGTAAATCGCGCACTCAGCGCTGGAAATGCGATTCCAGTTTCAAGGATCCGAGTATTGAAAACGAGTGTTATCTGTCTCAACTTGAGACATCGAGAAATTTTTATTTCGTATTAAATTCTTTGAAGATTGATTCGATGAAGATTCTTTATTGATGTTCAAAAGACAGCATTTTGACGTACAATCCGTAACGTGGCTGCGCTGTTTTGTTTGTCATTTGATTATTTAAGTTTATTTTTAGAAAGTTGATTCGGAATTTTGCATAAAATATGTTTACGGTTTTTGTTGATTGGTGATCATTATTGTTTAAACAAACAGAATATTTTAATGTGGATAGCGACGTGGTCACAGTTATTGAATGTTGGACTAGCGGTCACGGTTGTGATTGCCGCTCATGAATTATTTTTTTTTGACTTGGTGACAATACTAATGTTTATCATATTTTGATCTTTGCTTGTGTTTTGTGTATTTTTGGAGTTCACTCCTTATCAAACGATTTTCATATAAGACCCCCGTTATGAAAAAAATATGTGGAGTAAAATCTACTGAAAGAATGAATGACCTTAACGAGGTCATTCATTCGTTCAGTAGATTTCTTTCGTTTCTCGTAACGCCATCGATCGATCGATAGATGGCGTTATTTGATTCGTTTACTTACCATTTACTTACCATTTGATATTGTTTTAATTTTTTCTTAGACTAGTAAGTCTTTTTTTGTCGTATTTAGATGGTCGATCTGAAGGAGTGAACTCCAGTCGTGCGTCTGAACTGACACACACACTTTTTTTGTCCCAACGCAGTAATACATTATCATGATGGTCAATTTTTTACTCATTTTTAATATAGCTAATAAATACGTCACATTTTTAAGACGGTATATAAACGGTTTATAAAAAATATACTTCAAGTAACCGTAAACCAAATTCTTCTAAATTCAAAAATTTCCCAAAGTTTAATCGCAATATCATTGTAAAGAGGAAAGTTTGAATAGTCGCGAATTCCGCAAATGCATCGCTACTTAGTACGTAGTGTAAAATTATAAACAAGACTCAAACTATTTCGTACGAAACGTCTTAACTACTTATGATATACAGGCTTGTAATGTAAATGCTTCAATCCCCGAGTCTGGCGGTTGTCCAGTACCAAACTTCCGAATGCCGAACTTAAACAACTTCCCGAGATCTACGAATAGTTTTGCAGCCCCCACATCTGTCTAGATCAACAACTTTATTCGCTTCGCGATACATTTCTGCTGTACTGTAATTTGTTACGTTTTCATTTTTGTTTTGTATCTAGGATTTTTTTCCGTGTAGTTACAATTGAACTTCTTTCCGTTTCTTCTCAGGAGATATTAAACTCGGAATCGGCTGTTCTTTTACACTTATCTATACTAATATTATAAAGAGGTAAAGTTTTTAACTGTGTTTGTTTGTAGGTGGTAATATTCGCAAATACTGATCCGATCATGAAAATTCTTTCACTAACAGAAAGCTACACTACACTATTCAGGAGTGACATAGGCTATATTTTATTTTTATTGAACAAAAATTCAGTAAAAAATAATAGTATATGTAAATCAAGTCGTAGAAATGCGAGCGAGAGGAAAACTTTACAATATATTTGCATCACAAAAATAATTAACGCCCAACGAAGTTTGGCTAGTCTTAAATAATTTATGAATGTCTAATTTAAATATATTTTGTAAAATGACGAAAAAGCGCTCTTTTAATCCACTTGAATGAATAAAATTAGGTTTTCTTCTTAGGTCATCTCTAGAACTATTTAACCGATTTTAAAATATCCATATTTCGAAGGTAAAAAGTTACACGTAGATGCATGTTCCAAACAATATTCTAGTCGATTTTAAAGCCATTTATCGATCTGATCAAATGATATCTTCATATTTTTTAATAAATAATTTTCACAACCATTTATTTAGGAGGCATCAAAAATATTACTATACTATATGTACTCAGAAAAAAATAGGGCTTTACGAAGTTCGTCAGGTCAACTTGTATAATACAAAAATATATACATTGTTATGTCTGTAGATACTCCTATTAAGAACGTAAGGGACTGTCTCCACGAGCGAGCGTATCGCCGGCGATAGTATCGTCGTGCCACCTATTTCTATACACTCTCTATGGAGCTGTCTCCACGAGCGAGCGTATCGCCGGCGATAGTATCGTCGTGCCACCTATTTCTATACACTCTCTATGGAGCTGTCTCCACGAGCGAGCGTATCGCCGGCGATAGTATCGTCGTGCCACCTATTTCTATACACTCTCTATGGAGCTGTCTCCACGAGCGAGCGTATCGCCGGCGATAGTATCGTCGTGCCACCTATTTCTATACACTCTCTATGGAGCTGTCTCCACGAGCGAGCGTATCGCCGGCGATAGTATCGTCGTGCCACCTATTTCTATACACTCTCTATGGAGCTGTCTCCACGAGCGAGCGTATCGCCGGCGATAGTATCGTCGTGCCACCTATTTCTATACACTCTCTATGGAGCTGTCTCCACGAGCGAGTGTATCGCCGGCGATACGCTCGCTCGTGGAGACAGCAATCTGTATGGAAATGTCTCAAACAGCCCCTAACTGAACCTGCACACATACATAAATAAAAGCATTCGTACAAAAGTTCATTCACCTTGACCTTGCTCTGTAGCTAGTCACGCGTATCGGAATCGACAAATCTTAGACAAACTTTCGAAAGTATTTTCCTTTAAGTAATTCAGTAAGAGTTTTTGAATATTTGAAACTGCAAAGTTTTCGCGAAGTTATACAAAATATTTAGAATGCCCTGTTAGATGTTTTGCTGTTGCTTACTATTGAATAAGCTATACTTATATTCTATACTATCTGACCCGTGCCCACTTCGTTGGGCGTTAATTATTATTTTTGTGATGCAAATATATAGTAAAGTTTTCATCTCACTCGAATTTCTCCGACTTGATTTACATTTACTATTATTTTTCTCTGTTTTTTTTTCAATAACAATGAAATATAGCCTATATCACTGCTGAATAAAAGCTTTCTGTTAGTGAAACAATTTTCATGATCGGATAAGTGAAGATTACCCCTCCCCTACAAACAAACAAATAAACTTTACCTCTTTATAATATTAGTATATATTTTGTTGAACTTCTGTATAGTGACAGCGTTTTGGAAGTTAGTGCTCTAAAACAATTACTATCTACAATTACCATATATCTTCTCAAGTACAAGCAGATATTATGTATATGGAACATAGCCTTGAACTAGACAACTATGCAAGGAATTGTTTTAATATCTTAGTTAATAAAATAAATAAACGTGTTCAACTTACGTTTACGTGTGACTGTTTCTAAGGTCCGTGACATAAAACCTGTGTTAGGTAACAGTTGATTGATATATCTACACATTAAGAAAGTTTTTGAAGTAAAAACTTCTTTAGCGGCGTTGTGCACTTTTATAAAATTATTTGTAATGGGTAAAAAATGTTAAACTCACGTCAGGTCACCTGTACGAAAACGTAAGATTGCTTAGCAACGACATGTATATTGCTTAGCAATGACATTGTTAATGTCAATATATAAAAATTTTTTTACAATAATTTTGTTTTCACTTCTGCCGGCACTGTGCGAGTGCAAAGCCGTTTTTTTCAACTTAGGAAATCGAAAGTACACCTCTTAAGCAGAAAGCAGAGCCAATAGCAATATAGCCTAGTCATTAATATGATTAGAATAATTAAGGCTATTTGGTTTTAAGAACCATTAAACAAGATAAAATTGTTCGATAGTAAAAAAAATATTTTTACAGACTATGAAAACCGTAGTTTTATATTTTGTAATTATTCCAAATAATTCGTATCGAAATAAGGAAATCTAAGATTCTGCCGAAAATTATATTCACGTATTTTCCGTAGTAACCAGAACACTAACTTGGGTTAGACATAAACAGATTCAGACCTTTATTATATTACTAGCTTCTGCGCGCGACTTCGTCGGTGTGGACTCCGCTCCTATTGGTCTTAGCGTGATGATATATAGCCTATAGCCTTCCTCGATAAATGGGCTATCTAACACTGAAAGAATTTTTCAAATCGGACCAGTAGATCCTGAGATTAGCGCGTTCAAACAAACAATCAAACAAACAAACTCTTCAGCTTTATTTTATTATTAATTGTATGTTTTGAGTCAAATAAAATATCTCTGATATCATCTCAGGAAATGAACGGGTCTAGAATACATAGTAATAAAAACTGTATCGACGGACGTATGAAAGACGAAGTGTGTGACATCAAGAATATCGTTGTATTGTAAAGGGAAAAGTTTTGATTTTTGTTACCCTATTACATTTCACTGACAGACGTCAAGATAAATGACATAGCTTTTTCATACCTACCTACTAAGTGTGTCATGTAACATGACATGAAGAAATATAAGATGTCAAATAAAATAGTATTTCATTTGACATGTGATGGATGTTAATGGACTAGATTAGTACTATATCTTAATATATATAAATCTCGTGTCACAATGTTTGTCCTCAATGGACTCCTAAACCACTTAACCGATTTTAATCAAATTTGCACACCGTGTGCAGTTTGATCCAACTTGAAAGATAGGCTATATTTTATTTTGGTATATGTAATTATTATATTTAAGAAGAAAAAAAAGGCGGTACGAAGTTCGCCGGTCAGCTAGTATTTTATAGTTTTTAATTTTCCCTATTTATTTAATTGTTATTGATAAGAGAAATAAAATAAATATCACAGTATATGTTAATACACATTCTTCTCCTACACGGAGAAAGAGGCTTATGCCCAGCTGTGGGATGTTACAAGCTGAATCTTGTAGGCTGAATTATATGCTCATAAACAGCATAATTCGTCGTAAGAAAAACATAGTTCACATTTAAAAGGTTTTCAATGCGTCTTAGAATGAAATGTTTACAAATAAAAGTACGTCATTTACTCATTTAAGCCATTTCACTTTTCTTTATTTACAAAACCTTTTCAATCCAATAGATATAAGTTAAGAGTAAGTGCGATTTTACATAAATTAATTTGTATTTTAATAAGAGTAACATGTGCTTTGGTCGTAAACTTGTGTACAGTGTGAAGAAATTTAACTTCATTCATTACCCGCTCGTGGAAATTAAACCTCCTTAATTTTATCCCTACTAAAAGTGCAAACAAAGTATGCAATAACTCATTTCAATATTTCATAATAATTTTAATGATTTAAGCATTATGAGTATTTCTTAAGTAATTGTTAATACTATTTAGTATTCTTTTTTCTGTTCGTTTTAAAACTGTATTTATGTCCTGCTCATATGACATTGGATATCATATATTCATCATTTTTATCCTTTATCTTACTTAGCGACCTCCTAAAAGTTAAATAGAAAATGAATACAGTCACAATTTTCTAAATGAAAGTTATTGGTTGAATACTAAGTGTAAGTGTACGTGTCGGGCCGGGATGGGAACCCGGGCCTGCTAGACACGGCGTCGTCGGGACTGTTCAGAGGTGAGCCGGACAGTCCCCATGGAGGAGAAGTCTGGCCTTTTCGCCGAGGCCAGCCTATCGCTGGAGGGATCCTGTTGCCTGCAGATCCGGGACCCTCCAATTAAAGCGACTGAAGGCTCACGCAGGGGGTTTAGTGCGGTAGTGGCACCCTTACTTACCTGCGATATCAAAAAAAAAAAGTGTCAATGTTTAAACATACCAATATAATAATCTACTTTTAAATAAATATCTGAACTTTTAAATATTCGTTTTATTAACGAAACTCTCTTAAATACATTTTCAAAATTGCTAAGCAGCGTAAATTTCGAAAATGTTTTGCAAATCGATATTCAAGATAATAAAATTTAGTTCGGTTAAAAGATGTTCCATTTTAAGCAGATTAAGAGAGTCGTAATGAACTCAGTTGATCTTGTTATAAGTCATCAAAAGCCACGAATTACAAGTTAATCTGAAACTGGGCCAAAACGTCCCGCGTCAGCTCGTTTGTTGAGAAAAATTAGAAAACTTCTTCTCCTTATTCAAAAGTCAACATTTGACCTTAAGGTTGAGGCTCGACATGTTAGTGTAGTTATCTTTTCACCGATTACGAATTTAAAGTTGTATTTTTTTTTATTAAAGTAAATTAAAGTACTTATAAATAGTTTTTTAGTAATTAGAATAGTAATTGCATAATAATTATGTCCTACTTATTTTACGGAGTGTATATTTTGCTGAGACGAAATTGCAAGAAACTTAGCTTTATTTACATTATTAAAATATACAAAGTTTATTGTAATGCAATATTTAAATCGTATATCTCATTAAATGGTTAATACAAGCTTACTTTTTAGTAGACACTTAAATACTTTAGTAGTAAAGGTTATGAAACTTATTAGTTAGTGAAGAAGTCTTCAGAAACGTCTTGTAGGCCATATACATTTTTGTGTTCATTCTGGTGTTTATTTTATAGATACGTAGATCTTACAAGAGGACTTACCATTTATACAAGAGGTTTAAAAAAAGTTTGACGTAGACTTGTGATTATGGCGTTGGAGGTTACTGAAAAATTATTAAAAAAAAAGTATAAGAGTAATTTTGTAGTCAAGTTCAAGCATGTTCTATGGTGTCTTGATTTATAAAACAGTTGAATGCAAGAATTTTTTCATTTCAATTTGCTTGAAAAGGAAATCAGAACCGTCTGAATTTTTCTTAAAATGTTTTTTACAAACATTTCATACATCCATTGAAAACAAAATCATATAACGATGTTATATGATAAATAACGATTATAATTATGATGAAATATAACGATGTTTATGATGAAGTGGTTTTAACTCAATATTATTTGACGGCTTTCTTAATACTTTTGTTTGATTGAGTATCTTAATTCTTTTAAGCTGAGTTTTTGAGTGAATTCCTAGACAAGCTTATCCATCAACCATAATGGAGCGTGCAGTAGATAAGCTTGGTATCTTGTTTCTCAGTCTAGTGAGTCCGTCTGGCTGTAAGATTTAGTAACTATTGTCTAAAGAGGATAGGAAGATTGCAATGTAAATGCAATACACATAAATACCATTAAAGTCTCATAATAATAGAGCCCATTAATTGTAGAAAGGATGAAATTTAAATGATCGTTTTTCCTTTATCGTTCTCTAAAAGTATTCTATATAAATGAAAATGGATCACGAAAATGTATGTACACATATAAACTTCCAAATGACTGCATTTGTGTTCATTCATCAGGACAGTCTTTGTACAAAAGAAAATTAAAATGTCTCTCTGTATATACTCGTACAATACAATTTATGAATAAAAATTTATCAGTACGAGGTCAGCTGCATTTATTTTGATTCTTGACGTTACTGTAAAAATTTAAGAATTTCGAATGAGTCACATATATTTCGACGTCGTTATTAAGAGAACTTCTTATGACCTTTGAAACTTCAGAGACGATATCTAATTACTTAATTATTAATTTATACGTCTTCTTAGATTTCATTTTCTTTTATTTCGTTTTGAAAGATATACGAAAGTCACAAATATATTAAAAGCGAAAGTTCACTCTTATTCATTTATTTTACTACATCATTTCATTTACATTATAAAATTTCGAAAACTGCTAAATCTATGAAGCTGTTACTTCTACTTAGCACTAGATTGTTAGTAGAAGACTATTTTTAAATAAACTTAAGGAGTAAAATACTGTGTTTTTTATATCTAGACTTAGAAGTATGAAAACTGACATTTAGGCTGTTGAAAATAATGTTTTATAATTTTTTTATTTATGTGATAAGTTAAATGTAAATATACACACGGCGCTGAGTCGCCAGTTCTTTTGATTGAACTTGGCTTGACACGCTGCCACGTGTCTAGATCGAGGGTTAAAAGCTTGATAATCGCGTCACAGTCTTAAAGACTTTATTTGTCATAAAACAAAGTTTACTTACAATGAGATACTATATTAAAATGAGACATAATACATTTGTTCGCCTCTGATGTATGTTTGACTTTATGGTTTTATTATTTGTATTTTTGTAGTGTCACGTACACTAGGCAAAAAATATCTAATAATAACAATATACTGTTAGTTCAAGTCATCTTTGCGCGCGGCTCCATGTGTGCGTGCGCTTGTAATTATACAACTTTAATTTGTGTAGCAGTGACGCGACCGCCGTCATTCGAATCTTAGACCAATATACAACGTTTACCCATACCCACACATATACCCGCGCGCAAAGATGAGTTGAACTTAGTATACTTAGTTATAACTATCACGAGTAAAATTATCGTGCCTTCTGAGCTGTACAAAGAACATATGTAGTTGGCATTTATGATATACAACGTGTTATTAAAATGGCGACCTTTCGTTTAAGACCATATAAAGATACATGGTTACAATAACGAATTTTGATATCGCAGTTAAATGGTAGGATGCCAGTTTAATAACAAATTGTATAAATGTAAATAAAAATCTAAATGGATTGAAACAGTAGAAAGTAAAAATTAAAATGTTCTTTTCATAGATGCTAGTAAACTTGCTCTCGCAAATTGGTTGAGCTTGTGTATCTTTGAAAAAATATTCTCAAAAGAAAAGTCAAAACATAAACTGAGATTCAATTTCATAAAGTGCAAAAATATTAAATGTCTGGGGCAAACTTGAGGAGGTCTATCTCCAGCTGTTGACTGCATATAGGCTGGACAGGATATTTATTAGTTTGTATTCAATTAGATTAATGGCTTATATTACGACTAGCCCGTTGGCGCAGTTTGTAGTGATCGTGTTTTCTGCTCCGGGGTAATAAGTTCGATTCCCGACCCCATTCTGGATGTATTATTTTGTATAATTTACATGAAGGTTTTTCAGAAAAAAAAATGTATCTATAGCAGTCTGCTGCTACCTATAACAGAAATGTCTAACCTGAGGAATTAGGCGAGCATGTTTGTATGTTAAACTAGCTGACCCAGCGAACTTCGTACCGCCTAACAGTTGAGTCTTTAATTTTTTATTTTTTTTAACACTTATCCTTTCCGGAACCCCTCCACTAACACTTAAACTTTATGGTATGGTTATATATGGTATTAAAGTTCAAATTGACTTTTAAGTATTATTACGAATCTTTTGTTTGGTAATATGGAAAAGTGTTGTTTTTAGACTTTTTCAGGGATTTTTTTAAATTTTTCTCTCCGTAACGACCATCCTTGTACTTCAAGGAATATAGAGATAGAGATATACTCATTTATTTATTTCATAGCTTCCAAAAGTGTCAAATTTCCACGACTGATTTCGGAAATGTCACGTAGAATGGAAAAAACTCCACGCCGAGTTGGGGGATATCAACGATGCTATCAGGCGTCTATGATAAAAAACTGGGACTGAAAGCTTAACGTGCTCTCCGAGGCACGGTGGGGATACCTACAAGGACAGACATCCAAACCGGAAATAAATCTATTCTATATCTATCTATCTATACTTATTATAAAAATAAGTCCCCCGGCCGCGTCTTTCTGTCTGTCTGTCTGTCTGAACGCGATAAACTCGAAAACTACGCAACGGATTTTTATACGGTTTTCAACAATAGAAAGAGTGATTCTTGAGGAAGGTTTAGGTATATAATTTATTATGTTTGAATGTAAATTAGCAGAAATACAGCGATAAATGTTGAAGAGGTCGCAAAAAATCTCGCCAACTGGGAGCTTTCCACGCGAACGCTGCGTAAACTAGCAAAGATATAGTTGTATAATGTACTAGCGAATTCAAAATCTATAAAAACGCTACAAAAAAGTCCGCGATAGCATATCTCTATGTCTTACGGTTGACTTACAATAACCACTTTTATGTTCAAATTTTTAATTAAAAACATTACGTTATTTTCAAAGCTATTTTCTTTAGTTCGGTATTAATCCTTATCAAAATGAATATGTTAGTTAGCTTAGTCATTTAATGCAGATTAAAATTGCTTTTTACACTAAATCATTCAGATGAATAGTTTTTGAGATATCGTAGTTAGAAGTAATTATTAGCGAAACATTTTTAATGCTTGGCGAGCATTGAGATGCCTACGGCGAGTCCACCCCCTCTGCCCCGCATCGCTCGACCGCCTGCTCAAGCTATATAAACCGGGCGATGTAGTGCGCGATCCGTCCTAGTAAACATACTTTAGTAGCGACTGAACGCATTGCGTGCATCGACTGTCATCGGCTTACTACGGATATTGCTGTTCGGCATTAAATCTTGCTATTGGTTCCTAATCGACGGTGCCGTAGAATAACGTTACATGTGAATATAGTACGAAATCAATTTTATTTAATAATTTACTTCAGGAGTCGAAGATCTATCTATACATGCAAAAAAAATAATTTTACGACCAATAGTTTCTGAGATTCTGAGGCGAACAACGTCCCATGTGTTTGTGTCTCCGTAATATAATGAACTAGATGCATATGTGATGGAGCTCGCGGCCGGGGGTAGCACGCGTTGGCCGTGCCAAATTCACTTGTTACGTTGTTGAGTGGAAAACGAACTTGTGCGCACGAGTTACCGCATTCGCCGATGATAAAGTTATTTTTCTTAAATAGTATTCATAATTAGTACTAAAACATGTCCAAATATAATAACAGATCTAATAAAATCCTTGATTTGGTGAAAAACAATTGTAAAAATTCGGAAGAAGAATTTGATAGTTGAAAGATATCTGGTTATAACAAGGAAATTTCGAATTATCCCGGTAAGTTAATCTTATTCCTTATTAATATGTATAACAAAATTGCATTTTAACGATTGTTTTATATTCTATGGTGGTTTATTTTAATTTACTTAACTAACGCCAAACTTCGCGTTTCATATTCATATGTGACGTTATTTAATGGAGATTAGTCTTTACATTGTTTCTTACAAAAATGCTCTTGCAAATTAAATCAAATTGTAAAAGACATCTTTGACTACTAATGGAAAACTTAATTTGTTGATATTAAAGTATGAGTTACAAGTAGTGATATGTCGTTTTACCACGGACATATTCTGACGTTTTTGAGTTATATGTGAAGATAGAACGTTCTTTTCCGGAAATCTTGATGACATATGTGAAGACAGAACGCTCTTTTGTGGAAATCCTGATGTAATATGTGAAGATAGAACGTTCTTTTGCGGAAAACTGATGTAATATGTAACATTGGTACGTTTTTTCTTCCAGAAAAATACTGTAATTTGGTTTAAATTGCTTTTTTCTTAATTAAATTATCAATTTATTCGTATTCAAATAAAATTGTTTTCTTTTATATTTGTAATTTTTATATTTTATATTATTTTTTCAGTTTCAAAGACACCAGTAAGCCCATCATCGTCACCATCACATCCGGGTTCAGAAAACATTGCTTTAGAGCTAAAAGACGTATTAGTCAGTCAGTTCAGCCTATTGTAGTTCACTACTGGACGACATACCCTCCCCAAGTTCGCGCCAGACATCCCGGTTTTCCGCAATCCTCCATGAAGACTACACCGGCAATCTTACATAGATCGTCGGTCCAACGGGCCAGAGGACGTCCCACAATGCGTTTGCCAAGACGCGGTCTCCACTCCAGGATCCGTCTGCTCCAACAGCCATCGGTTCTGCGACACAGATAACCAGCCCACTGCCACTTAAACTTGCTAATTCTGTGGGCTATGTCGATTACTTTCGCTCGCGGATAGTCTCATTTCTAATCCTATCTTTGAAAGAAACCCCAAGCATAGCCCCTTCCATTGCACGTTGAGCGACTTTAAACTAGTGGACCAGTCCGTCAGTGTCCATGTCTCGGCTCCGTATGTCAACACAACCAGGACGCATTGCTCGAAGACTTTTGTCTTCAAGCATTGTGGAATCTTCGAAGGCAAGACTCGACGAAGCCTGCCAAACGCCGCCCAGCCTAACCAAACCATCCTACCAGCCTCCTTCTCGAGTTGTTTCAACCTGGTTGAATGGTGTGGCCAAGGTAGACATAATCCTGAACAACTTCGAAAAGGATACCGTCAACCGATACCGGTCTCGGTATCACTTGGTTGTTAAACATAACTTTCGTTTTATCTAAGTTCATACCGAGACCCACTCGTCGGGAGGACTCGTTTAGGCCGGCCAGCATTCGGCCTAGCTCATCCGACGTCTCCACAAAGATTACGAAATCGTCGGTAAAACGAAGGTGTGAGATGAATTCGCCGTTGACGTTGATGCCTCGTTCCTCTCAATCCAAGGTCATAAAGACATCCTCCAGCGCAGTGGTAAACAGTTTCGGTGATATTCCATCTCCCTGTCTTACCCCACGCCGCGCTGGAGGAAAATGCACAGCCTGCTCCGGTGGGTGGAATTCGTCGAGTCTTCTGGCGAGACGATTCGTAACAACCCTTGAAAACAGCTTATAGACGTGGCTCAAAAGTGAGATTGGTCTGTAATTCTTCAACAAAGACTTGTCGCCTCTCTTAAAGAAGCACCACCACACTCCTGGACCACGCCTCCGTGGTACCTCGGTGGATGACGGCGTTAAAAATTTTATATTTCTATTCTGCTCAATCAGAGTAGTAATCTCTCTCGTATTTGAGCAGCGGAGGTCTCGGCGTACAAGTTTCCGTATCCTCTTAGACAAAGCCTTCTGTTCTGGCGAAGCTGCTTGGGCAGCGAGCAACTCGCACCTCCGCCGCATCAGATCCAAGGCTTCGGGAGAAAGTTTAGACTGTTTCGTTGACTACCTCGGCGGAAAGTGTTGCGACCCAGTGTACACACCATCTTCACCATGTTGTCGGTCATCTCGTCCACTTCGCCAGCGAATCGAATCGGTTTTGGAGCTCCAGTTGGAACTGCTCGGAGCCACATAGTATTTGGAGCAGCGTAGGTCAGAGAGTAGATTTCATCAAGCGCGTATTCAGAGTGCCCCGTAATAGCCGGTGGTCGCTGCTGGTGTTAACCGGTTCTAATTATAATAAATACAAAGAAAGAACAAAATGTGATGTTGGAGATTGATAATTTTAGTATTTTATGTGAGTTTAAGAAACGTTGATTGATTTAAAGAATTGAAGATATTTTTTATGTTTAATTATTATAAATTTGGTACTTTTAAAATAAAGAACTGATTTTGTTTTTAAAATGTTTTATTTTTAATCGATTTTATACAAAAAATAATAAATACTATTTATGACACGCTACTTATGAAAATGACTGCTCAAAATAAATCTGGAATATGCATATAGGACGAAATAACTAGCTTAAGTTTCATAAAAAAACGTTCCATTTGCATCTGGATCCTTAGAGCCTCCGGTGAATAACGTCACATGTGTAAATGTGACAGCAACAAGTCCATTATAAAACGTTATATATAAACATCGACCCTACTATCTTTTTAAATAAAACTGTTTCAAAATAATTATTAATACTGATAGATAATCACAGGCTTAATGTAAATTTTTCCAAAGTATAAAAGCGCCAGGTTTGTCCGTTTCCGAAATATAACAATTGAAAACTTTGAACGGCTCTACTGTAAAACGACTATTTTGCAGATAGTACGTTATTCTACGGCACCGTCGCTATTATTATGCTATTGTTTGTTTTAATTAATTATTTTCATACTTAGTAGGTGGTGTAAGAAACCTTTCAGTTTACTTTCTTCTTTTCGTTTGGTTATTTCGTTACTTTTTAAATAACCAAGTACCTTACTTTTCCGTACTTGGTTGTTATAAATAGATTTTTGTAAATAATTTTCGTGAGTCTATGTAAGTTCATGTATATTACTTAATTAATTATTTTCATACTTAGTAGGTGGTGTAAGAAACCTTTCAGTTTACTTTCTTCTTTTCGTTTGGTTCTTTCGTTACTTTTTAAATAACCAAGTACTTTACTTTTCCGTACTTGGTTGTTATAAATAGATTTTTGTAAATAATTTTCGTGAGTCTATTTAAGTTCATGTATATTACTTTTTTGTTACTTGGGTGTTGTAGGGAAGTTGTTGTAAATTAATAGTATTTAGATTCCTTAAACTGTTTCTATTAAGTACCTCTTTATTCAATTTCTTATTAAACTTAGGTAGATAATCATGCCGAGAAGAAGGCCAAATATAGGACGCAGTACGTCTACTGCTAAAAGACTTCGTTTGAATCGAAATAGTGAAAATAATGAAGAGAGAGAATTGCGCTTATCATTGGACCGTGAAAGACATATTTCGCAAAGACTGCGAGAGTCTTCTGCGGAACGTAACGTACGTTTGTCGTTGGATCGTGAAAGACATGTTTCACAAAGACTGCGCGAATCCTCTGCTGAACGTAACGTACGTTTGTCGTTGGACAGTGAAAGACATGTTTCACAAAGACTGCGCGAATCCTCTGCTGAACGTAACGTACGTTTGTCGTTGGACCGTGAAAGACATGCTTCTCAGAGGCTACGCGAATCCTCTGCTGAACGTAACCTACGTTTATCTTTAGATCGTGATAGACACAATGCTTTAATGGAAACTGAAACATCTGAGAGAAGACAACTCCGACTACAAAACGATCGTATTAGGCACATAAATTTTAGGAATAATATGCCAACTAATGGAACACAAAATAATAATAGATGGTCCAATAAAGAGTACTCGGCAATGAATTACAGTACAACAATTGATTATCAAAATGATTGTATCGTTTGTATATGTTCTCCTTCCATTGTTTGCCAATACTGTTCGGCACTGAGATGGAAAGATGAGCCAAAAGGTTTATGTTGTTCAAATGGTAAGGTAAAATTAGATGAAATAGGTGCTCCACCTGAACCTTTAAATTCTCTACTTGATGAAAGTCATCCAAAGCATACAGAATTTATGCGTCATATTCGGCGGTATAATAACGCGTTCCAGATGACTTCATTCAAAAGTCAACGAGTAGTTGAAAACGGCTTCATGCCAACATTTAAAGTCCAGGGCCAGGTTTACCACCTTGCAGGTAGTCTTCTTCCACAAGTTCCTGACAACCATAAGTTTTTGCAGATATATTTTATTTCCGATCCTGAAGTTCAAGCAACGACTCGATGTAATATTAGTAATAGTAATTCAAGAACACCACTTGATAACTCTATAGTCAGGTCATTGCAAAATATGTTGCATCTGCATAATAGATACGTACAATCTTTTAAAACTGCAATAGAAAGTATCTCTCTCGATGTCCCAGATTACAATGTAGTAATTCATGCCAGCAGGGTACCTGATGGTGAACACCGTGGACGGTATAATGCTCCTTCTACCAGTGAAGTAGCAGTTGTCATTGCTGGACAACAATTTGACAAAAGGGATATCGTTCTTCGAAGCCGCGACGAAAATCTCCACAAAATTTCTGAACTACATCGTTCATACGACAGTCTTCAATATCCATTGATGTTTTGTCGAGGTGAAGACGGATACACAATTGATATTCCCCAAGTTAATCCTGCTACAGGAGACAGAGTACAGAAGAAAGTTTCCTGTATGAATTATTATTGCTATCGTTTAATGGAACGCCATAATCATTATAATGTTTTACTAAGGTACGGAATGTTACTGAATCAATATGTTGTAGATCAATATGCTAAACTAGAATCAGAACGTTTAGCTTTTATACGAAATAACCAAACACAATTACGCGCAGAAAATTATATACACTTACAGGATGCTTTACATTCTAATGAACACACGACAAACAATATTGGGCAGCTGGTAATATTACCGTCATCTTTTACTGGCGGACCAAGATACTTACACGAAAAAACTCAAGATGCCATGACCTATGTCAGGAATTACGGGAAACCTGACCTCTTCATTACTATGACCTGTAATCCTAATTGGAAAGAAATAAAAGATAATCTGCATCCCACCGCAACACCTCAAGACCGATATGACATTTTAAATCGTGTGTTTCATTTAAAAGTACAAAAGCTATTACACTTAATAAATAAGGTAAACGTATTTGGTCCGACACGCTGTCACATGTATACGGTGGAGTGGCAAAAACGTGGGCTGCCACATATACATTTGCTTTTGTGGCTGACAAATAAAATCAGGCCCGACCAAATTGACACAGTTATAACGGCAGAATTACCAGACCAAGACGAAGACCCAACATTGTATGACATCGTGGTAAGGAACATGATTCACGGACCCTGTGGAACTTTAAACCCTAACTCGCCATGCATGCATGAGGGAAAATGTTCAAAAAAATTCCCAAAACCATATCAGAGTCAAACTTCAACTGGTGATGATGGCTATCCAAAGTATAGAAGATTATCACCAGAGGAAGGAGGACGTAAGGCTACTATTCGTAATTACGAAATTGACAACAGATGGGTAGTGCCTTACAATAAACTATTATTAAAAATTTTCGAGGCGCATCTAAATGTAGAACTTTGCAGTTCCGTGAAATCAATAAAATATGTCACTAAATACATCAATAAAGGTAGTGACCAGGCTACGTTTAGTTTACATTCTACAAATGAAGTAGAACAATTTCAATCTGGCCGCTACATTTGCAGTTCTGAAGCACTATGGCGGATTATGTCCTTCAATATTCATGAAAGAGCACCAACTGTCACACACCTCGCTGTTCATTTAGAAAACGGACAGCGGGTGTATTTCACTGAAAATAATGTAAATGACATTGTAAATAATCCAAGAGATACTACTTTAACAGCGTTTTTCAAACTATGTGCAGAGGACAACTTCGCAAAAACTCTGACCTACGACAAGGTGCCTGCCTATTATACCTGGAATCAAAATACGAAAAAATTCCAACGACGAAAGCAGGGGGCGGTAGTTCTCGGGTACCCTGGCGTGAGAAAAACAGATGCTCTTGGTAGGGTGTACGTGGTACACCCTAATAATACAGAATGTTTTCATTTGCGGTTGTTACTCCACGTTATAAAAGGCCCTACTTCGTTTAGAAGTCTCCGCACTTTTGAAGGTGTAACTTACGACACATTCCAAGGGGCTTGCAAAGCTATGGGCCTCCTTGAAGATGACAGTCACTGGGAGAGTACGCTCTCTGAAGCTGCCATATGCTGTTCACCAAAATCACTTAGGTGCCTTTTTGCCATTATGATATCGTTCTGCCAAATCACAGACCCGCATCTTCTTTGGCAAAACTACCAGGAAAGTATGTCCGAAGATATACTGCAACGCAGACGACAAGAACTGTCATCAGATGATTTAGAGTACGACCAAAATATTTTTGATGAAGCTTTAAATGAATTAAATAAAGAGGTCGAATCTCTATCAGGTAAAAGTATAAAAGATTTTGGTTTTAACTTGCCGTTAAATTCAAATCTTTATGCAATGAACAACATCGAGGATTTACGAGAGACTAACTTTGATCACACCCAACTCTTACAGACAATTCAAGATGAACATCGCTTAAATCCAGAACAAAAAATTGTTTACGACCAAATATTGTCATCAGTTAATAGTAATGAAGGGAAAATGTTCTTTCTAGATGCACCCGGGGGCACGGGTAAAACATTTATAATTAATTTATTATTAGCAAAAGTAAGGTCTGACAGAAAAATTGCTCTTGCCGTGGCGTCGTCCGGTATTGCAGCCACACTTCTGAAAGGCGGACGAACTGCACATTCCACTTTCAAACTACCTTTAAAAATTTGCAGTGACGACGTCTCTAGCGTTTGTAACATCTCAAAACAGAGTAAAACAGGTAAATTAATGCAGGATTGTAGCTTGATTATTTGGGACGAAGCTTCCATGTCCCATAAAGCATCAGTTGAGGCATTAGACAGGACAATGCGCGATTTACGCAACAGAAATTGCCCAATGGGTGGCTGCACCATTTTGTTTTCTGGAGACTTTCGTCAAATTTTGCCAGTCATAGCAAGGGGGACTAGAGCAGACGAAGTCAATGCATCACTCAAAAGATCTTATCTTTGGCCACATATTACAAAATGTGAACTTAATACAAATATGAGAATTTTGTCCTCCAGTGAAGACAATAAACAATTTTCAAATAACTTACTTCAAATAGGTAATGGTGCATTTCAATCCGGAAATGTTAAAATTAATCTTAGTAACCTATGTGCTTTGGTTCAAAATGTGGAAGAATTGGTTGAGACCGTTTATCCCGATATTACTAATATAACTACAAAGACTTTATGTTGGTTTAAGGAAAGGGCTATATTGGCACCTACTAATGAACAGGTTGATAAAATTAATCATATAATTATTTCCAAGTTTGAAGCACCATCACAGATATACTATTCAGTTGATACAGTTATGGATACCGCGGAGGCAGTACATTATCCAACTGAATTTTTGAATTCTTTAGTTCCTCCCGGAATTCCTCCACACAAGTTAATATTAAAAGTGGGTTCACCAGTGATATTACTTAGAAATTTAAATCCCCCGAAATTGTGTAATGGCACGAGACTCAAAATAGTTAAATTAAAAAACTTTCTAATCGAATGCACTATTTTAACTGGCTGTGGTACTGGTGATACTGTTTTAATTCCCAGAATACCGATGATTCCCTCCGAATTACCCTTCCAATTCAAAAGACTGCAATTTCCAATCAAATTAGCCTTTGGTATTACTATTAATAAGGCACAAGGCCAAACTTTAAAAGTTGCAGGAATAGATTTAACTAATCAATGTTTTTCTCATGGCCAGTTATATGTTGCCCTTTCAAGGGTGACATGTAAAAATAATCTGTTTGTGTTTACTTACAATCCGTCAGAAGTAATAAACGTTGTGTATAAGGAAATATTTCGATAGAAATATTTCAATAGAAATATTCCTTATAAACAACGTTTCAAGTAAAAAGTATTCACTTTTAAATATCCGGTGCCTACCTTACAGCTTCATCATCAGAACAATGTGTAGATATCTTTGTCATCACATATACTTCTTTATCTATACTAAAACACTGGATTTGTCTATAATATGCGAGGAGTTATTTCGATTACTCTAGGCTCCCATCACCAGATCCTGATCTGGTTACTATATATAGGAGCAGCTGCAATGTTTACTCTTTCAAACATAATAAGAATTATCTAAATCGATACACTGGCCTAGAAGTAATAGGGAAACATAGTGATTATTGGGGAGTTTCGATGATGATATGATATACCTCAACATCATATTTTTAAAAAAAGACAAACAAGTTACATATAAAAATACCAAAATCGTCATAGGTTTGCCTATAATATTTAAGGAGTTCCTGCGATTTCACCAGGATCCCATCATCAGACTGGACAATGGGACCACCTGCATACGCACCATACAATAAAAAACATCCCTACGAATTGAGAACCTCCTCCATTTTTGAAGTCCGAAATCCACACGGGCGAAGCTGCGAGCGGAAGCTATCTATATAAATAAAAATGAATGTTGCTAAGCGCATAACTCGAGAATGGCTCGGCTAATTTATTTTTTTGTATGTTCCTTAAGGCCCCACGGAAGGTGTTAACACTTAAAAAAAAACAATTTACTATTGACAGAACGGAGTCTGTCCGGGCAGCTAGTGTTTGTATAAATAAAAGTATCCATCCCGAGTGGAAATCGAACCCGCAAATCAGACCACCACCAAAGCTGTTAATGGACATTGAAATTTAATAACCTATACTGATACATGATCTTTATGTTGAAATAACATTACCACTATACATCACTAGTCCAACAATTATTTAATCACTACATATTCCCGGCATACATAAAATATTACGATTAAATTGTATAATGAACTTTGAGATAGTAATATCTTCCTTTTTAGAAGAGCTTTTGACGTACGGGCTAATTAGTAAGCTTACAAGCTTTTGAGTCCAGCCAGAATAGGTCCTCGTCTTGCCTTGATTAATTCCCAAGTGATAGAAAACTTATTTTATATTTAAAATTATTTTTATAAAGTACATCCTTATCATGAACCAAAATGACCTTGATTTAATTATATAAATAAAATAAAATACCTCATAAATATCATTAGCATTTCCATAAATATTTTGTAGTATTTTGTTTATGTAGTGTACTAGCCGACCCGCGCCCACTTCGTTGGGCGTTAATTATCTTTGTGATGCAATTATGTTGTGTAGCTCTTAGTACTGTTTTATTAGGTTCATTGTTTAGAATTTGACGTATATGTAGGAATCAGAAGTGAGGAGAGGATGACGGATGGCCTGGTTAATTCACAATGTAATTTAAAACAAGATAATTACACTACTTAGTATTCAATGGACTCACCGAGCGGGTACCGTCTATCGCGTGGCAGAGAGGCAACTCGACGCAGTGCCCGGGACTTGTGACCCGAGTGTTGGTTTACGGCGGCGCCGCCTAACAATGCGCATTGGCACTCACCACCACCGGTCGAGTTGCCCAATCAGTAACAATTAATTCGTGTACACAAACTAACTATTAGAAGAGTCGAGGTTAAGCTACTAGCAGGATACACAAGTGCACCGCGCCAAGCCAGAGCCAAGACTGCCTGAGCCGCGGTTGCACCGTTCGTTTTATGCATGACAGAATGACTCGAATAATAAAATGATGTAGGGTAGGTGAATATCGCAGGTACCGACATTAATAACTATCTGTATTGATTCCCCGACACGGCCATTCTGACGTGCGCGCGTCCTCGCGCGCTATTTATTACAACCTTAGGTATTTTTAATAAAAAAAAACAAAATATCGCTCGACTATCCTGACAAAAATCTATTCAACATCTTAATATCTGGTCCGGTACACACTGACCCTTTGGACTAGAAACAATTGGTTTCAGTTAGTAAGTCACTCAGTCACACCAGTCACATTTAATATGGTTATCATCATAATCATTACAGTCATATCAATATGGTAAGTATCACTGATCTAGGTTTAAAATATAAAAACCCCTATAGTTCAAACAGGTGAGATTCCTGCAGCGCATCACTCATCATCACAAACAGTCTGGTCTGAGTCGTCGCCCACTAAAAGCAGGCGAGACTCCTACAGCGTTACAGTCATCATTACAAACAGTCTGGTCTGAGTCGTCGCCCACTAAAAGCAGGCGAGACTACTACAGTGTTACACTCATCATTACAAAAAGTCTGGTCTGAGTCGTCGCCCACTAAAAGCAGGCGAGACCCCTACAGTGAATCATGGATCGTCTCCCACAACAGCAGAAGAGACCATACTAATGTAAAACAGGCTGGTCGGAATCATCGCCCACTAAAGCAGGCGAGACCCCTACAGCGTAACATGGATCGTCTCCCAGAACAGTAGGAGAGACCTTACTAGCCCGCATTGTTTGTCCATCAAATGTTTAACCACCTCACTTTTTTTTTTTCACTCAATTTACTATTCATCTCTTAAGTACCGTCGTTAGTTCCGAGTCAGTATGAGAGGGCAGACATAGTATATAGTATCACAGTTGACAGTCATAGTATCAGTTGGCAGTCATAGTATCAGTTGACAGTCATAGTATCATATGTGATTACTTATTAGCAAAATCGACAATGCTCTTTGTTGGCACAACTGAAAGCCATTAGACCGAAGAATTAACTAATTATTATCAGAATAGGCCAGTATAGGTCAGTGTGAACCTGTTTCACCTCAATTAATAAACTATATAAGAAATATATGGCAAGTCACGACCATCCTGATAGCACACGCCCTCGTGTGAATGTAAACAAGACGATCAAATTTAAAGCATCTTTAGAATCTCGGCCTACCTGTCCTTAACGTGAAATTACATTCTTTGCTTCATCAGTCAATCTTTAATTAAAAAAAACTACCAATCGATCTTATCCCTTCACAGACGAAAGGTTCCTCTAGCCGTAATTAAAAAAATAAAGTTTTATTATTGACACATTAAGATCACATACAACGCTCAACAAACGACAACTACTATTACCACCTATATCGTCATCACCTCTTGTGATACGACCAACACATATCGTCATCACCTCTTATGATACGACCAATACATATCGTCATCACCTCATGTGATACGACCAAATAGCCATAGTATGTGCTCTATTTACTCATCAACATTTAAAAAATCTAACAACGTACATAAGTAAGAGGAATCTTTCGTAAATGATCGTGAAGACGTGAACATACCTATAGGTTCTATTACCAGACAACTATTTTAAATGTTTCAAGAACTTTAATCTGAATCATAAATGTCGTTAAACCAATTATAACTAATCACTTTACACAAATACCACAGCCATGTACCATCGACGTCATCACAACCAAAACTATACACGCACGTTTACTTCTACAACAAGTTACAACCAAGCTTGTAAAGTCCTCGAGTAAAGACCTCTAACACTACGGCTCTTTAGACGAAGAGCAATCACAGTACATGTGTCTGTCACATACATCTCAGTACACATGTCCATCGAATGGATCACCCGTGTCAGTCACCTCTTGTGACTACACGCTACGGTATCAAACACCACGACCTCCGCCAGAGTTAAACGCACACCGCGCACCCATGAACTCTTGGGTTGCCCCAAGAGACACCTTCTACAGGGCTACGACTACTAAATAACTACACTGGTACGTTTGAACACATTACGGTCGATAGAGTCGTTCACTCGAGTCTCTCCCTCTACTTAAACTTGAACATCATCTATATCAACAAGATCATAAATTACATCAATATCGTCTGGTACATGACGTGCTGGCATTTCTCTTAACTTTTTGTGAGCAAATTTGTAGGTACGTTGACAATTTAAGCTTTAAGGGTATACCGATTACCTTCGAGGACTTCTAATACGCGAAAAGGGCCTCAATATTTCGGATCAAGTTTCGTTTGATGACGGTCCTCATTTTGTAACAGAACAAAATCGCCAATAGGATATTAAAAAGCCTAACTGTCCCTATGAAGGAAGTAGCGAAATCATATAGCTCCATTTACAACCCTTGCTTCCCAAAGTTACACAATAATTATTAGAACAGATGGAAACATACTCGTATCAAGACTTTTAACAGTTACCTACAACGACTGCCTTAAAATGTAACTGCTCACGCGTTAGTGACATTTAACTTTAAAACGCGTGGTTAACAAAGTCTAAATCAATTCTACATCAAGAGGTATGAGTAAATATACTTAGAAAATGACATACCTGTCTACTTATTTAACAGACTAGCTACGTAATTAACTAAAATAACTAGTATCTAAAGGAATAATTAATATTCTTAAACTAAAAATATTTCCTTGAGTCGATTGAAAATTCTTCTTATATACAAAATCGATTATTATTTCAAATCAAATTGGTATCGTGTGAGGGAGTCTCTAATTTCAAACTTTCTTGAACTGTTAACAGAAAACAAACGAATGGACAGAATATAGTAAGAATTTTTAATGGTCACCTACTCATAAACAAAATTATTAATCTGAGGTTACCTACCTACAACTATTGTTGTAACAAGTTTACGATTGCACCAATTAGGTGTTATCAATTAACTCTCTGTAATTTAAACGTTCTTAAACAGAACAACTAAAACAACTTTTAAACAGTTTTAAAAAAATCAATCAAAGATAGAAAAAGACTAAAACCCTCAATGAAACACTCATTTCTCACTTCTAATCTATAGTTCACGATACGTGTGTGTTTTAACTATATCGAATTAATTATTATTACAGTAATCACTTATACGCCACGTAATTAAAACTACGTAACTAAACAATAGCTGCTCATACAATTACAAATTACAATAATCCCATCAATAGATGATAAAAATGGTGACTGACTAATCAGAAAATTAATATTAACTATTCGGAAGATGGTGTCTCTAACTTTACGCTCTCTCGGTACTTCGACAAATAATATTAGTTAAAATATCGTGTAAGATAGTAGACGTAAAGACAAAAATATCCGTTACAGAGGGTAATCGGAAATACTCAAGCTAAGACGATATTAACACTTTATCACAAACAAGTGGGTAACCACAAAAACTTAACGAAAATATAGCTACGCAGAGTCATGTACCAACGTAAATCAAACTTTCAATAACCAATTCATTTTCTACAACACTAACAACTATGTAAGCCACCCTTCCAACCAGCAATTACAATTGCTCCACAATCCACGCGTATCCCTCTTGGATCACGTCACAGTGTATCCCTCCTGGATCACACATTCATCACAGTGTATCATCCTCTTGATGACTACACACTACAGTCTTTAGAGCGCTTACATCAGTTTTCTGTCACATCACTAAAATGTTCACCATTATGATCGTCATCTATAAACTCAATTGGTACATGACCTTCTGGCATCTTCCTTAAACGACTGTCGCTGCGACCACCGCGACGGCTCGCACTACAATTACGCTTACGGTCTGACATTGTGACTGAATCGAAACAAAAACTGAATCGCAAAATCTATTAGCAAAATTAATCACTACACAACTACCTTACGTATCACAATAAAACTAAATTCAACAAATAACCGGTAACTCGAATTACGTAATCGAACACTGAACAAAAACCACTTGTACACCGGTAAGAATAAAACAGAACGACCGAAAAGAACTAAAATACAGTAAAATACAGTACATCGATATTTTCATCACCAAATGTTGCAACTACCTTGCACACTTGCTAAAAATAGAACTTAAACAAAGAAACCCAAACTCCGAATTAACTTTAAGTACACGACTACGCTCGTGATATTAATTTTTTTTTTTTTAATTTTGAGCTTAGTCTATTCCTCAGTCATACTAAGTAAAAGTTTATGAAGAGACAGGTTACTATTACTACTAAATCGGTTTAAATGATGACGACTCGACTTGCGCTTCGATCTACACGGGACTACGCGAACGCGATTCTCGTGGCATCGTGAAATAAATTACTCACTAGTAACACTCTTAGTGGGCACGAGAACAGTATCCCACTTCTGATGTAGGAATCAGAAGTGAGGAGAGGATGACGGATGGCCTGGTTAATTCACAATGTAATTTAAAACAAGATAATTACACTACTTAGTATTCAATGGACTCACCGAGCGGGTACCGTCTATCGCGTGGCAGAGAGGCAACTCGACGCAGTGCCCGGGACTTGTGACCCGAGTGTTGGTTTACGGCGGCGCCGCCTAACAATGCGCATTGGCACTCACCACCACCGGTCGAGTTGCCCAATCAGTAACAATTAATTCGTGTACACAAACTAACTATTAGAAGAGTCGAGGTTAAGCTACTAGCAGGATACACAAGTGCACCGCGCCAAGCCAGAGCCAAGACTGCCTGAGCCGCGGTTGCACCGTTCGTTTTATGCATGACAGAATGACTCGAATAATAAAATGATGTAGGGTAGGTGAATATCGCAGGTACCGACATTAATAACTATCTGTATTGATTCCCCGACATATAAAATCGTAATAATATCGTGTATTTATTATTTTAAATTACAGAACCAAATAACATACTTTATAAATAAAATGTTGCTCCAACGCCATCTATCAAAAAGCTAAAAAACTTCGTCGTCGATTGAGTGAAATAAGAGTAAATAAAATAAGTAGACTAATAAATAGCGATAGATGGCGATCGTTTCTTTGTCATTTTGATAATATATTTTAATATTTTTCTTTTTTTACTGAATTTTTTTGTACAATTACAATAAAATATAGCCTATGTCACTCCTGAATAGTGTAGCTTTTTGTTAGTGAAAGAATTTTCATGATCGGATCAGTATTTGCGAAGATTACCCCCGATATACAAACAAAGTTATAAACTTTTCCTCTTTATAATATTAATAGTATAGATTGCTTGTAAACTCTATGCCAAATCTTTATCAACTCTTTGTACACTTCTCTACCGCTTCTCTTTTTCTACGCTCTCTCTTAGTGATAAGACCACCTTTGTACATCTTTCTTTGTATTTATCACTTATTTAAATGTTTCTTTATGGTTTACAATAAAGAGTTTTTATTATTATTATTATTAAATTATTTATCTTTAATGTTCCATACCTGACCGTAAAGGAATAAATAACAATAATAGCTCAAAAAACTCTAACTTGTAATGATCTTTAAAAGAACATATAAAGTACATTTGTTATTTTAGTTCAAATTTTAATGAAAAAGAAAATTTTCCTTTTGCTAGTTTTCAAATGTATTTTTACGTTAATAAATTATACTAATCAGTCAAATATTATATTAATATGTGAAGCCAAAACTTTGTACCCCTTTTTACGAAAATTGCGCTGACGGAGGAGTATGAAATCTCGTACACTTATAGTTTATATAGAGAGGGAGTACAGAATGCTAATATTTAAATCAATAACAAAAAAAAGGATGTACTTCCCAAAAGCTCTTACTAATCACGAATATCATAACGAAAATTGGCGCAAACTGAAAAAAAGCCGAATTTGTTCACTTGATGAAACACTTAAATATTAATTAACCGAAAATACATTGATTCTGTACCAGACTAAATTCACTTAAATTAAAAGGACTAATTAAAAAAAAACTTTTATATAGTTTTCTTATTTATAACAATTAAATTAACTTCATTTTATTATTTGTTTCAAAAAGATGTTGTTTGATTGTAATAGCATCGTAAAGTTAAGTGATAACAATGAAACGATTTATCTCGAAGCAATCAATTTGCCCGTTGTTTGCATCTCGGTCAGCTTATCTGAGACGTGCTCTGGTTATGTTACTCTGTAAACTCGGTTCAGTCAACAATATTAATTACTTCCCATTGGTTGTAGAACATTGTCTAATAGGTTATCAATACGAGTTTTCTCGCATTACGATTCTATACACGTAATATTGCACGATATTTAGTAGCACTACTCTACTCTCAACAGTTGCAGCGTTATTTTGTACTAGCCGACCTGTGCCCACTTCGTTGGGCGTTAATATTATTTTTGTGATGCAAATAATTACATAGGTAGCAAAGTTTTCATCTCTCTGTCTTTCTCCGACTTGATTTACATATATTTTTATTGCAATTTACTCCTTAAGAATCGATTTTTATATAAGGTATGAAAAAAATATGAAGTGTAAAAATCTATTGAACGAATGACCTCGTTCGCTTTTTTGCCTTTCAATTTTCAGACGTGAATATTATGTTGCTCCAACGCCATCTACCAGAAATTAAAAAAAAAAAACGTCATCGATAGACTAATAAAGTTTTCCAATAGTGGCATCGATTATTTGATTACTTTTTTTACCATTTTGATATGGTATTAATCTTTTTTTTATTTACTGAATATTTTATTTAATAACAATAAAATATAGCCTATGTCCACTTCTGAATAGTGTATCTTTCTGTTAATGAAAGAATTTTCATGATCGGATTAGTATTTGCAAAGATTACCCCCTACAAAGAAAGTTATAAACTTTACCTCTTTATATTAGTATAGATAACCTAAAATCTTTCTTAAAGTTAAAGGTTGAAGGTAAAGTTGAAACAAGTTTTTTGTTCCAGCTGTCTGATTTTTGTAAAAGTTCATTGGACGTCGACTTATGTAGTATACCTGAGTATGCCAGTAACCACAAGCGTCAAATAACTTAACTAGTAAAACACGGGTGAGTTAGCGAAGTTTGCCTTGTATTGAATAACATTAATATTTATATTTTTATCGCAGTCTCATTTATTATTAAGGACTAGAAATACATTTATTATCATAAGACATTTGAGGCTCTTATCAAAATTCATCGAATTACCGGACTTGCAAAGCCGTGAGTATGAGTAAAAACGATGTTGAATACAAATGAGATGATGTCATAGTAAATTTCACCATAAAACGTTTTACAAGCTCTCGGAGTTATGAAGGCACGAAGAGGCGTCTTTATAATGGGATGGTTTTTGATGTAATAAACTTGATTCTGTCTTGTATATGTATCTTGCTTTTTGCTTTGGATTTTAAGTAATTAATATTGTAAACATTTTATTTTTATTATTAACCGACTTCAAAAAAAGGAGGAGGTTACTCAATTCGACCGTACCTACATATATTTTTTAATGTAGGTATATTCGCGGATAACTTCGTCGTTTATGAACCGATTTTATACAATTCTTTTTTTGTTGGAAAGAAGATATCCCAAAGGTGGTAATGATAAAAAAACAGGATCTGATGATGGCATCCCAAAGAAATCGAGGGGAACCTTCGAAAATCGTAGTGACGACTAGTGTGTTTGTTAATTTTTTTCATCTACCTACGTTGTATTACTTGTCAATGTAATTGAATTCGGTTTTTTTTCGTTTACTAGCAAACACAATTATGTGGTAAGCTGTGCATGTATCTTTGTTCACGATTACAGTCATGTTGTAACTTTCATTAATTCTTTACAAACAATCATACTCAATTTCGGGATAAAATTTCCTACTGTCCTAGCTTGGACTCAAATTGTGCCAAATTTCATTTAAATCTATGCAATAGTTTTGGTCACATGCGCCAAGATATACATAGACAACAAAAATGGGCAAACTTTGCGTTTTTGGGTTTTAGTGTTGGTTATAGATTCTAATTCTAATTTTTTTTTAATTCTTCAATAATACATATATAGAGAACTTTCTGTTGTGATTCAAATTACTGTTGAAATGAAAAATATAAAAGGATATGGAATTCAACGCGGGTAAAACTAGGTCAAGTTATTGTGCAAATAATTGTGTAAACATTATCATATTCGGTTAGCAGAAAATATTAAAAAAAAAACTCAACCATTACTGCGGCACAGCTGACGATAAAAATCTTCTTTAATACCGAAGAAGGATAAAATACAACTTGTATGTTTGTCCGGAACAGGAAAAGTGCTTTTGTCCAGCAAGGCCATTACGAATTATTTACTTTCACTTCCGCCATATTACAATGAAAAATAACAAATTTACATAATAAATTTCTTATATTACTGTGCAATCAATCTTAAAAGCCATTACATTTGTTAAGCAAATATTGTATATTGTATTATACTGACGTTTCTAGTTTATTTTCGATGGTCGATTTGGCAGCCACCCACACTGGGACATATTTCATATTATGTTATCTTCAAATCCACTATAACTGCGGCGTCTCAGCGTCGTGCCTTTAACAGTACTTGAATGATCTCTCATGCATATTTGTTTAGGATTCCTAACATATTTACTTGAATAAAATGTTTATTCGATTGACGTTTTCAGAACGCGTACAGGTCTGAAGGATGACAATGAATATGTATTGAAAAAAAAACTTCACTTCAGCCTATAGCAGTCCACTGCTGGACATAAGCCTCCACAAGGTCGCGCTGTTTTTGGCTCATGGGTGTTGCCCATAGTCACCACGCTGGGCAGGCGAGTTGGTGACCGCAGGGCTGGCTTTGTCGCACCGAAGACGCTGCTGCCCGTCTTCGGTCTGTGTATTTCAGAGCCAGCAGTTGGATGGTTATCCCGCCATCGGTCGGCTTTATAAGTTCCAAGGTGGTAGTGGAACTGTGTTATCCCTTAGTCGCTTCTTACGACACGTAGGTGTCCCGTAGGGGAAGAGAGGGGGTGGCTATATTCTTTACAGCCGTAGGAACACTGCTTAAACTACTTAATATTCATATAATATTCTTAAGACTTGGAATGAAGTGAGCCCAGGTATGTGTTTGTAAATATGCATTTGTAACCTTCACTTAACTTCTTAACTAGATATAAATGTGATAATTAAATTATGATGACCATCCACGCATATGTTACATCAGTTCATCATCAGTTCGGCCTATTGCTGTCCACTGCTAGACATAGGCCTCCCCAAGTTCGCGCCAGACATCCCAGTTTTTCGCAATCCTCATCCAGCCTACACCAGCAACATTACATAACGAATTGTAAATCGTAATCTATACCCTTAGAACAGACTTGCCTAGGCTGGAATAATTATTTCTTATTTTGTTTTACTATTGACAGTATTGACTGATTTAAATTGTTAGAGAGGTCATGATACAGACAGAACAAGAAACCCTATTAATAGTATTTACTTGAAAAGGATTTCATGCTTGCAAATATTGAAGGTGGATATGATTTTCCACTGCATTGCTCCGAAATGAGAGCATCCCGTCTTTGTACGATGCAAATAATAGGTAGGAAGTGATGGCAGCTGCCAGCAAGCCATTTCGCTGTAAATCATTTTTTTTCAGACGATCGTCTAAGAGGAGATGCTTACAAAAATATATATTTGTAACTATTGAGTTCAGTAATTAGATTTTTCAGTATTAAAGAAATTAATAAGATATTTATTTGTGACTTGTTATGTACTAATTTAACGTTAAATCATAATTTAATTTTGAGCACAGGTGAACTTGGGTAAAAACTTTTGAGTTGATATTATTTACTCCTCAATATAATTAAGTATGTCAAGTTTATTATTTTAACAATAGATATATTCTAAGGTCTTACGCCTTTGTTTCTAGTCATGTATTTGTATTGATATTATAATGAATAATAACTAAACTTGAAATACACTTTATCGATAAATAGCAAATACATTTGTTTTTTACTTTTTCACGAGGGTCCTCCCGTGACCATGGTGGGTGTAAAGTATTCGAAACGTCGGGCATTTAAAAAACTTAATAAACCGCGATAAAACCCCAAAATATCGTTTCATTATAATAAACAAATACATTATTCCACCACTACAGCCTATCACAGTCCACTGTTGGACATAGGCCTCCACAAGTTCGCGCCCGACATTATGACGCGAACTCATGTGTTTTGCCCATAGTCACCACGCTGGGCAGGCGGGTTGGTGACCGCAGGGCTGGCTTTGTCGCACCGAAGACGCTGCTGCCCGTCTTTGGCCTGTGTATTTCAAAGCCAGCATGGATGGTTATCCCACCATCCGTCGGCTTTTTAAGTTCCAAGGTGGTAGTAGAACTGTGGTATCCTCTTAGTCGCCTCTTACGACACCCACGGGAAGAGAGGGGGTGGCTACATTCTTTAGTGCCGTAGCCACACAGCGCAATATTATAACACAAGAAATCTGAAAGTAACACAATGTGTACGTAATTATTTTACTCACCATAGTGCACGCAATCTCAAGTAAGCTCTACCTAGAGACCAAGTTAACTGACAAAGATACTCGGTACAATGAGGAATAAAAAAAAACAAAAGAAGACATAGTAGTACTTATTCCGCTTACGTCTTAAAGACGCAGATTATTATTTATTTTGATTATCATCTTTGTTGTTATATACGCAATAAAATAATAATAATAATAATAATAATACATCAATACTCAGAGTTACCCTTGTTTTGATCCGTGTAGTTCAATTCAGCCCTTATATTATCGGATTCGTATTAAGCAAATGTAAATTTTATGATTATGATACAACATTTTGCCAATACAAGTTTAACATTTATTATGATATTTGGGCTTTAGCATTAGTTTTGTTTACAAGGACTATGCAGTTTACTAAACCAATATTAACTTCTATAGTATTGTGTAAATAAAACTCCTTCAGGTATTAGGAAACTCCGTGATCAATTTCATCGACTTTTAATTCGCACACTTTGAGTATAACTACAATTTTATAAATACTACGAAAACATTTATAGAGCCACATCCGCTCCAATGCTCAACGAAAACTAACTTAAGAACTAGCCAACTGCGTGGAACGTCACTTTTTTCATTAAATATGTAATGTGTTTTGCTTGAACGATAAATCATTCAAGTCAAAACACAGTCTTAATTTTAAAAATCAAAACAATATCTTATTTAACTGAAAATTATGAAACAAACAAGAAATCATCTAAGTCAAAACACACACATTAATTTTAAAAATCAAAACAATATCTTATTTAACTGAAAATTATGAAACAAACAAGAAATCATCTAAGTCAAAACACACACATTAATTTTAAAAATCAAAATAATATCTTATTTAACTGAAAATTATGAAACAAACAAGAAATCATCTAAGTCAAAACACACACATTAATTTTAAAAATCAAAACAATATCTTATTTAACTGAAAATTATGAAACAAACAAGAAATCATCTAAGTCAAAACACACACATTAATTTTAAAAATCAAAACAATATCTTATTTAACTGAAAATTATGAAACAAACAAGAAATCATCTAAGTCAAAACACACACATTAATTTTAAAAATCAAAATAATATCTTATTTAATTGAAAATCATGACAATTGAATGTCCTTACATCAATAGTAGGTATACATATAAAAATAAGCTGAATTTATATTATTCAATACAGCGCCAATACAATCTAGATTGCCAGACAGTTCTATACATATCAAAGAATTTCATTATATTCCATAAAAATATAGTATTACGCCATAAAAGAATCTTTTTATGACTTACATTGATAGCAACGTTGCCAGCAATGCATTCTGAATCGTAATTTATATATGAGTATTGTCCGGAATAGAGAGTTGGAATGACGCCAGTGTCCGTTAAGGGTGAACACAGATTGAACGAAAGTTAAAATGGGCGAAGAAAAACGGAAACTTATCGCTGTCTGACCGCAGCCTAAATTCAAGGTTAACGGAATTGTTTTATAGGAAGATCGTATTCGACTCTTTGTATTTTTTGTTGGTTGAAATTTTATTGAAATGTTATGTAGGTATAGGGAAATCTTACATAGTTTTTTTTTGTTCATTTTACATCGACGAGTGATGAAATGAGATCATTACCAACGTAGTCGAAATAAATCATATAGGCACGCATTATTAGAATGCTACAAGACTACAAGGCATATTACACACGACAAAAAAGAGTACAACCACAGAGAAAGATAAAATCTATGCCACAGACAAAGTATTCTATATTAAGTAATATAATTGTACACTAATACACTATAATTAACAATATATTTAAAGTCAGTTAAAAAAGGGGATAAATTCCTACACTTATTAAAAAGTTATGAAGTAACACGCATAAAAAACACAGTGGAAATGAGAACCTCCTCCTTTTTTCGAAGTCGGTCAAAAATATGATTTGAACGTTAGTAAAAAGTATTTTATAAAATCTGAACAAGACACATCCGATTATCACGAATATTTTGAGAATATATAACAAAATTTGTAAGTCAATAGTCATAAATAAATTTACATTACAATAATTAAATTTCGAAAACAATTTCAACAAGTTTGTTGTTTAGAATCTCGTATTCGTCGAATTATCGTTCTAAAGTTTATTTTAAACTTTGTTTATACTTCGCTTTGTTATTTATCATTCATGTTGAAAAATAATTTTAAATACAATTATAATTATGTAATGTTTAAATTAAATGTGGTTTTCAATGTCTCTTTCAAAGTTAAAAAAATAGAAATGAATGATTATAGGCAAAAAATAACCATTCATAAATACGATAATTTGAGAATCGTCGAGATTTGGTACATCAGAATCAGGGGTGGTTCATCTTACTCTTTTTAAACGTTAACCTATAATCAACAGTTCGATTCAAGAAAATAATACTAATCCATACTAATATTATAAATGCGAAAGTATCTCTGTCTGTCTGTCTGTCTGTCTGTCTGTCTGTCTGTCTGTCTCGCAATCACGCCAAAACTACTGAACAGATTTAAATAAAATTTGGTATACAGATAGTCTAGAGTCTGAGAAAGGACATAGGCTACTTTTTAATGCGAATAAAAGGGTGTAAGGGGTTGAAAGGTGGGAATGAAAATTTGTATGGAACTATGTTCGTGTTTCGTAACTGTCAAACATTTAATGTTCATCCCGTCGATATGGTAAACTCTCCGATAAAATTAAAGAACGTATTTAAATAAAGGTTTCGAATCGACAACATATATCCACAATATACGGATAGTGGCGTATTTTACATTTTAAAAATGTATAATAATGTCAGTAATGAAAACGGATTGACATAATATATATTGGTTGTCAAATATAAAACGTAGTGGTTAGGTATATACTCTTTGGTCAAATATTTATGCGTGCGTTCAGAAATTTATTTAGTGTAAACTTAGGAAAATATATCAAGCTAATTAAATCTTATACTATTGAAAAAAAGGAAAGCATTTTTTCCCTCAAATCAACGCAGGTGAAACCGCGGGGCACAGCTAGTAATATATATTTTAAGATTAAAGTAACTGCCTGACTATGTGTAGTTATAGATTTGTTTGAAAACTTTCAGACATCGAAATCTTAAAAATATTAACATTAACCTTATAAGCTTATGATAATTTCTTTCGATAGATTTATTTTTGTGTTAGCAATTTAAAGACATATTGAAATAATCTGTTTTTTTATTTATTAAGCTAGCATGCCACATTATTTTGTTTTGGGTTACCTACTCGTATGTTCCTATTAATAAAAGATTTTGACCAATAACGCGTATCTGGAAAATGACTTGATTATTCTATATCAGTTTTGTTTCTATGATAAGGAAGCCAGAGCTTCTAAGGATGCACTGTGTCTAGCAGGGATAGAATTAACAGCGCATTTACAATGAGCCTGATGTTGTGTACATAACCGCTTAACACCAGACGAACTGTACACTTATTTGATATCCTATTGGTATAAAAGATACAAAACATAATTATAGTACTCACATTACAAAGCATTTACCGTGTACTCAGATAATATCAGGCTTTATCCGCGACCATAATTTCAACCCAAATCCCATTTTAACGGCAAACGGTGACACTTTTTAAATTTTATTACTTCGTACAGATGAGTCTCATTTGTATTCAGTGACGGAACTCTATCGATTCGGAAGAATTTTTTTTTTTTTATAAAATACTTCCTTCGTCCGATCGTATTTAGCTATTATTTTATTAATATCTATTCAAATGTTTACGGAATCTAAAATATATCATTCATTTGTATAATATATGTTTTAATTAAACGTTGCATTAAGACTTAAGCCTTATTTTATACTAGCTTCTGCTCGCGACTTCGTCTGCATGGAATAGTTACTTCGGGCTAACGCTTTCGGCTAACTTTATCCCCCACTTAAACTCAAACTCCAAAGAAAAAAAAACGATTTTGAAACATTCTTCATTGGTGCTCCGCTCCTATTGGTCTTAGCGTGATGATATATAGCCTATAGCCTTCCTCGATAAATGGACTATCTAACACTGAAATAATTTTCCAAATCGGACCAGTAGTTCTTTGATTAGCGCGTTAAAACAAATAAACTCTTCAGCTTTATATAATACTAGCCGACCCGTGCCCACTTCGTTGGGCGTTATAATCCATTTCACATAAGAAGGGTACGGTGAAATTTGATATGTTCCAATGCACTCTCACTATTTTCAGCAAATCAGATAAATATAAATGTTTTAAAATCACCAATTAATTTCTAAGGCAAATAATAATGCTTGATTAGATTGAATTGTTAACACGGCACGTCAGAGGGCGCAGGTTCAAATCCTGCTGATTTAAAATCTTTATATATTTTTATCTTTTTCCTTTTATCTTGTCACTCCTGAATAGTGTAGCTTTCTGTGAGTGAAAGAATTTTCATGATCGGATCAGTATTTGCGAAGATTACCCCGTATATACAAACAAAGTTATAAACTTTACCTCTTTATAATATTAGTATAGATTAGAATAGATGACTTTGTACATATATCTTAAATTACCTTTAAAATAAAGAACGTTCATTATGTATAATGTAAAGTTTTTATTTTTTACCAGTTACTTATTATTTTTCTGATAAAATAGTGCACAATTGGATATCTGATAAGTGGTTTTATTGTTTCTGTATTGCAAAGATTAGTGAACTAAGTCGTATGTAATGGTACTGTCAAAGGATTTCGTGCAAGTGACACATCTATATAGGGCGATGATTAAAGAGTTGACCAAAGACAGCTCAGTGAATAGGATTCGTAAATCGATAACAGAATGTTGGAGCTTCGAATTTTAATGGTACTACTCATTTTTCAAATACTTAAAATATCTTTTATGTTCTTCTTCGAAACATCCATTTTTCGCAAAAAAAAAATGAGACAACATACTCGCCAGGTCATATATTAGCTTGGTGGATTAAACGAAAAAATACTCTTTAGTAGGGGATGTCCATACTCTAAAATAGTGGAAATTTTGACTCAGTAGTGGAACATTACATGTAACACAGTATAGTCGAAAATAGAGATCAAAATGTATTAACTCATGGTCGCGATTCAACCAGTATATAATTTCTGATTCTTCCTTATATTACCATGAAAAGCTTATGAATAATATCTTTTGCTTAGTATTTCGCAACTAGTTTGATTTTCCTGAAACCTTTTTTTTATATTATTATAATATAGTACGTCTGTTTATATGTAGTCTTTTTACTTTTCTTTACGTTTGTCGAAAATTTCTTTTAAACATTCTTGAATGATTTTAAGATAATTTTGAGATGTAAAACATGTTAAGAACCGGCTTAAAAATAGGTTGATGATAAAAGTTCCTTAATTTGCTAAGCTAGACGAGTACAATAAGATCCAAAAACATTTAAACAATAATTATAAATACGTCTATAAATTATATTAAAGTCCTCAGAATTTACGCTTTTATCTCACATTGTATTGAAATACGCAAAACAAATTTGAAGCCTTCCGACCTTGATTTATAATCGTTAGTGCTCATAAATTTTAGTCTAAAAGACACAAACACAAAGCATTTCCTTACTAACTTCATTCAACATTCAAGTATTTAAATGTATTCAAAATTTACAAAGTATACCAAGTTATCAAACAATACCGTGTTTGCAAAACGTGCCAGCAATTTGTAACTGTTAAGTGTGCTATTTCGTTTGAATAAGGCTATACGCTCGCTGAGACTGTTACTAAGGTAGGGCACAGCAGGAAATTTCCTGCTCAAAATATGGAGTAACCCGACTGGGATAGTACCTCGACCTTACAGAAGACCACAGCTAAATAATACTGTTTTCAAGCAGAATTTTGTTCCTGTTGTTTTTTTTATGTTAGTAAGTCGACAAACAAGCGTGCGGCTCACCTGATGGTAAGTGATTACCGTAGCCTATAGACGCCTGCAACACCAGAAGCGTCGCAAGCGCGTTGCCGACCCTATCCCCCCCCCCCTAGGAGCTCTGGTCACCTTACTCACCAACAGGAATACAATACTGCTTGAAAACAGTATTATTTAGCTGTGGTCTTCTGTAAGGTTGAGGTACTACCCCAGTCGGGCTGCTTCATATTTTGAGCAGGAAATTTCCTGCTGTGCCCTACCTCTGTTGAGGTGAGTAAGGATTTGGGGGTAGAGTCGGCAACGCGCTTACAAAGCTTCGGGTGTTGCAATAAGCTACCAGTAATCGCTTGCCATCAGGTGAACCGTATGCTTGTTTGCGACCTAGTTATATAAAAAAATGGTGGCAGAGCTCCTAATAAATTATCACTATATAAATTGATAAGTAGCTGTCTATACTATAAGAACCTAGTATGAGAAATAAATTTTGTAAACCTACTTTATTTTAAGTATTTGAAATAGACTGTATTGTGATGGGCACTGTTTCAAGAATAATTTGGCAGGCTATCGTTACAATCAAGGCCTTTTACGTATACGAAAAAGCATTAGTTTAGTTTTTAAATTTTCATTAACATTATAATTACCTTGGGGTTTAGCTTTTTAGGTTGTAGCTTTAGGGAAACCCTATACTAATTACTAAAAACTAAACATTGCAGTTATATATTATCAATAATTATATAATTCTATGTAAATTAACAAAAGCCTTTAAAGTTTTTGACACAAAAATATACATTTGATGTCATATATTTGTAATCATACTTCTAATATTAATCTACTAAAGTATGTATTGACATACAGATACGCTAATCATAGTATACTACGGTCATGCACTATATATTTTCATAACTACTCTGCTGGACTCAATCTACGGTTAACCTAATCCAAAGTTTCTGAAACATCCGATCAACGTCGAACTTCAGATTGAACTATGAAGACGGGTTAGTACACAACAGATATTATATGAAAGTGGCAATTAGTTAAATTCTCGAAGAGGCTATTTAATGTCACCAATATGTTGCTAAAGTTTTTATGGATATAAGATTAAGTGCGGTACTTTGACAACGCGTTATCGCAACGGTCACAGCACTGGTTTGTGGCTGTTGCGCTGGCGGTTGTGGGTTCAATCCCTGCACATGACAAACATTTGTATTGCCCATACAGATGTTTGCAGTGGTCTGGGTGTTTGTGCAGTCCTTGTGGGTCTCTACTACTCATAGTAGGGAAAATATCCGCCAACTCGCATTAGGGCAGCATGTTGGGTTGAACTCTGATCCTTCTCCTGTATGGGTGAAAAAGGCCTATTCCCAGCAGTGAGATATTACAGGCTGAAGTGCACGTTACTTTGATAATGCAACATCTTGACAATAACGGACGCGAAACGACGCGATCTAAAAAGATGGGATATGTCATATATAATATTTGACAATACGGGAATCAGTCCAACAACACTGTCCAACAACTCAATATTATAAACTTTAGATCACAAAATTATTTCAGTTACATCGAAAAGTAATACAATACGTAGGTACACGAAAAATTTGTCAAGTAAATACGCGTTATCAAAAATCACTCAAAAAGTATTAATTAGATCTCAATGAAATTTAAATAGTCTCATAACAAGCAACACCTTTCGATTAAAAAATCATCGAAATTTGGTCCATTTTTTGTTACACCAGGGGAAATCCCTTATATAATCCCTTAGATACCCACGGCCCGGGGGAGCAGTGGGTTGTGTCCGACTAGCACGGACCAAAACCTCTGGGGTGTTCCTTCGACACGCGTAGGCGGAATCACGGAGACGCGGTTGCATTTCCGCGATAAATCAATCCTCCCAGAGAAAAGTTCTCAGGTAACACAGTTCTTAGGTCTCAGGTTCACTCTGACTGAGAATCTACTCTATCTTTAAGTCGGTTAAAAATCTATATAATTAATTAAATCCATCAGCGTTGGATCTAACTTTCTTTGGCAGTCTTTGGACGGATAAAATCTAGTCTACTTTAAAAGACCACATAGAAAAGGAGTGTAAATTGCATGGTACATAAAAAGGTCAACGCTAAGAACCCGTATATCATAAAAGAATTTAAAAAACCGAGTACTTACCATATTGTTACATTGTTCCCTTAAATGATACGATTGTTGCAAGAAGATTTTTTTAATTTGTTCTTCGAACTTTTAAAATTGGCGCGTTCAAATAACCAAATTGGTTTGGTATATTAATTATAATGAAACAACTTTTCGGATTTTATAGCTGTTTATCAACAACGGTAAGACTCCCGTGACCATGGTTGCTGTAAAGTATCCGAAACTTCAGGCATTTAAAAGATTTAATAAACTGCGATAAATTCCGAAAAACTTATTTCGTTATAATTGGTATATTAATACTTTATTTTTTTGAGTTTTTTCAAACGGCATTAAAGCTTCCAAATACAGCTAAAAATTGATATATGTAAGTTCTGTGACATTTAATATTGCAATCAACCGCTTTTGTAATTAAATTTAAAATTAGAATAAGATTAATAAAAAAAAACTTTTTTTAAATGATGAATTGCATCCTACCGTTCTGGATCTGAGCATCAGCAAAGTCGTGTCCTTTGTAAAATATGTTAAATATAGTCTTCTAGTCTCGACAATACTCTACAAGAGCCACAATTCCTGAGATGAGGATAATTTAAGGGCTCACCTGTTTCCGCTTCCTTTTGTGTTTCTTGCTTAACAAATGCTAATGGCTTCACCCTTTAAAATTATACCAGTTAATTAATTATATAGTATTTTCTTAGAACTGTGCGATTCACCTTACTTAATTCTTTTGTGTATGTATTTTAATTTGATGACGCGTTGGCACAGCGGTCCTAACACTGGCTGTTGCGCTGTGTAGGAAATTTCCTGCTCAAAATATGGAGCGGCCCGATTGGGGCAGTACCTCGACCTTACAGAAGACCACAGCCAAATAATACTGTTTTCAAGCAGTATTGTGTTCCTGTTGGTGAGTAAGGTGACGAAAGCTCCTGGGGGGGGATTGGGGATAGGGTCGGCAACGCGCTTGCGATGCTTCTGGTGTTGCAGACGTCTATAAGCTACGGTCTTACCATCAGGTGAGCCGTACGCTTGTTTGCCGACCTACTTACATAAAAAAAAGTTAAAAATATTTTTCAAAACTTAAGATAGTGAAATAAAATTTACGATCTTATTATAATTTGTTAATTATTTTCTATATATTTTCGCATTTATTAAGTTTGTTTTTTGAGTATAATACATTCCTTTCATCAAAAAACACTAATTTGTGATAACCAATATGAGTGAAACCTTTTAATTTTAGGTATAAAATTAATATCCACATTCGATTACTGAATGACTTTGTAAGAACTTCTGTAGAAAATCAAATATTAATTTTTTATTTTTTTATTTCAAATATTATGTACACAGCAGAGTTTCGAGATATTCTGGTATGAAACAAGCAAGAATTTACTTATTTAATAATTTAATTAACTTACTTTTTTAACCGACTTAAAAAAGGAGAAGGTTACTCAATTCGACCGCATATACACATATATTTTTATGTATGTTTGTGGATAACTTCGTCGTTTATGAACCGATTTTGATAATTGTTTTTTTGTTGGAAAGGAGATATCCCAAGGGTGGTATACCATGATAAGAAAACCAGGATCTGATGATGGTATCCCAAAGAAATCGAGGAGAACCCTCGAAAATCGTTGTGATGACTAGTTCTTTTGTTAATTTTTTTCGTCTACTTATGTTGTATTACTTGTCGATGTAATTGAAGTCGGTTTTTTTCGTTTGCTAGCAAACGCAATTATTATAGTGTCTCACAACGACAGATATTGTTTTGAAGTGACGACGAATATAAAAATAAAATGTACGAGTATGTGCATCGCTTCTTTGGCACAACATTAAAGAATCTTTCCCTTTTTTCATCTTAAGGTTTTTCTAAAGTGTAAGCTTTATCAGAACATCGTCCAATTTCACAGAATCCCTGATCCTGTGGGATCCCTGAGGGGGTACGTCGCGATAATTCGATTACATCTACCCAGAGCGATTACCGAGACGCGTGAAAAAAGTTAATTTTAAAACGTCTACGTTTATACCTTTTTCATCTATAAGAGAAAGACGAGTAAAAAAACTACTGTTAAAGATGGTTCTACACATTATACAGATCGTCCCATAGATACTAGACGACTATTACTTTTACTCACGTCAAATACAATCTATATGAATTTCTGGATTTTTATACTACTGGATTTCTTGATGTTATTACATGGTAATTTGAATCTTAAACTATTTACAAACCAAATATTTGAATGTTTTCATGTAGCTTACCATGAACCAGGAGCTGATTTAAATCCATTTTTAGGCTCTCGTATTTTCTCTCTTGCGAGTCTCGCACAACTTAGTTTAGACTTGATAACTCTGATTTGACAATTATCGGTGCCAGAACGGATTTGAGCCTACGAAGACTAATATTTTTTTATATGGACCCTCCTCCAGATCTTAATAGCAAACAAACTATTAACAGAGGTACTTTAAAATCATGAGGAAGATAGCAAATGATATGGCCGGCATGATGGTAAGCCAGAACACGAATGTAACACCAAGAGGATCACAAGCGCGTTGCCGACTCTACTACAACCTCTTATATTATAATATGAATATATACGCTACAATAGTTTGACTATATTATATAATTATTATCTATACATCTTATCTATACAAATAAATAAAATTGAAGTGTCTGTTTATATTAGTCAAATAACCGCTTTTTACTAAATGCATAATTATCGATGTATACACGGTACATATACCAAAAAATATTTTTTACAATTTTTGTCTGTCGGTCTGTTTGTTTGTTCCGGCTTATCTCTGAAACGGCTGGACCGATTTTGACGGGACTATGTAATAAGGAGTAACTTAAGCTTCTTTTATTTTAGGATTTTTTATTTATTTTAAAACTGAAAACTGAACAATAACTTTTTTTTTAATTCCACGCGGACGAAGTCGCGGTCACAGCTAGTGTATATATTGCATACATTTACATTTTATTTGCATGTTACCTTCTTTTATAAGCAAAGGTATTGTGTTTTAGGAGATAACGTAACAAGTGATGTATTTCATAAATTCTACATTTTCATCACCCAGAAATGGGACGTTTTATAATATCACGGAGTTAGGGAGCTCTTCATGTAATTGTTAAAAGTTTTACTCTCTGTCGCGACAGGCGTTCCTTTGTTTTTTCCAATTTTATGGGAGTCCGTTTTTTTAAAGTAATTTGAGAGTTTTTCAATACGAAGACCCAAAAAAGTTATTTCCCATTTTTAATTAAACACTTTTTGCTTTATTTTATAATATTTTGTTCTTGATTTGTATAAAATTTCTTCTATGCAAACAAAGTAATAATTTTTTTATTATACCAAAATAACATTTTTAACAAGTTTTGTCTGTCTGTCTGTTGGTTCCGGCTAATCTCTGAAACAGCTAGGCCGATTTTAGCGGTTTTCGTAGCTACATTTCGTAGCGGTTAATAATCTCTCTTAACTCACAATTTTTAAGCCATTATCATTATCCACCAAAACGTTTTCTTTCACCTTTAAAAACGTTATCACATTATTTTTTCACCCTAACCTTACAAAAAATAAATTTTCAGGTTTATCTTACCTTATTCTACTTCAAACACAGATTTATACCTCTTCTAGACAACTTCCGGTGGCCTGAGCGGCTGGTAATGACGTCACTTCCGCCCTCTATTGCCCGCAATTTGCTTTAATAAATCAACTTGCATTGTTACAACGTACCTTGTTTATGAAACAATTTTCACGATAACGATATTTACGGAGATATTTATGACGAGCTATTTATAATACGCTTATGATTTTATGCGTAAAGCCGTTTTGAAGTACGTTTTGACCATTTTTTGCTTAGAGGTCCTCATCACTTTTAGATGGCAGGGTATAATATTCTATCCTATTAATCTGCGATGTGTATAGTTATAATTTATTAGGAGGTAGTTTGTTTCTACATTATCGCTTCAGCCTTTAATGTCCCACTGCTGGGAATAGGCTTCTTTCACATGTAAGAGAAGGATCAGAGCTTAGCACCACGCTGCTTCAATGCGGGTTGGCGGATTCCCTACTATGTGTAACGATCGTTATCAGGTGTACATGATAACAACCGGGACCGACGGCTTCACGTGCTCTCCGAGGCATGGTGGGGAGACCCACAAGGACTGCACAAACACCCAGACCACGGCAAACATCTGTATGGCCAATACAAAAGTTTGTCATGTATGGGGATCGAACCCGCAACCGCTAGCGTAACAGCCACAAACCAGTTGTGACCGCTCCGCAGCGCGTCGTTCTACATTATATAACACGTGGTTCAATAAGTCCTGAGACTAAGTACTAAAAAAAGGTCTTTTTTATAAAATTAATTTTTATTCATCAACATAGTCTCCTTCAAGAGCGATACAGTCCCTCCAACGCTTTTCTAACTTTTCTATCCCATGTGTGTAGAACGATTTGTCTTTGGCTTCAAAATAAGCCTCCGTTGCTGCGATAACTTCACTATTTGAGTCAAATTTCTTACCCTGAAGCATTTTTTGAGATCTGCAAACAGCCAGTAATCGCTGGGGGCCAAGTCTGGCGAATAAGGGGGATGAGGAAGCAATTCGAAGCCCAATTCATTAATTTTGGCCATAGTTCTCACGGACTTGTGACAAGGCGCGTTGTCCTGGTGAAACACCACTTTCTTTTTGTTCATGTGAGGCCGTTTATCCGCAATTTCGTACTTCAATCGCTCCAATAAGCAGATGTAATAGTCACTATTTATATTTTGCCCCTTTTCAAGGTAGTCGATAAAAATTATTCCATGCGCATCCCAAAATATAGACGCCATAACCTTACCGGCCGATTTCTGAGTCTTTGGACGCTTCGGGCGGCTTTCACCAGCCGCTCTCCACTCCGCTGCCTGCCGATTGGATTCCGGAGTGAAATTGTATATCCAGGTTTCATCCATTGTTACATACCGAAGTAAAAAATCCTTTTTATTATGATTCATCAGCGCCAAACATCGCTCTGAATCATTGATACGTTGTTCCTTTTGATCTGTTGTAAGCAAACGCGGCACCCACTTAGAAAAAAGCTTTTTCATGGCCAAATTTTTATGTAAAATAGTGAAAACACTACCAGCTGAAATCTTCAGTATCTCGGCTATCTCTCGCACTTTTACCTTCCGATCTTCCAATACGATTTTAAGGACTTGGTTAATATTTTGTTGAGTCACTGCTTCATTTGGATGACCTGAGCGTTCCCCATCATTGGTGTCCATGCGACCGCGTTTGAAGTCGGCATACCACCGACAAATGGTTGCTTTAGAGGGAGCTGATCCTGCATAACATTTTGTAAGCCATTGCTGTGCTTCAACGGTATTTTTTCCCATTAAAAACAATGTTTTATCAACACGCGAAACTCGTTTTTTTCCATTGTATCGAAATTACAACCGTAGCGTCACATAAATGTTTCAAAATCAATAATTTTATTGTTCCATTTTTAAAAATTTGACACATTCTTGTATTGATAGCCAGTACTTTTTAAAAATCAAAAGAGTTTTTAATATATGCGCCATTTCCAGGTTAGTCTCGGGACTTATTGAACGATCTAGTAACTATACAAAAAATATAGGTTTTGTTTTCTTATATTTTATAGTGTTGTTTTAAGTTTATAGTTTATTAATTTTGTTGTTAGTATTTACACACTGTTTTATTATAATTATGTTTTAGTAAAAGTAACTGTATTTGTTAAAATCTGAATTTCTGGATTGGGGAGGAAAAAATGTCATAAGGAAACAAAAGTTTCTATATTAATAAAGCGCTGTAAGCACTTTCATTTTGTTATCGTGTGATATATTTCATCGTTGTATTTTTGCAACTTTTTGTTTTTCGTTTACAATCAATTTCACTTACAAGTTTGTTAAATCTGAGAGTTCGAACAGTTAGATTAAGTTTATAAAGTTGCTATGAAATAAGTGTATTAGCAAATAAATTATGTGGAAATATTATTTTTATTTTAAAACGAAAAGACGAATCAGTGGTGATTGATAGAGATGAAAATACATAAGTATTAATTATTTAACTTGGTCAAGTTTCGCTGGTAAATTGTTTCCTCCAGATCCAAAATTTTTGAAGCTGTCAGTGTAGATCAAAATAAGGAATGGCGAAAATTTTTCAAAAAGGATAAAAACTCATAGCCTCTAACATCCTCGCATTATATATATATTTTATAAATCCCAAGCAGCGAGAAGAGGTTTAACCGTAATTAAACGTTAGGAGTGTAAAAGTCAATTTATTATCCACGTTGACATTTTATCCGAGATCCAACTTCAACCTGGATATATATAGCCGATTCAGCCTGTAATATGCAATTGCTGGGCATAGGTCTCCTTCTTCATCTAGGAGGAGAATGGGAGCCTAATGCACAGCGCTACTCCATTGCGAGTTGGTGGATATTTCCCTACTATGAGTAACGATCGCTATCAGGTGTATGTTATGATAAAAACCAGGACAGGTTGCTTAACGTGCTCTCCGATGCATGGTGGACAGACCCACAAGGACTAACATCCAAACCGCAAAGAAATATTTTATAAATTTGTCATTTTTATTACTATTATAGTCTTTAACTTTATTTAAAATTAAACAACATTTTTACTCTTTTACTCTTTATTCACACATTTCAAATAATTGTTACTGTGTTCCAATTCAAAATAAACAAAATTAATATTTGGATCCATTTTGTTATTATTGTAGGCCAATTTTTTATTATCTCGATTTGTTATAACAATATTTTCCAAAGTCTGGCTGAAAATAAGGTTTGAAGATAAAAACTTTGAAAAGAATACGGCTTAAATAAAGGTGAGTGCCGTAACCTCTAGAATAAATGTTCGTTATCGAGTAAGTTAAAAATAGTGAAATAAATTTCGTAGAGAGAGTAATATGTAAGCCTTCTTTTTAACCGACTTCCAAAAAAGGAGGAGGTTCTCAATTCGACACGTATGTTTTTTTTTATGTATGTTAGCTCAGAACTTTTGACTGGGTGGACCGATTTCGATCAATTTTGTTTTAATTGAAAGGTGTTGCGTGTCATGTGGTCCCATTTTAATTTAATTGAGATCTGACAAGTACTTTTAGAGTTATATCTAATAATGCGTATTTACGTGACTACTTTTTCGTCGACCTACGTTATATTATACCGCATAACTTTTTACTCGGTGTACCGATTTCGATGATTCTTACTTTAATCGAAAGCTAATACTTGTCTTGTAGTTTTGTTTAAATTAGATCGAAAAATGATTACAACTTTTTGAGTAATCTTTAGTAGGGCGTATTTACTTGACTATTTTTTCGACTTATTACGTTGTATTACTTGTCGATGTAATTGAAGTCGGTTTTTTTTCGTTTGCGAGCAAACACAATTATATCTTACAACATTTGAGACCTAAGTTGAAGGTCGCAATAATGTCGCCAGTTCTATGTTTATCAAATCTTTATGTATGTATTTTTCGATCTTTGAGCGTAACATATATATATATATATATATATATATATATATATATAATCTGAATCTCGACATCGGCTCCAACGATTTTCGTGAAATTTAGTATACAGGGGATTTCGGGGGCGAAAAATTGATCTAGCTAGGATTCATTTTTAGAAAATGTCGTTTTATTCCTATTTTAGGCACTGAAAAAAATGGCTAAAATATCGTTAGAATAGGAAGGTTAATTTCGCAGTTGTCATTAATGCTATAATAGCTCAGGTGGGAAATCGGACGAGCGAGATTGACCGAGAACACCATGGTTCAAATTTCAGTCGATTGATTCTTTTCTCTTTTTTTTAAATTTGACTCGTGATTTTTTATTTAAATAAAAATAAAATATAAAAATAAGACAAAAGAAAAAAATAAATAAAATAAAAATACCGAGCTAGGCTCGGTCACCCAGGTACTGTAACATTATAAGTACATAATAATCTGCTGACACTTTTACGTGACGTAATATAATGTTTACCTACTGCGAAAAATTGTGATCGTTATAGGACTAGCTACAGTTGTTAGTACAGTTTTTGTATATTTTGTTTTATTATCACGATAAATAAAATAAATGGAATGATTTATATTTATACATATGAAATTATTTATATATACCTACAAGCCTTAAAATTTACGTTGTACCTTAATTAATTTATAAAATAGAATATCAGAGTGACTAAACAACACTTTAACCTCAATCCTAGAAATAGAAATATTGATTGAGTAAAATCCCTACCTCTACCAATACCAATATTTGTCTATACTTAGGAGCTATCGCAAATTAAATTGACATTAATTGTATTACAAACAAAGCGTTAACGATATAAGAATTAATATTCTAACTTTAAATAAATAAGGTTTATTTTTTATGCAAAACAATAAACTAATACGACATTTTCAATCTTTACGTACTGCCTCATAAACTTTCTTTTAAATTCGTCTTTATTATATAGGTTTAAGATTTAAATTAGAATAAAAGAGAATCGTGTGTTACAGAGAATCATCTGAAAGAGATATAAACAACGCGTTCAAATACCGACTCTTGGCATCCTGGCCTTTTTATGGCGTGTCGGAAATAAAGCCTGAAGAAATTTCCATGCCGATGATATTGATTGTGGTACAAGTATGAAAATGTGAATCAATAATAATAAATAAATAAATAAATAAATAAATAAATATATTCGGCACACACGATTGACAGGTAGGTTAATCTTAATGCCTATTTTTACACGCTTTTTATTATTAGTTTCACCTGACTCCTTTCGACTTCACTTTGAAACACTTCAAACGTTCAGATTTAATTTAAAATACATACGTAGACTTATCGAGGGCCGTTGACAATACACTAATTTGATAAGATAATTCTTTTTTAGTTCGATTTATTTATAACAGGGTGTATTTTTTTATATTTATTATTATTAGATAAATGTTTTTCAAAAAAAGTAATAGCCCAAGAGCCTATGAGGGCCAGACCTTCAACATTTTATAAAATCTGAAAGTTTCTCAGCACATGCTCCCAACACAGGCAGAAGCAATGCCCAAATATGAAGTTAAACTTATAGTTGCGTTGGCAGATACCAGCTTACCAGTCGGTTGTCCTTGTTTCAGTATATATATATATATATATATATATATATTTCATATCGTGTCAAGGTTAGTTTGCAAATACTACAATAGATAAAAGTATTAATTATTACGACAAATAATTTTTACCACATAAAAAACACAAATAAAGATTAATATTAGGCAAAGAAAATCAATATTACATTTTAAAAAAATAACATCTATTTTAAATATTTATTATACTTACGTAACACATAATATTTAGAAAATGAATTTTATACAGAAAATAGGTTAACAACAAAACATGTCAAGGTTACAGTTGGTTTAAATGCCAAAATAGGCGATATAATGTGAGCCAATTTGGCAGAATCAAAAATGGATTTAGTGCTTGCTTTCATAACTTCGATGTGGTTAAAACATTAATTGTTTTAAATTTTCTCATCTGTAATCTTTAATAATGTGGGTAACTTAAAATTTTGTAAATATAGTAAGTGTTGGAGTACGTGTGCGCCTGACGTTCGCGCGTGAACCGCCGGCTCCTGATCTAGCTCGCGGGGCGCGGGCGACGGGAGGCGGCGGGGCGCACCGACGACGGCGCGAGCGCAGCGGCGACGCATTGGATCTTTACTCACGACGCCGAGCCGTCATTACTTACTAAATTTTTATTTATCGCGACGCCAAGCCGTCCATATTTTTTGTAACTTTTATTATATTATACTAATATATACAATAAGAAGAAATACAGTCCATCATTTACCAGCATCGGGTTTCCAGTTTCCCCTATCCACATCGGCACAGGGCACTGGCCCCAACATATGGTTCTTCGATCCGCATATCTACATCGATACGGATACGTCAAAGGTCGAGCGAAAGTCACCGCCTTGCATTGTTCCTGTTCAAGTTGTTTCGCCGGAGTGAACATTGCTGCACTTATAGCTGACATTCCCGGACAAGAAGCAATTCATTAGTCGGCAGGAATACATCAGGTCTTGGATACGACAGAAGCTGCGATCATCATACGCAAAGGATACGTGAGATCGTTCCATAATCCTATTTTCATCCTATCATTCATCAATCATTATCTTTTCATTTTCCATTCAATTCATACAATTTTGAAATTTATTTCATCTCATTGTTTCGTAGTTTTAGATTCGTTAGATCATCATAATCAGTAACAAGAGTATTCATCCAATATCATTCTATTGAAATAAGATTCAATCATAATATTTTTACGTAAATATTTTTATATTTTTAAATTTCCATAAATTTAACATCTACCTACGTAAATTAATCGTCCGCTTTTTACAATCATTATCATTAATATTCATTAAATAATAGCTCAAATCATCATTTTCATTCGTTGTAGCTCGCATTCAATTTGATTTTTTAACAAAATTGCAAATTTATAATTTTTTCATTACAGGTCGGTACTTCAAAAATAAAAGTGCACAACATTATATTATTGTAGATACAATATTAAGCGCGTGATTATTATTTTGTAATAGCGATTGCTTATTTTATTTTATTTCTTCATCTTTTGATATCTTTTTTTTTACTTTTTTAGCAAATTGCTTTTAGATTTTAATGAATTGAAGTTACAAATTTGTTTCTTGCTTAATAAAAGTTTAAACGTTACTTGCTTCTTGCTTACAAAAGCAATAATTACAAATAAAATAATAACTTTAAATTAATTATTGCAAATATATCTTTTTTATAATATCTTTTTTTTTACTCATTTGTTAATAAATTATAATACCTGAAAATATTTGATAATTTATTTTATTGAGAATTTTTAATATTTAAAATTTTAACAGAAGTTAACAATGAGTGAAAAACAAATGAAACATTTAATTAAGAAGCGAGCCATAATTAAGGGAAAGCTTACTGGCTTTAGTAGTTATTTAAAATCGCTTCCAAATAGCAAACAAACTGATGAATTACAAACACAGATTGAACTTCAATTGCGTTTGGATAAAATTGAGAGCTTATACGATGATTTCGATGCTTTTCAGAGTGAGCTGGATGAGTTGTCGGATATGCCTGAGGACGAGGCAAAGGAGCGCGAGGCCTTCTATTCCCAGTACTACTCTCTCGTGTCTGCCGGGCGTGCCTTGATCCAGAGTCATAATAAGCCGTCGCTCCCTTCGCAGGATACTTTGTCACCGGTTTGTTCTGAAGCACATTCACACAGACGTAAGGTTGTTGAATTACCTAAGATAGACTTGCCACATTTTAACGGTGAATATCAGTACTGGCTTGGCTTTAGGGATACGTTTAATTCTTTAATTCACTCAGACAATACTCTTGACAATGTAAATAAATTTAATTACCTACGGGCTTCTTTAAAGGGTAATGCGGCTTTGATTATATCGGGTTTAGATTTTTGCGCCGACAACTATGAGGTTGCATGGAAAACTCTATGCGAACGATATGACAACAAATGTCTTCTAGAAAATCACCATTTGAATTCTTTGTTCAAAATAGGATCCATACAAAAGGAATCTAGTGTAGGCTTGCGCAACTTGATCGACACAATAAATAAAAATTTAAGAGCATTATCTAACTTAGGCCAGCCAGTTCAATACTGGGATACATTAATCATTTATATGATGTCTTCTAAATTGGACAATGTCACAAATAGGGAATGGGAATTCCATAGGAACAACTATAAGGATCCCCCCACATTGGAAAATTTTACTAAATTTCTTTCTAACAAAGCAGACCTTTTAGAAACTTTAGATACAGCAAAGATGGATAGTCATAAACCAGATGTCAGTTTTAACAAATCCAAAAGTTTTGCAATTTTACCGAATAAGTCATTATCATGCCCCCTTTGTGAAAAAAGTCACGTACTGTTTCAATGCGAATCATTTAGGATGTTACCGGTTGAGATAAGAGTTCAAAGGGCGAAGGAATATGGAGTTTGCTTGAATTGCCTACGTTTCGGTCATTCTGAAAACAAGTGCAAGTTCCCTCATTGTAAATACTGTGTCAAAAAACACAACACCTTGTTGCATTCAGACGAGCCACCTTTACAGAACGTGGCACTTTCAGCTAATGAACTTCATTCTAGCCCTCATCAATCTTCTACTGTTCTGCTTTCAACAGCTTTGGTCAAGGTCCTCGATGCCAATGGACAACCGCATGTGGCTAGAGTCTTGCTTGATAATGGAAGCACCAATAATTTTATAACTGTGAATTTCGCTGGTAAGTTAAAACTTAATACTACTTCAACTGAAACTAAGGTGTCTGGTATCAACAACCAACTTCTCAATAGTTCACAGTCATGCTCTCTTACATTAGAGTCTTACGTTGGTGACTATAGGGTAGGCATTGATTGTATAGTTTTACCTAACATCACGACGCTTCTTCCTCCTACCAATGTTAATTTAAATAATATACAAATACCAACAGGGATTACTCTGGCAGATCCTTCATTCCATATTCCATCTACTATCGACATATTAGTAGGTGCAGAAACGTTTTGGAATGTCATTGGAACAAATCGAATAAATTTGGGGAATAATAAACCCACTCTCTTTGAAACAAGACTCGGTTGGATTGTCTCTGGTACTATCTTAAACAAAAATTGTGATGATAAACAATACCACAAATGTTTGTTTAGCAATATTTCTTCTAAAAGTAATCATTTTCCGAAAGAACTTGCATATGAGAAACGTTTTATAAAGACTACAAAACGTAAAATAGACGGACGACTTACTGCTTCGCCAAATCTTAAGGAATCATCCATGACCTTGGGAGATTCTTATGGTCTTGCTGAACACAGATCTTTGGAACGTCGATTAAAACGAGATACCAGAAGACTTTTTCAATCAGAAATGGCGCTATATTCCTTCCAAGGACAATTGAGCAGATTCGGCTTCACTAGGTTTAAGAGCAGATACGCATGCTGAACTTCGTTTATGTTAGTCAAGGTTTTATTTTCTTTAAAAATTAGTCGATGTTGTACAAACATGAAATACAATTTTCCGACTTATAGTAAACAGTACTTACACAGTGTAAATGCTTACACGTTATTTAAGATAATAGTTTATTTACAAACTTAATTACTAGATTTTAATATATATATATTTTTAAATAACATATTATTTTACTTATATTTTAAAATACCCCAGCCCATAATGATAGAAAATCACAAGCGAATATGCTGTTAGCATGTAAAATCTTACATTTGTGTGTTTGTGTGTTTGGCAACAAGGGGTTTGCACTTGGAGCTTGTTTCGCACCTGACGAAGGAAGCTTTCATAGCAACATTAATTTAATTTACGTTCTGAACTGCATTTATCAGTTACATTTATTACAAGCGGCTCTCACCGGCAGACATGACTGAGGGAGGTATACATTTTATGTTTATTATAGCTAATGTTCTTTTGTCGCTGATTTGGGGGAGTTTGCTTTTAATCCATAGAACATAATTGACAACGCGTTTTAATACTTACGTTTTAAACTACGAAACAATGAATGTTTCATAAATTAATTCAAGCAGATTTTTAAGGTCCCGTCCGCTTCCTCCCTTGTCCAACGATCCTTCTGATCTCTGTCCTTTGACACTTTCTCATCTCCTTATTGGACGATCTCTCTTGTTTGTATCGCAGTTTCAGATCACTGTCACCAAAATTTCATCTCTTCGCAGACATTCTGACCAGGAAGGGCGTAATCAGACGGGCCTTCAACATGATATGTCCCCTGCCGACTGTAAATATTGAAGACGACTCTTCAACGCGGGGAGTATGTTGGAGTACGTGTGCGCCTGACGTTCGCGCGTGAACCGCCGGCTCCTGATCTAGCTCGCGGGGCGCGGGCGACGGGAGGCGGCGGGGCGCACCGACGACGGCGCGAGCGCAGCGGCGACGCATTGGATCTTTACTCACGACGCCGAGCCGTCATTACTTACTAAATTTTTATTTATCGCGACGCCAAGCCGTCCATATTTTTTGTAACTTTTATTATATTATACTAATATATACAATAAGAAGAAATACAGTCCATCATTTACCAGCATCGGGTTTCCAGTTTCCCCTATCCACATCGGCACAGGGCACTGGCCCCAACAGTAAGTAAGCACTTTATCTATTTTATCAAGTTCTTCTACTTCTTATACTGTAGTATATCTGCTAGTTTTAAAATTTAGTAATTGTTTTTATAACTTAGGCGTGCGAAATAATAAAAAATAGAAAATAGAAAAAAGGGGAAAATTTCGGTTCTTTGTAAGAATTGTTTTCAAAATTATAAAACCGTTTTAATAAATTATTTTCTGGTAACAAACCTATTGTGATTAGATATTACATTTTTGTCAAATAACTACGATCTATTTACTCGTATAATTATGTCAGGATGAGGTCAAACAGTGTAAAGTCTTACCCAGAGAAACTCAATTTAGGATGTGTGTGTTTGTAAGCATGCGAGCCTATGTTGGTTTGTGTGTGTGTGTGTGTGTGTGTGTGTGTGGATAGGTGTGTGTGTGTGGGTAGGTGTGGGTGAGTTACAGTTTAATGAATTACCTGTATAATACATGTATGTGGTTAGCAAAAATAATGAAACAAGTTCTCTTTTAACTTGTACCAATGAATCTGAAGCATTGGTATCTAAATCACAATATTTCCTTATCTATGCAAATAAGTGATTGTTTACAGAACTCTGAATGTCGGAGAAGGAGTTCGTACCTGTAGTCATTGATTAGTCGGATTTATGTCGCTATTTGTTTCTATAGTTGTATATATAGACTTCAGTACGGTTTCACTCGCTTTTACCTTGAATGCTTATCTTCATATAACTTGAGTGAATAACAAGCGTACGGCTCACTTGATGGTCAGCGATTACCGTGGTCTACAGACGCCTGCAACATCAGAAGCATTACAAACTCATTGTTGACCCTTTTTATTTATTTAAACGTGTATACAGGAAAATTATTTTTGACATTACTCTAACTCTACCAGTAAGAGTCAAAACTAACACTAGTATAAATCATTTTATATATACTCAAAAGTACAGACGTGGTCAAACAGTTATATAAATATGTTTCGAGAAGTTACTTCGTCGAAAGTAATGTCTTTTTATAATAGTTTATTTTTAAAGTTGTCGAGATTGGATACTGAAATCGGTTAGAATATTACGAAACTTTCTTTTAGATGTTTTAAAGTTATTTTATTTTAACCGACTTCAAAGAAGGAGTAGGTTCTCGATTCGATTGTATTTTTTTTTAATTTTTACCTAAGTTTTCTTCAAGATTCTTAGGAAATACTAAACTTGTTTTTGGATATGTAATTTAAGATGAATAGATACTGTATATAAAATTTGATGCGTTGAAAATGTTATCAATATTATTTTTATTTTTTCCATATATGTACCTACCTAAACTTTGGAAATAATCATCAAATCTGAAATTTTATTTCACTCAATATGTATTGTATTTATTGCATATAATTATAATATGTATATCTTTATCCATTCACGGTCACGTCTATATATGTACCAGATTCTACTATAATCAGCTTAGTGCTTTAAGCGTGAATCTACTCTCAGATCTCATATTCATAATATTTAAAAAAAAGGTTCATAATAATGTAAGAAAGCAACAAAGTGAGATACTAGTTCACAGATAAAGTACATCAAGTACAATTTTTATTGCGGATAGTCAAAATGAATCCAATATCAATAAAAGTACAAACGTATAAACAATTTTTAAAGCCTTCAAATCCATTGTAGACATAATGGTGTCAGTAAGAACGTTAGGAAGTGTGTCGGGGTTTCAGTGCACAGATATTTGGCAAAAGAAACCATTGACACATTTTATGTTATAATGAAAAGACATTTGGATCTGTGCCTAATTTTATTAGCAGAGGCTTTCACGGTCGAAAATAGAGTTGACAATTCGTGATACTCTCTGAAAGCGATACATATGATTTTCTGTTGGCGGTATGTATCACTAGATATGTTTTACATACAAGTACTGTAAATTAATTTGAGTTGACTATAATTATTTTCTTTGTGTATTTGAATGTGTCTTAAATTAAAAAAAAAAGTTAAAGAAAAAAAAGTGTTGCTTAATTGTGACCAAAAATATGGAACACAAGATAGCATATGATTGATGCTCTGCAGTTCTGTTTTTAACTAATTTTAAATTAAATGGACTGTCTATAAAAGTAAAAACTTGATAAATAAATTAAATTTTACTTACGTAAAAAAAGCAATAAAACGTATAGTATAACTTAAAAAGTAAGCGAATAGTAGTGACCTCAGATAGACCAGACTCAGATGACCTTAGATATTGAAGCCAAAATTGCCACCCAAGGGGTATGAACTTTATAAAATAGAAACTAAGTAACTTTTTTTTTCTACATTTTTGTTTATGACATTAAACATAAATATTTGTTAAATTCTTCTTGCTAATTGTAAATAATGTATAATAAAATCTTATTCAAATTCGTTGTTGTAATCTACGTTGATATAAAATCTCCGTTGTTATTAAGATATTGAATTCCTCTATTACGTCTTGAATCTCATAATCTCTCAGGAAACTTGATAGATTTAATCCCATTTCTTAAAAAGATAAACCTTATAGTATCTTCTCTTAATCTCTGTTTCCTCATTACTGGACTATCTTGTTACGTGTCTTCGTCACTTTTTTTACTTTTTTTTATTTTACAAATGTCAATTTCAATTTTCAATATCATATGCATGCAGACAATCTAACTTTACTCATCCTCAAATTTAGGCAAACGGTAATTAAAATTAATAGAATATTTTTTTAGTACTCTCAGAAAAATACTATTATTTTATGCTTGTTATCTAAACTTTCCATGTAACAAAAGTCTTATTATGTTTTACATATTCCAATCCGCATGCATAGCTCTTTTGATTCGAAACCAAATATTCGAAATACCTATATCATCATAGAGCTACGGGGGTTTAAAAGTATTGGTACGCCATCTTTGAAATTTTATTGCTACCTACACGAATAACGGCAAGTTGGATTAAAAACGATCGTTCCAATCAAAAATTCATGAGATTTTTTTCTCAATCGTTTTCACATACACACTAATTACTGACTAGGCGACTAAAAACAAATAAATTAAAAAAAAAAACTGACAAAAAACTAAAAAGGTTCATTAATTAATCCAAGATTACAAAAGAATCGTAAATTCTTTGTAACACAGTCTGTGTAAAGACGGAATTACAAGTAAGTAAATAAATCACAATTCTTAACATTTTCGGAGCGAAACGTGGATTTGTCCTACCCTTGTCATTCCTTTAACGCAACGATTAATTACAAACATGTTCTGTATAAATATGTGCCTTATATACAATATAAATGGTCCCTATACGATGTAATGTATACCCGCATATTAAATAAAAATATAGAGAATAAAAAAAATATGTAGACTTAGAATAATTTAATTAGACTTAACTGAGGCAGGGCAAAGCAGCAAATATCCTACTCAAAATCTGGAGCAGCCTGACTAGGAAAGAACCTCGAACGGAACGGAAAGATCACGGCTATATAATACTGATTTCAAGCAGTGTTGTGTTCCTGTGGTAAATAAGGTGATCAGAGCTCCTGTTGGATTGGGGGTCGGCTTGGCAACGACTTTGCGATGCTTCTGGTGCTTCCATCCGGTGAGCCGTACGATAGTTTTCCGTACGCTACTTGTATAAAAAATATAGTCGGGCAAAAAGAGCCTTGCTTATTGTTAGTCTAGGCATTAATTATTTATTATTGAGTAATATTGAATATAGGCGCCAACCCGCATTGGAGCAGCGTAGTGGATTAAGCTCCGATCTTTCTCCTACATAGAGAAGAGGCCTATGCCCAACAGTGGGATATTACAGGCTGAATCGTGATCGCGAATCGTGAATATAGGCGGCAAAACGATTCTATACTATTTGATAAAAGAGTGTATCAGTTGAACCTTATAACTAGCGCAAGTCTCTTCCTCTCTAATCCATCTCTGTTCAGTTCAGCCTATTGCAGTCCACTGCTCTCCATCTCTGCATTGGTATGACGATTTCAAACCTGTATCTTTAGGGCCGATCTTGGGGTTAAAATAAATTTAATGAAAATGAGATAAGTTTAAATTAAATTATATTTTAATCGTGGTAAATATACTTTTGTAAAATGACGTTTCAAAAGTGCTTTAGGTGCCTACTTGAAAAGTGTATTTTTATAGTTTTATGGTATTGTATATCGAACACTTTATTAGGCTTATACCTCCCAAGAGGTTTAAGTTTATTACCTTAGTTAAAATCTAAATGACGTTTACAATAGGTAAATGTAATGACGTCGAATCCCTAAGAGGGTCATAGAGGATGAGTAATTTGACCAATCTAAAATTTATACTCGTGTCTCACTAGATCGTAATAATCGTATCGATCGATCGTAATGGTTTCCTAACACAAATGATTAAAATATCAATCTCATGTATAAAAATGTCGTGTCAAAATGTTTGTTACCGAACTCTTGCAAAATGGCTTGACTGATTTTCATGGTTTTTTTTTGTATAATTGATTGGTCTAAGAATAAGTAGGCTATTTTTATATCTTCATAAGGAGTAATGACGATGGTGACCCTATCCATATGACAGAACAAAGTTTGCTGGATCGTAATCTATATGAATAAAAATCAACATCAAAATCAAAATCAAAAATAACTTTATTCAAATGGGGTTCAAAAGCATTTTCGAATTTCGAATCATCATTTTACAAATTAAATTTTTTAATTGATTATTGTTTTTAAAAGTGAAGCTATTGCTATTAGATTCGAATAATTTCCGAATGATTAAGAGGATTGAGGGTTAAGGTTTCTGTAAAAGAAAATTAAAAAACATAAGGATAATATATTAATAAAAAAGGTGATAGGTAATTGATATTTTATTGAAAAGTGTTCCAAACTCTGTTATATTTTAGGAACTTGTTCTCATGAAAATGTGTTTTTATTTTTTAAAAATATTCAAGAAATACGATAACAGAGTTTTAGTAACGTTTTTTATTAAAATATTTTATTTTTAGAATACTATCTGTGAAGCCCTGAGTTAATAAAAATTTGAAACTAAGATAATTTTTATTTTATTAAATATAAGCAAACTATAACATTCTTTATTTTTAGTAATCATTTTAGAATGAAAATAATGTGTGCTTGGATAAAACTAAAATATATAAAGATATTTGCCGGTATTATTTTTATTCTAAAGAAGTCAGATATCACTATAGTTTCAAACCCTCTCCTTTACCAGAGTATAGGATTTATATTTTATATTTATGCTTAGAAATTTCCACGTAGGTTACAAACAGTCTATGTATGAAAGTATTTTGAATATGTATTTTTATATATAACATTATATTTAAAAGTTTTGGATTAATTACCGAGTACTTAACACGTTAAATTGATTGCACAATAATGGTTCAGAGTGCCTTTAAATCTATACTAATATAAAAGCTGAAGAGTTTGTTTGTTTGGTTGTCTGTTTGTTTGTTTGTTTGAACGCGGTAATCTCTGGAACTACTGGGCCGATTTGAAAAATTCTTTCAGTGTTAGATAGCCCATTTATCGAGGAAGGCTATAGGCTATGCATCATCACGCTAAGACCATTAGGAGCGGAGTCCACGCCGACGAAGTCGCGCGCAGAAGCTAGTGTTTGAATAAAATATACCTGGAAATACATTTCTAGGTCTATTAAAGTGTTATAATCCTCATTTATCAATGTTCGTAACCAAATGCTTGTATACAATAGTGATGAAAACGGCGCACAATCGCAATGAAATTGAATCTGTCGACTGCAAGTCCACTTGGCAGATTTACGTACAGCTTATTCGAGAAATACCGCCTAGATACGAACCATCGCAGCGGAATACTCAGTTATAATGGATGTATAATTTTGTGAATAACAATGTGTTCAAAGAAAATGGAATGTCTTGAAATTTATTAACTTACATTAAGAAAGAAAAAATACGATTTGTACAAGAAGAGCCATGTATGGTTTAACAATGTATTTTTTTAATTAGCAAATTTTCGTATGAACCTAACAGTTTTTTTTTTTGCAACTGTGCAATATGCTACATAGTTATCTTTGTTGTATGTTTGCATGGTAACATTAATTAGGTATGAATAATAAAAATTTTACCTTCAAAACCGTGCAAGTATTGTGATAGTATTTAATACATTCGTAAACCTAAATTTGTGTGGGTTGCGTACTTTGGATTATACAATCATCAATCCTAATGCAATAGTACTATAATTGTTTGATTATAATGCAATAGTACTATTGTTTGATTATAACTCTAAATATATAACTTAATCCTTGGATAGTAGCAGAATAATTATTATATTAGGTGACCTGTTACATACATTTTTATATAAGGTACTTTTCTATGCCTTGATATGTTTTTTTTGATTGTGTAAGTAATTTTCAAATCAAAACAGCAAACCATAATTAATAAGTTAAAAAAAAAACTATTTCTACTTTAATTCAAAAATGGCTTAAATACTTTTAAAGAACATTATTTAACGTTGTGTCCATTGCTTATAAGTATTTTTAACGGTTTTCAGGAACGGAGGTTTGATTGGCACCTCACGTTCACGTTCCTGAGAACCGTTAAAAATACTTTTAAAGAACTTTTCAAATCGTTATGTTACATATTATAATTATATTGGTCTTTAGTAAATAAATTATAGTTTAATGTGAAGGTACCACGGATTTGTAATATAGATTATTTTGAGAAAAATCGGTAATAAGCTCAGCAGTTTATGTTATCAAAACAACAAGACAAAAACCTGTCAAATTCGTTTCATTAAACAAAAATAATCTCCACCTTTACTATAATTATATTATTAGATATAGAATATTATCACCGCCATTTCTCCGTCCATCATTTGTGTTACTTAGCACTTTAGAGTGATAATTGTTCTCTCTCCAAGGATCTGTCACGTTAACCCCAAAACAATTAAAGTCCCTTAACGTTCATAGTGCCCGTAGATAACTTAACAATACTAAATCAATCAACTTAAGTCTTATCAGGTTTAATTTACAGAATCTGTCTTATATTTAAATAAAATAAATTTAATATAAAAAATATTACTAAAATTCTTATATTTTTGTAAACTAAAGAAGTTTTACTTCAGTCGTAATATGGTCTAATCTATAGCATACTCGTTTTTTTTTTACTAATCTCGCAATATCTATACTAATATATAAAGCTGAAGAGTTTGTTTGATTGTTTGTTTGTTTGTTTGTTTGTTTGTTTGTTTGTTTGAACGCGGTAATCTCTGGTTCTACTGGGCCGATTTGAAAAATTCTTTCAGTGTTAGATAGCCTATTTATCGAGGAAGGCTATAGGCTATGTAACATCACCCTAAGACCAATAGGAGCGGAGTCCACGCCGACGAAGTCGCGCGCAGAAGCTAGTATTATATATATCAAAAAAGTTTCTAAAGTGACCATTATTTTGTTGTATAAATGCATTTCATACGTAATGGACTCTATTGAAAAAATATTAATTGCACTCTACAGTTGATGATAATAGTTAACCGCAGTGAATTAATTGATTTGCTGCAAGGGATTTCTATGCCCTTAGTAACAGAACCAGAAGATATAATAGCTCAAACTTCATAGAATCTCTCTCAACCCTGTTTTGAATGAATATGATTTTAATAATATTATTATTAAAGAATGTTTTTTTTTTTAAATTATTATGATTTATCGCAAATTTTTTTTATTATTATTTTAGACAAATATTTTTGAAAAATCTGACGTACTACTATTTTTTTATTATCAAAACTAGGTGTGCCCACGACTTCGTCCGCGTAGAATAGTGACCTTGGACAGCATTTTTTGGATATATCTTTTGTTTTATTTTAGATTATAAACACCGTGTTTTGGGTATTTACATGTTCAATGTGCTTCTTTCAATTGAAATAACTTTTTTATTTATGAACCGATTGACATGAAGCAAATACTAAAAGTTAAGGGAAGCTTACCACAATACGTATACAATGTGTATAGTGATGACCACATCTAAATCGGATAAACCGTTCCAGAGAGTAGCGTGCACAAACGCTCAGACAAACAGACAAAAATTCTAACAACCATTGTTTTGGGTACTATTTGCGTTGATAAAGGTCCCAATAATATTTTATTTTCATATATTTTCCATGTACAAACAGCGATCCGTTACATTTCCATTATATGTATTGATAAGGTGAGAGCTAAATCTAATATGATAAAAAATAATCACCCGCTATAAATAAATTTTGACTATTTTAGTATCATCTGAAATGGCCTGGTTAGGTGAGGATAACAATATAGCAGTATAATCAATATCAGTGACAGGAAAATAAGAGATTGTGAACAAATATAAGATACTTTGATTAAATGGAAAAAGATGATTTTGCATTCTTTCTTATCTATTTAACGTTTTCTTACGTTAAATATTTTAACACTTACACTATATAGTGTGGGAAAAAAATGTGAAATAAAAAGTGGGATAAAGATTGTTATCCAGTTACTATCGGTTTTAATTTTAATAAATTGTAATCCAATTCTATTTACATAAATTTCTTTTATTTACTCAATTGCATCAAGCCAGTAATTAACTGATTGAAAAACTAATAGGTGCAATTTTAGAATAGAATCCTCTGAAATGCAATTTCTAGGAAATTGGAAGAGTCAGCTGTTGCGATTCACGGATTCAGCTAGGGCTGTTAATTCTGAGAAAGTACGTAGTTTTGTTTGGAGTTAATTACACGCCACTGCGATCTTCTTAACGAAATCATTATATTAGTCGTTAAACATTTTGGTTAACTTTTATTTTATAATGGTTTATGCTTTTGAAGTTATACTTCTTTCAAGGTTGTCTGGTAGAAATCGCTTGCCTAGCGATAAGACCGCCTTTGTGCATATTATTATTTTGTAAGTTTTATTTTTTTTGTATACCTTGTATATTGTATGCACAATAAAGTATATTTATCTTATCTTATCTTATCTTCTTTTTGGCCATTAGGGAAAAATGATGAGAGTAAATTTTTACGATGCTCGCGCACACCGTCACGAAAAAAATATGACACGACATGAAGTTAGATAGTCAACGAATAAGAAGTTAGGAACGTGAAGTTAGCTAGCCAATAAAGTACGTGAAACTTCTTACGTGTGTACTTATGACACACACAATTTTTTTAATGGATGGTAGGAGATAACTTTGAGCCTGATTTTATAAATAAATAAAAATTCGAGCGTACAAAGTACACATGTCAGAAGTGAAACTTTTTTGGCAAACTGTTGTAAAAACAAATGTTTAAACTATATTGAAGATAAATATATTTAAATAATTATTTATTTATTTTATATATATTATAATAATTAAATAAATATTATTCTTTTTTTTTATTTCAAATACAAAAAAAAACCTAAATCTTAATCACAAAATACCCTTCTTTGTAGCAATTTAAAATATTACTATTTGATTTTGGAATAAGGTACGAAATGTAAATAATAATAATTTAAATAGTGTTTTTTTATATATTTTATTCTAATCAGTTATTCAATTTAAATAGGAGTAAGTTCCATTAAGTCTTTGACTTTTCTGTGTCCAGCCCTATTTAGTAACAATAATTCGAATCTAGTAGTGGTTCTCGTTTAAATCAGAACAGTTTATTTGTAAAATGGTTGAAAATAAAAGTCTCTGAGAATATTTAAGCACAAGGTAACGAAACAAAATTTGAGTGAAAAGTGATAGTTCCCTCAACCATCATTATGTAAATGATTCTTATATTTGATATTTACTAAATGTAAAATAAATAAAAAAACAAACTTTACGCACGCTTGACTTGGTGAGTAAGCTGGTGAATGCGTCACGAAAGCGTTATGAAAAGTGTGATCGGGTGAGGAAAACGGAAGTTTGGAGGGATATATAAGTTAGTGAAGAGAAAAAAAGAGAGAGTTACGTTTCGTATATTGTTTTCGTTTCGTTTTTTAGTGTATTTTTAGTAACACCTTTAATAATGACCAATGTGGTGCCTATCATTCATGTTTTTGAAAAAACATAAAAAATGTGTAATATGTTTGCTAACAGTCTTTTCAAAGCTTTAGCCCTAAGTGCCCTTCATTTTAATACAGTAATGTAAAAAAGATTGACATTGATATGTGTTCGTTGTTAAAAATAAGAAAGTTATGTAAAAACAAAAGAGGACTATTAGAGTTACGAAATCCATTATCAGTAACTTCGTTAATAAATAACGAAAAGTATTAATAAATCTATTTTACGTTTCCCCTTAACCTCGTAACATGAATATTTTGGGGAATAATATTTCATAAAAGGGAGAGTGCCATCAGAGAACTTTTACCTCAAGACGAAGCATTTTAATGAGGATGCCTTCGAGTAGAGTTTTTTCTTGACAGTCGTAATTAACGCTAATCGCTTTATGGATATTTTGAAATTGGAATTACAAAAAGTTTCTAATTTTTTTATTTTTTATTAGTAGCCTATATTATTTTTGACTATTTATAACACTAATAATAAACAAAGCTATTTTTACTGTAGTAAGTTCGGTCGTCTTTAGTTCGGACTTGCGCGCTCTGTAGACCGACGTAGCAGTCACTCGTGCTACACCGAGCGCTACGCACGGTAGCGCTACAAATGCTACGAACAGGTTACGAACGAACTTTGTGAGATAAACTAAGTTAGTGGTTTCTAAGTGAACGGAGTATTGTGTTAACTCTTGAGTGTATTATATCAAAATATGTGTATGTTTTTTTGAGTATAATGTTTCATCTGTATTATTCGGTTTACAAAGCGAGCCAGCGATGACCTTTTCATTTTGCAGGTTAGTTGTGTATTTTTAATTAGGATGCTGGATTCGGCTGTTTGTTCTTTGGTTAGGAAATTTTAATTCATAAGTTTGTAGACGACTTTTAAAATGTTTTACAAAAAAATCTACGATATAATGTTAAATATCAACGAAATTTGTTTATAAAATGTTCAAATTGTAAAATATTTTTTTATTGAAATATTTTATTAAATTATATTTAATTTTCAACGACTTAATAATATTAATTTTAGCAACGTTGCCTGATGTGTGTATTAAAAATATATATGAAACATATTTTTTTTACTTAGAATAAATTATATTCAAACATTAAAAATTTATAAAAATATGTCAAAAATAAAAAGTATGATATATATATGCGATTTTTTTTTGAAGAGCAAAAAATATTTTAAACCACACGCACGTATGAAAAAGTGTGACAAGTAATTTTAAAAAGAGATCCGAGCCCGATCCCACGAGACACAGATGAGATGTTTTAAAATTTCATCCGGTTTTTTCTAGATAAAACTCAGTAAGTCTCGCCCACGGCATCAATTTCTGAGCGAAAAAACATTGCCAAATCGCTTTAGTTTCGAAGAAAATTACTAGAATACTAAAAAAAAAAATCCTGAAAAATATGACGAAGCTCTCGATGACGATATCATTATAATACTAAATATTAAATTACTGTTACGTATTTTTGATACATTTAAAAATTATTTAAGAGTTTGTGTTTTAATTCTATTATTAACAATTGTAACAATTTAAAAATATAGTAATTATTTTAATCATTGAAAACATTCACATTTATTTTGCCTATTACGATAATAACTTACCTCTATTACTGTCACTTCTTGAAATATTCAATGATTGACCTGAATTCCTATAACAAATAACAAAAGAAATCTAAATAGAATTTACTCAAGATCCATCTCTACTAGTTAGCTCCTGTGCTTGTCAATAATCTTGTATAAAGGAGTACTTCAAAGAAACTCGATAAATGTTGGACTCTCAATTCTTTTCACTACCGTCTTTTTCATTAGTCTCGCTTTCGAAGGCACTAAACACAAAAAATCGGTTAAGTGCGAATAGGATTCTCACTTGAGATTTTTATAGAAATCTACAACAATTATTGTCGTGTCTTGAGTCTGGACTTAGTTGAACTATGTAATTTTGTACTAGGTATGTTTTAACCTAAAATATTAAAACGATTTTTTTTCGTTCGGTGTAACTATGAACCTTCTATTTTTATATCATTTTTAGTCTCTATAATTATTTTAAATACTCTGTAGATTTTAACGTGTTAATAAACTATTATATAAAAAAATAAGTATTTAATCTATGCATATTGAACAACTAAAATTTGTGATTCATCGAAACAGAAATTTGATGTTGTATCTATCTGATACGTTAAAGCCAATTTTAGAATTGATTTACAACAAAAAAAATAAAAAAAAAATGTTAACATCTTCTCAATAGTATAGATTTATATTTGGGACGGGTAAAAAAATGTAAGGAATAATAGTATGCATTTATAATAAATTATGAGCTTTTTAATTAGAGAGCGATGAATATATTTGAAAACAAATTAACAAATAAAAAGCACCCAAAGAAAGATCTGTTTTGTAAAAATAAACTATGTTTTTAAAATGAATTAAAACACAATACTATCTAACATACTTATACTAAGAAACTATTTATTGTTAACTCTAACGCAAGTAATTAGCGATAACTAGTATACATTTCGAAATTTAATATATTGGATAGACCGTAGAGAGATAGTGGATTACGATAACGCGTAAATCAACCATAATCCAAATATATTCAAAAGTAAATCAAAACGTACAAATAAAACTGAATTTTAATTTCTGTGATTTTTACTGTAGTTTTAATCACAGTATTTTCATGCTGAGATAACTGCTAATTAGCGGTAGTTTTACTATAATATGTAAGAAACTGTATGATATTTTTAGTGTTGTCTCTATTAAGAAAAATCTAATGATACATAGAGCAAGTAGTAAACAGTTACTGGTTATATTCTATGTATTTGGTTTTTGTTCAGCGTTAAATTAGTGTCGTATTGGAATTTTTTAATTTTCAATGCGCATTATTATGATGAAACTAGGCCTTAAGAATAGTACTATGAGTTTGTCCTCTACATTAAATCTATTTTCGTACGAATTTCAGTCATACAAATTCGTAATAAATCATAATAATACATGTTTCCGAAAAGCATCATCCCGATAAATTAAATACAGCAAAAACGCCATTCTTCCATTTCAAGTAAAATTAATTAGTATGAAAAATAATCGTAAAGCTAAAATATTTGTATATACAAACACATAGTGCAAATATGTGTTTGTATATATGACATAATGAAAATCTATTAATATACTCCATGTACAGGAAAAAAACCTAGACTATAATTGATAGTTGTAATTACTTAAGTTTCATGATCTCATTTCTAAAACATTGTACTGTAATTAAAAAGTCATCAATCGATTTATACAAGTTCTACGTAATAAAATGAACTATAAATACAGTAATATTCACATAAACTTAATACAATAATATCTTTCAAAAAAATAAAAAACCTTTTTAAAAAACAAGATTTTATTTGAATGCTCTAAAACGAAAAAAAAAAAATTTTTTTACTTTAAAACTTTTATATCTACTTATAAAGTCATTACATAATTTATATGATATAAAACTTTCTCGCGAAATTTGAGTACTCGTATTTCCTTAGATTTAAAATTTTAATAGTTAAAATCAATCACACCAAGTTAATTAATTTACTTGGTTATCTAGACAAGTGATCTTAGATCCGTATATAACTAAATTATAAAGTGGGTTTAAACATGGTTGAGTAAATACCAATTCCAGTAAAAAATTCCTACATCTACCAAAAATGCGTTTACTTTAAAATGGGCTCTACTGTACATACATACATATTAGGTAGGGATCCCTAGTACATATTTTTAACCTGATTAGTATCAAGCTAATTTTCCGGGAGTACCTTCATTTTGATGAGACGAACAAAAAGTTCCTCTTCGAAAACTTTCGATTGTGGTAGATAATAGAGTTAGCAGGAGATAGAGCAGCAAGTGAGCGTAGTACCGGGATAACGTACCACGCAATTTGGAGGACAATAGTACCATCAAATTATATAAATATTAATTAACTAAAAGAAAAAAAATCAGCTGGTTAGTAATAATTTTTGATGACCTTACGGGGTCATCAACTTGATGACCTCGTAAGGTCATCAAAAATTGATTTTTTTTCTGATTTTTTTTTCCTTTTAGTTAGTTAATATTTATATAATTTGATGGTAATATTGTCCTACAAATTGCGTGGTACGTTATCCCGGTCCTACGCTCACTACTGCTCTATCTCCTGCTAACTCTATTATCTACCACAATCGAGAGTTTTAGAAGAGGAACTTTTTGTTCGTTCCATCAAAATGAAGCTACTCCCAGAAAATTAGCTTGATACTAATCAGGTGAAAAATATGTACTAGGGATCCCTACCTATATATATTTATATAATCACGCCTCTTTCCCGTAGGGGTAGGGCTCTACTGTATAAAAAGTAAATATATAATTACATATATAGTTAACATAAACAAGAAAGTTATTTATTATTTCATTATTCCACGAGAGTAAAACCCATACGAATAATTAAAAACTTTAATGATGTACAATTTACAAATTTCTCGTTAGGTACATACATTTGAAGAATATATTTTTTTAAAATGATTTTACTATAATATATGTATCTAATAATAGTAAAACCTGATATTATTATAGGTTCATTTTTGTACTTTTAGTAATAAAATCACGTAGATAAATCCTTGTAGAATATTTCTAATAAGTTTTGATGTTATTTCGTGCAGCGAATAAAACTGTAAGATTTTATAGCAATGAGTCAGAATGGCAAAAGTGATGATTTTAACCGCAGACTAGAATTACTGTACATAGTTATATTAAAGTGAACTTTAAAATAGGAAACTACCCAGTTTATATTTTATGATTTTCTGTTCTATTATTATAAATATAAAAATGTTGCTGTCTATTTCTGTTGTCTTAATGTTAAAGCATAATTATATTATGTATACATGTAAGTATATGATTGTGTATATGTATTTTATCTGTAAAATAAGTAACGCCAATACTATTTATCTTCTTCTACGTTAAATATTTCTTTTAATATTATTTTCAGGATTAAAACTATAATAATAAAATTATAGTTTTAATCCTGAAAATAATATTAAAAGAAATTATAATTATATTTTTTTCTAATATTTTAAATTTCAAAATATCAAAAGGTTTAATATCCGGAAGTTTATTAGTTTTTCGTGAAAAATTAAGAATCTTAATACTATATTATACTAGCTGTGCCCGCGACTTCGTCCGCGTCGAATTAAATAAAATATTTATTGTTCAGTTCGCGGCGAGCATCTTAAGGTAAGAACGCTGGCTCGCCGAGCTTTAAAGGTTTCGCTAGTAATTATTTATAACGACGATATCTCAAAAACTATTGATCTGATTGATATAGTGAAAAGGGCAATTTTAGTCTGCATTAAATGCCTAAGCTAACAAACATCGTCAATTGCATAAGAATTAATACTGAACTAAAGAAAATAGCTCTTAAAATAACGTAACGTTTTTAATTAAAAATTTGAACATAAAAGTGGTTACAACCGTAAGAGATAGAGATATGCTATCGCGGACGTTTTTGTAGAATCATATATATATTATATATATATAGATTTTTGAATTCGCTAGTACATTACTTAACTATATCTTTGTTAGTTTACGCAGCGTTCGCGTGGAAAGCACCCAGTTGGCGAGATTTTTTGCGACCTCTTCAACATTTATCGCCGTACTTCTGCTAATTTACATAAAAGCATAGTAAATTATATACTTAAACCTTCCTCAAGAATCATTCTTTCTATTGTTGAAAACCGTATAATAATCCGTTTGGTAGTTTTTGAGTATAATATCATATCATTGTATAGAATACGTCATATACATGGTAGGAATAAACCTTAATGAATAGCTAGCTAAGGCTAGCAAAAGATAGAATGACACATAAATTATGTACTTATCATACCAAAATCCAGTAAATTAGATGTAAATGTACAAAAGTATCTTGTTTCTAATACCTAAACATTACATTCTAGTATAAAACGTATGTTACTATAAATATCAAGTAATTTAAAATAAATTTTTCTTCATAAAATTACACATTTACTTACATTGACAAAAAATATTCAAGAAATTTATAATAAAAATTATGTCAAAGCTCTCGAGAATTACATTGATATTATAAAGTTATTCGTGATTTCTTCTCTGTGGAAATATTCTGATTTGTATGTAATTAACAACATCTCACGTGCTATTTCTTTTCTTTCTCTCTATTTCGTTTTTATAAACTATTTAAATTATATATTTTATTATATATTTTTTATTTATATTTAGCAGGTATGAGAGTAGGTTGGAGAGTATATTAGCTACATGTACACATACACGCAACTTGTTTGTATGGTACATATAGTTAAAACACACTACTTGAATACGAATATTTTAGATCTATAGATCTTACGAGTGATATAGTGGTATAATAAATTTTGCGAAATTGATTTAGGGCAACTATGTATCTTCATAATTGTCACTGGCAGTGGATTTTGTTGTAACGGCTGTGGGTTTGATACTCGTTCATTACGAATCATTTTGTGTTGCTAGAGTTCAGGTAGTGTTGAATTTTCCAACGCATTCGCATTCAGCCTGTAACATCCCACTGCTGGGCATGAGCCACTTTCTCCATATAGGAGAAAAATTGGAGCTTGATTCACCACGCTGCTCCAATGCGGGTTGGTGGATATGTTCCTCACTATGAGTATGAGTAACGATTGCTATTAAGTATTTATGATAACAACCGGGACCGACGGCTTAATGTGCTCTCCGAGGCACGGTGGGGAGACCCACAAAGACAGACATCCAAACCGCAAACCGTCGGTATTTTAGGCGACTTCGCACCACTATACCAGAGTGGTTGTTAACTTTCCAATCTACAACATAATTTAAATAAATGACATATGATCAAAGTTAGACATTTACGATTATGATTTAAGTTTAATTAATGAAAAATTACAAAAAATTACTAACTACTCTTCTTTGAGACATCGTCCTTAGAAAAACTCACGCAGATTATAAATTATAACATAGAATTAATTTGTATTTGTGCGTTCATTTTAATTATAAATATGAAATTGGTTTCACACTGTGGACAAAAATATTGGATAAAATATCCGAATTAAAGAAGAGTGACGATTCGAGCTCCACTTTTCATGCCTCATGGACTCGAGAAACAAGCTTTGCCAAGATTGGAGTATTTCGAAATTTGCTTTCAATCTAATATTATTCTTCATCGTTTATTAAACGACTCTTCAAAATTACTCCATGGCTTTTAAATTAATCAAAAACTCATTCAAGTCCACTTTAAAAGTAATATAATATAAACGATACAAAAATAATTTCGTTTTTTTTTATTGGAATACGTTTTGCAGAGTTGCGTTTCGTAAACAAAAGGGAAACGATAAAAGTCGTAAAACGATAGAGAGTTGGAAATTCGTGTATTTATATTACAAAGTTGCGCTTGTTCCGTGAACTAAGCCGGAACGATACGAAACTCTGAACTTTACACTTTTTTATACTAAAATTAACTGTGGTTTTATTGTAAAAATGCCTCTGTTTCTCTGAAAAGAGTTAAAATAGAATCAACTACGTTTCTCCATTGTGAAAATTCTGTAAATTTCATTAACAAGGATAATAATGATTATCTGACAACCCAGTAGTGGTAGACACATCAACAATGATACCTTGCGAAGAAAATGATATATGTTGAGTATTAATGATATATGATGAGTATATTTTTACATATCCTACTGTCTACTAAAATCACATTGAAGAGGATAATGAAATTACCCAAAAATTTTAATAATTAAAATGTGTAACATTAAAATTTTTGTATGATTAAAAGATCTTAGTTCCATTAGAAAAATTAAATTCAGCGGTGGAGTCGAGGCAAGGCTTAAATACTAAAATTACCTCGACTTCTGTTTGAACGACGTTAAATATTTAACGTTATGAATAATTTTCACGTCTGCGAGAAAATCTACGGAATTCGCATTAAAAGCTGAACGTATGTGAAGATGACACAAAAAAATTCTCGTAGAGCAATACCCTTTCAATCTCACTGCTGGCAAAGGATGTTTCTTTGTGCCATTGCACCATGAGTCACAGGATAATTAATCCCTACTAAGGGTAACTATCGATTTCAAGTGTTCAGAAATCATTGATTATCACAAATTTTTAGACTTTTCGAGAAGAGAGACCGACTAATAAAATTAATCTTACAAATGATGATGGGAGTAACTGAATCGCCAAATTACTAAATCAGAATTTTATTTATCTATATGTAAAAGTAGTTTAGCAATAAATACGAGATCTTTATATTCACAATAATATTGAATTCCTAAAATATTGGATTAATATAAATAAAACCGGTTCATTACATGGGCCATAAATCGTAAACGGTAAGTTTTACAAAAAAGTTTATAGGCAACAAAATATGTGAAATTTTATTGTGTACAATAATAGTACCAACTTTTGCTCTAAATTGCATAGTTTCCGAGATATCGGTCACAAATGTTTTTTTCGAGAATGCGCTTCTTCACAAGTTTTACCTGAATCTGTCAGCATTGTGTGATTTTAGTAAGTGATAAACAAGTGACAAGTGATATATAAAAAAAACGTAGGATCAGAAATTTAGTGCGAGGTTAAATTCTATTTTTACTGGTTTAATAATTTTAAGTGCCTTCTGTTGCTCTGAGATGATACCTATAATATCAAGTATCGAGATGAGAAATAATATTTATAAAAATGGTCACAACCCAGTAGAAAGCGATTCACCAGAAAAGTCGTAGTTTATATAATATATTAGTGAAAAAAAATCTAGATTCTCAGTATACGACATACTTAAGTTGAAAAGTATTTGATACCATGGCAACATTATATTTAATTTTTTAAATAACTAATATGATGTTTAAACATATTAGTATTACATTCTTTAATTTTTCATCGTTCCTTAAAACTTTAACTTCATATGAACGAGTAAGTAGGTTGATAAAAATCTACAATATTTAATCAAAACTAATCCAGCACAAACGTTTGGACAGTTGACAGTTTTTTTTAGACTGAAGACTGAAGTAAAACTTACGAAACGTAACTCTCTCTCTCTCTTGCTATCTATTCTATCGCCTCACCCGATCACACTTTTCGTAACACTCTCGTCACGCATTTCCCAGCTTAGTCCCCAAGTCAAACGTGCTTAAAAAGTTTTACTTCAAAAATATATTTAATACAACTATACAAAAACGTTTTCAAATTACGACATTAAAATAATACTCCACCATGCCCTTGGGGTTTGACTGGAAGAGATCTCTTTTAGAGATAAGTTCGCCCTTGCCAACTAACTATATTTTAATGTATTATTGTAAAATTACTTAGTGCAATAAAGAATATAATATAATATATGGCCTACGAAATCATTTATTGTGAACAGACTTTAAGCGTTGAATTTCCGCAGAAGCTATTGTCTCGAACTGTGCGACTAAATTGACCATCAATTTAATTTTAATATAATATCACGATTTCACGATTCAGCCTGTAATATCCCACTGTTGGGCATAGGCCTCTTCCCCATGTAGGGGAAGGATCGGAGCTTAATCCACCACGCTGCTCCAATGCGGGTTGGCGGATATATTTCCTACTATGAGTAACGATCGCTATCAGATGTACATGATAACAACCGGGACCGACGGCTTAACGTGCTCTCCGAGGCACGGTGGGGAGACCCACAAGGACTGCACAAACACCCAGACCACGGCAAACATCTGTATGGCCAATACAAATGTTGTCGTGTGCGGGAATCGAACCCGCAACCGCCCGCGCAACAGCCAATCGCAATCCAATGCTGTGACCGCTGCGCCAACGCGGCGTCAATATAATATACGTAGAGCTTATTAATGATTTGGTGACTGAATAAATTGTTTATTCAATTATACATTGAATGACGTAAAAGTAAGAAGGAATCGAAAACTATGATAAAATCAAAAACATTTTAAATTCCAATTTTCCAAATAATTGTATTTAAATCTTACCCCGTCAGTAAAAAAAAAAAAAGATTTTTGATAAAAAGGTGTGTGTGCGATTCACACACTAAAGAAGTGAAACATCTTTGTCAAACTAATTAAAAAAAAAAACTAATTTAAAATTAGCGGCTTGTAGCGCGGCTCGACCTTCCCTGTTGTTGCCTTCCGGTTTGAAATCACAACGATTCTAAAGAAGTTTCACTTTAAAAAAATGTAACTGCCTATTCCCTTTAAATATTCTCTCGTTGTGTATGTGGAAGGAAGGAGAATTCCCTATTAAATAAATGGATCAGAATTTGATCCCCCACAACATTAAATGGGTCATGAGTAGACAGGCGAAGACGTGTGTCTTATAATTCCTCTCACAGGCTTATTTACTTATAATGTCTTTTTTTCGACATCGAGCGTGACAGAAATTTTTAATCAAACCGAGTCCTCGTGGTTGCGATGTGTTTTGTCTACTAGGCTATCTTGTTTCAATATTTTTATATTTGTATAAATTCCTGGTGGTGGAAAGAACGCCGCGCTGGCGCAGCGGTCACAGCACTGGTTTGTGGCTGTTGCGCTGGCAGTTGCGGGTTCGATCCCCGTACATGACAAACATTTGTATTGGAGTAGGTGCTGTGACTGCTGTTCCAACGCGTCGTCGTTAATTTGATCATTCGTCGTTATTTAAGTTGATGCCCCTGTTTAGGCATACTGGCATGTAAGATGTGTGTGCCATTCTATGTTTGAATATTTTTAAAAGAGAACTAAAATTTTTTCATTGACGTTGTTGTATAAAATGTATAAATTGTTCAAGTCATATTTCCTTTGTAATAAAGATATTTTTCTTGATATAAATTAATTTACCTTATATCCATTTGTGAGAATATTAACAAAGAATTATTAAAATTAACAATATCATCATATCCCCATTCATGGTCCAAGATCGAGCCGGATATGAATATATTCAAGAATAATCAGGGTTTAAGAAGAGGAGATGGAAATATCACGGAATACTAAAATAAGAATTAATAATTGCTGAACGGCGCGGTGTTAAGGAAAATCCGACTTTCAGAGATATTGAAGGGAGAAGTTAATATTATAAAAATCGCCTCTTGTACTTAATTTAGTTTTTCCATATTTAATGTTTTTTTGACCCATCACTCTTCAGGTATTGTTAATTTTTTTCTCACAAATTAGGACATAATTCAAAGGTATTTTATTATTTAAAGGTATAAAGTATATAAAACTAATATTTATAAATTAATGTCAATTTGTACATTATAAACTATCTATACTAGATACTAATTTACTAATTATACTTAGTTAATACTAATTTATATAAAGGAAATAAATTCAGTTGCTACATTCTGAGCCTATAACTAGGTATTAGTATTTTTTTTTGTCTGTTACTGTACATAAGAAATATTACATATTGTTTATTGTAAAATTTCAGATTGATTAGTTACATCAGCCCTCACAATGACAGAAAGAGAGGAATCTAAATTACTTAAAAAACGAGCCAGTTATAAGGGACAATTGACTGCGTTTTCCAACTATTTAGATAGATTAAATGTTTCACTGATGCGATCAGCTGATGTATGTGAGTTGCAGTTGCGATTGAGTAAGGTAAACCTATTATATAACAAATACGATGAGGTACAATTGGCGTTAGAATGTGAAACTGATGAACCCAGTTCCTTGTTGTGTGATCGCGAAAAGTTTGAGTCATTTTATTATAGTACGCTTGCACGGGCACAAGGCGTGATTCGCGATCATGAAAAATTATTAAATTTAGACAATGTTAATAATAAAGGTTCTCAGTCCAGCAATGTGCCAGTAAAGCTGCCCACTATACAGTTACCCAAGTTCGGTGGATCATATGACAATTGGTTGGAATTTCACGATACCTTCATGAGTCTCATTCATAATAATAATGACATAGATGTCATTACCAAATTTCATTATTTACGAGCATCATTAGAAGGGTCAGCGGCAGTCGTAATACAGTCAGTAGGGTTTTCTGCAAGTAACTATGAAGTCGCATGGAAACTCTTATGTGATCGGTTCGATAATAAAAGTATACTAATACATAATCACGTTTCAGCGTTATTCAACATTGAACCGATTACACGGGAGTCTTCCATAACATTAAAACGACTACTAGATCACATCAATAAAAATTTAAGAGCGTTGGATACGCTTGGCGAGCCTACTAAACACTGGGACACTCTCCTCATCTATATTATCACACATAAATTAGATTCAAAAACTTATCGAGAGTGGGAAGAGTGCAAGGGACGCCTAAGTAAAGATCAGTCTTTAACTTTTGACTTTTTTATGTCATTTCTTCGTAGTCGTGCTGATTTTATTGAAACCCTAGAAATGTCACGTATTACTAACAATAATAATTTGTCTCAGACTAGCAAACACATTTCAAAATCAAAAACACTGGTCTCAGTCCAAAGTGTTAACAATACAAGTCATAATATTGTATCCTCTAAGTTGTGTCCGAAATGTAACAGTCAACATTATTTAAGTAACTGTTCACAGTTTCTTGCATTGAGCAATGAAGAAAGGTTAGGATTATTACCTAAGTATAAAATATGTTTTAACTGTTTCCGAAGCGGTCATTTCGCTAATTCATGTAAGAAACCTGGTTGCAAGATTTGTAAACGTAAGCACAACACTTTAATTCACATCTCTGGGTTCAAGTCTAGGAATGCGATAACTAAAGCTATATCGACAGGAGATTGTGATAGTGTGTCACCACCGCGTGCACCGGCACCACCAGTGCCTGGCTGTCTGAGTGGGGAGGTAACACTGTCATCGAGTGTTACACCGACTAGTAACACTCACAATTATAATGAAGTACTCTTGTCCACTGCACTCATTACGTTGTACGATTCTCAACAACGAAAACACATAGCTCGTGCCATTCTAGACAGCGGAAGTACGTCATGCATTATGTCGCAACAAATGTATGAAAAATTAAATTTGCCTTATCAGAACATTAGTAAATCGGTTCTTGGAATTAATAATTCATTAACTGAGGTGAATAAAGTGTGTAACGTGAAAGCTGAATCTCTGAATGAACAGTTTTCAACAAATATTCAATGTTTAATCTTGCCAACCGTTACAAATAAAGTTCCGTCTCGTGGTATAAATATTTCTAACTTAAGTTTACCGTCTAATATTTCTTTAGCAGATCCTTGTTTTTTTAGGCCTTCAAACATTGATTTGATATTAGGTGCTGACATCTTTTGGGATGTTTTAGGATCGCAAAGAATAAGTCTAGGTAAGGGTCAACCTGTACTTTATGAAACCAAGTTAGGTTGGTTAGTATCCGGATCAATTAATTTAAATTTAAATTCGGTACCCCTTACTGATATTAGATGTAATTTTACACGGTTTAATTGCCGTACCCACACTGATGAAGATGACATACAAACCCAGCTTATGCGGTTTTGGCAGCTTGAAGAAGTTGGCCGTCAGTCATCTCATTATTCTCAAGAAGAGAAATCATGTGAGGATCATTTTAATAAAAATACTGTAAGGTTAGAGAACGGACGGTTTTGTGTTAAAATTCCTTTAAAGGAATCTCACCATTTGTTGGGTGACTCATTTCAAAGAGCCAAAGGTTGTTTTTTATCATTAGAGCGTAAGTTAGACAAACAACCTTTACTTAAGCAAATGTATCAGGATTTTATGACTGAATATGAACGCTTAGATCATATGACAGAAATACGTATGTCTGATTCTCCTGATAATGCTTATTATATTCCGCATCACGGTATTTTGAAGGAAAGTAGTACGACTACAAAATTAAGAGCCGTATTTAACGCTAGCAGTCCTACGACTACTGGAGTCTCACTGAATGATATTCAGATGGTGGGCCCTGTAGTTCAAGACGATTTACTTTCAATTCTTTTACGTTTTAGACAACATACGTTTGTTCTAACCGCCGATGTAGAAAAAATGTATCGGCAGGTGTCTGTTCATCCTGATTGTAGGTACCTGCAGCAGATTATTTGGCGTAATGACTCAACTGATACCTTTAAAATATATAAATTGAACACCGTCACATACGGCACAGCTAGTGCACCGTTTCTTGCCACTCGATGTCTTCATCAAATCGGCCTTGAATGCAAGGATGAGAAAATAAGTAATATAATAAAACATGATTTTTATGTCGATGATTTACTTACCGGAGGGGACAGCATCGATGAGGTATTAAACATACGTGAGCAGGTTACTAAAGAGCTTGCCTTAGCTTGTATGCCATTACGAAAATGGAAATCTAACAGTCATCACATAGTTGATGAGACTACTCAATCACCGATTGATTTAAATAAAGGTAGTACTGAACCCAATAAAATATTAGGTTTAGGTTGGGAAATCGATTCAGATAGTCTTTGTTTTCCTACAAATTCATTAGTTTCCCAACGTTATACTAAACGAGCCATTCTTTCTGTTATTGCTCAAATTTTTGACCCATTAGGTCTGCTAGGACCGTGTGTTATCACAATGAAAATTTTGCTACAAACTTTGTGGTTGCGCAAACTTTCTTGGGATGATGAGTTAAGTTCAGACATCATTAAAATTTGGGCAGACATAATTAAAAATTTACCTACCTTAAATAATATTAAAATTCCGCGTCACGTAATTTGTGATTCATATAAAATTATTGAGCTCCATATTTTTACGGACGCTTCCGAGCGAGCATACGGCGCATGTGCATATGTGCGAAGTTTAAATGATAAGGGAGATATTTTAATTCGACTATTAATGGCAAAAAGCCGTGTCGCTCCCATCAAGCCTACCACCATTCCAAGACTTGAACTTTGTGCAGCATTAACTGGAGCACGGTTGTACGACAAAATCATTAACTCACTTCTTTGCCAATTCAATTCTGTCACATTTTGGACTGATTCCACTATTGTGTTAGGGTGGTTGAAAATGTTACCGATTAGATTACAACCATTTGTGCGTAATCGTGTTGCTGACATCCTAGAAAGAACTAGTGGTCAGACATGGAGGTATGTTCCCACTCACCATAACCCTGCAGATTTAATATCTCGTGGTGTTAATATTAATTTGTTGGAATCATTAGAACTTTGGTGGTCAGGTCCTGTATTTTTACAGAGTGATATATCAGACTGGCCAACCAATCCTGGAGTTACCAACAATCTACCTGAAACTCGTCAGGAAGCCACATTTCATTCAATCTTAAATCCGATAGATTCAAACACCTCCATAATTGACTTTGAACGTTTTTCTAGTTTATTACGATTGAAACGATCATTTGCGTATGTTTTAAAGTTCATACATACATGCAAAAATAAGGCAAAGGTTAATAGTTCGGTTACGAGCGAAGAATTAGAGTTGTCTTTGAAATCATTAATTAAATTATCTCAGAATCAATCATTTCCTGAGTATCAATTACTACTTAATAAAAAAGAATTACCAAAAAAAGGAAATTTAATAAAACTCAATGTTTTTCTAGATGAAAATAACATCATGCGTGTCGGAGGGCGATTAGCTCACTCAAATTTTACTTATGCTCAGAAACATCCTATATTATTACAGTCCGCTCATCATTTCACTAAATTGTTATTTCGTTTTGAGCATATTAAACTTATGCATGCAGGACCGCAATTATTGTTAGCCTCCATCCGAGATATCTACTGGCCGATAGGTGGTCGTTCTTTAGCAAGGGCATGTTTTCGTCAATGCATTCGGTGCAAACGATTTAGAGGTCAAGTAACTGCCCCCTTAATGGGAAACTTACCAAAAGAACGTGTTACTCCTAGTTATCCCTTTCAAAATGTAGGCGTTGACTATGCAGGACCTATAATGTCTGCTAGTCGCCGGGGTCGCGGTTGTAGGCTCATGAAGGTATACATAGTTATATTTGTTTGCTTTGCTACTAAAGCGATTCACCTTGAACTGGTGAGTGACTTGACTTGTGGTAATTTTCAGTCAGCTTTGCGTAGGTTTATAGCACGCCGAGGTAAGCCTACAAATTTGTTTTCGGACAATGGTACCTCATTTGTAGGTACATATAATGAGCTTTCTCAGTTTTTAATTAATAATAATAAAACCTTGTTGGAAACCGCAGCCAATGATGGCATAAATTTTCATTTCATTCCGGCGTATTCACCTCATTTCGGTGGATTGTGGGAGGCTGGTGTAAAGTCAACAAAATTTCACTTAAAGAGAGTGTTGGGAAATTGTAATTTAACGTTTGAGGAACTTTACACCACGTTATCACAAATTGAGGCCATTTTAAACTCCAGACCTTTGACGCCTTTGTCTACAAGCCCAGATGATTTGACGCCACTCACTCCTGGTCATTTTTTAATTGGACGGCCTCTCACATCACTGCCATCACGGGACATCACGAACCATTCTTCCACATATTTAACACGGTTTCAAAGAATTGAACAACTCCGCCAACACTTTTGGGCAAGGTGGAGTAAGGAATATGTTTCAGAACTCCAACAAAGGGTGAAATGGTTCACTCATAAGGACCCACTGAAAATTAATTCCCTGGTTCTTCTGAAAGAAGACAACCTTCCACCTTTAAAGTGGAGATTGGGTCGCATAATTGCACTGTATCCAGGTTCTGATGGCATAAGTCGCGTTGCTGACGTCAAGACATCCACCGGTGTTATCAGAAGATCTTTCAGCAAGATATGCCCTCTACTTGAAGCTGATGGTTCTGTTGGAAGTAATGCTTCCAACGCCCGGGGGCATGTTTAGGCATACTGGCATGTAAGATGTGTGTGCCATTCTATGTTTGAATATTTTTAAAAGAGAACTAAAATTTTTTCATTGACGTTGTTGTATAAAATGTATAAATTGTTCAAGTCATATTTCCTTTGTAATAAAGATATTTTTCTTGATATAAATTAATTTACCTTATATCCATTTGTGAGAATATTAACAAAGAATTATTAAAATTAACAATATCATCATATCCCCATTCAGCCCCTTTAAAAGACTTGGTAACGGCACCGTAGTATATATAAAAAATAAATAATAAAATAATAAATAAATAATAATAAGTATGTAAATAATAAACCTAGTACACAGCACCATTTCTGATCGTAATTATATCAAGTACTAAGTTACTTTATAAGCAACGTAAACTACGGACAATAATATAGCTTCTTATGATAAATTCAATTTAAATGTAGGTAGATAGAGTACAAGTAAGTAATAGTATGCTATTATTCAAATATTAATTTAGAAAAATTAAAATTTAAGATATTTTACGTTTGAAAATTTTAAATAGTTTTGAATAACAATAAACGATTTATTATTTAATTTGTACATACATGTAGTAGTATGTTGTAATGTGATATGATTCACCTTAAATTTACATACAAATTCAAAATGTATTTTATGCAAATAGACTTACCGAAGCACTTTGGTCCTCTCTTAATAACTGTCATGCCCAGCTCTGCGATATGTATTGTTAAGTTACTAAATAATATTTCAATTACATACAGTTACATCGATACATAAATAATAACAAGACACTGAAATACGTGCACAACTTCCAAACGAGTAGCACAAAATAGTATAATTATTTTCATTTGTATTTAGTACCGCCAGAGCAAGGTTTGTATTAAATAAAATAAAAAATACTTTATATAACACGAAAAAAAGTACTGCAAGGATTCAGCCTATAATGTCCCATTGCTGCGGAAAAGACTCTTTCTTCATATAGGATTATAGTTATTATAGCTTACCCTACCACGCTGCTCCACTAGTTGGTTGATTATTTCCTTTTAACAAGTAACAATTGTTATCAGGTCTATATACACACACACACATACACACACACACATACACACACACACACATACACACACACACATACACACACAATTCGGCCCATTACAGTCAACTGCTGGACTTAGGCCTTCCCAAGTTCGCGCCAGACATCCCGGTTTTCCGCAATCCTTATCCAGCCTACACCGGCAATCTTACGTAGATCTTCGGTCCAACGGGCCGGAGGACGTCCCACACTGCGTTTGCCAAGACGCGGTCTCCACTCCAGGAGACGTCTGCTCCAACGGCCATCGGTCCTGCGACACAAGTGACGAGCCCAGTGGCACTTCAACTTGGAAATTCTGTGGGCTATGTCGGTTAATTTCGTCCTTTCGTCTATATACATTTATAATAAAAACCATGACCGACAACTTTACGTACTCTTCGAGTATATATATTCATTACTAGCTGACCCGGCGAACTTCGTACCGCCTAACAGTCAATTCTTTAAATATTTTAAATACTTATCCTTCCCGGAACTCCTTTACTAACACTTAAAGCTTATGGTATGGTATTAAAGTTCAAATTGACTTTAAAGTATTATAAAGTATTATTACGAATCTTTTGTATGGGAATATAGAAAATTGTTGTTTTTAGACTTTTTCAGGGAATTTTGCGCTTAGCAACACATTCAGCGATTCATTTTTATATATATAGTATGTTAACAAAAAAAGATCCACTAAGAAATTTGACTTAATGCTTTTAATGTTTTAAAATATTTACGTCCAAGCCGACGCAGAGGGGGTAGAATCTCAGAAACAAGCATTTGTACAAATGAAAATATCTGCCCAGACCATAAAACGAAATCACGACCGCTGGATTAAATTGTCATTTTGTTATTTATTTTCCCATGAAATAACAATGACTTGTTGAGTTCTCGACACTTAAGCATTAGACATTAAAACGATATATTCGCTTCGATGGATGGCTTAGCATTTTCATTAGAATCACATTATATTACATTTCACCAAGGGCAGAGTTTGCTTAACTCAACCCTTAACTTGGCTTCGTAATTTGCTAAGCACATACAAATTCGTTACTTATTGCGAGTAATTGTATTATAACTTCAATGTGTTTCTTAATAATTGGAAGGACTTTTATATTACGTCAGGGAAAAAGTTTCTTCGTATTTTATATAGAAATTAAAAGTAAGATTTTATAAAATTTATTGACATTAATTGTAATATATATGTACCATTTTGTTCTATAATTTGCGTCGCTGTAGAAATTTTGGGACTTCTTATTAAAAAATCGCGACAAGTAGTTTTGACAGTACTCTCTTGATGTCAAATTTTCGAGACTGTTAACAGATAGAGATTTGAGGGTGTAAGATCGGCATTATATGGTGGAAGCACTAAGATTTCCCAGTCAAACTCTCTTAATTTTGTTGAGTGGCTAAAGACGTATGTAGTTGGGCGTTGTCGTGATGAAAGACCACATATTTTCTCTTGATCAGTTCTGTCTGCTTATTCTCAATTTCTTGGTTAAGTCTCATCAGCTGTTGACAGTAGAAATCCAAATCGATGGTTTTGCCCGGCGGGATAAGCTCATAATGTATGATGCACTTTCAATCTCACCATACCCTCAACATCACCTTATTGCGTGTCAATCCGGGTTTTGCGATAGTCGAAAATGTTCTTTCTTTATCTCTAACTAGCTTCTGCGCGCGACTTCGTCGGCGTGGACTCCGCTCCTATTGGTCTTTGCGTGATGATACATAGCCTATAGCCTTCCTCGATAAATGGGCTATCTAACACTGAAAGAATTTTTCAAATCGGCCCAGTAGTTCCAGAGATTACCGCGTTCAAACAAACAAACAAACAAACTCTTCAGCTTTATATATTAGTATAGATTAATTCATAAGCCAGGATTTGGTGTTACGCCAAAGTCCCCAATGACTTATTAATTTATTACCAAGTTAGTTGTTTAGTTCTTTTACCTAATATCACATATTATAGACTTTGTCATCGGATTAAAATTACTTATTAGGTTAAATATACTTTTAAAGTAATTGTATGTGAATTCATTTGTTCGGTCTGTCTGGTCTGTCTTCTGATTTCCATTATTATATTTTATCAAATCTTCTATTCCCTCAACCTTTACTTAATCCTATCACATCGTTATATAACAGACTGTTTTTTTTAACCGACTTCCAAAAAAGGAGGAGGTTCTCAATTCGACACGTATGTTTTTTTTTGTTTTTTTTTTTATGTATGTTAGCTCAGAACTTTTGACTGGGCAGACCGATTTCGATCAATTTTTTATTTTAATTGAAAGGTGTTGCGTGTCATGTGGTCCCATTTTAATTTAATTGAGATCTGACAAGTACTTTAAGAGTTATATCTAATAATGCGTATTTGCGTGACTACTTTTTCGTCGACCTACGTTATATTATACCGCATAACTTTTTACTCGGTGTACCGATTTCGATGATTCTTACTTTAATCGAAAGCTAATACTTGTCTTGTAGTCTTGTTTAAATAAGATCGAAAACTGATTACGACTTTTTGAGTAATCTTTAATAGCGCGTATTTACTTGACTATTTTTTCGTCTTATTACGTTGTATTACTTGTCGATGTAATTGAAGTCGGTTTTTTTTTCGTTTGCGAGCAAACACAATTATTTTTAAATTTATTTAACATAAATAAACGGTCGTATATTCCAAAGGTAGGCAACTTAATACCAGTGTTTTAGTGAACAGCCAACTGATGTCGTTATTCTATGAATTTTAAATTCAGTCACGCGGTATATTGAGATGTCTGATATTCGTTTTTATTGAATGCATTTACGTCAATTTCAAGGCGATTGTAATGTAAAATTTTGTTGCAAACAGTTGTCTTTATTATTTTGGAAGATTTCGAAACATCCTTTCCTAACAGAAAAAAAAGTTTCTAAAATAAAAATATGGGGCTGAAGACAAGTAAGTGTATGCTTTCAATTTACATTTGAATTTCAAAAATTGAATTACCAGCCTAAAGAGAATTTTTTTTAAATATTTATGATGAACATCCCCGGGCTCTAAAATGCCCATGCATTATAATTATGCTCATGCTACAGGCGATTTATTGCTATAACTACAGATCAACAGTCCTGCGACTGCCTAGTAAAACTAGGACGTGGTCCGACGCTGACGGAATTTTTCTGTTAGCCTAAAGATTATAAATATATAAGTATTTGGATCTTTTCATTTACTTGTACAATTTACTGAGTTCTTTCACTAGATCTAATGATTAAAAAATTATTGATGTGTTAGAATACAATCACTACGATAATTATTTTAAATCGTTCATGCTCATATAACATTTAGTACACTGATAAAAGTAATAAAACTAATTCGCAGTCATCTCACTCCTGCACCGCAATTCTGTGTTTTCGGACTTGGATAAGTAAGTTTATCGTCCAGTGTAAAGCTATGTCATGATAAACGATATGTTTTTTGAGTTTACTGTTTCCCGGTCATCACTAAAATCAGTAACAGTATACACGGTTTAAAGTTTACATAGTCGCAGAATCTTACCTGTAACCACTTACCATTATATGAACTATATGTTTGTTTGCTAACGTTATGGTGTGAAACAAAACATTGGCATTGTCAAGAATATGAAAATAATGATAATTAAAATAAATAAAAGCCTTACACTTAACGGCTTCCACTAGGATTTACTCATGTGTCCGGAAACACACAATACACGAGCACAACACTCAGAACATGACAAACATATGCATGGTCAATACAAATGGTTGACATATGCGGGGTCACAAACCAACGCTGTGTGACTATTGCGCCAATGCATGACTGAAGCTGGCAACAGACGAACGAGAAAACTAGAGAGAGAAACTGGTCCATACAATTTTTAGTGTTCTATGCAGTCTCAATACTTTTTAAATCGATCAACACGTACGGTTCTAAGAACTGTTGAGTCAATATAATATTTAGAGCATTATTCAAAAATTTAAATAATTTTTTAAGAAATCGTCTACAAAAAAAGAATATTTAATTTTTTACCCAGTTAAGTAAACTATAATATTAGCTCGTATATTATTAGCTTCGCTGTAACTGGACGTGAAGGCAGATAGTTATAGACGAAGTTAAACCACCTCGTTAAAGTAATGCGTGTACAGAATTGCCGAATGCTTGAACTTTCTCGAACTAACCACAGTCTGAGGGTCCAAACAGTGGTTCCGTAGAGTTTCGTGTGGACATACTGGAAATGCTGTTGAGAATAATTTTATATTACGAGCCATTTTTATGTTGACCCAGGGTAAATCCCATATGGGGAGATATGGGGAGCCGTAGGTTATGTCGGACTTGCACCGACCAAAGCCCCTTGGGTGTCCCTTCGTCGCGCTTATGGCGGAATCGCGGGGACGCTATTGCACTTCCGCAATCCCGCCAATGTTTGCTCTTGTAGGCCCGTCGTGTTGATAGTTCTCCGAATGGCGCACTTGAACATTAATATATATATTTTAATAATATTTTTTTATATTTGCCGTAACCCCACCACTAATACTTAAACTTTATGGTATGGTATTAAAGTTCAAATTGACTTTTAAGTATTATTACGAATCTTTTGTATGGGAGTATAGAAAATTGTTGTTTTTTGACTTTTTCAGAGAGTTTTTTAAAATTTTCTCTCCGTAACAACCATTCTCGTACTTCAAGAAATATTATAAAAAAAGAATTAGCGAAATCGGTTCAGCCACTCTCGAGATTTGCGCTTAGCAACACATTCAGCGATTCATTTTTATATATATAGAGATATGCTATGCTCCAAATAATTGCTTAGTAAAAAACACATGCTTTTTATTTTTTGAATTTATTTGGATTGATTTTTGTATCCGAAGTAAACATGTTTTAGATATTTCTTGTAAAAATGATATTATATTCACATATTTTATAAAGTTTAAAAGTAATGTTTTTTTTTTTATGTAACTAGGTTGGCAAACAAGCGTACGGCTCACCTGATGGTAAGACCGTAGCCTATAGACGCCTGCAACACCAGAAGCATCGCAAGCGCGTTGCCGACCCTATCCCCAATCCCCCCCAGGAGCTCTGGTCACCTTACTCACCAACAGGAACACAATACTGCTTGAAAACAGTATTATTTAGCTGTGGTCTTCTGTAAGGTCGAGGTACTACCCCAGTCGGGCTGCTCCAATTTTGAGCAGGAAATTTCCTGCTGTGCCCTACCTCAGTTAAATAATATAATAATAATAAATATGTAATAATAATAATATATATGATAATAATAAATATATAATAATAATAATATATATGATAATAATGTATCGTATTAATCTTATATCCTTACGATATTAAGATATTACTAGCGTTATATTGGTCATATCTTATGGCATATTTTTAATTATCCTTCAAGCCGCAGTGGGATGTTACACGCTGAATAGTATATTTTTATACTACATTCCTCTATAGTAAATTACCCTCCAAATTTTAATGTGATCGCATACTTTACAAAATTGTAACTATTATTATATACATATATTTTACATACATACATACATACATAAATATAATCACGCCTCTTTCCCGTAGGGGTAGGCAGAGACCACTTCTTTCCAGTTGCTACGATCTTACATACTTGTTTCGCTTCGTCCACTTTCATTATTCCTTTCATACATGCTCTTCGGTGTAGGGTAGGTATATATTTTACTAAATTATTATTAATTAAATTTTCTCACTTAGAAATTAATATTTATGTAAGGTAAACAGTAAGAATAAATCATTTCATTAACCGTTGACAAAACAACGTGGAAACAATTTCCTTAGGGAACAAATTGTAGAGAAGAATAAACATTTGTATGTTCAATGTATACATTAATCTTAGAATGTGTCAACTAAGAATTTAGAAATTAAAAGTTTTATGGTAAAAAATCTTGTCTTTTCAGTCACCTAAAATATGTATAGTCTACTAGATGTGCCTTGCAGTTTCACACGCGTTAATATAAGGAAATAGCCTTCCTCGGGAAATGGGCTTCCAGCTAGTACTTTCTTAGATTATTGTATACATCCATTATAACTGAGTATTCCGCTACGATGGTTCGTATCTAGGCGGTATTTCTCGTAGTATATAAGCTGTAAGTAAATCTGCCAAGTGGGCTTGCAGTCGACAGATTCAATTTCATTGCGATTGTGCGCCGTCCTCATCACTATATACACGAATTTGGTTACAAACACTGATAAATGAAGATTAAAACACTTTAATAGACCTAGACATGTATTTCCAGGTATATTTTATTCAAACATTTAAAGGCACTCTGAACCAATAATGTAGAAAAACATTAGAAAAGATTTATTTAAATTAGTCTACTAAAAACTTTTTTTTTATACAACTAGATCGGCAAACAAGCGTACGACTCACCTGATGGTAAGCAATTACCGTAACTTATAGACATCTGCAGCACCAGAAGCATGGCAAGCGCGTTACCGACGCTACTCCCAATTCCCTCCTGGAGCTCTGATCACCTTACTTACCATAGGAATACAAAAATGCTTGAAAGTGGTATTATTTAGCTGTGATTTTATATATCTATATGGTTGAGATACTTCCCCAGTCAGGCTGCTCAAGATTTAGAGCACGATATTTCCTGCTGTGACCAATACAAACATTACTATGCGTGTATTTCACTTTTGATTGATTGATTAATTTAGCTTGTAGTATCCCATTGATTGGCATATGCCTATAATACCTATGCCTCTTTCTTCGTACAATAAAAAAAATTGGAATAGTATTTGTGGTAATTGTGCTGTTCCGCTGACGGTAGGTTAGTAATTTTCATACCCCGACATACTATTTCTTAGGCTTTTAGATGTCGATAACATCCGCGATCGACAGTTTTACAGTTCTCCAAGACACGGTGAGGAGATTCTCAAGGACTCACCTAAACTTGAAATAAATATTTGGACAAATACAAAATATCTGACCTAAGTAGGAATCTTGACCGCTGGCATTTCAGCGATTACACGCACCACTACAACAGAAGGATTGTATTTCACTTATTTTAATGGAAAAAAAATGTAAAATTGTACGTACAGGTTGTCTACGTCTGAAAAAATTACATTTGCAACTCGTATTGGTTACAAACTCCTTTTTTGTTCAATAACAAAGGGAAAAACTTTGCGAAATGAAGCAGCTTTGCAGACTTGATTGAAATCAATACAATCCAGTAACGAAAACTTGAAATGCAGAAATTGAGATTTTTTTTGTATTATTTTTTAAATTGAATAGATTAAAATGCAGCAGTTGAGATGTAATCAAATAGACAGAATTCATTTAATTAAAAGTACGACTTAGGCCACCGCCACTAGCTAATTTAAATACTGTGTGTTTATTCTCGTAAATGTAGGCCTTATTACAGTGTAAAATTTTCAGTGTCAGTCATCGTATAAAGAATGTTTATTGTTACTATTATTAATATAAATATAAACCCAGTGAATTGAAAACACGTGTAAGTTTAAAGAAAAGGATTTTATTCAAAAATAGGACATTTACAAGCTCTTAATAAATGTTTAAAAAAAGGACGGTTGATGTTTGTTATGTAAGCTAGCGCTCCTCATTCTATAATATATAAAATAGGTGATATTTCCACTACCACTACAGTCTATCACAGTCCACTGTTGGACATAGGCCTCCACAAGTTCGCGCCCGACATTATGATGCGTACTCATGTGTTTTGCCCATAGTCACCACGCTGGGCAGGCGGGTTGGTGACCGCAGGGCTGGCTTTGTCGAACCGAAGACGCTGCTGCCCGTCTTTGGCCTGTGTATTTCAAAGCCAGCATGGATGGTTATCCCGCCATCCGTCGGCTTTTTAAGTTCCAAGGTGGTAGTGGAACTGTGTTATCCCTTAGTCGCCTCTTACGACACCCACGGGGAGAGAGAGCTGTGTGGTTACGGCACTAAAGAAAAGGTGATATTTAATCAAATACAATTCATATAGAAGCCACGTTACTACTTCAGTATTATAGCTATATCCAGCTGGGTGACCTTGAAAGAACGAGAGTTGAGTACACGACTCAAGGAAAACTTATATGACAAACGGTTTTAGACAAAATATTTCTCGAACAAATATTTTTTCAGATAAGCAAAATAATATATGTATAATCTGATAATGCATTACAGTGGGTGGTGGGTATATTATTATTTACTGTAGTATAGGCCCCTCACATAGGAGTAAAACCTGTAGAGACTCGTTGAGTGTAAGATTAATTGTGACGAAAACGTAAATAAGTCTTATAAGGAAAGAAACACTTTAGATTAATTTATTTTCCTAAAAGATACCATTAATTTTTCGTTAAAATAATAATTGTTTTATTATACACCGTCGAAATGTTCTCCAACAATGTTTTATCATTTAGTGAGTTAAGAAGCCGAAAGTAAGCTTACTTGTAGACATAACGATAGTCCGATAAGCGCACCCCGGATTACGATTGAACCTCAACGAACAGCCGTTATCTAGATGTTCTGGAAATATCTAAATCTTTCGACCTATATCGAAGAGAAATCATTCGGTTTTAGGAAAAATGTAAGAACAGTAATCGAATTTCATTTTGTAATAGCTTTTTGCTCGCCTCTTTTCATCCGTAGATTTTACGATTTTTTATTTTTTTACCCGACTGCCAAGCAAGGGTTATGTTTTTCGCGCGTATCTTGTATGTATGTATGTATGTATGTATGTAATATTCTTAATTACCTCATTTCTCTAGAACCGCTGAACGGATTTGCATAATTGAGATATCGTTAGATTTGTCTTAGCAGCCCAAGTGTTCTTAGATAGGTGACATTAAAAAAAAACAAACATGGCGGCTGTGCGAAGCCATTGTAGTTAATGAAGAAATAATTTTTTTTTAGAATACTATAGTATGGGTATCAAATTAAAGGACTCAATACAAGGATTTCGAAAATGTATATTATGATTATTATTACCGTAATAATAATAAAGAAATACAATAAGAAAGTTTAAAAAATGTTGACTTTGCTCTTTCCGTTTTTTACGCAGGCGGGTTTTTTGTTTTCTTTTAATTATATTACTTGTTGAGACTATTTCGCTTGCTTTCGTTAATTTATAGTTATGCCAATCAGTGATATCACTTCTCCTGGTAAAATAATTTTAAAAGCGGTCCAGTACGTTTTCAGTTTATCCATTATATACAAACCACTTTTTTATTTTCATAATAATATCGTAGACATTCGGTGATGGCAATCGTTAGACATGGTAGACCATTTTCCATAAAATAGGAATTAGTTTAGTTTCTTCTCTTACGTCCAATTGCAAGATTTTAATATCAGCTAATATCTTCCTAAAACTTACATTTTTATGTATGAGATTTTATGAACTTTCGTACTCTTTACACATGCACTAAACGAAATGTATCTATATTACACATTGATGTATATCAAGTCTATATAAATGTTCATAGCATACATTTGCAAACAATACTATGAAATATTTACTCGGGGTCGCAAACAAGTTCATAATCTTTTACGCTTACAAATAACAATCAAGAACTTAACACACATATACGTCATTATCTGTATGTGTTTACACTACCGTTGAAGAGTATTTGCGTAACCTCATTTTTGGCTTTTAATTTTATTGCAACAATTATACGATCAAAATAAACTTTCTATATAATTAAGTTAACCCATTGATTTTCTTTACAACTCTTAATACTTATCTATACTAATATAATAAAGCTGAAGAGTTTTTTTGTTTGTTTGTTTCTTTGTTTGAACGCGCTAATCCCAGGATCTACAGGTCCGATTTGAAAAATTCTTTCAGTGTTAGATAGACTATTTATCGAGGAAGGCTATAGGCTATATATCATCACGCTAAGACCAATAGGAACGTAGCACCAATGAAAAATGTTTCAAAATCGGGTTTTTTGCCTTTTGAGAGCTTCTGCGGCATAAACGGTTAAAGTTTCGCTCAAATCATGTATGACAGAATTGGTCCTATTCCACGGGGACGAAGTTGCGCGCAGAAGTTAGCAAGTATTAAAGTTCATAGTTTCAATTTTTTCAATCACTTTTAATTCTAGATGAGCAAATATTTATAAGCGGTAGGTTACTTACGTAATATGTTAGCATATGCAAATTATATCAAAACCACCACAACACCGGGTAATCAAGGCCTTACCTCAATGATCGTTTTGATCTGACAGAACATTTTGTTACGCACCATCACCGTCAGATAATTACGTTACGTGAGCTCTTTGAATAGATTAACGAGCTTGACTTACGAGCAAAGGAATGAATTTGAGTTTGTAACGCTCTAATCTTCATTTATCTTACATATTATCATGTACTTTAGATTAGTTTTTTTTTTTTTTATCTGCTGATATTGAAATTCGATGTTGTATATGAATTGGTAATAGTCTATTCTATTCTTAAGCAATTAGCCATATTTTTGTGTCGATAATATGTATGGGCTTCGTGGATATGGATCCTTGTGGGTCTTTCAACCGTACCTTGGAAAGCAGGTGAAACGAAGAAAAGAGAAGAAAGAGAAAGTGGTCTATGTCCAGCAATGGGATATTAGAGGCTGAATAATTCAAACAATCAATTCGATAAATGATTTCGAGTTACAAAATCTCATAAAATTAGCCAGAAGTATTGTAGTCAAAATTGTAGGTCAGATATCTTAAAACAACAAATGAAGATAAATTTGTAAACTGCGTTCCTAAAAAGAGTTAAAACATTGAAAGAAAAAATGATTAGCAAATATGCAATATATTTTTTTCATGGATATTCGTTAAAAGATTTACTTTGCTTCGTGGTTTTTTAGTAACATGGTAGTGATTATTTTTGGAATTTTAATTAGATTATTTGGCCGTTTGAACCCCTCAAAGTAAAAACTTCGTCCGACTTCTTCAAAAACTTTGTGTCTTTGCTCTTTGTCGCTCATCTCGTTCCTGTCTCTCCTTTGATTGATTATGAAGTAACTTTGTTCGCACTTAGCTGATGACAAAATTCCAAGAACACGTACAAAATTTGATAATACCAAATTTACATTAAACTTGGGTATACTATATTATACTTATTACTTATCATATTATCAGTTCGATATTTTGTTGTGTAATGTTAGAAAATCATACGTTTGCAGCAGAAAATTTTAAAGCATTATGCTTTTGGTGTGACCGGTAGAAATATATTTTTAGAAATAAGTTTAACCTTGCGACTATCCTTTATAAACATAATTTGTTAAATGCAAAAAGAATATAATATAATGATAAAGTTCATACGCTTTTATTTTTTTATGTTAATTACTTATGTTAATTACGTTATTAATTGCCATTCACTTTTACATGGTACTTCTAAATTGACATAATCTTACCCGAATGTTCTTCTATATTAAAACAGAAGTTTAAAAATCAACAACTTTTGTATAAAGGTCTTTTTTCTATCAATGGAAAGGTTTGAAAAGGAATACTTTTAAGAAAGTAATTATTAATTTATTTGCACCTTATCAAAAATATTAAGAAACAATTTTAAAACACGTACGTGAGTAATGAAATCCTTTTTATTTCCATAATAATTATTGTCTAGAAACGAATTAATCTTGGTCCTATGTTGCTGTTAACAAAAATTATTCCACATTGCATCGCTTTCGTTTCGTTTAATCATGTAAATCGAATCATGTAAATGACTTCAAAATTCAAAAATGAATTTCGCTTACATTGTGTCATATTTCGTTTTAGTTTTAAAATTTAAATTACTTTCATCGCCTAAGCTGTTTGAAGCGCAACGTGACCCTATCATATTTGTAAAACGGTAAAAGATGAAAAAATAACTTTCATTGAAAAAACTTTCTTGTGTTACATATTGTCATTCAAATTATATTTGTACACTAGCTGTACCTGCGACTTCATGCGCGTGGAATTAAAAAAAAAGTTATAATTCAGTTCGCAGAGTTATAAAATAAATAAATTTCTAAAATAAAAAAAGTTACATCTTATTACGTCAGATATCGGTCAGTGAAAGTTTCGTCAAAATCAGTCCAGCCGTTTCAGAGATTACTCGGAACAAATAGACAGACAAAAATTGTAAAAATGTTATTTTGGTATATGTACCGTGTATACATATATCCACATGAATTTAGTAAAAAGCGGTTATTTTAATATTACAAGCAGACACTCCAATTTTATTTATTTGTTTGTACATATATACATTACTAGCTTCTGCGCGCGACTTCGTCGGCGTGGACTCCGCTCCTATTGGTCTTAGCGTGATGACTCATAGCCTATAGCCTTCCTCGATAAATGGGCTATCTAACACTGAAAGAGTTTTTCAAATCGGCCCAGTAGTTCCAGAGATTACCGCGTTCAAACAAAAAAAAAACAAACAAACAAACAAACAAACAAACAAACAAACAAACAACCAAACAAACAACCAACCAAACAAACTCTTCAGCTTTATATATTAGTATAGATATATTTGTAAAGAAAATACTGTAGACACCTAGATACACCGAAAAATATGTGTACATACATGTATAACATACCCATACAATACCCCCATTGTACAACATTTTTGTAATGTGTCGATGGTATACTCGTATTATGAAATAAATGAAGATGAATTATGATGAATTAATGAAAATTAATTACACCGTCTAAAATGTTTTAACCTCATGAAAATCCTCTGTATTGTAGCTATGCGTGTACGCGCTTAAACACCGGCGGTCTGCGGGTTCGATTCTCGCTCGAGATGAATATTTATATTTGTACAAATATTTCTCTGCGATTTGGATGTCCCGTCCTTCTGGGTCTCCCCACCGTGTGCCACGGAGAGTACGCTAAGCTGTTGATCCTGATTGTTATCATATCTGATAACGATCATTACATAGTAAGGAATATATCCGCCAACCCGCAGTGGAGTAGCATGGTGAATTAATTCGTTCCCTGTGATATTCCTCACCCTATAAATGTTCAATGTTTGTTAATGTTGGTGTTTAATCCTTACTGTTCATTTTTGTTTAAATATTTTGAAATCAATAAAAAATAATTTGTAAATAAATAATTTGTCTGCCCTAGTGTAATTAGTTTCTAATAGTTTAGTTACTAATTGCTGTAGTTTATCGTGAATTGTTTGTGTATAGGTTAAGATGTAACAATAAAAGTCTGACTATTGCTCTACTGGCACAACTGAAAGCCGCGAAAAAATAAATCAATCAATTTGACAACAAATAGATAAATGACTTTGGGCGAGCTTGATTTATAATAAATGGTTTACACGTATATGTACACCACAAAATTTGTCTTACACTACAAACTGTAAACAAGTAATATAATTAAAAGAAAACAAAAAACCCGCCTGCGTAAAAAACGGAAAGAGCAAAGTCAACATTTTTTAAACTTTCTTATTGTATTTCTTTATTATTATTACGGTAATAATAATCATAATATACATTTTCGAAATCCTTGTATTGAGCCCTTTAATTTGATACCCATACTATAGTATTCTAAAAAAAAAAATTATTTCTTCATTAACTACAATGGCTTCGCACAGCCGCCATGTTTGTTTTTTTTAATGTCACCTATCTAAGAACACTTGGGCTGCTAAGACAAATCTAACGATATCTCAATTATGCAAATCCGTTCAGCGGTTCTAGAGAAATGAGGTAATTAAGAATATTACATACATACATACAAGATACGCGCGAAAAACATAACCCTTCCTTGGCAGTCGGGAAAAAAGCTGATACGCTGTTTAGCGGGTCAAGAAATTGTAAAAGTAAATTTGGTCGAAATAAAGAATTTAATATTTATTATTAAACAGTAAGTATTATTAAATAATAATATGATAACTGTTGAATGAACTGCCTCACTCGACAAGTTTTGTTGCGAAATTGTGACTTTGAACCATGATACCATTTCCGAATCACGTATTACCGATCATCACATTCAGATTTCACGTTGGAGAGGATTGGTGTTCGAATGTGAGTGCATAACCTTGAACGCTCGCTTTTCAAGCATAATATTGAAAGTGTTTTGAGCCAAAATTTGCATAGGAACAGTTATACGGATCACAACACAAATCAAGACTGTTAATAATTATAATACATGACTGTAATATAATTATGATAATTCAATATTTTTTTTGTAAGTATAAAATTAAGCATTATAGGTATTATTGCGAACGGTGGTGCTTGTCATGTGGTCTCATTTAAATTTTATCGATATCTGATAAGTATTTTCTGAGTTATCTATACTAATATATAAAGCTGAAGAGTTTGTTTGTTTGGTTGTTTGTTTGTTTGTTTGTTTGTTTGTTTGTTTGTTTGTTTGTTTGAACGCGGTAAACTCTGGAACTACTGGGCCGATTTGAAAAATTCTTTCAGTGTTAGATAGCCTATTTATCGAGGAAGGCTATAATGTGTCATCACGCTAAGACCAATAGGAGCGGAGTCCACGCCGACGAAGTCGCGCGCAGAAGCTAGTATCTTATAATGCGTATATACTTGACTATTTTTTCTACCACCTGCGTTGTATTATACCTTACTAGCGACCCGCTCCGGCTTCGCACGGGTGCAATGCTAATACTAAATATAAAATATAAAATAAATATTTGCAATCTAAGGGCAAAAAATGTGTTTATTTACGACATCACATTAGAAATCTTTAAAACTATCAGTGTTACTCTACATATATTATGCATGTATTATACATATAAACCTTTCTCTGGAATCACTCTATTGACTAAAAAAAACCGCATCAAAATCCGTTGCGTAGTTTTAAAGATCTAAGCATATACCTATACAGACAGACAGCGGGAAGAGACTTAATTGTTTTATAATATGTAGTGATAACGTTTTACTGTGTGTATCGGTTTAGATTATTTCAAATGAAAGCTGATGTTTTTCATGTAGTCCCATTTTTTGATCGTGATTTGATAAGTACTTTCTAAATAATATTGCTGTAATTCTAGTTGTTGTAATTGAAGTTGTGTTGCTGGTGTCCTTAAGGCTACAGTAATTGATTGCGATCAGGTGGATCTTACTATTGTTTACTTACCGTAACTGTACAAAGAAACCAATATTTTGATATATAAATAAAAATAAGGTGAAAATATGCTATAAAATATGAATAGCTATAAAAATAGAAGGAGTTATTTTTAATTTTCTTAAACTTTACTTCATTCCTCTAGGCGGTACTTAAATAGATTGATAACTTCAAATATAATATCGAATAAATATAACATGTTAACTATTTTATGACCCCTTTGTCCGTCCGTATAGATAACACGGAAATTGACTTTATTATTGATATAGGTTTTCCTTCGGGAAATGAAGGGTCTTTTTAGGGGACAAACAAAAAACTACATCCATATATTCAAAACAAAAAGAAACAAGGGCTATGTGAAATATAGCATTGATCACGTTTCTGATTCATTTGATTTTATCCGTTAACATTACTCAGTTTCATTCTACTTATTGATTTACCGTCGACAGCTGATTCTATTCCGTTAAATTTAAAAAAATGTACAATCATATTTTGGAATATTGAGAACTACTCGCACTCATAAATAATGTACCTACGCTTCAGCCTGTAATATCCCACTGCTGAGTATAGGCTTCTTTCCCCATGTACCTAGGAGAAGGATCAGAGATTAATCCACCACGCTGCTCCAATGTGTAAATAATAATCTATGAATATAATATATATGACAAAGATATATGTATATCTGAAATTAAAAAAAATTGAAGAAACATTTACTTTAGTATGTACCAAAGAGTGATTGACTCCTAAACATATTTCAATGTTACAGTCAAAACATTTATATAAAATTTAAATCCGTATTATTTTTATTTTTGTGTTACCCACACATGAGGAAATTCGAAAATGTTTTTTATTATCATATCAAAATTTTCGATTGCTTAAAACCGAATAAAAATCATATCAAGATTTTCGATTCCGCGGAGTATAGGCCCATAGCTTAACGGCTAGAGCACCGGACACGGATTGTCGGGAAGGTGCGGGTTCGAATCCCGCTGGGTCGAAAATTTTGATATGATAATAAAAAACATTTTTAAAATTTAAATGTTGTACAGTGTAGGTACTTGACGTCGAGAACGACAGCGTTACGAAATAATTAAACGTGACGTAGTCAGCTAGACAACTACTCCGGCGGTCTGACGTGCATATATCAATGGGTAGGTGGATTGAGTTCGAAGGTAATTGGTGAATCGCTATCTGGTTTATTTAAATTTAATACAGCTTGGAGTCAGCAATACAACAACAAAACGGATAAATAAAAAAAGTGTGTGTGTCAGCTCCGACGCACGGCTGGAGTTTACTCCTTCAGATCGACTATCTAAATAGGTACAAAAAAAATTACTAGTCTAAGAAAAAGATAAATACCATAACAAATGGTAAATAAACGAATCAAATAACGACATCTATCGGAGCCCCATATTGATGATGGCGATAACAAAAACGTAACGAGGTCATTCATTCAGTAGATTTTACTCCTCATATTTTTTTTCATACCGGAGGCCTTATATGAAAATCATTTCTTAAGGAGTAAAATCAAAAAATAATAATAAAATAAGCCCCTATGCAACAAAGAGTAATTTAGGTTCTCTGTCGACCAGCCTGGTTGCAGCATGTACTCTTAGAACGAAATCGACAATCTTTTGTTTTACTGTTTAAATAATGTTTTAAAAACTGAAACCAAACTTAAGTCGTGGTTATTTTGTTACAAAATCAAGCAACAAACTGTCCCGTCTCAATGCTCGTCCACTGGGAGTTGTATTGTTACGATCGATAAGTCCCACTGTGTTCGATTCATTACTTATTCACAGGTTCTATCGTTCAGGTACATTGCTTTTTATCTGCAACATTTTCGCATCGAACGTCACATCTGCATTAATATTTAGTTAGATTATTAGGTTACATTCGGTGACATTTTCTTTATAGTTTTTAAAATAACTTCTTGGAGTGAATTGCTTAAATCATTAATTTCTCTTTGTATTCAAACGATATTTTTACTTTTAAAACTGAATTAAAATGTAACGTCTGAGATAGAACAGCCCTGATAGCATTTACTCCTGTTTCGATGGTCTGAAAATAAATACAGAAGTAAAATGACCAGATCGTGACAGAGAATCAGATCGAATCCTCTACTGGTGCATAACAGTCATTGCGTGACCGCTGCCGCAACTTGTCTATGACTGAAAGGAAACGGCCAGTAAACGCAAACAATAGGACAAAACAATAGGACTATTAAACTAACGCCTGCTCATGCCTTGATACAGAAGAGTTAAAGATTATTCCGCTACAGTACTCCACAATGGATCGGTAGATGATTACCATGAGTATTGATCGCTATCAGGACGTGTCTGTGACAACAAACCAAACAAGTGGCTTCAAGCTCTTACCGAAGCCTTGTGACCCACAAGAATATATACCCTAATCAGAAATAACTATTTTTAAAATTTCAAATAAGTATCTTGAGAGGATATTGAACCTATGACCATAAGGAAACCTGGACCACTTCTTCAGAACGGTCCTTAATATAGGAACACTACTAGTAAGTTTATTTAGCTGAATTTTGAAAAGAAAAACCATTTGTTTATTCTGCCTGATCCAAAACAACTCCGAATTTTTTATTTTAATAAAAAACTGCTTACCGAGGAGGGTTACGCCACAAAATATTATACATATATGACACATAAAATCAGAGTGAATATTAAATTAAGTACTGTTTAATAAATGAAGCTTATTTTTAACGTGACCTGACCTGATCTTTGATATATACGTATAATTTCAAGGATTCCTAATACATACTATATTTTAGGCTTTTAAGACTAGATCTACAAAATTATTTGCATAAAATTTAATATCTATTACAGCACAAAAATACGTCATTAACTGAACATATTTTTTTTTTTAACCAACAGCCTTTCGATTGTCACAAAACAACGATAGAACGACTTTTGATATTCAATTTTTTCGATCTTTGTATTTTTTTTTTTTACACATTAAGCTATGCTAATACAGTTTAAAGTTCATTTTATATTTTTCAATTTTTTAAATGTTGCTTCTTTAGTGTAAGATAAGATCTGATTGGATATAGTGGAATATAAGTGGAAAATTAGAATTTCGATAAAGTCGTTAGATTGTCTATCGTTATTAAGGCACGTATAAATGCTTGTATTAGTCCGCGATTGTGGATCGATCCACAATTATTATTGTCGTTAAAGCCACATACGGTACCACTCTCTAAAGTGGTCGATTATCAAAGTCCACATCTATTATGTTGAAACTAATATCACACACGACTGATCCTATTACAAACGGGGTTTGGAGAGGACTTTTAACCCTATGTCAGTTACCTAGATAGGGATAGGGTCTTTGAAAGGTTTTGAGTGATGTAGGTACGTTGATATCAGATAAAAAGGCAGTCTTTGAAGATTTTAATTGGTTGTATTTTTATAATATAATTTCAACAATGTCTGAAAATGATATCCTTGGAAAAGTTGATCTGGAAATTGTGACTTGACCCGGGTTCCTACAATCAGCACCGTTCGTTTTGTAACGTAACAGTCAGTTTTGAAAATGTCGGGTTAAAAATTGAATGGTTTGTGAACGAAACGATTCGAATTTTGAATTTCAGAGGAACCAGGCTTTTTTTCGTTCTGTCAGTTCGAGCTGTCAGTTGCTTCAACTACTGACTTATGACAAGCAATTAATTCAGATTAAATACGAGTATACAACCATCATATTTTATGCTGAAACACGTTAAATATATATTTTTACTTCTGATTCTAAAATTCATTAAATAAGTATTTATTTATCTACAAACACTTTAAAGATAGATTTTAAGTTACAGAAACAGAAAGCAATTCTATAAAATATTAAAATTTTGTCAAATGTCACAATGTCACAAAGAAAATTTTGTAAAACCCCAACTGGTAGACTTGAGATTTTCGAGATATATATGTATATATTAGGTATATATACCGCTACAATATTAAAATATAGCTAGAAATAAAAATGCATGAAAAGTATTATATGTAATTGTAGCAAAAATAAAATATATGAAATTAAAAATATAATGCAATTGTGTGGAAATTATTGTGTATCTTTTTTGAGTTAAATAAATAAAATTTATTAATTAAAATTATACTAAATGTGCAAATCTATACCTGTATAATTTGTTACTTTTATCTGTTATTTATATATTAATTGTATTAGTGTAAGATTGTAGGTATGGTATGGCTCAATTTAGAATGCTGACGTCATTACCCAGTTCTATACTATTTTTAAACGATTTCAATCACCATATTTTTTCATATCATGGATCATTGTTTCTTTAGGAGTAAGCTCCAAAAATATTAAATACAGCGTAGCTTATATAACGACCAAGAAGTGTCGGCAATGCACGATTGCTCCCGAGGGTTAACAACCTGCACGTGCGTATCTTTATCCGAATAACTCGAGAATCACCCAGATATTGCCCTAAATCAAGACGTTTATTTGCTATCGTGACGAATGAAAATTATCGGTGCTAACACTGACTTATAATTTAGTCTCATATAAAGTTAAAAAAAATGTATGTGTCAGCTACGACGCACGACTGGAGTTTACCCCTACAGATCGACTGTCTAAATAGGCACAAAAAGACTTACTAGTCTTAAGAAAAAGGTTAATACCATATCAAATCTATACTAATATATAAAGCTGAAGAGTTTGTTTGTTTGTTTGTTTGGTTGTTTGTTTGTTTGTTTGTTTATTTGTTTGTTTGTTTGTTTGTTTGAACGCGGTAATCTCTGGAACTACTGGGCCGATTTGAAAAATTCTTTCAGTGTTAGGTAGCCCATTTATCGAGGAAGGCTATAGGCTATGTGTCATCACGCTAAGACCAATAGGAGCGGAGTCCACGCCGACGAAGTCGCGCGCAGAAGCTAGTGGTAAATAAACGAATAAAGTAACGCAATCTACCGCACGATGCCGCTATTAGAAAACTATTATTAGGGCGAACATCTGTATAAGACTTCAGCCTGTAATATTTCGCTGCTGGGCATAGGCCTCTTTCTCCATGTAGGATAAGGATCAAAGCTTAATCTACCACGCTGCTCTAATTCGGGTTGGCGGATATATTCCCTACTATGAGTAACGATCGCTGTCAGGTGTAGATGATAACAACCGACGGCTTAACGTGCTCTCCGAGGCACGGTGGGGAGACCCACAAGGACTGCACAAACATCCAGACCACGGCAAACATCTGTGTGACCGATGCAAGTATTTGCCACGTTCAGAGATCGAACCCACGCACCGGCGCAATAGTCATAAGCTAGTGCCGTTGCACTAACGCGTCAAAGTTTAAGTGGGTTGTTACTATTTCGAACTGTAATTGGAATCAACATTGTCGACAATCACTTACGCTACAACTTTGTATCAATAACGAATAGGTATTTATTTGTTCAAACAAATAAAACTTTTTATGTTTTATTTCTTGATGTATTTTTGTACCAAACAACTCTTTGAGTAATTGCTTTATAATGAGTTTCTATGTCACATAAAAAAAACTATTATATAGGTATGCTACACGTATCATATTTATTTTACTATATTGAATTTGTTGGTTACACAATAATGAGTTATTTAACATTGACTGTAACCTTCTGTGTATAAAATTCCAATAATTTATTTCATATAAGCCACAATATATTATCGTATATTGTATCACTTATGACGATTATAATGTTACCCTTATTTAATGAACATATTTAAATAATGTTTATCAAACCAAAACGCGAGTTAAATTCTCGTTCGGAATGAATGTTATCAGATAATTATTGGTACTAATCAATGTTTCCGGTCTGTGGTCTGTTTCTCGCAAGTATAGGCGGTAGATACACATATCTCTGTCTATACATGCAAGTCTCCCATTGTGTTTCGGAGGACACGTTAAGTTGTTGACCGTTGAGCTGCGCGTTAAATGTGGTGGTTTAAATTCCAACTTTTCTCTATCATATAGAAACAGGCCAAATCAATTAATGAGTCAGAAAAAAATTACTCATAAATGTCATGTATATGGTGAGTCATTTTTTTAAACAAAGTTATACATAATATAATTACTCTGTATTGGGATTTACAAACATTAGTTTGGTTCTTAAAATATGCATAAATCCATATTTAGTCAAGTAGTTAGTAATATTAATACATTATTAATATTATTAATAGTAAAGAGACTGCCTTGAAGAAACCGCATCGTAAAAGAATTAGTAACAATCAAAGCCAGGAAGTACCACTTCTAATGCTTATAGTCAGTAAAATGTACATTATCTGAAGAACTATAGTATCAATAATAAGATCTCATTCAATCTCGTGCCATTACTAACACTTGCCTCGTTTAAGAAACTTAATAGTTGAAGTTTATTGTCAGTTCTTAAATACGTAAAGACTACTTAAATTTACGTAGCATTTTAAATTTTGGACTTAAATTTTTTATCGCTTCTTCTCTTTATATTTTAAGCCACTAAATATCATTTTTTATATTGGCAGTCTGTAAATGGTCTATCGCTAGGCAAATATGCATGCATGCATTCAGCCTGTAACATCCCACGCTGGCCATAGGCCACCTTCTCCATGTAGGAGAAGGATTGGAGCTTAATACACCACGCTGCTCCACTGCGGGTTGGTGGATAATTATGTTTCCTACTATGATGAAATATTGTATAAATATACATCTCGAGCGGGAATCGAACCCGCTAACCGACGGTGTTTAGGCGACTACTCGCATCACTATACCGCAGCAGTTGTTGCTGAGCGGCTTGATTGGTTGTTTTTAAGACAAATATATTTTTGTCAAAAGATGATGTAAAAGTTAATCCACCATATTGTCCAATTACCAGCACTTGGGGAGGCCTGTGTCCAGCAGTGGACTGCGATAGGCTGAAGTGAAGTGGTCTTGTTATTATCCGGTTACAGTTATTTCGTTACAATCGTATGAAACAAGTTATATAATTTTTGACGGTAATACTACTTCTAATAAATGTATATTTGCTAAAATACCACCCCGAAATAAAAAATAAAAGTAACTAACAATGAATCAGGTATCTTTTTCCCTAAAGCATTCACAGCCTAAATTTCTTCAACAAATAATGACTATGCCTAAGGCTAATGTAATAAAAACATCAAATTTTTTCCCCTTGTAAAAGTTTCCCAGTCACAACTCGAACGATGACTCCGCAGAAAACTTGACTATTCATGGCACTTCAGCGTTAATCTAGTCAACATGTCTTAATCGTGAAAAGAATGTTATATTTAACGTAAATATTAGAAAGTTCCTAATGTTACCCTGTGCTATCTAGTTGGGTAGGGTCTATAGAAGTTATATTGTTTAACAACCTTTCTTGATACAACAGCGCTGTCAATAATAAGTTCCACGAAGGTTAACATGAAGGTTCACCTATTATTCTGGTTGAGGAATAAAGACTACTACGTAACACAATACGACGAGACCTCAAAATGTGACGTAATATACCTGTAAGCCTGTAACATCTTTGACGTAACACATTAACGTAATTCTGTCATTGTAGTCATTTGTAGTGTCATGTGTAGTGTCATTTGTAGATATGTCGGACGTATCTATTTGTATTGTCACATTTAATTTGTAAGTGGACTATTCTAAGGTGCCTTTGAAGCCTTTTTTAATTACGTTATTTTGATTTGATTTGATTCGTATCGATTTTTTTCATGTAGTAGTAGATTATGTATATATACTGTACTATACTTACTGTACTGTACATGTAATTCATTGATAAGTCTAAGTAAATGTAAGTCATAGATACTGGTTGGTATATCTGATAAACATTTGATAATTTCTACTACAGGAAGTCTCGAAGAAATAAAGAATACCTCAACGTATCTGAAGACCATAGCTAAATAACACTGCTCAAGTAGTGTTGTCGTCCTGTGGTAGTCACCACAAGGTGGTCAATGCTTATAGAGAGGGCCAGGGGTAGAGTCGAAAACGCGCTTGCTTCTGATGTTGCAAGCATAAGCTATGGTAACTGCATGCCGCCGGCCTTCATCGATTTATTAGACGTTGTCACGTCAAAAACCAAATAAACAGCGATAAAAAGTTGTTTCATTATAATAAGTGAAATTCGAGTAAACATTAGAAAACAATAAATTAAATGAAGTTAAATGAAATGAAACCTTTATTTCGCTATAAGCGAACACACACAAAAAAGACAAAAAATTGCGAAACTTACTTAAAAAATTACAGTGTTATGGTAGAAAAATCAACAAACAATTTCAAAATTATTATATTTTAACATTGCGTACATTATATAAACATAGGTAAAGTACCCAATGCTATGCATGCAATAATCTTAGTAAAAATATTTATTATTTTTCTTTAATCAGTCTCGTTAGACATCACCTTTCTATTAAGTATTTACAAATTTATATCAAATAAATTAAAGTATTTCAATCATAAACCTTCAAAAATCAATTTCTCAAAATATATTTTTATACAAATATTCAAATTAATAGTGATTAACGCGCATAAAATATTAAACGTAAAAACCGATCGAGTACACTTGTTCCGTAGTACGTTGTTAGCTTCAATTAATATGTATTATATTCAAATAATAAATGAATTATTAATACTGGTGCGGTCATTAATTTCACGTCCGATACAGACGGCGGTCACGTTTTAATCAAGTAGACAATAGTATAACTGAAACCGCTTAGTATCGTTAAAATTGTGTTTCATAAAATCTCTGTGAACACAAGGTAGCGGTCATTTTTTTATCTCTATTTATCACCAGTTTCGTGGTTGGAACAAAAATAAACTGCTATCGATCCGGCTTATTAGTTAATGACTTTCTGTGCCAGTTACCTTTAAGAAGGATCGTCAAAATAGAACTAGTTAGGTATACTTTAATTTTGATAGCATAAACGCTTTGCTTCACTTCATTCTGTAATATTCCACTGCCTCTTTATATAGGCATAGGCCTCTTTCTCCATGTAGGAGAAAGATCAAAGCTTAGTTCACCACTCTGCTCCAATGCGGGTTGGCGGATATTTTCCCTACTATGAGTAAAGATCGCTATCAGGTGTACATGATAATAACCGGGACAGACAGCTTAACGTGGTCTCTGAGGCAGGGTGGGGAGAAGCACAAGGACAATATAATAATATACACACTGTGGTGTAATTTTCTTTCGATTATTTTATCCGATTATAGGAGGATTTATTCCATTAAGAAGCTTTTTTCAAAATAATCTAAAAGACTTACGATCGACAATGTTTGCTTCTATTTTTAACTGACTTTTAAAAAATGAAAATGTTTTTAATCGAGTGTATACTATGTAAACAAATTGAAGTCGAGCATAATCGTATTTTTTTAATATTTACATTTTTGATAAATGTATTGAAACCATTTATCCGTTGATCTTAATTATTATCATACCCAAAAAAGTGTTTAAAAATCTTTTACTATGTCTTTTTTCATTTATTAATAATCATGCCTTGTTTACTTAACTCTGTTAAGTTTTTAAATGATTTCATATAATTTTTTATTATTATGTTTGATTGGGGAGTGGTAAAACTCTGCCGTATATTTTCCCTTATACTGGAACCACGAACGACGCCAAGGGAATAATTCAAAATATCGTATTGTATTGAAGTTTACACAAGTAAAAAATTGTTAGTAAACGGTGCTTGAGAGAGCTTGGTAAAGTTAACAAATATATGAGTATATATTTATTTACGACTTTTATTATTTTGCTTTAAAAATGTAAAGACAATATATGTTATATATGAGCAAAATTTGTTTTTATACATGCTAGGAAGATTTTGTAACTTAAAACGTAGACAAAATTTAAATAATAACAAAAATTTTATTTTTTAAATATTTATTATCTAATGATCTCTGTAATCAATTCTAGGTTAGATTACAAAGAAAATTATACGTATGTAATAAAAAAAAACTTTATAACTTTTGTGCTTTACACTTTAATTATTACCCTGTAAAATTGACTTCTTATTTTTGATTAAGGAATTTAATTAACAATCCATTAAATATAATTACCTATTAGTTACAGGAAGGAGCGAACTTCCTAAGTAATGAAATACATGGCGTAACTCTCTGTCAAAATCTCAAATTCAAATTAAAATGAATGAAATTCGGTAACCATTTAGGGCGTAAATATTTTGTAGAAGTAAATATTATCAATTTTGAATTAAATATAACTGCCAGGACTTTTTAGTAAAACCCTTTTGTGATTGTTTTTCTAATATACTAAAATAAATATAAAATAATTTTCATCCATTAAGCAGATGGGCGAAATTAGTCTCTAGTTTGGATCTCAGTACATAACAATATATTTTAATACATAGCAAAGAAATAATTTTTATAAAGCTTATCTAAAAAAAAAAGAAAGGAGATGTAGGAAAGAAATCTAATAAATAGTTATTAACGACGCTTATTACTTTAAAACAAATTGCAATAAATTTTATTTTCATCTATTTTTGATCACAACTATGAAAAATATATACGGTCGAATTGAGAAACCTCCTCCTTTTTTGAAGTCGGTTAAAAATAGTTTTATTAGGAATATACTCGTAAAATGAAAACAAGAAAAAAAAGACGAGTGTGCTTTAGACCACACGACTGAAGTAAAACTTCTTTAGCAATAAGCCTGCACAATAGGCCTGCACTGTGTTTTAGATATACGAACTGGCTTTGAGATAAGGAGAGAAAGAAAATGTGTGCTCGCACCTCTTTGTCTTGCTCCGTTCGCCTCACGATTACACTTTTCGTAACGCTCTCATCACGCATTCACCAGCTTACTCTCCAGGTTAAGCCTGCGTAAAGAAGTTATACTTCAAAAATAAAGATCATCTTAGTTAACCATAATTGTTTTCTACTTGTAAATAAATAATCCAAAACTAAAAATATAATAAAAACTATCGAAGATCAGAATAAGTAAAGGAAAGTCGTTAATCAAACAGTCAGCAAGTTTAGTTCCACGCATTTAGTTGTTTGTCACAAGTTCAAGGCGAGTTCATGATACGGATAGACCACTAATGTAGCAATAAAAGAAATTGCTACCTATTCTTCTCGAAGTTAGAATTTTTAGTATTCTTTGTATGTATACTATTAAACTTCTTTAGTAATAGTTTGTAACTCTTTGAAGTGAATATTTTATATACATACAAATATACATTCATATAGATATAGTTATATTGAACATTTAGTACATAATAATTCCATGTATTGAACACCGCAACCGCACCGCACCGAACATTGCAACACCGAAGCATCGCAAGCGCGTTGCCGATCCTATCCCTCCCAGGAGCTTTGATCACTTTACTCACCACAGGAACACAACACTGCTTGAAAGAAGTATTATTTAGCTGTGATTTTTTGTAAGGTCATAGTATTCCCCAATCAGGCTGCTCGATATTTTAAGCAGGATATTTCCTGCTTTAATACATATTATAAAACAAAGTCGCTTCCCGCTGTCTGTCCCTATATGTGCTTAGGTCTTTAAAACTACGCAATGGATTTTGATGCGGTTTTTTTAATAGATAGAGTGATTCAAGAGGAAAGTTTATATGTATAAAATACATGCATAATATAGTAGAGAAACACTGATAATTTTAGAGGTTTCTAATGTGATGTCGTAAATAAACACATTTTTTTGCGTTTACATTGCAAATATTTATTTTATATTATCAGCATTGCACCCATGCGAAGCCGGGATGGGTCGCTAGTAAAGCACAATTTACACCAAGTATGTACAATACCAACCATCAAACTCACACCTCTGCACTTGCATTATTTCGAAACAAACTATTTATGTACACAATTCGTACTTAAAAGCACTTGTCGTTTTGTAAAACACTGAACTTTTCACAATAGCATACGCAATTACACTTACGTAAGCATCTGTATATACATAAATGTATACGTACACCTGCCTCATTACTATATAATGCGGGCTGTGGTACAAGTTATAAAAAATCTGATTTTTCAAGTAAATTATTTTTGATGATTAAATTATTGAATAATATGAATGTGTTAATGTGTATGTGTTGAAACAGGGAAGCAGGTCATAGCCGTCTTATTTATTTATTTATTTGATACTTTATTGCACAATACATACGTAATTGTACAAAAGGCGGGCTTAATGCTAAAAGCATTCTCTACCAGCCAACCTTAGGACGTACAAGAGCGGACGTTTGTAGGTGTGCAAAAAAAAAGAAAAAAAAATTAGTATACCTATGAAAATATGAGTATAGATATAAACATACATAGATACGCATATCCATACATACATAGAAACATACTTACATACATACAAACATACATACATATATACATACATACATATATACATACACACAAAATACTTGTCGGAGAGTCAATGCAGATAGTTATTAATGTCGGTACCTACGTTGTTATTATTATTCATCTACCCGCACTCATTGTATTATTTGAGTATTTCTAACGTGTATGGCGGTACCTGCGCTGTTGTCGATATTCAACTACCCTCATTCTATTATTCGAGTCATTCCTTTGTGCATAAAAGACCGATGCGGCCGCAGCTAGGGCAGTCTTGGCTCTGGCGTGGCGCGGTGCACTTGTGTATCCTGCTAGTAGCTTAACCTCAACTCTTGTAAGGGTTAGTTTGTGTACACGAATTAATTGTTACTTTATATTGTGGGCAACTCGGGCAGTGGAGGCGAGCGTTAATGCGCATTTTAAAGACGGCCGTCTTAAACCTAGACTCGGGTCGCAACTCCCGGGCACTGCCTTGAGTTGTCTCTCTGCCACGCGATAGATCCGGTGCCCGCTCGGTGAGTCCATTTAATACTTAGTAGTTCGGTCATCCGTCCGTTCTTCTGTCCTACCTACTTCTGATCTGCGACATCAGAAGTGGGATAAGATCTCATTACGCCCACTTCATTTGTTGTTTGCTGTTGTTAATTGTTTTTTTAGTTCAGAGTTTTTGGTTTCTTTGAACTTTAAGTTCTATTTTAGCGAGTGTGCAAGTGAATTGCAATATTTGGTGGCGATTAGTGGGTACATCGAGTTCTTTTCGGTCGTTCTGTTTTATTCTTATCGGTGTACAAGTGGTTTTTGTTCAGTGTTCGATTACGTAATTCGATTTACCGGTTTATTTGTTGAATTTAGTTTTATTGTGATACGTAGGTAGTTGAGTAGTGACAGATTTGGAGATTCAGTTTTTGTTTCGATTCAGTCATTGTGGAGCAATTGTAATTGCTCGTTGGATAAGGGTGGCTTACGTAGTTGTGTAGTGATTAGTCGTGGTAGTCCCAACGACAGTCGTTTAAGAAAGATGCCAGAAGGTCGTTAGTTTTTAGTGTTGTAGAAAAAGAGTTTTGTTATTAAAAGTTTGATTGACGTTGGTACATGGCTCTGGGCAGTTATATGTGCGTTAAGTTAAATTTTTGAGGTTACCCACTTGTTGGTGATAAAGTGTTAATATCGTCTTAGTTTGAGTATTTCCGATTACCCTCTGTAACAAGTATTTTTGTGTAGTATCGAGGGTTTTCAGTCTTTCTCTACCTTTGATTGATTTGTTTAAACTGTTTAAAAGTTATTTAGTTGTTCTGTTTAAAAAGTTTAAATTACAGAGAGTTAATTGATAACACCTTGATACAATCGTGGGCCCATTACGGGTAGACGTTGTAAGTAACTGTTAAAATTTGTTTTGTTACAAAATGAGGAGCGTAATCAAATAAGACTTGATCCGAAATATCGAGGCCCCTTTCGCGTAATAGAAGTTCTCGAAGGTAATCGGTATACCCTTAAAGCTTTAAATTGTAAACGTACCTACAAAGCTCACGAAAGGTTAAGGTGATGACGATATGTGTTGTTCGCATCATATGAGTTGATGACGATATGTGTTGGTCGTATGATCGTATCACATGAGGTGATGACGATATGGGTGGCAATAATAGTTGTCACTAGCTGCTGAGGCAGCCGGGCCATGAGCGTTGTATGTGATCTTACTGTGTCAATAGTAAAACTTTATTTTTTTATTACGGTTAGAGGAACCTTTCGTCTGTGTACGAATAGGATAGATTAGTAGTTTTTTTGTGATTAAAGTCAACTGGCGTAGCAATGTAGACCACTATACAACCAATTGATTTTATTGAGATAAATTTGTTGGTGCCTTTGTTTTTAAGTATCCATTGCTGAAACATGTTTTAGTTGTATTGCTCGATGGAGGCAATACATGTGGTTATCGTCACTCGATGGAGGTGGCATGAGCTACTGTCGCTCGATTTAGGTGACAGTAGCGACTCTTTTAGTTGGTTATCGTCACTCGATGGAGGTGGCATGAGCTACTGTCGCTCGATTTAGGTGACAGTAGCGACTCTTTTAGTTGGTTATCGTCACTCGATGGAGGTGGCAAGAGCTGCTGTCACTCGATTTAGGTGACAGTGGCGACTTTAGTGGTTATCGTCACTCGATGTAGGTGGCATGAGCTACTGTCGCTCGATTTAGGTGACAGTAGCGACTCTTTTAGTTGGTTATCGTCACTCGATGGAGGTGGCATGAGCTGCTGTCACTCGATTTAGGTGACAGTGGCGACTCTTTTGGTTGGTTATCGTCACTCGATGGAGGTGGCATGAGCTGCTGTCACTCGATTTAGGTGACAGTGGCGACTTTAGTGGTTATCGTCACTCGATGTAGGTGGCATGAGCTACTGTCGCTCGATTTAGGTGACAGTAGCGACTCTTTTGGTTGGTTATCGTCACTCGATGGAGGTGGCATGAGCTGCTGTCACTCGATTTAGGTGACAGTGGCGACTTTAGTGGTTATCGTCACTCGATGGAGGTGGCATGAGCTACTGTCGCTCGATTTAGGTGACAGTAGCGACTCTTTTGGTTGGTTATCGTCACTCGTTGGAGGTGGCATGAGCGGCTGTCACTCGATTTAGGTGACAGTGGCGACTTTAGTGGTTATCGTCACTCGATGTAGGTGGCATGAGCTACTGTCGCTCGATTTAGGTGACAGTAGCGACTCTTTTGGTTGGTTATCGTCACTCGATGGAGGTGGCATGAGCTGCTGTCACTCGATTTAGGTGACAGTGGCGACTTTAGTGGTTATCGTCACTCGATGGAGGTGGCATGAGCTACTGTCGCTCGATTTAGGTGACAGTAGCGACTCTTTTGGTTGGTTATCGTCACTCGATGGAGGTGGCATGAGCTACTGTCGCTCGATTTAGGTGACAGTAGCGACTCTTTTGGTTGGTTATTGTCACTCGCTGGAGGTGGCATGAGCTGCTGTCGCTCGATTTAGGTGACAGTGGCGACTTTAGTAGTTATCGTCACTCGATGGAGGTGGCATGAGCTGCTGTCGCTCGATTTAGGTGACAGTAGCGACTCTTTTGGTTGGTTATCGTCACTCGATGGAGGTGGCATGAGCTACTGTCGCTCGATTTAGGCGACAGTAGCGACTCTTTTGGTTGGTTATCGTCACTCGGTGGAGGTGGCATGAGCTGCTGTCACTCGATTTAGGTGACAGTGGCGACTAATATGTGGAAAGCAATAATGGAGTAATGTTTATACCAAAACGATTGGTCAATTTTGATTTAATGGTAGATTCGCGTATGGTTGTATGGTGTGTCACAAAAAGTGGTTGTACTACCGCTTTATCCTTGGTTAAGTGTGGGTCAGGATAGGCCGAGATGAGACTTTGATATCGCAGTAACTTTTTGCTTTTTACGGCATCACATGGAGTGTCAACAAAAAGTGGTTGTACTATCGCTTTATCCTTGGTTAAGTGTGGGTCAGGATAGGCCGAGATGAGACTTTGATATCGCAGTAACTTTTTGCTTTTTACGGCATCACATGGAGTGTCAACAAAAAGTGGTTGTACTATCGCTTTATCCTTGGTTAAGTGTGGGTCAGGATAGGCCGAGACGAGACTTTGATATCGCAGTACCTTTTTGCTTTTTACGGCATCACACGAGGACGTGTGACTTGTCAGGATGGCCGTGTCGGAGAGTCAATGCAGATAGTTATTAATGTCGGTACCTACGTTGTTATTATTATTCATCTACCCGCACTCATTGTATTATTTGAGTATTTCTAACGTGTATGGCGGTACCTGCGCTGTTGTCGATATTCAACTACCCTCATTCTATTATTCGAGTCATTCCTTTGTGCATAAAAGACCGATGCGGCCGCAGCTAGGGCAGTCTTGGCTCTGGCGTGGCGCGGTGCACTTGTGTATCCTGCTAGTAGCTTAACCTCAACTCTTGTAAGGGTTAGTTTGTGTACACGAATTAATTGTTACTTTATATTGTGGGCAACTCGGGCAGTGGAGGCGAGCGTTAATGCGCATTTTAAAGACGGCCGTCTTAAACCTAGACTCGGGTCGCAACTCCCGGGCACTGCCTTGAGTTGTCTCTCTGCCACGCGATAGATCCGGTGCCCGCTCGGTGAGTCCATTTAATACTTAGTAGTTCGGTCATCCGTCCGTTCTTCTGTCCTACCTACTTCTGATCTGCGACATACTTAATACATAATAATCTGACGACAATAAAACCAAATAATGTTAAATTTTAGCTAAGAAGAACTTTTTAACTTGTCTCTTAAATGAGTCACGTGAAGGAGCTTTACGGATGGATTCAGGTAACATGTCCCAGAGACGAACAGCAGTAACAGCAAATGAATCAGACAAAAACCCAGTCCGATGAATAGGAGTAGCAAGAGATAGATTATTTGAAGAGCGGAGAGGCCTTTCATGTAATTCGGAAAGGAAAGTGAACTTACATTTAAGGTAAGGAGGGGTAGTAGGATGGGATAAAAGAGTGAAGAGTAAGCAAAGAATTCTCAAGTGCCTACGTTCACGGATTGGTAGCCATTTAAGAAGAGATCTGTAATGTGAAATATGATCATACTTCCGCAGACCGAAAATGAAACGAATGCAGGTGTTGAGCAATCGATCCAGTTTGTTCAAATGGACTTGATTGAGGTCCAAATAACACACATCGCCGTAATCAATTATGGGCAAAAGTAAGGTATTCACCAAGTGAAGCTTAGCCTTAGTTGGTAAGAAATGTTTAAAGCGCAGTAAGGGATGCAATGTTGAGTAGAATTTACGCGAAACTTCATTTACTTGATCGGACCAGGAAAGGGAATTGTCAATAATGATGCCCAGATCCTTGACTTTCGTGGAAAAAGGTATTGTGTATCTATCAAAAATCAGGTTGGGTAAAGAATTTGTATCAATTAAGGCCAGTTGCCGAGAACTACCCACAATAATCGCCTGGCACTTGGCGGCGTTGACAGCAATACCATGGTTCAATGACCAGTTTTGTATACGCATTAGATCTTGATTTAAACAATGAATAGTGGAATGTAGTAAGCTAATCTTAGTCTGTCTATAAAGCTGCAGGTCATCGGCATAAAGGTGGTACTGACATTTTAAATAAGATGTAATTGAGTTAATGAAGAGAGAAAATAATAAAGGAGATAATATACCGCCTTGGGGAACACCAGCACCCACTTCGCACCAATCGGAGTTTCCCCCATCGGTACGAATAGCCTGCCTGCGTCCTCGAAGGTATGAAGAAAACCACTTGATCACAGGGGCTGACATAGAGTAACGAGTCAAGAATGCTAGAAGCAGATCGTGGTCGACAGCGTTAAATGCATTGCTGAAATCTATCAGGACTAAAACAGTCACACATTTGTTCTCCATACCCTCTCTTATATCTTCAGTAATTTTTAAAAGAGCTGTCGATGTGCTGTGACCAGCTCGAAAACCCGATTGCAGTGGATCAAATAAATCGTGTTTAGTTAAGAATGAGGATAATTGACGGTGAACAACGGATTCAATAATCTTGGATAAAAAAGGTAATATAGAAATGGGGCGGTAGTGAGTGGGTAAAGACGGATTGTGGATTTTTGGTAGTGGGAGAATAAAAGCCTTACGCCACTCTTCTGGGTAGAAACCTGATGACAAAGAAAAATTTATGATATGGGTGAGGGGAGTAAGGATAATATTAGCGATAAACATTACCATTCTACGACTGATCCCATCGCAGCTGGAAGCTTTCGAGGTAATGGCCCGTAGATGTTTTTGAATCTCGGCCACATCGACAAGTGAAAAAGTAAATAGAGGAATATCGGGCTTGGGCAAACTATAGATATTTGAAAGAGTGTTGGATTTAATTTGTGGTTCGATAACAGACGAAGAAGAAAAATGGGAATTGAGACCATTAATGTCTAACGTGGTATTTTCTACAGAACTTTGTTTTTTGCCTATACCCAGAGTTTTTAAGGATTTTAATAAATCTGTTGCAGAGCAGATATTTTCATGGAAATAACGGCATTTTAAGTTACGACATAACTGATTGCAACGATTCCTCGCAGCTTTATAGACAGACCAGTTAACAGCAGATCGCTCCTTTTTAAACCTACGGAAAGCGTGATCTCTCTTTGCCATAGCTTTTTGTAAGTCACCATTGAACCATGGAACACATCTATGTTTTAGTTTTACTTTCCGCAATGGAGGGTGTCGATCAAATAAGGCGATAATCTCACGGTTAAAAAAACTGACCATCTCATCAACACTGTCCATGTGTTCAAGCATAGACCAATTAATTTTGGATGCATCGTTGATGATGTCATCATTAACAATATTGTTGAAGTTACGTAGTAGAAGAATTTTTGGGTTTAATTTTAGGCAATTTAACTCTGTAAGAAAGGAAATATTAGATCATGGTGAGAGAAAGCTGGAGCAGGAAATTGGCCATACTTAGAGATAAGATCAGAATTAGAGCAAAAGATAAGATCAAGAAGTGAAGAAGATGAGCTAGTATGATGTGTGGGTGAAAGTGGTAATAGATTTAAATTTAACGAATTAACCAAATCACGTAAATTGTTAGCTCTAGAATCGGACTTGAGCAAACAAGTATTAAAATCGCCCATGACAACGAGGTGTGTACACTCAGTAAGCAAGTCCTCAAGAACTGACTCCAGATCAGAAAAATAGTTAATGTTTGGTGGAGAGTATACAACGCCCAAAATGATTTTGTGCCCGACATTGACTCGTATTTCCAAGAATAAATATTCAGGGGAAGAGCAGTATGTAGACGGGGATTGGCGAAGTATTTTAAATGGGTAATGGCTACGGAGATAAATACACACTCCACCACCCGCTTTGCCAATACGGTCGTTTCTTATTAAAATAAAGCCAGGTAGTGAAAAGGATGTTGAGTGAAAAGGATCTTATATAATATGACTACTGTAAAAATATTGTAATGGGACTTTTTTGTGATGGTGATAAGGTCAAGTCAAGACAACCAGAACTCTCAATGAATACTATGATACGGTATGAATTTGTGCACAAGGTAGACGCTGTATATTTATAATATTTTAGTAATTTATTGTTCAATGGTGATGGCTGATGATTGCGTGAAAAGTTTTTTATCAATTACAGTGTGGCGTGACGTAAGAGAACGACATAAATTTGTTGAAATTGTAACCTATCTTCTCTGAAATATATTTTAAGTGTTCCTAATCTGTTTATTTATTTTACAATTATTGAAACGAATGTCTTTTGTTTAAGCTAGGCGTTTAGTGTCCACAATTGTGGCCACTTTTAATAACGTCAAAACAACTACTGAGCGTAAAGTCACGTGACAACAATCAATTGATAGTGTATAGACATTTAAAAACAAACTATTATGAAAAAAAAAACGAAACACAAAGTATACATTTACAATGAATTTCTATTAACAAACCCTGACAGCTATTATACGTTATCTTTCAAAAAAAAAAAATCATAACGTGACGAATAATTATTATGTAGCATTACTTATTACAAGAATGTCACTTTTTCAACCGACGAAAAAACGGAGGAGGTTATGTATTCGACGCGTATTTTTTTTTATGTATGACTGCGCATAACTTTTTACAGAGTTGTGCGATTTTGATAAAGAGTATACTGCGAAATTGGACCCATAAAAATTTGAACATAAAAATCCAACCCTAAGGGTAGGAAAACAGGAATTGATTGATTAATCAGTCACTAATTGTAAGGTATGACCAAGCATAACTTTTTACAGAGTAGTTCGATTTGATGATTCTTTTTTTTATTGGAAAGAATATACCTTGAAGTTAGTCCCATATAAATTTGAAAATAAAAATCCAACCCTAAGGGTAGGAAAACAGGGGATGGTTGATTGTTCACTCACTGATTGTAAGGTATGACCACGCATAACATTTTACAGAGTAGTCCGATTTTGATAATTCTTTTTTTATTTCGTCTACTCACGTTATATTACTTACTTGTCGATGTAATTGAAGTAGGTTTTTTTTGGTTTGCGAGCAAACACAATTATCGCTAAGATCTTTTAACACACACGCCATATCCGTTCCCATTTACTTCTCTGCCCCGCGTTTGCAACTCAACATTGTACAGCGTTCGAATACCGTACATCACGTTGGATTCATTACGGCTCGTACACTACGCGACTTTCGTTTGATATCTAATTGTGTTGACAACTAAGGTACTTTAAAAATCTCAAAGACAAGCATCTACACGTTGTAAATCGAGTCACGTTTCTGTACAGGAAAATATTAGTTCCAACCACTCGTTATCTATGTTTTTCTTTGTACTAACTAGTAGTTACTTTTGTTTTTTTTTTTTTTGTTTTTTTTTTTGTTAAGCTACAATACTGTTTTCTTTTCAGTCTTAAATTACAAAACTCTTAGTATGGTGTCTAGCTGTCCGTTCGACAGTCTAATATAATATATCTGTATCTTTGAAATCGTTGTAGATACTTGAAAATTTCAATTTCATTTCAAGACAAATGGTCGTATAGGGTAATGTTTTTTGTGGTATATCTTTGTTCTTTGTGTGCTTCTATTTTTCTTAATAGTATTTCTTCTTACTGAATGACAAAGTTTATTTATTTATTCTAATATTGAGGTCAATTTGTTTTCTGAATGTTACTACAAATAGAGAGTTTGTCTCATGACGAAAACACGGGCTATATTATTTTTGTTACAACATAAGGGTAGAACTCAAATTATTGTCAAACAATCCGGCCCGCGTAGCTTTAACTACACTATCGTACCTAGATTATATCGAGATTGTTTTTATAGCCTAGATTATAACGAGATATAGGTATATCACATGAATACTATGTAAATACTTCTAAACAAGCATATACACAAAAAACTAAATATACATGTATTCTTAAAACAAAACAAAAAAACATTAAATACACAGAATTAACTATCGCTATAAAATTAGTGCTACGATTTGAACACACATTTCGTAGTTTAAAACTTTTACTTGAGAGTGATATATCCTCAGTTTAACTATCACGGACGAGAAGCAAATGATAATTTATGTAATGTTCGTTATGTATGTAGATTAAACGCTTCAAACTGTGCTTTGAAATAAACGCTCTCATAGCACTCCACATTAAACACTAGTCGCGGTATTTATATTTATAAAATTAACGCTAACTTATTCTGAGTTCATATAAACAGTCTGTTGCGGATACTCGAAAAATACTCAAAATATATAACTCTTATTTCTTCACAAAATATTTTTTGTATTATGTTCCTCGCAGTTTCGTCTGAGTTTTAATCCCTTTTGCGTGTAAATCTATATTTATATAAAAGAAAGTCGTGTTAGTTACACTATTTATAACTTAAGAACTGCAAAACTGATTTGGCTGAAAATTGGTGGGGAAGAACCAGGAAACGGACAAAGGATATTTTTTTTCTCAATTGGACCCGGTAGGTGGCACTGCTATCAATATGTCTCTCCGAAACTACTGAAGCAATTTGTATCAAATTTTGTAAGCATCTGGAATTTAGTCCCACTTGGGAGACAGGGTAGTTTTTATCTCAATTGGACCCGGTAGGTGGCGCTGCTATCGGTACGTAAGCAATCAAAATTGGTAGCTGTTTACCGAGCGTCTGCGTGTCCAACGTGTTCAACGTCTGCCGGGTCCGCTAGTTATTAATAATATTAATATTACGAATCAAATATTTTCACAAACCTCGTCTGATTTGATAAAACTGTTTTTAGATTCTTCCAAACAAATCCTAATACGACTTAAAATATATCGTATATACATTATACACATTTTAGGAAATAATGTTGTCTACGCGTATTTAAGTCGGATTTTCCCTTTCGTATTTCTCGTTGAGGAAAATAAGGAGATTTATTTACGGTGTTTTCATTCAGCGTGATATGAAATTATTTATACTCGATTACGTTCACCGAAATCGTACAGGTGTTAAGCTGATTTAGATAAATCTTGCAAACGTTGCGATAAGTACGTCTCTATATAGTTTTTATCATATTACAATACTGCTTTCTAGCAGCGTTGTGTTCCTGTGGTGAGTAAGATGATCAAAGCTCCTGGGAGGGATAGGATCGGCAACGCGCTTGCGATGCTTCGGTGTTGCAGGCGTCTATAAGCTACAGAGCCGTACGTTTGTTTGCTGAACTAGTTGTGTAAATAAAAATATTTAGTGAAGTACATATATTTTATTCATTTTAACTCAATAAGTTTATTATTTACGTAACCTTCCTATACCCGCGTGAAAAAGTGTAGCACGTATAGCCGCTCATGGTCTTTGGGATCGAAAGTATTAATGTCATTTTAATAGATATTTTAGTAAAATATCATCATTAAATTAGGTTGGATATAGATGCGAATGTGTAAAAATATATGCAACAAAGATCTATAAAAATATATACTTTTATTACCAAATAACAATCATATATAAAATTCCGCTAAAGTATACTTAGGTTTATATGAAACTAAATAAACCTATTAAATTAAAAAAAGGTATATAGAACAAAGATAAAAAATAATCCAACGACTTCCGATGACAAAAGATCAATCAGAACATGTCAAAATAGGATTATCTATAGAAGTCTATATATTTTTTTTTTCAATTGATGCAATTATATCGAGTCTTAGAGTTTTTTAGACAGGGAGTAATAACAATGACCTATTTTGTTGTTATTTGCTGTTACAATTGTTTCAGGTCAATCTAATTTGTAAATTTTATCAATTTAAATAACTGAATAGTCCAAATCAAGTCAATCAATCAATTGTAAAACAAGTGCAAATCAAGTTAAAAAATATGAATGAAATTGATATAGTCTTTTTGTTTCCTATTCTATTTTTATTTTAATATTTTTTTTTCCCAAAAAAAAACTATTTTTAAAATAATCGTCCTCGAGATATAGTACCTATAAATTTTATTCATTTAGGTCAAGCCAAGTTGGATAACCTAGAGATTTGCAACAAAAATCATGGTGGACTAAGAATCCAAAGTACGCTGAATAAAAAAAAAAAAACTTATCTTGACGTTTGCACAGCTGTATTAACTTTTCATGTACCATGTAAAACATTGTTCAGCATATTAAGTATAGAGTATTTCAAAAGCCTACTTCGATAACGAATACTTTAGCTTGTTCTTATAACGTTACTACTTCAAAACATTTTAATGGTTGAACCAATTAAGAAACAACCTTATAATTACAAGTTGAATTAATTACAGAGAAATTCAATACCAATATGACATCAAAGTAAAAATAATCAATAGAAAAAGGTAATTGTTTTTAAATGTTATATTCAAACAAACTTGTCATAGTATTTTAACCGACTTTATAAAAAAGAGGAGGCTCTCAATTTAACTGAACTTTTAAGTGTGATTACCTCACAACTATTTACTGGGTGTACCGACTTTATTCGAAAGCTGGCCATGTTGAGAGAATAAATGAAGAGCGATTGACGAAAAAAGTGTATAAGGCGAGTGTGAATGGAAGTGTTGGAAGGGGTAGACTTAGGCGGACGTTTCGAGACCAAATTAGAGACGTCCTGAAAAAAGGCGAGGTCAAGAGTACCCTAAACCGAAGACCGTGTATGAAAGGAATAATGAAAGTGGACGAAGCGAAACAAGTATGCAAGGATCGTAGTAAGTGGAAAGAAGTGGTCTCTGCCTACCCCTACGGGAAAGAGGCGTGATTATATGTATGTATAAATGGTACTCATCACCTGGTTCCGTTTAAATTTGAGTGAGATCTAATGAGTAGTTTTATTCCCAATAATGTATATTTCATTTACTTCAACAATAATAACGAATAACGATTTCATTTCTACAAACTTTGTATTTCTTGTCAATATTAATGGAAATCCGGTTTTTCTCCTTGTATTGTATCCTAACTGCCATAGCACTTTTTCTCTCAAGTATTTTAAATATTCTTTAAGAAATATCATGGGAAGTAACATATTGGTATTACGAAATAGCGTGATGTCTTTTTATTGATTTGTCATAAATAGTTACAGACTAATATGAACCATCCATTGGATTTATAGCGCTATATAGATTTATATAGTATTACCTTAATGTGGGAGAAGAAGTGTGATATTAATTTGTTTTGCTACACACAGACCGTCATTAAATAGTAAATAAAAACTATGCAAGAAATTGTTTAATTTATAACCGACTTTAATAAAAAGTTAAGTTAGGCCAGTATATTAGATGCCGAGATTTATTTTCAGTAATCGTTTTGTAGTTGACTGTAAGTACCAATAGTATGGTATGATAGAAACTATTAGAAATAATATACATTAACTCTTTTTTTTAAAATCAAATTTAAGGGCTTTGTCGCAAGAGCGATTATGTCGCCCTGGTTAGGAGACTTAGATTAATTATTACATATACTTAACTAAGTTCTCTTATCCACTAACTTATATAACATTCGGGCCAAGTCTGAGAGTGGGTCAGCCAGAATACTATTACATCTTCCCAAATAATTAATAAAAGAACATCTATCTCTGATATTCTTGTTCCGGGCACATTCCATCAATATGTGGTAGAAGTCATCAACAACATTACAGACAGGGCAATTCGGAGATGTAATTTTCCGCATTAGAAATGAGAATTTATTGCGTGGAATGTGTCCGGAACGAAGCCTCAGTGCTGTTACAGTTTCTGTTCTACATAAACATGATTTTTCTATCCACGGGGGTCGTGCAGGGTGTGGTTAGATCGTGCGATACCATATACCTTTCTCCTTAGATCTTTGGTTACATTAACTCTTGACTTAATAGTGTTGAATCTATAAAGTTAGAGTTTATATATTTATTTTTAGTTAGCTTTTACTTCGTACTCTTATAGAATTTTTACATTAATTAATAATAATAAGCATAACAGACTCTAACTTCAACGGCACCCAGTAGGATTTTCTCTTGTGTCGGGGGTCCGGAAACACACAACACAATACACAAGCACAAACGCTCAGACCACGACAAACATCTGTGTGGTCAATACAAATTTATATTTGTCATGAGCGGAGATCAAATCCACGACTGCTAGTGCAATAACCAAAAAAAAAAAGTTAAAATTGGTTTTAAACATTAAGCATGACATTGCGCTATATATCTCGTAACAATGGACAGTCAGCCTTATGAATGCGGTGGTTGAAATCCAATACAATGCCGATTTATTTCAGATTCGAAACCGACTTTATTTTCATCGCTATCACGTAAGTTTGTTACTTGCCGTGTTTACTGTTCACGCAGACAAATAAATTCAACTAAAATCAATAAATAATACGAATAATAAATTCATATAATTACATGAGTAAAACAAGAATTATCAAAATTGTTGTATCCAGTGAAAAGTTATGCATACAATCTAAGTCGACGAAAAAATAGTCAAGTAGGTAAACACGCATTATAAGAAAAATCTTCTTAGATCTCAATTAAATTTAAATGCGACCGCATGATACAAACCGCCTTACAATTTAAAAAATAAACATCAAATCGGTCTACCCTGTCAAAATTTTTGAGGTAACATACTTACATTAAAAAATAAACTATCGAATTTATAACCTCCTCCTATTTTGAAGTCGGTTAAAAAGAATAAAAAAGTTTCAGTATCTATCGGCTGTTAAAATACATTCATCAAGTTTTGTGTGTAGAAGATATTGATTATTTATTTATTCGTTTACGTTAAAAGATTACTATTTTCGTATTAACCAAAAATAATTTTTAATTTTTATGAGTCTGCGTTATCCTTCTCACCCCTGAACTTCGCTTTAAGTATCTAATAATATTCCATTTAATATTTAAATTAATTAAATAATGTAAACATAAATTTCTTAGCTTATATTTTCTTGTTATTATTATTATATTATATGTAATAGAGCCTCGAGGAGCACGTTAAGTCCCGGTTGTGGTCATTAATACCTGACAGCAATCAGCAGAAAATATCATAATACAATTCTACGTGTAACATTTAATAGTTAAAATAAATAACAAATCCCTATACACAATTACACACACGAAAACAATAAACGAATTCCGTGCAGTAATTTTCCTACTTAGAAGAAATAAACAATACAACCTTAGGTATATTCTCATACACGAACACGCATATTAGGTATATTATACGTTATTTTGATAGCTCATAAAAATTATGCGTGTCACCAAGGCACGCCGTATCTAGACGTAGGTATTTATAATCAAAATTTCGTGTCGTAAAACCGAAGTCAAAGTGCGTCATACGAAATAAAAAAATGGCTGAATCCTGTTTAAGATCATATCATATTTCAATTTAAATATTCGATACTAGAAGATCTTTTTCATTAAATGTTAACAAACACACTTTTAGACTACAAACTTATTTAACTTAAATAAATACTTAGAAAAAGATCTGATTTGTTGAAGTAACCGCGAAATTATTTGTGGAAGAATTTTAGGTGAAAATAAATTGACTGAACTTAATACATTTTTAAATTACTAGCCCGTTGGCGCAGTTTGTAGTGACCCTGCTTTCTGTTCCGGGGGTTGTGGGTTCGATTCCCACCTCGAGTCTATGTGTTATATACCTACATATTTATTTATATATTTATATATGTATTATTTATAAGTATGTTTATCGAAAAAAAAAAATGTAGCTAGACCAGTCGGCTGTTACCTATAACACAAGCATTAAGTTGCTTACTTTAGGAACAGACGACCGTGTGTGTATTGTGTATATATTTATTTATTTATTATTTAAATATCTTACTGCTCACATAACACGCTGCTCTACTACCGGCGACGGAAAAGAGTTTGCGTTTTATTCACTACGGTGCTCTTTTGCGGGTTGGTGGATAAATTCCTTACGATTAGTAATCATTTTATTGTGTCTATAGATATCAGACTATTAGACAGAGGCAGACAGCACGGTGTGTCAAAAGGAAATAGACCCAGACTACAAATAAATACTAACAGAAATATTTGCCTAGAGTGATAGTCCGCGGCAGTATTTTTAAGGATATTTTTCATACTTATGCACTTGAACATTGACGTAAATAATGTCGAAATGTACCCCTTAACTTTTATTAGTCATGTAGTCAGTTCAGCCTATTGCAGTCCATTGCTGGACTGGACATAGGCCTCCCCAAGCTTGTGCCAGTCATCCCGGTTCTCCGCAATCCTCATCCAGCCCACACCGGCAATCTTACGTAGATCGTCGGTCCAGCGGGCCGGAGGACGTCCTACACTGCGTTTGTCAAGACTCGGTCTCCACTGCAGGACACGTCTGCTCCAACGGCCATCGGTTCTGCGACGAAGGTGACAAGTCCACTGCCACTTCAATTGCTAAATCTGTGGGCTATGTCGGTTACTTTCGTTCTCTCGCAGATAGTTTCATTTCTAATCCTATCTTTGAGAGAAAACCCAAGCGTAGCCCGTTCCATAAAAAACCCAAATTACGAACCCACTAATTACTAATTTAATAATTATTATCTATCATCTTGTTGTTGGATTAATCCAAAGCATATTGAATTACCAAAATTCAGTTTGACACAAAAATGTGTGCAAATGGCGATGATGGATTAGGTAGCAAAGCGTTTTGAGAATCGTTGCCAAGTAGACTGATGAATTGGTAGCAGTTGTGGTTACATACGAGGTCTTTCACCTTGTCTAGTTTTGGCGTGTAATCAAAATCGAAATACGCTTCGATATATTCCCTGGCTTCGTATGAGAACATATAAAATTACAGTACATCTGAACGTCTTTTAGTTGTCAAGTTTAGTGACATTTCCGTCTATTTTTTTTTTTTGAAGGGAAACTTCTTTAGAATCGTTGTGATTTGAAACTTGATGAAACGAAATTGCGTCACGATAAAGAAACAATCACATAAATGTATAGAAGAAATTAATTAAAATACATTACTGCTCAAAGCACGTAAGCAATGGCGCTTACGACCTTTTTCACAGGACCGTGATCATCTTCGATAGAACAAATCGCAGCGGACTACCTTTCTACGACTTTTCAGAACTTTCACTTCTGCCGTGTTTGAATTGCACATAACCTTTTATTTTTAAGGACTATAAATGCATATTTGTCTGGGAGTATAATTTAGCGTAAGACACTAGTTTTTGCGATAATTGTTTGATTAAGATGAGTGTATAGGTAGATATACTTTTTAACTTTCAATTTAATTTATGTATCAAAACTATTCAGTTAAGACAGTAAAATACGGATAAAACAAATGTAAAACAATATATTAATTTATGAAAATAACTAATTAATACACAAACAGTTTCTTACATTTGTAAACCTTACCCTTTAATATCTCAATTTTGTTTTCACTTTTATGACTTTTCATTTCAAATACAAATAGAATTTCATTCAAATAAAGATAATAATAAAATAATTCTTCATAACGGTGCGTATATTTGAAGACAATATAATCCACGTTAGTTATATTCGTGTCAGCCAGTACCAGGCACTGACTACAATAGTCGTAAATCAACCGGTTTGATGGTTATACGCAAAAAAAATCCGGGTTATATGACTCTGAACCGAATATAACAGGAAATAACTGGATTTATTCGGCTTATGAATGAAGTGGTGTATCTATTGAGTATTTGATGGCGAAAACTTGTCACCTGGTGTGAGCGTACGTTTCAAAGGTTATGAAAATATTTTATTACGCACATCAATATTTCGTATATTTGAGTTTCCATGTGGAATTGTTTATTAAGTAAATAAATAAAGAAAAAATGCACCGCTTCTCAGACAGGATATGTTTGGTTAAATAGTGGTACCACACTAAGAAAAATATTATGAAAAAGCTGGTCTTAATACAGCAAGTAGGAGAGCTAGAAGACAACTTTTTTTCTTACTCTTTTCTTGCTATCCTTTTATCCCTTTGCCCACAGGTGATAATTTGTCACGCTGATTACATCACTTTGTCCTGCGTCCCGCGTTACTTGCTTTCCGAAGCCTAATGACACTTTTAGCATTACAGGAGCCACAAATGCATTGCTGCCTTAAGTAAGATTATGAAAGATATCCTATGTACTACCTGTTCGTCTCTACCGTCCTACAAATTCTGGTAGAAAACAAGATGAAAGGATATTTTATGATGCTACATTAAGATTATCAAAGTAAAAGCTTTTGAATTATGCTATTTGTTACTCCTATTTATTCTAATGAGTATTTTAATATCGTGTAATCAAAGTGATGTTCAGAAGAAAATGTTGAATATAAAATATATTTGAAAAATAATCATAGTTTTATAAAATAAATCGCCATTTATAATTGAAACAGAAATAAAAACGATTTTGAGTAGCAATCAAACATGTTAAACGTTTATTGTTGTATAAATTGAAATGATTATTAAAATACGTTTTTCGATTTATCAATAAGTTATTAAAATTTTAATATAAATTAAAAGATAATTACCGCATATATTACGACGCGTTGGCGCAGCGGTCACAGCACTGGATTGCGATTGGCTGTTGCGCGGGCGGTTGCGGGTTCGATCCCCGCACACGACAACATATTTTGTATTGGCCATACAGATGTTTGCCGTGGTCTGGGTGTTTGTGCAGTCCTTGTGGGTCTCCCCACCGTGCCTCGGAGAGCACGTTAAGCCGTCGTTCCCGGTTGTTATCATGTACACCTGATAGCGATCGTTACTCATAGTAGGGAATATATCCGCCAACCCGCATTGGAGCAGCGTGGTGGATTAAGCTCCGATCCTTTCCCCTACATGGGGAAGAGGCCTATGCCCAACAGTGGGATATTACAGGCTGAATCGTGAATCGTGACTGCATATATAGTACTTAATAATGTGTGCCTAGCTTAGCTAGTAGTGCACGCCTAAGTTACACCTTATTACATCAGCTATCTGCCTGTGAAATCAAAATCGGTCCAGCCGTTTCAGAGATTAGCCGGAACAAATAGACAGACAGACAAAAATTGTAAAAAATGTTATTTTGGTATGTACCGTGTATAGACCCATATGCATTTAGTAAAAAGCGGTTATTTTAATATTAAAAACAGACACTCCAATTTTATTTATTTGTATAGATAAGTAAAGGATATATTCACGAAAACAGTGAAAAGGTCTGTAGCTCAGCTAGTAATAAGGTAAAGTTTTCTTCCGATAATAATAATAATAATAATAAGATACTTTTTTATCGTTTACAAAAGCATTCTAAGTTGACATGATCAAACTAGTAAATGACTTGAAATATCGCCATTAAATACAGGGAAGCCGTAAAACTTAGATCATTTTTCTTATATTGCCACATAACCGCTTCAAACCGGTTTATAGGATAGTGTTAAAAGTTGATATTAACTATAATAAAGACATACTGACGGGAATCTGAGTTAGTTCTAAAGTATAAGTGTTATTTTTATGCGCTTAGTTGTGTGCAGTCTGATCTCTCGTAAATCTGAAATAAAATAAATCGGCCAAGTGCGAGTCGGACTCGCGCACGAAGGGTTCCGTACCATTGACTAAACTAAATATAAGTAAATTTTCTGTAAAATATTTATTCTGTAAAATATTTATTTAAATGTGACGCCATCTATGGCGCTATTAGAAAACTATTATTAGTCTATTGACGAAGTTTTCCTAATTTTTGATAGATGCGTTTTAGACTAATAAAAAACAAAAATAATTATCGCCAATCTTAAATATTTATTTTATTTTGTTTTTAGTATTTGTTGTTATTGCGGCAACAGAAATACATAATTTGTCAAAATTTCAACTGTCTAGCTATCGCCGTTCTTGAGATACAGCCTGGTGACAGACGGACGGACGGACGGACGGACAGCGAAGTCTTAGTAATAGGGTCCCGTTTTTACCCTTTGGGTAGTACGGAACCCTAAAAATGAATAAAAATTTAGGTAAAAAATACACTTTATAAAAACTTTAATAGATATTTTTGTCATGAACGTTTCAAACAAAATGCTTCATATATCTATACTAATATTATAAAGAGGAAAAGCTTATAACTTTGTTTGTATATACGGGGTTATCTTCGCAAATACTGATCCGATCATGAAAATTCTTTCACTAGCAGAAAGCTACACTATTCAGGAGTGAAATAGGCTATATTTTATTGTAATTGTACAAAAAATTCTGTAAATAAGAAAAAGATAAAAATATAACTCCAAAATGGTATATATAATAACGCCATCTCTCGCCGTCATCTATCGCTATTAGAAGACTTTATTAGCCTATCGACGTCGTTTTCGGGATTTTTGATAGATGGCGTTGGAGTAACATATTATTTATTTAAGTGCTATAAAATTTAGTATGTTATTTGGTTCTGTAATTTAAAATAATATACACGATATTATTACGATTTTACGCCCAACGAAGTGGGCACGGGTCTGCTAGTTTTCTAATAAAATAAAATTTATTGGTTATATTAATTTGTAAACTTCAGCCTGTAATATCCCACTGTTGGGCATAGGCCTCTTTCCCCATGTAGGAGAAGGATCAGAGCTTAATCCACCACACTGTTCCACTGCGGGCTGTTGGATATATACCCTACTATGAGTAACGATTGCTATCAGATGTATATGATATCAACCGGGACTGACAGCTGAACGTGCTCTCCGAGGCACGGTAGATACACCCACAAGGACATAGATCCAAACATAAATATTTGTACAAATACGAATATTAATCCTGAGCGGGAATCGAACCCACGAACCGTCAGTGTTTAGGCGTCTTCACACACCACTACACCGCAGCGGTAATAAAATACAATTGAAACAGAATCTCTTCAACAATTATTTCAAGCATCATTCATATCTAAGTATCATTTTGAAAGCCTCCTTATTTTTGAGAACCATCGACTATAATTATATTTCAATAATAACAATCTTTTAGCGGTTTTGAAATAATAGCCTTTTTATATTCTTTTAATTTTTCTTTGATGAACTGATCCTCAAAATATCTAATTTTGTTGAACACTTCATAATATAATTATACAAAAACATTTATCAAGTTAGTGTATAAATATCACAGTAGGTAACGACAAAAAATTGTATACTGTGAGCAAAAAAAGATGCACAGCAGCTAGCAAAGATATTATATTGTTTTTCTGGACTAAATATATGGTATGTTTAGGGTACATCCATAACACATACGTCACATATTTTATCACTGCCTAGTGTGACGTCATATATTTTTTAATTTTACACGTTAGTTTGACACTGTTTTTATTTCCCTTTGATTTATTATTTCAGTAAAATCAACCTCAGTCAAACAGGTACGAGAATGTATGAAAGCAATTTAAAATTTTCTTTAAAAATTTTGGGGCTCTCTCTACCCCTTGTCACATAATGTCACACTTCGTCGACACCTCCACCTTAATGTGTGACGTACCTAATTTATTGATGGCCCCCTATTATAAACCAACCTGATTAATTTTATAAGTAGGTATTGTAAAATAAACTTAATTAAATTCGTATTATAAAGTTAATTTCTAATGTTTCTTTAATAAAAAAGTCGACAGACTTTTTTACGTAAAGATAAAAAACCCGTTGCTGAATTGCGGATGTCTTAACAGTATAAGTAGCTGTATAATTTTAATAACCAAATTTTATCCTCTTTTGGCGTGGCAGGCAGTTCGAGCGCGATTAAGATGTCAGCTTTATCCGCAATTTCAGATGAAGGTTATTTAATGGACATTTATATCCCGGGATAACACACTCTTACTTGAATACATAGAACTTTTTAAAATCTACTAGCCACAAGTAGCAATTATACTGTTACATTGTTATTTACTGTAACGATATAAGTTTTTGAATTTAAACTTCCTTACACAAGCTTGATTTAAGGAGTAAGCTGGTGAATGCATGACGAGAGCGTTACGAAAAGTGTGATCGAGCGAGGTGAACGGAAGTTGAGAGGGAGATATAAGTTAGTCAAGATAGAAAGAGAGAGTTACCTTTCGTATATTATTGTAATAAAAACTAAAGAAGTTTTACTTTAGTCGTGTTATCTAAACCACACTAGTTTTCTTTTTTATGTTTGACACTTGTGATTTTTAAGAGTAATTTACATTGACAGCCAAATAATAATGATCTTAATTATACACCCTACATGACCTCAACATAATTTTAACTTAGAACAGATAACCCATATTGCCACTTATCTCGGTATAAACTATAAAAAATTGTCATAAAATGAATGCATTTCATGTGAACTTTTCCGCTTTTACAAAAATCGTATTAAAATCGTTCATTTTCGAATAATTGTCGTGTCCGCGAAAATCATTCGCCCGATAGGCGTGTGCTCACTCAAGCGATATATTATTTTAAATGAATTTTAAATGTAGGACTATTTTTTTACTATTATATATGATTATTTCTGGATCAGTATATACACCTACGGCATCATAGCATCATCTGGAAACTGAACGTCTCGGCCTGAAACTTAATGGTTATATATAAACATATATTGTTGGAAATAACACCAGAAGTTATTTTTTTAAAAACAATATTTATTTCTACCCTCAATAATACAATTTACAAAGATGAATTTACATTGAAAACAATTAAATTTAACAAACCAAAATTAAACTAAAAGTAAAGATGTAAGACCTCTAGAACAATTACGTAACAAGATAACCAAAATCTAACGGACAGAATACCGTAGCTAGATCGTAATACAGAATCTGACAATTAATCCGTTTGCACAAAATAATTATCGAAAGAGCCGAGGTTAAGCTACATACTAGCAGGATACAACGAGTGCATCGTGCCAAGCCAGAGCCAAGACTGCCTGAGACGCGGTTGCACCGTTCGTTTGATACATGACAGAATTACTTGAATAATAGAATGAGTGAGGGTAGGTGAATATCGACAACAGCGCAGGTACCGACTCACACATTTTCCCTACTTTACTATTTTTCATCTTCTACACTTCTAACAATATATACATATATAATATACTAGCTGATCCCGCAAACGTTGTTTTGCCATTTATGTTATTAACCCCCACAACCCCCTCTTGTGGGTGGAATTTTGTAATATCCGTTCTTAGCTGACCTCTACTTAGCGAAAGGAATATTCCTACCAAATTTCAAGTCTCTACGCCTTATGGTTCCAGAGATATCGTGATGAGTCAATGGGTGGAAATCTCTTTTATATATATAGACTAGCCGACCCGTGCCCACTTCGTTGGGCGTTATAATCCATTTCACATAAGAAGGGTACGGTGAAATTTGATATGTTCCAATACACTCACTATTTTCAGCAAATCAGATAAATATAAATGTTTTAAAATCACCAATTAATTTCTAAGGCAAATAATAATGCTTTATTAGATTGAATTGTTGACACGGCACGTCAGAGGGCGCAGGTTCAAATCCTGCTGATTTAAAATCTTTATCTTTTTCTTTTTATCTTGTCACTCCTGAATAGTGTAGCTTTCTGTTAGCGAAAGAATTTTCATGATCGGATCAGTATTTGCGAAGATTACCCCGTATATAGTATACAAACAAAGTTATAAACTTTACCTCTTTATAATATTAGTATAGATATGTAGATTTAAAGATATGAAATTATCGAATTGGTCGACAGTTCAAAATATGCAATTTTTGTTGACTGATAAAAATGTATCAGTGCATAAAAATGACGATGTGTTTTTGTATATTTAGAGAATATATAGGATCAGAATTAAAGTAACTTTTTATGTGTTGTCATGTTTATTATGTCTTTCTATACTGTGTACTAGTGTACAAATAATAGTGTATATTAGTAGTTATTATTGCTTATATGTTGAAATGAGACAACAATAGCGGAATAAAGTAAATTGACGAATACATTAAAAGTCACCTTGGAATCTCACATCTTAAGAAAGCTTAGGAGAGCAACAGGACAAATTATGTCACATAAATATAGCTCCCTATGCGATGCTGTATCCTTTGAGATATGTTTACTTTACCTCTTATCTTAAATTGCTATTTATCATTTTTTTTTACTTGCGTCTCAAGCAATAATGTTACCAAAACGATTACAAATGCACATCATTAACGTAGGTATTCGAAAAAATATTCAATAAAATCACATTAAGGTTAACTCAAAAAGCACTTTTCACGGTCTTAATCAAATTTAAACGAGACCACAACACAAGCAACAGCTTTCGATTAATATAGAATCATCAAAATTGGTAAACCCTGTAAAAGTAAAAAGTTACGACGTATATAAAAGAAATACGCAGACAAATTGAAAACTAATTTTTTTGGAGTTGGTTAAAAATAGAATATGTAAAAAAAGATGTACTAAAGTGGTTTTATAGCTAGAAACGCGACCTCTTTCCGAAAACTTTTTGGTACAGGATATGACACAGAAAACGATGTAAATCTCATTCTGTAGTCTGTAGGTACACAAAGTAATATTAGAGATAATTTTATTTAACATTTTCTACATTCATTATAACACTGTGGCAAAACCTCGTTCAGATAATTAACTACACATTACAACTGCTGAGTGAGTGGGTCTTTGAGAGAGTCGGAAGCTAACATCTCTCTCCCCCATCCCTTCCTTAATACCCCTTATTGTCTTTGAGCCAATTTTATGTTTGTGACTCCAGTGAAATTAGTTCACGAGCTATTTTTATTAAATAACATAATGTTATATGAGTTTTATAAAATCCAAGTCACAATTTAATGAAAGCATCAGCAGTATAAAAGTAAATGTGTAAAGGTTTACGTATTTGAAACCACATTCATAACTAGAATTAATATTATTGTAAATATTGAACTTCCATATACGTATGTACGTATCCCTATCCCTTGGAAATATACATACCTACCTCGTTGTTTCATTATGAGCTACCAAGTTATTTCCTCACCAAGAGCTATGGTCGTCATCAGGTATTTACTATTACAATAAAATGCACGGCTTAAGAAATTCCTAGGGTTGCTCTAGAAAACAAAAATTCAGATCAGGAAGAAATATTTCAATAATTCCTTCATATTAATGGCATCCAACAGTGCCGAAATAGCACGGATAATTTCGTCAATCTCGCGTCGAATTGAAAAGACACGGAGGAGATTAATGAGCGCAGTTAATATTAAAACCTAAATAGACTTTTGAAGACCGTAGAAAAAACGAAATTTTTGTTAACCTTGAACCTAAAAAAAAAAACCAGCATTTATGTAATATAAATATTAGCGTCAAATAGAAACAATTCTATTACTACCCCTTGTAATGGAAACTAGTCATTACTGATATTATCATACTAGCTTCTGCGCGCGACTTCGTCGGCGTGGACTCCACTCCTATTGGTCTTAGCATGATGATATATAGCCTATAGCCTTCCTCGATAAATGGGCTATCTAACACTGAAAGAATTTTTCAAATCGACCCAGTAGTTCCAGAGATTACCGCGTTCAAACAAACAAACAAACAAACAAACAAACTCTTCAGCTTTATATATTAGTATAGATAATTCTTCAGTTACAAAGATAGTTATATCAAAGTTTAATGCATCGCTGAATGAATGTTTTAGTGTATTCGATCAAAGCTCTATTCCATTCCTATAGGCTTATGTGACTATGTTATTATTTGGATGATTTCCCTCGTTGCGAATGATTAATTTTGTAACCATCTCTTGGGAAATTGTTTATTGGCGGCGTAACTTTTGTTTTGTTCGAATAGAATTGATATTTTATTGCGACAGGATTTTTATTGACTACCGGTAGAGCTGTGTGCTACCTGCGAAGTGTCCAGACGCCGTGTTATCTTTCATTTATCGAGGCTTTAGTCCAAAAGTCATAAATCATTTATACAGCATTACTATGACAGTTCATTGTATTGTATAATTTATAGTATATTTTGTCTGTAAAACTTTTGAAAATAAACTGAGAGTGTTACTGGAAAAATAAGAGCTAAAAAACTGAATTTTCAGTTAGAAAGTTGTCTTATAAAAAATTTCGATAATTTGCGTTTCTTATGCAGAATAATATATTTTAAAAAATTCAGACCCCTTAAACAGCAATGTGGATTGCAGGTTGTCACAACATTAGGGCAGAGGTACTTGTTAAATTAGTCTTCAGTTTTGAAATTCATCACTTATTTCAGATCATACAATAATACTACCTTGTTTGTGTTCACATTCTTACCTTATCAGTATCCATTTATTGATTTTTTTTGTTTCAAGACGAAATCTTAACACACATTCAATTTTTTTTAAGATTATGTAAATAGCTATATAAAATATAAATAAATGTTTATTTAACACTAGCTTCTGCGCGCGACTTCGTCGGCGTGAACTCCGCTCCTATTGGTCTTAGCGTGATTATATATAGCCTATAGCCTTCCTCGATAAATGGGCTATCTAACACTGAAAGAATTTTTCAAATCGGACCAGTAGATCCTGAGATTAGCGCGTTCAAACAAACAAACAAACAAACAAACAAACAAACAAACAAACAATCAAACAAACTCTTCAGCTTTATTATATTAGTATAGATGTTTTCAAACGCCAGCAGATGATTTTTTTACCATAACAGATTTAAAAGTTGTTTCAAACTGACGACTATTGAATCGATTTTGATAATGTAATGGACGTTTTACCGCTACTGGCAGAAAAAAGGCACTATGTCAGCGAGATAGAAACTGAATGCGACGCTATCACTATTTTTGTTCTGGCCTATTTTCGTAATTTGATTGATATTTGGATGTTTGATAATAATAAGCCTTCAGAATTCTCTGGGGACCAAACTCCCTAATTGATAATACGATTTAGTAAACTTTCCTTCCTTACCACTGACATTGATCTAATAAGGGATATTGATTCTATCTTACGAAACAATTTGCAGTCTATTATAAGAAGATTATAAAGAGAAAATATTAAAACATTTTAAAAGGAACTCAGTGTTTTTATTTAAAAAAAAAAGAAACAATCAAGTAAAATATTCAGAATTAAAAACAAATAATATTCGAAGTTGATAAAGAAGCGAAAGATCAGAAGTTGTAAACATTTTAATGCTTTTATTAATTTTACCTTTTAACTTTATTAATCCATATTTCTTTTTTCAGAACCAATACCTAAAAATCTTCCAGCGATATAATACAAAGTTTAGATAGAACATGCACCAGCTTTTAGCGGAACTTCGTTTTCTTTTAAATTGGACAAGAGTACATGAACGTTTTCACAAAATTGAGTCTGTGAATGGCAACGTTTTGAAATGTTTTAAGGATTTATATTGTGGGATAGAAATCTCATCTGTAATTGTAGTAAAAGCTTTAATAAAAAGTAGAACCCTAAGGTATATTGAATTTCTATATTTAGAAAAGAGATGTTCTTAAATAAAGTCTAGTTTTGAAGTGCTTTGGGTTTGATTTAGACATGATTTGTTCAGATTAAAAATGAGAGATGTCTTTTCTGAACATTATTATTTTTATCTTCAGGCTATTTTTAATATAATTAAAATTATCAAGAAAAAATAAATAAGAATACAACTAAAAGATAAAACTAAATGATTAAAACAACACAGCTATTACAAAAGTATATATCTATCTTTTAAAAAAAAATTCCTTTAGAAAGTGTGTCAAAATATGAATGCATAATAATTCTGGTATTTGCACGTGTATCCTACGAGCCGTGAATTCATGTACAGCCTCTGAGGACTTGTATATTCTTATTTAAAATACGTGTTTTATCTGCCATCACTTCTAATTCATGTATCGTGTAAAGGTCTGATCGAGAGGGTATAGTAAATTGAACATTACAAGAAAGGCTTTTAGGTTACGCCAATAAATAGCACATAGGGTTTTAACTCTTTTATGTTTTTACTTCATTTAATCATTTAAATACGATGATAAAGTTGTGATAGCAGAGACTCTCGCTCGCTTCAGCTTTTAATATCCCACTGCAGAGCATAGGCCTCTTTCCATATGTAAGAGAAAGATTAGAGCTTAATCCACCACTCTGCTCCATTGTGGGTTGGTGGATATGTTACCGGCCAAACCCGATTTCAGGACAAACTAGTTTAGCCTAGTCCAAACTAGTTTATCCTAAGCGTGATAGGATAAACTAGTTTAGCCTAGTCCAAACTAGTTTGTCCTAAGCGTGATAGGATAAACTAGTTTGGCCTAGTCCAAACTAGTTTGTCCAAAGCGTGATAGGATAAACTAGTTTAGGCTAGTCCAAGGTTAGTTGTTAGTTCCCGATAGGATAGATCAGTTTAGTTCATAGAATTTTTATTTTTATGTTACCCACACATGAGGAAATTCTAAATATATTTTTTTAATCATATCAATTTTTTTTTCGATTCAGCGGGGTTCGAACCCGCAACTCCGACATACCATGTCTAAGTTTAAGTGTTTTTTTAAATATAAATAATAATAATCATATCTCAATTATTAAAATTGTTGTGCCACCAAAGCAAACGATATAAAAATAAATATCAATTTTTTTTTCAAATTTTTTTCGATCCAGAGGGATTCGCTACGGTTGCGTTAAAACCGAATAAAAATCATCATATCAAGAATTTCGATCTAGCTGGTACATCGTTCCATAGCTTAATTGGCTAGAGCAGTGTTCCGTAAACTTTTTGTGTTCAAGGTACACCTAGGAAAAGATAAATTTTTGGAGGTACACCACAAAAAAAAATCATTTTTGAGTAATATTAATCAACATTTATGTATTAATAATCATCGAAACAATTTACTTAAAATAAGTTTATAAGATAACCTTATTTTTCCGAGGCACACCGATTAACGACCACGGTACACCAGTGTGCCGCGGTACACACTTTGCGAAACACTGGGCTAGAGCATCGACACGGTATGTCGAAAGTGCGGGTTCGAACCCCGCTGGATCGAAAAAAAATTGATATGATTTAAAAATATTTAGAATTTCCTCATGTATGGGTAACACAAAAATAAAAAATAATATGAACTAAACTGGTCCATCCTATCGGGCTCAGAAAAATTAGTTTGGAAAAGCCTAAACTAGTTTATCCTATCACGCTTAGGACAAACTAGTATGGACTAGGCTAAACTAGTTTATCCTATCATGCCTAGGACAAACTAGTATGGACTTTGATATGATTTAAAAATATTTAGAATTTCCTCATGTATGGGTAACACAAAAATAAAAAATAATATGAACTAAACTGGTCTATCCTATCGGGCTCAGAAAAATTAGTTTGGAAAAGCCTAAACTAGTTTATCCTATCACGCTTAGGACAAACTAGTATGGACTAGGCTAAACTAGTTTATCCTATCACGCTTAGGACAAACTAGTATGGACTAGGCTAAACTAGTTTACCCTATTACGCTTAGGACAAACTAGTTTGTACTAGGCTAAACTAGTTTATCCTATTACGCTTAGGACAAACTAGTTTGTACTAGGCTAAACTAGTTTATCCTATTACGCTTGGGACAAACTAGTTTGGACTAGGCTAAACTAGTTTATCCTATCACGCTTAGGATAAACTAGTTTGGACTAGGCAAAACTAGTTTGTCCTGAAATCGGGTTTGGCCGGTAACAGATATATTCCCTACTATGAGTAATGACTACTATCAGGTGTATATGATAACAACCGGGACTAAAGACTTAACGTGTTCTCCGAAACACGCCGGGGAGACCCACAAGAGAGAGACCCAAAGAGGAAAAATTGGAAAGAAATATTTGTACAAATACAAATTTCGATAGGCTGTATTAAAACGGAAGACTACGGAATAGTCAAAAGTTAAATTAAAATAAGGACAAGGCCACGCAGGCAAACCCACAGTGAAATGATAGTATTATATATATTTAATCTAATATTTTAGCGATGTAAAGCAATTAATTACCCTTTCGAAATATGTATAGACGTACATTTATCACCTGTTAGTTAGTTGGCAAGGGGTTACGTCAGGGTCTTTAAATTTAAAGCGCGCTATTAGTGTGAGATATAGAGTGTATTTATAAATATTTATAAGTTTAAAATAAACTATAAAATTTCAGACGTTAAATAATTTTATAAAAGAAGTATTATGTAATTATCTTCAAGCAAAACTAAAAGCTAATAACAATATGTGTATTAGAAATGTGAAAACTGCATTTGATTTTTAAAGAACCTCTGTCGTATCGGATTTTTAATTGTTTCGCACCCCTGACTTCACAGACAGATGACCACTCAGGGTTGTCACCAACATACGTCCCATTCCATATAATTTTATAAATTAAAGATAGTAATGTTCTTGTCGTTGAAAGCAAAACTAAAAGCTAAAGACAATATTTTTAAGTGTTTCGAATCTCTGACTTTAAAGTGGCCGCTCAGGGTTGTCACTGACATACGTTACACTCCTTTATATGATTTTATAAATTTGAGAGAATAATGTATAAAAATGATCATCGTTGAAAGCGAAACAAAAAGCTAAAGACAATATTTTAAAATGTTGCGAGCCCCTGACTTCAAGATGGCTCAGATTTGTCACCAACATACGTTCCACTCATTTATAGGATTTTATAGAATAAGGAGATGAATGTTATATTTTGTCGAAAGCAAAACTAAAAATTACAAACAATAAGGATAAAAATGTCCAAAAAATATTTGTATGTGACATGTTGACAACATTTAATTTTTAAAGAACTTTTAATTTATCGGATTTTTAAGCATTTCGCACCCCTGATTTCAAAACGGCGGCTCTGGGTTGTCACCACCATACGTTCCATTCATGTATATCGTAGATAATGACAATGTTAAAGCCTCGTATCTTCGAGGTTACTTTTCAAGACATTCCTTATTCACCTTTTCGACGACGATTTGGCTCTTAAAGGATTTAGTTCTTCAATCAAGATTTATACGATTCGGGTTTCAAATAATAAATAAAAGAAAAATCAATAAATGTAATAAGTGTTAGGTTTCCAAGTGTTCAGATAAATATAGGTTTTAAATGAAAATGTTTGTTCAGTTTTGATTTTTTTAAACAAAAGATTGAGTGAAAATATAAGTACCACCTTTGCAAATCCAAAGCTCTATCAACTGATAAAGTGTTGAGTATAAAGCACTTAAATAAATAAATTGAGTAGAATAATAAACCAGTGATATACTATTGAAATAGAAGAATTACGCCTCTAATTACTTGGTATCTATTAATACTAATATTATAAAGAGGTAATGTTTTTAACATTGTTTGTTTGTAGGGGGTAATCTTCGCAAATACTGATCCGATCATGAAAATTCTTTCACTAACAGAAAGCTACACTATTCAGAAGTGATATAGGCTATATATTATTGTTATTAAATAAAAAAATCAGTGAAAAATAATAGTATATGTAAATCAAGCCGAAGAAATGCGAGCGAGATGAAAACTACTATATATTTGCATCACAAAAATAATTAACGGCCAACGAAGTGGGCATGGGTTGGCTAGTTTATTTATAAACAGACTTCTTTTGTCATATAAATCTTAGTTTAATTTCTTAAAGCTAAAATTGAATTACTATCTTGCTACGGAGTTAGATTGGCTTATGGGATTAGAGAGCGTCCCACCATTCCAACCCGAGACCATAAGAAAGAGAAGAGTTAATTAATTTTAAAAAATATAATTCTACTAATTTAATTAAATTTTGGATTTAGAGTTATAATAAAAGAAATTATTACACCATTTAATAATTTATTGAACCAAACAAAATATGGGGCTTATTCCTGCCTCGTGGCGTGATGGAGAGAGTGTTAGACTTAGCTGCGTCCTTGGGTTGGCCCTCGGCTCACGTCGGAACCGCACTTCCACGCCACGTGGTCGGGCGTGGCTTCTAGATGCCGCCAGAGCCCAAAAAAATATGGCTGGGTCGACCCGCCGTCCGTCGCTCACACCCAGGTCCCGAGAGAGAAGGTTCCCAGGGTGGTTCCCTCTGGTTGTGCGGAGTTATGTGGGATAAATGGGGCCCCTGGCAGAAAGTAAGCCACGTGGTTGTCTCGACCTTCGCCGACCGCCAGACGCCACGCCAAGGACCCTGAAAGGTCACACCCAAAACGGTGAGCCCTTCCGAAGCCAACCCTCCACACCCTCCGGGTTGACAACGGAAACGGCCCATTAAAGACAAAACACGTTAACATTGCACAACTTAATTAGGAAAATTTGTTATATAAACTACAATACTTTTCTTTTAAAACACACTTGAACCAATTAAATTTAGGCTTCTTTTAAATATGATAATAAAATATTACGTTTAATTATACACACAGAAAAGCTTATTAAAGGTTTGTACTTCAAGGACTCACCCACTATAGAAATTATGCAACCACAAGAACAGACTGGTGCAAGACGGACGATGAAATGACCGAGCCAACAGCGACAAACTGCATATAAACGAAGGCCGAAGCCCCTCGCATCGCAAACCTCACCCCGGACACGAGCCTAGCGACAGATGTACCGGACGAGGCGCTACGCGTCACCACACAAAAAACCACTTCGATAAGCCATATAATAATACATATAAAAATATATATGTTACAATACCCCCCCCCCCGTCAGAGAAGAATTTTGCGTCTCTAGGCAAAATTCCGAAGACTCTAAAAATCTAGAAAAAACTTTGGTTCAGCTCAACAGAGAAAAGAGAAAAAATTGAATTTAAATCACGAATTTTAATTATTATCAAACTAAGAGAAAAATATTTAAGTTATTAATAAACTCAACAAGAAGAATTTTTTTTTTGATATATTAATAATATGTATTAAAAACACTAAGAGAAAAAACAAATTAAATTGAGAGTTAGTAAAAATACTAATTGCGCCATATGCCATAATAGTAAACTGCAACACTGTCATACATCCCCATTATAATCTACTAACATACCTCATCATGCAAAACCTCACATTCCTCAACATACAAATTCACGTACACTTCACCTAACAATGTGCGTTAGTCGACCTATACAAACGCCGTAACACATAGAGTAACGATCTATAAATGAACAATACTCAACAGCTACTAATTACGCAACAAGCAATAACTACGTATTCCATGATGTAGGCTTTAGAATATAAATATATATTTTTGCAATCGCCACCCGTTCCGAAATAAAGGCGTGGGCTTTATTAAATACACATATGGAATCGCCACCCGTTCCAAAGATAAGGCGTAGGCTTTAATAAATCAACATATGGGTTATTGCTCAGTGGAATAACCTCATATAAAACACAATGAATACATTAGAGATGTACCCAACACACCACTAGTCAAGTCATTGCTCAGTGGAATGACCCAACAATTAAATCAACATGAGTACATTAGAGATGTACCCCAACACACCACTAGTCAAGTCATTGCTCAGTGGAATGACCCAACAATCAAATCAACATGAGTACATTAGAGATGCACCCACCACACAACTATCATAAGTCATGTACACATAAATGCACAAAATAATAAAAAGCGATCATCACCCGTCGCTAATTGGAATACGACTAAAAATTTATAATTTTAGAAAAAGAACACTACTATTTAAATATATTAATTAATGATTATAAAATATCAAATCTATAAAAATTTAAATTAAATAAACAAAGAAAACTATCAAAACTAGCCATACTTCGAGCTGACCAAAATTCCCTCTGACGGTAACATAGTTAAAATTGCAACATTTACCTATTTATAAAAACTAATATCGATATTAAAAGTAAAACCGATTCATCAAAAAACAAAACTAATTCAGACATAAGCAAGATATCTAACTTAATACGGTGAGTCATTGTAGTACAATTACAAATTTAAACGAAACAAAAGTACAACAAAAAAAAGTTCAATTTAAATGAATGTTAAAATATTATAAAGATGTACAAAGTATTCAAAAATATTAGTTAATGCAGGTTAGTTAAAAATATTTAGTTACGGCAAAATTATTGAGTAAGAAATAATTAATACAAAAGTAGGTAAACTGAGAATTCTAACAAAGAATCGATTAACAATGAAAAAACCTCGACTATGCTCGTACAAACTTTTAAATTTAAATAAAACTTTGAATATTAACATGAAATTTTAACTATAAATTTTAAATTTATATTTTAAACACTATAATTACACAACCTAAACGAAACAGTAAAGAGCAATGTTTTTTAATTAATTATTAATCGTTTTTAATTATAACAAAAATAAAGAGTAATTATTTTAACACTATACACACAACACATAAAGACACACAGACAAAACCGTTTCCGAACCCAGAGAAACCACGAGCCAAGAATAAGAAAAAAAAAATAATCTAAGATAATTTACGAACAAACAAACAATTATAAATTTATTTAAACAATTATAAAATTAGAGATTAGAGAATTTACGTTGGGCGCCAGATGCTGCGGAGTTAGAATGGCTTATGGGATTAGAGAGCGTCCCACCATTCCAACCCGAGACCATAAGAAAGAGAAGAGTTAATTAATTTTAAAAAATATAATTCTACTAATTTAATTAAATTTTGGATTTAGAGTTATAATAAAAGAAATTATTACACCATTTAATAATTTATTGAACCAAACAAAATATGGGGCTTATTCCTGCCTCGTGGCGTGATGGAGAGAGTGTTAGACTTAGCTGCGTCCTTGGGTTGGCCCTCGGCTCACGTCGGAACCGCACTTCCACGCCACGTGGTCGGGCGTGGCTTCTAGATGCCGCCAGAGCCCAAAAAAATATGGCTGGGTCGACCCGCCGTCCGTCGCTCACACCCAGGTCCCAAGAGAGAAGGTTCCCAGGGTGGTTCCCTCTGGTTGTGCGGAGTTATGTGGGATAAATGGGGCCCCTGGCAGAAAGTAAGCCACGTGGTTGTCTCGACCTTCGCCGACCGCCAGACGCCACGCCAAGGACCCTGAAAGGTCACACCCAAAACGGTGAGCCCTTCCGAAGCCAACCCTCCACACCCTCCGGGTTGACAACGGAAACGGCCCATTAAAGACAAAACACGTTAACATTGCACAACTTAATTAGGAAAATTTGTTATATAAACTACAATACTTTTCTTTTAAAACACACTTGAACCAATTAAATTTAGGCTTCTTTTAAATATGATAATAAAATATTACGTTTAATTATACACACAGAAAAGCTTATTAAAGGTTTGTACTTCAAGGACTCACCCACTATAGAAATTATGCAACCACAAGAACAGACTGGTGCAAGACGGACGATGAAATGACCGAGCCAACAGCGACAAACTGCATATAAACGAAGGCCGAAGCCCCTCGCATCGCAAACCTCACCCCGGACACGAGCCTAGCGACAGATGTACCGGACGAGGCGCTACGCGTCACCACACAAAAAACCACTTCGATAAGCCATATAATAATACATATAAAAATATATAATTATGTTACAATCTCTATACTTTTCAAGCAATAAAAAACTCAAAGATACATACACTAAACTACAAACTTAAAATAATATAACATAGAAAGTAAAATGCCAATACAATTTGTAGATCCATATTAAATTGAGCTTACACTTTATAGAAAAAAATTAAAATTATTAGATCGCTATATGCACTTCACGAAATTGGTAGCACTTACCATTATCTTCAAACGCTTTTATCTCGAACCTTTTTTCCCGATAAATTTTTCTCACAGTCTATGAATAAGAAAAGGGTTATGTGAACTTGAGAACGGCTAACATTATGTTGTCCAATTTTATCTTTTCTTAAAGTCAAAGAGGACTTAGCTTCCGTGTCCCTTTTACCTTTTTTAACGTTTTGATTATTTTATTTGAAAACAGAAGCTATACCTACTCTGTTGAAATATTGCTTGCATAATTTATTCAATTCCGTTACTGATTTTAAAATAAATTATAAAAACTACATTCTTAATTTTGTTACAAATTTATTGGAAATTATTTTGCAAATATATTTTACATTGCTTTAAAATAACCATTTATAAATTATTTTTGAATCTATACATCTATACAAATAAATAAAATTGGAGTGTCTGTTTGTAATATTAAAATAACCTCTTTTTACTAAACACATATGGATGTATACACTTATAACATTCCTTTTGCGTCGAGGATAAAAATAATAAATTATACCCATATATTTCAATTATAATTCTAGTTATCCCATTGAAAGAGTCGTGTAAATCTGTCTTTGGTTGCGCTCGTGGCAGAGAAGGGTGACCTCGTTACATGTGAATGTCGCATTTTAAGCAATAAATCCTTGAGTAAATCCGCGAACAATCTTGACAGCCATTTGTTAGGGATTCAGAAATTTTATAAATGATGCTCTAAAACAGTTTCATGTAGGACAATAATTTGAATTGATTTACTTTGAAACTTTGGCTAACACGTGGCTGTTAGAAATGATAGGAATTTTGTTGGATATGTATGGTTCTAGACACAGTAGAACCAAAAATTTTAAATATAGGTTTTGAGTTGGGTTAGTGTTAAATTCAATCTAATTGTAGATTTAGATCCAGGCATAACCAGATACAGTTATGAGCTCGACTCTAGTCTTACATAAATGAAATTCAAATATGTTGCTAAATTGCGTAGGGTGGGGAACGGGCATTTTAATGAATGCAAGCTTGTTGAGGAATATCCGCTCACCTGAATTAGGAACACCACTCATGGATAAGCAAAATATATAGCTGATGATCTGATCTAGTCTAGTATAACATTAAGTCAGAAGAGCCTGAACTTGAATGGGAAAAAAATGCTAAATCTATTGAAAAATCGTTTCGTGCTCTGCTTTCAAGGGAAAAATTGTGAAGAAATCTGGATATCACGGAAGACGGTGAGAGTTACGTGCCATCTATCAATCAATTTGCGGCGGAACATTGTGACGAACACTCCAATCCTTTTGGTTAATAAGACGAAAGGTTTTTATCCCAGATCGACGTCTACAGGATGTTTACATCACAGTACTATGTGATATTTCTGTTATTTTTCTTTTAGTTTTATTTAGGTGTCATTACATGTTATAAAACAAAGTAGCTTCCCGCTGTCTGTATGCTTAGAACTTCAAAACTACGCAACGGATTTTGATGCGGTTGTCTTTAACAAATAGAGTGTTTCCAGATAAAGGTTTATATGTATAATACATGCATAATATAGAAGAGGAACACTGATAGTTTGAGAGGTTTCTAATGTGATGTCGTAAATAAGTTTACATTTTTTTTGCGCTTACATTGCAATCAGTGCAATTTTATATTTTATATTTGGTATCAAAATTGCACCCGTACGTTTATAAGAAAGAATTACTAAAATATATTATAACTGTTACTCTTATGAAAAACTTATTTTTTTATGTCAGTCTATTCTTTGACTTTATTCTCTCTAGATACATGTGAATGTAGTTCTAGATAAATACAGAACTTTAACCAGAACAAAAATTTTATAAGCAGTTATTTTATAAAGTACTAGCTTCTGCGCGCGACTTCGTCGGCGTAGACTCCGCTCCTGTTGGTCTTAGCGTGATGATATATAGCCTATAGCCTTCCTCGATAAATGGACCAGTAGATCCTGAGATTAGCGCGTTCAAACAAACAAACAAATAAACAAACTCTTCAGCTTTATTATATTAGTATAGATAAATGCCTTAATTACCACGTTAAAATATAGGTCACATCTGGGTGACATATTATGGCAATAATTATGGTGTTGAAGATATATAACGGAAACTTTAGAAAAACGATGACTTGTAACAGCACAACCATTTGTGTGATGTCTTACTTCTAATTAATTATGATTTAGAAAAAGCAAAAAACATACATTGTAAGTTTCCAACCTCATTAGCAGTTGTTATTCTATGTATTAAGTCTATAGATAAATTATGTACCAGTCTAAGATAAGTCATATGTACAAAGGTTTCTAAATAATCCGGGTTCTAAGTTAATTGGACTTGTTATAGAGGGTTATCATGACATTTCTAAACTAAACTAAACAAAGCTTGAATTGAAATGCTTACACAATACTTTTATATGTCTTTTCTAAAAAGAAATAATAATAAATAAAAATTATCTTTCATCATAGAGCACACATTTTATCTTTCATCCCTTCTCTAAATAAAACCGAATTTTTAACACAATTTCGGAATAAAAAATATGAACTGAAATAAGTCCCAATTTCATTTAAATCCATCCAGTACTTTTGGCGGGGTTCACTGCTAAATACTGTGTTATATTTTACAGACATAATTTTGGAGTTTTTAGATTAAGGCGATAATTAGGCATAATAATTAAGGCGACGACAGTTAGAAAGATTATAATGAACAAGAAACTTTAAATGTAATTAATGGTGTTCATTTTGTTGGTGCAACTTTGAAATAAAATCAAATAAAATGGTAGAAACGCTTGTTTTGTAATTAACAGTCAAGTAATTTTCTGTGTGACTGATAAGTTTCTAACACAATAGAACGCCCAATTTTCGCTCTATTTGATTTTGATTTTCTCAGAAATTCTCTCTATGCCCAGGGGCCTTAGGATAACTTAAGATAGCTATATTCCTGACTTCATTCTAACAACAAAATAATGTCAAAAACACGAGTTCTCTGTAATGACTCATTGGACAGAAAGATCCAAATCTTATACGACGTAGGATGGACGGGAATCCGTGGGATCAGAGAGAAAATTTGTTTCACTATATATTTTTATTATAAATCTGTTCCGAGGAACAACAATTATTGTTAACAACTTGAGCGAAATAAAAGGTTTTTATTGCAAACATTGCCTTAATGGTCATGTTCCGGTCTCGGTACCAAGTGTAATTTGTACGTGCATGCTATACATAGCGTTTTGTCTAAGATCTTGTTTTCATTTTGCCTGCACATGAACATAAAATTTAGTCAGCAACATTGGGAGCGATAATGCTACTAAGGGGCCGTTTTCAGTACAATGATCCTGTTAGACTCGGCAATAGTATTAACGTGGTTTCTTGGGTATTCAGTTGTGTTGACTTTTTATTACACGTATTTCTGAATTTAAAATTCAATAGCAATATTCTGACTTTCAAATTCTGTATCAATTTCAACATAAAGTAAGTATGGTATGATTCTAGTTGTCATTGGAGGGTTCATAAATACATAGTACATAATTATATACACAAATTACTCTGACAAACATTCGTATCGACTATAAGAATATTTGATATTTATGGGAATCGATTTCGTGATCACTTTTAAAATCAATGGTGTTTTGAGTAAAGGTCTGATATATTGTGAATAATAAAAAAAATAAAAAAAAATAAAAAGAGCCTTTATTCAGACTTGGTTTTGAAACATATTAACTCTTAAATAATAGACTAAATTATGATAATAAAATAATAATTTTAAAAACAGTATTTCTACTAAACATAATATAACAGTATAACTTTAACACTAACAACAAATATTATAATATAGCGGTATGTTTAGAAAGTTTCAATTCTATTCCTTTTTTGCCTCGACAACCTTGTCTGTTTGCCTATTTTTAGGCAAAGGCCTCCTCCAATTGCCTCCACATCTGTCTGTCACGAGCTTTTCTTGTCCATGTGCTACCTGCCACAGCTTTGATTTCATCGACCCATCTTTGGAAAGGCCTACCCCTCTTTCTTTTCATGTAACCTGTGTACCAGTTCATTAGTGTTTTACTCCATTTTTCTTGGCCTCTGACCGTGTGTCCAGCCCACTTCCATTTAAGTTTCTTGATGATAACAGTGACGTTATTGGTTTTTGTACGCTTCCTTATTGTTGTGGTTCTTATTTTGTCTGACAACTTTTTCCCCATCATGCTTCTATTCATGGCGTTCTGGCAAGTTTCCAACTTTTTAGTTTGAGCTTTAGTCAGAGACCAGGTTTGGCAACCATATGTAAGTACTGGTACAATGCAGATGTTAAATAGTTTTCTCTTTATGGCCATGCTTGTTTCTTTATTTTTAAATATTTCCCTTAGGCTCCAGAATCTCTTCCAAGCGTTCCCTATGCGTCTTTCCACTTCTTTCGATGTTAGGTCTTTTAAGGAAATAATTTGGCCCAGGTATACATATTCGTCAACATATTCAATTGCGTTGTCCAAGATGTAGATAGGTTCTTCTGTCCCATTTGTCATGACTTTAGTTTTCTCAGTGTTCATATTTAATCCTACTTTCCGACTTTCTCTATCCAAGTCATTTATCATTCTCTCGAGATCCTCCTTTGTTTGAGAGAAGATTATAATATCATCTGCGAATCGCAAATGCGACAGATTTTCTCCATTTATTGTTATACCATTTTTTCCCCAGTTTAGTTGCCGAAAAATCTCTTCCAGAACCGCCGTAAAGAGTTTAGGTGAAACAGGGTCACCCTGACGGACACCTCTTCCTAACTTAATTTCTTTTCCTTCTTTTTCTAGCCTTATCTTCGCTTTACTATTAGTATAAATATTTCTCAATATTCTGATGTACTTTTTTTCAACTCCTTGATTCTTAAGTGCTTTCCAAATAGCTTCGTGTTCTAGTGTGTCGAAGGCGTAACTGTAGTCTACAAAGCAACAATAAAAAGTGGTGTTATATTCTCTGCTCTTTTCAAGGATTTGTTTGACTACATAGATGTGATCTAAAGTTGAGTAGCCACTTCTGAATCCTGCCTGCTCCCTTGGTTGGTTCTCATCTAGCACTTTAGTTATTCGGTTGAGAATTACTTTAGCAAATACCTTGTAGATATTGGTTATTAGACTAATGGGTCTGTAATTGTTTATGTCGTCTTTACTCCCTTTCTTATGCAGTAAGATTATGGTTGATGATGTCCATTGCTCTGGGATCAGTTCGCTCTCTATTACGTCTTGAAATATATATGTAAGGATAGGTGTTATGATATCTTTGTTTGCTATTAGATATTCATTGGTAATATTATCCGATCCAGGGGCTTTATCCTTTTTTTGTGATGTAATGGCTTTCTCCACTTCGGTAAGCATTATTTCTGGTACCGTGTCTTCTCCTTCTAGGCCTGTTGGCTGAATATTGCATTGATTCGTATACAAGTTTTTAAAGAAATTTGTCGCTAATGTGTTAATGTCTGGTCGCTGGGTCAAATTTTTTCCACTTTTGGATTTCATTTTAGGTATCCAATCTCGCTTTTCTGTCAACTGTTTGAGAGCTTTTTTAGCTCCTCCAGTTTTTTGGATACAGTTTTCTAACCTTTCTAGCCTATGTTTCTCTCTGTCTTTTCGTATGCTTAGGTTGATTTCTTTGCTAATTTGGGTTATGCTCCTTCTTATATTTTTCGTTTTATTAGACTGACTAATTAATTTAGCTCTCTCTTCTAAGAGGTTCCTTGTTTTTTCTGATAGCCATGTTAGTCGTTTGTCCCGCACACCAGGTGCTTCTGTAGTAGTTGTTAAAGCTTCTAGCAATTTATTGTACTTAACCTGGGTATTGAGTTCTTTTGTATTTTTAATGAAGTCTTTCATATTATCCGTTAATTTTGTTCCTAAAAGCATTTCTTTGTTTTTTGGTCTAGCTTTGAACGGCCTTCTTTTACTTGATTTCAGTTCTAGTTTGGCTCTGAGTGCTCTGTGGTTACTGTTGAAATTGAGATTGTTTATTACCCTACAATCATTAAAATATGTTATTCTGTTAGATAGAATATAATCAATCTCGTTTTTGTATTTTCCATCTGGAGATACCCATGTCCACCGGTTTCTAGAACGTTTTTTATAATGGCTATTTAGTATTTTGAGGTTGAATTCATACGCCAATTGAATCAATTTCTCTCCATTTTTTGTCCACTTTCCTGAGCTATAAGGACCTAGCACTGTTTCTTCTCCATTTCTTCTATTACCAGTTTGCGCATTAAAATCTCCCATAACTATCAAGTTTTTGCTTGTGTAATTTTTAATTGCATCTGTAAGAGTTGAGTAAAAGGAGTCAATGTCTGTGTTATCTGATTGTTCTGTAGGGGAGTAAACTTGGACAATAGACCACATTTCTTCAGAAGATGGCAGTTTTATATTAAGTATCGCGATACGCTCTGATATTCCTATAAATTCGTTGATGTGATCCTTCAGTTCTTTACGTATTAAAAATCCAATGCCATATTTTCCTGGCGTATCCCCTTTATAATACAGGATAAATTCTCCGTAGTCCTCAATATTTTCACCCAGGCGTCTTACTTCGCTCATACCGATAATGGACCATTTAATATTTTTCAGCGCCATCATGAGCTCTACTAGTTTTTCATTTGTTCTTAACGAAAGTGTATTGTATGTAATAATATGTAGAATTTGCTTGTGACGTGATTTTTTGGGTAGCTCTGTTTTTACACTTGGAGGGTAGTAGTCAGCTTTCCCCACGGTGACTAGCCGGCTTGGGGTGCTATTTTCATGTGTTGGTTTTAATATGTAGTTGGTATTATGAATACTTAGGCTGTCGAGGGCACTTAATTGTTTTTTGGCATTTCTGATTGTGATGAAGATCTCCCTCGTACCATGTAGTTAAGTATACTAGGTTTAATTACATCCTTAGCACTAGTTACAGTTGGTGTCTTTGCAATTGCGGAGTGTGTTTTCTTTTGTATTTGCGTCGGCGAACCAGTCTGTTCCCTCTTTCTTTTCTCAGGGCCTAGGTCATTTGGCTTCTTAATTATTAATTTATCATCTTCTATATATATAAAAGAGTTACCCACCCATTGACTCATCACGATATCTCTGAAACCATAAGGCGTAGAGACTTGAATTTTGGTAGGAATATTCCTTTCGCCGAGTAGAGGTCAGCTAAGAACGGGTTTTACGATATTCCACCCCTAAGGGGGTTAAACGGGGGTTGGAAGTTTGTATGAAAGTCCTATGTTTTTGAAGTAAGAGACTTGAAATTCAAAATGTATGCTCTATATATGGTGTTGTGTACTAATAATTTATTTTGAGAAATAAACCCCCTTTTGGGGTTAAAACAGGGGATGGTAGTTTTATGAAAGTCCAATGAAAAATACACCTACAAACATGAAATTAGGAAAGGCTATAGCTATGATTTTCCTCAAATTAACGCGGGTGTAACCGCGGGGCACAGCTAGTACTTTATAAATGCAATGTTCCCTTTTTCTCTTTCCTGGTGTACTTTCGGTTGCAATTGTTTTCGGATTTCAAGAACACTTTTAGGGTAATCCTCTTTTACATAGATGCCATGTGGAAGTAAGGATTTATTTTTAAGTATCAGATGTTTTTTCCAGATTGTAGTCAATGAAACAACGACTGGTCGGTTTTTATTTGATTCTGCTCCAATTCTATAAACATTACTAATTTCCTGATTTGCTATTTGTATTCCTGTTTCTTCGATGATTGCCTTTATATAGTCCACTAGTTCGGTTTCTCTTTTCCCCTTCTCTTCAATCCCAAAGAAAACTAAATTGTTCTTTCTTTTCTCCATTTCCATTCGATCTAATTTTTGTTCAAGTTTTACTATTTGAGTTTTCAGATTTTTATTTTCCTGCATGATTACGTCAATTTTTTCATTTAGGGCTTCCATGACGTTTGCGGTAACTGTTGTCGTTATTGTTAGAGTTTGTTGGTTCAGTTTATCATCTAATTTTGCAAGCCAAAGTTCCATAGTGTTGTCCATTTTTAGGGTTTTATATTGTGAATAATAATTAATAAAAACTGTAGGTAGCATGGCACACTTCCATATATTCAGAGTTAGTCATTAATCAAATGATCGAAAATCAACTAACTGTATAACAAATACAACATCTTAAGCAGTCTTTTGATCCGTACGAATTCTTTATTGAATAATATCAAATATTTTATATATAAGATGTATTTTACGGCTTCGCTTAAGCAATTATAGTACCTCAACTCCCACAGGAACTTCAACATAAAATCAAAGACAAAAAATATACATAAACCATTCCATTAAGATTATAACTTAAGTAGATTACTCTGTTATTACACAGCTAATGGCAAAATTATTTATTTTTTAGGCGTTTGAAGTTAGTAAACAGTTTTTTTTTCTGATGTTAGGGCGAATATTCACTATCAATATTAAGCTTTGAGAATTTTTATTAATAAATACAAATAAAATTTAATTTTCTTACATTTATGCTATGATGAACAAATTTCATAGAAGTAGGGCACATCAGTAAATATCATTCACAAAAAGTGTCGTATTCCTGTGGTGAGTTGGTGACCAAATCTCCTGAGGATATTCAGGGTTAGGGTCGTAAATGCGCTTGCGATGCTTCAGATATTGCTTGCGTCTATAGACCATGGTAACCGCTTGCTAGCCACTGCCGTACTAAAAGACGTTTAAAAAACATCAATCTTCTTAATTACACATCTTTGTGAGGATATTAGTTGATTTTCAACTATAATAGTTCTACTTTTATTTATTTTATCTTTATAGTCTAGCAAATATTACTAGTAAAAATAGACTATCCGTACATTTCAACATTCCTTACACTTTAACTAAGGTAAGGCACAGCAAGAAATTTCCTACGCAAAGATGGAGCAACTCGACTGGGGTAGTACCTCGACCATACAGAAGACCATAGCTAAATAACACTGTTTCAAGCAGTATTGTGTTCCTGTTGGTGAGTAAGGTGACCAGATCTCCTAGGGGGGATTGGGGATAGGGTCGGCAATGCGCTTGCGATGCTTCTGGTGTTACAGGCGTCTATAAGCTAATCGGTACGGTACGGTAATCGCTTACCATCAGGTGAGCCGTACGTTTGTTTGCCGACCTAGTTATATTAAAAAAAATGATGTAGTAATTTATTTTCCTTTACTGTGTATGTTAGCATATCATAATTAACTTTTTTCCACAAGTACAAATCCAAACCCAGTTTAACTTCAACGATTAGTTAGAGTTGAAAACACAGTAAGAGAGTGATAATGATACTATGATGGAAGATACAGATGTTTTAAAGAGTTAGACCTAGATTTTACTTTCGGGCTAAGTATATAAGTTCTTATCGAGCCCTTGTAACAAATTGCTTCAAAAGAACTCTCCCAAGTTCTGAAACTGGGTTTTGATAAGGCTCTAATACCGTACAGAGCATCCATCACTTGGATACATTATACAAGTTTTTTTTTTGTTATGTGAATTTTCTGATGTGTCGTTTACTTTGGGTTAGTTTTTTCGGCAGTGAAAAAGAGCTTATAATTTTAAACGGAATCAAAATATCTTTTACTAGCTTCTGCATGCGACTTCGTCGGCGTGGACTCCCCTCCTATTTGTCTTAGCGTGATGATATATAGCCTATAGCCTTCCTCGATAAATGAGCTATCTAACGCTGAAAGAATTTTTCAAATCGGCCCAGTAGATCCTGAGATTAGCGCGTTCAAACAAACAAACAAACAAACAAACAATCAAACAAACAAACTCTTCAGCTTTATTATATTAGTATCTTTTATTAAAACCAAAGTTTGACCATCTATTTAGAACTCAATCGTTACGAAAAAAAAAACATTATATAAGAGTAACTTATTCGGTATTTCCTATAGTTTTTTTTTTAAACCTCCAAGGGTCAGTGTGATCTTACAGCTTACACTTGATATGATCTTATAAGTACTTGGCGAATATCAATCAGTAAGGCCTTTGGCGAAAAAGACAAATAAAATTTTATTTAAAAAATTGAATTAGGTCTTTACTTTCACAATTCCTATGTGACTAAAGGCAAAAAAACGTTAAAACCTTTTAATACTATAAAAAAGATGGATGTAATGTTGTCAGAATTGAAAGGACTTTGTGCAGGGTTTCAGCACTTCTATTAAATTTTTATTTTCTACAAAGACTAAGAAAAGTAAAACACTATTTATGGCTAGCGTAGCATTGATCGTCTTCACAAGATAGACCAATGACATATAAAGGTTAGCAATGGAATTGAACGGATATTGTTTAGTACAAAATAAGTTAGCGGAAATTAAATAAGAAATACTAATAATAGTCGTACATTTTTGTGAGCGGTTTCGACAACGATAGAAATCTTAGAACGTAAGTTTACATTTAATAATACTTTTCGAATTGATTTATCTTTTTATTTTCTAAATTGTTTTTTTTTTTTTTTTTGAAGTAAAACTTCTATACGCAGGCTTGACTTGGGGAGTAAGATGGCGAATGCGTGACGAGAGCGTTATGAAAAGTATGATCGGGCGAGGTGAACGGAAGTTGAGAGGGAGATATAAGTGAGTGAAGATAGAAAGAGAGAGAGAGAGAGAGTTACGTTTCGTATATTACTTACTGTAGGAGTTACAACTAAATGAGTTTTACTTCAGTCGTGTGCTCGTAAAGCACACTTGTTTTTTTTTTGTATCGCTTTCCTTACCTAAGAGTTTCACCAATATCTGACAAATACATTTGACTAAATTATTATATCTAAAATTTATTTTTAAAACTTTAGTAAACAATGATTTACAAATTCAAAATTAAAACAAATTTCACACGATTTCTACTTTCATACAAATTTTAATATTGTTAGAAAAATCAAATAATCATAATAAACCTGTCTTCAATAGAAGTGAGAGTTAGCGCGTACCACGATTTTTAATCGCGCTATTATTTAATCGCAGAAATGCAACGCATGAGTGAGTAGGACAGTGCGCGCACTGCGACTGAAAAATCGCGGCGATTTTAAAATCGTGTCGCAAAACTAAAACCGTGGTGCGTGCCTGCACTAACGCTTAGCAATTTGTCAAATACATCCCCCAACAAAGACTGTCACTTGCGATATCAATGTTACTTGTACGCTTGGAGCATTACGGGCGTAATGTGGCAACCGCTTGATGACGCGTTTAATATGGGCAATAACATTTACGCCATGGAGTTATCTTGATGACTCTTTCATGAGATATTTGTAAAAATATATAATTTGTAATGTAGGTCCGTACAATATATTATTCCTTCTTGAATCCTTCTTTCATAATATTATGAAATCGAAAATGTAATTGAAGTTACATTATTATTATATTACATGCTGTATGGAAGGGAAGAAAAAGCGTTTTTAGTAGCAAACTATTTATTTACTTTACGACAGTAAAATTTATACAATTAATAAATAAAAATATATGTTGTATTAAATACTTAAAACAGTGTGATTGGATTGTTTTATTGATTCATATCGTTAGCAATAACAAGCACTACCTTAACTAGAACTAACAAACAAAATATTTTATTCACTTTTAATTTAGGTTCTTTTGTATTTAGTTTCAATTTCAATATTTTTTATTTTTAGATTTATTGGAAGTCATCAAAATGTTTTGTTATAATATAATAAAAATTTGACTATTTCGTTTGTACATAAAAATTTAAAAATATCCGTTTTAGTTATAACATCAAGCCTCAAGTTCTCGTTAGTAACATTGGTTGTTTCAACCTCGTCGAACAAATTAATATCAATACCATGTTTCTGTGGTTTAATTAAAATATCACCTTTAAAATTTAATAACTGTTTTAGTGGAAAACAATAATTCTATAACTTTGTTATTTTAATGAGTATTGATTTCTTTACTACACATATTATTGTCAGATGCTTAAAACTTGGGTTGTATATTTTCTCGTTAATAAGATTGATATTAAAAAGATTAATATGAGAATTATAATAAAAATAGCAAATGATATTCATCGCACCATATAGTAGCTCTTCATCAGTCATCTTCAGTTCAGCCTATTGCAGTCCACTGCTGGACATAGGCATCCCCAGTTCGCGCCAGATATCCCAGTTTTTCGCAATCCTCATCCAGCCTACACCAGCAATCTTACGTAGATTGTCTGTCCAACGGGCTGCAGGACGTCCTAAACTGCGTTTGCCAAGACGCGGTCTCCACTCCAGGACACGTCTGCTCCAACGGCCATCGGTCCTGCGACACAGATGACCAGCCCACTGCCACTTCAACTTGCTCATTCTGTGGGCTATGTCGGTTATAGTAGCTCTTACATAGTGCTAATGTATACGTTTGTTATGCGTACAAAAAGACGCATTTTAGCTAGTTGTGTATATGGCACCAGATTTCATAAATTATTTTCATTTAATTAATTTCATATTTGTCGTTTTTATATCGTTTTTAGAATTTTTCATCGACAGAAAATTTTCGAGGAATTATAAAGGCATTTAAATACTTATGGTAAGGCACAGCAGGATATACCCTGCTCAAAATTTGGAGCAGCCCGATTGGGGAAGTACCTCGACATTACACAAGATCACTGCTAAATTATTTTGTTTTCAAGTCGTGTAATCTTCATGTGGTAACTAAGGTGATCAGAGATTCTGGGGGGGGGGGATAGAGAGTAGGGTCGACAAAGCGCTGTGCGATACTTCTGGTATTGTAGGCGTCTATAAGCTATGGTAATCGCTTACGATCAGGTGAGACGTAAGCTTGTTTGCCGACCTAGTTGTATAAAAAACTATAGAATTAAGAAGCAGATTAGTAACAAAAACAAATAAAACCATGATAATTAATTACTGAACTAAATGCGAGCAAAATCGCAAGTCAACGATAGTCAATATAGTGGAGAGGAAACTAAGTTTAATATTAATATACCTCAGTGATTACGGAGAAGTATCGAGTTCAACTATCGTTTGGGTCTAATGGAGCCCCTAATAGCAACAGATACGTGATACAACTTCCTAAGAAGCTTGTACTTTTTTTTCCACGAAACAATACAAAAAATCTCTCGAATGCTCCTTCATGGAAACAACAACAACTTTGTATGTAATCTCTAATATAGTTATTATGCAAATTTGGTTTGTTAATCTACATGTTATTGGTTTAAGATGAAAATAAGGTAGTTCTAAAATTTGAAAATGACATGCATTATAATTATTATAAATACTAGATGGCCCGGTGAACTTCGTATCACCTACGTATTTTACTTTCTGAACGCACCTATAAATATTTGACAACCAATTGACAACGTTTTTGACAAAAGACATTAAATTTCCCCGCTAGGAACATTTTGTATTGAAAAATCAAATCATCGTTTTTAGTATTTTCCGTTACATATTATTTATGTTTTTCACAGTTTAAACCTTCCCTGTACTTCCACCAATATTTCAAGATCATAATCAGCCAAATCGGTCCAGCCATTCTCGAGTTTTAGCGAGGCTAACGAACAGCAATTGATTTTTATAAAGTTATATTACATAGATTAGATCCCGACCATAGATTGAAGCTTCTCGCTTAAATCTGTGGTTCCGACATTAAATTCAAATTAATATAAAATTAGAAACATTTGAATGCATAGAAAAATATATATCTTATATCCCAAGATACAGGAACACAATCTCTTGATTCAAACGTTCCTAGATGATTCTGGAACGAGCACCTTGCATGATAACAAATGCCGTACAATTTCGCTTAATCTATCCACTTTAAGAGAGCAAAGTTACGCTAACCAGTTCACAAATTACATCATTGTAGGTCTTAGTAAATTGAAATAAATGTATTATTAGATTTTTTTTGAAGTGAAACTTCTTTAGGCGCGAGAGAAAATCTACTTAAATTAATCGTCTCATTTTAATATTAAATTTTTCAACCATTATATATTTTTCTCAACGCAAATTGCTAAGATACTCGCCATTTGTTTATGAATTGACAAATATAATAAAGTATTATAGATTAAGAAATATAAAATATCTTCTTTAGATTATTTTCTTCGAGACAATAAGATTGTAATAGATATTATTTGTTTAATTAAGATTTTTGGAGACCAATTTAATTTCCAACTGATATTATGTTTTCAAGCTAAAAGATTAAGCTCCAATCTTTCTCCTACATGGAGAAAGATGCCTATGCCAGTGGGATGTTACAGGCTGAGTGGTATCGTAATCGTACAGACACACAAACAAAATCTTATTAATCTAAATATTGATCTAAATATCAGTATATCTATATATATATATATATATATATATCTACGTATCTATAAACATATCTACATGAACACCCGAAAAACGTATAGTTTTGACCTAAATCAACACAAAATTCTTTTATTAGAAGAAGTGAAAAGATTCTCAATACATACTCAAGAAGTCCAATACTTTTGCCATCCACGTGAGTGACACTTCATAGCCAATCATACATAATCGATCTTCAGAAAAAAGATCTTTTGAACGAATATTGGCCTCATCTCAATATCGTATTGTCCTTTTCGAGGGTTTGATTTCGAGATCATCAGAATTGATGTCAAGAGTTTGGAAAGATGGGTATTTCTTCTATAGAATTTCCCGATATTTATATTTTATCTCTCAACATTATTTGGTTTATTATACATATATACACAACTTGACACGAAAGTGATTTGAAAGAAGTTTAGTTTAGGTCACTTAAGTTATCGATGAACGATAGTGTCGTTCTGTTGTCAGATATTATTCTGAAGTAGTGTTATGTTCCTCTAAAGAAAAAGACGCCGTGAACTCGTCTCCATAGCTCACGGTAACCGGTTAACATCAGGCAAATGGTACACTTGTGTGTCAATGGTTTAAAAAAAATTATCTTGTAGTGGCGATTTTTACTTCAAATAAACATCAATATCAAATACGGATATTCGTTTATTATCTGATTATTTTTCTTGTGAATTTTCCACTACGCCTCCAAGAACACAAAACGTCGTTGATAGGTGTAAAAGTGTGTATTTTATAGCATACTGCATGCATGCATTTAGCCTGTTACATCCAACTGTTGGGCATAGGCCTTTTTCTTCATGTAGGAGAAGGATTGTAGCTTAATCTGCGGGTTGGCTGTTTATAGCATATTAATGCATCGTTATAAAATATAGAGGTTTGAGTAAGCACTTTCTGTACTTTTAACTTCGTGAGAGTAAAGCCCAACCTCCTCCAAATTTAATTGGTATACATAATATCCCTAAATATTATAATATTGTAAATGTGAATGTAAGTTTGTTTGTTACGCTTCCACGCAAAAACTATTTAACCGATCATCACGAAACTTTGTACACATATTCTTGGAGTTATTAGTTGAAACATAAGATAATTTTTAATAAGTAAAAGCTACTATATAATAAAACTTAGTTCTTAATATATGGGAGGAAAACTAAGAATACGGTAGCCCTCTTCAATCCACAGTCAATACAATCAACTATATCTTAAGTTCTGAATAAACTACGCAGACCTATAATGGATTTCAAGATGAATATTGGTTCCCTTGTCTAAATACGATGTACGCTTGAGGGCACGCATCGAGGGTCATCAATAGCTAGAGTATATATAAAATGGATTTCTTCGTTGGGTATAGAATTGCTGATTGATTGTATAAATGCTATATATATACCTATAATGTGTATATACATAATAAAAGTCAGAATAAAGTGTGTATCTAGTAGTAGTGTATGGGTGGGTGTGTGTGTGTGTGTGTGTGTGTGTGTGTGTGTGTGTGTGTGTGTGTGTGTGTGTTTGGGTAAATTAACTCTGGTCAATTTAAGGCATGTAATAATAAAAATTTATAGTTAATTATCTATGTATTAATTACTTGCTTTGAAGTTGCCTGTTGTTTCTTTTCAGCATTAGCTAAATTTTGAATAACTTGGCTTCTTCTCTTTAACTATTGTATCTTAATGGAAATAATAATTGGATAGTGCTTTTAAAGCCTACTTGAATATATTTTGTTTAGATTTTATATTTATGAAGATAAGAAAGACAGTCATTGATAAAATTATGTTAATCCTATGAATGTTAAAACTCGATTTCTAAATATTCACTTTATCTCAAATTTCGAACAATTCTCGAACACGTTCGACCTAAGTTAATAATTGCTGAAACCTAAAAAAACCTTATAACTTTTAATTAGATAATGAAAATTTGCTTCATAAACATTAAACATAATCAAACTTTAATCTTTTACTGCAACAATTTTCATAGTTTAATCGTTAGAGCATTCCGATAATTTCTTCTCAGACAAACGATAACTCACTGGCGAAGCTGCCGGTTGAAGTTAGAGAATTATGAACCAATGTGGGCAGATGACTACAGTAGATCAGCATAGCGAATTAAACTTTGAAACTGTTTCCGTAATTAAATAGCGAACCTAGCTGTATGGTAACTATTTTATGTAACTTTATTCTCATATTTTAGTTCATTAATTGCTCCATTTAATCAACCACCAACGAAGGTTGCAACGTAAGTCATAGTACGTATATAAGTACATAGTCAAACCTTTTTCCTTTGTGCTGGTGATGATTCAATTAAAAAGTAGATTAGAAAGAGAGTAAAAAGAAGATTAATTATTAATGTAAAGACAGTTTTTTTTTTGATTCTTTATCGATTAGTTAAGTCAAAACTGTAATACGAATTTAATGAAGTAGGTATGAGAAGCACTACCAGTATGTAGGTATATATATTTAATATATCTTAAATTCATAAATAACTTACTTTTTTTTAAGTATGAATATACAATGAATACTAAAAAAAGTACGTGTCTAAAATTCACATACGACAGAAGCAAAACTTCTAAAAAGTCGTAGGAAGGCAGACCGTTGCGGTTTATTCTATCGACTATGATCACAGTCTCGTAAACACCATGCAAAACGAGTCGCTTACGCGTTTTGAGCTGTAATTTATTACGTCTCATTCTTTTCTATACATTTATGTCTTTACTAGCTTCTGCGCGCAACTTCGTCCGCGTGGAATAGGACCAATTCTGTCATACATAATTTGTGCGAAACTTCAACCGTTTACGCAGCGGAAGCTCTCAAAAGGAAAAAAAAAACGATTTTGAAACATTCTTCATTGGTGCTACGCTCCTATTGGTCTTAGCGTGATGATATATAAGCTATAGCCTTCCTCGATAAATGGGCTATCTAAAACTGAAAGAATTTTTCAAATCGGACCAGTAGATCCTGAGATTAGCGCGTTCAAACAAACAAACAATCGAACAAACTCTTCAGCTTTATTATATTAGTATAGATTTCTTTATTGTGACTCTTTTTCGTTTCATCGAGTTCAAATCACAACGATTGTCAAGAAGTTTCACAACCACACCACAAAAAAATGTTTTTTATTTTGTGGTGAACATCACAGCACTGTGAAATAGTGTATTTCACTGCTGGAAAATAAACCACCCCGGCTGAATAAATAGAGAACCTATATTAAGACTGAAGATAGCGGGTACAAACACCTAACGTAGTGACGATAGGTGTTTGTGGTGGTGCATGTGGTGTAGCTAGTGAGCTATATATATTGGAAACAAATAATCAAGTGGCTGATAAATTGAACTCCAATATTTTTCCTCAAAATAACAAACGGTAGATCATTAATTAAGAAATAACCCAAAGATAGATTCTCAAATATCATTATGATTTATGATTTACACTTACGTGACAGCAGAACGTCTTTTTTCGTCGAAATTCCTGATAAATTGTAGGAATTATCATTTTTTACATTTTCTTAAGCTCAATCATATTTTAGGTCCAACGACTAAGTATTCACAAAAGGTCTAATCCATCACGATTCGATTCTGAATTTATTTTATAAATTAATCGATTGAAAATCGCTTTTCTGGGAAACTTTGAAAGTAATATTTTTATTTTAGATCATATTTTTGGCTGTTTATAGTTGAAAATAAAAATAAAAGACCTTTTCATGTCATTGCCTGTACCCTTGACAAGAGAAATCGTATTTTATTGTTAAAATATTGGAAATTTCTGTTCAGCGGAATTATCAGCGCTATACTTTGCAACGAAAACGTGATATTTTGCAGTAATAACTACATTTGTTATTTATTTTTCCTTTTTTCATCATTTGAAAATATTTTGTAGTATATTCAAAATAGTTCTTTAATAGTTTGTATTTTTTTAATGCAATTAGGCACTTGAATATTGAAATTTATTGACTATACTGTTAAGCTCACCACTGAGCCATAAATTTAGATCGTTTATTGCAAATATCTCGGTTTCTATTGCAAAAACGTTAAAAGCGATTCAGGACGGTTTTATAGAAAATTTTATTCCCTACATTTTCTGTTTGGACCTTTTTTTATATCTTTTCACGTTTTTGAGATATTTTCAAAAAAGTGATTTTTGGGGTGGTTTTTAATTATTTTCTACCCCCTGAATAAAATTCAACATTTTTTAACTATAAATCCTTTAAATGTATGCTAAAATGAACTTATATTGAAAAATGCTTGCCTGCTTTTTTATGGCAAATTAAATCCTCATTTTATAGGACTATTTTGGCGTGAACTTAGAGAGGCCTATGTCCAGCAGTGGACTGCGATAGGCTGAAGAGATATTGACTAATCGCTACTTGTTACTTTGAATCAAAAAGATAACAAGGCAATATATGTACACTGCCGACAGAAAGTTTCCGGACAAGCTTATTATTTACTTTTTAATTGAAATATAATGCTTAAACACGTTAACTTGATCTATAACGAAAATGCTATGTTAGTTTACAAAGTGTGTACGATCGTGTCTTCGAATTTCCTCCCTGTCCCCGCGCACTGTTTGTGAAAAAAAAAAAAAAAGTTATCTGTCATATTTTGTACGCATTTGGCATGCAACGAAGTGAACGTATTTGAATTATTTTTTTCTATTTCTTATAAAAATTGGATTATTTTTTGCATTTTTTCGATTTCTAGTACTGGTTTTATTATTTTCATATAATTATATTACTTTTAAAGTAAGTACATTTTTTGTTTTGTGGCATCACTTCCAGTTAATCTTGTAGTCAAAGTAATTAATTTTTTTTAAATAATTTATTTAAGAAAATGGGAAGGCACCCTAATACAAGTATAGAACAACGTGCATCTATTGTTTCTCTTCACAATGAAGGTTTTACTATACGTTATATTGCGAAAAAATTAAAAATACCACGTTCTACTGTCGGAGATGCCATCACTCGTTTCGAAAAAACTGGTTCAAATCAGGACAGAAAACGCAATGGGAGGCCCCGTGTAACTTCTAAAGCAGAGGATAAGTCTCTAATCATCATGTCTAAAATGAATAGGAAGCTTACAGCACCGGAAATTCAAATGCAGTTCAATAAAAGTCATGATAAACAGATATCAGTAAGTGTAGTAAAAGAACGCTTACAAAAAGCTGGCCTAAATGGCAGAATTTCTACAAAGAAACCATTCTTGCGACGCGGAAATAGAAAAAAAAGACTGGAATGGGCCCTTGCACACAAAGATTGGACAGTAGAAAACTGGAAACAAGTCCTGTGGACTGATGAGTCCAAATTCGAAATGTTTGGGCAAAAGCGAAGAATTTATGTTCGTCGCAAAGCTTCAGAAAAAATGCATCCCGATGCTATAACTCCAACTCTTAGACATGGAGGTGGCTCTGTGATGGTGTGGGGGTGTTTTTCATATGCCGGAGTAGGGGATCTCTACAGAATTAAAGGAACCCTGGACAGAAATGGTTACCATAACATATTAAAAATGCATGCTAACCCTTCTGGGATACGCCTAATTGGCCGTGGGTATGTGTTTCAGCAAGATAATGACCCAAAGCACACATCTAAGCTTTGTCTCAACTATTTAAAAAATAAAGAAGATAGTGGTGAGTTAGAAATAATGAAATGGCCCCCACAATCTCCGGATCTAAATCCAATAGAATTATTGTGGGATGAACTGGATCGGAAAGTTAGAAAATTGAATCCCACTTCTTCGGATGATCTTTGGAAGGCTCTTCAAACGTCTTGGAATAATATACCAAAAAGTGTGTTAGAAAAACTTATAAAAAGAATGCCCCGTGTAGTTAAAAAATTAGTGGCGGTCAGAGGTGGTTTCTTTGATGAAAAGAAAGTGTAGCAGTATAAAATGAAAGAGATAAAAAATGTTGATGGTTTTAATTGCAGAATGTTGTCTTTTAATATTTTTAAAATAAAACTTGTTTTAACTTGACTTTTTTTTACTTTTAATAATTGTTTTGAAGAATTTTTATCTTGTCCGGAAACTTTCTGTCGGCAGTGTATGTATAAACAAGTCTGTATTATATATAGCCTTATAACCTTATCTTTGATCTAAATTTTTTTAAAAATCTTTAAACTCTTACCTTACCCATCAAAAACATTTATAAATAAAGTTATTGGAATAAGCATCACAACCAAACAAACCGTTAACACACTTAACAAAGACTAGTGTCTTTCATGTAGAATGTAACAAAGGTTAATCCTAAAACATGAACATAAGAAACATAAGATAAAATACACACGCAAAGTGTAGCCTTATTTTTTTTTTTTTTTTTTGACTAAGGTACCCCAGCTGAATTATAAGAACATGATTCACATGTATTTTATATACTCGGGCTTAGTTTATGTACGTTGCGTTAATGAAGTTTTAAATAAACAGAGACCCTATATTAACTTTAACCTTGGAAACTCGCCGGCGAGAAACCTTGAAACCAAGTTAGTATCCTATTAATAACTTTGAGCGCTCACCAACATGGTTCGGACGGTCTCTCGTGTTATAAAATTCTTCATTTCTTACTTTCTTATTATTGAAACGAAGTTCCTTATAGGGCGTTGCGGAGGGGCAAAAAACGTCCGTAACGCTAAAAAAAGTGTAAGATGTTTATGTCTATATCATACATAGGTATGATGGCTATACAGTTTCAAATATAATATTATATAGTCTATGTGATGAATGTTATTATTATTATGTAGTTGGATATTATTATTATATCATTCGATAATTATTATATATTTTATAAATCATTGTACCTAAATAAAATAAATGTGTTAACACGATACGCGGTGTTTCCAGGCGGTCACCCATCCAAGTACTGACCGTCCCTGACGCTGCCGCGTTAGCGGTCGCTCAAATTTTACCCCTCATGCGCCTTAAGAAGTTTCCCTTCAAAAATGTATGCTCGAAAAATTATTCTCTTTATATCTTGAAAATAAGGAACTTCGTTCCCATCTGGTGTACCACGACACCACACGGTTTTTTTATTAATAAGTTAATAATTATGTTTTAGATACACATAAGGTCGCCTGTTCCGAAGATAGTATTGCTTGGCTTTTGTGAAATAATATAATTAAAACTTAAAATGAAAATTATTTAGACTTAATCACAAGGCACAGATATTTTTTATACGTCGTTTGCGACTTCAACTAGTTTTAAAAATCTGCGTTGCAGCATTAACGCCCGTCTCCAGTTTTAAACGGAACAGCGTTCCACGAAAGTTAACAAAAACACAAATTAGGTAAACAAAAACAAAACAAAACAAAATCAGATTGCCTCGAAATATGTTGCTGTAAAGTGTTATACCTGAAATACATAATATTATGGTTGTCATAATTACAATATATACATACATTTATAAATAAACTCGTTTATAGATGAATACAGTATATTAATGGAAGAATATTTTGACATAAGAAAAATTTCCATCGCTCTGATTAATAAAAAATATTTCTTTAAATTAACTCAAAGATATTTGTTGAGGAATTTATTCGTGTGTCGGTATTTATTGTACTGGAATTTAGAATTTCTCTTAACGTAATAATTCAATGGTATGAGACCAACAATTCCTGAATAGCAGGTTTACCCTTTTCATCATAAAATATCTTCAAATCTACAGCCCGAGAATTATACGCGGTTGTAGACTAAATGTAACCCTTTCAAGACAATTTCATGTAGATATGACGCCGAGCCTCGTAAGTTTTGGCTATAAAAAGTGAAGATCTTAAATACAGCTGGGTTTTATATTTTTGATAGCGTTGATATTTTTAAAAACCTAAGTGTCTGAAGTATAGTATTTCATTTTACTTTCATTATTTAAAATATCAAAACCATTATTGAAATAACATAAGCGCATGTAATTTAATCGCATTTTTTTAATAATAGAATGATTACTTTGATTTGTGTTTTATGTATTTTGATGTAAGAAACATTAACAAAAAGTTGTTCTTGAAGAAACAATACAATATATGAAATATAAGAAAGTTAAAACTACTACCAATGTCTAGAAGATTTACCACTCATTAGATAAGTATTTTCTTATTAATTAGCGAAGTAAAATTCATAGATCAATTTTTTAAATATTTAAATTATATAATAATGTATCCAACCACCATGTGTAATCCACCGAGACATGATGAGTAACGCAACCCAGTAAGATCCAGCTATTCCCATTCATAAAAGATTATTTGTCCTGCAGTAGGGCGTTTGCAGTTCATACGTACATTTATTTAGCTATCTCTCTGGATATCCCAGATTATTGCATTTTCGGATACTGTTCAGCTTGCAAAAGCAGTAGCATGATGTTTTATAGCCTATAATATCCGTACGTAAAAGTTGCCTAAAAGAAAAAAGAAGCACATTTTTGGAAGAACTAAACCATACTCGTAATCCTTTATAGCAACACGTTCGAACAAACAGACTCTTCGTTTTTATTACATTGGTAAGGATGAATAAAAAAAGCCATACACGCAACAACTTCTAATAAAATTGGACTTTATGTCAGAGTATCAGAATCATAAACAAAATATATACGTCTCTGACGAAAATTCGTTAGGTCTATACATGTCATGAGCGAGCAATATATTCGTGACCATAAACTATTATGTTATTTAGTGACCATCTATTTCATTACATATGTCGTCAGTTTCCGTGATGTCATCAAAATTTGAATCATCTATATGTTTTATCTCAATACACTTTTCCATTGCTTTGGTGATTCGTAAAGTTAGGGAGAGGAATTGAATATCTATCCTCCACTCGACTCATTTAAAAGGTAGGGACAGTCTGCCTTAAAATTTCGTTCAAGTTATATAAGTTTACTTATGATGTCGTCCATAACTTTAAGCATATATAGATCAGGTCTTAAATTTGAATGAGGTTCGGCACAGCCAGAAATATCCTGCTCAAAATCTGCAGCAACCCGACCGGGAAAGTACTTCTACTTTACAGAAGATCACAGCCAAATAACTCCTCTCAAGTACTGTTGTATTCCTGTGGTGAGTTAGGTAGCCAAATGTCCTTGCAAAGATCGGGGGTAGATTCGACAATACCCTAGTAGTGCTTTCTTTTCACCTTTTCCATAAGCTACGATAAAAGCTTACCACTGGGTGGGCCGTTCGCTTGTTTGGCACAATAGACATATAAAAGAAAGACCTAATTTAGCCTTGCTAGTTAAGATAAAAGTATTATATCCACAAATCCATCTTAGCACATTCATATCCAAGGTCAATAAGAAACAAAGGCAGTAACTATTTATCTAAATGGAAATAAATGAACGAACCAAGATAATAATAAAAAAACCGGTCAAGTGCGAGTCGGACTCGCGCACCGAGGGTTCCGTACAAACCTGCAGGTATATAAGTAAAAGTTATGGTATTTTGCTGCTAAATGAAATCCGTAACATTACAATATGGAAAGTTGGAGTAGCATAAATTTAAGACAAAGGTACCTTTATCTTTTCATTAATCCTTTAATTTATATAAAATAAAATTAATAAATAAAATAAAAATCGCCTTTATTTCTATTACTATTGAAATTTCAATTAATACTAGCGTAAGTATTCTTAGTTTAAACATATGTATATTAACCTATGTATATATTTATTCTAAACTCGTATAATTAACTCGTCTACATGTTTATAACATCACTTAATTAATATTGGTAATAGTAATAGTCGCCTCTGCGGCGTAGGCCTCTCCTAAACATTTCCATGTATCCCTTTCCCGTGCTTTCTGTATACACAGCGGTCCACATAATTATCTGGTTGAAGATATCTCTCCACCTTTTAATTGGTCTCCCTTTTTAACCGACTTCAAAAAAGGAGGAGGTTTCTCAATTCGACCGTATATTTTTTTTTTTTTTTTTTGTATGTTCGGGCATAACTTCGTCGTTTATGAACCGATTTTGATAATTCTTTTTTGTTGGAAAGGAGATATCCCAACTTAGGTACCATGATAAGGAAACCAGGATCTGATGATGGGATCCCAGAGAAATCGAGGGGAACCCTCGAAAATTGTAGTGATGACTAGTGCGTTTTATCACTTTTTCCTTAACTACTATAAAGCACTACTATTTAATGAAGGTCTGGAGTCGATCTCATGATGGAGTCGAAAGACAGTTGAGGGAAATCTTCAACTATTTACAGCAATCACCTGCTGTTTGAGCTTCATTCATTTCTATTGATGAGAACTTTGCACCCATATGAGTTAAAAGTGCCATTACAGGTCTGATGATGGAGCCCATAAATAGTCGAGGGAAATCTTCAACTATTTACAGCAATCACCTGTTGTTTGAGCTTCATTCATTTCTATTCATGAGAACTTTGCACCCATATAAGTTAAAAGTGCCATTACACGTCTGATGATGGAGCCCATAAATAGTCGAGGGAAATCTTCAACTATTTACAGCAATCACCTGCTGTTTGAGCTTCATTCATTTCTATTGATGAGAACTCTGCACCCATATGAGTTAAAAGTGCCATTACAGGTCTGATGATGGAGCCCATAAATAGTCGAGGGAATTCCTCAATAATTTACAGCAGTTACTTTTGGTTGTTTGACGACCGCTTTGATATAATGGTGCATGTGCCGTGTCGGCGGCGCTTAAACACCGACGGTCGCGGGTTTGATTCCCGCTCGGAGTGTATATTTATGTTTATACAAATATTTATTTTCGGTCTGTAGGTTTCGGTTCGGTCCCGGAGAACACGCTAGGCTGTCAGTCCCGGTTGTATATCACGAACACCTAATAGCGATCTTTACTCATATATAGTAGGTACTTATGACGACGCGTTAGCGCAGCGGTCACAGCACTGGCTGTTGCGCTGGCGGTCGCGGGTTCGATCCGCGCTCACGACGGACATTTGTATTGGCCATATAGATGTTTTTCGTGGTCTGGGCGTTTGTGTTTGTGTGTTGTGTATGTTTCCGGACTCCCGACACAGAAGAAAACCCTACTGAGGGCCGTTGAGTGTAAAGCGTTTATTCATTGTTTATTATAGTAAGGAATATATCCGCCAAACCACAGTAGAGCAGCGTGGTGGATTAAGCTCTGATCCTTCTCTTACATGAAGAAAGAGGCCTATGCCCAGGAGTAGGATATTACAGGCTGAAGCGTTTTATTTTGTTGGGCTTACTTAATACTGCCGAGAGGCATCCTAATTAGGTCTACACATCACTAAAAATTGTAAAATAAAATAATTTTTAACAAAAAAAAAACCGACTTCAAACAGGAAACTAAAAAGTAACAAATAAATTTACTTAGCACAAAGTAATTCTTATTTTGATTTAGTTAATCAGAAATTATAAAATAAATATTTTATAATTTTGAAGTCGGTGCCAAGTAAAACAATAACTAGGTATAGGTATTATCAATTTTTCTCACCCCTCAAGCTAATATTGGCAGGTAATTATTACGGAATATCTATCCTGTAGTACCTAATTAATTATCTTCTTAAAATAGTATTCGGAGACCGCGCACGGCATAAAGTTCACAAATTCGGTGAATATCTGTGGTGGATATAGTAGGTACTGAAGGCACCGACTTCAAAGTTATAAAATATTTATTTTATAATTTCTGATTAACTAAATCAAAATAAGAATTACTTTGTGCTAAGTAAATTTATTTGTTACTTTTTAGTTTCCTGTTTGAAGTCGGTTTTTTTTTGTTAAAAATTATTTTATTTCCTTGACCTGTCTCTTGGTAGGAAAGTTCTTTTATCGAAGTTATTTATTTACAAATTTTTAGTCACTATTTAGAAATCTGGTTCAAAAATACTTTATTACTATTAAGTATTAAATTTGAACCATATTATATATAGTAGATATTTATTTATTTATTTAAATAGTCCCACAGATGATGTAACATTTATTTTGTAATTTAATTCGAGCCTTTTTGACCTTTGTACCTGTTTTCAAGTTTGTATAAAACATGTTTTCCTAAATTTATTTTTATTATTGTCTGCTATTGTTTAAACATATATATTTTTTAATGTCTAGAATTCTTATTACAGTGTTAATATTACTTGATTTCATTAATCATTTCAATACTGTTGAATTTGACTTACTACTAGCTATACTTGGTTCTCTTAACATATCTCCTAAGGTGTCTGACTGGTTTCATAGTTACTTGCATGGTCGCCGGCTACGAATACATATTGAAGAACTTTCTTCATTCTGGTCTAGAATCAACGCTGGCGTTAAACATAAATATATAATATGTACCTCTTCGCTTAAATGATAGCCTAACTTTGAAGATACCTTCACATTCGTCTTCCTTTTATTCTAAATCTTTCACTATTGAAGCTTATCGTCTTTGGAACTTATTGCCAATGTCTAACGCGCTCAATCTTTAATGACATTTGAAAAACTTGTTAAGAAAATGTACTTATCATATTAAATTATGTTAAGCAACTTTATTTTATTATTTATTACTAGCTGCTGCTCGCGACGTCGTCTGCGTGCGTTCACTGCTCGTTCCCCGTAGGTGATAGCGTGATAATATGTAGCCTATGTTCTGACCCGACTTCTTAATAATATTCGTGCCAAATTTGAAGTAAACCCATGCAGTACTTTTTGAGTTTATCCCGGACATACATACAGACAAACAGACAAAAATTCTAAAAACTATATTTTTGGCTTCGGTATCGATTGAAGATCACACTCCAAGTATTCTTTTAAAAAAATATTCAATGTACAGTTTTGACTTTCCTACCATTTTATTATATGTATATGGATTTTTCATGAAGTTACGTTATGTTGTTATGTCATTCGTCTTAATCTATCAATTTGCTTATAGTGTATATACGTATGTATGTATGTATTTATATATTTGTGTATACATATGAGTAAACTTATATGTACATATTTGTCATTAAATATAGCATCTATTGTTATATAGTTATTTATTTATATCTGATTTTTATTTTATATTGTTCCTTTTTTTACAAAATTTTGCGCCCTTCCCCTAGTTTATATGCAAGTCCTCTGCCCAAAGGTTGCCTGGAAGAGATCGCTGTGTTAGCGATAAGGCCGCCTGTTGCATTTGATGCAAGTTTATTGTTATAAATTCTATGTATTGTTCTTTTGTGTATTGGTGTGCAAAAAGAGTTAGTAAATAAATATTACTTTGCAAAGTTTTATAATTGAAAAACAAAGCAGAAATAAACAACATTACACATACTATTTCTGTGGTTGCGATGTAACTATACATTTAAGGTTTTCGTAATTTTTCCTGTATCTGTTCTATAAGACGTTGCTTCATACCTGAAGATTTTAGGTCGACGGGAAGTATTCTTTAGATTTTTATTCCCTTGTCAGATGTTTGCTAGTTTCAATATATGCGGTTTAAATTGCTCTTTCTTTTGATATCGTGGACATAGAAGTTTGATTTTGTTACAGCTTAAAGTTATTATAGGCGTGAGTATTTCATATGAATTTCAATTTAATACTTTTACGCGTTCAAGAGAAAAGTGGTATTAAGTGTAAAATTATTAAAATATTTTTTTTATATGTAGTAACTAAAAATTTACACTTTTCGCAATTTTTCCTGTATCTGTGCTATAAAACGTTGCTTTGTACCAAATTTCAAGATTCTGACTTCACGGGAAGTACCCTGTAGGTTTTGATTCCTTTGCGACTATTTTCGATGAAAATATGCGGCTTAAATTGGTTTTTCTTTTGATATCGTTGACATAGAAGTTTGATTTTGTTACAGCTTAAAGGTATTATAGACCTGAGTATTTGATATGAATTTTAATATAATACTTTTACGCGTTCATGAGAAAAGTGGTATTAAGTGTAAAATTATTAAAATATTTTTTTTATATGTAGTAACTAAAAATTTACACTTTTCGCAATTTTTCCTGTATCTGTGCTATAAGATGTTGTTTCGTACCAAATTTCAAGATTCTGACTTCACGGGAAGTACCCTGTAGGTTTTGATTCCTTTGGGACTATTTTCGATGAAAATATGCGGCTTGACTTGGTTTTTCTTTTGATACCGTTGACATAGAACTTTGATTTTGTTACAGCTTAAAGGTATTATAGACTTGAGTATTTGATATAAATTTCAATTTAATACTTTTACGCGTTTATGAGAAAAATGGTATTAAGTGTAAAATTAATAAAAAAAAAAATTTTATATGTATTAACTAAAAATTTACACTTTTCGCAATTTTTCCTGTATCTGTGCTATAAGACGTTGCTTCGTACCAAATTTCAAGATTCTTAGTTCACGGGAAGTACCCTGTAGGTTTTGATTCCCTTGAGAGTGTCGAAAATTTGCAGCATAAACGGCTGTATCTTTTGATTGCCTTGGCTTAGAAGTATCATTTTTTCACAGCTTTAAGAGGCAGCAGATCTGAGTATTTAATATAAATTTCAGCTTGATGCCTCCACGCATTTCTGAGAAAAAGGGTCTTGACAGACAGACGGACAACAAAGTGATCCTATAAGGGTTCCGTTTTTACCTTTTGAGGTACGGAACCCTAAAAACAAAAAAGTATTAGTCTTAATGAAATCTTTGTCAAGATTTGTGTCTGAATGAAGGAACAAAATGTTATGAGAGGTGTTTTATTATCACGTAGCTGGCAGATTCTTTTTGTAGGATTAAACTTTAAAATGTTCTTTTTTAAAAGTTAGCAATGAATGCAAAGTTTCCTTTTTAGGGTTTCGTGCCTCAAAAGAAAAAAACGGAACCTTCATAGGATCACTTTGTTGTCCGTATGTATATCAAGACCCTTTTTATCAGGAATGCGTGGAGGTACAAAGCTGAAATACATATCAATACTCAAGTTTACTGTCCCTTGGAGCTGTGAAAAAATCAAACTTCTAAGCCAACGCAATCAAAAGATACAGCCGTTTATACTACAACTTTTCACACTCACAAGGGAATCAAAACCTACAGGGTACTTCCCGTGAACTCAGAATCTTGATATATGGTACGAAGCAACGTCTTGTACCACAGATAAAGGAAAATTGTGAAAAGCATACATTTTTAGTTACGTCATATAATAATAATATTTTTAATAATTTTGTTTGTACGGAACCCTCGGTGCGCGAGTTCGGCTGGCACTTTTTTATTTTTCTTGTAACATTTTACTGGGTATGTGTTTTAATGGAATTCTATAAAATTTATTATCAAAATTTTTATTTGGAAGTTTCTCGTTCGGTTATTGTTGTTACGTGTTTAACGAAGATTATACATTTGTATTGATGTTGATTCTTCGTAACAATTATTTTTCTTTTAAAAAAAGTTAATTAATAGTGAATGTCATACACATTATATGCGTAGTATAAGTCAGTTTGCTTTCAAAAATACTGTTTCCGCAACTCCTATAATTATAATCTTTCTAATAATATAACACAATTTTAAGGACGCAGTTAAAGCGTTTTACTGAAAAATACAAAAGTGTAGTTACTTCAGATTTTATATTATTTGAATGTATCACAGCAATATCATAAATTTATCGATCACGATCACGATTCAGCCTGTAATATCCCACTGTTGGGCATAGGCCTCTTCCCCATGTAGGAGAAGGATCGGAGCTTAATCCATCACGCTGCTCCAATGCGGGTTGGTGCATATATTCCCTACTATGAGTAACGATCGCTATCAGGTGTACATGATAACAACCGGGACCGACCGACGGCTTAACGTACTCTCCCAATGCACGGTGGGGAGACCCACAAGGACTGCACAAACACCCAGACCACGGAAAACATCTGTATGTCCAATACAAATGTTGTCGTGTGCGGGGATCGAACCCGCAACCGCTCGCGCAACAGCCAATCGCAATCCATTGCTGTGACCGCTGCGCGAACGCGCAGCGGTCATACACATTTTAAAGTTTGTTACAAAGTTTTAAGTCTTTGCCGTACTAATATAGGCTCTAAGTATGTTTGTCGTAATATAGGTATTTGTATATGAGTCATGTTTTCAATACTCCATATATTACGTTACTTGGGAATTGTTGGGAGTGATGAATGTAAGTCAACGGCGAATAAACTAAAGATTTCATCGCATTTGAACAACGTGAACGATATAAAAGTAGCGGGCTGTCTTCAGGCTGAGAGCAAGGTGAGTAAAAAAGTTGCAACCTTGAACTCTCTGCGTTGAGATTTTCTACAAAGATAGCTATTAGCTACCCATTAAAGTAAGACTTTCATTTTAAAAATATTTTTTTCAACTTTTCATATTTGCATATTAAAAATTCTTCTTAATCTATATAAATAAAAAAGAAATCGTTAAAATGTATGTTCTCGGATAAATTTCAAATGATTGCACCAAATCGGATAATACCTTAGTGGTTTTTGTTTTATAAACGATAAAAAAAAAAAAAAAAAACAAAAAAATGTTTTTTACGTTCGTTATTGTGATATCGGTATTTTCTCGAAAATGAAATATGAATGTTATTGTTAAATTATCCGCCGTTATCGTAGTAATATTAGATTAAAGTCAATCTATTCAAGTGATTATTTTCGTATCACAAATACTAATTTGAATATACTAGAATATACAGTATAAAAAATTAAAAATTATTAAAAGTTTATCAAACTAGAAATACTAAGTAAATATGATGGAAAACTGAAAGCTTAACCGTTTCAATTCGGTAAAAACTACATCATAATCTCGTCAGCATAAAGTTGTTTTAGCAACGACAGAGCAAGCCACGAAGTTAAATTTTTACTTGCTATGAACACGAAAACGCTATATAGGTTTGCTTTTTGAACCGTTATGTTTTTCGTATTTTATCGATTACATTTTTATTTGTAACCGATCACTTTTTTGACTAAAAGAAAAGTTTATAGTACTTTTGAAAGTCTGAAAGTTATGTTAGGTAAATATAAATAATAAATGGAATGAATAAATGGAATTTTCTGTAGACTAACCTTTTGGCGCACTTTGCCTTGCTTTCTGCTCCAGTGGTTGTGGGTTCAATTCCCGTCCCAACCCTTAGTGTATTTTTTTTCTATTTTTTATATTAATACGATTACTAGGAATTCTAGACAAATACTTTTCTCAAAATTCAAATACGCGTATGTATATTCATGTTACAATTTAGCGGTTAGAGTAAGGGTTTAAGTTTTATATCCAATTTTCAAATATCCAGCTGGAAGCGCTGTAGGTACTGTAAACTCGAAAAAAATTATTTGACGCTTACAACGGTCTTTTTTTTGGAGTGTGTTCATTGAAATTTGACTATGGTTCAGCATGTTATTTTTCATCGATACTTTCTATGTATAATTATGTATTGATGTAAACTTACTCCCAAACCCCAAGGATAAGTTCTAGTTTCATACTCGGCTCCTTTAAATATTAATTTTATCACTTGCAACATAAAATATTGTACATATCTAGCTTCTACTAAGTGGAGAAAAGACCTTTGCCCAGTTGTGGGACGTTTTCAAGTTAATTCATAAGAATTTCCCTGACATGTCTTTGGTATACAAAGAACTCAAATATGATAAGGTGACATTTAAATGCGATTCATTTACTTGCTAATAGTCTAAGTGATTTGTATTTAAACCCGAGGTTGTTAATATCCACAAATACTTCACAACACATCCAACTTTAAGCGTTAACTAATTATATTAGTACATAAGGAAATTTATCGCAGGCAAAATCGCAGGAGACATATAGGTAGTCGTACTAATAAAATTAAAGTTCGTTACAAAAGAATAGAATAGAATAGAAACACGTTTATTCAGGACATTACACAAATTGCAGACAGCTTTTACACAAAAAAAAATAAAAAATAGCTAAATAGAAATAACAATAATTAATAATAAAAAAAATAAAAAAATAAATATTTCAAAAATATACAAAAAGATATAATATAAAAAAGACGAATATACTAGAAATATTACAATAAACGTTATATTCAAATAATACCACCTGCAGCTAAGTGTTGAACTGACCTTCAAAATTTTTGAAGTGAAAATTCGTTTATATTTTAAACATTGTACTCAAATGTTGCAGTAATTTACACTGTCGACCGTTTCAGTTAAAACACTCGGTGAGTTACGACAACAGCGAAGCAAAACAATTATTACTTTTCACCGAAATTTTAATTTCCCGCGAAACAAACGAACTTCCAACGAATCGTTTTTAGAATTTAAATTCAAAATATTTTTTTAAAACACGGTCGAGTGACACTCCACCGATGACTTCGGGGTCTCGACGCTTTATAGAGTTACGAAAAAGTAAAAAACTATCGAGTGCCCCTCCAATTATGTAGACCAGGAAAGTTTGGTTGAGCCGGAAGACTTTCGTTTGATTATTTTTAGAAAAAAAAAATCGTGTTAATGATGTTTTTGACACCGTATTCGATAGCTGTTCTGGTGTAGATGATTACTGTCTATTTTGAAGTGTTTGCTGAGGCTCAAGGACTCGAGTACAATGCCAAGAATAGCGAAGTTATGGTTTTTAAGGTTGATGCAAAAGGCTATACAACCATACCTGAGGTATCGTTCTGTGAATCACAGACCGACGGTCGCGAGTTCAATTCTCGCTCGGAGTGGATATTTGTGTTTATACAAATATTTATTTCTTGTCTGGTTGTTAGTCCTTGTGGATCTTCCCATCGTGCCTCGGAGAACACTTTAAACTGTCGTTCCCGGTTGTCATGTACACCTGATACCGATCGTTACTCATAGTAGGGAATATATCCGCCAACCCGCATTGAAGCAGCGTGGTGGATTAAACTCTGATCCATATCCTACATGGAGAAAGAGGCCTTATGCCCAGTAGTGGAATACTACAGACTGAAACGCAAAATTAATTAAAGAAACGCTTTAACTCGCTAAATGATATATGGGACTACAAATGATTTTCAAATAAACTTGAAAACAAAATTATAAAACTGTAGCGAAAAATTCTTTCCGTATTTCATAATGACTTTACGATTTCTCTCATTGACAGTGAAATATCCAAAGTTACGAATTTCCTAACAACTTCCAAGACCATTCAAAAGTAAATTACATTTATTCACTTTATCCTTACACTAGCTTCTGCGCGCGACTTCGTCGGCGTGGACTCCGCTCCTATTGGTCTTAGCGTGATGATACATAGCCTATAGCCTTCCTCGATAAATGGGCTATCTAACAGTGGAAGAATTTTTCAAATCGGCCCAGTAGTTCCAGAGATTACCGCGTTCAAACAAACAAACAAACAAACAAACAAACAAACAAACAAACAAACAAACAAACAATCAAACAAACTCTTCAGCTTTATATATTAGTATAGATATTATAAAAAGAAGTCCCCCGGCCGCGTATTTCTGTCTGTCTGAACGCGATAAACTCGAATACTACCAAACGGATTTCAATTAATAATTAATAAAATCTATTGAATGAAAAACATTAGTATCTACTAAGTTTATTTGGGTTTAATCACCTCACCCAAAAATATATTATTCACATACTAAATTTCGTAAATCCTAAGCTCTTGTATATGAAAATAGCAAACCCGTATTCGCGATAGAAATAAAATCGACATAAAACCCAAGTACAGAAATACTAATTTCATGGATGGGGAAACCGTAACGCAATTAGGTTGTATCTATCTGTCAATATTCAATTGGGTACGTCCGAAAAACTTACTACTGATTAGAGAAGATACTCCCATCGTAGAAGAGTACCGAATCCCATTAATCGCAGTTCGTGCAGGGCTTAAGTAATATTTGTTGCTATCCCTTTCACTCCATCGGACCTTAAATGAGATGGCGATAAAACGTATTTCTTACCTAATTCTTTATGCCCCTGTAATATTTAGATTGAAATCGTTACGATCTTCATTTCAAGGGCGTGTAAGGCGTAATTTGTAAGATTTCTTTCTTATCGATAAATACTAGTACATTTTAAATGGTTTTCTTAATCTATATTGATGTAATGAAGTAGAAGAGATTATTACTTTCTTTGCACGGAGTAATAATGCACAAAATTAATCTATATCCTACTAATATATAAAGCTGAAGAGTTTGTTTGTTTGGTTGTTTGTTTGTTTGTTTGTTTGTTTGAACGCGGTAATCTCTGGAACTACTGGGCCGATTTGAAAAATTATTTCAGTGTTAGATAGCCCATTTATCGTGGAAGGCTATAGGCTATGTATCATCACGCTAAGACCAATAAGAGTGGAGTCCACGCCGACGAAGTCGAAAGAAGCTAGTTAAAAATATTTTACGACTTCAGCGGGTAAGTTTGTAAGTTGCTGGATGTTGTAGTAACCATTGTTATAAGATGATTGTGATACGAACCAGGACAGATGACTTCACTTCCTCTACAAGATAAAGAGAGAAACACCCGAACCTCTCACATATTTGTGAATTTCTATTTAATATATAAAATTCTGAGTGGGGATGTCAAAATATTTTAAGCTCTATGGTGTTGTAAATTCCGTTATCGCTTCATGAATCTGATCCTCGCATTCAGTTTAAAATATTTTTATTTACAAAATCATTAATTTGTTTCTAAGTTTGTTCTTAGTACTCGTTCTTGCAAGTGTCATCACCGTGTGTCTCTTGTTTTATTATTCACTTTTAAACCCGTAGTTCTTACATAGCCAACTCTGGATATAATTTAACGGTCAACAGTGTAGCCAAACATTTATAAATGTATTTGTTATAGTATATTTTAGTTTTTTACTCAGCTTGAAAATAATCTATTTCAATATAGATAAAAAATTATAAGCGTTGTGAATTTTAATCGTCAACGCGCAATGAAGGAGCATGGTCCAATCGATTAAACACCGATCTTTCTCCTACATAAAATGAGGTCCATGCCTAGCAGTGAGATGTTACAGACTGAATAGTGATCTCGATCATAGTAAATTTGCAATATAGATTGATTCAATATTAAATCTAAAATAGGTCAATCAATTTCTTAAGGACCAAAGAGTGCTCGGTGTTTCATATGGTTTCTTGCCGAGAACTTCGATAAATATATATAAAAAACTAAGTTATTACGAGTATATACAATTACGTTAAGCTCTATTTTCTGATCTTATCCAACCTTATCTATCATACTGCTAAGCATTAACCACTTTCTCCATGTAGGAGAGTGGTCGGAGCTTACTTCACACTATATCATACTACGAGTAATGAACGCTATTAAGTGTCTATGATAACAATGGGCACTGACAGTTTTACGTGATTTCCGAGGCATGATGGGATGACCCACAAGGATAACCAGATTGGAAACAAATATTCGTACAAATACAAATATCTTACCCGTGTCCGCCAGTGTTTAGGGGTCTTCACGAACCACAATACCGGAGAGTCTAAAAGTGGAGTAGAGTAAATAAGAGACAACACACTACACAAACTACAGCCTATCACAGTCCACTGTTGGACATAGGCCTCCACAAGTTCGCGCCCGACATTATGAAGAGAACTCATGTGTTTTGCCCATAGTCACCACGCTGGGCAGGCGGGTTGGTGACCGCAGGGCTGGCTTTGTCGCACCGAAGACGCTGCTGCCCGTCTTTGGCCTGTGTATTTCAAAGCCAGCATGGATGGTTATCCCGCCATCTGTCGGCTTTTTAAGTTCCAAGGTGGTAGTAGAACTGTGTTATCCCTTAGTCGCCTCTTACGACACCCACGGGAAGAGAGGGGGTGGCTACATTCTTTAGTGCCGTAACCACACAGCACAAATAAGAGACAAAGTGAAACCAAATCCGCAGACCACAGCGATTTTCTAGTCAACACCAATTAGTAAATAAATACGTTGAATTCGTAATTAACAAAAACCATTAAAATTTTGACTTTGAATAAAATAATTAAAAACAAGGACCTAACTTGAAGGCCCAGCGGGAATTCTCCAGTGTCATAATTATTCGTTTGGCGTCTTCCTGTTACAAAATAAAAAATATCCTATTTTTATTTCTTTTTTTGTTTTCTTTAATATTTGGTGAGTGAAATTGATTGCAAATTCGAAAGAAATCATTACCAAGGAAAGATCTTAAAGTTTCTGGTAATTCTATTTAATTGTCTTTGTTCGCAAAAAAAACACAGCTACTATTCAGATTGACAAATAATAAATGAGAAGTTAAATACGCATTATTAACTGAGGTAGGGCACAGCAGGAAATTTCCTGCTCAAAATATGGAGCAGCCCGACTGGGGTAGTACCTCGACCTTACAGAAGACCACAGCTAAATAATACTGTTTTCAAGCAGTATTGTATTCCTGTTGGTGAGTAAGGTGACCAGAGCTCCTGGGGGGGATTGGGGATAGGGTCGGCAACGCGCTTGCGATGCTTCTGGTGTTGCAGGCGTCTATAGGCTACGGTCTTACCATCAGGTGAGCCGTACGCTTGTTTGCCAACCTAGTTACATAAAAAAAAAAAAAAACATATTAGTAATAACAGCTCAATAACTACTCGATACTACTCGACTATTTCGATTAAAAAAGGATTAACAAAATCGGTGCATCCAGGAAAAAGTTATAAGTGTATGATGAGCCTAATTGATAACTCCCTCTTTTTTGACGTTAATTTAAAAAAAATCATAGATTTGTGTTACCTATTGCAGGTATCTAATGCTTCATTTCTTCTAAACAGAAGAAAGAATAATTTCATCAGCTATGAAATATGGAAGATCTTATTTATAGCCTATATAAAATAATTAGTCTACATGTTTTATGGGATGTTGTTGTGTATACTTATTGTTTACATGCTTTTATTACGTTATTATAAAACAATAATTCTAAAGTGATAACTTTAATTTTTGACGGTGTATCAATTTGAATAAAAAAATAATCAAATTTTAAGTTACACCCCAGAATGACAGTTTTAAAAACCGCTTTCAATTTTTGGTGGTAGATATTCGTGATATCAATGTAAAAAAGTTTTATCTTTGTTATAATATTATTATTAGTAGAACAAACATAACAAAAAAACAAACAAAATTTAAAAAAGTAATTATTTCGATTTCTATTGGCTCCAAAGAGAATCCATACGTTACACGTACATACGTTATATACGAGTACCTACATGTTTATATATTGTGCATAACTATCAGTGAGTGCGAGATTTCGTACCTATTTATTATGTCACATTAAAATAATATTTATTTTATGAGATTACCAATTAAAATGAATAAAACATAACAGCAATGTCTTAATCTTAACGAATAAATTGTATTTTTCAATTACGATAATACAATTAACAACTGTTTATCAGAGAAAATTATGAAAGACGCGAGTAAAGAATACAAAGCGATGGTGTTATAATTTATTTATACGAACATTTTCTACCGTATTTGGAATATTCTGTCTAAATTTTTAGAAATTTTAGAGCCTTGGTAATTTAAATCTTAATGTGAGGAGGTTATAATTAAAAATACAAAATGAATGAAATCTTAGCTTTTATGAAGCAATTAAAGGTACATAATTAGGTACGTGGTGTAAGCCCTAGGCTAAAGCGTTTGTTTTAAAGAAAATTTTAATATTTTTGGGCAAAAATTCCATTTTCAAATATTTATTTTAACGATATCTCTTAAAAGTATCAAATAAGTCTATTATATTTGTATTAATTGAATAGATAAAAATAAAACTATCTTATGTCTGAGGAATTTCGTTGAAACAGAACCAAAATCTTCTTCTTTTCGAACAAAATACACAAAGAAAATATATGTATTTCTGTACGTTATCATAAAAGTATTGGTTATATATTTTACTTGGTATATAAAATAAAAAATTGGTATAAAAGTCGCTGGTGGTTTATAGCTTCGTAATTTACTAATCGCAAAGGCCAGAGTACAATCCGACGATCTTAAAGGCCAAAACGAGACGAAATTAGCGGGATAATCCGCGATACCTCTGTCCCGCTTTTAATACCAGCACATCCTAAGCCCTGAAGCACCCCGAAAAGTTGCCGAGGTAAGAATAAATTAACATAATACATAAAGTATTTAGGTACAAGAATAATTTTCGCGAACAATTCTTTTTTTAAATTAATTCGTTTGTTTCGACTTTTTGTAATGTGGTTTTCCGCTTTTTTTCGTATCACCTAAATCTTGCCGTAATTAGGCCAGTAAATATTCCAGTGGGGGGGGGGGGAAAGGAAAGATTTATTACAGCTTATTTCACTACGCAGTGTGTTGATTAAATTAAAGGTTAACAATAGTTGGATGGGAGACATTTTAGAGATTACAAGGTTATAATAGTTCAGGTGGGAAATCAGGTGGTCCCAAAACCAGAAGAACCCGGTTCGAGTCCAGATGTCTCCAGTTCTATTATTTTTTCCCCTTTTTTTCAAGTTCCCGTGGCTTTTTATTTAAATAGCCAGTTCATCTTTTTAACCGACTGCCAAAAAAAGAGGAGGTTCTCAATTCGACACGTATGTTTTTTTTTTTATGTATGTTAGCTCAGAACTTTTGACTGGGTGGACCGATTTCTATCAATTTTGTTTTAATTGAAAGGTGTTGCGTGTCATGTGGTCCCATTTTAATTTAACTGAGATCTGACAAGTACTTTTAGAGTTATATCTAATAATGCGTATTTACGTGACTACTTTTTCGTCGACCTACGTTATATTATACCGCATAACTTTTTACTCGGTGTACCGAATTCGATGATTCTTACTTTAATCGAAAGCTAATACTTGTCTTGTAGTCTTGTTTAAATTAAATCGAAAACTGATTACAATTTTTTGAGTAATCTTTAATAGCGTGTATTTACTTGACTAATTTTTCGTCTTATTACGTTGTATTACTTGTCGATGTAATTGAAGTCGGTTTTTTTCGTTTGCGAGCAAACACAATAATTATTTTATTGTCATGTTGGTAAGATCGAAAAATATTATTCATATTTCATCAGTATGTAATTCGTATTTAAATATAATTTCCAAAAAACAGAAGAATGTAAAAATTTAATACAGCGTATTATTATGCATATTTTTTATCGAAAAAAGTATGTAATAGCTATATCACTCGTAGTATTACTAATAACACAAGCATTAAGTGGCTTATTTAGGAACAGCCAATCGTGTATTTATGTTAAAAGGTATTTATTTATTTAATGTTTGGTAAACTTTTATATAAATTTAAGATAAAAACCAGTTTTTTTAATGTAGGTATTTTTCTATACTCATAGAATAAAAATAGCCAAATGTGTTAAAAAACTTACGGCAGCTTCCTTCCTACTAATCAATAGAGGCTTATACCATTCTACATTACATAACAACATAAAACAATACACTTGAGTAAAGTAAATTTACTTTAATAACATAATTAAAATTATGAGATCCGGAGCTTATATACGTTTAAAAGGTGAAACGCTAATTGAAGTAATTATAGCCTTTATTTTGTAAAGCAAGAGCGGTCCGTAACTTAAAAGAACGAATTTTTTTGAGACTAGACTTCACGAGAGTGAGCCTCGTGAACAAGACATTCGCAGTTAATGTCGAAATATCCAGCTCCGCGAAGAAAAATGAATAAACATGGTAAATATCCCGTTTTCGAATAATTTTCGTAATAGAAGTAACCATGTTAATCTAAAATCTTATAACGATTTTTTTTTTTAATTTATTATTATTATTTTTTATTACTATTTATTAATTTTTTGAAAGAAATATTTGTAAAAATATCCCGAGCAGGAATTGAACCCAAAAACCGCCGGTGTGTAGGCGCCGACACGGCACACGCACCACTAAACCAGAGCTGTAATTGTTCAATTAGTTAATTAACTGAAAATAAATCTTTTTTTTCTACGCGCTTGCGATGCTTCTGGTTTTGCAGGCATCTGTCTATAGGCTACAGTAGCCGCTTACCATTAGATAAAGCGTACACTCGTTTACCGACTTAGTTGTATATCGACGGTGGAAAGGCAAAATGTATTAACCGCCATTTTAGGCGATATCGAGTTATATATATCGTTGGAATCAGGAAAAAAAACTCTTTCGAATGGTCCTGGTTTCAGCTCGATCTGACGACTTTTATGGTCGTTAATACACCAGTGATTTTGAAGTTTGTCATATTTTTTTGTCTTTTAAACTGTATAATAAGAAATGGATTTTGTCATTAAAACACCTCTCAACTAAAAAAGTTAACCTTATGCTACTTTGCCTTGCTTGACTTTAACTAAATTTAAATATTAAAACAATTTACCAAATTGTAATATTATCATTTTTGTAATTGATACATTATACCCAACTTGACTTTTCTTCATCAGTAGAATTAAAACATACTCCGATTTTAAATGTTAGTAATTGTAAGTTAATACATTTTACCCTACTCTAAAATGCTATTTTTTTCAAGATAATACATTTTACCTATCCAAAATAAGGTAACATTATGCGTTGAGTCGTTTTTCTGTTCTTTCTAGAATCTATTTTAATACAATAAAACAAATTTACTTGTTTTTTTACTAGTTTTATTTTGGGCATTAAACTACTTTACATTTTTTTATCGCATACAAAAATTGGTGGTTAAACTATACAAAATAAAGCAAATTGCTAGGTAGTAAATCAGACGATAGTATTTAAGTAAGGACTGATGCGTAGGCGCTTAAGTCACTCCTCTCGTGTAGGAGAGGACGGCTGCGCGCACTTCATACCGTTGTCAAACGTCGCGGTTCGCCATTATTTTATGTATTTTAGGTAAGTTATTGTTTAGTTACGTGTTGTTTATTGTTGAAGTACATGCTTTGATTTTCTGTTCTTACCATTACCGTCCGCCTAGGTCTATCCCTTCCAGTACTTCCATTCACACTCGCCTTATACACCTTTTTCGTAAATCGTTCTTCATTCATTCTCTCGACATGGCCAAACCATCTCAGCATACCTTTCTCAATTTTTGTCACTACATCTTCTTTCAGACCACAACGTTTCCTTATATCACTATTTCTTATCCTTTCACTCAGTTACCTCACCTATCATACTTCTTAACGCTCTCATCTCAATTGTATTTATTCTGCTTTCATGTTTTTTCTGCCATACCCAACTTTTACTTCCGTACACGAGTGTCGGAACCAACACCCCCTGATGCCCAGCTACAAGAGTCTTGTTAGACACCTTCCGACTGCTCATAAAGGAGTGCAAAGCTCCATTCACCATGTTTCCTGCATTCACTCTTCTTTCAATATTACTCTCACACTTTCCATCTCTTGTAAACTTTGAACCCAGATACACAAACTCATTCACCTGTTCTATTTGTCCATCTCCAATCACGATATTGCAGTCTGTCACTGCCTCATCTCTTTCAAACCCCATCACTTTCGTCTTCTTTACATTCACCTTCATTCCCTTTCTAACAAAATCTCCACTCATAGCAGTTACCATCTCCTGCATGATTTTAGCCAAACACTTTTCGGCTATGCACCGCAAAGAAAAGACCAGATCCGTGCATCCCATTCTCTTTCTAAATCCCGCTTTTGCATCGCATACTTTTTCTTCTGTTTCATTCACAACCCTTTCAATCAACACATTCGCATACAATTTACCGACAACGCTGAGAATGCTTATAGCGCGGTAATTTATGTAGTCTTGCTGTGACTCTTTTCCCTTATATAATGGCACGATTATGGCTTTGCACCAGTCTCCCGGTACTTGAACATTTCGCCAGAACAGATTGAAAAGGTGGTACAGCTGGCTAGCCCCTATGCCCTGTCCGTCCCTCAGCATTTCGACGGTAATCCTGTCATACCCTGCAGCCTTACCTAATCTCATACTATTCAACGCTTTTACTATTTCATTCATGGTTATCTCACTTTCATCAACATTAATAACAGTTTCCATGGAAGGTGCCGGATGTTGTACTTCCAAACAAACTTTCATAATGCTCTTTCCATCTCTTTAACACACATTCTTCTTTCTTTCTTTTATAATGCTTCCATCTTGACTTCTGATTGTACTCAGCTCCGAGGTAGAAGTTTTTCCTCTGGCTGTTTTGATGGATTTCCAGAAAAACTTGATGTTTGACTGGAAATTTATAGTGAGCCTCCTATCAAAATCATCCTTTCGCTCTTCTTTCTTTCTTTCTTTCTAGACACAACTTCTTTCGCTGCTGATTTCAGTCTTTTATACTTCGTTTTCGCTTCCTTTACCTAGTCATCCGTTGCCTTTTGAGCTTTTTGGTTAGCTTTTGTTGCTAACCAATCCAACCACGCATTCTTCTTTTCTTGCACAGCCCTTTGAACATCTTGATCCATCCACACATTATATTTCTTTCTTACTTTATTTCTTTTAGCTACACCGCATACCTCAATAGCAACATCCACGACCCCTTTCTTAAACGTCTCCCACAAATCTTCAATCACACCTATCTCTTCTATGCCATTGAAACTTGCTTTCAGTTTATCTACATACTCGTCTTTCTTTTCTTCTTCCTGCAGATTTTCCACTTTCACTCTGTCCAAAACACTCGTAGGCTCTGCCCCTCGGTGTCGCCACAGTTTAAAGAGGCCACGCATTCGGGCTATGACCAGGAAGTAGTCTGTGTCGAGACCTACACCGCGGTATGTCCGAGTGTCTAGAACTTTCTTCCTCAGTCTTTCATCCACAATTACAAAATCAATCATACTTCTAGACTCACCCTCATCTCTTGTATACAAATGGATCTTTTTATGGTCAAACATTGTGTTGGTCACGCAAAGACTCCATTCCAAGCACACTTCAAGCAGGCGTCTCCCATTGTCATTCACTCTCTCGTCCCCAAACGTACCCAGAACTCCTTCATACCCATCACGCTTTAATCCAACCCACCCATTAAAGTCCCATAACATCAAGATCCGTTCATTTTCTCCGCATTTATTCAAGACCTCTCTCACGCTATCCCAGAATTCCTCTCTCTCTTGTTGGACTTTTAATGACCCACCTCCGCGTAGATCCGTCGGTGCATAGACCCCAAGGATAAACAAGTGAGTGAGTCCGACTTTTAGCCTAATCCAGAGGAGTCTTGGACTTACACATTCATGTTCCATCATACATTCATCTATTCGAAAGGAAAGAATCACACCAACTCCATGACAGCATCGGCTGGTTTGGGGTACTCCCGACCAGTATGCTGTGTAGGGACCATGAACCGTGGTGTCACACCCTTTCCTCTTGGTTTCGTTCACGCACAGAACATCTATGCCTCGTTCGTGTATCATCTGACATACTTCATCTACCTTACCATTAATAATTTAATTTAAATTTAATAATAGAGTTAAATGTTATTTAGTATGTTTGTAAACGTCAGTATGAAAGTTTAATTCAGTTTTTTAATTGTAGCTTTATGATAAATATAATTTTAGTAAAACATTTACCTTCATTTTTCTTTTTTTTTTTTTACAATATTCAGGATTTTGTTAAGTTTTCGAAAATTTAGTTTGTGGCTTAAATTAGTGATATGGTTAAGTCACGTGACCCTCTTTGTTCGAATACAATGATGTCTGTACAACTGTTTTTCCAGGTTCGCATAGATATGAAAATGTTACATAAAAGTATTTACCTCTCTCTGGTCATGACTGGATTTGTTTTTAAGTCATTTTACGCGATAGCAATATCACATTAATTTGGATATAAAACAATTTACTTGAAATTATTAAATTATATTTTGGATATAAAACACTTTGCTTGAAATTTTTTGGATAGAATATTTGGATATAAACTAATTTTACCTATCTGAGATTTTATGGTATTTTGTATTAACTCCATAAAATAATACAAATATTAGACATACGTTATTTTTTATTAAATGTATACATTTGTAATAAATTTAATTACTATTTCACTTAATTTCATAGAGATATCGCCAATATTTTAAAAGTTATAAATTTTTTAAAACTTTAATCGTCTCTCCTGAACATTTTACTAGATGGCTGTTAATACATTTTGCCTTTCCACCATCGATATTATGTCACAGGGATTTAGTCAAAGAGATTATAATTACACTGATTATTGTCAATAACGACAGATTCGTAGTCTAATATTGAAATTAGATAGGTTGGGGTTATTTTTTTTGTTTTTTTGTTTCTGGGACAATAATAAACAGTCTAATATTGAAATTAGATCTGCCTTATAATTTCACTGTCACTGTATCGGTCTAGTGAAATTATAATGTCACTGAAACTAGCCCGTTAAATTGTAAGTAATGCAAACGATTGACAATAAATCAGTGCAATTATAATGGCACTAGAGAAATTTCAATATCACGGCTTTTTTAATATCCCTGCAACATATATAAGAAGTAAAATAGTAGAAGTAAAATAAAAATAAATAAAAAAAGAATAATGTGAATTTAAAAAAAAGAATGTTAATCTGCTCAAAATTATATGAAATTGAAGTTTGATACAAATTATTCTGTTTCAGATTATGAAGCCTCGTATAGGGCGCAGCCTCGTTCAGGCGCTATGTGGTGTGTGGGCGTTTACCTTTTCACACAGATAGTTATATGTCAATTTACTACAGGTAAGTGATTAATAAATTATTATTGATTCATTTATAGACTTGCATTGCCTAATGACATATTGGTTTTATTCAAAGAATAAAATTTTATACAAATTTATTATTATTTTAAGTTTATTAGAGATTTTTATTAGATGATATGAAATGATAAATGTTAAATTGTTTACATATTGCTAAAAAAATTTAAATTAACAATTTATAATAATAATAATAATAAACATCTTTATTGCAACTAAAACTAGTTTACATAGCAAACCTTAATATTAAAATAATACATTTAGTGCAATGGGCGGTCTTATCACTAAATAGCGATCTCTTCCAGACTACCCAACAGAAAGGAGCTAGCATTGTAACGGGCTTGCGCATCGGTAATAAAGTTCACTAAAAAAAATAATAAGCATATTATTCAAATTCTTACATACATACAAATATATAATAAATATATTATATATAAATATATATATATATACATATATATATATACACAAATACATACATACACATATAAATACACATACAAAAGCGAATGAATAAACGTACGCAAAAGATATGCTATTTAAGTCATAGTTAGGTAGAAGTGCTTTACGCGGTTTTTAAAGACAAAGATAGAAGGAGATTGACGAATTACCAATCTCCCAAAACAATTTATTTTCTTTTTTATTTGAGAAACTTATATACTTTTTAAATTAAACGCATAACACTTCTTTAGACTATCAATCCCAGAGGTCTAGGACCTAGGTAACTTAACTTTTAAACTTTAATCTTAAGACATGTACATTGTACGTGTAAAAGTCTTATTAGAATGTAGGTCAACGTTAGTTTTCCTCTTATAGATAGACATTATAAAGTCTAAATTTCCTCAATAAACATACTTTACATCATTTTTTTCGGTCTTGAATCGAATAAGAAAACCGTGTGTAGCTCTACTAAACAATGGGGCACATCCATCTTATTATTAGGCAGGCATGCTCCACCTTCGACCGCATCGTCACTTAACATCAGGTGAGATTGCGGTCAAATGCCTGTCTATTTGGTCATAAAAAAAAAAAACAAATTTTCGTACTTTATCGCGGTTTATTATGTTTTTTTTTCGGGAGGTCCTCGCGTGCCATGGTTGCTGTAAAGTATCCGAAACGTCGGGCATCTAAAAAAGATAATAAACCACGATAAAATCCGAAAAAGTGGTTGAGTGAAATTCGCGTAATCATTAGAAAACAATACATCCTTAGCATGGTACAGATAATACAAATAAACATTTTTACAGAAAATCTGACATCCACAACAGAAGAAGACCAAACTGTTACACCATTCTATGCGCTTAGTACGGGTATAGTACCAGCACCCGTGATGCTCCGACTTGGTAACTCAACCATTGATAGCACGAAATCGTTCAAAGTACCACAACCCTCAAGAGAACCTGACACGGGAACTCTAACTGTTCAACCGAATGTGGTACCGGATATGGTACCACACGTCGTCTCAGTGAAGAATATCTATTTTGACCATGACAGGAAATATGGACCAACGTTCGAGGATACTCCTGATGGTAATATCACAAAAATAACTGTTCAACTGGGTGAAGATGCCCACCTCAATTGCCGGATTAGTCTCCTTCAAGATAAAACGGTGAGTTGGTAAATTATGTTAGTTTAGTTTGAAGGATTTCAGAGAAATATCACCAAAGGCTGTTTGGAACTTTATAATTAAACTAACTTCTGCGCGCGACTTCGTCGGCGTGGACTCCGCTCCTATTGGTCTTAACGTGATGACACATAGCCTATAGCCTTCCTCGATAAATGGGCTATCTAACACTGAAAGAATTTTTCAAATCGGCCCAGTAGTTCCAGAGATTTCCGCGTTCAAACAAACAAAAAAACAAACAAACAAACTCTTCAGCTTTATATATTAGTATAGATTTCAGAATAACTTAAAGCGATCTTTAAATAGTGGTTTTAGAAACAAAGTTTTCAAATTGTATTATTCTATTATTTGATATTTTAGAAACAAGCGAAACACCTGAGCAAAAGCTACTAAGTAGTGCTACTTGTACGTAACCAACTCCCACTTGACCGGCTTCTTTTGTTTTGACAAAAATACAGAGCGACGCCGAGTCTATTTATAAAACAACACTTACAGCTTTTCCAAATTTCTTTGTTGTTTTATTTTAATTTCCATTTTGGGAATTTTAATATCTGGATTGCACTTTGTATTAGTTTTGGTCATTCTTTACAAGATTGTCCAAAAGAAGAATCAATGAAATAAATAAAAATAATAATAAATTATTTTATCCAATATAGTTTGTAACTTTATTTTAACGTAATTAGTATTTAAAGTTTTTTTTTATGTTATTTGAAATTCGAAATTTGAAATTCAAAGTAAACGATACAAAAATTTACCTTTGTACATGGTTAATATCTGTGGTACTTAATTAGGTACTAATCAAAAACCTACAATGTACCAAATGTACAATTACTTTTTAATTAAAACACATTTCCTTTTCACGGTAATTGTGTTAGAGACGTAGCAAACAGTGCCACTTCATTCAACTTCTTAATAAAGTTACTGTTTTTCTTTCCGAAGAGCAAGAATCGCAAACTGAAATGAAGATCTTCACAAACAAAAATTCAACAATTCTCTTAATTTGAACATTACATTTATAAGTTTTTTAATTTGGTATCTGATGTACAAATAAATGAGGAAAGTATTTTATTTTTAACCAACATCAAAGAAGACGGGTTTCATAATTTAACCAAATATTTCTTTATCGATATTCATTTTGATATCTTTAGGAATTTTAACGATTATTTATTTGTATATGAACATGTGTTTATCTTCAACTCTTTGTACTTGTGTTCCGATTCTCAGGCTTTTAATGTAGGTAAGTTGACTTAATATTTCTTGCAATAAGGCTTAATAATAAGCTTAAGGCACCCCAAATAAATTTGAATACATGAATAAAAATAAAACAAAAAAAATCATATATAATATTTTATTAAATAATTAATGTTCTTTTTTAACATATATATAAGTATAGGGTTCCATTTTATTCATTGTGTGCATATGCATACATGTCATGTATACAGATAAACATAAATCACTTCATGTGATGTTAATCGGACTTGATCACAAAACTAGAGACTGCTCCGACTATTTTTTTTTTCAAAATTCAGTAATACTTCGTAGAAGATTCTTACATGAGAACTTAACAAAATTGAGCAGAAAAATGAAAATTTAAAAAAATTTAACCTTTATTCTGCTTCACGTGTTCGACGGTTTACGAGACAGGAAAAGTCCTTTAATTATATTAGAAAGTCGCATATAATTATAGAGATAATTTGCTAATAAATAAAAATAAGTTACTCAATGTCAACTTTTATAAGGATTAATAGCCAATAAAGGAGATTATTTGACCTTGTTTGGTCTTAATTTATAAATACTATTAACCTTATATTTTATTACTGAGTCTGTTCGGTATCAAGCTTCTTTTAGACAGTTTGTTAGATATTTTTACGTATTTTTACTTGTAGGTACTTGGCTATTTTTTTTTTAATTTGGGTATTTCTTTATTTATGTATTTATTTATTTATTTCTTGTCTTCAGCCTGTAATATCCCACTGATGGGCGTAGGCCTGTTTCCCCATGTAGGAAAAGGATCAGAGCTTAATCCACCACGCTGCTCCAATGCGGGTTGGCGGATAAATTCCCTACTATGCATAACGATCGCTATCAGATATACATGATAACAACGGGAACCAACGGCTTAACGTCTCTTCCGAGGCACGGAGGGGAGACCCACAAGGACTGCACAAACACCCAGACCACGGCACACATCTGTATTCTTAGGTATATATTCTTATTCTATATTCTTGGGTAGGTCTTAGTTTCTAAAGTCAATTTTTTTTAAAATTAATAAACGCTTTACACTCAGCATCCCCCACTAGGGTCTTCTCCTGTGTCAGGGGTCCCAAAACACACAGTACGTAAGTAAGAACGCCCAGACCATCATAAACATCTGTATAGCAAATACAAATGTATGTCATATGCGGGGATCGAACCCGCAATCGCCGACGCAACGGCCGTAAGCAAGGGCTGTGACCGTTGCGCTAACCCGTCAAAATAATATTGATTGATTTACCAAATTGTAGTCACTAGTAAAAAAATGTATTGGAGGTTTATTTTATCGTGTAGGGAGTGAAACATTTTTTTTTTAAGTTATGATTGTAAACCTTGTTACATGAAGTAAACTTGATTATCTGAGTAAAATAGCTATTTGCTTTATTATTGCAATGAAGTAATTATTGTTATTGAACTTCCAACCATTGACTTCATATTTACTGATTGTAACGGTTTTGAGATTTTACCATCGCCCACTGTATGAAATCCTAACAAAATTTCAGTATAAAATTAAGAGTAATCGATCAGTGCACAACAGATTAAGTTACTTTATACTATTCCCATATATACTCATCATTCATCATCATCATCATTTCAGCCTATCGCAGTCCACTGCTGGACATAGGCCTCCACAAGTTCGCGCCAATAATGGCGTGAACTCATGTGTTTTACCCATAGTCACCACGCTGGGCAGGCGGGTTGGTGACCGCAGGGCTGGCTTTGTCGCACCAAAGACGCTGCTGCCCGTCTTCGGCCTGTGTACTTCAAAGCCAGCATTTGGATGGTTATCCCTCCATCGGTCGGCTTTTTAAGTTCCAAGGTGGTAGTGAAACTATGTTATCCCTTAGTCGCCTCTTACGACACCCACGGGAAGAGAGGGGGTGGCTACATTCTTTAGTGCCGTAACCACACAGCACAATATCCAGCACAATTCCCATATATATATCAGGTAAATAAATAATCAGGAACAATATAAAAATATATTCGCTTATAAAATTACAAGTTTTATATCAAATTTATATTCTTCTTTATAATAGGGTTCGGTTTTTACCCAAGAGTAAAACAATTACAGTCTGTTGTAATACAGTATAATATTGAAACAAAATTGAATATCACAAGCAAAAGCATTCCCAAAAAGTTCCCTTCAAACCAAATTTGTGGTTAAATAAAATTTCATTATCATTATTAAGACGCGCACTCCAAACCCTCTATAATGGTAAAAAGCTTCATTGTTTCTGATCTTTTAAGATAATTACCGAAATTGTTACGATATCTGTTAAATTGGCTAACACGAAACTCTCGAGGTCAATTATTACAAAGGATTCAGTAAATTTATTATCGTTCTGCTCGTTGGTATAGGAAAAAGATGTTTTTTAAGCACAATACGGTTTACTCTCCGCTTTGTAACAAACTGAATAATTCCAACCTAGATTTATTGGGGCGGGGCGAAAGAAAGAGAAAGATAACGAAAATGAAGAAAAAAGTTATTTATGACTTTTTTTTAAATCTTATGACATTCACACATAGTCGTCTGTTCCTCAGTTAAGCAACTTAACGCTTGTGTTATAGGTGACAGCCGGCTGATATTACTAAATATAATTATTTTTTTATTTATAAATATACATCGAAATAATACATATATAAATATTAATATTACACCCAGACTCAGGTGGGAATCGAACCCACAACGCGCGGAGCAGAAAGCAGGGCCACTATAAACTGCGCCAACGGGCTAGTCATCCAATGATAAGTTTTACATCATGTATTAACGTAAAATAACTCTTTAAACCAATTTTTAATTTAAACATGGGCTTCCTAGCTGAATAAGTGAAATTCGAAATTTCAACTAATATTAAAACTGTCGCCTGCTAGAAAGGTTTTGCGTTATCTATGAAACTTTACGCCACTCATGGCTTGACTTTAGCTGCTATAACTTGATTGCCAGACTGCAATATCAAAGCGCTCAAAGTTCAAAAGCGGATTAGAATCATGTCTTCATGAGAGCATGGCGTTGCTCGTTCGATTAGGAAACACTTTGTGAACCACAGTTGTTTGTTTAGTCTTATAGCGTGACAAAATGTACTTGATCCTGCAAGTCCAGTTATCTGCAGGCCACAGTTGATAATAATTCTCATATACTACTGAGTTAGTAATTTATTCTTTTATATTAAACTAGCTGACCCGGTGAACTTCGTACCGCCTAATAGTGGATTCAAATTTTTTTATTAATTTTTTTTAATACTTATCCTTCCCGGAACCCCTCCTCTAGCACTTAAACTTTATTGTATGGTATTAAAGTTCAAATTGACTCTTAAGTATTATTACGAATCTTTTGTATAGGAATAAATAGAAAAGTATTGTTTTTAGACTTTTTCAGGGAATTTTTTAAATTTTTCTCTCCGTAACAATCATCCTCGTACTTCAAGGAATATTATAAAAAAATGAATTAGCGAATTCGGTTCAGCTGCTCTCGAGATTTGCGCTTAGCAACACATTCAGCGATTCATTTTTATATATATAGAGACTAGCTGACCCCGCAAACGTAGTTTTGCCATATATGTTATTAACCCCCGCAACCCGCTCTTGTGGGTTGAATTTCGTAAAATCCGTTCTTAACTGACCTCTACTCGGAGAAAGAAATATTCCTACCAAATTTCAAGTCTCTACGCCTTATGGTTCCAAAGATATCGTGTCAATATATAGATGGAAACCTCTTAAATAATAATAATTATGTATATAGATTTATTCTTTTACATTACACTGAAAACTGACTTTGTTAAGTTTTTATTAAAAGTTATTATTTTTTTAATGATTTGAGATCAGTAGATCTTTAATCTATACGCAATACAAGAAATTTCGATAACTCTTCAAGCTAAATTTTAACCCATTTACCGCTTTCCTCTTTAGAGATTAAAATAAATTGAAATCCGATGACAAATTATCGGGTAAAACTTTCATGAATTTTGTTTTCGCCGTGTTGCAGTATAAACACTCTTTCTGCTGATTGTCACTAAATTTTAACTATGTATTTTCAACAGATGGAATATATTTGTTTATATTATGTACGTTTTATTTACGTCAGTCGTGATCTGGACCAGTATTTGCTATATATTTTTTTTAATTTGTATGATCGGGATCACATCTTATCCTTTTAATACACGAAGAAAGAGGCATATGCCCAGTAGTTGGATGTTACAGGCTGAATCGTGAACAGATCTTTTAAATTTTTAAATTGTCTTTATTTACTATCTTTGTTTACTCCAAATGAATAAGCCCGAAAATACGTCACCACAAACTAATCAAATTACTCGAACTACAATGTCTTTGATACGGCTTTGAAGTACAAAATCAGCTAATAAATGTATTGCCAATATCAACATGGACATGAACGACATTACTTGTCACGATCCTCTTATATACAAGAGTTCATATTTTCATTAATTTTCTACATATCAAAATTTCGATCCAGCGGGGTTCAAACCCTAACCCCCGACATACTCTAGCCAATTAAACTATGGAACGATGTACCCGCCGAATCGAAATTTTTGATATGATTTTATTCGGTTTTGAGCAACCGTGGTGCCATCTATAGCGAGTCATTTACAGCACCCAACTATTCAAAGTTTCATATTACAATGAATTATTTGACGAGAATAATTTTATTTACGTTTAACGTTCCAAATGTCTATGATAATATACAAAAAATACTTATTAATAATACTTATTAAAAATACTTAATGTACAAATAATAATTATTCAATGATTAATGTTAAGTGTGTCCTAGGTATCTTGGGTTCGTCGGAGAGGCAAAGATGAAATGCCTGAACTTCTAACTGTAGGTGCTGTTACATATGCGGCTGATAGTAGAGTGTCAGTCGGAAAAAGATATCCTGGTAACTGGAGATTACTTATCAGGGAGGTTAAGCCAGATGACGAAGGAGTTTACGAATGTCAAATATCAACACATCCCCCTAGAGTTAGTAGGACATTTCTACATGTGAACAGTAAGTACATTACGCTAAGTTAAAATGTTATATTAGTAGACAGTGATCCACAATTTCCATAACATTAAAATAGTAAAAATGTCACTAAAAATTTAAAAATTGATTAATTTATTTTTTTATATTTTCAATTTATTCCTTTTAATGCTTTTGTTCCATTTTGATCATGGTGATACTTAAATAAAATTTAGAATAATTAATGACTTATCGTCACAATTTTCAAACATAAAGCTAATACAAAATAGTATACTTAGTAATTTTAAATGCTAGCTACCGCAATATTAAATTTATGAGTAAATGTTATCCTTACGTCAGCACCACAAGTACAGGTAGTAGATGAAGCAGGTGGTCCTCTTCGAGAGAAATTTTACGAAGCTGAGTCAACTCTAGCGTTGGTGTGTCGAGCGCGACATGTGGACACACCGGCCGTGCTTACTTGGCTACACGAGGGACGGGCCCTTAATGCTGACACAACAAGAGGAGGAATCAGGTAAGGGTTTGATCTAATACATACAATATTGAAACATAAATCAAATATGTAATTTACTTCCTACGAAATATTCTATACAGTTGAGAATTTTTGGCTTCTAACCCAATTGTCCCTGCCAAAACATCTTACATAGATATGTAGCATAAAATTGATATACGTATAGCTGAAAATTAATATTTCAAGTTGAAATTTCAATCTACAAGCTAATATAATGGAAAATATCTTAGCTTGACAGTTAACCCCGTTTGAAAGGCGAAATCTGCTTATACCGTATTTCTGGTTCAATGTGTTCCAACGTTGATAGATGATCCGCATTCACCCCTTCAAAAGAAGCTAAAATACATTTTCATATTATATCAGGTACTTTGAAATGCGATATGACATAGCTAAACCTTTTTGCACGTGCACGGAATAAATGAGGTTATAAATAAATAATGGTTATGAGGCCGCTACGTGTACCTTAACATGACACCTTTATAAATTAGTTCCAAAGCATCTAATATCAAATCTTGTAACGGTTTCACCTTTTTAGAAAGAAGCAAGTTCTTGTATCCTACTTGTACAATTATTGTTATGTAAATACCCAATGGTATTCTTCTGTATGTGTATGTCTCTTTCTAAAATGGTAAAAGATCTACGCCGTGGTCTCAGTAATTCGTTGGTGATGGCGGGTTCGATCTTTGTAGAAGCAAATGTTTCACATAGAGTATTAAGTTTCTATGTGTCTTTAGGTATAGACTTCTAATTGATGTAAAATTATAATTAAGTAAAGGAATACTAAGTATGACTAAAAGTTTCTAAGATATTTTCAAACAAGGCAACGGCTTTCACACATAAAGGTATACAGTTACTTCTAGTCGAAGTAACTGTATACCTTTAACCGTTTCGTATCCAAAACAGTTTGATGAGTGCAAGTTGTATATATCGATATTTTTACATTTATAAGTACAGGTGAGAGTTACGATTATAAAACTTATTAAGACAGGTTATTTTGTTAACAGTGTGAAAACAGAGCAAGTGCCTGGTGGCGCTGACAGCGTGCTCAGATTAGCACGCGTGAACGGCAGCGACGCGGGCAACTACACGTGCGCAGTGCGGGGAGCGAGGCCCCACACTGTCACTGTGCATGTGCTCAACGGTAACTTTGTTTATCATATTTTACTAGCTGACCCCGTAAACGTTGTTTTGCCAAATATGTTATTAACCCCCGCAACCCCCTCTTGTGGGTGGAATTTCGTAAAATCCGTTCATAGCTGACCTCTACTCGGCGAAAGGAATATTCCTTCCAAATTTCAAGCCTCTACGCCTTATGGTTCCAGAGATATCGTGATGAGTCAATGGGTGGAAATCTCTTTTATATATATAGATAGATTTGGTATATATTGTTGAGGTGAAACTTTTTTAGACGCATGAGGAGTAAAATTTGAGATAAAGTGTGACGCGGCAACGTCGGGCGTTGTCAGTACTTTGGATGGGTGACCGCCTGGGAACACCGTGTGACGAACGATTTTTTTTTCAATTATTTTGCCAAAGAAGTTTTACTTCTGACATGTTCCTTTGTACGTTTCGATAGAATAATGCATTGACGATAATTGGTCAGTCGCGTTTGTGCAAATGTCACAGCACTGGCGGTTGCGCTACCCATCACGACATCAATTCCCGCCTATGAAAAACATTTTGTACAGGCCTTACAGGTGCTTGTGCTTGTGTATTGTGTGTGCTTCCAGACTCTCGTCATAGAAGTGAATTCTAGTGCGGAACATTGAGTGTCAAGTGTATTTATTTATTGAAGTAAAACTTCTATACGCACGCTTGACTCGAGGAGTAAGCTGGTGATGTGTGACGAGAGCGTTACGAAAAGTGTGATCGGGCGGGGCGAACGGAAGTTGAGAGAGAGATTCGTATAGTAGGGGCAACTAAACAAGTTTTACTTCATACGTGTCGTCTAAAATATACTCGTTTTTTTTTAAATATTATTTACGTAAATATTCAGTAGCGCAGCTAGTTTTTGATATTTTCGTAAAATGTGAATCACTAAAATGTTTACGTGCAACTTTTCAAAATTAAACTTAAATTATTTTACCCTAGAGTGTAAGAATTTGGTTAATTATGTTGAACAATTTATTCATAATTACTTTATTCAAAGCTATTTTTCCCCTCCGTTTGAGATATTTAAACTTTAGTAAACTAACTTTATTACCATATTTTAATATATTAATTTGATTTTCAAAGTAGTTAGTTGGCAGGCCTTAGTGTATAATACAAAAATAAAATATATTTGAAAATAATTATTTATAAATTCTGTTTAAGATAATTTGTAAGTAATGAGTAATATGGATTTTATAAACATTTTTCAAAATCATATCAAATTTTTTCGATCCAGCGGGATTTGCGAGCTTTGGCATGTGTGGGTAACACAAAAAAAATACGAATTAATATGGATTTCTCGCTAGATGTAAAAAACGAATTTGAAAGACGGGATATTATTGTTTAATCTCTTTCGAGTTCTTCTTTAATCACTGAACATAAAAAGAATTCAAAGCTTACTCACTTTTAATAATAATCATAATCGTTTCATATTCATTAATCTACAAAATTATTTAAACTTTGATATGATTTTCTTAAGCGATTTCATGCTAGCATGTTAAAATCATAATACACGATGTATTTTAATAATATGAATATAATTATTATTACTCCAATTAATGATTTTTATTTGATGATTCGTTAAATTAATTAATTTCGTTGCGTTATTATCAGTTTCATTTTGTGGTGCATCTGTAAGTAATAGCATAAAATATTGTTCGTATAAACTTAAAATTTATCGAGTACCTACATCATAATTACAGCAAAAGTTGATTTAATTAATTCAAATATTTTTTATACTAAACAACTTCTATACAACGAACTTCAACAAAATGTGGAGGTTCTCAATTCGACTGTATTTTTTTTACGTATGTTACCTTAGAACATTTACTGGGAAACTATTTCGATGATTATTTTATTAATCGAAAGATGCATTTCATGATTTGTGTTCATGTGGTTCTTCTTTAAAATAAAAGTTTCACATTCTATTTAACTAGCAACCATTTTCTTTCAGTAGCAGTATTAATTTCCAAAGCGAATGCACGCGTTAAGTACGAACGTGTTTGTTAAAATGAGCATCATTGAGGTTCAAACACTACGCATCGCTGTAGCTCAATAATAGGTAGTGCAATATATCACTAAGAGCTGATTGGTACAGCGTATATATACTCTCTCTCACTAAAAAACCAGATAATCATGTTCGTTATGTAACGAATGTGTATATAAAATAATAATATGTATGTAATATAATCTGCACCGCTACGTGGTTGAAATCCCACGATCTCGCACTAAGCGCCTTGCTTCCTCGTTCCTAATACGCACCGCAAAAATTTTGAATGCTCTTCCGGCTTCCGTTTTTCCAACTAACTATAGCATGGGTATCTTTAAATCAAGAGTGAATAGGCATCTTCTAGGCAAGCGCGCACCATCTTAGGCTGCATCTTTACATACCATCAGGTGAGATCGCAGTCGAACGCTAGTCTATATACTAGATCGTTCAATAAGTCCCTAGACTAACCTGGAAATGGCGCATATATTAAAAACTCTTTTGATTTTTAAAAAGTACTGGCTATCAATACAAGAATATGTGTCAAATTTTTAAAAATGGAACAATAAAATTATTGATTTTGAAACATTTAAGTGACGCTACGGTTGTAATTTCGATACAATGGAAAAAAACGAGTTTCGCGTGTTGATAAAACATTGTTTTTTAATGGGAAAAAATACCGTTGAAGCACAGCAATGGCTTATAAAATGTTATGCAGGATCAGCTCCCTCTAAAGCAACCATTTGTCGGTGGTATGCCGACTTCAAACACGGTCGCATGGACACCAATGATGGGGAACGCTCAGATCGTCCAAATGAAGCAGTGACTCAACAAAATATTAACCAAGTCCTCAAAATCGTATTGGAAGATAGGAAGGTAAAAGTGCGAGAGATAGCCGAGATAGTGAAGATTTCAGCTGGTAGTGTTTTCACTATTTTACATAAAAATTTGGCCATGAAAAAGCTTTTTTCTAAGTGGGTGCCGCGTTTGCTTACAACTGATCAAAAGGAACAACGTATCAATGATTCAGAGCGATGTTTGGCGCTGATGAATCATAATAAAAAGGATTTTTTACGTCGGTATGTAACAATAGATGAAACTTGGATATACCATTTCACTCCGGAATCCAATCGGCAGGCAGCGGAGTGGAGAGCGGCTGGTGAAAGCCGCCCGAAGCGTCCAAAGACTCAGAAATCGGCCGGTAAGGTTATGGCGTCTATATTTTGGGATGCGCATGGAATACTTTTCATCGACTACCTTGAAAAGGGGCAAAATATAAATAGTGACTATTACATGTGCTTATTGGAGAGATTGAAGTACGAAATTGCGGATAAACGGCCTCACATGAACAAAAAGAAAGTGGTGTTTCACCAGGACAACGCGCCTTGTCACAAGTACGTGAGAACGATGGCCAAAATTAACGAATTGGGCTTCGAATTGCTTCCTCATCCCCCTTATTCGCCAGACTTGGCCCCCAGCGATTACTGGCTGTTTGCAGACCTCAAAAAAATGCTTCAGGGTAAGAAATTTGACTCAAATAGTGAAGTTATCGCAGCAACGGAGGCTTATTTTGAAGCCAAAGACAAATCGTTCTACACACATGGGATAGAAAAGTTAGAAAAGCGTTGGAGGGACTGTATCGCTCTTGGAGGAGACTATGTTGATGAATAAAAATTAATTTTATAAAAAGACCTTTTTTTAGTACTTAGTCTCGGGACTTATTGAACCACGTGTTATTAAAATAAAATACTTACCACTTTTTGGAGTTAACTCCTTAAGAGAGATATAAAGTACGCTGTATGAAAAAATATGGGGGACGAAATCATGTAAAACAGTGAAACAGCAGTGGCGCTTTAGAGCGTTTTTGGCTGTAGCAAGATACAGGTATAATAGTATACCAGAATTTACTGTACCGATACGAATTTGTTTTTATTATTTAAGAGTCTTATTGGAGTTTACTCCTTAAGAATCGATTTTCATATAAAGCCCCCGGTATAAAAAAAAATTAGGAGTAAAATATACTGAACGAATGACCTCGTTACGTTTTCTAATAACGCATCCAATAGAGTCATCTATAAGAACCCAATAGGATTCCGATAGAGGGCGTTATTTGATTCGTTTATTTACCATTTGATACGGTATTAATCTTTTTTTTAGACTAGTAGGCCTTTTTTGTGCCTATGTAGTCAGTCGATCTGAAGGAGTAAACTTTTTTGTTTAAATTAATTATAATTTGATTCATTTGCCGTTTAAATTTTGTGTAAATCACGGTGATCGTCCATAATGAGTAAACTTCAACAGCGTGTTGGAGCTGTCACACAAACATTTTTAGATCAAAATTTTGATTCGGGAAACATCCAGAATATGATAATTTTTGTTTGATTTGATTTAAAACATCTACTGTGTCTTACGGAACAACGTTGCGTTATTTTATTACATTTAATTACTTAAAAGTTTAAAGAAACCATGACCTACTTGATTTATTGATTATAATTGACCTATAAAACGACATTTATTACAACTATCAATATCTTTGAAAATTCATTTAACAAAATTACAGCTCCGGTTTCGATATTTAAACGTAAATAATTCATTAGCTTTGATGAAAGTTAAAATAAATTTTATGTTAATTAAATATACGAAATATAATATATTAAATATAACTTAGATAAAAAGTTTTTATGACAATCTTAATGTTTCTACTTATCCTAGACACTTTCCACTTATCCAACTAATTCTATTAACTAAACACTAAGAAAGATTATGACGGTAATAGTTTGTGACAAGTAATTACTTAAAGTGACAGAAACCACTAGGAAATCTAGTATTTATAAATAAATAAAACTAGCTGTACCCTGCGCGCGTTTGTACGCTTTTTTTTCGTACCAACTCAGAAACATTTGTTGGCTCATGCACAACACTTTGCTGAAGGTCATGACATGATCAAATTATTCAAATACATAGTTTACGATTCTATAGAGGACATACAGACAAACATTCATTTTTATATTTTAATTTCTAATTGTCTTATTTATAATTTGTTGTGTCTTATTTATAATTTGTTGTAAGAAATAATAATGGAAGAGCACACTGGTTCAATGTGGCACAGGCTTTTGCCTATCACAAGAACCAGGGCACTCATTATTCTATGTAAAATATTTGTTATGAAATAAAGCATTATTATTATTATTATATATATAGATATCTGACGTAAAGCAATAAAGTCTCTTGCAGTTAAATCTCTTATCCCCGTAAAATATGTTTTCCATTTTAATTAAGAATAAAGGCCTTTTTCATTTCACCATTAAAAAAACCATACAATTCGTGACGATGCTCTCTTTCCCGGGATTTATAAGCCTGCCAGTCAGACGCAGAGAGCACGTGGCCGAAATTTCCCGTATAATCTCATTAAAATTTCACAAAAAATTCAAGAGCGCTAATAGGTAGGGTACATTCACACCGGAGTGTTTGAAAGAATTTTATAATTTCGTTTGTAATATTTAGCTTTCGGTACTTTTTCTTTTTATTGTTTTGCTTGCGGTGCTGAAAGTTTGTGAGTAACAAGTTTGTTTGCTTTTGCATAATATAAATTAAGTGTTCTTAAAAAATTGAAAAGTTACAGTTGAGAAAACACGGGTTTATCTCATGCGATTTCGTTAAAGTGAGTATTTTAAAAAGCAATGAATATAAATGGAGGGCCAGAATATATAATAATTATAATGTATGATTGATAAAAATTAGTTTTTTTTTCATTTTTTTTTTTCATTATTGAATAAGTTCCATTTCTAACACGATATGACACATAAATTAGAGTTATGTCAGTCAATCAGTCAGTCAGTTCAGCCTATTGCAGTCCACAGCTGGACATAGGCCTCCCCAAGTTGGCTCCATAGACTTATGATACATTATGAACCTATCTAAGAGAAAAAAGTATCAGAAATAAAACGGTGGGTATAGAAAAAAGCTAACAGTAATTACGAAATAAAAATCACTTTTAACAAAACAAACTAAACGAGAGAGAAAATTTCAGATTGATTGGTGCTCTTAGTCGCTGCTCAGCTTGTACAAACTGTAGCATTATGTAACCTTTCTTAATGAAAAGGCTTTTAAAAGACAAAAGGTTTCCGAAATTCAAACCATTAACAGGTTCAATAAAATGGATAAAGAAACTTTTCAGTTCTATTACTTAATATTGGAATTAGAGCAATCTATAGTAGACTATATTATCTTTATTTTTAACTGACTTCAAAAAAGGAGGAGGTTACTAAATTCGACTATATATAAAAAAATTTAAATGTATGTTCGGGGATAACTTCGTCGTTTAAGAATCGATTTTGATAATTATTTTTTGTTGGAAAAGAGATATCTCAAGTTTGGTACCATGATAAGGAAACCAGGATCTGTTGATGGAATCCTAGAGAAATCGAGGGGTACGCTCGAAAATCGTAGCGACGACTATAGTTGTCACAAAATAAGAGGCCCGTTTGGACGTTTAACAAATACCCTAGAACGTAACTTGGTACGAAACTGTAAGAAACAATAAACGAATTATTAATAACATAAAAAGTTTTTAAAACATACGTAAATTTACTGGTGCATTAAATATTATGATAGAATATATTGGGAGTGTTCTTTTCGCGCTTACTTTATAGTAGCATGCAATTTCTAATTATTACGAAACGTCTCAAAAACAGTTACGTTCTAAGTCTTTTTGTTTTTAAATACTAGTGTTGTAACAAGTTAATTACTGAATTTCAGCAGCATCATTCGATTTTAATAGTAAATCGATATTGTGTAGTGATCTCTACTGAAAATAATTTTATTGTATTTGCTCGCAAACGAAAAAAAAACGACTTCAATTACATTGACAAGTAACACAACGTAGTTAAACGAAAAAATAATCAACTAAATACGCGTTATCAAAGATTACAGTCTTTATAGCTACCATGGTCACGGGAGAACAATGTCATCATGTAGAGAACCTAATAAAACGCAAGAAAACCTGAAAACTATAATGAGAGAAATTGGCGTAAACATTAGAAAACAATAAAAAAATTAGAATAAAGACAAATTGATCTTTTGTACCATTGTATCATTTCAATTTACCTACAATATTAAAGTTTAAGTTAAATTTTATAATCAGAAATTTAATTCAATATACCTACTTTACACTACATAATCAAATCGATCAAATACTCATACAAACTTGAATCGATTTATCGTGAGTATCGAATACCGAGTCGTATGGTTACTTCCCTATTTACGTCGCGATGACATATGTCCAAACGGGCCTATTATTTTGCGATGACTATTGGCAAGGTGCGAAGTCATGGTGGAGGTAAGCCGAATCGACACAAGCGTACGCAGTGGTGAATTTTTGAACTAAACGGAGATGTTTTATGACTCTGTCGTATAAAATACACGTAAACATTTTAATTTTTTATCAATAATAAAATTTTAATAAAATGAGCAACCGGAGTTGCTGTGTCATTAATTGTGGAAATACTAGCAGAAAGAGTGAGTGTAAATTTTATACATTTCCAACTGCGAAATGGAAAATAAATCAAAGAAAATAGTGGATAGTAGCAGTAAGACGGCGAAAGTAAGTAGTATCATAACCTTAATTTCAGTATTAATAATAAAAGAGTATAACAAGCATTTGGAAACTGGTAAATGTTGTTGACACAATAATATATTATCTAAATTAGTAATTTGAAATATAAATGTTTTTACTTGTGGAATTTATCAAAATTTAATAAACTATTGTATGTATTTTATTAAGAATTTCATATAAATAATGAAAAATATTTTTCTACTCTTTAGATTAAACAACGTGTTTATTAAATTAAAAAAATTTAGGTACTAATTTGGAACTCAATTCGATGATTTACTGGTTGAAACCCAGTTTTGATGATGACTTCCATGTTTTCGTAACGACTTAAATAAAAAAATATTAAATTAAAAAAATTAATATTTTACGTTATCTTCAATATTCAGCTATTACATTATCTTTTTATTTTTATTCTTTACCTTTACCTTTACAATTATAATTATACTCTTTGTTTCCAAAGTTTGTTTCCTTTTAGTTTTGTTAAAATTAATTTTACAACTCATGTGTACCTACTCAGCTATGCTTTAGAAATTACTCGGAAGAAATTAGAATTGACCACAGATTACACACAGATAGTATAAAACTATAAAGCTAGCTAGAATTGACTTAATCTAATCATGTAAATATTACCTAAATAATTTGTTTATCAATGATACTTACGTTTTTTTTTAAGAGATTTAATTCAATATAAAATAGCACGTAATTTCGTCAGTTCGTCACTACATTTTTTTCACATATTGATAGTTATTTTAACAATAAAAAAATAGTTATTGTCAAATATCATTAATATACTGCCAATCACAGATTATATCTGCCAATACTGTCCCCTTTTAGTTCATACCTAGAGTGGCGCTACCGTCACGCACCTAGCCAATAGTGCGTTTGTTAATTTTTTCGTCTACTTATGGTCTAAGATCCGGAATATAACAAAATCTTCCCTCATCTGTTAATTAAATGAAACAATTTTTTATAGGCTTATTTCAATATTGTGAATTTATAAAAAAAACCTCTGCCACCCTACGCCTGCTACAATTGATAATACTTAATTAGTTAATCAGTATTTTTTTATGATCATTTCCCTCTCATGTTAATTACATGTAGTAAGCTAAAACCGGCAATATTTTATATTATATACCTTACTGTAGTAGGCACCCATCTCTATGATTGCTATACTTACCTGCAGCCAGGTCAGAAAAGGTAGATAAATGTAGATTATTTCCCTCACATGTTAATTAAAAAATCCAAGTACAATAATAAACGGCGTCGAATTCTAAACATAATAATGTTTGGCTGCCGTATTAAAAGCTGATGCAGCCAAAGATAAATAGTAAAAAGAAAAAAATTATGATGACTATGAGAGCTCATTGCGAAGAGAGAGACAGAATAATACTAATTCCTTCAACGAAAAGGACAGCGTAAAATTCATGCGCTCGCATCACAGGCTCATTTAAACATACTAGAAAATTCGAAATTTCGAAATTTTCGAAATCCCTAGTACATTTTTTTCACCTGATTAGTATCAAGCTAATTTTCCGGGAGTAGATTCATTTTGATGAGACGAACAAAAAATTCCTCTACGAAAACTCTCGATTGTGGTAGGTAATAGAGTTAGCAGGAGATAGAGCAGTAGTGACCGTAGGACCGGGATAACGTGCTACGCAATTTGTAGGACAATATTAAATTATATAAATATTAACTAACTAAAAGAAAAAAAAAATCAGCTGGTTAGTAATAATTTTTGATGACCTTACGAGGTCATCTAATTGATCGAGGTCGAACGAGGTCATCAAAATTTTTTTTTTTGTCATCAAATCAAATATTATTACTAACCAGCTGATTTTTTTTTCTTTTAGTTAGTTAATACATACATATTTATATAATTTAATGGTAATATTGTCCTACAAATTGCGTGGCACGTCATCCCGGTCCTACGGTCACTGCTACTCTATCTCCTGCTAACTCTATTACCTACCGCAATCGAGAGTTTTCGTAGAGGAATTTTTTGTTCGTCTCATCAAAATGAAGCTACTCCCGGAAAATTTGCTTGATTCTAATCAGGTGAAAAAAATGTACTAGGGATCCCGGACTAAAATAATTGATTTTTGCTTTACAATTATTTCCAACAAAATTTGATTTCACTAATTTTCTGTTTGTTATATGTTTATAATAATGGTATGTATAATAATAAATGAAACAAATATTTTTGTTTTTAAAAAAAAAAATAATTTCACCGTATTAGAATTATAATTTAAAGAACTATATAAAAAAATTAATAATTGAACCATCAAGAAAATTTCACGGTAAGGGTAACTCAAAAGCATATATATTTTTTTAATATTGCGCATTATTCCGTAAATTAAAAAAAAAAACTTAAAAATTTGGAGCAATTTTTTTGATTTATCTTTCTTATACTTACTCCAATTCTCATCTTCTCACTCTCTCTATTCTAGTATACATTTTTCTTAAATTTTCGAAATTTCGAATTCGCGAATTTTCTAGTATGTTTAAATGAGCCTGTGATGCGCGCGCATGAATTTTACGCTGTCTCTTTTCGTTGAAGGAATTAGTATTATTCTATCTCACTCTTCGCAATGAGCTCCCATAGTCATCTTAAATGTTATCTTTTTACTATTTATCTTTGGCTGCACCAGGTTTTAATACGGCAGCCAAACATTATTATGTTTAGAATTCAACGCCGTTTATTATTGCACTTGGATTTTTTAATTAACATGTGAGGGTAATAATCTACATTTATCTACTTTTTCTGACCTGGCTGCAGGTAAGTATAGCAATCATGGAGATGGGTGCCTACTACAGTAAGGTATATAATATAAAATATTGCCGGTTTTAGCTTACTACATGTAATTAACATGAGAGGGAAAAGATCATAAAAAATACTGATTAACTAATTAAGTATTATTAATTGTAGCAGGCATTAGGGTGGCAGAAGTTGTTTATATAAATTCACAATATTGAAATCAGCCTATAAAAATTGTTTCATCTAATTAACAGATGAGGGAATATTTAGCTATCTCGGATATTAGACCATATTTATCTTTGGCTGCAGCAGCTTTTAATACGGCAGCCAAACATTATTATGTTTAGAATTCGCCGCCGTTTATTATTGTACTTGGATTTTTTAATTAACATGTGAGGGAAATAATCTACATTTATCTACCTTTTCTGACCTGGCTGCAGGTAAGTATAGCAATCATAGAGATGGGTGCCTACTACAGTAAGGTATATAATATAAAATATTGCCGGTTTTAGCTTACGACATGTAATTAACATGAGAGGGAAAAGATCATAAAAAAATACTGATTAACTAATTAAGTATTATCAATTGTAGCAGGCGTAGGGTGGCAGAGGTTTTTTTTATAAATTCACAATATTGAAATCTGCCTATAAAAATTGTTTCATCTAATTAACAGATGAGGGAAGATTTACCTTCTCGGATCTTAGACCATTATGTTGTATTAACTTGTCGATGTAATTGAAGTTGGTTTTTTTTTTCGTTTGCTAGCAAACACAATTATTCAGTAAAACTAGATTCTTATATGCTACATACACATGTTTATATTGAAGTTTATGCACTAAGTACGTATCAACTCACTGATTTGGTTTTCCTTTAACATCCCTTGCTTATGCTGTTTAGTATATCTACCGAGTATTATTTCTTGCAATTACAAGAAATCACTCTGGTGTAGTAGTGGATTAAGCTCTGATTCTTTGGCTACGTGGAGAAAGAGGTATTTGCACAGCAGGGGGATGTGACAGGATGAATCTTGATTCTTTTTTGCTCCTTTTAGCACCTGTCTGACTCATCCCAAGGAACACACTACTGGATAGTAGTATTATTAAGTAGTGAATAGTAGTATTATTAACTTTAATAAATAAATAAAACATTTCTTTGAGTTACCTACAACTTGAATATAATTTGTATTTATACTGAGGTAGGGCACAGCAGGAAATGTCCTGCTCAAAATTGGAGCAGCCCGACTGGGGTAGTACCTCGACCTTACAGAAGACCACAGCTAAATAATACTGTTTTTAAGCAGTATTGTGTTCCTGTTGGTGAGTAAGGTGACCAGAGCTCCTGGGGGGGGATTGGGGATAGGGTCGGCAACGCGCTTGCGATGCTTCTGGTGTTGCAGGCGTCTATAGGCTACGGTCTTACCATCAGGTGAGCCGTACGCTTGTTTGCCAACCTAGTAACATAAAAAAAAAAAAACTTGTGCATCGTAGTCGCGCTTGTACGTGTATTGAATTAGTAATATAATTATTGTAGGAAGTTCTTACTTCCAACGGAACAAAACTTACAACGGCCACTACAAAAGTTTCAATATTACGAATACACGAGCGCGATATCAAGTTTAAATTGAGCCGGATTACTCTCTCAAACTGAATTGTTACTCGTTGTTTAACTTTTAACGACGTTATAGAGGTAGTGTTCATTTTGAGATTTTGTACATAGTGTTGATGCTGGTTTACATAGAATTAATTTGGTACCTTGATATTTATAATATTGGTTATAATTATAGTTTGCGTGAGTAAGTATATGCTGTGTGGCTACGGCAAAGAATATAGCCTCCCCCTCTCTTCCCGTGGGTGTCGTAAGAGGCGAATAAGGGAAAATATAGTTCTACTACCACCTTGGAACTTAAAAAGCCGACCGATGGCGGGATAACCATCCAACTGCTGGCTTTGATATACACAGGCCGAAGACGGGCAGCAGCATCTTCGGTGCGACAAACCCAGCCCTGCGGTCACCAACCCGCCTGCCCAGCGTGGTGACTATGGGCAAAGCACACGAGTTCACGCCATTTTTGGCGTGAACTTGTGGAGGCCTATGTCCAGCAGTGGACTGCAATAGACTGAAATGATGATGATAGTTTGCGTATTGATTCGTGGAATGTATGATTGGAATTTGTCTGAAATAATATTATATTGAAAGGTAATATTATAAAGAATTAGCATCCCGCTCCAGCTTTGCACGGGTATTGAACAAAAATTTCAAAAATAAAATTCCCTAATGTTTTTGAAAATGTAATAAAGGCTATGTCGCCCGCTGATAGCGTAGCTTCCCAACAGTGAAAGAATTTTTCAAATGGGTTCAGAAGTTTCGGAGCCTATTCAATGTAAACAAACAAACAATCAAATCTGTATTAGTTAAAGAATAGAATGTCATTCCAAAATGACGCTATTGTTTAAATTCATGTCTATATCTCAATTGGTAGAATTATTTGCTATAACGAGTTTGATATTACATTTACTTACGAATAGCAATGGTTATAAGAACAAGTTTTCAATACAAAGTTGTGCTGTACTTGTGTCAAAGATTCGAAATGGAATATCAATAAATAATGTTTAAAAATAAACTCCAATTAGTTCTAAAAATAGTATAATCATATCGCTATCATGCGTACTCGTATACTATTTTAAATCCAGACAGCTACATATTTTCACTTTTCTTGTCCATACGTAAAATATCCAGTAAGAGTGAACAACCCTATATTTAGAAGTAGTATTAGTTTTTTTTTTATTGAAGTGAATCTTCTTTAGGCTCATGAGGGGTAAAATTTGAGCGACCGTTAACGCGGCAGCGTCATGACGATCAGTACTTGGATGGGTGACCGCCTGGGAACACTGCGTGACGTTAGCTTTTTGTTTTTTTTTTTTTCAACTAGTTTATTTGTATTTTAAATTCGTTTTTTTAAATATTTTTTTAATTCGTTTTTTTTTATTAGTTTGCCAAAGAAGCTTTAATTCTGACATGTGTACTTTGTACGCTCGCAATTTTTTATTTTATTTAGGTTTAACTATATATGGTTTAATATAATAACCAGACAATTGAAATTGCTAAAATATTTACTTAGGGCCTATGCAAACCGCGTTTCTAAATCGCGATACAGACGCGATGCAAACGCGTGTGTGACGCGATATAAACGCGATGCAAACGCGCGTATGTCGCGATACAAACAGATTAAAAAACGTGGTTTGCATAGGCCCTTAGAGGGAAAATTCACTTTTCGCGAATCGATACAAACGCCAACAAACTGCTCTGTAGGATAAAAACGCGCCGTCGACGCGCGTGTCACGCGATACAGACGCGATGCAAACGCGCGTATGTCGCGATACAAACAGATTAAAAAACGTGGTTTGCATAGGCCCTTAGAGGGAAAATTCACTTTTCGCGAACTTTGCACACGAATTACCATAATTTCGTTCAGACAAAGTTACTTAACAAATGATATTTTCGTTTTCAAACAAGTGAATTTAAAGTAATAGGTACATATTCGATCAGGCAAATTGAGATTTAAAACATCTGTTTCTATACAAAATTGTTTATTCTGTTACAAATAATCACTATAATTATACAAAATTTTAAGTCTAAAGTTACGCTCTTAATTTGTTGGAATAGAATAAATAATTAGAAGGAACAAGCATCTTATTGCTCAATTTTGTCTTATCAAATAATAATTTTATGTAACATGACTTAAATAAGAATAAATCAATCTGAAATTTCTTTATCAAGTTGACTTCAAAAGTTAGTAAATCTTTATTTTACAACTAAGATTACGATTCAGCTTGTAATATCCCACTGTTGGGCATAGGCCTCTTCCCCAGGTAGAAGAGGCCCGGAGCTTAATCCACCACGCTGCTCCAATGCGGGTTGGCGGATATATTCCCTACTATGAGTAACGATCGCTATCAGGTGTACATGATAACAACCGGGACCGACAGCTTAACGTGCTCTCCGAGACACGGTGGGGAGACCCACAAGGACTGCACAAACACCCAGACCACGGCAAACATCTGTATGGCCAATACAAATGTTGTCGTGTGCGGGGATCGAACCCGCAACAGCCAATCGCAATCCAGTGCTGTGACCGCTGCGCCAACGCCTAAGATTACTGCTTGTTAATTTAATTGTGGTTAATTTGAAGCTGGATTAAGCTCCAATTCCTTTCCTACGTGGAGAAAGAGGCCTATGCCCAGCAGTGGCATGATACAGGCTGAATGCAATTTGAATCTGCCATTAATTAGGAATGTATATTGTGCAGAGACGAATCGAAGGGAAAATTCGCAGTTATTAAAAAAAAAAAAACCTGCCAATTATCATAAGTAATTTTGTCATATCTTGCATGAAAAACAAAACATTTTTATCATGAATATTAAAACTTGTAAATTTAAATATCTCGACTGGGGAGGTACCCTCGACTTTACAAAAGATCACACCTAAATAATATTAATAAAACCACATTATCACGGCTAAATTAAAACAGTGCTGAGTTCCTGTGGTGAGTAAGGTGACCAGAACTCCATGGGTAGGGACCGCAACGCGCTTGCGAGGTTTCTGGTGTTGCACGCGTATACGGTAGTCATTTACCATCAGATGAGCCGTACGCTTGTTTGCTTACCTAGTCATATAAAAAAATGTATGTTATCGCTTCGAAATCGTCATCATTAAGAGCTTTGAATAAGTATAATAGTGTCAACTTAAGAAATATATCCGTAATCCGCATGACCACATTGATGATTCTATGTTCATGATCAGGATTATATTTACATGGTTCTATGTTTTAGGATTTCAGTTACCACTTAATCACTGGAAAGCCCACCTGCAAATTTTCTGAACACTCCCATAAAAAAGTGTCGTGAAGTACTAACATTAATATTAACAACAAGTTTTGTTCGTAATTTTTTCACGTGAGCTTTGTACATGTCATTATACTTTTATGACTATACCTCGAGCTTTTTAAAAATATAACACAAAGTTGGTGATGGTCTGAAAGCTTTCTCTCTAGATTTTCTAAATAATCTATACGGTGTTACTTCGAGCTATATTGTTATGAGCTAAACTTCTTTAATCTTTATTTTAATGAAAGCCACAAATAAAAAAAATGTCTAAGAAAAAAAAATTGAAAAACATTTATTTATTTAGTCACGTCTTTCACTACAACTTACAAAAGTTACAGTCTCTTTATGTCATATGATATGAAAATAGAAGGAAATCACAGATTAATACATAGAGCAAATGGACATTAGTAGATTGATAAATGAAACTTTATCTCTTATACGTCATATTAATGTATTATGTATGAAGTGTATGTGATTTGTGAGGGTGCGTGTGTGTGTAAATTATTTATATATGTATGATACCGCTGTTAATTTGTAGGCGTTTTGAATACAATAAAAGTGACTAATAGCGCATTTGTGCGATTTGCAATGATCCTGTTATCTTCTCCAGGAGTTGCGTATTTGATTCTCGAGTCTAAGTTTATTTATTTTTCATTAGGCATACATGATTTATTTATACATATGTAAATATATTACGAAATCTAAATTTATATCTGCATCAGTGATTACATCACATTACACTGCCTACCTTAGAAAAATAAATATACTAGAAGATAATATAAAAATGTCACATAATATGCGTCAGAATAAAAGAACAGTAGCTTTTATGATAGGAAAATTTCGAAGAATATCTCGTTCTTCAAATTATTTCTACTATCAAATAAAATTAATTAAAAATTATTTGTTCCAGAAAGCCTCGCAGAGCTGCACGGTGGTACATCGACAGTTCAACCATCACTAACAACAGTCACGACACTATTTATCGTAACGTTAATCGTTTCACAGTCATCACTATTATCCATAACGATCGCGTACCCAACACTAGCCTGTAGTATTAGCGCCAAAGGCGAATCAAATGAACATTACAAAGTATTACTATTGCCTACGTGATAAAAATATGTAAATAATATAAGAATGACGATTTTAAAGATATAATATTATTATAAATAGTTACTTGGAAATAAAATTTCTTTATATTCGGTTGTTTTATTTGTTATTCTCTCAATAATATCGCTATTTTTATACGACTATGTCGGCAAATAACCATACGGCCTACTTGATGTTAAGTAGTTACCGTAGGCTATATACCACCACCACCACCACCACTTTAGCCTATCACAGTCCACTGTTGGACATAGGCCTCCACAAGTTCGCGCCCGACATTATGACGCAAACTCATGTGTTTTGCCAATAGTCACCACGCTGGACAGGCGAGTTGGTGACCGCAGGGCTGGCTTTGTCGCACCGAAGACGCCGCTGCCCGTCTTTGGCCTGTGTACTTCAAAGCCAGCATGGATGGTTATCCCGCCATCCGTCGTAGGCTATATACAATGCCTATAAAACCGGTAGCATCGCAAGCGCGTTGCCAACCCTACTCGTGCCAGGAGCTCTGGCCACTCTACTCACCACAAGATAACAAATTCACAATACTATTTGAGACAAGTTGTTACCTAGTCGGGATACTCCAAATTTTGAGCAGGATATACCCTGCTGTTTCCTATCACAATGGTTAATGTGAAGGTTTGCTGTTGTTATTATTTATTTGTTATTGTTGTTGTTTGTATTTAATAATTTTAAAAGCTGTCAGTCTGATTCATAGATTTTTTTCCCTATTAAAGAAGCTTAAAATAGTAGAAAGCAAGAAAATATAATGGTAAAGGTATGGCTACCCTAAAAAAATTTTACGTGATCCGGAGTTATGCGAAGGTTTGCGAAACGTTGCGAAACAAAGTAACATAATATCGTATACTTCATACAGTTAAAATTGTAAATTATTATAGCAGTTAAAAGAAACATTTATAATACAAACTATGTACAATGAAAAATAGGTTTTCCTAACTTGAATCTGAACAAAAAATATTACATCACATACTGCATTTTACACGACTTTGTTCTTCAATTGCGATGTTCAATGCCTTTTACTGAAGATATTTTGTATCTGATATCGCCTGAAGGGTAACTGTAAAGGGTATTCGTATTGTCTCTTTGCCATATGACTTATATAGAACAAAAAGGAAAAGCTTAGAACATAAATGTTACTCGTATATTCGACTCGGATTTGGATTGTATTCGGAAGTTGATTTTAAACTTTTCAAAAGTAGAAGAAAAAGTAGGAGAACTAGTTAGTTCTCCTACTTTTTCTTCCTGATACGCCTTTATTTGCACTAATTTACGTAATATAATAAAATTAAAATAATATTTTATTTAAAGTTTCGAACAAACGACTAATTCAGTCTAGCATTACATTGAAACTTTCAAATGTATTCATGAAGATAGGAAAAGTTCATTAAATAATGAATTAAATATGTACCTCCTGTTATAAGTGTTACGTCAGCTTATAGCTTGTGCTTTTAAGGTTATTTGTGATATTATCATGGGCATCATTAGAACAAAAATTACAAAATTTTTGTTTTGTTCCTCTATCTATTATATTTCATCATCATACAAAACAAAAATATATATATTTTATATATTTTATACTAAGTGATATAACTGTGTAAAAGAATTCGTGAAAATCGATATTTGTCAAGTCAACAATCAATCACATTTAGTATTCAACATTATTCTTCTTGCTTTGTGATGTAAATGCTATCGTATTGAATTTCAAATTTAATTTTCAGTACATTTTTTTGTGAATACTGATGTATCTAGAGTTATATCTCTTTGAACCTAAAATTTTCATAAACTGATAAATATCAGGTAGATTATGTGAACAGGCTAGAGTGAAATTTTTTTTTTATCTTTTATTTCAGGAACACTGCGCTTGGATCATTATTTATACAAAGACATTTTATAGGTGTAAAGTAATTTAACTGTAAAAGTATCATTTATCACATATATTTTAGCACGTAATAGTTAAAAAAGGTACAACTCAAAAGTTTTTTTTTTCGTAAATTACTATTTAAAAAATACACTTATATGTACATTGGATGTGTGCGAGTGATAAAATTAAATTAACCTATTACATCTCATTTCAAAGCAATAGGTAACCAAAAGCCGCGTTGGCGCTGCGGTCACAGCACTGATTTGTGGCTGTTGAGCTGGCAGTTGCGGTTTCGATCCCCGCACACGACAACATTTGTATTGGCCATACAGATATTTGCCGTGGTCTGGGTGTTTGTGCAGTCCTTGTGGGTCTCCGCACTGTGTCTCGGAGAGAACGTGAAGCAGTCGGTCCCGATTGTTATCATGTACACCTGATAGCGATTGTTACTCATATATTATGCTTTGATCCTTCTCCTACATGGGGAAAGAGGCCTATGCCCAATAGTGGGATATCACAGGCTGAAGCGAAGCAAGGTAACTTAAAATCCCTTTTAATGTCTTTGCAAAAATTATTCAAACAGGCGCAGCAGTATGGGCACAAGATGTTTACAGATGAATTTAAAAACTTTTTTATTTACTTAGGAAACAGACTTGAAAAATTTTAATCGACCGATGTATTTATAAAAGCAATAGAATCCATAACATTCAGTTCTAAATGTTTCGTTTATCTATTTTTATCAGTACCCATGTATAGTGCAAAATCAACTGTTACAGGAAATTAATTATGGTTTTGGTCGAACAGTGGTATTATCATTTTACAAACAACTGGCTGCTGCCCACGACGTCGTCTGCGTGCGTTCACTGCTCATTCCCCGTAGGTGATAGCATGATAATATACGTAGTAGAGATTGCAACCCGGTATGTTTTTCAACGAGGCCGGGCCCGGTTGCATTTGTCGCCATGGGTTATGTGTTAGCGATGAAACCTCAGTATTTTATGAAAATTTTCTCTATATGAATGAAAAACACAATGATTCAAGGTTAATATTTATTTCAAACTGGCTTATAAACAATTATAACAACAATCAGCCTCACTCAAGTCTCAAAATCGCACTTAATACAGAATTTATTACTTTTACTTATGGACGGAAAAGTAACATTAGTATTAGTAATTATTCATTTTGTTAAGTTTAAATAAGCAAGTTTTTCTCTTTACTCCTTATAGTGTCTATTTGAAAACATATCTAGTATTTAAATAATTACCTATGTGTGCTCGCAAACAAAAAAATCCGAATTCAATTACATGGACAAGTAATACAACGTAATAAGACGAAAAAATAGTCAAATAAATACGCGCTAACAAAGATTACTCAAAAAGTAGTAATCAGATCTCGATCAAATTTAAACAAGGCCACATGACAAGTATTGGCCTTCGATTAAAGTAAGAATCATGAAAATAGATGAACCCAGTGAAAAGTTATGCGGTTTAATACGAGATACGATATAACGATACGATATACGGTCGACGAAAAAGTAGTCAAAGTCAAGTAAATACGCATTATTAGATAACTCTAAGTACTTGTCAGATTTTAAGTAAATTTAAATGGGACCACATGACACGCAACACCTTTCAGTTAAAATAAAGTTCACCGAAATCGGTCCACCAAGTCAAAAGTTCTGATCTAACATACATTTTAAAAAATTCAATCAAAATTGAGAACCTCCTCCTTTTTGGACGTCGGTTAATAATAAACTAATAACGCAGCTTAAGGTACTAAACGTGTCTTAAAGACTTAGATTAGATAGATAGATAATTTTAGGTAGTTTTGTTAATTTCTATAAACAAAACAAATTCTAGTTTGCTAAAAGTAAAGTATGTTTTTTCTTAAACTTTGGCTATTGAGAGTTTAGACTAGTGAGTGTTACTATTACTAATTGACTAAATAGCGAAATCTTATATGATAGGTGTACTGTAACTGTAAACAACCAAACTTGTATAGTCGCGGTTTACGTACCGGGTCCGGTGACCGGGCTCGGTAAGAATGGCCGGGCCCGGTGGGTGTCTTAAAGGGCACCGCCGGGCCGGGCCCGCCCGGGCCCGGTTTGCAATCTCTAATACGTAGCCTATGTTCTGACCCGACTTCTTAATAATATTCGTGCCAAATTTGAAGTAAATCCATGCAGTACTTTTTGAGTTTATCCCGGACATACATTGAATTTCCTATCATTTTATTATATGTATAGATAGATTTAATTAAAACGTTCCTGTTGAGTGAAGTATGTTTTCTTGCCGAGGAGGAGCGAGTTATATTTTTGGGACCACCCTTTTTAGTGATTTTTACCTTTGTACATAAAATAAAATGCTAATATGAAAAGTAAAAGACATAAATTTGAAGTATGATCGAGTAAAATAAATAAATCTTAATTTTTACAACACATTACAAAATTTGGACAAAATTAAATTTTAAAAACTTATGTGGGGTTAATGTGAAATTTATTTATACTTTAAACCGGCGTCATAAGGTTGGTAAAACTCCCAAAAACTCGGCCAGGGCTAATCCTATTCGGTCGAATAGCTCCCAAAACGCGCATTGTGTAGTTCCCCTAAATAAATTTCAGTGTTACGACTTGTCAGTTTTTCCCGTTTTATTTTTCAGTTTCAATACAATTTTTTTTGTAAAAATAAAAATAATTATCTACTTATTTAACATAGACTTTTTGAATGGAAAACGTAATGTGACAAATTGAAGAAAAAAAATTTTGGTGTAAATCTGGATTTAATTAAATTAACGCAATTTTTTACCGACTTCCAAAAAAGGAGGAGGTTCTCAATTCGACTGTATTTTTTTTATGTATGTTAGCTCAGAACTTTTGACTGGGTTGACCGATTTCGATCAATTTTATTTTAATTGAAAGGTTTTGCGTGTCATGTGGTCTCATTTTAATTTAATTGAGATCTGACAAGTACTTTTAAAGTTATATCTAATAATGCGTATTTACTTGACTACTTTTTCGTCTACGTTGTATTATAATATAAATAAATAAAAAAAAAATAAAAAAAAAATAAAAAAAATAAAAATAAAATAAAAAATAAAAATTATAAATTATACCGCATAACTTTTTATTCAGTATACCGAATTTGATGATTCTTACTTTAATCGAAAGCTAATAGGTACTTGTCATGTAGTCTTGTTTAAATTAGACCGAGATCTGATTACAATTTTCTGAGTAATCTTTAATAGCGCGTATTTACTTGACTATTTTTTCGTCTTATTACGTTGTATTACTTGTCGATGTAATTGAAGTCGGTTTTTTTTTCGTTTGCAAGCAAACACAATTATTATTAAAATACACGGTACAAATTTGCAAGAGGGTGCTCTACGACTGATTTAGGGTAGCACAGTTTCAACATATTTATTAGTAGTCAGGGAATTCTCGGGAGTCTCAAGACATTCCGAAAGTATTAGGTTGTAACTTTAATGGAAGAATTTTTTACAAACTTAATTAATACGATATCAAAAATATCTTTTCACCTAGTTGCTTTATACCTGTTTATGTAGATTACTTATTCGAATTTAATAACAATTTTAAACAGTAGTCTTCTAAATAACGACGATCTCGCAAACTCTAAAAAACAAAAAAGTTAAGTGATTTAGAAGTACTTAGCTTAGACTTTCAGAATAAAATGTTTTATTTGATGAAATAAAAAGCAACAAAAATGTGTAATTTTTAGTTTTTACTTTGTTGACTATTTCAAAATAATCGCTTTTGTGGTATAATATTAAGATTACCAATATAATGTATACTAGATGTAACTAACAACAATATTACTAAGCAATCAAAAATTAATTCCAAGCTGGAAAACTAACAATTGAAGTCCAATGCAAACTGAGATCTTAGACTATGATAGAAACTAGGATTACCTTTTATCAATAATAATAAATATATGATTAAAATATATTTAAGTGACCTTTTTTAACTATTAAAAATAATTCTGACCTACTGGAAAAGTATGCGCTTAGTTTACACTTCGTTCAGTTTGATGGCTCTTCTGTCAGAATTCTCTTATTCTATTTTAATCAAGTAGGTCGGAAAACAAGCGTACGGCTCACCATGACGTTAAACGACTACCTTCTCTTACAAATTAATGCTTGAAACAACGGAATCACCGCAAGCGCGTTGCCGACCCTACCCTCAATACCCCCTCAGGAACTCTGGTCACCTTACTTACCCCAGAAACACAACACTGCGATACTTCCCCATTTGAGCTGCTCCAGATTTTGAGCAGGATATTAATTTCTTGCTGTGCCCTACTTCAGTTACACAAAAAAAATACAATCTTAATTATTTTTGTGGGAATACAATACAAAAATGAAATTAAAATATATTTATGTTTTAGTGCTGTAAGAATATCAGTAGTATTTCAGAGCTGATTTTGAGGTAGAGTACTGCAGATATATACTTAATGCTATAAATTTGGAAGCGGAATCGACTGGGACCTTACAGAGACCCAGATCTCAGAGAACCTCATGAGGGTTGGGTCAGCAACGCGTTTGCAATATTCCTGCTACCTGCCCTCTGTGCTACTTGTATGTGCTTACCATCAGGCATATTATAGGCTCCTTTGTTACCCTAGTAGTATAAAAAAAATTAAAATCACAATTCCGAATACCAATATCAATCACAATTCTGATGATGGATGGTTTTTAATTTAAAATCTCACAGAACTTATTACTAATGAACATTTCACCATCATTTTAGTAACATTATTCACACACGCGTTACCCTATAGCTACGGTTCGATAAATCTCTATAGCACATACAGAAACGGCTCCGCTATCTCATTGCGAAAATCAAGTAATTATACTCACTGTAGCTGAAGTTATAAGGCCGTTTATAGATTGTGCTACGTGACCAATTTAAACCTAGAATTGAATGAACTATTTGACACCTACAACTTGATATAATAATATACATTTGGATCGTAGCTGTTGAACTATGATTTCAACTAAAACTTGGTCGAGCTTGAGATAGAACACTATATTTGTTTATTTAGTAACTATTATAATGACATACAATAGTGCTGTGTGGTTACGGCACTAAAGAATGTTGCCACCCCCTCTCTTCCCGTGGGTGTCGTAAGAGGCGACTAAGGGATAACACAGTTCTACTACCACCTTGGAACTTAGAAAGCCGACGGATGGCGGGATAACCATCCACGCTGGCTTTGAAATACACAGGCCAAAGACGGGCAGCAGCGTCTTCGGTGCGAAAAAGCCAGCCCTGCGGTCACCAACCCGCCTGCCCAGCGTGGTGACTATGGGGAAAACACATGAGTTCGCGTCATAATGTCGGGCGCGAACTTGTGGAGGCATATGTCCAACAGTGGACTGTGATAGGCTGAAGTGGTGGTGGTGGTGGATAATGACATAACTTTTTCGAATTTTATCGCGGCTTATAACGTTTTTTAGATGCTCGAAGTTTCGGATACTTAGGTACAGCAACCATGGTCACGCGAGGACTGATAAAATCCGAAAAAGTTATTTCATTATAATGAAACGAGTATCAGTTTAAACTCATACTGAGTGAAGTTTAGTCCATATAAGTCTTAATAATTTGCATTGTGATATGAACATTTACAATTCTTTCATAATATAACTGGTTTTACGAAAATATACTCGTACAGAAATTTAGCGCAGTGCGTCTAAACACCTTATTCAAGCCATCAATCTTCTACCTCACGTCTAGGCGTATAAAATAAACGTGAATGTAATTTGAAATTCCGTCTAAAACACTAGGTATCACGTCAAGAGTAGCTAACATTTGACGAGATACATATTATTATGTACAGAAATGTAGGAGTAGATGAAATAATATTTACGACATAAACAAAGATTAGTAGATACGTGTATATTGTACCAATACTTAATAATATCCCACTCCATACATTATAGGTGGAAGTTAGTTTGATAAAGTTGAAAATTAAACAAAATTAGATTTTGTTTCATTGTGATTTAAAAAAAGTTGATAAATGAAACATTAAAAAAATCTGTCTTTATATATTGTGTGTGCAAATCATGTCAGATTTACTTTAGAAAATAATTTGATAATTTATTAATTATAATAATAATTTAAGAATATTTTACTACATTAGTGTCATTACAATATAATTATGAAACTAATAATATTGAAATATTATTTCATACACTAAAAGTTGGACCATTTTACCTCAGAACCATTTTATTTTCGCGTTTGATAATCCATTAGAAAAACTTAGATTGTTATAAAACGGGAAAGACTTAACAAAAGCAGTAAAGTTATCAACACATATAAAAAAAATACAATAAAAATCAGTCATTATTAATTATTTTAATATATGCTATATTGCGTGACGCCCAAATATAAAGCGTAGAAACCCCCACTGTTTCGTGGAATAGGATCAAAAAAAAAATTATTATAAACTTTTCGTGCAGTTTTGATTATTTAGTTATGTCAGATATCAATTTCTTTTTATCAGTTTTAACGAAACATAAGAAACGGAGTAACACTGTTCGTCTTCTAATGGAATATCATTAAGTCTCATACAAAATTATATATTGGGTATTTAGGTTGGTGATTAGCCCGTTGGCGCAGTGGGTAGTGACCCTGCTTTCTGCTCCGGGGGTTGTGGGTTCGATTCCCACCCCGAGTCTGGGTGTAATATATATTTATTTATATATACTTATAGTATTTATATGTATATTTATGGAAAAAAAAGTAACTATACCTGTCGGCTGTTACCTATAACACAAGCATTAAGTTGCTTGTTTTAGGAACAGACGACCGTGTGTGTGTGTGTGTGTGTGTGTGTGTGTGTGTGTGTGTGTGTGTGTGTGTGTGTGTGTGTGTGTGTGTGTGTTGTATGTATTTATCTATACTAATATAATAAAGCTGAAGAGTTTGTTTGTTTGATTGTTTGTTTGTTTGTTTGTTTGTTTGAACGCGCTAATCTCAGGATCTACTGGTCCGATTTGAAAAATTCTTTCAGTGTTAGATAGTCCATTTATCGAGGAAGGCTATAGGCTATATATCATCACGCTAAGACCAATAGGAGCCGAGTCCACGCCGACGAAGTCGCGCGCAGAAGCTAGTTATATTATATTAAGTTTTTCAGTAAGAGAATGAATTTCGACCACTATTTTACCACTCTTGTGACACTCAAAAATAAATTCAATCGTTGAAATTGTTGTTTATTAAAAATTGAACAGCTGTGTGTCGTAAATAAGCCCAAGAGTAGCTATGTTGAGACATGAAATATATATATCGATAAAAGTAACACATACCTATTAAATTATGTAGAAAAAAGTTTGTGTACTACTTAATGCAGCTACTTCCAATTTATGATCATTGGTAAGTGCATTTTTTTAAGCATAAACAAAGGGTATGGGCGTATACAGTTGTCTGTACCTACTTTATTTTGTTTTTGTTTTCTCTCTTACATAACACTTTAAAGATTTCACCCGAAATAAAAGTAACTGACATAGCCCGTAGAATCAGAAATGGAAATGGGCTGATCATGTATGTGACAAGATCGATATCAGCTGGAGCAGGTGTGTCCTGGAGTGGAGACCACGTATGGGCAAACGTGGTTTGAGACGTCCAGCTCTGGCCCTTTGAACCGGTGATCTACGTAAGATTGCCGATAATTTTGGCGCGAACTTCAGAAGCTCATCCAGCAATGGACTACGATAGGTGATTTTCTCTATAAAAATTACTAAACATTCAGCTATTAATGCAAAGTTTGACTTTTAGCATGCGTCCAACCTAAACTAAGTTTTGTGGCAAATCCCTCAATTACACGGGACGTAGACCGCTCTGTATGTTCTTTTAACATTTTTCATAACATTTTTCTAAATCCGAGCTCAGTGTTGGGTTTAATAGATAATTATGTCAATAAATATTTGGGGACATTTTCTGTAAGTAATTTTAGTTTAATGGTACTTTCTTAGTTAGGTACCTACTTCTTTAGTTAAATTATTGATTGATTCATTCTTTAGCATCTCACTCTTGGGCATGTGCCTCTTTCTTCATGAGAAGGGTCGGAGCTTAAACCATAACGCTGTTCCCTTGCGGGTTGGAGGACATATTCCCCCACTATGAACAACGATCGCTATTAGGTTTCTGTGATAACAACCGGGGCCGATCGCTTAACGTGTTCTCCGAGGCACGGTGGGGATACCCACAAAAACAGACAAACAGACTGGAAAGAAATATTTGTACAAACACAAATATCCATCCCAAGCGGGTTCGAACCCGCAATTGCTGGTGTATGAGCATCTACACACTACACCAGAGCAATGTCGCTTTTTAGTTATTTGCAGCTTCAAGTGCTAACTATACATTATATAAATATCAATAGGTCGATATAGAAATGTGGCCTCGAAACCCTTAGCCAAATAACTTTCGCAATATGACGAGAAATTTCACGACAAAGCCGTCTTGTATACCAGTATACTGAAGCCTTCAAAAGCATAGGACTGAAGTTTAGTCACATTCCTTTCACATGCGCGCCTCTTGGAAACACACAGCTGTATATTTTGAACGTTCCTGTTTAAATGTACTTTATATTTATAAAATCATAAATTAGTAATGCTACGAGTATGAATGCGCAGTGAGAGACGCCCTACGCCCGCTGGACCGACGATCTACGTAGGATTGCCGGTAGTCGTGACTGGATGAGGATTGCGGAAAACCGGGATGTTTAGTGCGAACTTGGGGAGGCCTATGTCCAGCAGTGGACTGCGATAGGCTGAAGTGTGTGTGTGTATAAATGCGACGTGCGATGGTTTTTCAGGATAAATAAATAAATGAATGTCCGCACAAACACAACTAAAATGATTGCGAGAAAACTTTGACCAACTATAAGGTGGAATTTTTTTTCCGACTCCCGACACTATTAAACTTATCTTGTTTATTCTAAATGTTATTTGTAACAAAACAAACATTATATAAGCGCAGATGAAATTTATATAATAGAGAGCCATAAAATAGATTTGTCTCGGATGACAAATTCAAAAATTTATATACTTGTCTATCTTTCTTTCTTTCCTTATTCTGCAATAATAAAATATAAAATGGCCTTGCGTTTTCGTCCAGAGTTAAATGACGTGTTTATATGGAACGCTTGGCATGCCTCGCGTGAATACGTAACTCCATTGAAGTAGCACAATATCGTACTTGAATCTCGAACCACGACGTCACGACGTACGTCATACCGGACTTCCTACCACATATCCCAATAACTTGTAAATTATTAATTCATATTTATATTTTTAACTTTATGCTATAGGGAAATAAGTTGTATACAGCTTCTTTTTTTACTTATAAAACAAAATATTTTTTTTTTAATGTAACTAGGTTGGCAAACAAGCGTACGGCTCACCTGATGGTAAGACCGTAGCCTATAGACGCCTGCAACACCAGAAGCATCGCAAGAGCATCGCAAGCGCGTTGCCGACCCTATCCCCAATCCCCCCAGGAGCTCTGGTCACCTTACTCACCAACAGGAACACAACACTGCTTGAAAACAGTATTATTTAGCTGTAGTCTTCTGTAAGGTCGAGGTACTACCCCAGTCGGGCTGCTCCATATTTTGAGCAGGAAATTTACTTATTGCTATTTTTACCTCAGTAAAAATAGCAATAAGTAAGTATATATTGAGTACATTTCTATAGTCTGTGATAATGATGCAAAATTATTAAAATATATTTATTCGATAAGGAAGAATGCTTTAAAACAAAGCCGCAAGTTATGAATTTATATTTTATTTTATTTTATTTTATTTTTTTATTTGTTTGTTTTTCAGAAATAATAATAAATAATTTTTAACTATATATTTATCCACAATCTCGCGATGTATGAAAAAAAAATTAATAAACGTTAAGCATGTCACTTCACGGGCAACATAAATCGACTTCAAAAAAGGAGGAGGTTCTCTATTCGATTGTACTTTTTTTTAAACATATAAGAACAGATAACCGAATACATATAATGCAGGTTTTGTGTAATTACATTTTAATTGGACCAACTTTATTGCGGACTCTTTTTATACGTGATCTAAGCTTCAGTCATTGGAGTGGTGTGACATCTAAACCTATTTAGTTGTCACACAGTTTTCCAGGGCATTGATTTATTATAGAGAGATTTTCTCAGGTCGACCTTTTCGCAAAATTGGTTTTTGCTAAAGTCGATATTTCGGGATCGACCCGATTTTCTATACAAAATTTTTATCAGTGCTAGAAATCTACTCTGAAATTTTGTCACACGCAGGTTACACGAGATAACGTTACAGTGATTTATGTTACATATGGACAGTTTCATCAATTACACAGTTACAAGTAGCTTACACCAGCATTGACAGTTCTGACTGGAAATTATTTAAAAATAATAGACATGAAATTAATTTAGGCGTCATCTTATAATACATAATAATAATATTATTAATAATTCAATATAAAAACATGAATTCGATCTTCCAAGAAGGTTTTGGTAACGAAAAATTTGGTCGACATTTAGTATTAAAATATTATCTCTGAGTGCAAAAGTTTTTAATATGGACAAAATAATTGTATTTTACTGTTGATGGAAAATGAGCCTTATTGCTGATTGATAAAGCAGTTAACTCTTTGAGTTAAACTTATTGAGTTTTTTTTTTTATTCAGCTGTACCTAATAAGCCTAATTAGCGATGGTAATATGTTTATCTTATGTCGCTTCGTAATACGCGTTGTTTTTATAATAATATTGAAAGCGAGACAAGAGAAGGATCAGTTAACTCTAAAACATACACTTAAACTATTGTATACGTCTCTGTCCTAGGATACCATAATATAAAATATTAATTTAAAAAATCTTAGGGAGAATACAAATAAATTCTCCAACTTTATTCGATAACTCTAGTAGATCCTACGCTATTGTAGAAAGATAAGCCAATAGTCAAAAAATAGCATCATTTTCAACGTTAGTTAATAAAATTATTAGTTTCAAAGTTAAGTACCAAACTAGTCAGAGTTATCGAACAACTTCGTTTACGTAGGAGCTACCAGTCCATTTTCAGAATTTCTTTTTTCATTAAAATGTACTTTTTGTAATCTTTAGCAGCAAGAATATTAATATCAAAAGTCATAGCGAGAAAAACCGCAAGAATCGTTTACCTATAATAAGGCTGTCGTCAGCGTTTATACCTTTGATGATACAAGTACGCGTAGGTTGTTTTAGTTATAAAAATAACACAGATTGGACACAGCAGGAAATATGCTCAAATTCAGGAGCAGCCCGACTGAGGAGGAACCTCGACATTACAGTCTCGTCAAAATAAATCTACTCTGGGAAAATTAGCTTGATAGTAATAAGTGATAAAAATGGATCCCTGATCCTGGACTATAGCGTATGTATCCAGCCATAAAATATTCATTCAATAATCGTATTCGACGTGACATTGGTGAAATTATCTATGCTCGTTTGGCGCCATTGAAAGAGAAAGAAGAAGATGAAGAAAAATTGGGTAAACTCAATTAAGGACAAGCCGTTTCGTATTTTATATAATGATATGTAGCCTCGAGGCTATGTTAATATATCCATCTGATTTTTAGTCTAGACTTAAATCGCATTAAAAGACGGTGCTCTCGTATTTTCCCGCAGAATTATCTACAGTTCGATTTCGCCCGCATGCCTTCTTATTTTCCGCTCTGTCGATAAACGAAACTCGCGTGAAAATGAATCAATTTTAGCTTTGAAATAATTTAAATAACTGTATCAAAAATCCGAATGATTTATGTTAAGTACCCAAAGAAAATAAAAACTAATCGCCCCACTATATGCACTTGCATTTCTTGCATCAAATTGGATATATTTTTGAAGTGAAACTTCTTTAGAATCGTTGTGATTTCAAACCGGATGCACAGGAAAAACGACAGGGAAGGGCGCGCCGCGCTACTTTGTAAATCTATGTACATAATTTTAAATTAGTTTGCCAAGGAAGTTTCACTTCTGACATGTGTACTTTGTACGCATGCAATTTTTTTCTTTGTATTTCGATTAAGATTAACCTGTTCTATCCATTATCGTAGATTCCTGACTTTATTATACAACTGTCGGTAAATAAGCGTACAGCTCATCTGATGGTAAGCGATTGTCATAGCTTATGACACAACAACAGCAAGCAATTACCATAGCATATAGGCACCTGCAAGACCGAAAAGATAGCAAACGTATTGCCAACCTATCCTCGACCCTCTCCAGGAGCTCTGGCTACCTTACCACAAAAACACTACACTACCTGAAGTCAGTATCATTTAGATGCGATATTTTGTAAATTTGAGATACTTCCCTAATCGGGATACTCCAGATTTTGAGCATGACATGTCCTGTTACATCCTAGCTCAAAGATATTATATTATGTTTATGTGTACATATATTATTAATTCCATACATTTTATAAATATGTGGAAGATAAAAAACCATTTTCTGCTCAGTGAAATCTCGCAGCGCGAACCATCTTTTGACACATCAGATAATTCAAAATATAATTTGGCATACGATGTTAAAATTTCATAAATGTAAAGACAAAAGAATTGCCCGCTCGCCTGTATGGAAGCATGCCAAGGGTTAAAGTCACTTACGAATTGGCACCCGACAATTTTTCCTTTACAATTTGCTGATATTTCTGTTGTAAAATTCTTACTTACCCTTTAAAAATTTAATGTCATTAATTCTGTTCTCATATCTTTATATCTCTTCTTTTTTCAATTATCTATTATGCAGCAAATATTATGATAAGACGTACGTACGTAAAGCAGCGTAGCAACACCACCTAGCAGTAGCGAATAAACTATAATCCATCTTCCATATAAAATAATGGCCTTCTACCAGCTTTGAGACTTTTAGAGATTGATTCAAATTCATATCAGAAATTTTTAATAAAAATAATAATTCAACACAAAAAGTCAATTGCTAGACGGAGTCGAATAAGTGTGATATATATTGTAATTCCTCAGTTGCTACAAATTTTTGTTGCTAACAGTAATAACTAATCATTTCTAACTTTCAAATTTTTTTTAAACAATTTTAAAAATTAAAATAAGTAAAAAAGTAAACATCAACACGTAAATAAAAATGTATCAGAAAACCTTAGACTCAACGACCCCCAGTCCCCCAATATGGTATTTGTTGTTGGAAGTCTACAAACACATACCATACAAACAAACATGACCTGCGTGACCTATGCAGATATTTCATGAGCAGTGGTCAATTCTGCAAACACTCCAGACTTCCAAAGCAACCAGTTTCTACGCTTTGACAATAATCAACTAAAAAAAAATGAAGAGAACACAATTAGAATACATTATTTTTTTTACGAATGTTGCCTCATAACTCTTACTGGGTGTACCGATTACGATGTATATTGATGTATGACTCATTTTTTTATTCGAAATCTGGTGATAGTTATGTGATTAGTTGATTACATTTAAACTTGATCAAAATCTGACGGGTAGTTTTTGAATTATCCCTAATCTATACTAATATAATAGTTTTATATTAGAGTTTGTTTGTTTGTTTGAACGCGCTAATCTCAGGATCTACTGGTCCGATTTGAAAAATTCTTTCAGTGTTAGATAGCCCATTTATTGAGGAAGGCTATAGGCTACATATCATCACGCTAAGACCAATAGGAGCGTAGCACCAATGAAGAATGTTTCAAAATCGGGGTTTTTTTTTCCTTTTATTCCACGGGGACGAAGTCGCGCGCAGAAGCTAGTAATTCGTATATGCGTTTACATTTTATTACTTCTCGATGTAAATTGAAGACTATTTTCTGTTTTGGTCAACAAACACAATTATTCTATCAAGACGATAAAATATTCCACGTAATAATCCACTAAAAAGGCGCCAAGTCGAGAAAATGACATATGGTAGCTTCTAAACTTTTTTTTCTTCTCGAGATAAAAAAGGTGTCGCTTAAGAGGGGAGCGTGATTTATACAAGTAAAATGCTTTATATCCCAGTAAAGCTGTAACTCTTTTAATTGCGGTTAGGTTACAAATCAAGTTAACACTTTCATGCGAACAACGTATATGTACGTCATATATTGGTAGATATGATATGACACAACGTACTATTACGTTCAATAAAAACTCGATTTATTGAGCACAACGTAATGGTACGGTGTCTGGACATACTAATGTTTAAAAGTTCGGTTGCTGTGCCACAACACATCGAATTCTAAAAATTGTAGTGCTACACCACACCGATTTTATTTTGCCTTCTTTGATGGCATTCCGTACTGATACTAAGTACCCACTAGTAGCGCACAACGTCACTATACGTCGTTTCGCCTAAGAAGTTTTATTACATTAATCGACTTGTGCCGCGTCGCGGGGGTGTGCGTGCGCCGATTCTGGAACACGTGGAATATTGACCTTATATATGTTATATCAATTTATTTTACTTTATTGAAATAAGTCTGAATGTGTACAAAATACATATTTTGTATTTTTTGTTTGTTTTAGAAATGTAAATTGGATCAAAAAAGTGACCATTATAGCATAGCGTATCTTAACCCTCCGTTGGTCGCGTGGGGTCTTTGAAAGCCCAGGTGCTACAGAAATGTAAAATGTAAACATTTAAAACCGTCTCAGCGACTCCATATTTTAGGTACCCTCCTAAGTTGGATTATACTTGCTGCGTATCGCCGTTAACTTCAGTTTGCGCGTAAGCGCCGTGAGATATATACGAGTTTTTTGCGTTCGGGCCTTGAAAGACCCCACGCGACTAACCACGTAAGTAAAATTGAATGGATTTTTTCAGCTTCGATTTCTTTTGTAACATGTTTTTTACGTATTTTTTAGTTATTTTAGATTTAATTAACTGTTAAAATGGACGAAGAACAACAACCTCGTATATAAAGCTGGTTAGATGGTGAAAGTAACGATGTTTCCGGTGGTAGTGAATTAGTGATGATGAAGAAGGTAAAGTTGGTATATACCCGGATGAAAGGAGTGAGAATAGCACTGATTCTAAGCAGCAATGTGAAGATGAACCTACAGAACAACATGAATTATCTCCGGAAGAACTGCTTGAGAATTCGGGATCTTTGCGTGAGCATCGTCAGGTTCTGGAATCGTTGGACGAACAGCATGTGGTTTTCGAATCGAACGAACAACACATAGATTTGGAAAGTTCGTATAATGATGATGATGATGAAGATCCCTTGATAAATGGACTACCTTTTCAATTTTGCCTCGAGAATTGAAACAAACTATGAGACGATTCATACCTCCTCTTCAGGATGTTCAACACAACGAAAATAATTTTGTGCCTATGAGAAAGTATTGCATTCATTGCCCAAGACAAATAGATTGAATATTCAAATCTGCCTGCCATTGTTGTAAGGGTAACATATACCAAAACATATTAAAACGGTATGCACTGACTGTGTTCTAAAAGATAATCAGTAAAAAAATGACTTACTTCAATTGGTAAAAGTTTATGTTTTCTTTTGGTGGTGTTCTCCAAATTTTACGTAACTGTCTTCGTTATTTTAGTGTTATTGTATATAAATTTATTAAAATGAGAAGTTCCTGCATTAAGTTATATTAAAACATTTTTTTTGTGATTGTGATCTCAAGGAGAGAAATTTATGTGTATACTTTTAGATTGTAAGTTTAAGGCAGAAAGAAAAGAATATTTTTACGAAACTTGTTGTAGTTTAATTGTTATTAGGTTAATCACCAATAGTATGCTAAGATACTTAGAAAAATATAATTAGATAGATGTTTTTTAGGCTTTTTATTTTTGGGGTCTTCAGAGACCCCACGCGACCAACCGCGTAAACAAAAAATGCGCGACCGACCGAGGGTTAACGTCGACGTCTTAGTACGTCAGAGCAATATATTTAAATACTAATGTCATCAGCTATTTGCACAACGTCATTAGACGTCGCTTGAATTTCTATGAAAAAATGATGTGCAATATCGCATAGACCTACAATATTGGTATGTTCGCGTGAAAGTGTTAAGTAAAAAAATTTTACGTTCTTTTTTTAAAATTGAAGTGAGTTTTTTACTAGGTATCGTGATTTTAAATGTAATTTTGTTGGGCAGTCGTAAATACGTTTTTAAGAAGAACAATGTAATCAATAACACGATGTCGTATAAAAATATTTGAAAACGATAGTTTTAAGGGTCAATATTTTGTTTATGCTTTATTTTTGTTTCGTAATTTTACTATAATTATAATACTTCATCACTACATATTATAAAACAAAGTCTCTTCCCGCTGTCTGTCTGTCTGTATATATGCTTAGATCTTTAAAACTACGCAACGGATTTTGATGCGGTTTTCTTTAGTAAATAGAGTGATTCCAGAGGAAGGTTTATACGCATAATACATGCATAATATAGTAGAGGAACATTGATAGTTTTAAAGTTTTCTAAGGTGATGTCGTAAATAAACACATTTTTTGCGCTTAGATTGCAAATATTTATTTTATATTTATTATCAGCATTGCACCCGTGCAAAGCCGGAGCGGGTCACTAGTCTAAAATAAAACAATGTAGACCAAAAAGCATGACAAATAATATTATAACAAATAAAATCATTTTGCCTACATAATTATTCAATTATTTTGATATTCAAGTATAAAAAAGTTAAGTACCTAAGTTTATTAAATTACAGAAGTATTTGCAAATAAAATTTCGTGGTATCTTCTATGTAATCAGAGCGTAGGAAGATACGGGCGGGTTAATGGACCTCCATCCGTTTTTTTTTTCGAGAATCACAAGAATGATGATTAATCTGGACTACTAACGTAACGATAGTATTAGGAAAGGTTGACGCCAAATTCAAAGGAGAATAATTTTATTTTTCTTTATGAGTTAGGTGAACTTGAAGAATGTAATATAATTATTTTATAATTAAATATTGCGACAACTGTGGGTAATATTTTTTATAATTAAATATTGCGACAACTGTGGTTATGGTATGTATTTGACTTACCAAAAAAGTATGTGTGTACTTATGTACGCACGTAAGAAGTTATACTTTATTGGCTAGCTAACTTCACGTTACTAACGTCTTCTTCCTTGACTAGCTAACTTCAGGGAGTCGGTTTTTTGTGACAGTGTGCGCATACATCGTAAAAATTTATTCTCATTATTTTTCCCTAACGCGTCAAAAGAAGTATAACTTCAAAAATACAATTCAAAGACGCTTAAGACACATATTTGTGGTTATGAAGATGTGGATTGTGGTCTGGGTGTTTGTGTATTGTGCGTGTTTCTGGATACCCCAATACAGGTTTCACATCCTGCAGGGCCATTGATTGTGATATAATTTAATATACCTAGTAGATGAGAGAGAGATTATCAAATGTTTCAATCAATCAATGTTTCATTCAAATTGGAGTGTCTGTTTGTAATATTAAAATAACCGTTTTTAACTAAATGCATATTATGGATCTATACACGGTACATATATATACCAAAATAACATTTTTTTATTATTTTTGTCTGTCTGTCTGTATGTCTTTTCGTTTGTTCCGGTTAATCTCTGAAACGGCTGGACCGATTTTGATGGGACTTTCACTGACAGATAGGAAATGTAATAAGAAGTAACTTAAGCTACTTTTATTTTAGAATTTTATTTATTTTATAACTCTGTAAACTGAACAATAACTGTTTTGTTAAATTCCACGCTGATGAAGTCGCGGGCACAGCTAGTAAACAATAAGCTACTCTTAGCTATCGATTCAAAATCCAATATTTTAGTAATTGTCAGAATTACAAATTTAAATGCTAAAAGTATAAAAATTATTAATAATTTTAAAAAGAAAATATTCTTCTTTTTTATTTAAATTTAAGTTAATAATGAAACTTGTAAAATAAATAGCTCTCTTAACACTTGTAGAATTGGAACAGTGGGATCGATAACCTAATTAATTGCTTAATTTAAACTTACAAAGTGTTGGGTACTTTATCAGTGTGAACGTATCTTTCGCATACATTTAGGGCCTCTTCCTATAAATAACTCAAACCAAGACCACGTACGTCCAACAACATCGGGAAAGACAGAGTTGGCGTAAATATAAACAGGCATACCTATATCTAATTTTAATCTAGATTAAATTAGATTTTATTTATAATCAGTATTTATTGTTATGTATTTAAAAAAAAAAAACAGTTTTGTATACTTTCTCTTATCTAGATTTCTAATCTTAGAAAACTTTGGTCTAGGTAGGTATATTATATAGAGCAAATTTTTCTAATATTTTTTTTTCTACTTTACACAATTTTCAAAAATGAACTTATTTAATTATTAAATAGTTAATAAATAAGATAAATACGTTAAGACACGCTGTATTCGTATATAAATATTATACTATTTTGTAGTTATGTATATCCGCTAAGCTCCAATCAGCATAACGAAGGATCTATAAAAGAAGAAAAAAAAATATTGATTTTTTTAGGAAATAGTATTTTTAATTAAATTAAAGTGTTATATTACGAATTTCATTATAGGTAATATAAAATGCAATATGTGTCTGATTGCGGAGGGTTTGTTGATTTTTTTACAATTCTTAAAGTTTCCAGAAGCAATACCTACAATTGCTTTAATAACCAATAAATGACAAATCACGAAATCTCTGAAACTATAACACCTACAAACTTGAAATTTGGCAGGTAGGTTCCTTATAGGGCGAAGACATCCGCTAAGAACGGGTTTTATGAAACTCGACCCCTAAGGGGGTAAAACGGGGGTTGGAAGTTTGTATGAAAGTCCTATGTTTTTGAAGTAAGAGACTTGAAATTTAAAATGTATGCTCTATAGATGGTGTTGAGGTGTACTAATAATGTATTTTGAGAAATCAACCCCCTTTTGGGGTTAAAACAGGGGATGATAGTTTGTATGAAGTCCAATGAAAATTACACTTACAAACTTAAAATTTGGCAGGTAGGTTTCTAATTATAGTGAGTAGACATCCGCTAAGAACGGGTTTTGCGAAACTCCACCCCTAAGGGGGTAAAACGGGGGTTGGAAGTTTGCATGAAAGACCTATGTTTTTAAAGTAACAGACTTGAAATTCAAAATGTATGCTCTATAGATGGTGTTGAGGTGTACTAATTTTGTATTTTTAGAAATAAATCCCCTTTTGGGGTTAAAACAGGGGTTGGTAGTTTGTATGAAGTCCAATGAAAATTACACTTACAAACTTGAGATTAGGCAAGTAGGTTCCTTAAAGGGAGTAGACATCCGCTAAGAACGGGTTTTGCGAAACTCCACCCCTAAGGGGGTAAAACGGGGGTTGGAAGTTTGCATGAAAGACCTATGTTTTTAAAGTAACAGACTTGAAATTCAAAATGTATGCTCTATAGATGGTGTTGAGGTGTACTAATTTTGTATTTTTAGAAATAAATCCCCTTTTGGGGTTAAAACAGGGGTTGGTAGTTTGTATGAAGTCCAATGAAAATTACACTTACAAACTTGAGATTAGGCAAGTAGGTTCCTTAAAGGGAGTAGACATCCGCTAAGAACGGGTTTTATGAAATTCCATACCTAAGGGGGTTAAACGGGGGTTGGAAGTTTATATGAAAGTCCTATGTTTTTGAAGTAAGAGACTTGAAATTCAAAATGTATGCTCTATAGATGGTGTTGAGGTGTACTAATAATTTATTTTGAGAAATCAACCCCCTTTTGGGGTTAAAACAGGGGATGGTAGTTTGTATGAAAGTCGAATGAAAAATACACCTACAAACCTGAAATTTGGCAGATAGGTTTCTTATAGAGAGTAGACATCCGCTAAGAACGGGTTTTACGAAATTCCACCCCTAAGTGGGTAAATGGGGGTTGGAAGTTTGTATGAAAGTCCTATGTGTTTAAAGTAAGAGACTTGAAATTCAAAATCTATGCTCTATAGATGGTGTTGAGGTGTACTAATAATGTATTTTGAGAAATCAACCCCCTTTTGGGGTTAAATCGGAGGTGTTAAAAATGAAAAGTTGAACCATAAGGCGTAGAGACTTGAAATTTGGTAGAAATATTACTTTCGCCGAGTAGAGATCAGCTAAGAATGGATTCTACGAAATTTTACCCACAAGAGGGGGTTTCGGGGGTGTTAACAATGAAAAATTGAACCATAAGGCGTAGAGACTTAAATTTTGGTAGGAATATTCCTTTCGCCGAGTAGAGATCAGCTAAGAATGGTATTTATGAAGTTCCACCACAAGAGGGGGTTGCGGGGGCGTTAACAATGGAAAATTGGACCATAAGTCGTAGAGATTTCAAATTTAGTAGGAATATTCCTTTCGCCAAGTAGTGATCAGCTAAGAATGGATTTTACGTAATTCCATCCACAAGAGGGGGTTGCGGGGGCGTTAACAATGGAAAATTGGACCATAAGTCGTAGAGATTTCAAATTTAGTAGGGATATTCCTTTCGCCGAGTAGTGATCAGCTAAGAATGGATTTTACGTAATTCCATCCACAAGAGGGGGTTGCGGGGGCGTTAACAATGGAAAATTGGACCATAAGTCGTAGAGATTTCAAATTTAGTAGGAATATTCCTTTCGCCGAGTAATGATCAGCTAAGAATTGATTTTACGTAATTCCATCCACAAGAGGGGGTTGCGGGGGCGTTAACAATGGAAAATTGGACCATAAGTCGTAGAGATTTCAAATTTCGTAGGAATATTCCTTTCGCCGAGTAGTGATCAGCTAAGAATGGATTTTACGTAATTCCATCCACAAGAGGGGGTTACGGAGGCGTTAACAATGGAAAATTGGACCATAAGTCGTAGAGACTTGAAATTTGGTAGGAACATTCCTTCCGCTGGGTAGTGATCAGCTAAGAACGGATTTTACGAAATTCCACCCACAAGAGGAGGTGGCGGGGGCGTTACCAATGGAAAATTCCCGTTTTTATACTATAGCTCCTATCGACTATAAATTTGGTAGTAATCTCTTATATGAGATGTAGAAATGATCAATAAGCGCTTTTTATGATAACTCATCCCCAATAAGGATTGCAGGGGTGGGCGTTAACAATAAAAAATTAAAATCTCCGAGCTATAGCTCCTAAAGATTCCAAATTTTGTATGAATTTTCTGTGTGCTTAAAAAATAATTTATGAACAAAATGTGCGATATCCCACCCTACAGGGGTTTGCGGGGGTGGGTGTTAACAATGATAACTTAAAATTTCCGAGCTATAGCTCCTACAGACTCCAAATTTTGTTTGCATTTTCTGTAAGTGATGTAATATATTAATAATTTATTATAAATAATGTAATATAAAAATAATTTATGAACGAATTTTACGATATCCTACCCCACAAGGGGTTGCGGGGATGGGTCGTTACAACAATATTTTTTTAAAATATATAATTATGTCTGCAAACAAGCGTACTGCTCACCTGATGGTAAGCGATTACCGTATCTTACAGACGCCTGCAACCCCAGAAGTATCGCAAGCGCGTTGCCGACCCTATCTCCAACCCCCAGAAGCTCTGGTCACCTTACTAACCTCACCAACCACACAATACTGCTTGAAAACAGTATTATTTGGCTGTGGTCTTCTGTAAAGTCGAGGTATTACCCCAGTCGGGCTGCTCCATATTTTGAGCAGGAAATTTCTTGCTGTAGCTCCTATCGACTCCAAATTTGGTAGGAATCTCCTATATGTGATCTATAAATTATCAATGAGCGGATTTTATGATAACTCATCCCCAATAAGGATTGCGGGGGCGGGCATTAACAATGAAAATTTTACATTTCCGAGGTTAATAGGAGATATCGATAACTTATTTTAATATTTTGTTATCACTGATAGCTATAAAATGTAATGTATTGTCTAATGACAAAAAAAAACTGTGAACGTCGTATACAGAGACATTCTGTAGTATATTTATTATCAGCATTTCACCCGTGCGAAGCCGGGGCGGGTCGCTAGTCTATATATATAAAAGAGTTACCCACCCATTGACTCATCACGATATCTCTGGAACCATAAGACGTAGAGACTTGAATTCTGGTAGCAATATTCCTTTCGCCGAGTAGAGGTCAGCTAAGAACGGATTTTACGAAATTCCACCCCTAAGGGGGTTAAACGGGGGTTGGAAGTTTGTATGAAAGTCCTATGTTTTTGAAGTAAGAGACTTGAAATTCAAAATGTATGCTCTATAGATAGTGTTGAGGTGTACTAATAATGTATTTTGAGAAATAAACCCCCTCTTGGGGTTAAAACAGGGGATGATAGTTTGTATGAAAGTCGAATGAAAAATACACCTACAAACTTGAAATTAGGCAGGTAGGTCTCTTATAGGGAGTAGATATCCGCTAAGAACGGGTTTTACGAAATTCCATACCTAAGGGGGTTAAACGGGGGTTGGAAGTTTGCACGAAAGTCCTATGTTTTTAAAGTAAGAGACTTGAAATTCAAAGTGTGTAGTATATTTAGTATCGGCATTTCACCCGTGTGAAGCCGGGGCGGGTCGCTAGTTACATATAAATGACAAACAGTTATGTTATTTTATTAAAACAATACAAATAAATCTATACTAATATTATCAAGAGGTGAAGTTAAGAAACTTTAACTATAACACTTTGTTTGTTTGTAGGGGGTAATCTTCGCAAATACTCGTTCACCAATCATGAAAATTTCTTCATTCTTCACAAAATTTCATCATTCTTTCACTAACTGAAAACTACACTATTCAGTAGTGATATAGACTATATTTTATTGTTATTGAACAAAAAATTCAGTGATAAATAATAGTATATAATTATATAAATAAAGTCGAAGAAATGCGAGCGAGATGAAAATTTTACTTTAATTATATTTGCATCAAAAATAATAATAGTAATATAATAGTCGGCTAGTAATAAATAATATAAATGACACTTAAAATACAATAAGTTGAGTAAAAAATAATATACATTCCATATGTACACTACGACACTTTTAAAACCCCTAGCCGCTAATTTAATGTCAGTCGGCGCACCAGGTATATTTTGGCACCATTAATTTTTCCTTTTATAGTAGTTATGACAATAATTTCGTATTCAGTAACAATACATTACAACGGCACAATGCAAAAATGGATTGAAAGATTTAATCATAATAATTTATTTATTCCTCACAAATAATAATTATGTATAACAGTTTTCATATCAATAGTGTTGAAACATAGTTGTCTTTGCTTCATACTGTAATATCCCACAGCTGGAGATAGGCCTCTTTTCCCATGTAGGAGAAGGATTAGAGCTTAATCCAATACTCTGCTCCAATGCGGGTTGGCGGATATATTTTTCTTGTTGAGAAATTATTAACTTAGGTAAACGTAAGAGATAAAACTGATTAACTAATTGGACTATTACAGTTTCGTGTAATTAACAGTATTGTGAATTTCTGTCAGTCTTCTAAGTGATAATATTAATTCTAGTGAAAACTCAAACAGCAGTTGTCAGATCTCGCTTAAATTTAAATAGAACCACAAATACCACCTTTTGATTAAAAAACCAATTATCGAAACCGGTCCATCCAGTAAAAAGTTATGGGAATTAAGAATCTCTCCCTTTTTTGAAGTTGGTTACAAATATAATTTTCACGAATCATCTCTCATCAAAAATGTTTCAATAATGAAAAATAAGCGAAAATCCGGATGGCATATTAATGCTTCCCCGACAAGACTTGATCCTTTGATCCGGATGGTCATGATTCATTATTCTCGAGTTCCGTTAAACACGAATCAAAGTGACAGGAAATTTTTAATGTTTTCGATATATTTTTTTCTCAATTTCCTGAGAAAATTAAGGTTTTGCTCATTTTATACAACTGTGCTGAAGATTTTTAGTATCCTCTGTTTTGTTCTAATACTGATTTATATTGGCAATCTTCTCTGTAAAGCGGCATTATCATATTAATTTACTTTACTCAAAAACAGCTGAACGTGGACAACCGTATCTTTGCGTTTGTAATTCCTAGCTGATGTCTGATACATATTTTTTGTTTACATATCGACAATTATCTACTCTCGATAAAGGATTACACATAATCTGGTGGATATTTTCCGGTACATAGGTTATAGGTATTAGCGTCTCCAATAACGCTAGCTTATGGGTTGACTGGAAGAGATCTCTTTTAGAGATAAGTTCGCCCGTGCTTACTTCCTTTATTATAATGAGTTGTAAAATTACTTAGTGCAATAATAAAGAATATATATAACATCCGAAATCGACAGCTATACGTGATGTCTAAGCCACTACTGAAGCCAAAAACAAAAACTTGTAGAAATACAAATATCTGCAGAGAGCTATTGAACCCGCACTCACAGGCGTTAAGGCGATTCGTACAAATTTATCAATCGACGACTATCACGATTCAGCCTGTAATATCCCACTGTTGGGCATAGGCCTCTTCCCCTTGTAGGAGAAGGATCGTAGCTTAATCCACCACGCTGCTCCAATGCGGGTTGGCGGATATATTCCCTACTATGAGTAACGATCGCTATCAGGTGTACATGATAACAACCGGGACCGACGGCTTAACGTGCTCTCCGAGACACGGTGGGGAAACCCACAAGGATTGCACAAACACCCAGACCACGGCAAACATCTGTATGGCCAATACAAATGTTGTCGTGTGCGGGAATCGAACCCGCAACCGCCCACGCAACAGCCAATCGCAATCCAGTGCTGTGACCGCTGCGCCAACGCGGTGTCAATCAAATTTGTCAACCAATCCTTATAAAAGATTATACGAATCCAAACACACATTTATACACGCGCACACACATACGGAAATGTACATTATTAATGTATATTATATTCTCACTTCATGTCAAAGGCATTTTATATTAAAAATAGTTGGATCTTAATCCGCTATGCTGCTCCACTGCAGGCTATTACGTCAAGCCAACTAAAACTAAAACTTGTTCTTATATGGGTTTAGATTATGACAAACTTGGCAAATATTGCTTGGCAAATATCGCTGAAATATTAAGCGGAAAATGTCCGCACGAAATCAGGTCAAGTCTAAATGAATTTAATTCCGCGCTGGTCTGTAAATGAATTTGTAACAGCATTCAAGACAGCTTTATATTATACAAGTATATTAAATTACTTTTATAACTAGTTTAAAATCATTGATATGATTAAGATGTGTGTTTTCTCGATGATATTATAGTTTCAGTATATGTAATACTTTATATTTCTTTCTTAAAAGTTATCTTATCTTTAAGCTTTAAAAGATTATTTCTATAACGAATCATTTTTTTATGTTACTAAGTCGACAAACAAGCGTACGGCTCACCTGATGGTAAGCGATTACCGTAGCTTATAGACACCTGCAACACCAGAAGCGTCGCAAGCGCTTTGCCGACCCTATCCCCAATCCCCCCAGGAGCTCTGGTCACCTTACTCACCAACAGGAACACAATACTGCTTGAAAACAGTATTATTTAGCTGTGGTCTTCTGTAAGGTCGAGGTACTACTCCAGTCGGGCTGCTCCATATTTTGAGCAGGAAATTTCCTGCTGTGCCCTGCCTCAGTTAAAAAAAACATATATTGTTTAAACAGAGTTCATTATCCATATACATATTGCTCCAACTTTAACGTCTGTGGATAAGCGTGAAGTTGATTACACAGCGCCATCTGACTTTCTTTTTCGACTCCGATTGCTCGAGCCTCGTCAATACACTAATTGTGTCTCTGATAAATCTATGTTAAAATATTAGTACACACTAGCTATGCCCGCGACTTCATCCGCGTGAAATTGCACAAAAAAGTTATTGTTCAGTTCGCTGAATTATAAAAGAAATAAACGCTATAAAGCTTTGACTTCTGTGAAAAAAAAATTTAGAATGTTCGTACTTTTTAAGTTTACAAATATAAAAAAATTAAACACAATTTTTTTTTTAATGTAACTAGGTTGGCAAACAAGCGTACGGCTCACCTGATGGTAAGACCGTAGCCTATAGACGCCTGCAACAACAGAAGCATCGCAAGTGCGTTGCTGACCCTATCCCCAATCCCCCCCAGGAGCTCTGGTCACCTTACTCACCAACAGGAACACAATACTGCTTGAAAACAGTATTATTTAGCTGTGGTCTTCTGTAAGGTCGAGGTACTACCCCAGTCGGGCTGCTCCATATTTTGAGCAGCAAATTTCCTGCTATGCCCTACCTCAGTTAAAATTAAAGTTCAGTTAAAACACAATATTTCATATCCATTTAAAATATTACAGTTCTTAACATATTACAAATCGGAAACATTCAAAATAATAAAATGTTACCAAATTGAAAACCTACTTCTCTTATTATACAAACATAAATCTTATCTTATCTTATTATTATTATTTATTATACTATTAAACGAGCAATTCTTGTATATATCTATATATAAAATCTGAATCTCGGAATCGGCTCCAACGATGTTCGTGAAATTCAGTATACAGGGGATTTCGGGGGCGAAAAATTGATCTAGCTAGGATTCATTTTTAGAAAATTTAGTTTTATCCCTGTTTTTAGGCAATGGAAAAATGGCTAAAATATTGCTAGAATAAGAAGGTAATTTTCACAATTTTGATTAATGTTATAATGGCTTAGGTGAGAAATCGGACGGGTTCAACCGAGAAGACCAAGGTTCAAATCCACGTCTGCAAGCCATAATTTTTTTTCTTTTTATTTTCTAATTGCACTCGTTATTTTTTATTTAAATAAAAATAAAATATAAAAATAACGAGAAAAAAACAAAACAAAAAAAAATACTAAAAATACCGACTACCAAGCTAGGCTCGGTCACCCAGGTACTAATAATTACAAACGTAAAATTCGTAGGTATATTCTCTTACCGCTTTTAAACTCTAAAACCCATATCAGTTTTAGTACACGTCATAAATTGCATTTAGCTTCAAAAAGTTTCCATCAAAATGACATTACGAGCGCTATCGATAAATCCTTTGAACGGATAACCTATTTAAATATTTCATGTTTGAAGCAAGACTGGGCTTAGGTTTACATCACGCAAATAGCGTACATCATGTATATCCGGATTTGAGTATCGCCACACTGTTTCTTCTCTTCGAAATAAAGTATTTTCAACACATATCTCAAAGATTTATACGTTCGGACTTCGGTACAGTAGACGTTTCTCTCTAGTCCATCTACGTTGATCTTTTTCATATCGGATTGATTTATATTTATAATCACATATTAAATTTAACTAGTGGTCGCCCACTGGTCGAAATTCTAACGTTATTAATTTAAAATTAAAAGTTTGTACAATATTAAGGTTCTTTGTAAAATACTATACATTCTATATTAAACAAAAGAATGCGCGTGTGTGTCAAATACGTGGCAGTGTTATGTTTTTTTATTTATTTATTGATTTAATGTATTTTTATGTATAATATTTTAAAAAAAAGTGTGTGTGCGTTTCTAGTTACATCTGAGTCACAGTAGGAAATATCTAACTCAAAATCCAATAATAATAATCTTTAACTATACAAAGGCACTTATTACTAATGGCATCTGCACTAAGCAAAGCTTGTATCGCAGATGCCAGGAATACAATTACAAGAAGAATAGTACAAACAAAGTAAAATCTGGTCCTAAGCACACATGATCAGACAGTACAGGAGATCGCAGCCAAATAACAATGCTTTAAAGCAGGGTTTCTTAACCTGTGAATAAAATCAAAAAATATGTTAAGTTAGATAAATTTATTAAAAAGACAAGTAAATTAGTAAAAAAGAACAATATTGTAAAAAATCATTTAAACTTAAGTGAAAAACATAAACTGTTACTTGAAGAATATGATAAATCAAAGCAAAACTATGAAGCTGACATCAATGAATTAAATTTAAAGATTAGTAATTTAAATTACAGTCTTAATGAAATGACTGAAAAATACATCTCTGCTAGAAGAGAGATTAGTGAACATGAATTGGCAATGGATGGACTCATACAACTTTCGAAATATAATGAAGATCGATTCAATTCTCTTGTAAAGCATGACTATCAATGCTCAAACATAGTCCATACAAAGCCTTCATGTGAAATAGGAAAAGATGATGTCAGCTCCGTAGCTACTATGCCTGTACCCAAAAGGAAAATAATGATGTATAGCGATGAAATGGGTAAAAATATGGGTACAAGGTTGAACCATATATATAGCAACAGTACAGTTTGCAACTTTAGTATGCCGGGTGCCGCGGTAGGTGAAATAATGGATAAGGTTTTAAACGCTACGTATGAACCCTCCACTACCTTAATATTACTATTCGGTAGAAGAGGGAACTTAAAACAACAGCAGTTATCCTTTTATTTAGACAAATTATGTAAACTTAACGTAGAAAAGATTATTTTGTTTACATTACCATATATTAAGGATAACTGCAATGAAAACAAAATGAGATATAATTTAAATCTTTTGTTGTATAATAAAATTGGAAACAATAATTTGACATTGAACAATGATTCAAAAAATATATTTAAATTAATTGACATGAATTTGATTTTCAAAAGTGACTCATTTGTTATGAGACAGGATAGATTTATTCTATCTAATTATTTTTATAAACAGATAGCATGTTTGCTATCACATAATTTACCTTTTGACATTGATAATAATTTACCAGCTGCTTCTATTGAGCAGTCAAAAACAGTGACATATTCCAGTAGTACCTTTAGTACTACTTCTTGTAATAATAATTTAAATTAAATAAGCAGACAACAGAGGCAAAAGTCTCTTGCTATAATTTACAAATAAAAAGTAACATATTAAGTGATAAATATTTATGTAAGAAGCATTGTTTAAACTTGGTGCATCAAAACATACAAGGCCTGTTGGGTAAGGAACTGGAATTAGAACTTTTTTTGAATAAATATAATATTAGTATAATTTGTATTACCGAACATTGGCTTAAAGAATACCAGGTTGTTTTTAATTTTGATAAGCACCAAGTTGCCAGTTCGTTCTGTAGGAAGACAGCTATACATGGTGGCTCATTAATTATAGTAAATAAAAACCTAAAGTTTAAGGTTCGTAGAGACATTGTAAGCCTTTCCATTGAACGAACTATAGAGATAGCCTGTATCGAGTTAGCGCATTGTATAATAGTCAGTATTTATAGACCACCCAGTGCATGTTACGAACAATTTGAAGCAGTATTAGAAGAATTATTAACGAAGCTAACTGCTAAACGTAACAAAGACATTATAGTGTGTGGTGATTTTAATATCAATTTATTAGATGATACCTTACTCAGTCAAAGATTTTTAACTCTGTTTAAATGTTGTGATCTTACTAACCTCTTCCTCGAGCCTACTCGAATAACTAGCTCTACAGCCACATGTATTGATAACATTTTTACAGATGGGACTCCGTCCTTCTCTGCAATAATTAATAAACTACACTCTGATCACTGTGGCCAATTAGTCAGTTTCAATTATAATATGGAAAAGCAGGTTAGTAAGAGGAAAGTGGTCGTTCCAGTGAACATGAAACGTATGGAGAGATTTAGAAACACTATTGTAAACCAAATAGAGATACCATTAGTCGGTAGTGTTAATGATAAATATGGAGTTTTATGCGGTCATATTAACAGTGTGTTTAAGACTGTTTTTACACCAAAAACAATCTCTCCCAAGTATTGTATGTCATTCAACGATTGGGCGACTCCGGGAATCTATAAAAGTAGGCAAAAATTGTATGATCTCTTACATGAGAAATCATATAATACTAACATTGTTTTTTGTAATTATATTAAAAAGTATTCAAAAATTTTTAAACTTGTTTGTGTCGCGGCCAAGTCAATTTTCATTAGAAATAAAATTAAATCAAGTAAAAACAAAATTAAAATGACTTGGAATATTATAAATGCTGAAACTGGAAGAGTTAAAGAACGTAATGGTGTCAGTGAACTCATCATTGACAATTACTCCATTAAAGCGGTTAATGAAGTGGCAACAGCTTTGGAAAAACATTTTGCCAACATTCCACTTTCGACAACTAAGGCGCTTATATCATCACCCGAAGTCGCTGAATCGTTGCTTAAACAAAATGTAAATGCGTGCAAAGGTGATTTTATTTTCAGACCCATAGATGCTAATGAAATTGTTAAAACTTTTAAAACTTTAGAACTTAAGAACACCGCAGACCTCTGGGGTATATCTGTTAAAATTATAGGCAGGGTTGTTGATATCATAGCACCCCACTTAGCGATTATATTTAATGAATGTATTATAAGTGGTGAATTTCCTGATCTTATGAAACATAGTAAAGTTATTCCTTTGTTTAAGTCCGGTTGTCATACTGATCCAACGAATTACAGGCCTATTTCTATTCTACCTGCCTGTAGTAAACTATTTGAAAAAGTGATTCTCGGTCAGCTTTTAAATCATTTCTCTAGAAATAAACTTTTACACAATAAGCAATTCGGTTTCACTAGAGGACGCTCCACAACTGATGCCGGTGTTGAGCTTTTTACTTCGATAGTCAATGCTTGGGAGGAGTCACGTGATGCTTTAGGTGTATTCTGTGATTTATCCAAGGCATTTGACTGTGTTCATCATGACACATTAATCAGGAAACTCAGTCACTATGGCATTAAAAATACCGCACTAAAACTTCTGAGCTCTTATCTTAGTGGTAGAACTCAGAGGGTTGAAGTGAATGGTACTAAGTCATCTGGGTCTTATATACAGATGGGGGTTCCACAAGGCTCAATTCTTGGTCCATTTTTATTTTTAATATATATTAACGACCTACCATATTTAGTAGAGAAGAAGCACGAGATTGTATTGTTTGCTGATGATACTTCATTAATGTTTAAATTGCGTAGACAAGAAACTAACTATGACGATGTAAACAATGCTCTCTCTGAACTTGTGCATTGGTTTAGCGTAAATAACTTACTTCTCAATAGTAAGAAAACTAATTGTATTAAATTTTCTGCACCAAATGTAAAACAAGTAGATATGCAACCAGAACTCAATGGTGATAAACTGAACTTAGTTAACTCAACTGTCTTCCTTGGAATCACCATTGATTCAAAGTTACAGTGGGGACCCCATATCTGTAAGTTGACGGATAGACTGAGTTCTGCAGCATACGCGGTCAAAAGAATACGGTTATTAACGGATGTCGATACAGCTAGATTAGTTTATTTCAGCTACTTCCATAGTATAATGTCCTATGGCATTTTACTGTGGGGCAATGCGGCTGATATTAATGTCATTTTTATTCTGCAGAAAAGGGCTATCCGTTATATTTATAAAATGGGATGTAAAGAATCTCTGAGAGAGAAGTTTAAAGAGATCAACATCCTGACCTTTGCATCGCAGTATATTTATGAAAATATAATGTACATACGGAAAAACAGGCATTTATTTGTTAGTCGTAGTGATCGAAATGCCTCAAATGATGTAACACTCAGAAACGACCACAAATTAATATTTCCTAAATGCCGGCTCAAGAAGAAAAGCAGTTCCTTTATAGGAACGTCTATCTTAATATATAATAAGATTCCGGCTGCGCTTCAATCTCTGCCTTTACTGAAGTTTAAAAAAATTATCAAGCGAACATTATGCAGTAAAGCCTATTACACCATCAAGGACTACCTTAATGATGAAAAGGCATGGGATTGAATAAAACTCGACCAGGCTATGTCTGTGACTCGCTTTGTATATAAATATTGTGAGCAGGTGGCATGTGATGGTTTCGGCATGCACGATTGGCTGTCTCGTGTTTGTCCTTATCATTTCATGGTCCATTCTTGCTTTTTTATATTGTATTTAACCTTAAATTTTTAAAAGAGTACCGAGAGTTTTTTTTCCGCCGGCTTTTTTTCTCTCGGCCTACACTAGGAACTTACTTTATGTTATTGTAAAATCTAATAAAGCCGAGGTAAAAGTAGGTAGGTGATGTCTACCGAGACATTAGTAATATTGACTAAGTTAAGGTTGCTTATAACACTGGGTACGTTACGTAAGTTTGTAATGTACCCAATGTTAATGTTAAGTATACATTTTTATTTTATTTTGCTGCCTTAACTTTTTTTTTATTATTATTATTGTTTAGTTTTTTTTTTTGTAAATGACATTTTTACTTTTCTTTTTTTTTGACTTTCGTTAAGTGTGAGGCTCACCTTATGACGAAATAAATATTTTCATTTCATTTCATTTCATTTGTGGTCCATGGACCCCTAAGGGGTCCGTGTTATGAAAGCTGGGGGTCCATGGCAAGCCTACTATGTTGTGAGTAAATATTTTCACTCTGCGCGTAATCAAAAACAACTCCTCAATTTGATATTCTAATCCAGCATTAGCAGCAGCAACCGTCACACTAGTTATTTATATGTAAAGTTTGATCGCAAACAATAAAAGGTCATTGGAGTAAAGCATCGTTGTGTTTTTTTTTTCTTTTTTTTTTGGAAAAGGTCCGTGGACTCTTTGAAATTTTTAAAGGGGTCCATTACTAGAAAAAGGTTAAGAAAACCCTGCTTTATCGTATTGTTGTGTTTCTGTGGCAAGTAAGGAAGCTGAAGATCCTGGAAAAAATAGGTAAGGTTACTGCTTACCATTAGGAGGACTTGCCATAATTTGACATTTATTTTATTTATTGAACACCAACAAGATAGACACTGACAATAGACAGTATACTCATACACAAAAGATCCTAAAAGCTAAGCGTTATCTCAATAATAGGTGTTACACTCATTCTATTTATTTAAGCACGTATACATAAAGATTATTATTATAATAATAGACAATAATAATTAGAATACATTAAAACGCAATTAAAAAAGTACTTAGTTCAATATAGTCTCGATAAATTTACCATACAGTTGAAATGATAAATAATTTATTTATTGACGCCGCGTTGGCGCAGCGGTCACAGCAATGGATTGCGATTGGCTGTTGCGCGAGCGGTTGCGGGTTCGATCCCCGCACACGACAACATTTGTATTGGCCATACAGATGTTTGCCGTGGTCTGGGTGTTTGTGCAGTCCTTGTGGGTCTCCCCACCGTGCCTCGGAGAGCACGTTAAGCCGTCTGTCCCGGTTGTTATCATGTACACCTGATAGCGATCGTTACTCATAGTAGGGAATATATCCGCCAACCCGCATTGGAGCAGCGTGGTGGACTAAGCTCCGATCCTTCTCCTACATGGGGAAGAGGCCTATGCCCAACAGTGGGATATTACAGGCTGAATCGTGATCGTGGTCATTTATTTATACTTTATTGTACACCAGAAAAATATTACAATCAAATAATAAGAATAATTACAGACAGTGAAGTACACTGGGCGGACTTATGGCTACTTAGCCATTTCTTCCAGACAACTCAAGAATTTATGATATGATTTGATTGAAAATTAAATTAATATTAATTAATAAATCGCTGTTATTCTAAAACTAAATAGTATAACCTATAAAATTGATAATTGAAAATCTATTTATATAAATTAAAAAATAATTAAAATTATAGTAATTAGAGAATAAAAAAAAAACATTAAGGTACTATGGCATGCAATTTAATAAATCATCAGCAGAAGATTAAAAATAACTGTGCTGTAAGCTCCTCGCCTTCCCCCGCACCTCTAATCAAACATGATGCCCCTCACAATCATAACAGACTAATCATAAATAAAATCTGTGACGGAGATCTTAAAGGTGCCGCTCGCCTTTTGTTCTCCAACGACGTGCTATCACCAGATACCCCTGACACCCTTCAGGCCTTACTGACTAAACATCCTCCAGCTCCAGTAAACCCATATTTTCTCGACCCACCAACAGCAGGGCAAGCATGCCTTCAAATTCAAAACAAAGATGTTACGAATGCCATTTCATCTTTTAAACCAGGTTCGGCTGCAGGTTTGGATGGAATCTCACCTCAACATTTGAAAGACTTAACATCGTATTCTGTGGGTGATGCAGGCAAGCAACTTGTAAATTCAATCACTAAATTAATCAACTTTATGTATTCCGGTAATGTCAATCCAGAAGTTGTTCCTATTCTTTTCGGCGCGGACCTCATTGCCCTCACCAAAAAGGACGGAGGGGTGAGACCAATTGCTGTTGGATCAACACTACGACGTCTAGCCTCCAAAATTGCTGTTCGCCATATTTTACCAAAATTAAATTCAGAATTTGAACCCGTACAGTTAGGCTTCGGTGTAAAAGGAGGGTGTGAGGCAGCCGTCCATGCCCTATGCTCCTTCCTAACTTACGGACAGCCTGACGTGTTGCTCAAAATTGATGTCAAAAATGCTTTCAATTCGGTAAATAGGGATACCCTGTTGACGGAAATAAAACAACATATACCGGAATTATACAATTATCTTCTTCTTAGTTACGCTGACCCAACAAAATTATTATATCGCTCTAATGAACTGTCCTCGGAAGTAGGTTGTCAACAGGGTGATCCCCTTGGGCCTGCAATTTTTAGTTTGGCTATAAATCCGATAGTAAAAAATTTAAATTCTAAATTCAACGTTTGGTATTTGGACGACGGAACCATAGCAGGTGATGTGGATACTGTGTTTTCGGACCTTTTTTTAATCAAAAATAAATTTGAAGCCATTGGTTTGGAGCTTAATTTTAGCAAATGCGAACTTTTTATAAATAACCGCGTCTTAAATTTAAATGACATAAAACAAAAATTTAATATTTTGGCTCCAAATATTAAAATAGTTAACAGTAATTCACTTTACCTTTTAGGTTCTCCAATTTTTGATGAAGCTATTCCTGAATATATTAATAATTCAATTAGTAAATTTCAAAATTCTGTTGACCGTCTCTTTGAAATTAGTTCACATTACGCACTTTGCATCTTAAAATTCTGTCTTTTCGTCCCAAAATTTACATATGTGCTCCGTTGCTGCTCCTTTTGGAAACACCCAGATCTTTTGACACAAGTAGATGACCTAATCAAAATTAGTATAGAATCGATTCTTAATATGCAGCTGAACGAGCAATCTTGGACCCAAGCATCCCTACCCATCCGTTATGGTGGTTTAGGGATTCGCAAAATTTCCAGTGTCGCTTTACCAGCCTTCCTATCTTCTGTCCATAGTTCAGCAAATCTCATAAGTAAAATTTTAAGGGCATCCCCTTCAAACTTTGAGATTGCTGGCTTGGAAGAAGCTAGAAACGCTTTCTTAATTGCATGCCCAGGTCAAAAATTTCCAGTTTCTACAAATTCACAGAGGAGCTGGGACGACATAAACTGTAAATTTACTTTTGATAATCTTTTAAGCCGTAGTACAGGTTCGGCGCGTGCCAGGCTTTTGGCCGTGGGTACGCATGAGGCCGGCTACTGGCTTCACGCGTATCCTTCGTCAAATACAGGTACATTTCTTGAGCCTGACACGCTCCGAATCGCAATCTGTCTACGGCTTGGGGTTCCGGTCTGCTTTCCACATAAATGTCCCTGTGGCAGCGATGTCGACAAGCTAGGACATCACGGACTGTCTTGCCAAAAAAGTGCAGGCCGCTTCTCTAGACATGCCGCACTTAACGATATCATACGCCGGTCCCTTGCCACCATCAACGTGCCAAGTCTACTTGAGCCGACTGGTATAGCAAGAGATGATGGCAAGAGACCGGACGGTATGAGTTTGATTCCATGGAAGATGGGCCGGGTGCTGGTATGGGATGCAACCTGTTCAGACACGCTGGCCTCTTCCCATCTACATGGAACCAACAATAGAGCTGGTGCGGCTTGTGAAGCGGCTGAAAAAGCTAAAGCAGGCAAATACAGGGGTCTAGGCTCCGAATATGATTTTGTCCCATTCGGTGTCGAGACCCTTGGTCCGTGGGGTCCTAGTGCCATAAGGCTCTTTAAGGAAATAGCTAAAAGGTTAGTCGACATCACAGGAGACCGAAGAGCTGGCAGCTACCTCGGACAAAGAATTAGTCTAGCTATCCAAAGGGGGAACGCTGCCAGTATCTTCGGAACCTTGCCTAAAGGGACTCCTTTTAATAATATATATTAGTTATTATATTATATTTTTTAAGATTTTTAGTATTAGTTTCGTTGTTTAAGTATATATTTTTATATTTATTTGTTTGTAATGAGTTAATAACGTAGTCCCATCAGCAGTTATATGTTATAATTTCATAAAACTATTTAAATTTTCATAAAATTATTTTTCAAATTTTATTTGTTTATTATCATATTTTTTATTAACTTTTAAATGAACAAAATGAAATTTTAATGACTTCTCAGTACGATACTCGAGTTTTTTTATACCTACTTATATCTTCTGTTGGTTATCCTTAATAAATAAAACCGTCAATATTTTACACTAGCCGACCCGTGCCCACTTCGTTGGGCGTTATAATCCATTTCACATAAGAAGGGTACGGTGAAATTTGATATGTTCCAATACACTCTCTCTATTTTCAGCAAATCAGATAAATATAAATGTTTTAAAATCACCAATTAATTTCTAAGGCAAATAATAATGCTTGATTAGATTGAATTGTTGACACGGCACGTCAGAGGGCGCAGGTTCAAATCCTGCTGGGTCGAAAATTTTGATAATTTTTATCTTTTTCCTTTTATCTTGTCACTTCTGAATAGTGTAGCTTTCTGTTAGCGAAAGAATTTTCATGTTCGGATTAGTATTTGCGAAGATTTCCCCGTATATACAAACAAAGTTATAAACTTTACCTCTTTATAATATTAGTATAGATTATATACCTGACTGTAGTAGGCAGCCATCTCTATGATTGCTACACTTACCAGCAGCCAGGTCAGTAACCTCAGTCAGCAGTAACCTATGTACATGTAATTAACATGAGAGGGAAAAAATAAAAAAAAAAATTGCAGCAGGCTTATTATGGTGGCAGAGGTTGTTTTTATAAATTCACAATATTGGAATAAGCCTATAAAAAATTGTTTCATCTAATTAACAGATGAGGGTAGATTTACCTTCTCGGATCTTAGACCATTATTCTTAATCTTTGTTCCAAATTTCAAATTTTTGAGAGGTAATGATTGGTCAGTCAACGTGTGGGTAAACTTTTGTTTTATGAAATCACTAACACACAACTTTCATATCAAGTATCACATCATCTGTTTCTCTTTCCTCTTCATCGTCGAGTTTCATGTTTGACTTGGTCTGCATCTAAGCTATTCCGTACACAGCGCGTTCCGCAATATCCTTCACTTTATTTCCTAAATATTTCATACAGAGATGCGCCTCCCGGAGAGTTTTAAATGCTTCATCTCGATTTTATATTTTGTAATTCCATACATATTTTATGTCGTAGCACGAGTACCGATTCAATTTGTAGAATTTAGGTTGATTGTAAAAGCTATTATTGTCACTGAAACGTCTATATCTATTTTACAATGTCTTACAAATAAAAGGATTTTTTTTAACCTAAAAATAAAGAAAGTATGGACTTATATATGGAATAATGCTCTTCTTTGAGTAAAGAGTATTCATTATGAGTATTTCATATAATTATAACAAAATAAAATATGTATTTTTTGTCACGACTTACTGCTTAATTATAAAACTCCAGTATTTACTTGGTTAACTATATACAACTTAACGTATTTTGAAAGAGCTATAAATCTTGGAGAAAATTTAAACTAAATAAAAATAACTTTTTATAACTGTGATTATACTTAGGAAAAGCAAGATCGAAAATTAAAAATTGACATTGTAATTAGATTTTTTATAAATCTTTCAGTAGTGCAGGGTTTCTGACAAATAAAAAATGTTTTGCTAGTGAAACCTAATTTTGACATTATAAGGTTAAAATATCGAGAATTTAAAAAATGACCGTGACAGTGAACTTGAAAACTTGAAGTTTATATAAAATATAAGTTGTATACGAAGGCTAAATATAAAATGTGTTAGAATACAGGCTTTAACGTCCGGAGCATTTTTTCAAAGTATTCTCCCATTACATTACTTTCACACTTCGCTATCGTTAATTTTCCAAACAACCTTAAAAGGAAAGTTTAGGTGTTTGTCAGTTTTTTGTTTGCGTGACGAAAACTTATAACGAAACAAGTGACGAGAGTGTTTCTTTTTTGTCAAAGATCTTCTGAAAAAGGTAGATACCTAACAGCTATATATGTATGTAATAAATTTAAATAAATATTAATAGTGAATATTGACAATTTTAACAAACCAAAATAAATCGGCCAAGTGCGAGTCGGACTCGCGCACGAAGGGTTCCGTATCATTGACTAAACTAAATATAAGTAAATTTTCTTTAAAATATTTATTTAATTGTGACGCCATCTGTGCCGCTATTAGAAAACTATTATTAGTCTATCGACGAAGTTTTCCTAATTTCTGATAGATGGCGTTTTAGACTAATAAAAGACAAAAATAATTATCGCCACCCTTAAATATTTATTTTATTTTGTTTTTAGTATTTGTTGTTATAGCGGCAACAGAAATACATAATTTGTGAAAATTTGAACTGTCTAGCTATCGCCGTTCTTAAGATACAGCCTGGTAACAGACGGACGGACGGACGGACGGACAGCGAAGTCTTAGTAATAGGGTCCCGTTCTTACCCTTTGGGTACGGAACCTTAAAAATGATGTCTAGATGTTATGTTAATTATTACTATTATTATGATGTCTAGATTTATTGGCCATTCAAAAAGATATGATCGTCTTTTTTTTACTGTATGCATATTTTAGTTCTCAAATAATATTAGCTTATTTTGTTTTTACAATAATTTTATTGACAAATGCTTTTAAGTTCGACACTTAAGTTTCATTTTGTTAGTTGAAATTATTTCACGCAAATAAACCGTTGGACCTCTCTAGCCTCTGTACACAGAAATCGTAAGCTTAGGTAAAGAAACTTCACGCAAAACCAACAAATTTGTATCAGGACAGTACCGAAGTACTTATGAAAGCAAAATCAAATAAAGCACATTTTGAAGTTTTCCTTTTTTTATACAACTGGGTCGGCAAAGAAGCGTATAGCTAGCTCACCTGATGGTAAGCCGACCTACCGTAGCTCATAGATGCCTGCAAAACCAGAAGCATCTAAGCGCGTTGCCGAACCTATCCCCAATCTCCCCAGGAGCTCTGGTTACCGTAGGTACTCACCAACAGGAACACAGCACTGCTTGAAAGCAGTATTATTTAGCTGTGATCTTCTGTAAGGTTGATGTACTACCCCAGTTGGACTGCTCCAGATTTAGAGCAGAAAATTTAGGTAGACGCATACTGTAGCCTATGGACTTTTGGTATGATTGGCATTACTGGGAGTATTTCCAGCGCGTTGCCAACTCAATCCCTGACCCTCCCCAGCACTTTTTTTATATGTGACTAGATCGGCATACAAGCGTACGGCTCACCTGATGGTAAGCGATTACCGTAGCTTGTAGACGTCCCTATCCCCAATCTCCCCCAGGAGCTCTAGTCACCGTACTCAAAAACAGGAACACAACACTGCTTGAAAACAGTTATATTTAGCTGTGATCTTCTGTAAAGTCGATGTACTACCCCAGTCGGGCTGCTACATATTTTGAACAGGAAATGTCCTGCTGTTCCTTACCCTAGTTAACAGTTAGGTCTGTGGTTACCACACTCACCACACGGACACAGCACTTATTAAAAGCAGGGTTATTTAGCTGTGATGATCTGTAAGGTTAAATTGTTTCGCTAGTTTTGCTGATCAAATTTTGAGCAAGATTTTTACTACTGTGCTTAGATAATGCATGCCTTACGCAAGTATCTAACACAGGGTAACATTGAACTCCTAGTACAACAGATAGTGCCTGTAGCCCCTATGCCACCTCATCGTCAAGTAACATTTTTAGTAAGTAATAATTTTTTTTTTTTTTTTTGATAATACAAGATTTTCACTAAGTAAAGTTTTCACATTTTACCTAAATAACTTTAAAACTTTACAAAAGAGCATCTGCGGAGAAAACCGCGCAATTCATTGTTACAACTACCATAAACATTTAACGGTATTTTATCTTTGTTTTAAATATTTTGTTGCAAAGAGGACATTGTATTTGATATATTGTATCGATATAATACTAGAATCGAAACTTACATTTTACATACACATACTGGCTATATACTGCGACTCCTTTCCCAATCGCCATACAATTATTCATATAGGTACTTATAACATAAAATACTCGTATGAAAGCCAAATCAAGATGAGTCGTACTTTTAAAGATACCTACTCGCACATATGCATTTCAAGTTTCCAGTATATTCAGACCAAATAATAAGGGTTATTACTCCCGTAATGTTTTAAATGTAAAATCTTTTTCCGTGCCTCGAAGAGCACGTTAAGACGTCGGTCCCGGTTGTTATCATGTTCACCTGATAGCGATCGTTACTCATAGTAGAGAATATATCCGCCAACCCGCATTGGAACAGCGTGGTGGATTAAGCTCCGAACCTTCTCCTACAGGGGGAAGAGCTCTGATCCTTCAAAAGGATTCGATAATATCGTGTCGTGTCGATACAAGCGGATGCGATACATTACGAAATGATATATCGAGCCAATTTACTTTTGGGCATCCCTATCACAAAGGATAAGAGTAAAATAATGCTTTAAGCGATTCCCTAGTCTTAGAAGTTCTTGTAGGATGTCCAGATTTACTTACGGTTATAAAGGACAAGTTTTCACATTCACAAAATGAATAGGTATCAAAAACAAAAATGGTAAAATAATCCCGCTGGATCGAACATTTTTAATATGATTTTAAAAATGTTTAAGAATAGTAAATACATAATAAATTAAAAGTAAAAAACCTTTAAAAAAACAAGCTTTTATTTGAATGCACTAAAACGAAAAAAATAAATTTTTACTTTAAAACTTTTACTATCTACTTATAAAGTCATTACACATAATCTATATGATAGAAAAGCTTGTCGCGAGATAGTACTCGTATTTCCTTAGTGTGAAAATTTTAATAGTTAAAATCAATCACATCAATTTATTTAATTTACTTGTTTACAAGCAAATCTTGTTTTTTAAAAAGGTTTTTTACTTTTAATTTATTTTTTACTTTTTAGTCGGTTATCACGTCACTTTATTCGAATTATTCTTAGCAAGCCCTTTCATTTGATACCCATATTGTAGAAGTGCACTAAAAATAACTAGTCCGCACTCTTGGATATGCCGCCATACTGGATTTAGAATGACGTCACAAAGGTAACCATGCATTGGCATCCAAATTGAACCTATATACAAAATTTCAGCTCAATTGGTTGAAGATGTCTGCTTCAAAATTGAGTTGCAAGATTTCACCTGAACAAACATACATACATACATACACACCATGCATTGTCATCCAAATTGAACCTGTATACAAAGTTTCAGCTCAATTGCTTGAAGATATTTGCTTCAAAATTGAGTTGCAAGATTTAACCCGAACAAACATACATACATACAAACCATGCATTGTCATCCAAATTGAACCTGTATACAAAGTTTCAGCTCAATTGCTTGAAGATATTTGCTTCAAAATTGAGTTGCAAGATTTCACCCGAACAAACATACATACATACATAAATACATACAAATCATGCATTGTCATCTAAATTGAACCTGTATACAAAATTTCAGCTCAATCGGTTGAAGATATCTGCTTCAAAATTGAGTTGCAAGATTTCACCCGAACAAACATTCATTAAATTTACATACATACATTGCAAGTTAAATAAAAGCTTGTAAAAACAATGGATTCGATCAAGTATAATAAAATAATATAAAAACAATGGATTCGATCGAATATTTAACTTTCGACTCACGTGTTATCACGGTGCAATGTTAATATTATTAAATATGTCACATATTTTGTGTTCGTGAAAACAATGAAATATTGTTTTACGAAAATTCAAAAATTTTAAATACATTCTGAAACAAAGCGGTTGAATTTTAAATGCTTGTTGGATTATTGAAACACTGTTTAAAGAGTTTCAGCTTCACCAGGCCCGTTACTGGCTGTTTGATCGCTTGTTTCGATAAACATGACATTTTCGATATTTTTATCATTTCGAAAAGATAAATAAAAATAGTAGCTTTTCTATTCTTTTAAAAGTCTCGTTAAGTTAAAAAAATGAGTGAGGGATTTAGGTTTTTAATTTGTCTCACAAGACGATACAAGAAGTCACTTTTATTTTTGTGCAAATACAATTTTCTATTTAGACCATTTCTCAGGTAAAATTATATAAATTTTTAATTTACGAAAAAATTCTAATGAATTCGGAATTACCAGATATGTAGTGTAAGTTTAGGAACAGAAGACAGTGTATGTATGCGTTGTAGATATTTATTATTATTTATTATTGTTATAATCTATTTCTCAATTTGATTGACGCTTGTGTGTCAAATATATGGTAGTGTGTGTAATGTCTTTTTTATTGATTTAATGTATTTTTATGCATAATTAAAAAAAATATTAGCATTCTCCACTCCTTCTATATATAAACTATAAATGTGCGAAAATTCATACTCCACCGTCTGCGCAATTTTCGTAAAAAGGGGTACAAAGTTTTTGCTTCACGTATTAATATTTATAAATATATATATAGTTAGTATTAAATCTTATAATAAGACTTTTGTCGGGTTTGGTTTACCTCATGTCCTTCCCTCATTCGTCGTCTCTCACTCACCTGTAATCAACAAATGTATGTAATAAATGTGTGTCTTATATTCGCACGCATGCTGAAACATATTTTTTTCTCATTAAAAAAATATTTCAAATCTAATTCACTATCATGTAAATCTAATATTCGTATATACCTAATATATTCGGGGTTGATATGCTTGTGATATTCGAAATTACAAGCAGACCGGTTTTATTAGTATTAATAATTTTACGAGTATGATCATCGTCCACGTGGCCCGATGGTAACTTACGTACGTACGCCCGTGATATTTTACGATCAATTTAATGACAAGTTGGAATTTGTTCGCAGAATTAGACTAGTCTGGTTTTGTAGATTGTGTTTATATATTCGTATATCGTTTGATTCAGCCAGCTACATTCTACTACTTTTTTTATTTATATAACTAGGTCGGCAAAAAAGCGTACGGCTCACCTGATGGTAAGCGATTACCGTATCTTATAGACGCCTGCAACACCAGGAGCATCGCAAGGGCGTTGCACCCTATCCTCAACTTCCCCCAGGAGCGACTACTTGGAATAGGTCTCTTTCTCCATTAAGGAGAAGGGTATACTAAATATGGGTATATTAAAAATAAAAAAACCTATGTGTATTTATTGTAACCTAAATCACAGGCATTAATTTGCGGAATAGAGTTATCGATTTTTTTTAAAATCGGTACTGTGATTTAAAAGAAACTGTATTCGTGTGGCAGAAAATGGACTAATTGCTTAAGTGAAATCGAACTAGCAAAGTCTAAAGTACATAGACTAAACAAATTTATACTGTTCTAAACAAGTACCTACATAAGCTATCAAATTTCCCCGAATATTCCGAATTCTCTCGGACGCTGCAACAAGTTGCTTAGTTTACTGCAAGCGACGCTATTTGTGTCACTTACTAAAACCAAACCATCTGTAACTTGTACCTATAAAACAATTCTTTAAAAAAGTTAAGAAAAAGACGACGAAAATATACAAAATTCTTTCTTCAATCTGTGTGTACAAATAATCCTACAATACTTATTAATCTAGCACTTTACTTTAGTTAATTTATGACATTGGCAAAATAATCCGTGGTATCGTATTATTTGTATTTCATTTAAAAACCGCTCCTTTTATTAATTAGTTTGCAAATACCAAAGTACTTAAAATATATAGAATCAGTAAGATAGGTCCTACTAGGGGGCAAAGACAACGGCTTCTTATGAACTCTCTCTCTATAATAACCAAGATCTATGGCTTTATGTGGTCTCTCACGACGGTGATATTAACAAAGACGCACCTAGGTCAGATACAAGTATAACTAATAAAATATCGTCATTATAATAATGTCACTGTTTGCCTTCTGAGCACATAATTGTATTAAATAAGTGTAAAAGCGTAAATCAAACAATATCAATTAAATTTCATAAATCTCTTGCATACTTCGTTCAAACTTGTTAGCACCATCTGAAAATTTAACTAAAATCTTCCAAAATTAACAATAAAACAATACTTCGACTTGCGGCACGGAACTTATAAGCAATTTCAACATTCAAGTTCCGCCAACTAGTACATCCGGAATGCGTTGGGTAAGCCGGGCGTAGAACAAACTTTTGACAATGTGTTGACACAGCGGTCAGTGAATCTGACTGTTGCGGTTATGATCCCCGTAAAACAAACTTTCACACGACACATGTGTTTGAACTGGTTATTTGTAATATAATAAGGAGAATTAGCTTATATTTCTGGAAGCCATTGCCATCAGATCGTTTTTTGGGTATCGTACCTCAAAACCTCGTACCTCAAAAGAAAAAAGTGGAACCCTTATAGGATCACTTTGTTGTCCGTCTGTCTGTCAAGATCCTTTTTCTCAGTAACGCGAGGAGATATCAAGCTGAAATTCATATCAAATACTCAGGTCTACTTTTCCTTGGAGCTGTGAAAAAACTAAACTTCTAAGCCAACACAATCAAAAGATACAGCCGCTTATGCTGCAAATTTTCGACACTCACAGCGGAATTAAAACCTACAGGATACTTCCCGTGAACTCAGAATCTTGAAATTTGGTACGAAGAAACGTCTTATAGAACAGATAAAGAAAAAATTGCGAACAGCATAAATTTTTAGTTACATCATATAATAAAAATATTTTTAATAATTGTGTTTGTACGGACCCCTCGGTGGGCGAGTCCGGCTCGCACTTGGCAGTTTTTTTTTAATTGTTACGAAGGTGGCAAACATCCCGTCGGAATTACATTCTAAACATAGGTATTCAATTTATACTCGATATGAAATATAAGAGAATATATTTCTGACATTGAAAATGACAAATTTTATTTAACGAGTAGGTATACAGGTATACAAAGAAAATAGATGTCCCTTAGTTACACGGTCGGTTAGGTCATGAATGCGTTTAGTATGAAGTACTTGAACTGCCTCTACTAGTTCATGCTTTTGTTGTTGCGAAGTCACTATATTTTTTATTACATGAACTTGAATTTCATAGTGTTATTTTGGCACTTTTTTGATTTAATTACTTATTTAAATAAAATTTACAAGTCCAGCCAGATTAGTCTGAACAAACACACAAACGTAACAATATACTCACAGTTTTAAAGTTCAAAATGGATATTCTAGAAAGAAATGTATTTGTTTGTATAATTAATATATAATAGTAGGCCAAACCCTAGTTAAGAAAAGTTGACATGCACAATTGATAAACAAAAAAGGATCACACTGTTTGCATTTCATGTACAAAATATCATATCTAATATCATAAAACTAAAATCACTAAAGAACATCGCAACAAATTTATCTGATTATAATAAAGGTAAATGTCAGAGCCGACTTAGATTCGTTAAATGACAAAAAAGAAATCCTTTTTAATTCCTTTTTAGCGAGAATCCAGATTACACGCGTTACGTAGAGGAGCTTAGAACAGAAAAAGCGATAATCAACAATTAGAAAGATTTCCACGAAAATCTTGTGTTCTTAAAACAGCTTAACCTGTTTCTAATAATAAAATGTTGTCACTTAGCTGAAACGAATTTTAAGCTTATTAACGCATTTAATACGCTTATCTCATTTTCAACATTCTCAACATAACATTTTTTAAAGAAGTTACCTTTTATAAACCTCGTCCTGTATTTATATGATAAAAATACATATTTAATTTTTTGTTGATATTTGTCAATTTTAGTATGAACACAAAACATGAGTGTTAGAGTAACGATGTACTTCATGCAAGATATTATTACCGTATGGCGTATAAATACACCGTTTATACTTTTTAACCGACTTATGTATTAATTATGTATGTTAGCTCAGAACTTTTGACTGGGTGGACCGTTTTCGATCAATTTTGTTTTAATTGAAAGGTGTTGCGTGTCATGTGGTCCCATTTAAATTTAATTGAGATCTGACAAGTACTTTTAGAGTTATATCTAATAATGCGTATTTACTTGACTACTTTTTCATCGACCTACGTTGTATTATACCGCATAACTTTTTACTCGGTGTACTGATTTTGATGATTCTTACTTTAATCGAAAGCTAATACTTGTCATGTAGTCTTGTTTAAATTAAATCGAGATCTATGTACAACTTTTTGAGTAATCATTGATAGCGCGTATTTACTTGACTATTTTTTCATCTTATTACGTTGTATTACTTGTCGATGATGAAACACAATTATTTTTTAAAAGAGTAACTGCATAGTTTCTTGCCGTTGCTTCTCTGCACAATCTGTATTCCGAACTAGTGGTAACTTCACTTTTGAAATTAATTAAAATTTCAATTTATAAAACAACGATTCAAAGATGCTTTTGAAGCTTATTTGAATAAATATACTTTTGATTTTGATTTTGATCAAGCTAAGAAAATAAATCAGATATAAATATTTATGCCATATTAAACAACTATCAATATAGGTTTCGTTATAAGGTTTTTACTAATCAGTTGTAAAAATTAAAGTTAAATATATTTGAAACGCGCTTTTTTCAGCTTTGGTTTGACCGCAGTATAGTTTAATTATATGTATATAACAAATCCCTTTTATAGGTTTCCATGAATGCTGTAGGTATGATTATAATTATATCAATAAGAATCCAAAGATACATATAACAAAACCATATATTTTAAATTCATTCAACCTTTCAATTAACAGAATATGCCAGGATTAACTTGACTATTTACATAGATACATATTATTAAAAAAAATAGAAAAAAAGTTAAACCTTTTTCTACAATCAGAAAAATTCAGGTCCCACCGAGATTTGAACTCGGATCGCTGGATTCAGAGTCCAGAGTGCTAACCATTACACCATGGAACCTCTTGAAAGCTGTCTGAAAATTTACACTTATATTACAATTTCAAATACTAATTATATTCTACGCTTTTTAAAGTTATTGTTTTGTTATTACAGATATATACTCGTAGATATGTATGTATGTATGTAGCCTTGATGTTTTGATAGAATCGCACCTATCGTATGTGACCAATACTACCGTGTATTGATTACTACCTGGTAAGGTATGGTAATCACAATATTAAATTATATACTAATACAATAAAATTATATATTTTATAACGTAATTCGTCTATGGAGAAATTTATTTGAGTGTATATAAAAAATTTACTTTTGATATTGTACTTAAAACAAAAATTATTGAGATAAAAGTTACTATAACGTAATGATAATTATACAAATAAAAAAAAAACAGTCAACATTATTTTAATATTAGATAATAGGAATAAGAATAGGAGCATATATGACCCCGTTGACAGAATATAAAAATATCAATCAAAGATTTTTTGTGGCTAGTGTTTAAAAACTTTTAACTCGTTTATAACTTAAACGGCTTAAAACATGGTCTCAAAACCCATATATCCGTCCATCTATGAAAAAGCAAAACAATGTATATAGCTTTATATACCAATAAAAAATTAAGAAATGTATACCTAAGCACTAAACACTAAATACTTTTTTTATAATTGTGTTTGCTCGCAAACGAAAAAAAACCGACTTCAATTACATCGACAAGTAATACAACGTAATAAGACGAAAAAATAGTCAAGTAAATACGCGCTATTAAAGATTACTCAAAAAGTTGTAATCAGTTTTCGATCTAATTTAAACAAGACTACAAGACAAGTATTAGCTTTCGATTAAAGTAAGAATCATCGAAATCGGTACACCGAGTAAAAAGTTATGCGGTATAATATAACGTAGGTCGACGAAAAAGTAGTCACGTAAATACGCATTATTAGATATAACTCTAAAAGTACTTGTCAGATCTCAATTAAATTAAAATGGGACCACATGACACGCAACACCTTTCAATTAAAACAAAATTGATCGAAATCGGTCCACCCAGTCAAAAGTTCTGAGCTAACATACATAAAAAAAAAACATACGTGTCGAATTGAGAACCTCCTTCCTTTTTTGGAAGTCGGTTAAAAATAACAATAAGTTTTAAATTAATTATGTTTCAACAAAAAAAAGTGAATATATAATATTTTTTATCTGTTAAGCAAAAGTTTTTCTCTTTTTTGTCAAAGGCATTGATTTGTTGTTACAGTAAATGAAATGTAAAAACGATTCTTGAATTTTTATTCGAAAACAATGAATCCAAATCGAATACATCGTTATTATTTTTTCCTGCTTGTTCCAGATACAAAATGCAAATGTAGTCTTTTTATGTAAACTAAAAAATAAACATTATTTGAAAAAAGTATCGTCTGTAGCGGATTCTATAGACTTATAGAGGGGTTCCTTTATAGTTTTTTATTTTTTCTAATTTAAAAATAGAACTTACGATTATCTGTCTGTGTGGATAAATTTTTACTTTGTATGTGTTCCTATTTGTGAAGCAAAGGTAAATTTTTTTAAAGTCTAATTTAGTAGAAAAAAAATTATTTTAGAAAAGTTTTAGGCTGCCTTACGTCATTATATGTGTACTAGTGATGTGGTATGTCACAAGTGTCAATCAATCTTTAAAAAAAAAATCTATCAGTGGGTATCGTAGACTGATACGCTAGGTGTAAAGGGCCCCGTAAACGATCAAATAATTTGTCAAATTTTTGTGTGACAAACGTGTTTGTCAAATTTTTTTAACGTGTGCGATCTTGTTTGATGTTTTTGTTATATGAAAACATAACGTTTGACAAACAAATTTGACAAATTATTTGATTGTTTACAGGGCCCTTTATAGAGTCGCTCTGAAAAGCGCACGAGAACCGGTTTACTAAACGTGGTATGGACGTTGGTGATTGTATGCTACTAATAACACTACATATTTGCAGTACATTAAAAAATACTGACATTTAAAAAAACAGTGACAGAAAGCCAACATCACGCAGTGTTCCCAGGCGGTCACCCATCCAAGTACTAACCGCGCCCGACGCTGTTTAACTGCGGAGATCGGACGAGAACCGGTTTTCAACATGGCGTAGACGTTGGCAATTATGTAGTACTAATTACACTACATATTCGCAGTACATAAAGTAATATGACATTAAAAACACATGTAAAACATTTTTCAGATCTTTGCTCTGAAAAAGTTTTATATCCACATAGATGCCACTCGTCTAGGCGATGTGTTTATGTTGTGTATGACCCCTAACACAGAACCTTCGTTTCCACAGTCAGCCTTTGATTTTAAGGGGTATAAAAGTTTCAGACCAAGCACAAATAGAATAGTCCTACTTCCACATATTCTTACGATCAATTCCCACTCAACTTACTTAATTATTTCAGTGTGAGAAAATATATAACAATGGATTTTTATCATACATTTGATGCAAAAGAATCCATATAACAAATTAATTAGATAAAACGATAGAACTCTTGATCAATGTCAAAGAAAATACGGCAATTAATTAACTTGCCCAGACTTAGGTTGCCTTTTAACCGACTTCTAAAAAGGAGAAAGTTATCAATTCGACTGTATTTTATGTGTGTTACTTAAGAACTTTTTTTTTTTTTTGGTTGAATCGATTTCGATGATTCTTTTTTGAATCGAAAGTCTACTTGTCATTTTGCATATAAATTTTATTGAGATCTGACAAGTACTTTTTGATCTATCACTAATAATCCGTTTTTGCTTGACTATTTTTTTGTTTACCTACGTTGTAGTGTACGGTCGATGTAATTGAAGTTGGTTTTGTTTTTTCATTTGCAAGCAAACAAAATTATTATTTCAATTTTTACTATTAGTTCACACTCTTCTTGTGTATATTTATGCACCCACTCAATTTTAATTCGCTTCAGTCTGTAATATTCTACTGCTTAGGCCTCTTCTTTCCCCAGATCAGAGCTTAATCTACCACGCTGCTCCAATGTGGGTTGGCGGATATATTCCCTACTATGAGTAACGATTGGTATCAGGTGTAAATGATAACAACCGGGAGCGACGGCTTAACGTGCTCTCCGAGGCACGGTGCGGAGACCCACAAGGACTGTACAAACAACCACACCACGGCAAACATCTATATGGCCAATACAAATGTTTGTCATGTGCGGGGATCGAACCCGCAATCGCCAGCACAATAGCCAAAAACCAGTGCTGTGACCGTGGAAGAGAAAACACGAGAAAACACGAGAAAGTGGCGTCGAAAAATGTAATAATGTTAACATAAATATTAAAGTCAATACCTATTAGAATACAAAAATAGAGAAACCGGAAAACAAGTAAAAAAGAAATTTAACCAGAAAATAATGATTCAATATTTCTGAGATATTAGGGGATCTGATTACCAGAATTTATAAAGTACTTTGTGAGTATATCTTTATGGCTGTTTAATGAGTCGAAGAGTACATTAAGGTCAGCCTTTTTTGATAAATTATTGTAAGATTTTCCAGCTCTTCCAGTATTTAAACTAAAATTCTTTCTCGATAGTGGATATCTATCCGCAAACCTGCAATGGAGTAGCGTGTTAGATTAACCTCCAATCCTTCTCCTATATATAAATATCTATTTATGTTTCTAAATATAATAAATCTACCTATCTCTCTATGTATAAAAATGAATCGCTGAATGTGTTGCTAAGCGCAAATCTCGAGAGCAGCTGAACCAATTTCGCTAATTCTTTTTTTATAAAATTCCTTGAAGTACGAGGATGGTTCTTATAGAGAGAAAAATTTGAAAAATTGCCTGAAAAAGGCTAAAAACAACACTCTTCTATATTCCCATACAAAAGTTAAGACAGGACAACGTCTGTCGGGTCAGCTAGTTTTAAATAAAACCATGTTGATTCTCTGTTATTATAAACTTCATGTGCCAAGTAATGAAATAACAAATTAATGATTCAAAATTTTTTGATAAGACTGGTAAAATACATGTAAGTCTATAATTTTCTATGCATTTTTTTTCTCCATTTGAAAAAAAATATGACTCTCGAGTACTTCCAATAAGAGGAAAAATAATCATCGTTGAGAGATTTTTTACATATTAGGCAAAGTGGTTTCACTAATGTATCTGCTGTGTTTTTTGGTAAAAATAGTTGGAATGTTATAAGCTCCAGCCTCTTTTTAGAATTTAGAGATTTTATTTTACTTAATATAATATTTCCACATATGTATTTTTGTTCAATATGAGTTGTAGGATGCATCATATCGATCAATGACGAGAAAGAGAAAACTAAATTTACCTTCTAATAAACTTCGTTTTCGTCAGATTATGTTTCAAAGGTGTTTGAACTTTTATTTCACTGTCGACATTTCAATAATAATTCTTTTACGTCAAAGATCTTATTTTATTTTATTTTTAATCATTTGTAAGGCTTGAGGATAAGAGCACTTTGCTTTTCCTTAGACTTGGTAATTAGCGAAAATTAAATTGAATTAAACCTTCAACTAAGTTAAACTCTTATACTGATGCCCGGAAACATAGAGCCATAACCCTAAGCCTTTGAGCTTTTAGTTTCGTACGAAATGCACAGGAGCTCTATATAAAAGCTCGTCTAAAGTTAATGCTCTAGGAAGGATTTTTGAAAATTTACTCCCAAAAGCTGTTAAATTTGGACATAAAAGGTAAATGAAAGTTCATAATTTCTGAAATATTATCTACGTTAAATTCCATAAGGTGCTGGTGCATAGGATGCTCATCTAATACTTAACTAGTTAGAAAACTAATAAACATGTTTTTTTATACACTCAGATCGTCTGTTCCTAAGGTGAAAAGTTTAATGCCTTCGTTGTAGGTAGCATCCGACTGATATATGTATTTTCTCGATACATATAATTAATATAAACACATAAATAATAAACCCTTGATCCGGCACGAAGGACCAAATTTCAAAGATATTGTGTAAACTACATTTCATAGGATACTATATGTGTCAAAGACCAAGGTAATGTAATAATTGCTTAATCTTTTAATTATAAAAAAATAGTCAAATATTTGCGGATTTTTAGAGATAATTCAAAAAGTAACTAGTCAGATCGCATTCAAATTTAAACAGAACTACATGACAAGCACCAAATTCCGATTTAAATTTTTTTTATCGAAATCGGTCCACCCAATAAAAAGTTATAAAGATACAACCTAAATCGACAAAAAAATAGTCAATTAAATAAGTATAATAATCAGCATCGCTTATAGCGATAAATTAAAAACTTCTTGTCAGATATCAACTGAATTTTTATGGGATCACATGACACGCAGCACACTTAAATTTAAAAAAAAATCATCGAAATTAGTCTACTCAGTTTTCCTCAATAGTCCTTTTTGAGTCGGTTAAAAAACAGTTTAAGTCATTTTCTCCACGACAAACTACAGAGTTATACACACGTAGAATAGATGACCAAAATATGCATATTTAATTTAGTTATCTTACAAAAGTCAAACAGACAGACAAAATCTCGAACGAACATGACGAAGCGAGTGTTCGTTTTCACTATGGAACTCTTAAATTGAAACAACACAAGTCCTCATTCAAACAGCGACACGAGAAAGTTTAAGGTATGCGCAATTTTCCTGCAGTTCGAGAAGTCGATGTGTCAGTAACAGATGCAACGAATAAAGTTTATGTGTACAGAGAATAATGTGACGTTTTAGTGTCACGGGTACATTATACACACTACACTTACATTACACTACACTTTCGATACATTTTTACTTCTACTTTCAATTTAGTTTTCTTGTATTTTCGTAGATTAACAGATAGGTAGGGATCCCTAGTACATTTTTTTCACCTTTTCGGGAGTGGCTACATTTTGATGAGGCGAACAAAAAATTCCTCTTCGAAAACTCTCGATTGTGGTAGCTAACAGAGATAGCAGGAGATAGAGCAGCAGTGAGCGTAGGACCGGGACAACGTACCACGCAATTTGTAGGACATTACCTATTACTATTAAATTATATAGATAATCAATAACTAAAAGAAAAAAAATTAGCGGTTAGTAATAATTTTTGATGACCTCGTAAGGGCATCAAAAATTAATTTTTTTTTCTGATTTTTTTTTTTTGCTTTTAGTTAGTAAATATTAGTTAATTTAATAATAATAATGTCCTACAAATTGCGTGGTACGTTATCCCGGTCCTACGCTCACTGCTGCTTTACCTCCTGCTATCTCTGTTAGCTACCACAATCGAGAGTTTTCGAAGAGGAATTTTTTGTTCGCCTCAGCAAAATGTAGCCACTCCCAAAAAATTAGCTTGATACTGATCAGGTGAAAAAAATGTACTAGGGATCCCTACCTAAGAGCTTTAGGTTCATAATTCTATTTAAAAAAAAATGTTATGATATAAAGTTTGTCTGGTCTGTTTGTAAGTAAACAGCTAATATCATATAACCGTTACAAAAGTAGATAAGTTGAAGGAAATAACGAAATGACATTAACCTAACGACTGGAACATTGATAAGGACGTATTCGATATCCGAAATCCGCAGTAACCGAATCAATGGGCTTCACTAATCGACGTGTCCGGAAGCCAGAACTGAGTTGTTTTGAATATAGGTCATTGTATCGATGTTCGAGGTTGGGGTTGCCTATCGTGACTTTTGTGTACAACTTTTGGTTTCCTCAGTACAGGGGCCCTTGCGACTTGTTTTGTAAAACTTATTTTAATCAATAAACTATTTTGTATTTTTTTTTTGTATATTTGTCTTTTAGACTGAAATACCTAGGTATGTATAATATACCTCTATTTATAGGACGATAATACAGGAAACCTAAATGTGTGAAATAAACTTTAAAAATATTTACAAGAACCCATAAATAAAAAACGGCTGAGATCAAATTTTATGGTTGTAAATTGGAATACATTTTGTTTCAATTAAATCAAATTCAAATGTACATTATTGAAATTTACTTCACGATTCAGCCTGTAATATCCCACTGTTGGACATAGGCCTCTTCCCCATGTAGGAGAAGTGCATACACACACTTTTTATTTATATAATAATAGGATATGTAGAGAAACGTCGTAGACTTTAGACCTTGTGCTACACTAATTAAAATAGTTCTTAGACGTTCGTGCGTACATAATCTGCTGCATTCGAAACGGTACATAATTGGAGCTGTTTTTGGAGATACAAGCGTATTATATGCACTTAGCTAAGCTACGTACATATACATACATATACATCTTAGGAGCTATGACTATCACGTAAGTAACTATATTTATTTCAAAATTTCTCTCAAATGGAGGATTATACATTTGTATTTTGTTGTGAGTAATGTGCACGATCGTTCTAGTGTAGTATTTTTAGTTGGATACCCGCTCAGGGCAGATATTTGCATTAAATAAATACTAGCTGACGCCGCAAACGTTGTTTTGCCATATATGTTATTAACCCCCTTAATCTCCCCTCCTTATAACTTTGGGGTATGAAAAATAGATGTTGGCCGATTCTTAGACCTACCCGATATGCCGGGAAAATTTCATAAAAATCGGTCCAGCCGTTTCCGAAGAGTATTGTAACTAACATTGTGACAAGAGAATTTTATATACGAGTATAAGATTTATTTCTTGTCTTAGTGTATGTTCCCGTGAGTATCCGCGTGCCTTTGAGGCCTATTAAACCATTCTGTTGCGGTTGTTATCATAAACACCTGATATCAATCATTACTCGTGTTATCAACGCGTAAAGGAGCAGTGTTTTACCTGAATCTCTTTGTCCATTATACACGGAGAAATAGTCATTTCCTAGGCAGTGGGACTTTGCAGGCTTAATCAATCAAAACAAAATATCAATTGAATATTATAAGTCTCCTTTTTATTGAGTAGGGTTATTATGTTCAAAGCGGAAAGATCAGAACTCTTCAAAGTATGAGGTCAAATAGTTTTGTGATTCGAGCATTATTTATAAAAGGTTTTATTACTAAACAATAGTGTGAATGCTGTTAACATATTATTTTAACCGACATAAAATACAATTAAAAGCTTTAATGGTTTTAATACTTCTTTAACAATAGGATTAAGATAAGAATGAGACTTTTTGTTACACAGGAACAAATTAATATTTTCAAACAGCTTATATTTTTCTTCTCAGCTGTTTCTTCGGAATTGGAAATTAAATGAATTTTCAGTGTTATCGTAAACGTTTATTTCATTTCTAAGCGTTGAAATCAAGTTACAAATTCTATTATATTTTGCACGCGTCACACGCTTAAGCGTGTGGGTGTGCTTTACTATCGAAAGACGGCTCTGTGTCCATTTTCCAAGATAAAATCGTTCTTATACGTTAAGTTAGGCAGTGAATTTAAAAAAAAAAGGTTGTTTCGGAAACTAGACATGTTAATCTATAAAGTCAGCGTATTTTCTTTTCATTTTGTTTAATATTTATAACAAAAAAAACGTAATTAAAAAGTGATATGTCAGCTGTCCGTTGGTCTGTGCCCTTTTGTTGTCTTCACGTTTTAGAAAAATATAAACAATTAATTGTAATAATTTCTTTTGAATAATACTTCAGTCACTCTAAGGATGAACTGTATATCTTTTTATGATTGAACTCTTAACCGTTTTAAAGATATTAACGAAATTCGAAAGATTTTCTGGGTTTCTTTCATAAATATTTTTTCTTTTTTAAACCTCGGCGCAAAACGAGGGGTGGTATAAGTTTAACGTGTCTGTGTATCTGTGTAACTGTCTGTGGTACTTTTTTCTAGTTGATGAGGGGATCTGACTACCTTCCTTATGTCCTATCGATTCGAAATTTGGAACCGTGTTACTTTAATGATATTGAAAGTATATGGTAGGGTAACCATGGCCTGATCAGCCGTTCGAAGATCATCAGCTCTTTAATAGTTGATGAGGGAATCTAATTACCTTCCATATGTCCTATCGATTCGAAATTTGGTACCGTATTACTTCAATGATATTGAAAGTGTATGGTAAGGTATCGTATTATGTATAGTAAGGCATCCGCCAACTCGCATTGGAGCAGCGTGGTGGATTAAGCCCTTTATATATAACAAAAAAATATAATCAAATAATATATCTACAGCTGTCCGTTGGTATGTGTATTTTTAGTTGTCTTCTCGTTTTAGAAAAATATAAACAATTTTAGCGAAATGTATAAGCTATTGAACGAGCGGATAAATAATAAGATGTTATCTATCTTCGCTGACTCTTTATTGAAGAATAATAATGATAGAAAAACAATATTCAAGTAGCAAAATACAAAATATAATTATAAGATAATAGAAAAACAATATAATCAAGTAGCAAAATATAAAATATAATTATAAGATAACGTGCTACGGGTACGTACATAATTTTACTTACTAAATTGAAAAACAAATTATCAAGAAGAATTTAAAATCAAATTCTTTGACGACTATCAAAAACACTCCACATTACTCTCCTCCGAGACCGAAGGTCAATAGCCGGTTGGCAGGCCAGTGGAACCAGATGCTGCATAGCTCTCGGTGAGTTGGAACTGTCTGCGGTGATGCTTGCGAAGCCTGCGTTGCCGTTCAAGCTCGAGGTTACCAGCTTAGCGAACGACTACCAGTTTAGCAAATGAGCTCGGTTTAGCGAATGGATGAGCGGATGATAAAATATTCGCTAACTCCGCTTTTTATTAATGAATTGTTATTTTGTTAAAATATAAAAATGAATCAAGTAGGAAAATGTAAAATATTAACAAGAAGAGCTTAAAATCAAATTCTTTGACAACTATCAAAAAATATTTTTATTGAAATGATAAAAAGAGGTTTTTATTATTATTTATATAAAAAGTATATATATGTAGAGACGCCAATTAATTGTAATTATTCCTTTTGAATAATACTCCAGTCACTCTAAGGATGAACTCTCTTTTTCTTATTATGACTGAACTCTTAACTGTTTTAAAGATATTAACGAAATTCGAAAGATTTTCTGGGTTTCTTTCATAAAAATTATCACCGTCTATTTTTTTTCCTCTCTTCTTTTTCATCAACTATTTATTTTTTAAATAACTTCTGCTGCATCTAGCGACATTATTGATATTTTTGGCAGTGAAGTTAAAATTGTATCTATGTTTCGTGACGTGTCGACAGATTTTCGATAATATAAAATGCCAAAAGAAAATAAAAACTCTGCATGAAAACGTGATCAATTACAACGTGATTATAAAAGAGAACGTCGTAATTATGAGTCTTTCGAAAAATTATAAAGATGATGTTATGATTGAGCTGAATAAACCTGAAAGCTGCTGTCTTGGAAATAAACATAGTGGAATCTATTCTGCTCAAATTCCTAATAAGGATGATGTAAACCTTGCTCAAAAAAAAATGTCGAATGTCTCAAGTTCGTCAAAACGATGATTTTAGACAAAGCGAACGAGAAAAAGATAGGTAAGCTAAGCAGGCTCAGCGATAATTTAGTGCCTACCTTAACATATAAGAACGATTTTATCTTGCAAAATCGACACAAAAAATAATAATATTTTATTCAATTGATTTCTCTTTTAGGCAATTATTATTAATTTCAATTCGTAACACAATGAGCGTGTGAGGCGTGCACTTTTGGATTTTCCAAATTATTGGAAGTCTTTTCTAAGAAATCTCAGAGAATCAATCTGAATTCATTTTGACAACAAACAGATTGAATGTCAGAAACACGTATTTTTTTAACGGCCCCCACTAGGATTTACTTATCTGTAGGAGGTACAGAAATAGACACAAAATACACAAGCACAAACGTCCAGACCAGGCCAAACATCTGTACGACCAATATAAATGTTTGCCAAGTGCTCGAAAGGGATCGAACCCGCGACCGCCAGCGCAATAGCCTTATGTCAGTGTTAAGACCGTTACGCTAATATATGATCAATATATCTACGGGTATATTACGTCTTTTACAAGTCTAGAACAGGCTTAAAGCAAACAAAAGCAAAATGTATATAAAATAATATCGTATGCAATACAATTATGACACAAGTACATTTATTTAAAAATTTGGTAATTTAAAATCTCATATAAATGCAAATAAGTCCTCTTCCTCACGGCAATATATCAGATCATTGTCACACATTTATGATTATTTAACTTTATGAAAAAATATGCGACGTTGCCGTTTAGTGCATACTGTGCAACTTATAAGCTTAGAACGTTTCGTACAGCATATGATTTGCATAAAATGTACTTATACAACCATTCGCATGCGGACATCCTTGGTTGATACAGTAGAATACATTAGGGTTTTCAACTTTTATTAACATTTTTGGAACAAACAGTCTGATTTACCGGTTGCCGTTAAAGCTCTGTGACGTATGACGCTATCCAACAGATAAAAAATTAGGATTAGTTTTTCCTTTTTACCGTAGATATCCTATTTCCTTATGGGATATTAGTATAATAACTTAATCTATACCTAGAAACTTAATTTCACGATAATTTTTGCAATCACCGGTAAAACATGCCAAGAAGGAGAAAAAAAAATGTTAAAATATTTATTTTCTTAATATATTACGAAAATATGTAATTTTTGTTTTTGTAAACATTGAAGTACGTGTATATTATAATGGACTATATTAGGACGCTTTCAAAATAAAAATGTCGATTTATAGGTTAAATGGGGTAATATACATAATAATTATGCGTCATTATTAGATTCTTGATTTTTAGGTCCATATAAGATTTATTTATTTACTTATGGTGATTTTTTATTTCCTAGTATGTGTTATACTATCAGTATTTGTAATTGCGAAAATCGTTTTCCAAACTCTCACAAACAGCTCTTTGTACCCACAAAATATTATAGTCCTCCAGCAATTATGCGTAATGGGATGAACGTTAAACAAACGTGACGAGGTACGAGAAGATATTAGCGCACGAGTGATGATCATTTAATGTTAGCAAATGTGGAGTGTTTAACTTTTATCAAAACACGTGCCAAACATTTTACTACTGAAAATTGATAAGACTCTTATAATTGTTATTTTATATTATTTATTTATTATAAAGGAATGTTAATAATTAAATTCTTAATGCACTACTAGTACAACAAATGTAACTGAAGTTATTCTTCAATAAATATAGAATCGATTTTTATAATTCAGCATTGGAAAGCTGCATTATCATAAGTTTTGGATTATGAAATTCTAAACACAAAATTAAGTTAAGTTCGTCGAAAACGCAAGCCCCTCACCTTCTGTCTGACGCAGGTTCTCACCGGGCACGGTTGCTTTGGTGACTACCTGTGTCGGACGGCCCAAAGGGAGCCGACGACTGAATGTCACGATTGTGGTGCGGCGATGGACTCTGCCCAGCATACCTTCGAGGTATGCCCGAGATGGGCGGCGCTGCGTCGCGATCTGACGACAGTCCTCGGAGGGGACTTGTCACTCCCGAGCGTCATCACCGCGATGCTCGGCAACGACGAGTCCTGGAAGGCGATGGTCTCCTTCTGCGAGACAGTTATGTCCCAGAAGGAGGCTGACGAGCGGGTGAGAGAGGAGGCCGCCGACGTGGCTTCCACCCGCAGGCGACGAATGGGGGTGCGTAGGAGGCGCTACTTAATGCACTTCCAGTAACGCCCCTATGCCCGTGTCGGGCCGGGATGGGAACCCGGGCCTGCTAGACACGGCGTCTTAGGAGCTGTTCAGAGGTGAGCCGGACAGTCCCCATGGAGGAGAAGTCTGGCCTTTTCGCCGAGGCCTGCCTGTCGCTGGAGGGATCCTGTTGCCTGCAGATCCGGGACCCTCCAATTAAAGCGGCTGAAGGCTCCCGCAGGGGGTTTAGTGCGGTAGTGGCACCCCCAAGTGCTGAGTCCGACATACGGTCTAGGACTGCCTACCCGGGCGTCCTGGATATCACCCGTAAATGGGTTACCCTGCGATATATAAAAAAAAAAGTTAAGGATGTTATAGTGTTATAATAATCATGCATATGATAGTCTGTTTTTAATTAATTAACAATTTTGCGAATTGCGGAAATCAAAGTAATAGTGGGTAACAGAAGTAAAACAATTACTCGGGTACGGAACAAATTTTATAATGTTTTATCGTATTTTATAAATCTACAAATATTATATTAAATAGTCTTATGAAATTTTTCTTATTTAAAAACAAATATAGGAGTATCCATTAAAAAAAAAACTAGGTATTTATCTGAATGTGAACATTAAAGCGTGCGACGCGCACGTTCTACGCGAGACAACAAACGAATATCAACTGAAATGATAATTGCGCCCTGGATAATTCAATTTACTGTGGACAGTTCCGACAACGATAGTCTCGCCGGCGAAATTCCGTTATTCCGAGCGGATCGACTATGAAAAATTTACACTTCAAAGAGAGTGGAACTCCATAATGAATTCATCACGTAACAATTACCGTTAACAATGTTTGTTATATTCATTAGCGTTTTGTAAACATAATTAGGGGAAAAAGATAAATTCCTTCCTTTGTTGATTTATCTGTATTGACTTTTCACTCTTGTTACCTACTTGATGTTTACTAAACTGCTAAAATGAATCATAGCGTAATCATTTAACGCCTACACTCTTTCCTAATGAGTAATTTATCGCAGGAAAAAATCAAATCAGTCCTGTAGACTTCTAGATCAAATTCTGAGATAACAGAGAAAAAACAATCAATCTAGCAGAGGTCCTAATAGAGTTTTAATATGATATTTTACGTATTTTCAGAATATTTAAAGGCATACCTGCTTACTATATTGTGTAATTAAAAATAATAGAAAATGATGAAATGACGAAATGAAACGAAAACCCAAATTATCAGTACAAACATTTTTCAGCCGGTATCATATCCTCGACCAATAGCACAGTAATTAGTTGCACGTCTAATTTCTTGTTAATTCTTCCCTCTCTTCCCGTGGGTGTCGTAAGAGGCGACTAAGGGATAACACAGTTCCACTACCACCTTGGAACTTAAAAAGCCGACGGATGGCGGGATAACCATCCATGCTGGCTTTGAAATACACAGGCCAAAGACGGGCAGCAGCGTCTTCGGTGCGACAAAGCCAGCCCTGCGGTCACCAGCCCGCCTGCCCAGCGAGGTGACTATTGGCAAAACACATGAGTTCGCGTCATAATGTCGGGCGCGAACTTGTGGAGGCCTATGTCCAACAGTGGACTGTGATAGGCTATAGTGGTAGTGGTTATTGTTAATTAGTTATTAATAAATTGTATAGTTCAAAATTTTATTGAGATCTCTATTTAAAGAAAAATATCATCATCATCATCATCTCCCTGCCCTTATCCTATTTATATAGGGACGGCACAACATGTTCTCCTCTTCCTCAGACTCATGTTGTAAGTGATTTGGCATGTTATTTTTACGACCGGCCGCCTGCCTGACATCAACCCTCCTTGGGAATTAAGAAAAATATGTATACTGCCGCGGGTTAAAATGGTATTTGGGGTTAGAGAGCGTCCCACCATTCCAACCCGAGCTCAAAAGTTAGAGAAGAGAAAAAATTAACCTACAAATTAAATTAAATTTAGCCTTAGAGGAAAGAAAATAAAAAATTACTTCAATTTTAACAATTTATTGACCGGATCCTAAATTTTATACCACAAGATTCAAACTAGATTTGAAAAACTATGACCTTAGTCCTGGCACGTGGTGCATGGAGAGATAAGCACTTAACTTGAGTCCTTGGGTTGACCCCGACGGCCCTTGGTTCACGTCGGAGACGCCTCGCACGCCACGTGGTCCGGCGTAACTTCCGTCGATGCCTCCAGGTGCCGGTAAAAAAATGGCTGGGTCGACCCGCCGTCCGTCGCTCACACCCAGGTATCGAGAGAGAGATACCTGGGACGGATTCCTCTGGTTCCGTGGACTGGTTAGGATGTTAGGTGGGTATGTGGCACACCCAGGACCCCAGAGGGAGATACCTCTGGTTATGTGGCACACCCAGGTCCCAAGAGAGGGGAACCTCTGGTATGTGTGGTTCAAGTGGGGCCCCTGGCCGAAGGCAAGGCCACGTGGTTGACTCGATCTTCGCACCGACCGCCAGACGCCACGCCAAGGACCCTGGAATGACACACCCAAAAGGTGAGCCCTTCCGAAGCCAACCCTCCACTAACTCCGGGTTGACAACGGAAACGGCCCATTAGAGACATGGACACGTTGACATTGCATGGCATAAATCAAATCAGAAGACTGTTATATTAACTACACAGACACAAAACAAAAATATACAATTCTTTCTTTAAATTTACTTGATCAAATTAAATTTAGATTAAACACAGAAAGGCGTATTAAGATCTTTGTACTACAAGAACTCACCCACTACCAAGTCACACGAAACCACAGCACTTATGTAAAAACGGACAATGAAAAGGAGCGGTCCAGCCACGACAGTCGCTTATATAGCAAGCCGAAACCCCTACGTCGCTAACCTCGCCCCGGAGCACGGTCCACTTAACGAATATACCGGACGAAGTCCTACGCGTTACCACGCCAGAAGCCCACTTCAATGAGCACCGAATACATATAAAAAATATATATGTTACAATACCCCCCCCCGTCAGAGAAGAATTTTGCGTCTCTAGGCAAAATTCCGAAGACTCTAAAAAATCTAGGAAAAATTTTGGTTCAGCTCAATAGAGAAAAGAAAAAAAATTGAATTTAAATCACGAATGTTAATTATTATCAAACTAAGAGAAAAATATTTAAGTTATTAATAACTAAACAAGAAAAATTTTTGATATATTTTTAATATGTATTAAAACCACTAAGAGAAAAAAATAAATTAAATTGCGAGTTAGAGAAAATGCTAAATTGCGCTATATGCTATAATAGTAAACTGCAACACTGTCATACATCCCAAACATACATCACTAACATTCAACATCCTGAACTTCACCAAACAATGTGCGTTAGTCGACCTAGACAAACGCCCTAACACACAGAGTAACGATCTATAAATGAACAATACTCAACAGCTACCAATTACGCAACAAGCAAAAAACTACGTATTCCTGATGTAGGCTTTTGAATATAAATATATATTTTTGGAATCGCCACCCGTTCCAAGAGATAAAGGCGTAGGCTTAATTAAATACACATATGGAATCGCCACCCGTTCCAAGAGATAAGGCGTAGGCTTTATTAAATCAACATAAGGGTTATTGCTCAGTGGAATAACCTCATATAACAACACAATGAGTACATTAGAGATGTACCCAACACACCACTAGTCAAGTCATTGCTCAGTGGAATGACCCAACAATCAAATCAACACGAGTACATTAGAGATGCACTCACCACACGACTAACACAAGTCATGTACCTACACATAAATGCACAAAATAATAAAAAACGATCATCACCCGTCGCTAATTGGAATACGAGAAAAAATTTATAATTTTAGAAAAAGAACTACTATTTAAATAATTATGTTAATTAATCAATCTGAAATATCAAATCTATAAAGATTTAAATTTAATTATAAACTGACGAAAAAAACTATAAAACTAGCCATACTTCGAGCTGACCAAAATTCCCTCTGACGGTAACATAGTTAAAATTGCAACTTCTACCTATTTATAAAACTAATATCGATATTAAGAGTAAAACCGATTCATCAAAAAACAAAAGTAATTTAGACATAAGCAAATCATCGAATTTAATACGGTGAGTCATTGTAGCACAATTACAAATTTAAACGAAACAAAAATACAACAAAAAAAAGGTTCAATTTAAATGAATGTTAAAATATTATAAAGATGCACAAAGTATTCAAAAATATTAGTTAATGCAAGGTAGCTAAAAAATATTTAGTTACGGCAAAATTATTGAGTAAGAAATAATTAACACAAAAGTAGGTAAACTGAGAATTTTAACAAAGAATCGATTAACAATGGAAAAACCTCGACTATGCTCGCACAACTTTTAAATTTAAATAAAACTTTGAATATAAACAAGAAATTTTAACTTTAAATTTTTTAAATTTATATTTTAAACACTATAAGTACACAATCTAAACGAAACAGTAGTAAAATTTAATTAACAAAAATAAAGAGTAATAATTTTATCACTATACACAAAACATATAAGGACACCAGACAAAACCGTTTCCGAACCCAGAGAAACCACGAGCCAGGAATAAGAAAAAAAAATAATTTAAAATAATTTACCAACAAACAACGATAACAAAAGCAGAGAATTACGAGAATATTAGAGAATTTACGTTGGGCGCCAGATGCTACGGAGTTAAAAAATGGATAATGAGAATAGATGATGAGATGATGATCACGTTGGGCGCCAGATGCCGCGGGTTAAAATGGTATTTGGGGTTAGAGAGCGTCCCACCATTCCAACCCGAGCTCAAAAGTTAGAGAAGAGAAAAAATTAACCTACAAATTAAATTAAATTTAGCCTTAGAGGAAAGAAAATAAAAAATTACTTCAATTTTAACAATTTATTGACCGGATCCTAAATTTTATACCACAAGATTCAAACTAGATTTGAAAAAACTATGACCTTAGTCCTGGCACGTGGTGCATGGAGAGATAAGCACTTAACTTGAGTCCTTGGGTTGACCCCGACGGCCCTTGGTTCACGTCGGAGACGCCTCGCACGCCACGTGGTCCGGCGTAACTTCCGTCGATGCCTCCAGGTGCCGGTAAAAAAATGGCTGGGTCGACCCGCCGTCCGTCGCTCACACCCAGGTATCGAGAGAGAGATACCTGGGACGGATTCCTCTGGTTCCGTGGACTGGTTAGGATGTTAGGTGGGTATGTGGCACACCCAGGACCCCAGAGGGAGATACCTCTGGTTATGTGGCACACCCAGGTCCCAAGAGAGGGGAACCTCTGGTATGTGTGGTTCAAGTGGGGCCCCTGGCCGAAGGCAAGGCCACGTGGTTGACTCGATCTTCGCACCGACCGCCAGACGCCACGCCAAGGACCCTGGAATGACACACCCAAAAGGTGAGCCCTTCCGAAGCCAACCCTCCACTAACTCCGGGTTGACAACGGAAACGGCCCATTAGAGACATGGACACGTTGACATTGCATGGCATAAATCAAATCAGAAGACTGTTATATTAACTACACAGACACAAAACAAAAATATACAATTCTTTCTTTAAATTTACTTGATCAAATTAAATTTAGATTAAACACAGAAAGGCGTATTAAGATCTTTGTACTACAAGAACTCACCCACTACCAAGTCACACGAAACCACAGCACTTATGTAAAAACGGACAATGAAAAGGAGCGGTCCAGCCACGACAGTCGCTTATATAGCAAGCCGAAACCCCTACGTCGCTAACCTCGCCCCGGAGCACGGTCCACTTAACGAATATACCGGACGAAGTCCTACGCGTTACCACGCCAGAAGCCCACTTCAATGAGCACCGAATACATATAAAAAATATATATGTTACAATACATAATTGTCATCATCTGGGTAAAACTTCGTAATACGGCAGCACAATATTCCGTAATAGTGACAGCACGTAGACGAAGACCTGTCTTCGACATATTCGTGTCTTCCATTCGTCAGCCTTGTCAACAATATGACAAATCTTAATAACTTCCAGGTTCGCTTTTAAAATTATTTAAATATTAAAAAGCGCCTTTGATAATTAAAATTATAACTTACAGCACCTCAATTTGGAATAATCCAAATTAACGTATCTACTCGCTTAGTTTATTTAGGGTACACAATAACCTCAAATTTGGGCCTCAAATAAATCAAAGCGCTGTTAAATATGGCGTGTCCTTTTTATTTCATTCGAAAATCGTCGCAAATAATAGCCCCTTGGGCCCTCGACCTAAACAAAGCTCATATTACCCCGAGGGAGCTTACTTTGCTCGGGAAATGGAATTTATCCCATCAACGGTAACTCAAAAACAAATGGAAATCTTTTTAGAGTGTAGTCGATTGTCAAATGATTCATTTTTAATTGTGAATTCGTTTTGATTTATTTCTTTTTAAGTCATCAAATAGGATAATTATTGTAAATAATACTTTCTTTACCCTTTTCTTTAGTAATTTAAAAATTAATCACTGAAATATTGATAACCTCCTAATGACTGCACCAAATCGGATAATACTCTTTTGTTTTCCTTATTGGCAGGAAAGGGTATAAAGAGAATTTACAAAAAAAAAAATCGACATACAAAATTAAATATATGGCACACAAATTTCATGGTTAATTCCTATGGCAACAAAAACAAAATTTTAATTGTTAATTTCAAACTTGTTTATGTTATGTCTTGACTTATACTTTAATATTATTCGTACTATTTCTGTCTACATTATGTTACGTTTAGTTACAAGACGTACATTTACAATCTTAATTGCTTGTTATGCGCATGTTGGCAACTACGCCTTTAATAATCTTTTCAGTAACGAACCGACAAAGTACTGTAATGACTGAATTGTACTTTGTTAGTAACATGTGACTTTACGACAACGATTTCGTAAACAGCTCTAACGACCTTAAGTAAATATGGAGAGGTATTTGAAAAAATCTAAAGGAAAATGGTCTACCGGGAGACCTATTAATTAAATATTTGGTAAAATAAGTATATTTAAATTTGAATTTGTATCTCTATATATATAAAAATGAATCGCTGAATGTGTTGCTAAGCGCAAATCTCGAGAGCAGCTGAACCGATTTCGCTAATTCTTTTTTTATAACATTTTTTGAAGTACGAGGATGGTTGTTACGGAGAGAAAAATTTAAAAAAATCCCTGAAAAAGTCTAAAAACAACACTTTTCTATATTCGCATATAAAAAGTTATGACAGGACAACGTCTGTCGGGTCAGCTAGTTTAATATAAAAATAATAATGTTCAAGTTTGTGTTACGTATTATAAATTACATGAATCGTTAACCCTACATTTAAGCATAATTTCATAAACATCTTAGAGAGTCTTAGGAAAATTGTCAGCACTTTTTGATACCAATTACTAGTGATTCATTAAAATGAAAGAATAAGAGAATATTAAAACCTCCGAAAAACTCGTATAAAAATAAAACAAATAGTTTAATTAATATCTTTAAAATATTAGAATAGATTTAACTGGAAACAGTATTAGTGATAGTCGTCAAACAAACGACTAAATTATGTATTTTCATACATACATATTATATATAAATATAAAACTAAAATGTGTCAATAGTACCGAGTGCGTAACGAATTATGAAGGGTAATTAATTAGTTATCGCCTTTTTCGTTTTATTTTAATTAAAAATTCGTTAAAGTAAGGGTCGTCAGAACAAAAAAAAAACAAGAAATCTTAACAGAAAACGAATTAACAATTTCCTATTGAGTCCATTGTTTCGCCGTCTTTGTAATTATCTTGCCTTTAGTTAAGGAGCGTAATGGTACAATAGCTAATGATTTTCCCCTCAACAAATTTCGCCCAAACAACGTATATTCTAACAAAATGCGGTAATTTTGTACAATATTTATAACATTAAGGATTTAATTAAAATATCAAGAATTGTGATAATACTCGTATTTATGGTAAATTTAGTCATAGTAAAGGTTGTAAATATGACTTATTTAAAAAAATTGCGTGCGTACCAAGTATATACACATGTCACAAGTGAAACTTCTTTGGCAAACTAATTTAAAAAAACTAATCGCGATGGCAAAATTATTTCTTGTTAGTATAAGGCCACCATACATTTGTGTAATTATTGAACAATCCAATATATTAAGTTGAAGGATCTTTAGTACCTGCTGGTTTTATTTGTACTCCTGGTTGTGTTGCACAAGGTTTTGGCCAGTTTTAGGATAACACTAATTTAAAAAAAAAAAAAAAACGATTTTAGAATACAAAAAAAAATTATTTGAAAAAAAAATACACACAGTGTTCCTAGGCGGTCACCCATCCAAGTACTGACCGTCATGACGCTGCCGCCTTACCGGTCGCTCAAATTTTACCACTCATGCGCTAAAAAAGTTTCACTTCAATATATATTGACAGAACGAAGTCTGTCCAGGCAGCTAGTATAAAAATAAAACATTAATTTATTAAAACAATCGATATACAAAAAAGCAAAAACTTTGTATGTGAATAGAACTTTAACACTCATTAAGGCGCATAGAAGAGCTAAGTAACCTTCAAGAACGCACGCACACATTTAGAATATCGACGTGAACGCCATTTAACTATGGCGCTTATAAAAATTAACTCGACAGCCGTTTAGCGAGATTATGCCCGACCATGCTAATAGATGGCGCGAAAGAATTTTGGAGTTTGACGGACGGCTGTCAGTTCGCATACATTTAGTTTTTTCGATCGCAATTATTATAGTCCGGGATTCCTAGTACATTTTTTTCACTTGATTACTATCAAGCTAATTTTCCGAGAGTAGCTTTATTTTGATGAGACGAACAAAAATTTCCTCTACGAAAACTCTCGATTGTGGTAGGTAATAGAGTTAGCAGGGGATAGAGCAGCAGTGAGCGTAAGACCGGGATTACGTACCACCAGTGGCGTAGCGTAGGGGGGGGCGCCCCGGGCGCCCCGGGCGGCACTTTTTAAGGGGCGGCAAAATTTAACAATAAATAATAACAATATTTTGAAAATATTTGAACCATTTTATATCATTTTTATCGGAACTATACATTCGGACCGATTGAAAGGATCACGGAATTTCTCTTTACTTATTTTGTGGCGAAGTCGGTAAATCCCTTTTATTTTGTAGCGACTAGTAACGTCTATACTTGTGGGAATTTCCCGTTTGTGACTTACTTAGTCATAAACGGGAGTTAGTCTTACCTATGGATGAACAAGCTTAGCTCGGTTTATATCGTGTTTATTGGAAATTTTATTTACATCCCAATTACATACTTATGGAATATCAATAATATTTTTCGATCTTACCGACATAATAATAAAAAGAAATGAACTGGTTATTCAGATAAAAAACAAGAGTGCAATTAGAAAAAAAAGGGAAAAAGAAAATCGATCTGGTGACATGTGGATTTGAACCGGGGTCATATTATGATTTCATGACCACCCGATTTTCCACCTGATAACTTAATAGATTATGGCAAAATTTACTTTCCTATTCTAATAATGTTGTATTTTTTCATTATCTAAAAACACGGGTAAAACGAAATTTTCTAAAAATTAATCCTAGCTAGATCATCATACAGATGTTTGCCGTCGTCTGGGTGTTTGTGCAGTCCTTGTGGGTCTCCCCAACGTGCCTCGGAGAGCACGTTGAGCAGTCGCTCCCGTTTGTAATCATGTACGCCTGGTAGCGATCGTTACTCATAGTAGGGAACATATCCGCTAACCCGGATTGGAGCAGCGTGGTGGATTAAGCTTTGATCCTTCTCTTAAATGGGGTAATGGTCTAAGAGACGTGGAAGAGCGACCTTCACCGATCTGACAACTCGATGAGACATATTTTTTATCAAATATAATTTATGAACAAATATGCCTATGATAACTTGCCTATCGAAAAGTGGTCATAGCTACTTTTAATTTAATTAATTTTAATTAATTTTTTTTTCATCACCTTCACTCATATGATAACCGAATGTGTTTTATCTCAATTGATAGTTTTTAACACACATAATATGTCTAGGTAGGCTTGTCTACTTATTTTTGGTCATGGCTACCTGGCAAGTAGATGTGAACAGGTAGGTCAATATATACCTATATTCGATACTACATCTACCTGTAAGATATTGTAATTACAAAACCAATCATATAGGCTTGCCTGCAAAAAAAAATAATAGCATTGACCACTTTTCGATAGGCAAGTTATCATAGGCATATTGTTATAAATTATATTTGATAAAAAATGTGCCTCATCGAGAGATCAGATCGGTAAAGGTCGATGTTCCACGTCTCCTCTACTATAAGAGGCCTATGCCCAGCAGTAGGATATTACAGACTGAAGCGTAATCGTCAGTTTTTTTTCTAAAAAGGGAGGCAAACATCTTAACCTTAGTGTATTAATATACCGGGTGAGTAAAAAATATGGAAACCCCGAAAAATTCGGAAAACCGCACAGGTTACTCGTGAAACAAAGGTCAAACCTAGGTAACTTTTAACGAGGAATCCAACGGTGACCTTTTTGTTTCTGATTTTTATTTCTTTTAGTTAGTTAATATCTACATAATTTAATAGTACTATTGTCCTACAAATTGCGTGGTACGTTATCCCGTTATCCCGTAAGCATAGGCTCACTGCTGCTCTATCTCCTGCTATCTCTGTTAGCTACTACAATTGAGAGTCTTCGAAGAGGATTTTTTTGTTCGTCTCATCAAAATGAAGCTACTCCCGGAAAATTAGCTTGATACTAATCAGGTGAAATAAATGTACTAGGGATCCCTACCTATTACTTTTTCCGATCAAAAAAAACTGAACGTATTCGAAGTGACATCCGTCCGTCAAACATCTAAAACGCCAAAATTCATTGTTATCATTGTTATGACAATCAATATTTAGTAATAATAAAATATTCTTACCTTTTAATATCGTTCATATTTTGGGCATTTGTTTTATATGAACGTTTTTTACTTTTCGTGACGGGTTTCGCTTTATTTCCCATATTGAAAATAATTAAAAACAGTAAATAATCTTATGCGAATAATGCGGAAAAAACGAGCAACACGTCCGTTTAGCATCAGGCCTTGGCCGAGACAAACGTAGTGGTTATATACTCTTTGGCCGAGACTGTCTGTACACGGGCATTACGCACCCATGCGCACGTATTATGATTATTTATGCTCAAAAATAAGGAAACGTGTATTTATAAAAATCTATTGATCAAACAAAATAATTAAAACACTATCACGATAGTATGTTGCTTAAAGAATAATTTGACAAAATATCAGAATTATAGCCTGTATATTAACATGGTTTTTACCCGTTAAAAGATATTTTTAGAGGTATCTTTGTGATTTTTTTCTATCGTATTAAATTTAAAGAATCATGTTTTCAACACACTATCTATCTAGCATATATCCTGCAGAATATCATATATTTTTCTGTTATTTTTCACTGCAGTGGATCATATACTTTTAGGCGTTATAAAACATCGTTTTAGCTCTTCTAGTCGCCTTAAATATTACAACGAAAATCTGTTTTCCAGTATAAGATACCACATGTGTACACTAATGTGGGATGACCTTTAATTTCCCAACCAAGCTAAATACCCTAACTAGTAACCGATGTTTGTATAGATCGGTCGTCCACCGAACATTGTCAAAGTCACGAGGTCAGATTAACTGTCAACAGATCTAGACACATACAAATATATTTTAATCGAGTTAAATCAACTTTATTTTTGATTGAGACACATAAATTGCTTACGTACACATGAGTTATAAAATCAGCGTAAAAAAAAAGAAAAATTGTGTGTGTCAGCTCCGACGCACGACTGGAAAAAAAAAAGAAAAGAAGTAAACACTCCTTCAGATCGACTGTCTAGATAGGCACAAAAAAGGCTTTCTATGATAGATGGCGTTACGAGAAACGTAACGAGGTCATTCGTTCAATAGATTTTACTACTCATATTTTTTTCATTCCGGGTGTCTTATATAAAAATTGATTCTTAAGGAGTAAACTCCTATAAACTTCAAAAACATCGATACAAATAAAATACACGCATTTTAAAAAAATAATACGTACCTATACCTTTCAAAATAAACTTCGAATGAATAAAACAACTCAATTAAACTTTGAATAGACATTTTGCAATCCGACTGTTCTTTTTACAGCTTTTTAATTCGTAATGTGAGAGAGTTCGGAAAAGTTGGACGGTTTTTACGACTGCCCTAATACTTTTTTCATCACGTAAACAGTCTAAGATTGGTATAAGTATTAAACCATCTATTACCTCGGGGGTATATATTTTGCTTCCTTTATCCGTTGAACCAATAAAATTGTATGAGAATCATATATTTTTATTGGCGTGTAATCATTCTTTTTTGGTCTTTATATGGATTCAATTTTACGATAATTCGTCATCTTTCGTTCTTTATTCACACTAGTGTTGGTTATGTTCTAATAAGACACGGGTATACTCGTACATCCTTTTGTCATCAATAGTATTCCCGTAATAAAATAACTTTCAAAATATTTAATATCACTTACAAATAAAAATTGAATATTGAGCTAGCTGCTGGGAATTCGTGTCTAGATCACAACAAATAGCTGTATGAACGATTCAGATTTGTTTTAGTTGTTTATGTACCTAGATTGGTAACATAGGATTTATAAAAATATTCTAAATACATTGAGTATGATGCATCAGTGCATTAATTATTCTATTCTTTTTGTATCAAATCCTTTAAAATAATCTGTTGGAATGATTCATATTTAGTAATAGAGCTGATGTTATTTAAATTTTCTATAACAGTCTGTTAATAAATTGTTACAATTACAGTGGTAGTGACGCACGAAGTACGAAGTAGTACTTGCTTAGGACAAAACTCTAACTTAAACAAAAAAAAAAAATAATTGTTTGTTTATCTGAGCAAAGTCTGAATTTATTTTCGATAAATACCTTCCTAGATAATTTTATTAATTTTTTAAGTTTATGGAAATCATTAAAAAAAATTAAAAACATTAAAACCCATTCAGTCTATTATTCAGATTATTTATCAGATATTTGTCATTTAAAGAAATAGAAAACAAAAAAGTATATAAAAGCATTTTTAATTTATTTTCATCTCGAAGGTGCTATATTACTTAATTAAATTAAAAAAACTGCTGAAGTAAACATAGACAATAACAACAAACGTTACTGAAATTTTGTACCTAATTTGTAAATAAACGGCCAGCAAAAAGGTCCCGAACAAGGTGAAAAATCATAAAAAGATATTTTAATAGCCTGAAAAGGTACCACTTCTGGCCGAGATTAAGATCTTGGTACTTAATCCACCACATTGCTCCATTGTGAGTTGGCAGATTTACATGTCTTACAAATCCTACTAATGGAAGCAGTTATCCCTGCTTTTATCGCTGAGAATAACTTGTAAATGTGTTTCACTGACGTTACAGTAAGGAATCCAAGGACTTGCATAGCAAATCCGTTCCAATACTACCCAATCAAATACTTGCATATTCAATTTTACATCCATTCATTTATAATTTTAACAATTAAAAAAGTGAAAAAAGAGATAATTTTAAATTGCTTGTAATGAATGAGAATTTTCTCACTTATTATTCGAATTATGAATAAAAAGATTTCGTATGGTTAATTTGAATGCAATTATTCTCTATACACAATGTGAAAAATGAAAACAATGAAATGACAATACTATTCAAAACACTAAATGATAAAGCGATTTAACTTCGCCTTAACGATGTGAGGCTTTAATGAAAAATGAATACAATTTTAATGATAACTGTTCCTATTATAAGAGTAATTAGTAATTATTAAAATCAGAGAATATAAGAATAATTTAAGCGTGTAATTATTGAACGCTCTAGATACAATTCATACAACTACGATTAAATTTTATCTGATACTAATATTTAAAAAAGGAAAGATTTGATTGTTTTTTTGTTTGCTCTATAGGCTCTGAAACTACTGAACCGATTTGAAAAATTCTTTCATTGTTGGGAAGCTACACTATCAGCAGGTGACATAGGCTAAATAATATATTTTTTAATTAGGGAAAAAAATTGAAATTTTTGTTAAACACCCGTACGAAGCCGGGCGGGATGCTAGTTTTGATATATATTTAATTGTGATATTTGATTCAAAATCATGTAGTTTTTATAGAGGTATAGTATAGAAAATCTTTACTGCTTGTTTGTATGTAACGTTAGTATGCTAACAATTTTAAGGAGGTTAGCAGAGAGGGACCTGAGATCATTTCGACCAGTTCGAGTCCCAGAACTGACCGTTGCTAATAAAACAGCGAGACTTCGATTTGTTCGAGAATATTCAAATTGAACTTTGGGACAATGGAATACAGTTCTCTTCTCTGATGAATAAAGAACTCCTTTGCAAGGTCCTAATGGACGTAAGCGTGTGTATAGATGCCCGGTGAAAGGTTTGCTGAATGTTTTGTGGTTAAAACAGAGGGGTATGTGGAACGCTTGATAATTGACCGGTGTGGCATTTGTTTAAACGCTCGTACGAGTACAGAGTTGTTTGACTTCGATACAGGAGTGGTAAATGTTCAGAAGTATGCGATAAACGTCTTATTACTTAGTGCAATTTATTGGCGATAATTACGTTTTATTGTACGACAACACTTGTGCACACGCCGCGAGAGTTGTTGCCGGTTACTTTGATGATGTCAATATTCATTCATTCATCTATACTAATATAATAAAGCTGAAGAGTTTGTTTGTTTGATTGTTTGTTTGTTTGTTTGAACGCGCTAATCTCAGGATCTACTGGTCCGATTTGAAAAATTCTTTCAGTGTTAGAAAGCCCATTTATCGAGGAAGGCTATAGGCTATATATCATCGCGCTAAGACCAATAGGAGCGTAGCACCAATGAAGAATGTTTCAAAATCGGCGTTTTTTTTCCTTTTATTCCACGGGGACGAAGTCGCGCGCAGAAGCTAGTTCATTCATAAAGCCTCTAACATCCCACTTCTGGACATAGGAATCTTTTCCATGTAGGAGTAGGATAGGAGCTTATGTTATTATTCAGCGATTACCAAGTCCATCTTGAAATTGTGACCTAAACCTGATCGAACATGTATGGGACAAACTAAAATGACGTATTCGGACAACAGCTCCTCAAACCATCAGAGAGCTAACAATTAAAAATACTGCTGTGTAGAAGTGGCAGAACATTCCACATAGGGATTGCAATCCGGAAAACCGGATCCGGTAATCCGGCGGATCCGGCATCATTTTACAGTTACCGGATCCGGTAAAAAATGCCGGATCCGGTGACCGGATCCGGTGTTGGCACTTATTGAGAAAATGACCTCTTTTTAAAAGAAAGAGCGTGGTTCTTAAATACACGAGTCCTTTGACGCTAAGACTAAAGACTTGATTGATAGTTTTTTGCCATTTAAATTAGTTATAGATGCATTATAGTGAAGGTATTCAACTCTATTTACAGCTGAAAAAACACTGAAGTTGCTTGACTTATTGTGCAAATATTAAATAACTTCACATTGCCGTTACTTGCAGAATACCTAGAAATATTAATATTCAAACTAGGGATGTTATTTTATCGTAACCAAACTATTGGATATACGTAATAAAAATGTATCTGTAACCGTACCATAAACCGATATTAAAGTTTCGGATGATTTAGCATAGATCAATCAAAGGGTAATTTATACTAAATTTTTTGCTATGTTTTACATTTTTCTGGTCAAATAACATTATCATAAAGTCAGTTAATTTTGCAACCAAATCATCGTGGGAGTCATCGCTGTTTAACATAGAGTACTCAGAATTTGTAACAGTAACTAATACAATATACGTTAGGAAGTAAAATAAAGTATTGTGGCATTTCCTTAAAATCTAATATCTGTAACCGAAACTAAAGGATAATCGGAACAAATTTAATATTTGTAACCATAATATCATAACATCGACGGTTTGCTGGTTGGATTCCCGCTTGGGATGGATATTTGTATTTGTACAAATATTTCTCTCCAGGGTGGATGTCTGTCCTTGTGGGTCCGCCCCTCCGTGCCTCGGAGATCACGTTAAGCTGTCGGTCCCGATTGTTATCATAAATACCTGATAGCTATCGTTACTTATAGTAGGGAACATATTCGCTGATTAAGCTACAATCCTTCTCCTACATGGAGAAAGAGGCTTATGCCCAGCAGTGAACTGTTACGGGCTAAATCTTATATTTGGAACCATATCACATCAATAAATATTCGTACCTATATATATCCGTAACCGAAGCCTTAACCAAGTAATACCCTGATAGATAGCGTGAAATTTGTGAAAGGAAAAGTAGAGACAAAGATCCACAATCACTAAAAAATTTAATATAATTAAAGGCTAATTAAAATTACAAATCTAGCTCTTTGATTCGTCTCACCACGTGTTAATACGACGTGGTCGAAATTGGAATTTGGCTTAGATCAATTTGTATCAATAAATTCGACATATATGAATACTGAGAAATAACTCCCACGGATTTAAACATTTTTATCTTTTCATTTGATAGATTATATAATTTGTTTTGAAACTGAGATTTAATTTAAAAAAAATATATTTATTTAAAATGTACAATTTTTTCACTTCATTACCGGTCAACATACGTTTGAATTAAAAAGAAAAGTTAGGTTATTATGGTTTGATCAATCCGGCCGGATCCGGCCCGGATCCGGCCGGATTGATAAAAATTCGATCGGATCCGGCCGGATTGAAAATGACACCGGATTGCAATCCCTAATTCCACAAAGCGATTAAAATTTTTATTATTGAATATGTAACTAATTCGTGGAACGTTATTTATTCTAGGTTTTTTTCCTCTTTAATATGTGCACACTTCTAACCGCTGCTACTGTATCGTGTCCTGTACCCAAAGGTTATCTGGAAGAAATCGCTCTTTAGCGATAAGATCGCCTTTGTACATCTTGTATTGTATCTCTCTTTGTTTGTGTCTGTATTTCGGTGTACATGAAGTATAAATAAATAAAGCGACATCCAAGATATAATTGACCGACTTCCAGATCGGTTGCAGGGGTTCATTAAAGACAGAGAAAAAAATACACATTGTTAAATTGATGATTTATAGCACCCTTTTTTGAATTAATATTTTACTGGTTTTTATTTTTTGTAAAAAAAAAAACTGCACATTCTGATTTTCTTATATTTTTATTAAACCTTTTAAAAACTTCCAAATATTTCATTTGTTTTTGTAAAGGTTAACCTAATTTATCTTGTGATAAAATAATTTAAATTCGTATAGAATTTTAACGTTCGCTTATTTCGAAGAAATTGAAAAAGGTAGGTGGCCGGTTAATTGTGCCGCTGAGTGTAGTTATTAATTTTAAAATGAAAATTAATCTTGTAAAATTTACAGGGCAGTCAACTATGTCATCAGAGTGCGTATATTAGTGTATACAAAGTTCACGAACATTATTATAAAATTAATTATGGAACTAATTTAGAATATATTGACTATTATTTTAAAATAAACAGCTAAAGTTAATTATATTAAACAAGGACTCGTTTCAACGCTCCTTTCACACCTAGATAATCAAATCGAAATAAATTTCATTAAAACAATATAAGCAATTATTTATTAATTTAGGCCCTCACCCTTATTAAATACTAGTTTCTGCGCGCGACTTCATCGGCGTGGACTCCGCTCCTATTAGTCTTAGCGTGATGACACATACCCTATAGCCTTCCTCGATAAATGGGGTATCTAAGACTGAAAGAATTTTTCAAATCGGCCCAGTAGTTCCAGAGATTACCGCGTTCAAACAAACAAACTCTTCAGCTTTATATATTAGTATAGATTACCAACATTTAATGAGGTAGTCATTGTAATATGTGTTTTTTGACAAAAACGTAACATTTAAGTAACAGAAGCCAACATTTTGAGCGTTCTTCTGTGTTTAATACATATTTGTACCATTGTTTACTGCTGTTAAATGTTTAAAAATAGAGGCAGGCTTCTTGAAGTAAAACTTCTTTACGCACGCTTAACTTTGGTAGTAAGCTAGTGAATGTGTGACGAGAGCGTTACGAAAAGTGTGATCGGGCGAAGCGAATGGGAGTTGAGAGGGAGATATAAGTTACTGAAGATAGAAAGAGGGAGTTACGTTTCGTAAGTTTTACTTCAGTCGTGTAGTCTAAAGCACATTCGTTTTTTCATTTTTTAATAATATTTTACTTTGTCGATTGTAAAGCAGAATAATGTGTTAAAACACCAACTTTCTCTTTTTAATATTTGTAACAGTACCAATAAAATTAGTCAAAATTTTTCAAGAGCAAGCCTGGCTAGTTCTTATTTTCATGTTCACACGAGGCTTGTGCGTGAAGTCCGCCACGAAATATACATTTCACGATACATATATTAATTTCATCTTTTTGAATAAAATAAAACTACTTTTTGACTAAATGTATCCTACAAAATCAACATTCTATTAATGTTTAATTATATGAATAAGAAGAAAATTTTTTATTTTGTAATATTTTAAATGTCTCTAGTAGATACACTAAATAACTACTGGACGTATTTTAAAAATTGTTTCACTAGGAAAAGAATATGGTAGCACTGAGTGGCAAAGGCATTTTATTATGTGTTTAAATATTTATATTTGTATTTATATATTTTTTCAACGAGTGAAAACGAAAGTCAAAATCGTGAAGCAGCGAGCAGAAAGCTAGTGTAAAATAAATCTAAGTTGGGTCTTCTTCATTCTAAGTCATTAAACCTTATTAATAACTAGCCAACTCGTGCCCACTTCGTTGGGCGTTAATTATTTTTGTGATGCAAATATACGTATAGTAAAGTTCTCATCTCGCTCGCATTTCTCCGACTTGATTTACATATACTATTATTTTTCACTGAATTTTTGTTCAATAACAATAAAATCACTCCTGAATAGTGTAGCTTTCTGCTAGTGAAAGAATTTTCATAATCGGATCAGTATTTGCGAAGATACAAACAAACATAGTCAGAAACTTTACCTATTTATAATATTAGTATAGATAATAATTTTGTAATAGTAGACTTGCACTGTAGAAACTTCTTAAGAGAACCAATGCTATTGCGAATTAAAAATGTAATTTACAATACAAAATTATAAGTTAACTGAGGTAGGGCACAGCAGGAAATTTCCTGCTCAAAATATGGAGCAGCCCGACTGGGGTAGTACCTCGACCTTACAGAAGACCACAGCTAAATAATACTGTTTTCAAGCAGTATTGTGTTCCTGTTGGTGAGTAAGGTGACCAGCGCTACTGGGGGGGATTGGGGATAGGGTCGGCAACGCGCTTGCGATGCTTCAGGTGTTGCAGGCGTCTATAGGCTACGGTAGTCACTTACCATCAGGTGAGCCGTTCGCTTGTTTGTCGACTTAGTAACATAAAAAAAAAATAAGTGTATAGAAAGATCTTTTCTGCACGATATTAAAATATTTTTTTTTAATTTGTCACATGATCAGTAAATCTGATACCGATGACATAGTTTCCATATTAAAGTAAACCTTAGACGCTCTCAACTCTGACACACATGTTCTGTTTACATCAATAACATTCCGCTTGGCATATTTCACTAATGGAACTTTATAATGAATTTCGTGATATAAGACAATATTTATACTCATATATTCACACTAAATAGTAATGAGTTATATAAAAATACAAAAACAAAAAATACTAAAACGAGTATAATTTGCTTAGTTCTTAACCGACATCAAAAAAGGAGCAGGTTTTCAATCCGACTGTATTATTTGTGTATGTTACCGCATAACTTTTTTCTGGGTAGACCGATTTCGATGATTCTTTTTTCATCGAAGTCTGGTGCTTTTTTAAAAAACTATGTCGGCATACAAGAGTACGGCTCACATGATGGTAAGCGATTACTGTAGCAGACGTCTGCAACGCTACAAGATCCCCCTCAGGAGCCCTGGTCACCTTACTCACCACAGTCTTGTCATGTGGTTCCATTTAATTTGAAGAGCACCTTTACTTGACAATCATTTTCGTGTATCTTAGTTGTATTACTTGTCGATGTTATTGAAGTAGGTTTTCATACATTTGCAAGCTAACACAATTATTTGTTACATATCGCATTCAATTTTTTATAAAAATACTAGCTTCTGCACGCGACTTCGTCGGCGTGGACTCCGCTCCTGTTGGTCTTAGCGTGATGATATATAGCCTATAGCCTTCCTCGATAAATGAGCTATATAACACTGAAAGAATTTTTCAAATCGGACCAGTAGATCCTGAGATTAGCGCGTTCAAACAAACAAACAAACAAACAAACAATCAAACAAACAAACTCTTCAGCTTTATTATATTAGTATAGATTTTTTTAAAGTCATTAAAGCATCAAAATAAGAAATGCAACGAAGATATACGTGCATAATTTTTTTTTACAGTATAATAAGTTCTAAAATTCATAGTTTTGGGTTAGACTATCGAATAAGATGAACTTATTCAAGAAAAACCCAAGTAAGTATATTTTATCAAAACAGAATTTCTCTAGTTTTCATCAAACATTAGTTTATTTATTTCTTACTTTCATCTAACATTACAGGCAGGTCTCAATAAATTAGACATAGAAAAAATAAACGGAAAAATTACTATTTAGTAATAATAAAAATACACAAAATTAAAAAGTAGAAAAACTACACGCGACTCATATATTTAACAATAATTAGAAAAAAACAATAAAAATACAAAAACAATGTAACATCAATAAAATAACAGTATTCAATTGATTACTCATATACAAAGTGACGTTAATAATTCTTCTCAAAATTAATTATTTTATTTATTTATTCATTTAATAGGTAGGTACATCCACAGAATACACATAACATATCTAATATTATATAAAATTATTTATTATTAAATTATTATGTCACTGACGCAAGTATATTTAAAATGATTGTGCATCAAAATCTATACTAATATATAAAGCTGAAGAGTTTGTTTGTTTGTTTGTTTGAACGCGGTAATCTCTGGAACTACTGGGCCGATTTGAAAAATTATTTCAGTGTTAGATAGCCCATTTATCGAGAAAGGCTATAGGCTATGTATCATCACGCTAAGACCAATAGGAGATGATTAAACGCCGACGAAGTCGCGCGCAGAAGCTAGTTAAAAAATAAATGTCGTACTAAGTAACAATGAAGATAATTAAAAAATCATTATTTACATTTATAAAAAATATCAAGAAAATATTAATATATTTTTATTTTTTATCAGAGATAAATAAAATTTAATAATCATATTAACATGCAAATAAATAGATTAACTGTTATTTGTAATTTTTTAATAAATCAAATGTAAATTAAATGACATTGTAATATAATTTTCAAATTTACTTAAAAATAGGTTAATTAAAAAAAATAGCGAGAAAAAAAGCGAGAAAATTCTTAATCAATGCTTGCAAAACTTTGAAAAAATGAAAAGAATACCGAATTAAGACAATCATTTTTATTGGGTATACTTCAAACTTGTTTCCTCATAAATCAAAAAAGTTTGGAACAAAATACACCCGACTGAGAGAAATAATTATTAAAAGAAAATTCTAAATTTATACAAAGAAAAATGATTCAAATGTTATGATTAAAATCATGTACCATCGGTATCAACCCGTTGTCCCACCGCTGGGCTTTGAACTAATTCCATCATGCTGCTCTACTGCAGGTTGATGGATACTTTCCCTACCATGAGTCACGATTGCTCTGAGATATCTATTATGATAACGATTGATCGCTTTATGTGCTTTCCTCAAAAATATAGAATAAGAAAGAATACATATAGATGAACTGTACCCAAAAATATTTTTTGTATTTATTACGAAAATAGCGACCCGCTCCGGCTTCGCACGGGTGCAATGCTGATACTAAATATAAAATAAATATTTGCATTCTAAGCGCAAAAAATGTGTTTATTTACGACATCACATTAGAAAACTTTAAAACTATCAGTGTTCCTCTACTATAATATTATGCATGTATTATACATTCCTCTGGAATCACTCTATTCACTAAAGAAAACCGCATCAAAATCCGTTGCGTAGTTTTAAAGATCTAAGCATATATACAGACAGACAGCGGGAAACTTTGTTTTATAATATGTAAGACGTGATAGTGATGATGATGATAGTGATAGTGATTTACGCTAAAACACAATAGATCGTTTTTATAATTTTAAATATCAAGTACCTATAACCGAACAGATAGTAATTATGATTTATTTTTTATAACTAGGTCGGCAAACAAGCGTACGGCTCACCCCAGGAGCTCTGGTCACCTTACTCACCAACAGGAACACAACACTACTTGAAAGCAGTATTATTTAGCTGTGGTCTTCTGTAAGATCGAGGTACTGCCCCACACAATTATTTAAAACAAAAATATGCCAGTAAAGGGTTAAAGTAAGCCTACAATAAAGAGTGTATTTGACTTTTATCTTCGTTTCATAAAACTTAACTTAGCATAAACTAAACTTAAGCAAAACCACTTTAAAATGTACTAGGAAATTATTCAAATATTAATTTCATGCCAAAATATGGAAACTATTTTATTGCAACATTTCCTTTAAGTACAAGAATTTACGATAGCGACTACAAACGCTACGTTTTACTCAAAGCCAGAATTTTCCGCACAGTACCACACACACACACTCTACAGTGTACCACAAGTGTAATTTCAACATTGCCCGAACCTTAACTAAACTCTACCTCCACTGACTTTCAACGCTTTTAGACTAGCCCGTTGGCGCAGTGGGTAGTGACCCTGCTTTCTGCTCCGGGGGTTGTGGGTTCGATTCCCACCCCGAGTCTGGGTGTAATATATATTTATTTATATATGTAGTATTTATATGTATGTTTATCGAAAAAAAAAAAAAAAAAAACTATACCAGTCGGCTGTTACCTATAACACAAGCATTAAGTTGCTTACTTTAGGAACAGACGACCGTGTGTGTGTGTTGAATATATTTATTTATATTTATTTATATCTAATAATGCTTAATGCTTTTAATGCTTTTTTATAATATTTTCATTAAAAATATTTAAATTATATTTTTAACAGACGCCGCGTTAGCACAGCGCTCACAGCACTATTTTGTGTATGGCTGTTGCGCGGGCGGTTGCGGGTTCGATCCCCGCACACGACAACATTTGTATTTCCCATACAGGTGTTTGCCGTGGTCTAGATGTTTGTGCAGTCCCTGTAGGTATCCCCACCGTGCCTCGGAGAGCACGTTCAGCCGTCGGTCCCGGACTACCGGTTGTTATCATGTACATCTGATAGCGATCGTTACTCATAGTAGGAATAATTATTTCCGCCAACCCGCATTGGAGCAGCGTGGTGGATTAAGCTCTGATCCTTCTCCTACATGGGGAAATAGGCCTATGCCCAACAGTGGGGTATTAAAGGCTGTAGCGTAGCCTTATCTATACTAATATAATAAAGCTGAAGAGTTTGTTTGTTTGTTTGTTTGTTTGAACGCGCTAATCTCAGGATCTACTGGTCCGATTTGAAAAATTCTTTCAGTGTTAGATAGCCCATTTATCGAGGAAGGCTATAGGCTATATATCATCACGCTAAGACCAACAGGAGCGGAGTCCACGCCGACGAAGTCGCGCGCAGAAGCTAGTATAAATTATAAAAATAATAATGAAACATCTACTCTGTTCATATTTTTTAAATTGTAGTTAAAGGTAACACTGACGACGTGACAGGCATCTTCAGTGCAAGTTACTCGCGTGACAAACATTACAAAACGTGAAAAAAAATTTGATTTTGATACAATAAAATGCAGAATAATTATTCTATTATAGATATTATTATAGATTATATTATCCAGAATAAATATTAATATTGTTTACTAATGTTTACGCGAAATTTACTCATTGAAATAAAACAACTTTTACGGATTTTATCGCGGTTTATTAAGTTCCTCCCGTGACCATGGTTGCTGTAAAGTATCCGAAACGTCGGGAAATTAAAAAACTTAATAAACCGCGATAAAATCCGTAAAAGTTGTTTTATTTCAATGCAGAATAATATGAAAATTTCTATGCGTAGAAAGTTACAGACAGCCAGTAGCATAATATTTTATGACATGTTTAGTAATTCAGTCTGAACACACATTTAACATAAAAGGTCGAATCTTCGACGAACCTTTTAACATGTTAAATACTCCGAGATTTCGGAGACGTTTTGAACCTACATCAGTCGATAATCACTCTATCGGAATGAATGAATGGTTTGAAAAAGTATTTCCACTGAATAGTTTTGCGAGATTTCGATGGGAACCTTTTATTTTTTATCACTGGGCACAAGTGGAAAGTCCTTTACGATTTTGTTAAGTACTGTTGAATGCTGATTTATCATCCACGAGTTATGGCCGTGTCTATTTTTTTCACTTATTTTACCAGTTGCTTTACTATCATAACAAATTTTTTTTTATCTTTAATTCGTATTATTTTTATTTTTGTGTTACCCACACATGAGGAAAATCGAAAATGTTTTTTATTATCATATCAAAGTTTTTTTTTTTATCTTTACTGTTATTATTACTTAATTAATATTATACAAAGGATACTTTTGTATAATAACAACGATGAATGTTTTAATGAATAAACACAAAAACTATTTTGCAAATTTAAAAAATTTCTTTCACCAGGAAAATTCCAAGGAATATTTAACTGGAGAAAAGTGTGCAGACAAAATCGTATAACCCACACATGCGAAGACGCGAGCGGATAGCTAGTCTATTATTATGTTAGTTAGGCGTATAGATATAATTTTAAAAATGTATAAAGTATATGAAGACTGGATTTTAAAAAAACTAATCTATTAACTAAGCCATTTTACTGTTTAATTTCGAGGTCTCAGGCCAAAAAAAAATACTATAAACTTTGTAATGTTTTAATTTTTTTTTTGAAACTTTGATTAAAAAGAAACTTGAAACCATGAATCAATGAACAAGTGGTTACAATATACATTAATAACTAGCTGCTGTGCCCGCAACTTCGTCCGCGTGGAATTTTACAAAAAAGTTATTGTTCAGTTCGCAGTTATAAAAAAAATCGTAATTAAAAGTAGCCTAAGTTACACCCTATTACATTAGCTATATGCCAGTGAAAGTCTCGTCAAAATCGGTTCAGCCGTTTCAGAGATTAGCCGGAACAAACAGACAGACCGACAGACAAAAATTGTAAAAAATGTTATTTTGGTATATGTTTCGTGTACGCAAACGACGACGCCGCGTTGGCGCAGCGGTTACAGCGCTGGATTGCGATTGGCTGTTGCGCGGGCGGTTGTGGGTTCGATTCCCGCACACGACAGCATTTGTATTGGCCATACAGATGTTTGCCGTGGTCTGGGTGTTTGTGCAGTCCTTGTGGGTTACCCCACCGTGCCTCGGAGAGCACGTTAAGCCGTCGGTCCCGGTTGTTATCATATACACCTGATAGCAATCGTTACTCACAGTAGGGAATATATCCGCCAACCCGCATTGGAGCAGCGTGGTGGATTAGGCTCCGATCCTTCTCCTACATGGAGGAGAGGCCTATGCCCAACAGTGGGATACTACAGGCTGAATCGTGATGTTTCGTGTATAGATCCATATGCATTTAGTAAAAAGTTGTTATTTTAATATTAAAAACAGATACTCCAATTTTATTTATTAGTATAGATTAAATTGATTCTCTTCGACACAGAATATATACAAAGTACAAAGTACAAACATACGTTTAATTAACAATCTTCTGCAATTGCAAAATCTGCAAGTTTAAGTTTTATTGATTTAGTTGGGTGGTTGGTTGGTATTTGGTAATCTTTGGGGAAAAATTGCAAAATATACCGCTGAACAAAGAGATTTACTATCCAGCCTTTTTTAACTTTTATTTCCTCTGTAATTAAATCTATAGACTTATAGAGTATCACTCGATGGTGAGTGGAAGTTCATTTCTTATGGAAAAAGTATGTTCGAAACATTTCGTGTCATAAACTTTTGTATCTTGATTGATATCTCGAATGTTTTCTAAAGTAAAAAAATCAGTCACGATGATTTATCATCAGTAAAAACGCAAAAAAAAAAATAGTTAGTATTATTTTCTCAATAACCAAAATGGCAAACTATTAAATCGTTTCCTGATTAACGTAATAAAAAGTTTTTTGTGAGAATATTTTTGTTATACATACGTTATGTCTATATGAAAAATACAACGTAAAATGATACGTATTATTATTATTCACAGAGAATTATTCATCTATTTGCAATTTACAATGAAATGTCAGTTAATAATATATTATAATTGAAAGTAACATAAAATTACAACTAATTATAAAAATATTATGCTAAAAAAAATGAAACTAAAAGTCTGTATTATGTCATTTCACAATTGTCATAATTTAATCTACACTAATATTATCTAAAAACCGCTCTGGTGTAATGGTGCGTGTGCCGAGTCGGCGGCACCTAAACACCGACGGTCGCGGGCTCGATTCCCGCTCGGAGGGGATATTTTTGTTAAATATTTATTTCCGGTCTTGTTGTTAATCCTTGTGGGTCCTCCTCACCATGCACGTTATGCCGTCGGTCCCGGTTGTTATCATGTACGTCTGATGGCGATCGTTACTCATAGTAGGGAATATATCTGCCAACCCGCATTGCAGCAGCGTTATAAAGAAATTTTCTTTTTGTTTTCTTTTTGTTTGATTTCTGTTTGTAATAGATAAAGCTAAAAACTACTAAGCGTATATTTTAAATTCTTTCACTAGTAAAATATCTTGTATTTGTACGTTATGATTGAGTGACATCTTATGCTATATTTTAACGGGAGAAAATGGAGACGTGCAAGTCACGCCATCAATGCGGGCAGAAAGCTAGTAAAATATAAGTTCTAAAAATAGTTGGTTGGATATTAACATATACTTTCATTGAAGTTCTACTTCTTTTGACTCGTGAGGGAAAAATGATGAGAGTAAATTTTTGCTATGCGCGCTCACACCGTCACCAAAAAACCGACACCCTGAAGTTAGCTAGTCAACGAAGAAGAAGTTAGCAACGTGAAGTTAGTTAGCCAATGAAGTATAAATTCTTACATGCCTACATAACTACACACACACTTTTTTATACCATACATGATACATCTTAGAAGGCTCACCAACGCGTTTCATTTTTGGAGCTTTATTTTTCAAAGCTCAACGTAATTAACTTAATCGCGCTACCTTATTTCTATTAAAAGAGAAGAACAAACAAGCTCTCGTTTTTTACCGCCTTTTTTACATTTCAAGGCGTTAAGGTGCGGCCTAAGTAATCATGTGCAGGGCCGTCACTTCTAAGATTTGAATGAGCTAAAAATTGTACTTAAAATGTACTCTTTATTATCCTCGAAAAAAGTTAAAAGTATTTAGTAATTATAACAAATATTAATGTTAAGATTTGAGCACTTTGTATTTTACTAAGAACGTACTTAAGCTGTGTAGTTACGGCAGTAAAGAATATAGCCACCCCCTCTCTTCCCGTGGGTGTCGTAAGGGATAACACAGTTCCACTACCACCTTGAAAAGCCGACCGATGATGGCGAGATAACCATCCAACTGCTGGCTTTGAAATACACAGGCTGAGGACGGACAGCAGCATCTTCGGTGCGACAAAACCAGCCCTGCGGCCACCAACCCGTCTGCCCAGCGTGGTGACTATGGGCAAAACACATGAGTTCACGCCGTTTTTGGCGTGAACTTGGAGAGGCCTACGTCCAGCAGTGGACTGCGATAGGCTGAAGAGAGTTTGTGTGTGTGTTTGTGTGAAGCACATTCTTTATGATCATCATCTACATAGGCAAATTTTTATGAAAGTACACTAACCAGTAGGTAAGGGATAGTTTTATAAGTATATATATATATATATGAAAGTATGTGTGAATGTCTGTGTGCATGTATGAGTGTATGTGTATGTATAAATAAAAAAAATTACTGTGATACTTGTGTGTGTGTTTATGTCTTCTGTGTGTCTTAGAAACGAAAAATGATTATATTTAGAGGCGGTTATCCAAAAATCGATAAAATTAGATCGCCATTAGTCAAAAAATAGAGACAAGACAAAACTGATGAAACTAAAACTTTGCAAACCTAATAAAACCTATTATTAAAAGAAAAACATAATTTTAATAACTTTGCGCGACAACCCTATCCATTCCACAATTCAATTTGCCACAACGCCCACAACGTAAACATTTAAAGCATTGAGTGCAAATTTGTTAAAACAAATAAATTTTATTCAGATCGTATAAAATTTGACTGAACGTTCAAAACTATCAACAAATTAATGTATGCTTAGGTATCTAAGACCCGAGAATCTAAATCTTCCCTCATCTGTTAATTAGATGAAACAATTTTTATAGGCTGATTTCAATATTGTGAATTTATAAAAACAACCTCTGCCACCATAAAGCTGCTGCAATTATTTTTTCATCTTTTCCCTCTCATGTTTATTACATGTAGTAAGCTAAAACCGTTAATATTTTACATTATATACCTGACTGTAGTAGGCACCCATCTCTATGATTGCTACACTTACCTGCAGCCAGGTCAGTAACCTCAGTCAACAGTAACCTGCTGCCTCGGAGAGCACGTTAAGCTCTCGGTTCCGGTTGTTATCATAAATACCTGATAGCGACCGTTACTTATAGTAGGGAATGTATGCGGCAATCCGCAATAGAGCAACGTGGTGGATTAAACTTTGAGCTTAGGAGGATAAGAAGGATTAGTTCTTCTTCTACATGAAAAAAGAGGCATATGCCCAGCAGTATTACAGGCTGAATCTTATGTTGCTCTGAAACTTCTCCTACACGGGGAAAGAGGCCTATGTCCAGCAGTGGGATATCACAGGCTGAAGCGTAAGCTTATTTTGCCTATCTTAAAGGGGTGATAGACGTGCGAGTAAGTACGCGAACTTGTGGCTCGACGAGCTTTTTCGCCCGTGTGTCACCCTAAGTACGCGTACTTTAAAACCGCCGAGTAAGTTCGTTGGCGATCCAACAAGTTTGAAATTTTGCTCGTACCCGCCTCCGCTCGTACGTGTGGCAGCACTGCGAGCCGCGAGCCGCCATTTTTGACCGACTTTCAAAAAAGGAGGAGGTTCTCAATTCGATTGTATTTTATTTTATTTTTTATTTTTATGTTTATTAACTCAGAACTTTTGACTGGGTGGATCGATTTTGATATTTTTTAATTTAATCGAAAGATGGTACGTGTCATGTGGTCTCATTTGGATTTAATTTATATCTAACAAGTACTTTTCAAGTTGTATCTAATAATGCGTATTTACTTGACTATTTTTTCGTCGCCTTACGTTGTCTTATACTAAAAGTTATGCACTTTTCAGGGTGTACCGACTTTAATGATTCTTATTTTAGTCAAAATATTATGCTTGTCATGTGGTTCCGTTTAGATTTAATCGAGATTTTACAAGTACTTTTTGAGTTATATGTAATAATGCGTTTTACTTGACTGTGTTTTCATTACCCTACGTTGTATTATACCTAACTCTTTGCTGGGTGCACCGATTTTGATTTTTGTTGTTTAAATTAAAAGCTAATGGAGTAGTAAAGTTGTCATGTGGTCCCATTTAAATACGATCGAGATCTAATGACTACTTTTTTAAGTAAACTTTGATAACTTGACTACGAGTATTTTTTCGTCTATGTGTTACTTGTCGATTTAATTTAAGTCGGTTTTTTTTCGTTTGCGAAAAAACACAGGTATTGCTATTTGGTACGTCTAATACAGTATCCATCCATAGTCTATACAGTATCGGTCCATAAATAACACAAAGCTTCTGCTGTCGACGACATCGCAATACAGAATGAGTAAGCTCCACGTGTGTCACCGACGTCGAGCCGAGTAAGTTCGCGAGCTTAAAAACCGCGTACTTTAAGTTCGTACGTCTATCACCCCCTTAGATTATTAATTTTTATTATATTCTGTGAAAAGATTTTATGCTTTTATATTATCTTTATAATTCTTTAGAACCCTTCTATTCTTACCTTTTATCATTCAATATACATACATAAATAACTCAACAAGGCTAAATTGACACAAACACACAAACAACACAATTCAGAAGAACAAATTCAGAATATAAATGTAGTTATTAAAAACATATTCAACGCAACCTAAAATATTTTCTTACGTCCTTCACTTTGAATTTCTTCTTCCATTTTTTTTTGTACTGAACCACTAAGTTAAGTACGTCAACTAAACTACCTCGACGGTAAAAGGATAACCAAAGAACAAGAGAAATAGTTTACACTCTACGATAAAATTGTCGTGAACATAGTTGTTGAAAAACATTCCTGTTGTATTTCCGTTGGAAGCAGACTGTTTATACAAGGTTATATTTTCATATAACGCGCGCGACTTCGTCCCCGTGGAATAGGACCAATTCTGTCATACATGATTTGTGCGAAACTTTAACCGTTTACGCAGCGAAAGCTCTCAAAAGGAACAAAAACCCCGATGTTGAAACATTCTTCATTGGTGCTACGCTCGTATTGGTCTCAGTGTGATGATATATAGCCTATATCCTTCCTCGATAAATAGGCTATCTAACACTAAAAGAATTTTTCAAATCGGATCAGCAGATCCTGAGATTAGCGAGTGCAAACAAACAAACAATCAAACAAACTCTTCAGCTTTATTATATTAGTATAGATTTAGAATGTGTAGGTGGGCCAGTTTGTAATAAAAAAAAATTGCGTGTGCTCAAAATAAACATGTCAGAAGTGAAACTTCTTTGTCAAACTAATTTAAAATACAAAAAAATATGAAAAAAAAATATATAAAGCCAACGTCATGCGGTGTTCCCAGACGGTCACCCATCCAAGTACTGACCGCGTACCGCGTTGCCGTGTTACCGGTCGCTCAAATTTTACCTCAAATTTTATGTCAAAAAATGTATCTACTGAATTATAATAACGTTTTATTTATTCGAATCGAGTGAAGTCATGATTTTTGTTTCTGTTACTCATTGCCATCGCGGGCCGTTATTGATACATCATAGATATTTTAGACATGCATAGTCTAGAACGATGTTAATTCTAAACGATTTTGTTATTCTAGCGTTAACACAAAACCAATTTCCCGAGTCGACGATAAAGTTTCAAGTAATCTCTAATTAGTAGTTTAATTTTTCGTGTAATTGTAAAAAGTGTGTGTGTGTACTTATGTACGCAAATAAAAAGTTATACTTGATTGGCTAGCTAACTTCACGTTGATAACTTCTTCTAACTTCTAGGTAACTTCAGGGTGTCGGATTTTTTTGTGGTGTGCGCGTGCATCGTAAAAATTTACTCTCATCATTTTTATCTAACGCGCCAAAAGAAGTATAACTTCAAAATATATTTACGACCTTTAGTAGTATAGGACAAAGTGAAGTCAAAACCATCTCGATGTGTGGTGGGAATCGTGTCGTAATGTCTCAATAGCTTTTTACTATCGTCCCCTAGAGTATCTCACCAAACACGCAGACCCTCGGTTTGCTCAGTTTTTATGGAGCATTCTTGATTTGTTTCAAGAATAATGATTAAGTTTTCAAATGTATGTAATGAGAAAACTAATTTTAAAAATGATCAAACAAAATGGAATAAAATATATATAATGAAAAATAATTGTGTTTGCTAGCAAACGAAAAAAAACCGACTTCAATTAAATCCTATAATATCATAAATAATAATATCAAACAATAATAATCTTGTTTATTTTCATAGAAGTACGTTTTGTAGCCGGGTTTGGTATTATAACAACAAATACATATTCTGATTATTTAGTACCTAACTTAAACTTGATACACGGAGGCTCAACTCCAAATATTATTAACAAACACATATGAAGGTAAATAATAATATTATTCGTTAAATAGCTGTTATTTTTGAATACGTATTTACATATTAATTAGTTATTCTTTACTTCTTTTATAAGATTATGATTGATTTTGTAACAAAGAAACACATCTATTGTATACTCCCTAACTTCCTGTAATTGTTCGTAATTCACCTTTGTAATCTGTCGTCACCTTTTGCTTAGTAATTATATACCTATCCTATAATATACACACACGTTCGTCTGTTGCTTACCATAGCAACTGAATGATTGTGTTATAGCGTTAATAAATACTTTTTTTTAATATACATAGAAATATTACATATGTGGCGACATCTATCGAGCCATATACGAACTGACGATTCTAGATCACGCTATCGAAGTTTCCAAAGCGAATGATCTATATATACAAGAACCCGACAACAATAGTCGGGGCAGCAGCCCTACCAGACATAACACCCGTCTGGTTGGAGGATCCTCCCTTTGCAGTGGTGGTTGAGGGACTTAACACCCTGTTCCCAAACTGGTGACCTCGACGTGATCAGATCTCTCCAAACTTATATAAATATCTCAATACAAATATTACACCCAGACTCAGGCGGGCTACGAACCCGCAACCCGCGGAACAGAAAGCAGGGCCACTACACACTGCGCCAACGAGCTAGTCTAATTATTATATAGTTGCAATTATGTGAACTTATTGTTTAATAATCTATATAATATCAAAAATAAAAGACAGTTGATATAAGTAACTAACAGTTTAAAAACATTACCGGGCATAAAGATAACACGATATGTGATCTATAGAAACATATTCTGCAATGTGTTCCATATTATCACGTTATTTAGAAAAGCATTGAGCGGTACGTCCTCATTTTATTTAACTACTAGCTTCTGCGCGCGACTTCGTCCCCGTTGAATAAAAGGAAAAAAAAACCCGATTTTGAAACATGTTTCATTGGTGCTACGCTCCTATTGGTCTTAGCGTGATGATATATAGCCTATAGCCTTCCTCGATAAATGGGCTATCTAACACTGAAAGAATTTTTCAAATCGGACCAGTAGATCCTGAGATTAGCGCGTTCAAACAAACAAACAAACAATCAAACAAACAAACTCTTCAGTTTTATTATATTAGTATAGATTTGTTGGGTTAAACAAACAGTAATCCTATACAAGACAGATGAAAGCTGAGTGCTACAGAAAACAGTGCAAATAAATATATATATTTCCGCAACCAGATATTTAAGTACGCTACGGAATTGTTTGCTGGAAAACGTATGCAATAAACAACCTAATATAGGTATACAAACGTTTTAAATATAGAATTTTGAAATGAATAGTAAATATTTTATAACATATATATGTTGTATCAGACGATAAGGTAATCCAGCATAGCGTTATTGTCAATAGATGACCGGCGGCCATCTTGACACAGACATGGTTGACAAAATGGCGCTCGTTTACCACGATTGTGACGAATCGCGTAATTTTATATTTACGATAGTAAAATATGATGATGATGATGATGGATGTTTTAGTATGAAAGACTAAAACATCCACGAAGTCGTTACTGCGCTTTTTTTTTAAACATCTAGCATTTTATTGCTTATCCGCGAGTGGATTTTTATTACATAGGCATTTAGGCCAGCCATATACTCGTACATACAGGGTTCGGCACTCGAGGTTTTACTAATACAAAATGCTGTAATTTTTTTAATTATAGCATATTTATTTTAAAACTTTATTATCGAAAACAAAACATATAAAATAAATAAAAAAGAAATTATTGTTCAATATGACCACCTTTAGCGCGGATAACAGCATCGAGTCTGACCGAGAAGGCTTCACAGGCTGCACGAATGTGGTCTGCTGGTATTTTGTTCCATTCTCGGCGGAGAGCAATCTTTAAGGCGTCGACCGTCACATATTTTTTTGTTGACACTTTGGCTTCTAGAATTGTCCATATAGAAAAATCCATTGGGTTTAAGTCCGGGGAATATGGTGGCCATTGTTGCGAAAAATGAAGCTCGGAACATTTTCTTGTAAAAAAATTTGGGTTTCACGTGCTTTCTGGGATGGTGCCGAGTCTTGTTGAAAGGTCCAATGATTTCTACCAAATTGTTTACGTGCCCAAGGTAACAAAGCATCGTTTAAAATGTTTTTACGGTAGATCTGCTGGTTTATCTTTACACCCTGGTCAATGAAAACGAGAGGTGAGCGTCCCGTGGCAGTTACCGCAGCCCAAACCATCACAGATGCTGGTGCTTGCTTTCGCAAGGCAATTCGTTGGTCTAAATTGTCATTTGATTTACACTTTAACCATACGCGATCATTTTGTTTGTTCACATATTGCTGAACCGTAAAAAATTTTTCATCGGAAAATACCAAATTTTCAAGCATGCCACCAACGTGCAAGTGCTTTAAGTTCTTAGCTCTTTCTAGACGAGTTGCCTTTTGTGCAAGTGTTAGGTCTTGCACTTTTTGTGATTTGTAGGGCTTCAGTTAAAGTTTATTTTTCAATATGCGTCCTAGGCTCCGGGCAGATACATTAAGACTTTTCGCCAATTTAACTGCGCTTTGTCGTGGATTTCGTTCAATTCTAGCCTTTACCTTTCGAACCATTTCTGATGATGTTGCTGTTGTTGTATGTCCACCTCTATGGCGTTTTTTGATGCTGCCCGTATCATTGTAACGCGTGATGGTCCGATACACTAACATTTTGGTCAAATGTAAATGTCCTAGCTCATTAACGATGACTGACTGCGATTTTCCAGCCAAATACAAAGAAATGACACTGTTTCGTTTGGCTTCCATCTGCAAAACTTTTTTTAACAACGACGAAAAATAATAGGCTTTTGTAAGTTTATTAACAATACAATAGACTAAGGAATGTGAAAAAATGGGCGCCATACTGTAAACAGTTTAGTTGCTATGGCAACGTAAAGTTAGTAACACTTCGAGTGCCGAACCCTGTATATATTGCTATAATGTTATATGGTGGCTTTTTGTTTCTCCATTGACTCTGCCTCAGTTTTCAACATCTTGAGCACAGCTCTTACGACCGTAGTATCGTGTTTGTGTATCCTTATAATAATTATACATTTAAGCTATGTTCGTAAATTGTTGTATTTGTTGCTCTGGTGACGATTGTGCTAATTGCGTCATCCCTGTTGTCAGCGTACTATAGACAGGTTTTCGTGTGTCTAGTGATTGCCACTACCTCATAAGGCACACTTGGACTGGACACCTTTTCTGGACAATGATGACATTGTAGTAGGTCTGTCCCAGCGCTACGTGGATGGTCATGACGCGCGACCATCTACCGGTTCCGCATCTTTAGTCCCACAGAATTTTCTTTTTCTCCTTTCTGTAAGCCAAGTAGATGGTTCTCCGTTTAGTCGTCGGTTGCGCTCCAGTGTACCTATCCCTGCTCAAGATCAGACGATGGGGTTGGACAAATAGATGTTTGTATCTACTCTATTAAAGCCCTACTCCCTACTTACTCTTATTATATCTAAGTATACAAAAGCTATTCTATATTTACATTTGTATCTGTTAATCCAAATGTATGACCTCATATATGGGTATTTATTATTATTTGCTCGGTTAATATCACGCCTTCTAGAACCTCGAATATTGGTACATATACAATGATACGTGAAGTCAATATCTATACTAATATAATAAAGCTGAAGAGTTTGTTTGTTTGTTTGATTGTTTGTTTGTTTGTTTGTTTGTTTGAACACGCTAATCTCAGGATCTACTGGACCGATTTGAAAAATTCTTTCAGTGTTAGATAGCCCATTTATCGAGGAAGGCTATAGGCTATATATCATCACGCTAAGACCAATAGGAGCGTAGCACTAATGAAGAATGTTTCAAAATCGGGTGGTCCTATTCCACGGGGACGAAGTCGCGCGCACAAGCTAGTATTATATAAACTAGCTTCTGCGCGCGACTTCGTCGGCGTGGACTCCGCTCCTGTTGGTCTTAGCGTGATGATATATAGCCTATAGCCTTCCTCGATAAATGAGCTATATAACACTGAAAGAATTTTTCAAATCGGACCAGTAGATCCCGAGATTAGCGCGTTCAAACAAACAAACAAACAAACAAACAAACAAACAAACTCTTCAGCTTTATTATATTAGTATAGATGGGATTTTCATACATACACTTTTAACTTTAAACTTAAAAACTTGTTTTTTATGTAAAAGCATAGTTACTATTACTGTTTATTACTAATAAATTAATAATATTACATGTATTAAGTAGTTTTGTAAAAATGTCTGAGATATCTGTAGTGTGTTCTCAATTAGTAGAACGCTATTAAACTATAGTTTTTAACGACTTAAAAACTCGTTACGCCAGTCAACGCAAAGTTATTACCCTAATTGATTAGGTTATAGAGTACTTTGAATTTAATCTGAAAAAAAGTACTATTGCAGTATGAAGTTTGCCGGATCAGATATTAGTATGAATAAAAGGGAAATACTTAACATATGCCATGCACACATGCGAAACACGTACAAAGATAGTTTCATGCATAAAGCTAGACTATTATTAAATATTTAATAAGACTGAGTTCCTTCACGCTTTAAGCATTTAATATGCTCCTAAGTAACTGCAAAGTTTGCTTAAAGTTACGTTTTAATACAGGAAGACTCAACTTGATGTTTTCTTTCACTGAAAATAAGGCCGCAAATTGACAAAAGAATTTTTCAATAGTTGAATTTGAGTTAATTTGAGATCAGAAATTAGAAACGCAGAAGCTTAATTTATTGTAAAATTTAGGTAATTTTAAATTATGTATATTCCCATTTACAATTAAGTATGGCGGATTAAGATCTGTCACATCTTGTATTTCGGTGAGATTCGTGAGACTAGCTGCGGAATTTTATAATACCTTTTAGATCACTTTAAATGACGTTTTGATTTTAAAAATATCTTTAGGAAAATGACATTGGTACGTAGAAGTGTTCTGTTATCATTTTAATCTGATATTCACTTTTATATCTACCAGCCTACTTATTCTTTGATGACGGTCACAGCACTGGTTTGTGGCTGTTGCGCTGGCGGCTAAGGATTCGATTCCCGCAAATGATAAAGATTTGTATTAGCTATACAGATGTTTTCCGTGGTCTAGGTGTTTGTACAGTCCTTGTAGGTCTCCCCACCGTGCATGCTTTGGAGAGCACGTTAAGCCGTCGGTCCTGGTTGTTATCATGTACACATGTTAGCGATCGTTACTCATAATAGGGAATATATTACAAGCAATTTTGTATTCCTGTTTGCTACCGTAATCGCTTACCATCAGGGGAGCCGTACGCTCCTTTGCCGCACTAGTTATATATATAAATTTATAATATGTATAGAAATCATCATCATCTCCCTGCCCTTATCATATTTATATAGGGTCGGCACAACATGTTCTCCTCTTCCTCAGACTCATGTTGTAAGTGATTTGGCATGTTATTTTTTACGACCGGCCGCCTGCCAGACATCAACCCTCCTTGGGAATTATAATATGTATAGAAAACACACACTAATCTCAGGTATTACTTTCTCAAGGTTATGCATGCATAATTTATGAAGTTTTTAGTAACCCAATTCGGCCTATTTCTTTGTATATAATAAAAAAAAATATATAAAACTATCTACAATGAAATAGACAAACAGTAACAAAGTACATATATTTAAAGATTGTATCGCTACTCGCAAATATTTGCGCTCGGGTGATATGTGACTTGTATGCAGTGTCAATAGTATTCACATTACTTACAAGAGCCATTAATTCTCATAATGGCTTACGGCCTAGTGCCAAAATGTCTATTTCTCTTATTTGTATTATACTTGCTGTTAGTGATATACTGAATATAATATGTTCTATAGTCATATGAAAAACTGACATAATTATAAGATCTGTGTATTACAATATAACCCTATTAAGCCGACTTCAAAAAAGGAGGTTTCGCAATTCGACCGTATACCGTACTTCCGTAACTTCGTCGTTTATGAACCGATTTTGTTGATTATCATTTAATTGCAAAAGAGATATCTATAGGATGATACCATAATAAGGAAACCATGCATTTTCAAACACGCTTCTTACAATTTTCTTATCAAGTGTCGTAATACAAAGCTTAATGGATTTTTCTTCTTTTATGGAGAACTTTCATGCAAATTTTATTGCACTGTACCAATATTTTCATGCCTTTTTTCGCAATAAAAGGTAAATGTCCTTTCCTAAGGTTTACCACATCTCTGGATCAAATATAATAAAAATCAGTACCGTGTTGCACGAAAGCGTAACAGATATAGACAGACATAGAAAGTTACTTTTGAATTTATAATATTTGTTTGTATAATATAATCCACTGTTTGTTTAGTTGAACTAGGAGTTTTAGTTTAGTTCAAAACTTGAACTTAGTGTTGCGCTTATTACTTCTAGAAAATAGCTGACCGAAACAGCATTTGAAATTGAAAAGGAAAGTTCGACCGAGGTTTCAATTTTGGTCGAAATTGAAAAGGAAAGTTGAAATTGTTTTAGTATGGGATTAATTTTAACATGTCGAGTAAATATTTTGTGTGAAGTAACCTATGTAAAATGTGTATATGAAGTATCTAATAAAAGTAGCCAATTTAGTATATGACTAATAAAATTTATATCTTTATGTGTACTTGACAAACATTCAAGACCTATTCGTTAAATCTCATATTTATTTCGAAGTTAAGAAGATTTATCATGCGGAAGTAATATTTTAGGATTTCGTTGCGACTTTTAATAAGAACTATACGAGTACAAATATTAACTTCGTGTAAAAACTTAAGGTGAGTAAAAATAACGAGAAAAAGTCGCTACTTTTGTTTTTGTTTCAAGACCGACTAGTAATATAGATAATTGTCGAAGCCTATGTTTTCATCCCATATTTATATAACTCAAAATATAAATAGTCCTCATACAACAGTTTTCAACCGGCAATTTTGGCACGACCAAAGTTTCACCTACTTTTACTCCGAAACTGACCGAAATTGAAACAAAACCTGATACTTCAGGCGGTCAATATCGTCTCATAACAAATATTTGTTTAGGCCATAAAGACACATGTTTTTCCCGGTCTGAATGTTTGTTTGTGTCAAGTATGTTTCCGCAATCTAAAACAAGTTATTACAGCAATTATTGCAGAGTGTAAGGTATTGGGATTTAATTTGAAATTTTGTAGGTTAACCACATACTAAACAATTTTTTTTATCGCATTCAGTTCAATTTAATAAAGTTTAAGTCCGTGTTTTAAGTAGAATATGTAAAGGAGAAAAATAGGCATCATATTTTGGACCCGTATCTATACATATTATAATAAAATGGTAGAAAAGTCAAAACTGTACATTGAATATTTTTTTAAAAGAATACTTGGGGTGTGATCTACAATCGATACCGAAGCCAAAAATATAGTTTTTAGAATTTTTGTCTGTTTGTCTGTTTGTCTGTTTGTCTGTATGTATGTCCGGGATAAACTCAAAAAGTACTACATGGATTTACTTCAAATTTGGCACGAATATTGTTAAGAAGTCGGGTCAGAACATAGGCTATATATTATCACGCTATCACCTACGGGGAAAGAGCAGTGAACCTTTATTTCTTCAAATGTATGTCCGGGATAAACTCAAAAAGTACTGCATGGATTTACTTCAAATTTGGCACGAATATTATTAAGAAGTCGGGTCAGAACATAGGCTACATATTATCACGCTATCACCTACGGGGAACGAGCAGTGAACGCACGCAGACGACGTCGCGGGCAGCAGCTAGTTAATCTATACTAATATAATAAAGCTGAAGAGTTTGTTTGTTTGATTGTTTGTTTGTTTGTTTGTTTGAACGCGCTAATCTCAGGATCTACTGGTCCGATTTGAAAAATTCTTTCAGTGTTAGATAGCCCATTTATCGAGGAACGCTGTAGGCTATGTGTCATCACGCTAAAACCAACAGGAGTGGAGTCCACGCCGACGAAGTCGCGCGCAGAAGCTAGTACAAATATAAGATTACAATATCTACAGATCCTTCTCGAAGGAATCGAGGAGAACGATCGGAGCTTAATTCAACACGCAGCTCCACGTTTAGGCGGATATATTCCCTACTATGAGTAACGATCGCTATCAGGTGATCCGGTAACAACCGGGACCGACAACTTAACTTGTTCTCCGGCACTGTGGGGAGAACCAAAAGAACAGACATCCAGAACCAAACCAGAAAGAAATATTTGTACAAATACAAATATGCATAACGACCAGGAACCGAATTCGCAATTTTCGCAATTCGCGTTTTTTAGGACCACTACTCCAGAGTGGTTGTTGAACTAATCATAATCTATCTATACTAATATAATAAAGCTGAAGAGTTTGTTTGTTTGATTGTTTGTTTGTTTGTTTGTTTGTTTGTTTGTTTGTTTGTTTGTTTGAACGCGCTAATCTCAGGATCTACTGGTCCGATTTGAAAAATTATTTCAGTGTTAGATAGCCCATTTATCGAGGAAGGCTATAGGCTATATATCATGACGCTAAGACCAAAAGGAGCGGAGTCCACGCCGAAGAAGTCGCGCGCAGAAGCTAGTATATATATAAAAGAGATTTCCACCCATTGACTCATCACGATATCTCTGGAACCATAAGGCGTAGAGACTTGAAATTTGGTAGGAATATTCCTTTCGCCGAGTAGAGGTCAGCTAAGAACGGGTTTTACGAAATTCCACCCACAAGAGGGGGTTGCGGGGGTTAATAACATTTATGGCAAAACAACGTTTGCGGGGTCAGCTAGTAATCTATACTAATAAATGGAGAGTTTGTTTTTTGTTCGATTGCACTGCGAAAACTACTGAACCGATCGGAATAATACTTATACCGTAAGATGCAGCTTATTTCGGAGAAGGTTTTAGTATATGATATGTTAGTCATTACTTATCGTCTAAAAAATATGGACGCACAGACGTTGCTAGTCTATACTAAATAAGAAATTTTATATTCTACAAAAATTTGAAAGAACTTTAACTTAATTTTTAATACAGTTGCTCAAAAAGTGGCGTATTGCAGGGACGTATAGCGTTCGGGATGTGGGCTATTACACACGCGTGCTTTTTTTTATCTTTCCCGCACTCGTGCGTTCTCTTTCCCAACTGTCAAAATAATGTCTATTAAAAAGAAAAACCAACTATGAAGTTTTTACAAAAAAAATTCATAGAAGTTTTATGATTCATGCAAATACGTATATTTCTTAAAAGAAGCTACTAATTTGTTTCAATATCAGATTTAATGATTTGATTGAATGAGTTTGGTTAGGTTTCATTTCATTTCATCTCATTAAATTTCATTTTCATTTCATATCAATAAAAAACTTCTACTGAAGACTGTAGACATTTGTCGGAACTCGTCTGCAATGACAGCCTTTCCGCACTTGTAATGAAATATACTATTATTCTAAACGATTTATAACTTTTCTAGTTCGAAAGTAAAAGTATTCATAAAACTAAGTTAAAGATTTCCTGCGGCTTTTTAATATTTTTTGTTAGGACTTTCTGTGGTTTTATTACTTTAGATATCTTTTTTAAGATGAAAATATATTTCAATCTAAAGTGCTACGCTGTTCTACACAATCCACAGACATACATATATATTCTAACTATTTTAAAGAAAATTTTGTATTTTTAAATTTGGAAAGGAATGTTACGTGGTGACGTATTGTTACGACCTTTTTTACAACTAAAAGTTACTTGTGTTTTTTTCACAGCCGTTACAGACAAAATAAGTCACTACATTTATATATTTATTTAAAACTTTTTGAAGTAAAACTTCTTTATAAACGCTTGACTTGGGGAGTAAGCTGGTAAATACGTGATGAGAGCGTTACGAAAAGTGTGACCGGGCGAGGAATTTTAAGTAGCGAATGGAAGCTTAGAGGCTTAATGATATAAGTTAGTGAAGATAGAAACAGAGAGAGAGTTACGTTTCGTATAATACTGTAGGGACAGCTAAAGAAGTTTTACTTCAGTCGTGTGGTCTAAAGCACACTCGTTTTTCCTTTGTTATGTACTTTAAATTTTACAGATAAAATGTTTAGAAGTGAAAGAGTTATGTCATTTTGGTTCTTATTTAAAAATTCGTCACGTCTGCAGCAGTGAAGTAACATATTGTTGAAAAATGTGAATTCGAATTTTAGAATATCTTCCGAGTTCGCGGGACCGCTTTGGAATACTTTTTCATAAGAGACGCAGACTTCAAGACGTTTTCTTGTGTTTTAGTAACTAGCATTTGTGTGGACAAGCAGTTGTACTTGATTGGAATAAAACTACTGCAGAGGTTCTGTTGGTTTTTTCGGTATTGAATAGGACTTTTAATATCACTACTTTGTATATTTGTCTGTCAAAAGTTTTACTTAAAAATGTGTTAGCGTATCAAGCAGAATATCACATTGTAATATTATAATTTACTGACTTGTGTGGTATAACCTTATTTATTTAACTATATCTATTTTATATATTCATTGTAAAAATAATTCGATAATTTACAAAATTTTATTTAGTACAAAATCATAAGAAATGTCTAATTTGCTTAACTGCTTCTTTACGGTAATTTTTATTGAAAAACGCAAAACGACGCGTTGGCGCAACGGTCACAGCACTGGTTTGTGGCTGTTTCGCTGGCGGTTGAGGGTTCATCGCACATGGCAAACATTTGTATTTGTCATACAAATATTTGCCGTGGTCTGGGTGTTTGTGCAGTCCTTGTGGGTCCACCGTGGGCCTCGGAGAGCACATTAGCCCGTCAGTCCCGGTTGTTATCATGTACACCTGATAACGATCGTTACTCATAGTAGGTAATATATCAGCCCTTCTGCTACACGCAGAAACAGACCTATGCCCCGGCCACTGACGGCATATCATAGGTTGAAGCGTAATTATTGAGAAAAGAAGTCTACTAATAAAAATGTGTATTTTCGTTATTTTTTAATTTAACTTGAATCATTTATTGTTAAACTTTAAAGGCAAAGAAACGTGTGGTTTAATATTGAACTTAGGCTGAAATTTAAATAGATACTTTAATTTATGGAAACTCAGATGATATGAACGTGCGGTTTCAGAAAATTAGTTAACCAAGTTAAATATTTGGCAGGGCGGCCGGTCGTAATGAATAGAGGCCATTGTTTCGACGAAATATTCGTTGTGAAATTATATACACATATATAATTTATTACACGCGTATGTATGGATGTATCTGTGTGTTTCTTTGTGTTTTTAATAATAATAATTTACTCTTTATTGCACACATAAAAAGAAGTCTACAATTTATAACACAACACAAAAAGAAATGTACAACAGGCGGTCTTATCGCTAAACAGCGATTTCTTCCAGACAACCAGCGTGGAGGAGATAATGTGAAAAAAGCGGAAAGGGTGTACAGAATTAAAATTACAGAAAACAAGAAGAAAGCCAAATATACACATACATACATATATACACAAATATATACCCATATTATAAACAATATTAACTATAATAAAGGCGGGAATCGAACCTCTGTATCAGAAAGCAGTGTTTACAAACTGCGCCAACGGGCTAGTCATATTCTAAAATATACTCGTACAATTTTTATATTTTTTTCATGATAAGTTACAAATCCTTTATACTATATGTTTTCATAACAAATAGAAAATATTTTTATTACACTAGATTTACATTAATGACACTGTTAGCAATATTACTATTTCATACATTCTTGTATTTTTAACAATGTGACGTAGGCGATACTGACCTGAAGAATGCACTTTCAGTAAGGGCCAAATATTTCGAGTTAGGGTCACAGAGACGTGTCTTTCGATGAGAAACGAATGTTTTGTGCCCTTTGAAAGATCAGCGTTCTAATTTGAATGCCTTTAAGTTTTTAAATATTATGTTCTTGGAACATTCTCCAACAGTTCAATCAACATTTTTTTAATATACTCATAGGTATGCAAAATATTTTATATCTGTTGGGGTACTTCTATAGTTCTTGGGTGACTCCACATTTAAGCAAAAATATTGGCTACCATACCTTATTAGAAAAGAAAACAATTTAATAGTTAAAAACTTATTGTTGTATACATTATAGGAAAATTTTAAATTTCAGAATTCTGAATGTAAAATGAATTTTTTTTATGTCAGTCGGTCAGTCAGTTTTTTTTATATCAGTTTTGTACTAGTCTTAACAAAACACAATGTTTAGTATAAAATGACAACCAATATTACCGAATCGAAACGTAATTAGTCTCTTGCAGATTCGGATCATAGGTTGTATAATATAAATACATTAATTGGTTTGGTTTTGAAGTTTGGAGAGCAATTAATCAAACACAGAGTAAAACGTTTATGTACGTATTTAACAGAGCAAATTCAGGGGTTCGATTTTAGATTAAAAATATTTAAATTTATAATTCAGGTCGAGGATTTTTTTTTTTTTTTGAGCGGAACTAGCATTACAGCGTAAAATGTAATTTAATTGGAACGAAGTTCCTTATGGAGCGTTGCGGAGGGGTACCCTAGCCAACAAAAAACATCCGTAGCGTTAAAAAAAGCGTAAAGTTTTTATGTATAGTCTATAATATACAGTATCTACTGTATAGTCTACGTGATGACTATTGTTATTATTGCAGTTAGCTATTATTATATCAATGGATAATTATTACATATTTTTATAAATCATTGTAAATAAAATAAAGGCGTTAAGATAATTTTGTAATGTAGTTTGAAAGTTTTTTTGATTTTCATCGATAAAAAAAAAATAATAAAAAATGTAGGTATAATTTTAATAATTAATTTCTTCCCGAATAATTATTTTCTTTATACCTCGCATAGAACTTGAAATTAATATTTTCTATTAAGGGACTTCGTTCCTATCTGGTGTCCCACGACACCACGCGGCTTTTTTAATATTTACACAAAATAAACATCTTTATATTACATTTATTGAGATAGGGCACAGCTGGACCTTTGATTGATTGATTAATTCAGCCTGTATCATCCCACTGCTGGACATAAGCCTCTTTCTTCGTGGAGAAGGATCGAAGCTTAATCCCCCACGCTGCTCCACTTAGGTTTGAGTCATTTATTTCCTACTATGAATGACGATCGATATCAGGTGTATATGATAACAACCGAGACAGCTTAACAAATCCAAGATCGATGAGGAGATCCACAAGAGAGAAAGAAGAAAGAAGAAGAGAAGAGAAGTACCTCAGTCTAGCAGAAGATCATAGCTAAATAATACTGCTTTGTGTTACAAAAATCCTTATGCATTAAAACTTCGTAAAACACACACATATAAAAATTTTGCGTGCTTTTTTTGCACAAAGAGGTTGCTATGTGTCAACTTGGCAAGCCTCTACGAAATTCAAGCGTTCTTTACAACGAGTGGCCGTGTTTGAGCACAGCTAACCACGTCCGTTCCGCAATGCAATATAACTCTTAATAATAAAGGATTTACGACGCAACATTAATTGGGTATTCGGTGTACATCGTGAGATCTTTAAGTGCTTTTAACAGAACAAAGGGATTTTATGGTACATTATAATAGAGTTAAATATCATCTCTGTTTATTTTTACTAATTTGTTTTTGAAGTAAAACTTCTTTACTTTTCTAACGTTACAAAAAGTGTGATCGGGCGAGGCGAACGGAGCAAGAGAGAGAGGTGCAAGCACACATTTTCTTTCTCTCTTTCTCTAATAGCCAGTTACGTTTCGTATATCTAAGACACAGTGCAGGCCTATTGTGCAAATATTGTACTTCAGTCATGTGATCTAAAGTACACTCGTTTTTTTTTTACTTTTAGATTTGCAATTACATAAAGCAGAAATTTAGAAATAATTTTAGTAATTTCGCAGTTGAGAGAAAGACTTTAGACGTCTTTTTCTGTAAATCTGAGAAAATAAATCAAAATATCACCTATAATCACACAATAAGGTGAACTGGATATTTTGGTATATGTGGATTGCTCTCTCAATTTTCAGATTCAATACATAGGTACTATTCCATTACTGTATAAGTAATGGAATAGTATGTATTGAACTTGTTATATTTGGGTTTAAAAATAAAAAATATATATACAGATAGAAATGGAAAATAAATTAAAAGACGGTAAATATTTCATTCAAATCAAGTAATTTATTGCAATTATTAAACGTTTACTAAGTATCTACTTATTAAATTAACCTCTTGCAATCGCCGGTTTTTACGAAAGAAACCGTTAAGATCGCAGATTTTTTTGCGCGCGAAGGCGTCATCGCTCCTTAAGTGTTATTTTACGTGTAGCGATGGAATGCTTTTGAGTAGGGTGATTCCACTTACTTTATCTGAAAGCTATTGAAATAAGCTATAATATTGCATATAAAATGTTTTGTATTGTGTTTTGATTTTATTTTACACATACCTTTCATTTGACAAAAAGTTGTAAAATAGTTACATTTTAGGAAATAATATTTTTTTCATCAAAAATAATTAGTTTTATTTACTTGTTTTTAAGTTTCTACAGTAAATATGATATGTTCTTTCTAAAATAAAACTAAAATGTATATCCTTTCATATATTTGCCGTGGTCTGGGTGTTTGTGCAGTCCTTGTGGGTCCACCGTGGGCCTCGGAGAGCACATTAGCCCGTCAGTCCCGGTTGTTATCATGTACACCTGATAACGATCGTTACTCATAGTAGGTAATATATCAGCCCTTCTGCTACACGCAGAAACAGACCTATGCCCCGGCCACTGACGGCATATCATAGGTTGAAGCGTAATTATTGAGAAAAGAAGTCTACTAATAAAAATGTGTATTTTCGTTATTTTTTAATTTAACTTGAATCATTTATTGTTAAACTTTAAAGGCAAAGAAACGTGTGGTTTAATATTGAACTTAGGCTGAAATTTAAATAGATACTTTAATTTATGGAAACTCAGATGATATGAACGTGCGGTTTCAGAAAATTAGTTAACCAAGTTAAATATTTGGCAGGGCGGCCGGTCGTAATGAATAGAGGCCATTGTTTCGACGAAATATTCGTTGTGAAATTATATACACATATATAATTTATTACACGCGTATGTATGGATGTATCTGTGTGTTTCTTTGTGTTTTTAATAATAATAATTTACTCTTTATTGCACACATAAAAAGAAGTCTACAATTTATAACACAACACAAAAAGAAATGTACAACAGGCGGTCTTATCGCTAAACAGCGATTTCTTCCAGACAACCAGCGTGGAGGAGATAATGTGAAAAAAGCGGAAAGGGTGTACAGAATTAAAATTACAGAAAACAAGAAGAAAGCCAAATATACACATACATACATATATACACAAATATATACCCATATTATAAACAATATTAACTATAATAAAGGCGGGAATCGAACCTCTGTATCAGAAAGCAGTGTTTACAAACTGCGCCAACGGGCTAGTCATATTCTAAAATATACTCGTACAATTTTTATATTTTTTTCATGATAAGTTACAAATCCTTTATACTATATGTTTTCATAACAAATAGAAAATATTTTTATTACACTAGATTTACATTAATGACACTGTTAGCAATATTACTATTTCATACATTCTTGTATTTTTAACAATGTGACGTAGGCGATACTGACCTGAAGAATGCACTTTCAGTAAGGGCCAAATATTTCGAGTTAGGGTCACAGAGACGTGTCTTTCGATGAGAAACGAATGTTTTGTGCCCTTTGAAAGATCAGCGTTCTAATTTGAATGCCTTTAAGTTTTTAAATATTATGTTCTTGGAACATTCTCCAACAGTTCAATCAACATTTTTTTAATATACTCATAGGTATGCAAAATATTTTATATCTGTTGGGGTACTTCTATAGTTCTTGGGTGACTCCACATTTAAGCAAAAATATTGGCTACCATACCTTATTAGAAAAGAAAACAATTTAATAGTTAAAAACTTATTGTTGTATACATTATAGGAAAATTTTAAATTTCAGAATTCTGAATGTAAAATGAATTTTTTTTATGTCAGTCGGTCAGTCAGTTTTTTTTATATCAGTTTTGTACTAGTCTTAACAAAACACAATGTTTAGTATAAAATGACAACCAATATTACCGAATCGAAACGTAATTAGTCTCTTGCAGATTCGGATCATAGGTTGTATAATATAAATACATTAATTGGTTTGGTTTTGAAGTTTGGAGAGCAATTAATCAAACACAGAGTAAAACGTTTATGTACGTATTTAACAGAGCAAATTCAGGGGTTCGATTTTAGATTAAAAATATTTAAATTTATAATTCAGGTCGAGGATTTTTTTTTTTTTTGAGCGGAACTAGCATTACAGCGTAAAATGTAATTTAATTGGAACGAAGTTCCTTATGGAGCGTTGCGGAGGGGTACCCTAGCCAACAAAAAACATCCGTAGCGTTAAAAAAAGCGTAAAGTTTTTATGTATAGTCTATAATATACAGTATCTACTGTATAGTCTACGTGATGACTATTGTTATTATTGCAGTTAGCTATTATTATATCAATGGATAATTATTACATATTTTTATAAATCATTGTAAATAAAATAAAGGCGTTAAGATAATTTTGTAATGTAGTTTGAAAGTTTTTTTGATTTTCATCGATAAAAAAAAAATAATAAAAAATGTAGGTATAATTTTAATAATTAATTTCTTCCCGAATAATTATTTTCTTTATACCTCGCATAGAACTTGAAATTAATATTTTCTATTAAGGGACTTCGTTCCTATCTGGTGTCCCACGACACCACGCGGCTTTTTTAATATTTACACAAAATAAACATCTTTATATTACATTTATTGAGATAGGGCACAGCTGGACCTTTGATTGATTGATTAATTCAGCCTGTATCATCCCACTGCTGGACATAAGCCTCTTTCTTCGTGGAGAAGGATCGAAGCTTAATCCCCCACGCTGCTCCACTTAGGTTTGAGTCATTTATTTCCTACTATGAATGACGATCGATATCAGGTGTATATGATAACAACCGAGACAGCTTAACAAATCCAAGATCGATGAGGAGATCCACAAGAGAGAAAGAAGAAAGAAGAAGAGAAGAGAAGTACCTCAGTCTAGCAGAAGATCATAGCTAAATAATACTGCTTTGTGTTACAAAAATCCTTATGCATTAAAACTTCGTAAAACACACACATATAAAAATTTTGCGTGCTTTTTTTGCACAAAGAGGTTGCTATGTGTCAACTTGGCAAGCCTCTACGAAATTCAAGCGTTCTTTACAACGAGTGGCCGTGTTTGAGCACAGTCAACCACGTGTGTTCCGCAATGCAATATAGCTCTTAATAATAAAGGATTTACGACGCAACATTAATTGGGTTTTGGGTGTACACCGTGAGATCTTTAAGTGCTTTTAACAGAACAAAGGGATTTTATGGTACATTATAATAGAGTTAAATATCATCTCTGTTTATTTTTACTAATTTGTTTTTGAAGTAAAACTTCTTTACTTTTCTAACGTTACAAAAAGTGTAATCGGGCGAGGCGAACGGAGCAAGAGAGAGAGGTGCAAGCACACATTTTCTTTCTCTCTTTCTCTTATAGCCAGTTACGTTTCGTATATCTAAGACACAGTGCAAGCCTATTGTGCAAATATTGTACTTCAGTCATGTGATCTAAAGTACACTCGTTTTTTCTTTTTACTTTTAGATTTGCAATTACATAAAGCAGAAATAAAGGAATAATTTTAGTAATTTCGCAGTTGAGTTAAAGACTGGTTGACGGGTAACCGTCTTTTTTTTTGTAAATCTGAGAAAATAACTCAAAATATCACCTATAATCACACAAAAAGGTGAACTGGATATTTTGGTATATGTGGATTGCTGTCCTGCATGTAGATATGAGAGGCATACTGTATAAGTAGTGGAATAGTATGTATTGAACTTGTTATATTTGGGTTTAAAAATAAAAAAATATATATACAGATAGAAATTGAGAATAAATTAAAATACGGTAAACATTTCATTTAAATTAAGTAATTTATTGCAGTTATTAAATGACTGTTTACTATCTACTTATTAAATTAATGAATTTATTGTAAAAGATGTAAAGCTGGTCCGATTCGGATTGTAGACACTGACTGAGTAGATTCGGCAAGAAACTCATCAGTTACGCTTTTAAAAACCTGACGGTTTTTTTGCTCTGTTATTACACTTTTAAAGTTATATATCATTCCAAATAAGTGGTAGTTCCATACTAACTGTAAATCTATACAAAAAATAAATAAAATTGGAGTGTCTATTTGTAATATTAAAATAGCCGCTTTTTACTAAATGCATGGATCTTGGTATATATACCAAAATAACATTTTTTATAATTTTTGTCTGTCTATCTGTCTGTTTGTTCCAGCTAATTTCTGAAACGGCTGGACTGATTTCGACGGGACTTTCACTGGCATATAGCTGATATAATAAAGTGTAACTTAGGCTACTTTTATTTTAGAATATTTTTTTACAACTGCGAACTGAGCAATAACTTTTTTGCTAAATTGCAAGCGGACGAAGTCACGAGCAGAGCAGCTAGTAATTTAATAAAAACTATCGCAGTACAAGTCTAATTTATAAAACTATGATTCAAAAATACGTTTAAAGCCTACTTGATTATTGTTTAATATCGATTTTGCTTTGTATTGATTACTACCTAAACAAAACAGATCTTGTGATTTTATATGAGTTAATTTTTACTGTCATAAACAAATACCATGTACATCGCCAATAATCCAATGCTAATCAAGGTATGAATAACTTTGAGTCAGTGGCGAGTATATTAGTTAATTACCTCCTAATTACCTTCTAAACTGAATTACTAGCCTATTTAAACAAACCATAATAGATTCAGAGCGAGATCAATTCCGTACTTTTAATATTCTGTCACAATAAATATCGATATGTGTTTTTCGTTTGAGCTAAAATAATAACCTTTCAATTTTTATTGCTGTACTAGCTGTGCCCACGACTTCGTGCGCGTGAAATAGTGACTTTGGACAGCATTTTTTGGATATATCTTTTGGTTAATTTTATATTATAAACACCAATTATATGAACCGATTGACATGAAACAAACACTAAATGTTAAGTAAAGCTTATCACAATATATTAGTGAAAGCCGCATCTCAATCAGATAAGCCGTTTCTGAGATTAGCGTGCACAAAGATATTACATTAACATTTTATTATATGTATTGATTTCTATGTTTGTGGTTAAAAATGTTATAAATATGTAACCGATTTTGAAGAAGCTTAATACAGTTTCAGCTTCTTGTTAATTATATAAAAAATATTATATTAATTAGAACATTTATTAAATATAATAAATAATAATTATATTTGAAGCGCACAATAAATAAAAATCTTATACGACAAGACAATCTATAGAAGATTTAAAAAAAAGTAAGAAATATATACAATTATGTGTGGTCATTTACTAGGCTATAAAACATCACATTATTACTTTTACTCCACAGAGAATTAATAATGACCTCAAAGCAGAAAAAACCGCACGATTCATCTAGTATTAAATAAATGAATTATATTTTCATTAAATTTAATGATACCAAAATGTTAACAAGGTTATTTCATTAGAGCAAAATTACATTTCATCCTTTTCAAAATTAATTCCTCGTAGTCCTGGACGTAATTAATTTTATTCTTGTGAACTAACTTCTTTGTATCTTTATGTAATATTATACATATCCGCCACCACGCTGCTCCACTGCGGGTTGTTGGGTATATTCCCTACAATCAGTATCGATCACTATCAGGCGTCTACGATAACAGTTCCTTGCCTGTTCTGTTCCTTCCAGTGCCTATTCAGTGGTGTTTCTTTTTAGTGTGATTTTTTTATATTTATTTATTTACGGTCATATTATACGAAAAATATTCAATATTTCGTTTCATTTTTAATAATTGTTACTGAATTACAAAATAAATTAATGTCGAAATTTATGCCTAAATTACTGTCGAAATATGCTGCTTTAACTTTTCTAATTAAATTAGTAAGATTTTGTGCTAAAATATAGATATAGAGATTAGAAAAATACCCAAAACCGAATCGGAGCAACCGGAACCGGCTGCTTAACGTTATCTCCGAAGCACGGTGGAGAGACCCACAAGTTCAAACAACCAAACCGGAAAGGAATGTTTTTACGACTACAAATATCCATCTCAAGCGGGAATAGAACCGGCAATATCCGGTGTGTGAGCGCCAACATAGTGCACGCACCATTACATAAGAGCGATATTGGCCATACAGATGTTTACCGTCTCGAAGAGCACGTTAAGCCGTCGGTTGTTATCATGTACACCTGATAGCGATCGTTACTCATAGTAGGGAATATATTCACCAATCTGCATTAGAGCAGCGTGGTGAATTAAACTCCGATACTTCTCCTACATGGGGAAAGAGGCCTATGCCCAGCAGTATTACAGGCTGAAGCGAGGTCGGCAAACAAGCGTGCGGCTAACCTAATGGTGAGCGATTACCGTAGCCTATAGACACCTGCGATACCAGAAACATCGCAAGTGTTGCTGACTTACCTCCAATCCTCTCCAGGAGCTCTGGTCATCTTATTCACCACAGGAACATACTGCTTGAACTGCTTTAATGCAGTATTATTTAGCTGTGACCTTCTGTAAGGAGTAACTACTCCAGTCGGGCTGCTCCAGATTTGAGCAGGATATTTCCTGCTGTGCCCTGCCTCACTTGATAATATAAAATAAAATATTTAAAATATAAAAATCAGACAAAGTTAAAACTTTTTTAATTATAGCAATGCCGTTTAAAATTACGTTAAGGGAAATCGACTTTTTCCCACTTGTAATTTTGCTTTTCTCGGGTAAATAACGCGTTAATTTTTAATGGTCCGTTAACAAGCTTTGAGTAGAAATTAAAGAGGACATTCCAGAAGAGACGCTTTTTGCTCTGAGAAAATATTTGAGAATATTTTAGGAATCGTAACGAAGAAAATAAGGTATGACAGAAGAAAAACGCCGTAAGTTTAAGAAGTCCCTAGGCGTTTTGCAGTTTATAAATACCTTTACTAAACTTACTTTTTTATTTTTGTATATTTTAGTGGGAGATTCGCAGATTTATTCAAGTCAAAATAATAATAAAAATCTACAGCTTATTTATATAAATTAGGACAGAAAAATCATGAAGATAATTTATAACAATTATTTTGTTATTGCAAAAAGTAAAATAAGATGAATATAGAAAAGAAATATTTAGGATGATATTAAAACTATTTTTTTCCGTATTAAAATTTTATTTTGATAACTATCTGATCAATAGTGGTAGCGATATCGGTAGACTGCAGTGATCAAATGATTCAAGAAAATAGTTGTGTTTAACTGTAAATCATTTATAGACTGCTTTGGTTCAACTAAGTTCAATAAAATAAATATTTTTAATCAACGATATAATCACTGTTAAAACCAAAGAAAAACCATAGAACCGAAAAAAATCGGCCAAGTGCGAGTCGGACTCGCGCACGAAGGGTTCCGTACCATTGACTAAACTAAATATAAGTAAATTTTCTGTAAAATATTTATTCTGTAAATTATTTCTTTAATTATGATGCCATCTAAGATGCTATTAGAAAACTATTATTATTAGTATATTGACAAAGTTTTCCTTATTTCTGATAGATGGCGTTTTAGAGTAATAAAAAATTATCGCCCCCTTAAATGTTTATTTTATTTTGTTTTTAGTATTTGTTGTTATAGCGACAACAGAAATACATAGTTTGTGAAAATTTCAACTGTCTAGCTATCGCCGTTCTTGAGATACAGCCACAGAAGGACGGACGGACGGACGGACAGCGAAGTCTTAGTAATAGCGTCCCGTTTTTACCCTTTGGGTACGGAACCCTAAAAACGAACTCAACTGCATTTCTATACTAATACTAATACTAATACTAATACTAATACTAATACTAATATAATATTATAAAGAGGTAAAGTTTATAACTTTGTTTGTTTAAACGGGGTAATCTTCGCAAATACTGATCCGATCATGAAAATTCCTTCGCTAACAGAAAGCTACACTATTCAGGAGTGACAAGATAAAAGGAAAAAGATAAAAATATATAAAGATTTTAAATCAGCAGGATTTGAACCTGCGCCCTCTGACGTGCCGTGTCAACAATTCAATCTAATCAAGCATTATTATTTGCCTTAGAAATTAATTGGTGATTTTAAAACATTTATATTTATCTGATTTGCTGAAAATAGTGAGAGTGTATTGGAACATATCAAATTTCACCGTACCCTTCTTATGTGAAATGGATTATAACGCCCAACGAAGTGGGCACGGGTCGGCTAGTATGAGATATTTCTATTGGCGAATATGAATCTAAAATTAACTACTACTTTGAGGAGAAATTAATAGGTTCTTTGTTTCTGGTTCGGATGTTCTTGTAGGTCTCCCCACCGTGCCTTGGAGAGCATGTTAATCTGTCGGGTCTGGTTGTTATCATATACACCTCATAGCGACCGTTACTCATAGTAGGAAATATATCTGCCAGACCTATGCCTAAAAGTTGGATGTTAAAGAATACAGACTGAATTATATCAACGTTACTGAATAGTAAAAAACGACCGTCATGTCTTATATGATTTTTAATCTAAAATATTAGCAAGTTGGAACGAATTAAACACGAAAACACACCGAACACTAAAACTACTGTACTGTTTTTGGGATGTCATGTAAAAATCAGCATAAGCTCTTAAATTTAGGTTCAACCCACGTAGTCAGGCGTTTATAATATTTTACCAAAATTTATCAAACACAATAGAATTGACAACAGTGCGACGATTGGAAAATCCACTCAAGGACACTTCACGATCTATTGGAATTACAAATATTAAGTAAATGATAGGACAACTCGTTTACTATTCAACAATCGAATCACCAGAATGGTAATTGACCTCACCTATTTGTATGTATATCTGAACAAAGGGCTCGTTGGGATTTATCAGAACTTTATTTATAACACAAGTGCACTACAACAATACATAGGTACTACTGATGACATAATTGCTTTGAATAATTATGGGTGGGTTTTATTACAAAATTATTAATTTTACGATTTTCAAACTAACCTTTACCTTTATCTCATTTACTGTGAACTTAGCCTTATTGTGGAGAACATATTTTACAGTGCCGTCATACTACGTGACCGAATTTCTATTCCGCCCCACATCTGGGCATAGCCTTCTTCCCCACTAAGGGAAAAGAGTTTAATCTATCATGTTAATCCCTTTTGGGCGGACGAACTGCAGTTTGCCGGGAAGTTTTTGACTACAACTATCACATTCACTTGATACACTTCAATAAAATTGGTGATTTATAATACACGGAATATTAAAAATTCGTTACATTTATACAGTCATTTATAATAACTACGCTTTGAGTTAATACTACAAAAGGGATAGATTTCTGAAAACGATTTCGGTGATTGGAAGATCGACAAATATGTAATCAATTAAACGATTGCTCTCACTTTGACGTCGAAAGTAATTTTGAAAATACCGAAATTGAAACTTCACAGTCGTGCCGTATTACTTTGTTTGTGTAAATAAAAGATGTGATGCAAGTTGCAAGTGGAATGTATTTATTGTAAAAATTATTATGTATAAAACTTTGATGATTTAACAAATTTAATTATTTAACCAATGCCTGATGCGGCTAGACGAATAAGTTATGGTCTAAGATCCGAGAAGCTAAATCTTCCCTCATCTGTTAATTAGATGAAACAATTTTTATAGGCTTTTTTCAATATTGTGAATTTATAAAAACAACCTCTGCCACCATAAGCCTGCTGCAATTTTTTTTTATCTTTTCCTTCTCATGTTAATTACATGTAGTAAGCTAAAACCGTTAATATTTTACATTATATACCTGAATGTAGTAGGCAGCCATCTCTATGATTGCTACACTTACCTGCAGCCAAAAAAAATTGACGGTTTTAGCTTACTACATGTAATTAACATGAGAGGGAAAAGATTTTTAGAAGAAAAAAAAATTTTTTAAGTATTATTATTTGCAGCAGGCTTATGGTGGCAGAGGTTGTTTTTATAAATTCACAATATTGAAATCAGCCTATAAAAATTGTTTCATCTAATTAACAGATGAGTGAAGATTTTGTTATATTCCGGATCTTAGACCATTAAGTTAAACTTAAAAGAAGTAAAAGTGACAGCTACAAGAGGAGGGCGCGCGGGGTACGCTCCGCTACGAGCCGTAGACGCAGCAAGCCACCGCCCGGTGCGCTGTACCGGTGCGCGATGTCGCGAACAACTTAATTACGAAAACGAGATAAATTTTTCCAGAAAATGCACGGAAACAGTTGGTACTAAAATTGTTTGAAGTTTACAAACTATTGATTTTTGATAAAGCCTCGCATTTGTATTTCTAATAAAAAAATATAGTAAAAATATTCAAAATCCAAAATGAGTCCAATAATAATTGTTATGATGACTCCCTACCAAATGTTGCCTTTAGAAATAAAACGTAGTAATATAATCAAAATAGGTATTTTAAATTGATTTCATACTCGCGAATGCTTTTAATAATGCACAACTTCGTACCAGTTCTTTAAAGATAGTAGAACAAAGATGGATGAAAGGTGCGAAGTTTCCCCACGCTGTTTCATCTTAATCTATGAATACACGAAATTATTTGGATGCGGTTTTTTAAATATAAAATTAATATGTATTAACAAAAACTTCGGTGCGACAAAGCCAGCCCTGCGGTCACCAACCCGCCTGCCCATCGTGGTGACTATGGGCAAAACACATGAGTTCGCGCAACTTGTGGAGGCCTATGTCCAACAGTGGACTGTAATAGGCTGAAGTGGTGGATGATAATGTTTTAAGAAGTGCAATAAGAACTCCTTGGGTTTGGATCGGTAACTCTCTTGCAATACTTCTGGTACTGTGAAAATCCGTAACAGCTATCAAACGAATAGTATTCTTACTTTTTTTTACTTTACTATGAATCAGTCAGTACACAAATATTTTATCACTGCTGGGCAAAGGCTTCTTCTTCTTCTTGTAAAAAAGATCTTGGATCATCTATGCTGCTCCACTGCGGGTTAGTGAATAGTTTTTTTTTTTTCTTACATGTTTTTTATAATCTAGCCTTGTCTTGTTAGTGAATAGTGTTTGTTGTTATTCTTGTCTTAATAATGATTTTTAGCATCTGTCTACGATATCAACTGGCTGGCTTGGCGGGCATGGCTTTACGGGGTTTCCTAACGACATATACTTTGACTACCACTACCACTACAGCCTATCACAGTCCACTGTTGGACATAGGCCTCCACAAGTTCGCGCCCGACATTACGACGCGAACTCATGTGTTTTGCCCATAGTCACTACGCTGGGCAGGCGGGTTGGTGACCGCAGGGCTGGCTTTGTCGCACCGAAGACGCTGCTGCCCATCTTTGGCCTGTGTATTTCAAAGCCAGCATGGATGGTTATCCCGCCATCCGTCGGCTTTTTAAGTTCCGAGGTGGTAGTGGAACTGTGTTATCCCTTAGTCGCCTCTTACGACACCCACGGGAAGAGAGGGGGTGGCTACATTCTTTAGTGCCGTAACCACACAGCACTATACTTTGACTAGAACAATAATATTTTTACAAATCCAAGAACGGTTGTCATAATGCTTGTCGTGTTGTTGTTAAAGTCAGCTTGAATTGCTATATGCCAAAGCAAGCACCTATGTATAGCTGTTGACAATAATCTTCTATATAAAGGAAAATTAATGCTGATATGTATGTATGCGCATTACTCTCGACCGACTGCACAAAATCGGATAATTCTTTTTTGTATTTGTAATTTTTGTTGTGTAGGAAAAAAAATCGGTGCCTAGTTAATTAAAATAACAATTTAAAAATATATCTAGGTATATTAAAATATATAATGATATTTGGCAATAATAATACTAAATAGCATGGAAATAAAATTTTAAGTATAAAAAAAAATTAATTATTGCTTTTTATTCTACCGCATCCATTTCATATAATATGTATATGACTTCATAGTTCTCCGGACATGTCTATGTCAACGAAACGAACTGCCATATTTGTTTTTGAACAGAGCTCACACCTGGCTCTCGTTTAATTAGCGACAAGATTTATTTGTACAACTATTATTATGAAGACAGTGTTATAAATTACGTAAGATTTGTTAATTACGAGCTGACTAATTATACTTATGTCATTATTCCTTGCTATATTTAGCAGAAATATATGAAATAGGAAAATCCAAAACTGCACGCCTCACGAAAACCTTTAAAACTATTGTATGTACTCAGCTTATACCATGCAGCGCTATATAGTAGCTTGTTTTGGAACTAATGATCGACCATACAACGATAATAAGTGCACGAGGTATTGGACCACACACCGTTCGTGAGCGTGAGGACGCAGGGCGTGTGAGTGTGCACTGAGGATGAGATTATGAGAAGCTCTTTCTTTATGCTACTTACAAGCCATTTTGAGCTCACAGAAGCCTATACTAGTCGTGGACTCGTGGGTGACCTAAACGCGAAGCACCTAGTGTGGCGATCTCTCGCCATCACCCTGGCTGGAAGGCAACTGCTAGAGAGAGAATAGAAAATACATTTTTTTTAATATATGTATATCTAAACTAGCGGCTGTGCCCGCGACTTCGTCTACGTGGAATTTAACAAAAAAATATTTTCAGTTTGCAATTATAAATTTTTTTTTTAAATAAAAGTAGCCTAAGTTACATCTTATTACATCACCTATCTGCCAGTGAAAGTCCCGTCAACATCGGTCTAGCCGTTTCAGAGATTAGCCAGAACAAACAGACAGACAGACAGAAAGACAGTCAAAAATTGTAAAAAAATATGATTTTGGTATATGTACCATGTATATATCCATAATTATGCATTTAGTAAAAAGCGTTTATTTTAATATTACAAACAGACACTCCAATTTTATTTGCTTATATAGATTATGTCTAAATATATTTCTCAACTTGAAAAAAATAAGCAAAACGATTTCGTAAAACAAAAATTATAATAAAAGCAAGCGTCCTCTTATCTTTCACATTTCTAGACTCTATCACGAACGCTTCTAGAGACTTCTAGATAAAAGATAAGTGTACCGTTTAAAAGCGGACTATTTCACGTTCTTATGCAAATGTTAGCTGGTCTCTTACGTGAGCGTGTTTCATTTACTTACAGCTAAATTGCGATGTAACCTCGTGGAATGTTTGTATTCATTTTTAGGTTAAAATTTTACACGCGGAAAAATTTACAATGTAGCACACGTTGTTTATACGTGAAAAGACTTGATTTCAACGTTTAGTGTTTTTCTTTTTTTATATCTATTCTAATGATGGTCGTCTCCCTCGCTCGAGGTATTCTTAATATTTTAATATGATGAGTCACAGCGAGAGTTTTCGATGATGCTATACGGTAATATGCGAAATATCTATTACTGTAGACAATTATAAACTTAATATTAAAATATATTTGGCACAAGTAGACTACAAAGATAATAACAAAAAACCTGTGTGGTTTCATGTAATCACGGTAAGTGATTTTTTTCACATTATAGACATTTAGCTAAAAATTTTTGGAATAATATTCCATTAAGGGTATAAAAATCGCTTTGTCAATCTTAGCGCGCGACCGACCGTCACGCGACATGCAACACACAGACGAAAAAGTTTGAGGCGATGTAATAAACGTTACTCTTTAAAACGTATCACTAATATTAACTAAGAAAATATAATTTATTTGCCGCTTGCAATTTCATATCTAACATGGAATGGCAAGCGGCAAATAATACCGTAGCTTGAATATTACGCAACATGATTAATTCGTCAAGAATTTTATACCTTATTGCACTGCTATCATTTTGTACTGACTTTGAACTTGAGTTGGTGCGCCATTCCGTGTAAACTTAGTGGGAGCAATTTACCCGCTTGAGTCAATTTAAATTTTATTTAGAAGTACTGACTGAAGTAATTATTTTTATCAGGGCTTAAGTAAAAGACTAATTAATTATAGAAAAAAAATTGTTTTAGAAAATTGAATATTGAGTGTCATAATTTTTCTCAATGTACATAGGTATTTCAAATGTTTTCAAATCTCTCTTTAAACGTTTCCTAAATTGTATACATACTATTATTACTACAAATACAACATTATGTAATGTATTTTCATTATCCATCCCCACTGGAAGTCAACAAGAGCAGCTACTTCTAAAGTATAAACTTATGATGTAAATAAATTAATGAATATGGACAGTTATTTTTAGGGAAGTTAAACTTACTAAGTAAATTAATTTATAGAGGAAATTTTCGTTTTTTTTTTTGCTACAATTATTTAGTACACCATTATGGGTACCTTGTGGTATGGAACCTATATTTATGAATAATAATAATAAATTCTTTATTGGACCAAATACTTTACAATTTCATAACCCGCCAAACTGCGTGACAGTTTATCGGCGGAATTAACGCTTGTCAACGTAATTATATTATACAATATTCAATTGTTTTTTAGTATCATAAAATTGTATCTAATATATATAAAACAATTGAACAATTTTATAAGCAAAACTTAATTAAACTTACAAACTTCAAAACTTAAAAATTAGTGCTTTTGGCGAACTCGGCAAGTAATTCAGTTTTCAATTTATTTTTTATAGTCAACTTAAAAACAGGGATATTTCAAACTCAACATCATATTTTAAAACCCAAAATACCTTTCATAGAAAAAGCTTTAAAAATAGAAAATATTCGTATAAATAAAGACGTCAAAGCCACCCAAAAATCGTTATCCTATCATCGGTTCTCTGCTCTCTACCCTCGATTCGCTTTTCATGTCGATGCTGAGAGCCACTCCGCTTTAACGATACCTATTCTTGTGACCTCACGGACTGACTTAACTTTTAAAACTCGGTGTGGAATGAATGACAGAGTAGCGCATCGCAATAAATTTTTGGTTTATTTTCAATTTTATTTACTCTATCGATGATGGTCTTTTTTACGTTTTTAAAGAAAGATTTTCTGAAGGATAGATGATTTGGATTTTTATTGGATTGAAATTCGAGCTAAGGCCATTATGAAGCTAGTAGTAGCTGATACTCGTATAGTTCGAATACCATTTTGTATAGAAATATTTAAAAGTGAAACTTTTATTCTATCGCCTCAAAAATTTTCGTTCATCTATCGCATGTCGCATGTCTCAAGTGTTCCGAGGTGTGTATTTATGTGTTTTGATTGTAAAAATGTTTTATTCACTAGTTTCACTTGCATCGTGTTTTCATAAAACCACAATTTTTTTTTGGAATTAAGTTCCTTATGGGGCGTTGCGGAGGGGTACCCTAGCCGGCAAAAAACGTCCGTAACGTTAAAAATAAGCGTAAGGTTTTTACGTTTAGTCTATGTATGATACTATACAGTGTCTAATATTATAGTCTACGTGATGACTGTTATTATTATATTGCAGTTTGCTATTATTATAATTATAATTCGATAGGTAATTATTATATATTTTTATAAATCATTGTAAATAAAATAAAGGTGTTAAGATAATTTTGTAAAGTAGTTTTATCGATTAAAAATAATAATAAAAAATGTATAACTATCCAAATAAATAGTCGTAGAAGTAAATTGTATAGTTTGTTTAAATTGAGATCTGACAAGTACTTTTCGAGCTATATCTAATAATGCGTATTTACTTGACTATTTTTTGTTGACCTACGTTGTATTATACCGTATAACTTTTCACTGGGTGTACCGATTTTGATGATTCTTGAATTTAAATTCTGTAATGTAATTGAAGTAGGTTTTTTATTCGTTTGCGAGCAACCACAATTATACATTCTTAACATTCCGCTACGTTTTCTCCTATTAAAATATAATTTATATCACTTAATGATAATGTAGTGACATTGTGATGAAAGAATTTCTAAAACCAGTCCAGTAATTGAGTTTATCAATAAGAAACAAACGAAAAAATTAAGTCTTTTTCCTTTATAATATTAGTATAGACTACATCTGCACGCGACTTCGTCGGCGTGGACTCCGCTCTTATTGGTCTTAGCGTGATGATACATAGCCTATAGCCTTCCTCGATAAATGGGCTATCTAACACTGAAAGAATTTTTCAAATCGGCCCAGTAGTTCCAGAAATTACCGCGTTAAAACAAAAAAACAAACAAACAACCAAACAAACAAACTCTTCAGCTTTATATATTAGTATAGATTATATATTATACAGCAGCGGTGTTGTTACGGCAGTAAAGAATATATAACCACCGCCTCTCTGACCATGGGTGTCGTAAGAGGCGACTAAGGGATAACACAGCTCCACTACCACCTGGGAACTTAAAAAGCCGACCGATGGCGGGATAACCATCCAACTGGCTTTAAAATACACAGGCCGAAGACGGGCAGCAGCGTCTTCGGTGCGACAAAGCCAGCCCTGCGGACACCAGCCCGCCTGAACAGCATAATGACTATGGGCAAAACGCGTGAGTTCAAGCCATTTTTGGTGCGAACTTGTGGAGGCTTATGTCCAGCTGTGGACTGCGATAGGCTGAAGTGAAATGATTATACAGTAGGTCACAACACAGTATATTTATATGTGTTAAAATAGTATACTTAATTATTTATTGTTTTTTTTTTCATATATTAAATATACGAAAGGAGTGCCTTACAGTAATTTTCTAAGGCGCAATGGCAAGACTTTATTAAATCTATTGTAGCTAATGGCGAAATTGTTCCGTAGTTAGTGACACTCATTACTTTCGAGATGGCTTTTTTAATGAAAGTCATTGTGGTGTCACTTTAAAGGGTCGTAATCTCATTTAATCTTGAACATTTTTATCGTTTAAAATGGATTATTTTCTCATCTAAGATTCTTAAACGATTTTATTATTATATTCTGGTAAAATGTTTGAAGATGCGTACTGTTATTTCTGTCGTGTAATATATAAATACAATAAATAAAAAAATAGTTAATTTTAATAAAATAATTTATAATTAAATCTGTAACAAAACAAAAAAAAAATTAACACATTTTTACTCATTTAATTTTCTAATATTTCACATTACAATTTTTTGTTTTCATTAATTTTTATGTAGCAAAAGAACCAATTGAAAATAAAACTACTAAACAAGCGTTAATACGGCAAAACCGTATAACAAATTACCACAAAATAGACGATCGGGGCCTACGAATTTGTTCTATAAAATAATTGCTAGGGTTCAACAAAATTACTATATGGGATTTCCTTGTCTCAATTAATTTTGCTTCTATCTCCTGTAATTACTACCTTCTGTCTTAGAGGAGTTAGTCTAGAACTGCGCTTACCGTTTTGATATTGAGTTGTTTATTCAATCTGCGGTATCAAATGAGGCAGCTCGCTTGTAATTAGTTCTGCCAGTGAGATTGCTTTGTAGTAGTTTCTACAATCCACCAGTTTACTGCTTGGTAAGCGATTCTGTCTAAACTTAATTGAGAAATTAAGTTAATAATCTTTAATCTGTGTATCGTTTTTTGTATGAAAAATATATTTCGTCATCATAATAAAATTGTAAATAAATTTAATCTTAAAAATAAATAAAATATGACTGTAATAATGAAAATTATTTGTCCGAAACAAACTGTCTTATGATATTAGTATAGAAAATTCAGAAAATGTTATTAAGTGATATCGGTACCAAATTCCTGAGTGTGGAATTTTCTAATTGTTCATATAGCACGTTCCGAACCCGATCACACAATTTTGATTAAAACATACTTCACAGAATACTTGTATTTCGTAAAATTAATCATAATTATTATTAAGTAATATTATTATTACAATCTTATGACATACCCAACAATTATCTGTTAGGAAAAAATTAAAATGTTAGTTTGTTTCTGGTGTTTATCTTTGTTAGCCTCTTAGTCACGCCTGAAAAAAGGCGTACATATCGGTTGTTATCTAGATCATTTAGAAACACTATAGGGTTCTTTTATTACGAGTTACAGACTACACACTATTTCACATATGAGAATAATAATCTTTTCACAACAGCTGGTTCTAATGTAGGTCAATATTATAATTATATGAACTCAAATAAAACTACTATATGGTTCTTTCACGATCTATTACAACCTTGATTACAACTTAATATGAGTATCAACTGACAACTGTGACAACTAGAGTACTAGACTAACAAGCGAGCGGGGACGCGACGGCGTCGCCCGCGAGAGGTGCAAGGGAGGGAGGGGCCGTACACGCACGGTCTTGTCGACTTATTATTACGCGCTATATCCTCCCCCTCCAAGCCAGCAGAAACAATGGAGGCTGGCTTGGGACCCATCGATTTGACTCGTGGTCGACCCTTTTTACGACTGTGGACGACCACGTCGGTATCTCCAACATAAGGTGACAGAAGGCTGACATGATATTTACCGCGCGGTGTGTTCTCCTTATCTACGACCTCATAAGTGGTAGGAGAAACTTGCTTGCTGATGTAACACTCTACTACTATGCAATGATAACCAATCATCACATTATGACATCCTGGTCACGGCACCATTTTGTAACGATATACTATGCTATGGGGTGTGATGAGAAAGACCCCACCATATATAAATTTATAACATCCTGGTCACGGCACCATTTTGTAACGTTCTCCTATGCTACTGGGGTGATGACTAATCATCATGCTTATGGGGTGTGATGAGAAAGACCCCAACATATATAAATTTATAACATCCTGGTCACGTGGACCATTTTGTAACACTATCATGGTAGTGGCGTTACAAGCTAATATTTAGCTTAAGAGGATATCAATTATCTTTGGCCTTATAATTGTGATCGTCTAGTATAAGGAAGGACTCTACGTTGTGTTTGATTTTTGTTTCAGAGCAACTTCAGTTCTTTTCATGGTATGCCGAAGGAAAGACATAGTATATGTTATTAGAAGCCTTGATTTCTATATAAACTCTAACTAACATCCTACCTAGCCATTAATTTAAAATAACATCTCTGCACAATGACATTAAATTACTGAAATTAATTTATCCTAAAATTTAATTGAAAGATATTTACACTTACCAGTGATATAAATGCTATAGATAACTATCTCCTGGAATACTATTAAAAGGAAAGAAAGATATTAAACTTTATAACACCTTATTAGTAAATTAATTAGGAATTAATAAAATTTAGTAAATTAGAACCGTTAAGAATAAATAGTAATAGACTTATTTATTTAGAAATAACTATCACCTATTGTTTAACTAAATATCTGACGTCTCCTTAAGAATGTGTAAATTATAATTGCTAATATTTTTAGTGAATCTAGATAGCTAAAATAGAAATAGAGTTAAATAATTATATATAGGATATTCTATAATGACATTGATTAATTGAATAGTGTCTAAGTTTCTTTTACATGTATTTTTAGTTCAAACCTGATATAATAGATAGATTCTAATAACTCTAAACAAATGAAATAAATAAAAATATATAAGTAAATGAAATAATGAATAAATACATATTATATAGTTATTAATTATCTTGAAATAATTTATTCAGTTAATAAATTATCTCAGATAATTGTGAAAATTATTGTGTAGTGTTTGTTTGTATGTGTTAATCTGTTAGGATAGGGTTTATAGGCATTAGGGAATTAAAAGGCCGGGTTCAACTGAACCCGGGGGGTCGCAACCACCAAGCCCCTCCGACCCCAACCGATCCACACCGTGCTGAAGGCTCTAAATTAAATTAGGCACAACGTTGGTGCTATCCAATCAAAAGAAAGGTAGTAGGTAGGAAATGAGAGTACCCAATTTTCTACAATAAGTTAGACGGAAATATATCCTGTCTAACAAATGCTTGTTTCATATCGCTGCAGCACAATCATGCAAGGACTGTATTTGAGTAATCCCTTGGGACGTCATATAGACATAGCCAGTGAATTACTAGAGTTGATGTAATTACCAAGCTGTAATCAGACATGGTATTAAGATGTGTTCCACGTGAACAAAAGGAGATCGTGTCTACTGATCTTTTCATTGTGTGCTTACTAGCCCATACGGGAACTTCGGTCACACAACTACTTTGAAATTCGATCACGAAACCTACTACTTTTGCCACAATTGGATTGTGTAGTGTAATTTCCCATAGGAAAGACCTACTGAGTTACGGGTCTATAGTCAGCTATATTGTCAAGCCTCGCCACCATTGTGAGATGGGTCGTCGGCGACTAGCGACTGGCGACAGCGTAACCTTTCGAGTGTCCTATAAGGAAAATAAGAATAATTAAAGGTATAAGACCAACATGTAGAGTAGGTGTATTGTGTAGGTTTGTCTTTGCATGACTTACAGCATTCACATGAAACAGCATTCATTAACCAGAATAGGTTGTTCAATTGAAACATTGAACCAGTAATTAAGTTGTTAAACATTTGAATATATCAGGCTCTCTTAGGAACTGAATGGATTTATCAAAGGACATAGTAGTGTCGAGAGATAAATAAAACAATTAAAATATAACATATTCATTTACTCAATCAGAATCTCTGAGAGTATCTCATTTTCACAATGAAGAGAGAATGTATATTTAATAGGTTTTATGATCCATCAATGTTTGTATGTTTGAAAAACACAAGAGGACTTGATTAAGGCTCGGCTTAAATCTCAGTAAATCCGCCTTAGGACTTAACAGAGACTGTCCACAAAAATTAGCAATAAATTAATTGGAAAAGTGAATATGTTTCTCTATTAGTCTAAAATAGAACTTCATACCACTGTCCAAATCTAAATTACTAACCTTTGTTGCAGTTCAAACATCGACCATACACTAGGTGTTTGGTGGAGTTTGTCCAATGTCTCTCATCAAAGATGAGGAATTCTTATCAAAGATAAGTAAACGTACGTATAGTATTTACCAAGAACATAGTTCAGTTAGGCAAACACAAACGCAGAGGTTGGTAGGAAGTACTCGCAACTTTCTTTACTAGATAGACCTAGATTAGGAACTACCTAGCATCGATGACGCGAAGAACTGTGGCTTAGACAGGCCTAGCCTTATAGGGGAAACCTATAATAAAACACTGGCGAATACAAACATTTATGGATTCACCTGAACATGGTTTATATAGTTCAATGAAAGTCATCGTAAGAATGAGACACCCCAGTCTACCAGTTACCTCGTCTTGACACACATCCAAGAACATAAATTCTTAGATCAATGTTCAAAACTACAATAGTTTGCGTAATGTCATAGTTCAGTGTGTAATTACCTCATCTTAGAATGTATTCAAGAGCTAAAAGTATCCTTGAACTCATTCAGGACTACAAACCACCTGTGTTACCTCGCTCCAACATATATTTAAGATCTACAAGTTCTTAAATTAATGTTTGAACTACAAAGTTTGTGTAATGTCAAAATGAAGTCAAATACACACATATATATATATATATATATACATATATACATATACATACAATAGAAGCATATTTATATGTAGAGAATATTCAATAAAATACGACAACTAATCATTAGTTTGTTTATAGGTCATATTTTCCTAGAATTATTCATCACTCTATTTACTTCCAAAGTAATGACATAGTAAAATCTCATTTCATTATTTAAATACACCCTAACGAAAATCTATTTAACCCTTAATATCTAATATGATAGTTTTAACCAAGATTCATTCAATTTATATATGTATTTTAAAGTCTAACGGATGTAATTTCATTTTATTCTAACAACATCATATTGTGGTTATTTACTTAAGTTAGATTACATTTTATTAGTTAAATTCAATATAATTATGGTCATAAGGCTTATTTCATAATAATTCCATTCATTAATCAATCAATAATTAATGTTATCAATGTAACCTTTTCATAATAATTTCATTCAGTAAATAATCAATAGTTAATATCAATGTGAACCTAGATAATAATTCCTTTCAATAATTAATCAATAATTAATAGTTTCGACGTAAACCTAACTAATAACTCATTAAATATCTTTTATTAAAAATCTCCGTAAAAGTTATAAAAATTAGTAACAGAACCACAACATGCAGAAAAACACACATGCAAAATAAAAAAATTAATGCATTCGAACCAATCAGGAGCGCTTCATCACAGGTCTTTCACTGAATTTATTTAGCGGATTACAAATTAAGATTCTATAATAAAGAATTGCACTTAATAATAATCAGTAAAATTAAATTAAAACTATTTCGCGGACTAAACTGAAGCTACATAGCCACTCGGCCAGCTTACACTAATGAAATCCCTGAATCAGATCTAAAAAATACTTTTTAGGTATTTCTATCTTTAATCTAAGTCAGGAGTTCCATAGCTTCGCCGGCCAAGAGGCCGCGGCGGCCGCGGAGGCCTACCGCTTCGAACTCCGAATTCAAATTTGAATGTCAAACTGACTGCCCCGAATTCAAACTTCCCATCGTATATATTGAAATCTCGCGTCTGTTTTTCCCCCACCCTAACACGTCCACCAATGCGCTCTGCAGTGATACCATACACACAGCAATTCCCGTGTCACAAGGAAATTTGAATATCTTCGGTTCATTGCCGTGTTCAAAGATACGGCAATTCAATGTATAATTGTTTCTTCCTAATAATTTAATCGATAGTTTATAAGTCATTATAGTGCAGCACAAAACCAAGGAATAAAATTATTACACAAAAAACAAGGAATAAAATTATTACTTCCTCAATAAATTGAGCTTTACTGGCTGTAAGCACTTTTATCCGATCCGAAGGAAATTGCGTAAATCAATTAAACAAAAACACAACAAAGATAAACAATAAAAGGGAAAAACAAATATACATTGAATAAAGCAGAAGAAAACAATGTTAGTTATAATAAATTTGTATGACGGTTGTGAAGAATAATGTATTATTCAACCGATTTCAAAAGGAAGTTATTTAACCGATTATCGTCATTTTTAACCTTACGTGTTAATGTAAAGTAAATACACGTCAATTTTGTAGTTTTTAATCCAAACAAGGTAACTCAAAACTTTGTGATGGCAACCCCGGCATCCTGTAATTACAGCAAAAAACCCACTCATACGCCGGGTCGAACCCTTAGGCCCGGGTTCCACCGCTTAGCAGAATTATGCTTTGCTTAATCGAATTTATAGTTCGATTCTAACCTTGCTTTCGTTTAATTATTATTACGAATCATTTGTATGGAAATACAGCAAAGTGCTGTTTTAAGACTCTTTCAGGCAATTTCTTTAAAATTCTCTCCACAACAACCATCCTCATACTTCAAGGAACACAAAAAGGAACTAGCGCAATCGGTCCAGCCGCTATTCTCTAACTGTGTTTAGTTTATGTTAGTGAAATGCAATTTCCAGCTCTAAACTTTGTTAAATGCGTAAACCGACTTTACGTCGAACTAATCGCGATTATATCAATCAGTGGAAACTGGCCCTTAGAACGTTCCACCGCATCTGTCAACACAAAATTTTAAGCCTGTCTCGAATATAAAATTTATCACTCTAATATTTTAACAACTAGCTAAAAACTGTTTGAGTTCCCAACTAATAAATTTCTATTCTTAAGTACAACTTAAAATTTGAGTCCCTAATGGATTTGAACCATTTTCGTTCATTGAGTTGACTGTTTTATGTTTACTTGTCAACTCACATTTCAATTTATGCGTTTGTTATCTCAAGCATAACCAAAATTTATAGACTAATAATTTAGAACTGAATTGTGCTTATGTGTCACGTTACAATCGCCCCTTAATTATATAATGTAGTTTATCGTAATTATTAATTAATCACAACAACGTAATCAAATAACACAATTCTGTATCTCGTTACCTCTCAACTGAAGGAGACACTCATGACTCTTTACATTCAGCCTCAATCAGCAGCACATAGAAGCATACTCTTCTCCCAAACATCCAATCTCTCATCAATCATACTACTAGAGTTACATTCAATGGTTAAATTCAAAGTAATCAATTCCAACCACCCATTCCAGCTCCTTCACCCACTCTCACACTCACATAGATCCAATCTGATTTGAATTCCTGCATCTAGGGCTCAATTTCATCTTAAAACAATACACATATTGTTTTAAAATAAAAAATCCGGCTCTTCAATGTTAAATATACAACTTAACAGAGTGCAGTTCATCTTATTTTAAAGGAGATGGAGACTTTTAGGCTAAAATGTATTAAATACAGATATGGTTTAAAGATTGGTCATATATTTTTTTTTTTTTTTTTTTTTTTTTTTTAAAAATATAAAATATCAGCTCAATTTTGAATCTGGAAGCTGAGAAAAATGAAAAGATAGTTTTCGTCAAATTAATTGGGTATCGATTTAACTATAATCGATTATAGAATTTAAAAAAAAGTTTGCACTAGTTAATTAACTCAAAGTATCCAGATACACAATTGAAGTTATAAACAATAAGGTATATTTAAATAAAGTTACATTAATATCGAAAATAAAAATTAATGTCTGATAAACCCAAATTATTATCGATTTCGTATCGATTGAAAATAAATCATATCGATTTAACTATAATCGATTATAGAATTTAAAAAAAGTTTGCACTAGTTAATTAACTCAAAGTATCCAGAAACACAATTGAAGTTATATACAATAAAGTGTATTTAAATAAAGTTACATTAATATCGAAAATAAAAATTAATGTCTGATAAACCCAAATTATTATCGATTTCGTATCGATTGAAAATAAATCATAATTATTTTTAATAACAGCTTTGACAGCTGACTGATATTGAAACTGTGTGCCCCGTCATGGTCCCGTCACCGTCACTCGCTTCATGTAATCATGTTTATAATTGTTTAATGCTTTCAGTGTATTCAAATGCATCCTGAGTCCATTCCTGATATTTATTTATGGTTTCAAGTGATTGATATTTGTAATGATATAATATGATAAACATTAGTGCTTCAGGAACCAGTGATTGGGTTTTTCATAGACATTGTAACACAACCTCAATTTTACAAAACGTCTAATAACTCCGCTCTTATATAGCCAAAATGTACAGAATTTTCAGCGAGGGATCAATAAGCGTAAATACATTAATTGGTACCATTTTCATTGCGTTATATTTTACGTTGCACTTCGGCCCAAGAATGTATGGAATCATATCCATCTCCTTTCAGAATGAATAAATTAAAATATTTGAATACAGTTGCACAATTCATATCTAATACTAATATGAATCGGCGATATGTTGCTTAGTATATTGCAGTACTTGGACCTCTTGTATTGCAAACAGTCAAACTTTAAGGTCTGACCTATATTTTTACAATTTAATTTAGATTGAATATAACTTAAAATGTTCAGTTAATTTTGTGAAGAAATGACCGCCCTACTCCCCACCAACTATTTTTATTAAGCTAGCGCTTAATAAGTATTTGATGAAAGAAAAAATTTATATATGACTTAGTAGTCAGTTGAAAATTAAATTGTTATTTCTATTAAGCTAGCGCTTATTAGGTTAAGTATTGGTGAAAAAAAAATTTATATATGACTTATTAGTCAATTGAAAATTAAATTGTTATATAGTTATGTGAGAACTTTTAAGCGCTCCAATAAAATTAGTTGAGTCATTTCCCTGACCCATCATTTCCCTAATTTTTATTTTTATTCAAAACTAAACCTAATTACAATTATACTTATTGTTCGCGCTGGATAGCATGGTATAGGCGACAGTTTGAAATTCGCGGCAGTCTCGGTGTGGTTCGTGATATATCGTACGACCGTTGCGAGCGCACTCGCGTCGACTCCGCGACCCCCCCCTTGACCGGCGGTCAGTCGCTTCTAGTACCCGGGCGGTGCGCACGCCGCGCTCTGTATTGGGCCGCCCCGCTGCGATTCGCAGCTAAAGTTCACTGCATACGTGTATTCTGTTCGTGAAACTAGTGATAATTTGAGGTCTATTGACGTTCTCGTATAAATTTTGTGCTGGGGTCCCTCGTGAGGCGGTCGTGAGATATTTGGTTTGACCTCGTGTATTAGTTACGGCGCGGTGACTTTAATATCGCGATCGCGGACGCCATTTTTGTTGGCGGTCGACGCGTTTGTGTGCAGTTTATGTTCGTAATATTGCTGCGATTCTCGTATAAACCGATTGAAAATTACCTTGGATTGTTTTGTGTTGACTATAAGTGGATTTCCTTTGTTCCGTTGCTCTTGTATGTGTGAGTGAAAGAAGTAATAATATTATTTATGTGCCTTAAACTTGGATTTTTCTCTGCCGACGTTTTGTTTATATAAGACTATTAATTCCGTGACCGTGAGTTCGAGTGTGCTGGAGTGATCGTCGTTCCTGATTTGCCGTCGAGTCGCGGCGCTGTCGAGTGCTGTCAGGTCACTTTATTACACACCAACGTCACCACACTATTCCACTACCTACACATACCTACCCCTGACGGTACTTGACCGGTTTACCAGAGCCCCCTTCTTAAGGTAAGGTTTAGATATAATAAAATTTATTACCGGCTCGCGCAGCCGTTTAATATCATAGGTAATTTGTACCCGACGTCAGACTGTCCGCCGGAGGTCGCTGATGGGCCCCGAACTCTTAGGCACTGTGGGATAGTCTTGCGCCGTAACATTTGGTAAGCAGAGCGTGGTTACCGCGCCTTGAGCTGCGCGAGCTCTTTTTGATAGGGTTAGGTACCTATATTGCTGGCGGGTAGGTAGGGGAAGGTTGGCCTGTGTGCGACATCCCGGGTTTTTGTTTTGTTTTTATTACTGAATTTATTTGCTGGGTTTGTTATATTGCTGAGTTCTTTTCTCTATTACTTCCTTGTTTACTTACTGAATTTGTTTCTATTGCTGAATTTGTGCTACTGCATTTGCTTGTATTACTGTATTGGGTTCTATTGCTGAATTTATATTACTGTATTTGTTTATATTGCTGAATTTGTTTCTATCACTGAATTGTTTATTTCTTTATGATGCCGCCACACAGGCAAACCAAGGCACCTGCACTGATCATTCAGGAGCAGCTGCGCTGGGCGTCGCACGCCCGCACTCTGATAGGGCGTACAGATCGCGTGCATAATTTGGTGCAGCGGGCGGAACAGATTGAGGAGCGGATGGCCATGGTCGAGGACGCGTATTCAGAGCTGATCTCTTCTGACGTGGAAGGCGGAGTCAAGGACTCCGCGCACAAGGACTACGAGCAGTTCATCGATATAACGGATGAATTGATTGAGGCAAGGGGCCAGCTGGAGCCTGAGGGCCAGATGCAAAGCATGGCGCCTCTGGTGTCTCCGAGCCGGAAGCCAGCTCCAGCGGAGCTGTTAGGTAGGTTGCCCACTCTAGACTTGCCTAAGTTCTCGGGCGCTCTGGGTGAATGGCTGGCCTTCATAGGCCTTTTCGATAGCTTAGTCGACGCCCGAGGGGACTTGTCCCTCGGTCAAAAAATGGCATACCTGCTCTCCTCCCTTGAAGGGGAGGCTCTTGCTGTCGTTGGTCATTTGACGCTGACCGACGACTCCTATCTGATTGCAAGGGACCTCCTCGAGAGGAGGTACGCAAATACCCGCCTACTGGCGGACGAGTATGCTCGTCAGCTGCTTAACCTTCCGCTACTGCAGGACAAGGCGAGACTACGCCAGGACATTATCAACCCTGTCGTAGTCGCATGCAATTCCTTGAGACGTCTGGAGCTTCCGGTCGATGAAGGGGTCGGAGGATCATTTTTATTGCTCCACCTAGTGCTGTCCCGCCTACCCCTCGATCTGCGCATCCACTTCGAGGAGAGGTACGGCGGGGACGGAGCTGATCACATCCCGTCTTTCAAGGACCTGCTGCTCTTCCTCGAGCAACAGTGTAGGCAGGTCACAAACGCGGCGGGCGCCGCCGACAACTCCCGGGCACCTGGAAGGCTGAACCCGCCAGGGAGGTCGCAGCCGACTCCGCGGAAGCCAACTGAGGCTTCTTCCGGAGAGCGCCGCCCGCTCCCTACCTATGTCGGCCTAGTGGCCAGGGAGGTTACTCCCTCCCCTGCAACCTGCAACACCTGCAACTACTGCCGCGGTTCGGATCACCGAGCCGTGTCTTGCCCTAAGCTGCGGGCTAAGCCCGCGCAAGCTAGGCGGACCATAGCGCGAGAACGCCGCTGGTGCTACTCCTGTCTGGAACGGCACCTGCAAAGGGACTGCCCGCACCAGCGGCCCTGTCCGCACTGTTCGGGCCCTCATCATGAGGTCTTGTGCCTGGGCCCGATCAGCGCTTCCCCTCGCGTCCCTCCCGACCGCGCCTCCGCCACGGGCGGGGGCGCTCATGAGCGCCCTCCTGACGCGCGCGACGCTTCTGAGTCGCGCACCAACCCCTGCACCTCTGGCCTGGACAGGGGACGTCCCCCTGATCAGTTGGGGGGTCACCCTGCCAGGGGCGGGGGGGTCTGCACCCCCCCTCCGCAGGTTGAGCGGGAATCTGCCGCCACTCAGCGGTCGTTCAGACCCCTGTCTCCTCCGCTAGCTGAGTGGCCGCGACTGGAGCGCCACCCTCCCCCCCTTGGTCGGTGTCGGCGACTCTATCAGGTCCCTGCAACTTCCTATCTGTCCCGGCCAGCGAGGCCGGGGCCCCCTGAGTTTCGGGCCTATCCGCGTAGCCCTACCTCGCCGCCGGTGGTCGGATTGCCGTCCGACTGTCGCTTCGAGGACCCCCGGCGCGAGGACGGGTCCGGCAGTTCCAGATAGGAACTTGCCGCCCTAGCTCCCACCACGGCCACCTTCACAACATTGTGGGGCCTCTACTAGGGTGGTGGGAGGACTCGGGCTCCCCTGGAGCTCTGGATCGCGCCGAGTACTAGGCATCGGAGGCGTTGAGCCTCCGGCTCCTAGGGGAAAAACTGAATTAGTGGTCCCTGCTAGCGATCATCCTAGCATACTAGTTTGAGTACATGTCCTTATGATATAGTAGGTTCTCTTCCTAACGTCCTCTTAAATGACGCGCTGGGACTTAGTGTGTAGTTAGGCGAGACCCGAGCCTCTTAACGGTGCTCTCTTGCGAGAGTGGCTCTCCATTGTGTCGCGCCTGTCGATCCCTAAGTTGGAGCTGTCCGGAGCCGCTCTTCTCCCGCGGCTCCTCGACCCCGTCCACTCGTCTCTGAAATTTGTCTCGGTTACGATTTTCTCGCGGACATAATGCCCTTCTGTCCGGGACGGGGGACTGTTCGCGCTGGATAGCATGGTATAGGCGACAGTTTGAAATTCGTGGCAGTCTCGGTGTGGTTCGTGATATATCGTACGACCGTTGCGAGCGCACTCGCGTCGACTCCGCGACCCCCCCCTTGACCGGCGGTCAGTCGCTTCTAGTACCCGGGCGGTGCGCACGCCGCGCTCTGTATTGGGCCGCCCCGCTGCGATTCGCAGCTAAAGTTCACTGCATACGTGTATTCTGTTCGTGAAACTAGTGATAATTTGAGGTCTATTGACGTTCTCGTATAAATTTTGTGCTGGGGTCCCTCGTGAGGCGGTCGTGAGATATTTGGTTTGACCTCGTGTATTAGTTACGGCGCGGTGACTTTAATATCGCGATCGCGGACGCCATTTTTGTTGGCGGTCGACGCGTTTGTGTGCAGTTTATGTTCGTAATATTGCTGCGATTCTCGTATAAACCGATTGAAAATTACCTTGGATTGTTTTGTGTTGACTATAAGTGGATTTCCTTTGTTCCGTTGCTCTTGTATGTGTGAGTGAAAGAAGTAATAATATTATTTATGTGCCTTAAACTTGGATTTTTCTCTGCCGACGTTTTGTTTATATAAGACTATTAATTCCGTGACCGTGAGTTCGAGTGTGCTGGAGTGATCGTCGTTCCTGATTTGCCGTCGAGTCGCGGCGCTGTCGAGTGCTGTCAGGTCACTTTATTACACACCAACGTCACCACACTATTCCACTACCTACACATACCTACCCCTGACGGTACTTGACCGGATAGCCGAGCTCCTCCTTTGACGGTGAGTAATAATTTGTAATAATTTATAACGGGCTCGCGCAGCTGATTAATATCATCGGTACTTTGTACCCGACGCTTAGCCAACCCGCCGGAGGTCTCTGATGGGCCCAGACCTCTGGGGCACTGCTGGGCTGTCTAGCGCCGTAACACTTATCTAACTTATTACTATCTATTTTAATCAACTAATTACTATTTTAATAACCTAATCTCTTACATATCTAACTTATTTTAAGTGCAATTCATTTCCTTATAAAATCATCTATAGTTTTGACATTAAATTATTGTGAAATATAATAAATCTTCAATAAGTTTATTGATATTCTAGTTTAAAATCTATCCTTTTCAATTCCACATTATTAATTCAATTGTTTATATCAACAGTTAACATTTAAGTGCAATTCATTTCCTTACAAAATCATCTATAGTTTTGACATTAAATTATTGTGAAAATATAATAAATCTTCAATAAAGTTTATTGATATTCTAGTTTAAAATCTATCCTTTTCAATTCCACATTATTAATTCAATTGTTTATATCAACAGTTAAACATTGATAACACCTATAATTGATCGTGATCAATTTATTATTGATAATATCTATTTAGATGTATTGTATTAAAGTTTCCTCTAATTTCTTTAGTTATAGGGTCCATTAATGTGTAAACATTTGCAAATGGAATCGCACTAACTACATAAGGTCCTTCATACAGCAATTGAAACTTTTTTATAAGTTTCTTTTGAGCCTCTGACTTATTTACTTTACGAATCTTTACATAATCTCCAATCTGAAATTCAATTAAACGATGGGACCTATTAAATTTAGTTTGTCGTTTAATACTGTTATCTTTTAAATTTTCCCTAACTTGAATTCTAATTTGATTAATATCTTTAGACTTATTTAATTGAGGCAAACAACTATCAAATGACATGTCATTACTCAATCCATATAAAATTTCATTAGGAGTAAATCCCGTACTTTCATGAAATGTGTTGTTATATAATGTTTCGATTTTATTTAATATCGTTACCCAACTTTTATGATTTTTATGGCAATATGTTCGAAATAAACGTCCTAGTTCTCTGTTAACCCTCTCTGTCGTATTAGGTCGAGGATTTCTTACAGTTGTAAATATAGGTTTTATACCCATATCTTTTAAAGTTTGTTTCCAACTTTCAGATGAAAATTGACTACCATTATCAGTCATAATTACTTTAGGCTTAATTATTTTAACAAATTGTTTTAATTTTGTAATAACTGAACGAGAAGTGGCTTTAGACAAATCATATAATTTAACAAATTTACTAAATGAATCCTGAATTACAAGTATATAAGCAGAACCAAACCGTCCTTTCGGCAATGGTCCATATAAGTCTGCCATAACTAAGTCACCTATTTCTTCTGTCACAATAGATTTACATTTGCCTACATATTTTATATTATCACTTTTAGAAACTTGACAGAGATGACAAGTCTTTAATAATACTTTAACTGTTCTATGCATATTAGGAAAATAGAATCTATCTTTAATATATTTGAGTACCTTAAAAACCCCTTGATGTCCCATTTCTTTATGAATTTGAGAAATTACTTCCTCTCGTAACTGAGAGGGTAAATAAATTACATGTTTATCTGAATCAATTTTAAAATATAACACTCCATCCTTGATATAACAACGCTTAGCAATATTATTTATTCTACCACTATGATTGTTACTAATATTTTTTATAATATCCATTATCAACTGTACTTCATTATCGTTAGATTGAAAACTAGATATATTTTTTAAGTTTGTTATTAATGTTTTATTTTTATTAATTTCCATATAATGTATTTCAGGACAATAGATTCTATCTTCTTGTATCATTGATGAATCAGGTGGGAACCTAGATAACACATCAACAGCGACATTATCTCTACCTTTTATATGTTCGATACTATAATCGAATTGTTCGAGAAACAATATCCATCTAATTATTCGACTATTATACAATTTCCATGTCTTAACAAACGTCAATGCTTTGTGATCAGTTCTAATTATAAGCTTTGCGCCCCTCAAATAGGTTTCAAACTTCCTTAAACAATAGATTATAGCCCAAAACTCTTGTTCAGTAACAGTCCATCTTAATTCAGCGCCCCTAAGAGATCTGCTACAATAGCCTAATATTTTCATTTCCCCTTGTTCATCGTACTGAAATAACACCCCCGCAAGACCTACTCCCGAACTATCTGTTTGTAAATAAAATGGTTTAGACATATCCGGATGATGCAACATTATTGTCTTTAAAAAACTATTTTTCAATCTTTCAAACGCTACTTGTGCTTCTGAAGTCCATGTCCATCCTTTGCTCTTTTTTAATAATTGGCATAAAGGTTGAATTATACTATTATAATCAGGAATGAACCGCCTATAATAATTACAAAGTCCTAAAAATGCTCTTAAATGTTTTATTTTCTTGGGAACTGGGAAATTCTTAATAGACTCTATTTTTTCTGGATCAGTTTTAATTCCCTCCGTAGAAATAATATGTCCTAACATCTTAACTTCTTTACATATGAATTTACATTTTTCAAGATTACATGTTAACCCCGCTGACTTTAATTTGTTTAATATTATATCGATATGTTCTAAATGTTCATTTAACGTTCCTTGAGTTAAGATAGCAAGGTCATCTAGATAATTCACGCAAAAATGTCTAACTTCAGGCCCTAATATTAAGTCCATAGCTCTACTGAAACTACCTACTGAAGTCTTAAGTCCTTGTGGTAAAACATTGTACATATAAGATTTTCCATTAAATGTGAACCCGGTATACTTTTTACTATCCTCAGAAATTGCAATTTGAAAATATGCATTATTCAAGTCTATTATACTAATATAATTAACCCCATGAAATGAATTTAAAACATCTATTTGCATCGGAGGTGCTTCCGACTCAGCTATCATGTATTTATTGATTTCACGTGCATCTAGTAAAACTCTAATTGAACCATCAGATTTTAAGGTGTAAGTTAACGGACTACAATACGGTGTTGAACCTCTAGATATTATTCCCATATCAACCATTTCGGCTAATTTTTCTTCCATTTTTTGTCTATACGCGTACGGAACAGGATAAGACCGTTTAATTATCGGACTATGATCCATCATTTTGATAATATGTTGATAACAATTAGCTCTACCTAACCTTTTAACAAATACTTCGCTATATTTAATTAGAATCTGTTTTAATTTATTTAATTGAATTCCTTTAAGAGGTGTACCCGTCTTTATTTCTTGTAAATATTTATTGAAATCAAAACTATTATCTACCTTTGTAATATCACAAATTCTCTTTTCCTCAAAATTATATTTAATAAACGGAATTAATACTCGTTGATCTCTATGTTCGATAACTAACCCTATGGATGGCTCTTGTAATTTAATATTAACATTATTTGCCATAAGCCAGTCAAATCCTAGTATCATTGAATGAACTAATTTTGGTACTATAAAAAATCTAATCTCTAAATCAATTACCCCAAATCTTACAGGCAATAAAACCATCTGTTGTATTTTAGCACTCTTTTGTCCTACTGCTCCACGTATCTGAATCGGCTTAACAGGTAACATGTCTAATTTGTTCCCAGTTAATGATTTTAAAGATTCCCAAAATGATTCTGAAATACAGGTTATGTCACTCCCTGTATCGATTAAACATATGACTCGTTTACCAGATACTATCACTTCAATCTCAGATTTAATTATTTCTAATTTATCCGCGGTAATATTATCTTCCTCGTCAAATAATGAAAAGACTGCTTCGGTTTGCACTAATGACTCATTATCTATTTCCGATTGATTTTTTAATGTTTGTATGATTCTATACTTGAAATCTGTTGAATTATTTTTATTTAATCCTGAGCCTAACCCTGATTTACAATATTGTCCCTTAGCTATGATTGGTTTACGTATACCATTATTATGTCTACCTAATGTCTGTCCAGGCTCCCACCCGAGTTTAAGCATAATTCTTAAAGCTACTGATGTACTGTTCGCCCCTACTAAAGTTGATGTACCGGGGTCTGTCACATCAACACTTATTAGTTTAAATTCTCTGTTGATACAGAGTTTTCTATAGAAACATTGTTATCATTATCTACTCTATTCGTACCATTAATGCTATTCTTCTTGTTTGGTATCACCTTACTCATTGATCTAGTGTTCATAATTCGCTTCCGGTTGAGACTGCCTCTGCCATTCTGCTGTTGAGCTGCCATCTCAGGTCTTTGAACGCTGCTAGAATGGGCATTAATGCCACTACTGAAGTTATTTTGCTTATTAATGTTATCTAACTTTCGTAGAAACTCCGTAGCTTGAAGAATCGATGTGTAATTACTTGTTGACCAAGCATATTGAACATCTTTAGGAAAATGATTCATAATGTCGTTTATTAATTGTCTCTCTTGAATAGGATACGTCAACATCTTCGCTTGTCCACATAAAGTAATGAAATGGCTTAACATAGACTGGACTCCGTCCCACGAATTCTGACTGATTCGTCTTCTTAATTCATTCTGCTCAGCCTCGCCCCAATATGTGTCTAAAAAATCCCTTTTGAAGTCTTCAAACACTGTCCATCTATCTCTATAAATACGCGCCCAATTTCGCGATTCATTTTCAAGACAATCCATGACAATGTCTATTATATCTCTCGCCTCTGGTGCAGACCTTCTTAAATAAGCAGTCAGGTCTTCGATGAACGTCACAGGATGTTTCCCTTAAATGGAAACTTAGGTCTTTCCGTAGACATCTGCGCCACTGGATAGTATACCGTTGATGTTCCCGGCTGTATGATAGGTTGAATAAAATTTTCTCTCGGCATAACATTGTCCGATGATCCACTAGGAGTAGACATTCTATTTTCCAACTCCGAGATTCTATTATTGATGTTATTCATTGCCTTTTCCACCATTCGAGATATGTATTGTAAAGAATTAATCTTCCTTACTTTAGTAGCAGGTCTAACTGCAGACACTCGCTTGTTATTAGAATTAGTCGCCTTGGTTCCAACAGGACTAGCTTTAGATTGACGCCTAGGCATTGTTATAGATTTAATTTGCTTCAAATGTATCACTGATAATGTTTATCTAAATTTTAATTAATTTATTTTAAATTAAAAAAGATTCACTGCACTCTATTTAAGCTACTCATTTAATTTGAGTTTAATTTAAATAAACTTTCCAAATGTTCACACAAAAACTATCTCTTTCTAATCACCTTTTAAACTCCTAATATTTTATTGAAATTTTATCAAGTCGACCGAGATCTGCAATGTTAAAAATTTTTTGTTTTAATTTTAAAACATTAAATGTTTATAAGTTTAATTAGAATTCAACTATCATACTTTCAAATGAAAAATGACAACCAACCACGCCATCTTTGTTTCACAATAAACACTTCCATATCTATACTCGATACTACGCCATTTCTACTTCAAAGCCTACCTTTCAATACCACTCACTCTCAACAGATGGCGTTACTGATATGAGACATTTTGAAATTCTTTCAGCGCCATCTACGAACACATAGCACAACCATCCATAACTTTCGTAAGCAACTCGATATTAATTCACGTTTGTCCACCAGATGTCGCTACCAACCCTACTACAATTTTACTGTCGCTATTAATTCACGCTTGTTCAATACATTTAAAACCACACATCCTCTGATATAAATACTAATAATTAACAAGGTTAATATAAAATTCTATTCAATTCAAATTTGAAATAAAAGTTTCCTCCCTTTGACAATTGACAGTTCAAAAATACGAAGAAAGCTAACAAAATAATAATAGATTAAAATAAATAAAATTGTAATAATAATGTTCATAAAAAATGTTCTATATTTTTTTTCAATAATGTCTTATTAATATTTAAAACAAGAACTTTAAAACGCAATTTCTAATGTCACAACCTAGTTAAAAGTGTATAATCTATGGTCACAAACACATATTTTTGATTTTAAGTAGTTCTGTAGTTCTGTATGATCTTCCCGTATAGTTATTGTACTCTGTGGTATGGTCCCTTCTTAAGCTCTTAGACAACTGACAATTGATTATTCATAAACAAGTATATTGGCACTTTAGTATATTAAAATAGAATTTAAGTATAGTATATTGAGCTATTGTGACTAAAAAGATACAAAGAACGCTCATTGAAACAAAAGGACAAGTTCGGCCATCCATGAATCGATTTCACAGTTCTTATGAATGCTAAGTCATTCGGTAAGCTATACTCCTTTTTATAAATAAAATTATCTTAAACAGTTGTAGTCAATTCCTAAAATTCAAAGTCAAAATAACCCTGTTACCTTCATAACCTAATTCAATTTCTATTTAACCAGTACATTCTCGCACACATGACTAAAATGCACTGAATTTCTATACTTTAAAATCTGTTATTTAAACTAAGTATAATTTGCTATGATGGCAATGACTACGCTTAATTATTTCTAAAATCTAACATTAACATGAATAAATATACCAAAATACATAGTCTTTCCTGTACAGTCTCTGTAAATAAATGAATAAAAGTTAATTCCACAGTTAGTTAATATTATAATTAATTTCCTACTACTAACTATAATATTATCCTATCTTCACATTATGTTTGCATATTTTTAATACTATTGAATACTACCATTTCAGCCTAACATCCACGTACATCTCCAGCCCTTAAGAATGTTCAACGCATAACTATTGGGACCAATTTCAGCAAGGAAGGAAATTACTTCAGCGTCAGTGACTAAATGTGACAAAATAAGTTTAAATTGTACATAACCTAGAATAATTTGTATCTGTAAGTAATATTAAAATTTACTGCAGGCTTTTATTTAAAAATTCCCTAACAATATTTAATTAATACAATCTAAATTTTATTAACTATCCTAACAATGTCTATTGATTGACAATAATATAATAATAATCAGATAATAATTAGATGTGCTTAAGACTCACTTCAATATATTACTAGGCAAATTCAGCAATGTTGTGTAGGTTGATACTTTCATGTAATTTCATAAATAAATAATTATTTAAATATGTAACTATCCATCATTAGTAATAATACATGAGACAGTAGGCTGCTATGGTCTGACCATTTAAATCTTATTACTGAGAAACTTAATGCAACTTTTAAGTATTAATACATCTCTTCAATATTACTCTTAAAACAGATTTATTTAGATTTATGTACCTAACTGTAACTCTAACTGCGCCAAGATGCTATATACCTATAGAACCATTCTTAGATTGTCTAAAACAAGTTAATGTGCTTATATAATATAAATTTAATAGGTTTATCTTATTTTGTGTAAAATGACTTAAAGAATTGTTAAGTAATATGCTTTGTGTCTTCTTCAAAATGCAATCAATGGTACATGTATATTCTTGTTAACTATCAGTACAATCGTGCAATTATTATCATTTTATCACTGGCATTAGATTTATTCACTATAAATGTTTTGAAAAATTACTTTAAAACTTCTAAGATACTCGCTTACTTCAGCATTTGTGCAACCATAAATATCCTGGTCACGGCACCATTTTGTAACACTCTACTACTATGCAATGATAACCAATCATCACATTATGACATCCTGGTCACGGCACCATTTTGTAACGATATACTATGCTATGGGGTGTGATGAGAAAGACCCCACCATATATAAATTTATAACATCCTGGTCACGGCACCATTTTGTAACGTTCTCCTATGCTACTGGGGTGATGACTAATCATCATGCTTATGGGGTGTGATGAGAAAGACCCCAACATATATAAATTTATAACATCCTGGTCACGTGGACCATTTTGTAACACTATCATGGTAGTGGCGTTACAAGCTAATATTTAGCTTAAGAGGATATCAATTATCTTTGGCCTTATAATTGTGATCGTCTAGTATAAGGAAGGACTCTACGTTGTGTTTGATTTTTGTTTCAGAGCAACTTCAGTTCTTTTCATGGTATGCCGAAGGAAAGACATAGTATATGTTATTAGAAGCCTTGATTTCTATATAAACTCTAACTAACATCCTACCTAGCCATTAATTTAAAATAACATCTCTGCACAATGACATTAAATTACTGAAATTAATTTATCCTAAAATTTAATTGAAAGATATTTACACTTACCAGTGATATAAATGCTATAGATAACTATCTCCTGGAATACTATTAAAAGGAAAGAAAGATATTAAACTTTATAACACCTTATTAGTAAATTAATTAGGAATTAATAAAATTTAGTAAATTAGAACCGTTAAGAATAAATAGTAATAGACTTATTTATTTAGAAATAACTATCACCTATTGTTTAACTAAATATCTGACGTCTCCTTAAGAATGTGTAAATTATAATTGCTAATATTTTTAGTGAATCTAGATAGCTAAAATAGAAATAGAGTTAAATAATTATATATAGGATATTCTATAATGACATTGATTAATTGAATAGTGTCTAAGTTTCTTTTACATGTATTTTTAGTTCAAACCTGATATAATAGATAGATTCTAATAACTCTAAACAAATGAAATAAATAAAAATATATAAGTAAATGAAATAATGAATAAATACATATTATATAGTTATTAATTATCTTGAAATAATTTATTCAGTTAATAAATTATCTCAGATAATTGTGAAAATTATTGTGTAGTGTTTGTTTGTATGTGTTAATCTGTTAGGATAGGGTTTATAGGCATTAGGGAATTAAAAGGCCGGGTTCAACTGAACCCGGGGGGTCGCAACCACCAAGCCCCTCCGACCCCAACCGATCCACACCGTGCTGAAGGCTCTAAATTAAATTAGGCACAACGTTGGTGCTATCCAATCAAAAGAAAGGTAGTAGGTAGGAAATGAGAGTACCCAATTTTCTACAATAAGTTAGACGGAAATATATCCTGTCTAACAAATGCTTGTTTCATATCGCTGCAGCACAATCATGCAAGGACTGTATTTGAGTAATCCCTTGGGACGTCATATAGACATAGCCAGTGAATTACTAGAGTTGATGTAATTACCAAGCTGTAATCAGACATGGTATTAAGATGTGTTCCACGTGAACAAAAGGAGATCGTGTCTACTGATCTTTTCATTGTGTGCTTACTAGCCCATACGGGAACTTCGGTCACACAACTACTTTGAAATTCGATCACGAAACCTACTACTTTTGCCACAATTGGATTGTGTAGTGTAATTTCCCATAGGAAAGACCTACTGAGTTACGGGTCTATAGTCAGCTATATTGTCAAGCCTCGCCACCATTGTGAGATGGGTCGTCGGCGACTAGCGACTGGCGACAGCGTAACCTTTCGAGTGTCCTATAAGGAAAATAAGAATAATTAAAGGTATAAGACCAACATGTAGAGTAGGTGTATTGTGTAGGTTTGTCTTTGCATGACTTACAGCATTCACATGAAACAGCATTCATTAACCAGAATAGGTTGTTCAATTGAAACATTGAACCAGTAATTAAGTTGTTAAACATTTGAATATATCAGGCTCTCTTAGGAACTGAATGGATTTATCAAAGGACATAGTAGTGTCGAGAGATAAATAAAACAATTAAAATATAACATATTCATTTACTCAATCAGAATCTCTGAGAGTATCTCATTTTCACAATGAAGAGAGAATGTATATTTAATAGGTTTTATGATCCATCAATGTTTGTATGTTTGAAAAACACAAGAGGACTTGATTAAGGCTCGGCTTAAATCTCAGTAAATCCGCCTTAGGACTTAACAGAGACTGTCCACAAAAATTAGCAATAAATTAATTGGAAAAGTGAATATGTTTCTCTATTAGTCTAAAATAGAACTTCATACCACTGTCCAAATCTAAATTACTAACCTTTGTTGCAGTTCAAACATCGACCATACACTAGGTGTTTGGTGGAGTTTGTCCAATGTCTCTCATCAAAGATGAGGAATTCTTATCAAAGATAAGTAAACGTACGTATAGTATTTACCAAGAACATAGTTCAGTTAGGCAAACACAAACGCAGAGGTTGGTAGGAAGTACTCGCAACTTTCTTTACTAGATAGACCTAGATTAGGAACTACCTAGCATCGATGACGCGAAGAACTGTGGCTTAGACAGGCCTAGCCTTATAGGGGAAACCTATAATAAAACACTGGCGAATACAAACATTTATGGATTCACCTGAACATGGTTTATATAGTTCAATGAAAGTCATCGTAAGAATGAGACACCCCAGTCTACCAGTTACCTCGTCTTGACACACATCCAAGAACATAAATTCTTAGATCAATGTTCAAAACTACAATAGTTTGCGTAATGTCATAGTTCAGTGTGTAATTACCTCATCTTAGAATGTATTCAAGAGCTAAAAGTATCCTTGAACTCATTCAGGACTACAAACCACCTGTGTTACCTCGCTCCAACATATATTTAAGATCTACAAGTTCTTAAATTAATGTTTGAACTACAAAGTTTGTGTAATGTCAAAATGAAGTCAAATACACACATATATATATATATATACATATATACATATACATACAATAGAAGCATATTTATATGTAGAGAATATTCAATAAAATACGACAACTAATCATTAGTTTGTTTATAGGTCATATTTTCCTAGAATTATTCATCACTCTATTTACTTCCAAAGTAATGACATAGTAAAATCTCATTTCATTATTTAAATACACCCTAACGAAAATCTATTTAACCCTTAATATCTAATATGATAGTTTTAACCAAGATTCATTCAATTTATATATGTATTTTAAAGTCTAACGGATGTAATTTCATTTTATTCTAACAACATCATATTGTGGTTATTTACTTAAGTTAGATTACATTTTATTAGTTAAATTCAATATAATTATGGTCATAAGGCTTATTTCATAATAATTCCATTCATTAATCAATCAATAATTAATGTTATCAATGTAACCTTTTCATAATAATTTCATTCAGTAAATAATCAATAGTTAATATCAATGTGAACCTAGATAATAATTCCTTTCAATAATTAATCAATAATTAATAGTTTCGACGTAAACCTAACTAATAACTCATTAAATATCTTTTATTAAAAATCTCCGTAAAAGTTATAAAAATTAGTAACAGAACCACAACATGCAGAAAAACACACATGCAAAATAAAAAAATTAATGCATTCGAACCAATCAGGAGCGCTTCATCACAGGTCTTTCACTGAATTTATTTAGCGGATTACAAATTAAGATTCTATAATAAAGAATTGCACTTAATAATAATCAGTAAAATTAAATTAAAACTATTTCGCGGACTAAACTGAAGCTACATAGCCACTCGGCCAGCTTACACTAATGAAATCCCTGAATCAGATCTAAAAAATACTTTTTAGGTATTTCTATCTTTAATCTAAGTCAGGAGTTCCATAGCTTCGCCGGCCAAGAGGCCGCGGCGGCCGCGGAGGCCTACCGCTTCGAACTCCGAATTCAAATTTGAATGTCAAACTGACTGCCCCGAATTCAAACTTCCCATCGTATATATTGAAATCTCGCGTCTGTTTTTCCCCCACCCTAACACGTCCACCAATGCGCTCTGCAGTGATACCATACACACAGCAATTCCCGTGTCACAAGGAAATTTGAATATCTTCGGTTCATTGCCGTGTTCAAAGATACGGCAATTCAATGTATAATTGTTTCTTCCTAATAATTTAATCGATAGTTTATAAGTCATTATAGTGCAGCACAAAACCAAGGAATAAAATTATTACACAAAAAACAAGGAATAAAATTATTACTTCCTCAATAAATTGAGCTTTACTGGCTGTAAGCACTTTTATCCGATCCGAAGGAAATTGCGTAAATCAATTAAACAAAAACACAACAAAGATAAACAATAAAAGGGAAAAACAAATATACATTGAATAAAGCAGAAGAAAACAATGTTAGTTATAATAAATTTGTATGACGGTTGTGAAGAATAATGTATTATTCAACCGATTTCAAAAGGAAGTTATTTAACCGATTATCGTCATTTTTAACCTTACGTGTTAATGTAAAGTAAATACACGTCAATTTTGTAGTTTTTAATCCAAACAAGGTAACTCAAAACTTTGTGATGGCAACCCCGGCATCCTGTAATTACAGCAAAAAACCCACTCATACGCCGGGTCGAACCCTTAGGCCCGGGTTCCACCGCTTAGCAGAATTATGCTTTGCTTAATCGAATTTATAGTTCGATTCTAACCTTGCTTTCGTTTAATTATTATTACGAATCATTTGTATGGAAATACAGCAAAGTGCTGTTTTAAGACTCTTTCAGGCAATTTCTTTAAAATTCTCTCCACAACAACCATCCTCATACTTCAAGGAACACAAAAAGGAACTAGCGCAATCGGTCCAGCCGCTATTCTCTAACTGTGTTTAGTTTATGTTAGTGAAATGCAATTTCCAGCTCTAAACTTTGTTAAATGCGTAAACCGACTTTACGTCGAACTAATCGCGATTATATCAATCAGTGGAAACTGGCCCTTAGAACGTTCCACCGCATCTGTCAACACAAAATTTTAAGCCTGTCTCGAATATAAAATTTATCACTCTAATATTTTAACAACTAGCTAAAAACTGTTTGAGTTCCCAACTAATAAATTTCTATTCTTAAGTACAACTTAAAATTTGAGTCCCTAATGGATTTGAACCATTTTCGTTCATTGAGTTGACTGTTTTATGTTTACTTGTCAACTCACATTTCAATTTATGCGTTTGTTATCTCAAGCATAACCAAAATTTATAGACTAATAATTTAGAACTGAATTGTGCTTATGTGTCACGTTACACTGACCCGATAAGGACCCTCACGCCTAGGAGCAAATTTACTACTGAACCCCTTTACTGCTTGACTAACGCGATGGCTCTCCACGAGGACGAGGTCACCCTCTTTATACGCAGGGCCAGGACGGCGGTGTTTATCAGTGGCTTCTTTGCGAACTTCTTGCTGACGTTCAACTCGCCATCTCACTTCCTGAAGGCGGTGTGCAAAGGTCCGGAGGTAAGGCGTTATTTGAGGCACGTAGTTTTCCTGATCAACAATTGTACGCAGATCGTTGACTACATCCACTGGGGACCGGAACTCACGCGCAAAAGTAAGGTAGGCAGCCGAGTGTCCGGTGCCGTGGTTAGGCGCCGTATTCAGTGCGAAGCGCACCGCCGGTAGAACTTCAGGCCATCGACGGTGCTCCGGGTCTACGAGCATAGACAACATCTGTTTCATATCCCGGTTCTTCCGCTCTGCGGGATTACATTCCGGGTGGTAGACTGGGGATAAGTTCTGTTTTATTCCTAGGACGTGCATAGCCTTCTGCATTACTGCAGATACGAATTGTGGACCATTGTCCGAAATAATTCGTCTTGGGAACCCGTAGCGCATAAACACTTCTTCGATAAGCGTTCGGGCACAGTTCTCAGCGTTGGCCTCAACCAATGGGAACAGCTCTACCCATCTACTCGCAGTATCTTCGACCAAGAAAATCCACTTCTCGCCTTTACTTCCTTCGGGTAAGGGACCGAACAAGTCCATAGCGAGGACTTCGAAGCGTTGCTGCGGAACAGGAGTCTGTAATAGGCCAGCTGGCTTTAAATTGGTTGGTTTAAACTTTTGACACAATTCACATGTTTTTAGGTAATTGGTAACATATTGTCTCATATTTGTAAAATAGAATCTGTCTTTAATCCTCTTTAGGGTACGTTCCACACCTAAATGGCCAGCGGTTGGGGCATCATGGAACTCCTTCATGATCTCGTCCCGCATTGCCTCTGGTACTACCAGCTGTGGTTCTTCAGATTCTCCATATGGATCAAAGCGAAACAAAACACCTTGCGATACATAGTAACCACGATCTGCCCATCGCGCAGCAGCAGCATCATCGTCTTCAAAAACCGTAAGTATTTTCTTTGTTTCAGGGTCTTCGAGTTGAGCTGTCCGTAAATCTTCGGGACTACGATGAGGTAAGTCTACTGAAATTGGACAGACGTTGCAGGTGGCGGCTTCCTCCTCATCAAGCTGACGCACCGGGCGACTCAAGGTGTCAGCCACCACATTCACTTTACCAGGTGTGTATTCTACATTTAGATCATAAGCTTGAATTTTCAGCGCCCATCGCGCCAGGCGACCACTTGGAGTCTTCAGGGAAAGCAGCCACTTCAGAGGTTGGTGATCGGTTGCGATAAGAATCCGGGCGCCTTCGAGGTATCCTCGGAACTTGTCTAGGGCCCAAACTACTGCAAGAGCTTCCCTCTCCGTCGTAGAATAGTTCTTTTCCGCTGAGGTAAGTAATCTGCTAGCGTACTCTATGGGTCTCTCGGATTTCGAGTCTTGACCTTGCATGAGTACCGCGCCAATCGCATACGCACTAGCGTCGGTCCGCAAAATGAATGGTTCAGCAAAGTCAGGTTGTCGGAGAATCGGAGCCGACGATAATTTTCTTTTCAGGATCTCATGAGCTTCATTTTCTAATTCTCCCCATTTCCAAGGCCTGTTCTTCTTCGTGAGATCGGTCAGTGGCCGTGCGACTTCAGAGAACTCCGGGATAAACTTACGAAACCAAGCACAGGTTTGTAAAAAGGTTCTCAGTTCCTTCAAATTCGTAGGAGGTTTCATGTCCATGATTGCTTGTACCTTCTCGGGATCTGGTTCAATACCTTGAGTGGTTATAACATGACCTAAGTAAGTCACCTTCTCTCTGGCGAAAACGCACTTGTCTCTATTGGCTTTTAAGTTAAACTGACGGAGACGATCAAATACCCGTTTCAGGTCATGTAAATGAGCTTCAAATCCTTCTGAAATGACCAGAATATCATCAAGGTATGCTACGACTGTCATCTCCTGATATCTTGATGTCGAACTACCATCTCCAGGTTGTCTGCTTCTCAAACCAGAACGAAACCGATCCATTAACCTTTGAAAGGTTGCCGGCGAATTCTTCAAACCAAACGGCATGCGCCGGAATTGGAAAGTTCCGAACGGCGAGGTAAACGCAGTCTTATGCCTGTCTTCTGGGGCTACTTCTACGTGCCAATATCCGGACTTCAGGTCGATCGTAGACATGACGCAATTAGGCTTAATCGAGGCTAAAAGGTCATCGATTAGTGGAAGTGGATATTTATCCGTTCGTGTCACAGAGTTTAATTTCCGGTAGTCTACACAGAAACGAGGTTCTCCATTCTTCTTCGGTACCAAAACGATTGGAGACGCCCATTCTGACTCGGCCTCCTCTATGACACCAAGCTCTAACATGTTATCAATCTCCTTCCTGATTAATTCTTTCTTTACAGGTGTGACCCTATATGGTGGAGTAGCAATGGGTGCAGCATTTCCGGTGTCTATCTTGTGTACTGCAAATGGTGTGGGTCCTCCCCCTACACCGAAGATATCACTGTTGCTTTCCAGGAGTACTGCCAGCCGTTCCTTTTCACCCTGAGCTAAGAAAACGCCCTCCCCCTCGCGGAGGCCTACCGCGGAGCTAACAGCCAAGCGGTCATCGCGTTCATAGCGCAATTGATGAAAACCTGAATTTCGTATAGAATAACAATTATTGTTAAAATCTAATATCATGCCAGCATCCTGTATAAAATTAATGCCTAACAACGATTCAGTAGCACCGGGTAAAACTATAAAAACCGTCTTAATTTCCACACCCTGCACCTTTACAATTATGGATGCCGTTTCAACAACCTGAACACGGCGAGTACCATCCGCGAATTTTAATTCCGTTTTAACACTATTAAATTTTTGACCATTAACACGTAAATGTTTTGTAAGGCTTTCACTCGCGACACACTGTTTGGCACCGGTGTCCAACAGTGCGGTACCCACAACACCGTACACTTCAATATTAAATATTGGTCTCACTCGCGGACTCAACACGTTATTGTCTAATGATTGAAAAGCCGAACCCGTCTCTGGTGGCACAGAACGTCTCTCCTTGCAGACTTCACAGTTGGATCTAATCACACCGGGCGCACCGCATCCGAAGCAAGTTATCGACGGGCGCAGCTCCGATTGTGCCGCAACTGGTTCGCTCTTAACGGTTTCTGCAGGCGACTTTTTGTTCAATAGCTTTCTACAATCCTCTTTGATGTGCCCAAACATTTTACAGAACGAGCATCTGGGTCTGTTACGGTTTTGAGTCGTGGGAGGCATCTTATCAGTATCGGTCACTGAAGACGAACCAGCTGATGTTGATGGCAGCGGTAACGATCCACTGTTGTTATTTGATAAAACAAAAGCAGGCGTGTTATACTTTCTCGCAGACGTACTAGTCTCATCAAGAAGATCTTCTGCTACTCGAGCGTGTTTCAGCATCTCATTGAATGAATTAAATGAGGCCCTAGGTACTCTCTCTCGTATCCTTCTATGCAGCAGGCCGTACACCATATCCAGCTGCACAGGGTCCTCAGGCAATGTGTTCGGCGCTAACTGAGCGATTAGGGCTCTAACTCTACATACAAAGACATCCGTCCGTTCCACGCCTTGTTCCTTACTAAAAATTTCTCTATATATACGGTGAGGAGGCAATCGTGGTCCGAACGTTTGACGTAGTAAATATAACGCATTCTGCCAACTGTTGAACGAATGTTTTACGCCTTGCCACCATGTAGCAGCGAAGTCAACCAATAACATAGGTAGACCCCGAAGAGCAATATCGTCCGTCACACCAACACAGTCTTTATAAATTTGCACTGAGTCAATAAATGCTGTGACATCACCCTTACCATCAAACCTCGACGTACAGTGAGATAAATTACTACTTACAGTTTGTGGAACACTCTGTGCGTACGTTGTCGATCCGCCTTGTACAGGTGGTTGCGAACGCACCGCTTGTAACAAGCATACCAGTTGTTGATCCGTCATCACGATCGATTGAGGCGCGGCGGCGGGCGGAGCGTGCCCCGGCTGTGACAAGCCAGGCATCTCACGCCCGTACTGCGTTGAGGCGGCGGGCGGAGCCTGCCCCGGCTGTGACAAGCCAGGCATCTCACGCCCGTACTGGAGCAGCGACGGCGACGGCGGGTGTGAATCCGCGGCGGACGACGGGCGTCCAGCCAGCGGCGGCGTCGACGAACGCACGTCGACGAAAAGCGCATCACCCGCAGAAGTTGACGGCCCCGAACCGTCAAACTGTTCACCGGCAGCAGAGTACATCTCTGACGGCTGTTGCGCAGCACACGAAACTCGCGAAACACTGTTAGATCGAGATCGTACCAGCACCATTGACGATTAAGTTTCATAAATTGTGATTTATAAAACTCGCGAACACTGTTAGATCGAAACCGTATCAGCACCATTAACGATTAAAAGTTTCATAATAGTGATTAACAAAACTCGCGAACACTGTTAGATCGAAACCGTATCAGCACCATTAACGATTAAAAGTTTCATAATAGTGATTTATAAGTCCATATCGCGAAAATAAGGCCATTTACTTAGAAATGGACGCACGTTGGGACGCCAGTTATAGGGTTCTTTTATTACGAGTTACAGACTACACACTATTTCACATATGAGAATAATAATCTTTTCACAACAGCTGGTTCTAATGTAGGTCAATATTATAATTATATGAACTCAAATAAAACTACTATATGGTTCTTTCACGATCTATTACAACCTTGATTACAACTTAATATGAGTATCAACTGACAACTGTGACAACTAGAGTACTAGACTAACAAGCGAGCGGGGACGCGACGGCGTCGCCCGCGAGAGGTGCAAGGGAGGGAGGGGCCGTACACGCACGGTCTTGTCGACTTATTATTACGCGCTATAACACTATCAAAGTTCTGAATATTTTCCGAATTGAACTTCATACAAAATATTCCCTAGTCTACATAATGTTGGAAAAGAATTTTTCTGTTTATCAATAGGTAACTTAACAATCCAAAGTAAAACTATAATTATATAGATTATAAAACATCAGACTAAGACAAGTCATACGTGGAAACATTCAACACGGATGTAACTGCGTAGAACCTTTTATGATATATGGCTAAAAGCATCAACTGAGATTCATTTGGTAATCTAGAACACTGCCCACAAGATAGGGGTCAGCTGACAATAAGAAATGACCGGAGGTATCACATATTGTTGACCCTCGTCATTGAGAACACTTTGTTCGTCGTCAATTTCGCGACGCCATTTGTCTTGTCTCTGCCCGCATGAATCAGCTAAAGAGATTTTTACGAAATATGACATTTTTGGGCCGTAGCATTAACGTGCGACGAGATGATCCAGGGATTGTATTGTTCTGGCAATTTGTATAATAATTAAGCTTTATCGCTTGGTGATGAGTTAAAATTTGTTATATTTATATGAAGATTAAAATCAATTGTGATAAATAAAAATACCTGTGTGGTTTTAAGAAACTACGGTAAAAGTGAAACTTTTTTTTCACATTATAGACATTTAACTAATTTTTTTTGGAATAATATTCCATTAAGGTTATTAAAATCACTTTATCAATCTTACCGCGCGGCCGGCCGTCACGCGACATGCAACACAAAGACGAAACAGTTGCAGACGATGTAATAAAAGTTTCACTTTAAAATATTTTAAAATTAAATTGAAACTACTACAAGTAAACTTTGCTGAGATGGGATTAAAAACCTAACAGAAAAATAGCATTGTGTAAGAAATGAACTTCCAATCTTTCATCGACTTCTAGTATATCAAAACTATTGTCTGCTTTTGCATCGTATCTTATGATAAAACTACTGATAAACCTCATTGCAAAAATACTGCAGATTAACAATCTACAGGGGTTAACGCCCGATTAACTTCAATACTAATATTGAAAACAATTTAGAAAAATAAGTTGAAGAAATTAATATTTTCTCAACCAATTTATTTATTTTTCTTGTTTCTGATATAGTAACTTGCTTCGTGGTAAAATACTAAGTAGGTGTGACATTCCTAATATATTTTTAGGGTTCCGTACCCAAAGGGTAAAAACGGGACCCTATTACTAAGACTTCGCTGTCTCTTTGTCCGTCCGTCCGTCCGTCCGTTCGTCCATCTGTCTGTCACCAGGCTGTATCTCACTAAATATTCACATATTCACAAAATATTCAATTATATTTTTACTGTAATGATAAATAATAAAAATAATTAGATAAAAAATTTTCAGATCAATTAAGTAATTCTAAGTTTTGTTACAGATGAGCTAGTTTACTTTTTATTATTTTTTTTCTTTTAAGTTTTAACTAATAGACTATATTCTTTACTTTAAGATTATTTTCAAGATAACGAAATAGTCAAAGCAAATAATTTGTCAGCTGGCTCGTACAAATTTATAAATAAATAAATAAATATCTTATAACATACACACACGGTCGTAGTTCCCATTTTAGCTTAATGCTTGTGTTAGGGCCTATACAAACCACGTTTTTTAAACGCGCCGTCACAGAGCAGTTTGTTGTCGTTTGTATCTATACAAACGCGCGGCACCGGCGCGTCTGTATCGATACACACGCGCCGGTGCTGCGCGTTTTAATCGATACAAACGACAACAAATTGTTCTGTAGGATAAAAGCGCGCCGTCGACGCGCGTTTGTATCGATACAAATGACAACAAACTGCTCTGTAGGATAAAAGCGTGCCGTCAACGGCGCGTTTAAAAAACGTGGTTTGCATAGGCCCTTACAGGTATCAGCCGACTGTTATAACAATTTTATTAATAAATTTACATAGAAATAATACACATATAAATATATAAATACACATATTAAACCCAGCCTCAGGCGGGAATCGAACCCGCAACAGAAAGAAAATATTTGTTTTTATATAAAAAAGATGTATTATATTAATATTATACATAGTGTTAAGGCATACCTTAACACTATGTATTAATATAATACATCTTTTTCTTTCACACTAAGAGCGGAACAGTCTGGTAGAGTAAGGCACCTGCAAATTTTTATATGAATCCATAAAGATTAACGCCGTTTGACGTTGATCTCTGCACTGAATCCCGCTTAATGTGAAGAGATCTTTAACAATCGTGCGCCCACCCCATCCCCACCCGGAATCAGGATAATTCCTCATATCGTGTAACAGAAGCCCTTAATTGCTTATATATCTTTGTAGAGATAACGCGGCAATTAATGTACGGTGTGAAAAGCTTCAAATGATGAAACATTAGTCATACAATTCGTGTCTTTCATACATTTGTATAGAGATGGTTGTTTGTTTAAAGTGAAATGATTTATAATTCTGATAAAAATATTCATTTTTGTATTAAAATGATTACAATTAGAAAAGTAGATACTGTTAGGCTTACCAAGCTTGCTTTTTAGTATATTAAATAAATATTTGTCGCCCACGAAGCCACACCCAAAGGAATTCTTATATTATAATAAAACTTAAGCTATAATCGATTTTTAACACATAAAATATCGAAACGTATGAAAATCGATCACACCCAAGTCACTTACGCGCAATTTGATCTTCATTACAGAAATCTGAAGCACCCGTGTTTATGCGCAAACTCTTGGTATGAATACGATGAGCAATGGTTCGGAAATCTTAAGATTTACATCTTTAGGAAATAGGGCACTGACCGTGCCGCCATATTTTTTTCTCACGAAATATAATCCGTAATATTTTTTTGGCGCAAAATCGGTGATTATATTAGTTTTCCTTCGATAACGTGGCTCAATTTCTTTTCCATTTTTATGGTTTTTATAACGATAACGACCTTAAGAACTTTTTTAGGTCAGTAATCTATTTTGTTTAGTTTCCTTGTTCAATTTTCCATTTTGCTTTTGGATGTAAAGGAAATTTTCTAACTATAAAATAATCAATTTTTAAAAGCAATTTCGACAAACTTCAACTCGATTGTAGCGTAAAGATAAGTATGACTTTATCAATTACTAGCTTCTGCGCGTGACTTCGTCGGCGTGGACTCCGCTCCTATTGGTCTTAGCGTGATGATATATAGCCCGTAGCCTTCCTCGATAAATGGGCTATCTAACGCTGAAAGAATTTTTCAAATCGGACCAGTAGATCCTGAGATTAGCGCGTTCAAACAAACAAACAAACAATCAAACAAACAAACTCTTCAGCTTTATTATATTAGTATAGATTATTTTTTAATTAGTTAAGGAACAACCGCTCTGGTGTCACCTAAACACTGTTGGTTTGCGGGTTCGAGTCCCGCTCGAGATGGATATTTATATTTGTACAAATATTTCTTTACCGTTTGGATGTCTATTCTTATGGGTCTCCCTACCGTGCCTCGGAGAGCACGTTAAGCTTTCAATTCTGGTTGTTATCGTATACACCTGATAGTGATCGTTACTCATAGTAGGGGATATATCTGCCATCCCGCAGTAGAACAGCGTGGTGGATTAAGCTCCGATTCTTCTCCTATATGAGGCCTACGCCCAGAATCAGCAACATCTCACATGTATGCTGTGGTCACACGCTTAATCGTAGTTTAGGAACAATTAATGGAATATGATATTTCTTCACAAAGAGAATGGTAGTATTATACCTATGGTGTTTGAGATAACAACCGAAGCCGACAGCTTTACGTGCCTTCAGAATGGTGAGACAAGACGACAAACACTTAATATGAATATAAACAAGGTTGCAACAACCTCTCAGCCTCATCTGTTAGGACCTTTTCAAATATTTGTGTAAGAGGGGTTGATTCCCACGATCATCTGTATAGCAATCAATTAATGAGATCTCAGTGCAAATCCGTCATTATATATATTTCGAATAAGTTAAACCATAACTTGTGAATTCTCTTTTAGTTAATATAATCCAGCCATTTATGTAGTTTACAATTTGGTAAGTACCTACATTTATTTTTGAAGTGAAACTTCTTTACTCGCACGAGGGGTAAAATTTGAGCGACCGGTAACGTGACAACGTCAGGGACGGTCAGTATTTGGATGGGTGACCGCCTGGGAACACCACGTTACGTTTGCTTTTTTTTCAAATAGTTTTTTTTTATTTTGCCAAAGAAATACTTCTGACATGTGTACTTTGTACGCTCGCATTTTTTTATATATAGGTACGTATAAGAAGTTTTTTATCGCATTATTATTTCATAAGAAAGAATCTGTAGAATTATAATCGTGTTATAATTCATTAAAAAAAAACATTCGATTTAAAATTCGAAACAAAGTTTCCCGCAATTAATTTTAGATGATAAACAAAATGAGCAAACCTTAAGTTTGCAGAGGAACGCAGAAACATCTTGACATTTCCAAAGTTCCGTATTAATTGAAACTGAATTTACTTTCGGAATTAATGTCTTTCAATTATTTCGGAAATAGGTTTATCCGTTTCTATTGAGACAAATAACACCTTTAAGCTGTTCTATTTCAAGGATTTGTGTTACAGTGAGCTTAAAATACGATTATTTAGTAATTGGTATCTGGCGTTTGACAGTTAGGCGTAACGGCATCTTCTGTATCCTTGTCATTGATTAATATCAAGTTAATTTCTACTATCAAATATTTTATTATCTCTGGCCTATATAAATGTCAATCAGGCAATAATAAAGAAAGGGACCCTTGATATTACCTTTTTAATACCATAATGCACAGTGCACTACGAGGTTATTCACCCGGCGAGCGTAAGGTTGGGTGTGGTAATACATATATTACCTAATACCGATTTGTTATTATGCTCTGTGCATTTGAGTAGTTGCGTGGATATATCTAAGGAAGTCGCGGATATAGTAAGGAAGCATTGCTTGTCATTGCTTTAGTTGGCGGCCACCTGGTGAACTGCGTGGAAAGGGCCGAAGTAGTCAGTGGGTGTGTTAAACCTAGTAACAAATTTCAACAAACCTAGTTTATTTTCGTTTTAATTTTCCCTGATTTGTTTTGCCTTTTTTTGAGGTTACTAATTTATAATATCGTACTGAGATAACCAAAGCAGGTTATTGTAAGTCAAGAAGCTAATTAATGCCAGTTCTTTTACGAATCCGGTAGTAATAACGATATTGACAAAAAACTTCCCTCATTTCATTTTCATTGTATTTGCAAGTAAATATGTTTTGAAAATATACGGTACGTTTAAAAATATACGGGGTGGGAATCGAAGCCACAACCCCCGGAGCAGAAAGCAGGATCACTACAAACTGCGCCAACGGGCTAGTCAAATTATATGTGTATTGTGTATTATAATTAATACCTTTAAAACGTTATAGTTAATCAAGATAACCTAGTAACTGATTTATCCGAACTAGTGCTAAACTTCAAAGGATTTTAGACTTAAATTTTAAATTAAGTTAAAAAGTTAATATGCAGTAAACTCAATTTGGATAAGTTTTAAATCCTCACTGCGCTCGGAATTTTTATAACTATCTCTCCAATTATGGTAATTTAGAAATATTCACCTACTAACGTTGAAAAATTGTCATTTAAGATCAAAAGTTAAATTATTTCCTCACTATTCATAAAATAATCCACTTTGTGGTATTTTTAAGAAATCTTTTACTCAAGATTCTGAATATTTTAATGTACTCGTATATAAAGTTGAAATCTGTTGAAAGTTGAATAATATAATGTATCTGATGAAGAAATACTACATAACTTTAAACTTTTGAAGTATTCGTATCAAACTCTTAATATGAAACTTATACGTACTACGTACCTTGTTTTTTCAAATTTTAGAGACTCTTTTGTATTCATTACGCAATTAGAAGTAATAAGAGTCGATTTGAAAGTTTAAGTGTTTATGAATTACGGTAACATAGAGATCAAAAATTATTTCAACGACGATTTTTCGCCAACCCGCAATGGAGTAGCGTGGTGGGTTAAGCTCGATTCTTCCTCTATTTGGGGAAAGAGGCCTATGCCTAGCCTGTTGGGATGTTACAGGCTGAATTATACAAAGCAAAAATGAATGCTTGCGTTCACACCAATCAATAAATTTAACTGTCGTTTTTGTCGTGTTCGTTCGTTTAAAACATACGAAAAGCAATTAAAATAAAGTACATCCAACAAGTAACACATCCGTATATTTGTCAAACAAGGGTATTTTCAAACATTGCGTTTCGAGTCCGGAACTTTTACGAGTTCATTTGGTAGTTACGCAAAAAACCATTAACAGTGGTTGAACCTACAGTACTAATGAACTTTGTACGTAGAACCGTGTCCGACGGAAATAAAAGTGGAATTTGTTGTATTGTAATGTACTGTACCAGTGGAAAAGTCCTATACGTGCCTGCTTGATGAATATATTTGCCTGTATATTGTATTTTCTTAAAACCTTCAAGGTTTCCTCACGATGCGATCTTCGATTACTCAATATGTGACAAATCATCAAGCAAACTTGACAGAATTTAACTGTATCAGCCGACAAAGTGTCTCAACTTTATAGCTTCGAGTCACATGTCCATGTTTTTTAATAGTCGTTAATAATTCGTCAAAAAAACCAGGTTTGTATGGAAAACTGGTGCATTTTCAAATTCACGTACAGATAGTTACAAAGCCATACATTCCATTGAGTATAATTATTAATTAGTGTTCATCTTTTTATATTTCTTTTTTAAGAAGATTGTTAGAAATTCAGAAATACATGTTTGAAATACATTGTGAGTTGCTACAGACTGGTTGTATGTATACAGACCGTAGTATTTAACTTGTACACATGTGGAATATTTGTTAACAAAATTGTTAGAAATTTGGAATATATGCGCGTCTTACCAGAGTAAACTACTGTGGCTTAAAAGTGAAATAAATTTTCAGAAACTGTTCCCAAATTTAATGGTCATTTAACACGAGATTGAGAGTTAGGAGGCGTTCTCTTAGGACATCTGAGATTGACATTTGTGATAAATTACTTGCAATTGTATAATACATTTTTGGTCATCTTATATTCGATCATCTATCATTTTCAAGCTGATTGGCTGGTTTACTATCTTAAGTTTACTTTTTATATGTCTAGTAATTTGATATAACATATTGTAAGTGACGCACAATTTTTTATGTCTTAAAACAGACGGTAACACAGCCACAGACACATGATCAACCTAATGTAGGTATCCTAATGTAGGTCATCCTAATGTAGGTAACTTAATGACTGTATTTTCAACAACAGCTATGATATGACCGATATGATGATATGTTTATATTTTAATAAATTTACATAAATATAAAACGTGTATAAATCTTACTCCAAGACTTGGAGTTGGGAGTAGGACCCTTAAAGCAAAGTCTCTACCAGCTGCAACCAAATGTGCTAGAAAGTCTAGTAACGAGGAAAGTAACCAAAAAAAAAACAAAAACATAAAGCCCACGTCACGCGTTATTCCCAGGCTGTCAGCCATCCAAATACTGACCGTCCCTGACGCTGCCGCGTTACCGATAGCTCAAATTTTATCCCACATGCGCCTAAAGAAGTTTCACTTAAAAAAAAACGAGTGTGATTTAGACCACACGACTGTAGTTAAACTTCTTTAGCTCGATCTAACTTATATCTCCCTATTAACTTTCGTTCGCCTTGCCCGATCACACTCTTCGTAACGCTCTCGACACGCATTCGCCACCTTACTTCCCAAGTGAAACGTGCGTAAAGTTTTACTTCATGAATAGTGTGACTTCGTAAGCAAGACCGCAAATCTTAACACATTTCTATTTTACATCAATAGAAAAGTTGTTACTTTTATATATACTTATTATAGTAAAGTTCGTTACAAAGATCTCTAGTTATATAAACTTCAACCCAATAGTTCAATCCCGATAACTTCGTACAACTCTGTTTATTGCTGTTTTTTATTGCTTTCACTCGTTCTTTAATCCTTGCGGTTCTTGGCTTAGCTTGACCGATGCAACTTTCACAAACTGCAATCAATCTTACGGACCCCTGGGTAATGGATGTATAATCTTTCGAGAAGCGTTAAACGCTTATTCCTCTATTTATACTGTTCTATTCATTCATTTTTCAGATAATATGAAGCTACCTTTGAATTAGCATTGCATGATTTTATAAAACAGTACTATAACCTCAGCAACATTATTTCAGATAATAATAATAACAATAAATAATAAAATGAATTTATTGCCATATATATACATGTTAAAAAAACACGTTAAGTAAATATACATGATAGAAACATAAGATACATTAAAACGTATTAAAATTTGACAAATATAAACGTTATTGACGTGACAACGTCTAATAAATCTCATTGTAGCGTTACGCTCATTGTTCCGTTACGCTCATTGTACGCTTGCGCTGCATCGACCTATACGTCCGAGAAGATGTTTTTCATTCATAAATTCTGCATGAAAGTCAACGCAGTTGTATACAAAAAGGTATACTCCGAATAGTAAACTTGCATATTTCGAAATATTTTCACGAGTCTAAAATTAATATTTGTTACAAGTTCATTAGTTCTTGGTAACTTTTATTTCAAAATTTTCATCATTAAGGCTCGTTCGTTATTTTAACAACAGTGTTTTAACTCACAGGCTGCGTACCTTCTTCTATTTGATTGTTTTGTATTATTAATTAGCGCCGTCGTTGCTTCGATGTAAATACTTTTAAAAGTGAAGTACTCGACAAAGTTTTCACAAGTGTATGAAACAAGTGAAATATAACAAATGTTTAATTAAATAATGCGTGTTTTAATTATGACATTTTTATAAATTGAATACGTTTCTTAGTGAGTCAGTCACTTGTTATTAAAAATTAGTTATTCTTAAATTGAATACACCTCTTAGTGAGTTAATGACTAGTGGTATAAAAAATTATTATAGTGATGTGGTATAGTCCAGGCATTTCTTAAACATAAGTAGGACTAATGAAGCTTTCTTTACAAATCGATCTGGTAAGTCCTGAGTTTTGAATACATAAAGCATAGGTTCGTAAAAACTTTTAACTGGAAAGTAATATTTGAAAATGAGTAGTCTATTAACTTTTGAAGTAAAACTTCTTTACGCACACTTGACTTGGGGAATAAGGTAGTGAATGCGTGACGAAAGCGTTACGAAAAGTGTGATCAAGTGAGGCGAACGGAGCGAGAAAGAGAGGTGCGAGCACATATTTTCTTTCTCTCTTACTCTCTTATCCAGTTAACGTTTCGTATATCTAAGACACAGTGCAGGCCTATTGTGCAAAAGTTTTACTTCAGTCGTGTGGTCTAAAGCACAATTGTTTTTTTTTAACCCGGCGGGAGTGTGGTGGGGTGTAGCATACCCCACCAATTCTTTTTACTGGCGTACATTTTTATTATTGTAAGCTACGTTGTCGCGGCTTCGAGTAGCTGGAGCTAAGGTAATGCAGAGGGGCACAGTGGCATGATCAATGTGTGGCGTCAGCCGGTTTTCGAGATACACACGAGTATACGTGCGTGGAGTATGTGACACCCCGCCACATAGCTTACGTGTGCATTTAATAGTAACATTATTTACATTTAATTTTATTATTTCTTGTCTTTTTTAGGCTTTTAACAAACATTTGTGAAAACAGTAGGGAAAATAGACTTAGGTCTATATTATATGACATATAAGAATATGCTTCCGATGAATTGAGCTCGTCGGATGTGTCTGATCATTGCAGTGAATACAACATAGAATCCGATACGGTACAGGAGCTAAATATTGAGAGTAGTAGTGATAATATCTTCGCAACTCAATCAACCATTGCAACCAGTTATCCAGAATGCTCTGGGACATTATGTTCGATGTGTTGTATCGTAAAACAAAACATGTATGTGTAAACTGTGGAAAGGCCATTTGTCTTGAACACGCAATTTTTTTTTGAAAAAACTGTACTAATTCAGAATCTAGTTCTTAATGATAACTTTAGATTTTTTTAAGTTTTTTTATTCAAGATCTCATGTTCTTTATCTTTTTTAGAGTTTTTATTTTGTTTAATTTGGTGATATTAGTTTAGTTAAAAAGGATTGATGCCTCTTATGGAAGACTGTTTTGATTTGTAACCAAAAATTAGTGTCTTAACTTTGGTAATAAAAACTATTAAAATATATGAATATGACTAAGTTTTTCATTTAAATATAAGTATAGGGATTATGTTTTAATAAATAAAATTAAAATTTTAATTAAATTTGATTATTATAATCATATACAGGCAGTTAAATTTACGGGCATGTCATACCCCGCCACATACTCGATGAAATATTTTGTCACCACACTCCCGCCGGGTTAATAGTTTCTATAAACACATTTTAATGGAACTCAATAAACATTCTCAAATCATTTCTTAATAGTTCAAAAAAATAATATTTGAACTCAGTTTTAAAATAGCTCTTCTCCAATGCGCATCCGTTTCTAACAAAAATATTAGCTCTACATTTGCGACCCTAACAAAACTCACTTCATTTTGCTCTGCTTTGAGGTCAAGACAGTACCTATTTCCGACTACCAAACATCAACAAACCAAATACAACCTTGTGACCTAAGAGATAAGACATAAATTGTACTGAGGTTAAATGAAAGAATCGAGAAAAGTGTAAAGATTTTGTATGTTAATATTAGGTTTATATTTTCGTTTTCAAAGCAACGAATACATTTATAAAATGTAGTAATATCAATTATTGTAAATTGTTTAATAAAGCTTTTTCGGTTTCATAAACACTGTTAGGTAAAGAGCTCACGAAAATCTCTCATAAAAGTATATTATATATTTTCGTAGGAAATTTCCATTTAATATTAAAGTAAATAAACTATTTCTGTGAGAAAAAGTGGTATAATAATATGATTTATTTTTAAAATATAGTAAAAATATTCGTACTATTTTTTATGATACCTATAAAAATATTATAAATGATTGCCAAGTTAGGCAAACTTTGTATTTATTTCAGAAGTGTACAATCTTTTAATTTTGCCTTATAGTTATTATTGTAGTAGTATATGACACTCTCTTATGACCATTGGTTTACTGGAAGAGATCTAGGAATAAGTCCACCTTGGCCATCAACTATACATGTATATCTTTTGTATATTTTTTAGTGCAATAAATTATATAATAATAGTGTCTTGAACTATTTCAAATATCCTGTAAACGATGAAATTTGCACTAGTAATACACTAAAAAAACGTTTGAGAATACAAAAAAAACTCAATAACAGACAAAAGAGTTAAACTATTTTATCATTTATGTATTTTTATTATCACTATCGATTAAAGAAATTTTTAAAAAAAATCAGAATATTTTTAATGTACAGAAAACATACATTACATACAGTATTATTAAACAACTGTCTAATCACTAATTTACTGTAATGTACCTACATATACTACTCGTAATCATCTCATTACATCACAAAACCAGCCCTTCAAATTAATTAAACATTTTAGAATAATTTTTCATCAATTCACTCTATAGATAGAATATATGACAATTAAAGATTTAAATTATCTACGTTGGTACACCTGCGGTTTTAAAGCTTGGTGTGCACACTGTGTTTGCGACTGTGATTGAGCAAACACTATCTGATTCGTACGAGCCTCGCGAGCTGAAACGAACTATTACTCTGTGTCTTTTAAGCCTTGAAATTTCCGATATTCCAAACACTGGAACAATTCCGCTTCTAAATGAAATGGAATAGGTATTGATACGAATCGTTCTATATTTGATATTCGGATTTTAAATTATTTTCCTTTTATCTTTAAATTATATGTAATGTGGAGTTTTTTTTTTCTTTTTATACGGAATGTCCCAAAAATCAACGTCAAGCCGAAAACTGGAGCCAGCTGGTGTCGTCTTGGCCTTGGCTCTCTTGCAATAAAATATAGGACTATGGTCCCGATTTTTACAGCTTCGGATGTCACCTCTTTTACACGTGTTGGTCTTGGGTCATACAACTATATTGAATGTATTTATAAAACAAGTGTAGGCATACTATAAATTGCCGATCTCTTGATGAAAGTTCAACGGCGTATGGTCGAAACTTATTGTAAGTGGATGGAGAGTGGCCACTTGACCTCTTCCCCCTCATTTTGTAGGGTTCCGTACCCAAAGGGTAAACACGGAACCCTATTACTAAGACTTCGCTGTCCGTCCGTCCGTCCGTCCGTCCGTCCGTCTGTCTGTCACCAGGCTGTATCTCAAGAACGGCGATAGCTAGATAGTTGTTGTATTTCTGTTGCCGCTATAGCAAAATAAAATAAACATTTAAGGAGGGCGATAATCTTTTATTAGTCTAAAACGCCATCTGTCAGAAATTAGGAAAACTTCGTCAATAGACTAATAATAATAGTTTTCTAATAGCATCATAGATGGCGTCATAATTAAATAAATATTTTACAGAAAATTTACTTATATTTAGTTTAGTCAATGGTACGGAACCCTTCGTGCGCGAGTCTGACTCGCACTTGGCCGATTTATTATCTTTTACTAAATAATAAAATATGTTCATACATAATATGGGAAGGAGCTGCTTCTATTATCGACTTATACAAGTTGTTAATAGAAATGAGATCGGGACTATAATAATTTACATCAATTTACTGTTATTTTTATTTATTTTTATTTATTAAAACTTTATTGCACACAAAAAGAAAGACATAATTTAGAAACATTAGATACAAAACACGGCCTTATCGCTTATTTATAGCGTTCTGTTCCAGGCAACCTTTAATGAAAATAGTTTAGTGAAAATATGCCGGGAAGAGACAATTTACTGTTATTATAAATATTTCTAATAAATACAAACTAATTTAGGTAACTTATTGATTAGTCATGATAACTGTCGCTCTAAAAGAACGTAGTAATCATAAATAACAACGTAGAAGGAGTCCTAACTAACTAGACGATATCCCGAGCCAAAGTAACAATGTTTTTATATTATTTTTAATTATTTATTCTCTCCATAGTGTGAGTAGAATCAAATCACAACATATGAGGTACTTTATGTACGATATAATCACTCACACTCACTTCAGCCTATCGCAGTCCACTGCTGGACACAGGCCTCCACAAGTTCGCGCCAAACATTTCCATAGTCACCACGCTGGGCAGGCGGGTTGGTGACCGCTGGACTGACTTTGTCGCACTGAAGATGCTGCTGCCATTCTTCGGCCTGTGTACTTCAAAGCCATCAGTTTGATAGTTATCCCGCCATTGGTCAGCTTTAAAGTTCCAAGGTGGTAGTGATATATAAGGTTTATAATATAAAAAAAGGTTACAATATAAAACAGAAAATGTAGCAATGACAAAAAATATTTCTTATTTCTATTATTACGACCGTGAAAATCTCGACAAATACATCTGAAATTATTATACCGTAAAGCTAGTTGTTCTTTCAGATATAGAAATCAATCCATTAGGTAAATCCATCTTCGACATAGATTTAGCTTCTTTCAATTCATGTCGATCAAAGTAAAAGTTATCTATACTAATATATAAAGCTGAAGAGTTTGTTTGTTTGTTTGTTTGTTTGTTTGTTTGTTTGTTTGTTTGAACGCGGTAATCTCTGGAAGTACTGGGCCGATTTGAAAAATTCTTTCAGTGTTAGATAGCCCATTTATCGAGGAAGGCTATAGGCTATGTATCATCACGCTAAGATCAATAGGAACGGAGTCCACGCCGACGTAGTCGCGCGCAGAAGCTAGTTATTACATAAAAAGAGGAAATTCAATTTGAATATAAACGTGTCTTCAAATTGTTACACAAAAGATTTTTTTTTTAATATAATGAAGTCTGAAGCTCTGATTTCTGAAGTTATTGTACGATGTTTATGTTGCGTTGTTTATTTAGGTAATTACAATTCTTGCGACCCACTCTCCCGTGTTCTATTCCAATTATTTTATTTGGAAACACTTTTTCATTTATCAAAGCCTTTAACATATAAAATTCATTTTATACTTTAATTTCAGTATGTTAGCTATGAGCAAAAGTTACTTTACAAATAAGTACCTGGGTAACCGAGCTTAGCTCGGTATTTTTTTGTAAATTGTGTTTTTTGGAAATAATATTAAAACAAGAATTAGGTACATATTGATAAAACATGAATAGTTTTTGATTTTACCGACAATAATAAAAAATATCTACTGGTTATTTAAATAAAAATCATGAGTGAAATTAAAATAAAAAAAAAGAAATAAATAATAATCTGTAGACAGATTTGAGCCGTGGTTTTCTCGGTCAATCCCGACCGTTTTCCCACCTGAGCTATTACAACTTTAACGACAACTGCGAAATTTACCTTCCTATTCTAACGATATTTTAGCTATTTTTTCATTGCCTAAAAACAGGGATAAGACGACGTTTTCTAAAAATGAATCCTAGCTAGATCAATTTTTCGCCCCCGAAATCGCCTGTATACTAAATTTCACGAAAATCGTTGGAGCCGATTCCGAGATTCAGATTCTATATACATACATACATATATACAAGAATTGCTCGTTTAATAGTATAAGATTATATTTCAATACAAACTTATTTCGATGATTCGAAGTGAAAACATTTTCACAGAATTCCTCCTTTTTCAATTTGCTTATATTTAATATATTATATAATTATAACGCTGGTAATATTTACTTACACAAAGGTGAAGCTTAAATAAAACGACATATAGGTATTTCTTAGCTATATACTTACCACGACGCGTTAGCGCAACGGTCACAACACTGGTTTGTGGCTGTTGCGCTAGCTGTTGCGGGTTCGATCCCTATATATTACCGTGATATTTACCGTGGTCTGGGTGGGAGAGCCGTACGCTTGTTTGCCGACCTAAATGTATAAAAAAATGTTGTCGCGAGTCTTTACCTTAACGGTTAACCGTGATAAGTAACCGGTTCGATTTCCATTCAGGGTATGAGGAAATACTTATATATATTCTTAGTTTATGCTATTACTCTGTGACTTGAGGACTAATACAGTGGCTCAGGTACAAGTGAAGCCACAGATCCTATTAATTTGTTATCATGTGTACCTAAGACCAATAATTAGAGTACTCATATTAATTATCCGCCAGCAAGCTCTTGAGTAACATACACCACGCTTTCAATTAAGCTTAAACCCTTTTTCACAGAGAGAAGCAGAGAGAAGCAGGGCCTTTGTCCTGCTAAGACATCAGACGTTAAAGTTTAGTCTCATTCAATTACAAAAAAAAATAACGTTTTAAGAGAGATCCTAAGAAATGTTTAGCAATAACATCATTACCAGTCGAAACTGAGCAGTCGTGAAAAGGCCTACGGTTAAGAATACAGCGGAAATCCGAAATCACAGGCTCCGACGGTTCATTTATTGTAAATGCGAGAGCTTGAAATGATATCATTAGTTCCGGTAACAGCTCGCACTGAGCTGTTCCGTTCGTACAGCTTAGTTCAATGTTTCTGTATTAACATTTGCGTTCACTGCCTGACAAAGGTAACGTTATGGCGTACAGGCGTGTTATGAATATTTTGACGTATGGCTTAATCTTAAGTATTTACTTTTTTTTTGTATAAATAGAGAGTAAACAAACAGATAGTAATTACTGCTACATATGGACGTTGCGAACATTAGACCGTCGGTCTGAATTTTAAAATTATATCTCATTCAAAGAGACTGCTAATTGGGTACCTTAATGATTATTGATTACCGTTGAAATAAGTCATAACGCGATGTATTATGCCACTCTAACGACACAATTTTATTTCAGAGCCTTAGTTGGTCTAATCAAACATATTTCTTGCAAAGCTGTACTTCAAAAAAAATGCAAGTTTAAAGATTTTTTTTATTGTTTTTTCTGTTAAAAATCGTAAATCAAAAGATGATGTTCAGACTGCACTACAATATTACCCATAAATCTAATAATAATCGTCATAACGTAACACCAACAAAAATCTTATGAATATTTCAATAACTCTGGAAAGATTAGAATTAATAACATCTTTTTTAAAAAGAACTTAATATCATACTTTTAAAACATTTTAATCATACCCTTTAAACGTATTTAAACATTTTCATTTTAGTTATTCCATTGAAGCGGTGTTGAATGAAAAATTTCTTTTTACTAATCTTATTTCGTACCGTGTCGTCTCATGCACTTTCAGGATTAAATGTTGTTGTTTATGTTTTATTTTATGTTCGGAGAAGCGCTTATGAACATTTTTCTGTCTGAAATGCGACGCGTTTTTTTTTATTTCATCAATGTCATCATAATATATCACCTTTTCAGTGGCTTCGCAAAAATTAATAATAATTATGTTTTGCTTTAAGATGATACGATACATTTTTGTATATATGTATAATTATACATAATGTATAATTATTGTTGTAGAAGGTATTATTAAGATTTCTGTAACAAACGACTGCTGAGCGTATGCCTCTTTCTCCATATCGGAGTTTAAGCAACTACTCTGATCCACTACGGATTAGCGGATATATTCCCTACTATGAGTAACAATCGCTATCAGGTGTATATAATAACAAACGGAACCGAATGCTTAACGTACACTACGAGATACGGCGGGATATCAACAAGGACAGGCAACATGCCGAATGGAACTGAGGTAGGGCACAGCAGGAAATTTCCTGCTCAAAATATGGAGCAGCTCGACTGGGGTAGGACCTCGACCTTACAGAAGACCACAGCTAAATAATACTGTTTTCAAGCAGTATTGCGTTCCTGTTGGTGAGTAAGGTGACCAGAGCTCCTGGGGGGATTGGGGATAGGGTCGGCAACGCGCTTGCGATGCTTCTGGTGTTGCAGGCGTCTATAGGCTACGGTCTTATCATCAGGTGAGCCGTACACTTTTTTGCCAACCTAACCATAAAAAAAAATGGGAATCGAACCCGCAATCGCTGGTGTGACCGCCCACACGGTGTATCAAAAATCACAAAGCAGCGCGATGAGCAAAATGTAATTCTTAAAGACTTGCTCGTAATAAAACTGGTAATAGCTCCATGTTTACTTTTTTCATAATGAGTAAAAGTGTACAAGACAAAAAATCTCCTTAGTCCTTAATGTTCATTTCGACAATTTATTATAATAGTTATTTTATTCAGACTTTCTATATCATAAAGTTTACAAAAAGTACAATACAGAGAATAGTTGGCATATTCCTTAACAAAATTTTCCAAACTTACAGCACACGTCATATCAAGTAACCTTCTGAAAAGTTTGCTATACAAATGCTGCACGACTAACTTCAACAATTGTGTAGTAAAAGTGGAATGTATTTGAAGTTTCGAAATTTTATCGTTATCCTACAATAGTAGATTAGTAGCCGAGGGCTGTAAGGCATCAATTGCAACCCGAGATATTTAGGCGCACGAGCGCAGCGAGGGCGCCTATAGTTCGAGGGTGCAATTGATGCTTACACCCGAGCTAACTATTCTGCTTTACATCTCGATTGTGAGGTAAGTAGAAAAAACCAGCATTACGAGAATAAAACATTTTATTTGTTGAAATTTATAGTGAATGAGAACAATTTTCAAATTTTTTTTTTCAAGATCGAAATTGAGCTTCGCCGTTCGATATTTAAAATTGATGACTTACGCCGAGTTGCACGAAAAGAAATTAAAATTTAAGTAGTGATTAAACTAATTTAATCGCAACAATTGTATGAAATTCTTGTGATTAAACTAATTTAATTGCAAGAATTGTATGAAATTCTTGTGATTAAATTAGTTTAATCTCTATCTAGTTAAATTTTAATTTTGTTTCGTGCAACTCGGCGTTATACTCACACGAAGACAAGGCTGAATAGCAAAGCGACCTCTTTGGTCATTGGGCTGAATGCATGATGTCTATTGCCAATATGATGGTTAGATGTACGCGGCGAACTTTTTGAAAGAAAGAAGTGTTTTTTTTTTAATTACTTACCGCCCTAGGGCGTTTCTAGCTACATTATTACCCTAGGGCGTTAATGAGTCACCTACAAGCCCCATTTGGAGGTAATAAGAACCTACTTACCGAACATGAGAGATGTAAAATTCTTTAGAGTGAAGAATGGGAACGAAACCGAACAGATGTACCTATATTTAAAAAATGTCTACGTTCTAAGCAATAGTTATTAAGGAAAACAATTCAAATTTCGAATGACGACTGAATTATAGTACCCGGCCATAAATATTGCACATCGACCTTTAGAAAGAGACAATCAGCTAATTTGAACTTTGTAGAGCGTTATCTCTGTCGCACATTACCTATGAGACGTATCGGACTGTCAGTATTTCATTTGACAGATCTAATAGTGTAAGAACCCAGTTCCCAGATCACCTGTCATATTTTTTTGAAGGACAAAATATATTAAATTCAAATTCAAAATATTTTATTAAGCATAAAATTATTACAATTTCTTACTGAACGTCATGAGTCTACTACCAGTTCGGAAAGAAAAAGCCTCTGACCTGAGAAGAACTGGCGAAAGAAACTGAGCGGGACTAATATCATTTTTTTTAATCATGTTTTTTTTCCAAAGCAGATTGAAATTTACAATAATTTTATAGGTTGAAATAGCCTGGCGGCGATCACATCATTCCCAAGGCGTACTGTCTTCTATAAAATCGTTAATCGAATAATATCCTTTAGTACACAAACGTTCTTTCACAATTTTTTTAAATTTGGCTGCTTTATATATGTAAAAATGTTATTAACCAGCTATTTTAGTATTTATCGCCAGACACGAATTATATTACTATATTTTAAAACCTGTAGAAAATATTTTAGCAACTCTTTATACTACGATGTATACTGTAATGTTTTGTCAATCAGAAACAAGGAAGTCTGGGGTCTGGGATCTTGGACTATAACGCTCTACGAAGTCGAAATTAGCCGATTGTCTCTTTCCAAAGGTCGATGTGCAATATTTATGGCCGGGTACTATAATAAATATTGTTATTTAAAAATTGAAAGAAAGTTTTGAAATAAAGTTGTATGAATATAAAACTGTCATTTTTATTATTCAACTAAACGCATACGTGTATAATATATATTTTAATTTTAACACCGTGATTACGAAAAAAAAAACTTTGGTTTATTATCTAGAGTTTCTAGAAAATGTTTCTTTATACAGTATATAACTATATAACCCAACTACGACTTTACATAGTCAGAAAACGTTACTACGTTCAAAAACTAACATTAAACACCATCACTTATAAAATATAAACCCACATAATAAAGAGATCGCTCCATCAAGAGAAAAAAAAACTGAATATGATTTATATGTTTAATAAAGACAGGGTCTAAAAAGTGAACAATATTAAAAGTTTCTGTTCACGGTAAGACAGTCGTGCAGAAAAACACGTGATGATTTTAAGTATAAATAATCGTAAATGTGAACCATAGAGCTTAGGTTGCTCAGCTTCAAAGTTTCGTTATCGTAGTAAAATACACATCGAAGTACTTAATAGAAACCAAATTCAGATTTTCTTTCTACTTTTGATCGAATATATCCAATAAACTATTTTTATTTCCACCACACTTAATATTTTCTTTTTAACAGCCCGAAAGCAAAAAACTGTTAATATCTAAATTACCCAAGGAAACATTTAAACTAGTAATCCATACTAATATTATAAATGCGAAAGTATCTCTGTCTGTCTGTCTGTCTGTCTGTCGCGCAATCACGCCAAAACTACTGAACAGATTTAAATAAAATTTGTTATACAGATAGTCTAGAGTCTGAGAAAGGACATAGGCTACTTTTTAATGCGAATAAAAGGGTGTAAGGGGTTGAAAGGTGGGAATGAAAATTTGTATGGAACTATGTTCGTGTTTCGTAACTGTCAAACATTTAATGTTCATCCCGTCGATATGGTAAACTCTCCGATAAAATTAAAGAACGTATTTAAATAAAGGTTTCGAATCGACAACATATATCCACAATATACGGATAGTGGCGTATTTTACATTTTAAAAATGTATAATAATGTCAGTAATTAAAACGGATTGACATAATATATATTGGTTGTCAAATATAAAACGTAGTGGTTATAATATACTCTTTGGTCAAATATTTATGCGTGCGTTCAGAAATTTATTTCGTGTAAACTAAGGAAAATATATCAAGCTAATTAAATCTTATACTATTGAAAAAAAAGGAAGCATTTTTTTCCCTCAAATCAACGCAGGTGAAACCGCGGGGCACAGCTAGTAGCTTTATATGTCTGATAGCGTCTGACATAAAATTAGTACCCTGACTCGACTTTTTCTCAATACAATTATTAAGACAGTCGTTGCTAGGTCGATGGGTCCAAAAGTGAATGGCCGTTTTTAGCGTGGACGCTGATCCATCAACCGTCCACACGGATGGATGGGTCGTTACTCGCTTTTGTGTAAATTAATGACAAAAGAGTTTTTGATATTGTCAAACGTACTGGAGTGAATAATGATTTTGATTTTTGAGTTTTACTATTTTATTTAATTACTAGCGGACCCGGCAGACGTTGTCCTGCCCGGAAAACAGCTACCAAATTTGATTGCTTACATAGCGATAGCAGCGCCACCTACCGGGTCCAATTGAGATAAAAACTACCCTGTCTCCCAAGTTAGACTAAATTACAGATGCTTACAAAATTTGATACAAATTGGTTCAGTAGTTTCGGAGTTACATACCGATAGCAGCGCCACCTATCGGGTCCAATTGAGATAAAAAGTATCCTATGTCCGTTTCCTGGTTTTAAGCTACCTCACTACCAATTTTCAGCCAAATCGGTTCCACCGTTCTTGAATTATAAATAGTGTAACTAACACGATTAGATGTTATGCGGGTTGGCGGATATATTCCCTACTATGAGTAACGATCGCTATCATGTGTACATGATAACAACCGGGACCGAACGGATTAATGTCCTCTCTAAGGCACGGTGGGGAGACCCACAAGGACTGTCTAATACTAAAATTACAATTTTCTAATAAAAAGATAGTTAAAGAACTCAACATCTCCTGCAATCTGACAATCATTGTCACGAAACTAATTAATAGACACTTGTCCGAAGAACCTACTCGGAACGCTTCGTTAGACATCAATCAAGACAATCAATCATCTCTGCAAGAGCTGAAGCCGTTTAATTATTAATTACTTGAAGATTCTGATGCCACTTGTTGTGACCTTGTTGAAACATGTTATTAAAATATAACGACATTTTAAGTTTCAAAAATATGACTGAAATTTTAGCAACTTTAGAGATTCTTGAAAATAAAGCAATGTTTTTTTAGGATGTTGATTTTATCTATTATAATAATATGGAAATGGATTAGGCCTCAATTTGAATTAATGAGTGAAAGTGCTAGTAATTTTTTTCCCCTTGTAAACAGTATGCTTTACTACTTTCTTCATTCACCGCCAGATTGTGAGAGTACATACAGATAATTACATATAAATATAATTATAATAGGTTCGTTTCTTAACAGTTTTTTTTGTGATAGGTACTTATTATTTAGTAATATAATTATATAGTATATTAAAAATAAATAAAAATTATATTCTTATTTTATTCAAATAAATAATTTTATATTTCATTAAAATTATTTATTAATACTGGCTGTATGAAATATTCCTTGCGCGATCACGTCATTATTTTGTTCTTATTCGAAATAATTGTGTTTGCTCGCAAACGAAAAAAAACCGACTTCAAATACATCGACAAGTAATACAACGTAATAAGACGAAAAAATAGTGAAGTAAATACGCGCTATTAAAGATTACTCAAAAAGTTGTAATCAGTTTTCGATCTAATTTAAACAAGACTACAAGACAAGTATTAGCTTTCGATTAAAGTAAGAATCATCGAAATCGGTACACCGAGTAAAAAGTTATGCGGTATAATATAACGTAGGTCGACGAAAAAGTAGTCACGTAAATACGCATTATTAGATATAACTCTAAAAGTACTTGTCAGATCTCAATTAAATTAAAATGGGACCACATGACACGCAGCACCTTTCAATTAAAACAAAATTGATCGAAATCGGTCCACCCAGTCAAAAGTTCTGAGCTAACATACATAAAAAAAAAAAAAACATACGTGTCGAATTGAGAACCTCCTCCTTTTTTGGAAGTCGGTTAAAAAGAACGAAACGACGCGACGCGAGAGAGAACTCGATGACCGGCGGCGGCGCGGGCAGCGTGGAAGAATGAGGAACGCGTCGGAAGACTGGACAAGATGGCACCGTGGAGAATAGATGCGGGTCGTAGAAAGAAAAATATATTTATATATATGTTGAACGTTTAATTATAGTTTATTTATATAATTAAATTATTAGTCGTTTAGTTATTATTCATCTCATAAACATGGTGAGTCTTTTTATTTTTTACCGAGTTTCAAAAAAAGGAAGTGGTTCTCAATTCGATTGTATTTTTAATATAATTATGTTACCTAAGAACTTTTGCCTGGGTGGACCGGTTTTGAGGTTTTTTAATCGAAAAGTGGTGCATATCATGTGGTCCCATTTAAATTCAATTGAGATCTGAAAAGTAATTTTCAAGTTATATCTAATAATGCGTATTTACTTGACTATTTTTTTCGTCGACGTAACTTTTTCTGCATAACTTTTTACTAGGTGTACCTACCTATTTTGATGATTCTTATTTTAGCCGAAAACTGATGCTTATTTAGTAGTCCCAATTAAATTTAATCGAGATCTGATAACTCCTTTTTGAGTAATCTTTCATAACGCTTATATATGCTTGTCTATTTTTTCGTCTATCTACTGTATCTACGTTGTATGATGTAATTGAAGTCGGTTTTTTTTCGTTTGCAAACAAACACAATTAAAAGTACTAGAAAAAATTTCAATCGACCTTCCTAAAACTTCAATAAACAAGATTTTGAGTCCGTTTTCTTAGCCAGAGAACCATCTCGATATCTAAATTTATACAAGTTATGTTTATTATAACTTATAGGTATACTACACACAGAATTAACAAACAATATAATTTCGTAAGGAGCCCGAGGCTTAGTATAAGATGAAAATATTTACCCGAACGAAATTGACTAGAATTTATAATGTTTCACTCAGTGTTTTTCTTTACAAGTACTGATTAAATTTAGTAATATTTACGTCTTGACGTAAATTATGATGAAGTTTTTAACCAACTTTCAAAAAGGAGGAGGTTCTCAATTTGACTGTATTTTTTTCCTTTATATACCTCATAACTTTGTTCTGGCTATACCAATTTCAATTATTATTTTTTAATCGAAACGCCTTACTTGTCATGTGGTCCAATTTAAATTTAATGGGTATCTGACAAGATCTGACAAGTACAAGCTAGAGTAGTCGGGTGCTGTTAAGGACTCGATATAGATGACGCCGAGGTTTGCTTAAAACCAAATGGGAATCATCATATCAAGAATTTCGACCCGGCAAGGTGTGGATCCATAGCTCAATTGGCAGAGCGCCGACACGGTGTGTCGGAAGCGCGGCCGCGGGTTCAAACCCCGCTAGATCGAAATTTTTTGATATGATCTAAAATGAAATAATTATAGTTAAAGTGAAACTACCGCCAATTCAGAATGAAGACTCTGCTGAGAAGAATCGGTAGTCAATCAGTAGAAGAAGCCCCTTAGTTACTCTTTTAAAATTCGCAAAGCATTATAATGAGTCACGGGAGGACTCCTAGTCCTCTCGTGACCATGGTTGCTGTAAAGTATCCGAAACTTCGGGCATGTAAAAACCTTATAAGCCGCGATGAAATCCGAAAAAGCTTTTTCATTATAATGAGTGAAATTCACGTAAATATTAGGAAACAATTCGCAAAACATGATCATAGTCCGGGCCGTTAAGTGTGAAACATTTATTATTATATTACAGTAACAAGTTGTTGTGGTTACATATTTTTATTTTGATGTTTTTGTTATTCCTAACAAGTCCTAATTGAACGAATATTGATCAATAACTTCAATAAGCTTAAGAGGTGACTTCATACAAACTTAATAAGGACTGAAAGATTGAAGAAAATGATAAAACCAATTAAAATAAAAGCAATAACATAGCTACAGATAAATAAAGATTATATTTGTTCAATTATTGACAAGAATCTGAAAATACTCTTTTATTACAAAATATTAGAGAGATATTCTTCAAAAAGAGATTCCTTTAATTCGATATTGGCACCTTCGTATTATTTTGCCTTTTGTTCAAAGAAACACCTTCTCGTTTCTACCCTTCAATTAATTAAGGAAACCTTCCGTAAACAAAGGCCAATAAGACAATATTAAAATACCAAACAGTGTGTAAGCTCTAATTCAAAATTTATATTTTCCTCTTACAGTGATTGACGTGTTTAATATTTTATTAAAACAGTTCTAACTAACATAATATTCAACTATAACTCTTGTACTAAATTAATTGATAGTTGTTTCTTCTGATTTCTTTTACGAACATATTTTTTTAACTCATTATTACGAAAATAGTTCATGATATTTTTATTTGTTTCAAACATTGGTGTAAATAGAAAAAAAAATTATCAAATACTAGATGGCCCGGTGAACTTTGTATTTTACTTTCTGAACGCCCCTATAAATATATTTGACAATCAATTGACAACGTTTTTGACAAAATTTCCCCGCTAGGCATTTTGTGTTGGAAAATTAAATTGTCGTTTTTAGTATTTTCCGTTACTTATTATTTATTTTTCTCACCGTTTAAACCTTCCCTGAACCTCCACAAATATTTCAAGATCAAAAATCAACCAAATCGTTCAAGCTATTGTCGAGTTTTAGCGAGACTAACGAACAGCAATTGATTTATATATATATATGTCGCAGATCAGAAGTAGGTAGGCGAAGAACGGACGGATGACCGAACTACTAAGTATTAAATGGACTCACCGAGTGGGTACCGTCTATCGCGTGGCAGAGAGACAACTCGACGCAGTGCCCGGGACTTGTGACCCGAGTGTTGGTTTACGGCGGCGCCGCCTTATAATGCGCATTGGCACTCACCACCACCGGTCGAGTTGCCCACAGTAGGATGTAACAATTAATTCGTGTACACAAACTAACTATTAGAAGAGTCGAGGTTAAGCTACTAGCGGGATACACAAGTGCACCGCGCCACGCCAGAGCCAAGACTGCCCTAGCTGCGGTTGCATCGGTCTTTTATACACGGCAGAATGACTCGAATAATAGAATGAGTGAGGGTAGATGAATAATAATAACAACACAGGTACCGTCATTAATAACTATCCGTATTGACTCTCCGACACGGCCATCTTGACAAGTCACACGTCCCCGTGTGATGCCGTAAAAAGCAAAAAGGTACTGCAGTATCAAGGTCTTAACTCGGCCTATCCTGATTCACACCTAATCAAGGCTAAAGGGATAGTTTATCGAATAACACGTTTGATTTTAACAACAACACTAACACTTGCTTCATCTTATTTCAGATCGTTAATCTCATGTTAATACACAACCTCTTTTTGTCGACACACCATACAACCATACGCGAAACTACCATTAAATCAAAATTTACGAATCCTTTCGGTATGAACATTACTCCATCATTGCTTTCCACATATTAGTCGCCACTGTCACCTAAATCGAGCGAAAGCAGCTCATGCCACCTCCATCGAGTGACGATAACCACATGTATTGCCTACATCGAGCAATACAACCAAGACATGTTTTAGCAATGATACTTAAAAAACAATGGCACCAACAAAATGTATCTCAATAAAATTGGTTGTATAGTGGTCTACATTGCTTCATCAGTTAACTTTAATCACAAAAAAACTACCAGTCTATCCTATTCGCTCACAGACGAAAGGTTCCTCTAACCGTAATTAAAAAAATAAAGTTTTACTATTGACACATTTAGATCACATACAACGCTCATGGCCCGGCTGCCCCAGCAGCTAGTGACAACTACTATTGCCACCCATATCGTCTTCACCTCATGTGATACGACAAACACATATCGTCATCAACTCATATGATACGACCAACACATATCGTCATCACCTCAAGTGATACGACCAACACTTATCGTCATCACCTCATGTGACACGACCAACACATATCGTCATCACCTCATGTGATACGACCAAATTAGCCATGGTTGTGCTCTATTTACTCATCAACATTAAACAAATCTAATTCAGCAGGTACATCAGTAAGAGGAATCCTTCGTAAACGATCGTGAACATACCTATAGGATCTATTATTATTTCAAGAACTTTACAATAATCTGAATCATAAATGTTGTTAAACCAATTATAACTAATCACTTCACATAATTACCACAGCCATGTACCATCGACGTCATCACAACCAAAACTATAGACCGTACGTCTACTTCTACAACAAGTTACAACCAAAAATCCTCGAGTAAAGACCTCTAACACCACGGCTCTCTAGACGAAGAGCAATCACAGTACATGTGTCAGTCACGTACTTCTCAGTACACATATCCACCCGAATGGATCGCCCGTGTCAGTCACCCCTGCGACTACACGCTACGCTCTCAACAGACCAGACCACGACCTCCGCCAGAGTTAAACGCACGCCGCGCACCCTGGACTCTTGGGTTGCCCCAAGAGGCAATTCTACCGGGCTACAACTACGAATAACTATACTGGTACGGTTGAACACATTAAGGTCGATAGAGTCATTCACTCGAGTCTTTCCATCTACTTAAACTTGAATATCATCATTATCAACAAGATCATAAACTTCATCAACATCGTCTGGTACATGACGTGTTAGCATTTTCTTTAACCTTTCGTGAGCAAATTTGTAGGTACGTTTACAATTTAAAGCTTTAAGGGTATACCGATTACCTTCGAGAACTTCTATTACGCGAAAAGGGCCTCGATATTTCGGATCAAGTTTTATTTGATTACGCTCCTCATTTTGTAACAAAACAAATTTTAACAGTCGTTGTAAACGACTACCGTAATGGGCCCATGATTGTACCAAGGTGTTATCAATTAACTCTCTGTAATTTAAACGTCCTTAAAGAGAACAACTAAAGAAACTTTGAAACAGTTTGAATAAATCAATCAAATGTAGAAAAAGACTGAAAACCCTCAATGAAACACTTATTTCTCACTTCAAACCTACAATTATCCATTCACGATACACACTTTTAAGTTTTTAACTACATTGGATAAGCTATCACACCTATTCACTTACAAATTACAACAATCCCGCCAAAAGACGGCGCCAAAAGCGGCGACCGACCTATCAGAAAACCAGCATTAACTATTCGGAAGATTGCATCTCTAACTTTACGCTCCCTCAGCACTTCAACACACAACAATAGTTAAAATATAGTGTAAAACACAAAAATACTCGTTACAGAGGGTAATCGGAAATACTCAAACTAAGACGATATTAACACTTTATCACCAACAAGTGGTTAACCACAAAAAACGCAAATATAACTGTCCAGAGTCGTGTACCAACGTCAATCCAATTTTCAATAACCAAACTCTTTTTCTACAACACTAACAACTATGTAAGCCACCCTTCCAACCAGCAATTACAATTGCTCCACAATCCACGTGTATCCCTCTTGGATCACGTCACAGTGTATCCCTCCTGGATCACACATTCATCAGTGTATCATCCTCTTGATGACTACACACTACAGTCTTTAGAGTGCTTACATCAGTTTTCTGTCACATCACTAAGATGTTTACCATTATGATCGTCATCTACATTAAACTCAATTGGTACATGACCTTCTGGCATATTCCTTCGACTGTCGCTGGCCGACTATTGCAACGGCTCGCACTATGATTACGCTCACGATCTGACATTGTGACTGAATCGAAACAAAAACTGAATCTCAAAATCTGTCACTACAAAACTACCTACGTGTCACGTCACAAAATAAAACTAAATTCAACAAATAACCGGTAAATCGAATTACGCAATCGAACACTGAACAAACATCACTTGTACACCGATAAGAATACAACAAAACAACCGACCTATCAGAAACCCAGCATTAACTATTCGGAAGCTGGTGTCTCTAACTTTACGCTCCCTCGGCACTTCAATAAACAACATAGAAAGAAACACAAAAATATCCGTTACAGAGAGTAATCGGAAATACTCAAGCTGAGGCGATATTAAAACGTTATCACAAACAAGTGGGTAACCACAAAAACTTAACAAACTACCCATGTACTGCAACTACGCTCGCGTCATTGAATATTTTAACTTTGAATTTAGTCTGTTTCTCAGTCATACCAAGTAAACGTTTATGAAGAGACAGGTTACTACTACTATTAAATCGCTTTAAATGATGACGACTCGACTTGCGCTTCGATCGCACGATAATTCAACGGGACTACGCGAACGCAATTCTCATGGCATCATGAAATAAACTACTCACTAGTAACAATCTTAGTGGGCACGAGAACAGTATCCCACTTCTGATGTCGCAGATCAGAAGTAGGTAGGCGAAGAACGGACGGATGACCGAACTACTAAGTATTAAATGGACTCACCGAGTGGGTACCGTCTATCGCGTGGCAGAGAGACAACTCGACGCAGTGCCCGGGACTTGTGACCCGAGTGTTGGTTTACGGCGGCGCCGCCTTATAATGCGCATTGGCACTCACCACCACCGGTCGAGTTGCCCACAGTAGGATGTAACAATTAATTCGTGTACACAAACTAACTATTAGAAGAGTCGAGGTTAAGCTACTAGCGGGATACACAAGTGCACCGCGCCACGCCAGAGCCAAGACTGCCCTAGCTGCGGTTGCATCGGTCTTTTATACACGGCAGAATGACTCGAATAATAGAATGAGTGAGGGTAGATGAATAATAATAACAACACAGGTACCGTCATTAATAACTATCCGTATTGACTCTCCGACATATATATATATATATATATATATATATATGTCGCAGATCAGAAGTAGGTAGGAGAAGAACGGACGGATGACCGAACTACTAAGTATTAAATGGACTCACCGAGCGGGTACCGGATCTATCGCGTGGCAGAGAGACAACTCAAGGCAGTGCCCGGGAGTTGCGACCCGAGTCTAGGTTTAAGACGGCCGTCTTTAAAATGCGCATTAACGCTCGCCTCCACAGCCCGAGTTGCCCACAATAGGATGTAACAATTAATTCGTGTACACAAACTAACCCTTACAAGAGTCGAGGTTAAACTACTAGCAGGATACACAAGTGCACCGCGCCACGCCAGAGCCAAGACTGCCTGAGCTGCGGTTGCATCGGTCTTTTATGCACGAAGGAATGACTCAAATAATAGAATGAGGGTAGATGAATATCGACAATAGCACAGATACCGCCATACACGTCAGAAATACTCAAATAATACAATGAGTGCGGGTAGATGAATAATAATAACAACGTAGGTACCGACATTAATAACTATCTGCATTGACTCTCCGACACGGCCATCCTGACAAGTCACACGTCCCCGTGTGATGCCGTAAAAAGCAAAAAGGTACTGGGATATCAAAGTCTCGTCTCGGCCTATCCTGACCCACACTTAACCAAGGATAAAGCGATAGTACAACCACTTTTTGTTGACACACCATACAACCATACGCGAATCTACCATTAAATCAAAATTGAGCAATCGTTTTGGTATAAACATTACTCAATTATTGCTTTCCACATATTAGTCGCCACTGTCACCTAAATCGAGTGACAGCAGCTCATGCCACCTCCATCGAGTGACGATAACCAACCAAAAGAGTCGCTACTGTCACCTAAATCGAGCGACAGTAGCTCATGCCACCTCCATCGAGTGACGATAACCAACAAGTCGCCACTGTCACCTAAATCGAGCGACAGCAGCTCATGCCACCTCCATCGAGTGACGATAACCAACCAAAAGAGTCGCTACTATCACCTAAATCGAGCGACAGTAGCTCATGCCATCTCCATCGAGTGACGATAACCACTAAGTCGCCACTGTCACCTAAATCGAGTGACGATAACCAACCAAAAGAGTCGCTACTGTCACCTAAATCGAGCGACAGTAGCTCATGCCACCTCCATCGAGTGACGATAACCACTAAGTCGCCACTGTCACCTAAATCGAGCGACAGCAGCTCATGCCACCTCCATCGAGTGACGATAACCAACCAAAAGAGTCGCTACTGTCACCTAAATCGAGCGACAGTAGCTCATGCCACCTCCATCGAGTGACGATAACCACTAAGTCGCCACTGTCACCTAAATCGAGCGACAGCAGCTCATGCCACCTCCATCGAGTGACGATAACCAACCAAAAGAGTCGCTACTGTCACCTAAATCGAGCGACAGTAGCTCATGCCACCTCCATCGAGTGACGATAACCACTAAAGTCGCCACTGTCACCTAAATCGAGCGACAGCAGCTCATGTCACCTCCATCGAGTGACTATAACCAACTAAAAGAGTCGCTACTGTCACCTAAATCGAGCAACAGTAGCTCATGGCCTGACTGCCTCAGCAGCTAGTGACAACTACTATTGCCACACATATTGTCATCACCTCATGTGATACGACCAACATATATCGTCATCACCTCATGTGATACGACCAAATTAGCATCAACAACATTAAACAAATCTAATTCAGCAGCTACATCAGTAAGAGGAATCCTTCGTAAACGATCGTGAACATACCTATAGGTTCTATTATTATTTCAAGAACTTTCCAATAATCTGAATCATAAATGTCGTTAAACCAATTATAACTAATCACTTCACATAATTACCACAGCCATGTACCATCGAAGTCATCACAACCAAAACTATAGACCGTACGTCTACTTCTACAACAAGTTACAACCAAAAATCCTCGAGTAAAGATCTCTAACACCACGGCTCTCTAGACGAAGAGCAATCACAGTACATGTGTCAGTCACGTACTTCTCAGTACACATATCCACCGAATGGATCGCCCGTGTCAGTCACCCCTGCGACTACACGCTACGCTCTCAACAGACCAGACCACGACCTCCGCCAGAGTTAAAAGCACGCCGCGCACCCTGGACTCTTGGGTTGTCCCAAGAGACAATTCTACCGGGCTACGACTACGAATAACTATACTGGTCCGGTCGGACACTTTCCATCGACTTAAACATCATCATTATCAACAAGATCATAAACTTCATCAACATCGTCTGGTACATGACGTGTTAGCATTTTCTTTAACCTTTCGTGAGCAAATTTGTAGGTACGTTTACAATTTAAAGCTTTAAGGGTATACCGATTACCTTCGAGAACTTCTATTACGCGAAAAGGGCCTCGATATTTCGGATCAAGTTTTATTTGATTACGCTCCTCATTTTGTAACAAAACAAATTTTAACAGTCGTTGTAAACGACTACCGTAATGGGCTCATGATTGTACCAAGGTGTTATCAATTAACTCTCTGTAATTTAAACGTCCTTAAAGAGAACAACTAGGTAAAGAAACTTTGAAACAGTTTGAATAAATCAATCAAATGTAGAAAAAGACTGAAAACCCTCAATGAAACACTTATTTCTCACTTCAAACCTACAATTATCCATTCACGATACACACTTTTAAGTTTTTAACTACATTGGATAAGCTATCACACCTATTCACTTACAAATTACAACAATCCCGCCAAAAGAGGGCGCCAAAAGCGGCGACCGACCTATCAGAAAACCAGTATTAACTATTCGGAAGATGGCGTCTTTGACTTTACGCTCCCTCGGCACTTCAACAAGGAACAATAGAACGCAAAAATATCTGTTACAGGGGGTAATCGGAAATACTCAAACTAAGACGATATTAACACTTTATCACAAACAAGTGGGTAACCACAAAAATTTAACAAACAACCTAAGTACTACAACTACGCTCGCGTCATTGAATGTTTTAACTTTGAACTTAGTCTGTTCCTCAGTCATACCAAGTAAACGTTTATGAAGAGACAGGTTACTACTACTATTAATTCGGTTTAAATGATGACGACTCGACTTGCGCTTCGATCTACCGCACGATAATTCAACGGGACTACGCGAACGCGATTCTCATGGCATCGTGAAATAAATTACTCACTAGTAACACTCTTAGTGGGCACGAGAACAGTATCCCACTTCTGATGTCGCAGATCAGAAGTAGGTAGGAGAAGAACGGACGGATGACCGAACTACTAAGTATTAAATGGACTCACCGAGCGGGTACCGGATCTATCGCGTGGCAGAGAGACAACTCAAGGCAGTGCCCGGGAGTTGCGACCCGAGTCTAGGTTTAAGACGGCCGTCTTTAAAATGCGCATTAACGCTCGCCTCCACAGCCCGAGTTGCCCACAATAGGATGTAACAATTAATTCGTGTACACAAACTAACCCTTACAAGAGTCGAGGTTAAACTACTAGCAGGATACACAAGTGCACCGCGCCACGCCAGAGCCAAGACTGCCTGAGCTGCGGTTGCATCGGTCTTTTATGCACGAAGGAATGACTCAAATAATAGAATGAGGGTAGTTGAATATCGACAATAGCACAGATACCGCCATACACGTCAGAAATACTCAAATAATACAATGAGTGCGGGTAGATGAATAATAATAACAACGTAGGTACCGACATTAATAACTATCTGCATTGACTCTCCGACATATATATATATATAAGTAGATATATATAGAAGTAGTTTTATCTATATATATATATATATATATATATGAAACTACTTCCAGCCCTACTTTATCGCAAAAAATATAATAATAAAATCAGTTCACAATCGGCCAAGTTGTCCCGTAGAATAAAAAGTTGAATAATTTAAATCACTCTTTTGAGTGATAGGTAGGGATCCCTAGTACATTTTTTTCACCTGATCAGTATCAAGCTAATTTTTTGGGAGTGGCTACATTTTGATAAGGCAAAATGCAGCTGGTTAGTAATAATTTTTGATGACCTCATAAGGTCATCAAAAATTAATTTTTTTTCTGATTTTTTTTTTTGCTTTTAGTTAGTTAATATCTATATAATTTAATAGTAATATTGTCCTAAAAATTGCGTGGTACGTTATCCCGGTCCTACGCTCACTGCTGCTCTACCCCCTGATATCTCTGTTAGCTACCACAATCGAGAGTTTTCGAAGAGGAATTTTTTGTTTGCCTCATCAAAATGTAGCCACTCCCAAAAAATTAGCTTGATACTGATCAGGTGAAAAAAATGTACTAGGGATCCCTCCCTATGAGTAAACATAACATAATTTTTTTCTAATAATCCATTAAAAACTTATCCACTTTTAATGATAGCTATCATTATTTTGAATGTCTTTGCTTACTTATAGTGTAACAAAAGTTTTTATTAAAACGATTCAAGTTTTAAACTACTTTTGAGCCTACGAAAACTATAAAATAACAAAATCATGTCATAACTAATTATCATATTTTGCTGTATTATCATTTTTTTTTTTTTGGTGTAGTACCCACACAAGAGGAAATTAGTAGATAGTATGATATTAAAAATGTTTATAATTATCGTATTATCAACACAAACTTTTAGTAAACGTGTTATATACCTCATTTATTGCTATATTCTACTAACACTGTTCCTTTTTCATTACGCTTTTACCAATAGAAAAAAGATTTTACCATTTTTGTTTTTTCCCATGATTTCCTCAGAACGGATAGGTACTGCAATTCTCTCTCAGTTTGATTACTCAGCGACATCAGATATCGAAGAAAAGTAATTGAAAGATTGCCTACATTCGCACATTTTTTTACTAAGATCATTTCCTCTTTGAATTAAGATGACAAAGCTAAACCCGATGTTAACAAGATCGAAATATTTAATTTTCCTCTTGGGACTTGCATATAGCTATATCTGTATTATACTTTTACCATAAAACCCGATAATAAATGCTTTTTAAAAACTTCTATTTTGGTTTCAGTTTCCATATATACAGAGTATTTGTTAACTTTCAAATAAGCTATTAGCACAGCTGTTACAATAAAAACATTAATTTATTATTATTGAAGTAAAAGTTCTTTACGCTCGCTTGACTTGGAGAGTAAGCTGGTGAATGCGTGAAGAGAGCGTTTCGAAAAGTGTGATACGACGAGGCGAACGGAAGTTGAGAGGGATAGAAAGATAGTTAGTGAAGATAGAAAGAGAGAGAGTTACGTTTCGTAAGTTTGACTTCAGTCGCGTGGTCTAACACACTCGTTTTTTACAGATATGCTTCAATTGTTATGTTCTCACGGCATTGTAATCGCTATTATGATTACACATTTTTGAGGATAAAAAATGAACCAGCCCTCCAATAACCAGTAGAGGCTATGGAGTCCGGAAGAGTAGGTTAACGTTAATTACATTGAAATATAATAAATTAATAATATAAACATATCTTATTAATAGTATAGTAGTAACGTGTGTAATTTCTATAACACCTAAAGAAAGTCCTAAGTAATAGGAAGATTCTAGTATCGACAATACATGATCATGTATTGTGTGTTTAGAATTCATGTAGGTACTATAGATTCTTAGGGATAAAATAAATTGTTGAAAAAAAGAATTACACTTACAAAAAAAAGTAATCACAAAGGTTACCTTTTTACTTCACGCCTGTAACGCTACAACTTTATTCTTAATACAGTCTTAACAAAAGAAACCCTTGAATATCTGAACTATGAACTGTCTATGAACTTCTTGTGGACGAGTTTATTAAGACGGGTTATGTAATCATTGATATGAAATATGCACACAAGTTGTGGCGCTTTAAACTATAAGCATATGCAGGAACACGTGTGACACTATTCACTGTAAACATATACAAAGTGACTTTAAACATGTATCAGCTGTTGTCAGCCAGGTGTGGTGTAGAAACTACTCAATGCAGTTAACGTATCTTTAACGTATTATCGTGTTAAGTTCTTTAATGAAAACAGATGTATTTCTAAAACAATACTTATGCAATTTAATTTATTATTATTTAATAACTGTATACGATAAAGTTTAAATTATAAACGAATACGAATTAAATTTAAATTGTAAATTAATACGAATAAAATCATATCAAGAATTTCGATTTGGCTGGACATAGACCCATAGCTTAACGGCTAGAGCACCGGACACGGTATGTCGGGGGTGCGGGTTCGAATCCCGCTGGATCGAAAATTTTGATATGATATTAATTCATTTACAAATTAAATTTATTTAATCGACTCATTTCAAATTGAGGTTTAAAATATAGTTATTATTTTATAAATATTATAATGTAATGAAAAATTACTATATCAAATTATTGGATATTTAGTTAACTTTTATCTGCCTATCTGGTTATAGTTTTGTTCATTTGAACACAAGCTTGTTTCAAATATTATTTGACACTTCGAAGGAATACTACGCTAAATGAATTTTTCACATTTAAACGACTTAATATTATGCCAGTACTACTACTGCATTTAAACTTAAAACGATATTAAATAAAATTGATTTAGTATTGTAACAATATAATTATCAACCTTCATACATTAGAAGCTCTTCTGCATATCTAGGACTAATTATGTTAGTGTAATATTCCCAGGTGGGATCTAAATGCTTAAATGTAATTGTCAGTATTAAGAATACAAAAAAAAATTAAGTAAAGAAAGGTAACAATATTTCGACATACGTTTACCCTTTTGTTAGTATAACTAACATTCAAATCAAATTACTTTGTATCGTACAATTTGAATATCTTCAAGGGTTTTTTTTTCACAAAAGAAATTACAGGGATTGGCCAAAACCTCTTAACCTCGTCCTAATTAACCTTTTTCATCTTACATTCTTTACGTTATCAAAGAAAATGGTCTAGTAGCGATAAAACAGTCTTTTTCAGAAATTAATAAAAGAGAGATTTTCAAAATTAAGAAAAATGAAAATACAATGTAATATGCCGAATTGAAAAGATTTTGTATTTTCCAAGTCAGTCTAAAAATCTAATTTTTAGAGATTGCAATCTAAGAATTTTTCGTTAATTAAAATCTTCGTTCATCTAATAAAGAAGCCTTCTATCTCGGTGTAATTGAACCCTAGAAAATATAATTAAAAATTTTAGGTCTAACGAAATTTACACGTAATTTCAGAAATGTTGGTCATACTTCTATTAAGACAAGGTATATCTAAGTAATCCGCCAACCCGCAGTGGAGCAGCGTGGTGGATTAAACTCATATCCTTCTCCTTTACGTGGAGAAAAAGGCCTATGCCCAGCAGTGTGGGGTTACAGGCTGAACCGGGATCGTGATATCTACGCGCGTTCTATATATCATTTTTGTTTCATTCGTATTTGAGCTTAAATACAAATCAAATTGAGGTAACAAACAATTATTGATACTGGTCAAGTCCAATAAGACATGACTAGAAAGTCGTTGCGCGTAATTCAGCCTATAATATTCTATTTCTTTACCATTATAACCTACAGGTACAAAGAAACGTAAAATCAATCATTAAAAATCAAATCATTTAGATAAGACTAGGAAGGGGTGCATGTCGGTCACCTCCTCGTGGTGCACCCTGGGCAACGGGACGGGCAGCAGTATCGCAGTCGCGGTACTGCTGCTCGTCGCGGCTAACGACTGACTCGAGGGGTGCGTTCCGGGTGCTGCTCGACCCGTGAGTGCACTAGAGGGACGGGGTGGGTGCGTTAACTGCCCGCCCTGTAGCGCGAAAGCGCGGTTTGCCGGCCGGGTTGCGCTGGCTCCCTGGAGCCTTGCTCGGTTGCTGGTGCAATCTGGCAGACGTGATGTGTGAGGGCCGGGCTGTGCTGGCTCCCTGGAGCTCTAAGCTCGGTTGTTGGTGCAGTTCGGCGGACCTGTTTGGTAGTTGCCGGGTCGTGCTGGGCTCCCTGGAATTTTGCTTGGTTGCTCGGTGCGATCTGGCATTGGAGGTCGGGCGGGCCTGACCGCCAACGCCATGATGCCGGGCATTGGAGGTCAGGCCTGCCTGACTTGGAGGGGGGGACGCTCCTGGACATGTGTCCCCATTCTGCAGACGGTAGACTGGTCTGGTTGAGCGTCCCCTAAGTGGGGTGGCTGGCTGGGGGTCGGGGGATCCTCGGCTGGCTTGAGATCCCACGTCGTCGGGAAGGGTGGTCTTGTGGGTGCCGCCCCTCTGGGTGCCGGGGCCCGGATGTTTACATTCGGGCCAACCGCCGGGGCGGGGTGGAGACTGTTAACGTGACCCCATCTCGCCCCACTCAGGCGGATGTCTGCTCACACGTGGATGGTTTTTGGTCAGTAAGAGTCTGACATAACCCTCTGGCGCCCCCGCGCCGGAGGGTATCCATGATGGATTTTCCCCACGTAATAAAAAAAAAAAAAGATAAGACTAGGAACAGCAAGCAACAGTAAGTGCGTTGCTGACCTTGACATCGACTCTTCTCGAGAGTTTTTTCTACCTTACTCACTAAAGGAATATAATACTTGACAGCAGTATTATTTTGCTGTTATCTTCTTTAAGTTACAACTCTAGTCGGGCTGCTTTAGACTTTGAACAAGATATTTCCTTCTGTAACTTATTACATACGTAATATACCTACATAATATAATAACCGATGCCGCGTTGGCGCAGTGGTCACAGCACGGGTTTGTGCCTGTTGCGCTGGTGGTTGCGCGTTCGATACCCGCTCATGATAGACAGTTGTATTGGCCATACAGATGTTTGCCGTGGTCTGGGTGTTTGTGCAGTCTTTGTGGGTCTCCCCACCGTGCCTCGGAGAGCACGTTAAGCCGTCGGCCCCAGTTTTTATCATGTACACCTGATAGCGATCGTTACTCCTAGTAGGGAATATATCCGCCAAACCACATTGGAGCGGCGTGGTGGATTAAGCTCTGATCCTTCTCCTACATGTGGAAAGAGGTCTATACTATACACAACAGTGGCATATTACAAGCTGAAGCGAATATAATGTATAATAAGTCTCTATAAATAAGAGACATATATAATAACAGGGTTTCTCAAAATGAAAAGATAAATCCTGTACATTTTATTCAATAATTCAACTTCTTTCATAATGTACATTATTCAATGTACGATGGTGGTCCGGCAAGTACTCAGCCTACAAAGGTAAAACCAAAAGTTTGGAAAATTGGTGATTCATATCTTAACATAGTCCTTTTAGTTCTTGTTAGTCACTTGACCGAGTAATGCTTCACCTTCTTTAACCCATCTCAAAAATACGTTTTTAGAGGTTTGTAAAGTTGACCATCTTGGAGGCGATAAATTCCTCATTCGGCTTAAATATCTGCCCAGCGAGTGACTGTTTCTAGTTTGGAAACAAAATGAAGTCGCACGGGGTCAAATCTGACAGTTCGGTGGATGGGGTAACAGCTCGTAGCCTAATTGATCAACTTTTACCTAATTTAACAAATTGAGTAGAGAACCTTTGGAGGTTATGGTATATCTTTTAACTGAGGTAGGGCACAGCAGGAAATTTCCTGCTCAAAATATGGAGCAACCCGACTGGGGTAGTATCTCGACCTTACAGAAGAAAACAGCTAAATAATACTGTTTTCAAGCAGTGTTGTGTTCCTGAAATATATTCATATACTTCTGTACTTTAAATTGTTTTTTTGTTGAAATTTTGTCTCATCAGTATTTTATGAGACAACCAATTCTTCTCAAAATACTACAGAACTGTTTCATGTTTGTGATTGTGGCTTAGATTGCTGCTTGGAGCAGTTATTTTTGTTTGTGGGACATTAACAAGTTGATTCAGTTCATTTAGTTATTTTTTGTTTGTCATGTTTGTTCAGCTAAAATAGAAAATTAAATAGTATAATTTTTTATATGGATATATTGATTTAAACATCTTCTTAGGTACATTTATAGCAGCTTACTCTTCTTAATAGGCTGTAAATTATTACCCTACGACTCATGAAAGCAAAGCAATGGATGTTAGGAAATCTGGCGAAAAATTAAATAGTATAATTTTTAATATGGATATATTGATTTAAACATCTTCTTAGGTACATTTATAGCAGCTTACTCTTCTTAATAGGCTGTAAATTATTACCCTACGACTCATAAAAGTAAAGCAATGGATGTTAGCAAATCTGGCGAAAAAGTAAATAATACTATTTACTTTTAATGAATAAAAAATTTTATGTTTAAATCAATATATCCATATAAAAAATTATACAATTTTTTATATGGATATATTGATTTAAACATCTTCTTAGGTACATTTATAGAAGCTTACTCTTCTTAATAGGCTGTAAATTATTACCCTACGACTCATGAAAGCGAAGCAATGGATGTTAGCAAATCTGGCGAAAAATTTACTGCAGATAAAACGTTGAAAGGTTTCGCTACTACTAAAAATACTATGTAAAATACGGTTCGATAGTTAACGTCAAAGCAGACGGGGCACGAAGCCTCCCCACAAAGCCCTGATTGGGTACATGTTTATGTCACAAGAAAAGCGTACATTATGTAGATCCGGCTTTGTGAGTGTCGCCACATTGTCTCAGCGGTCGCGCTCTAAGATACGATGGATTTACAAAACGTATCCCAGTTTATAGGGCATATATTACAAATTGGTAAAGGCTTCAATAAGCAAATATTCAAATATTCGTTTCAGGTGGAATTTTCTTTGTGTCGCAAACTGATGTCTCGTACGGTATGTTGGTTTTGTATTTGGGAACGAAATTGATGCCTTTGTTTCATCACGGATTTTTCTTATATTTTTGTGCGTTTGTATTTGTTTTCTGTTTTATTTATATGACAGGATACCCTTAGTATCAGTTACCCGTCTTCGCCTGATATTAGAATAAAATTGACAATATAGGTACTTTTAAATATTAAAATAATTCAATATGACCTAGCCAATAGTGTAAAAATGTAGACCGTAAGAGAAAGGTCACTAGTTCGAATTCGGGACTGCATTTCTTTTTTCAAGAAAATTAATTTTCTCGGCAGACTAAATATTTTCATATTTTCATAATTGTTAAATTCGAATACAGATCATTAAACTTGATAGATAGACAGACAGATACGATAGACATACGTATAAAGTTATGTCCTTAGTTATAGTATATAGAATTTATACAATAATATAATTATAGTATAATTATTGTTACCTATAGAATGTAATTTTTTTTTATCCAAAACAAAAAAGTTAGGAATTTTTCAAAACATAGCTTTTTTATTTTCAAATAGCCATGACATTTTCGAAAATTGACCTTTTGGTATCTTTTTTATTTAATTTTTGTTTTTCATGAATTTTTTGAAAAAGGAGACAAAAAAATAACATGATCAACTCTATGAAATTATCGCGATAATGTTTGAAAATTTATTTTTTCATATTTTTCTCAACACATACCTACTGACACTCAATAGTTCATGAGTCAACGCAAGCGCCGTCGTCTCATCTATATGCGTGGTCCTTTTCTTCCCTCAGGCGAAGGAACAGGAGAGAAGAGGAAAGAAGAGGATGATATAGAAAGTATATGTGTTTCGAATAATAGATAAATACAAACAAAATCTATGCATTGTGGCGCGAACAGTTGCTTTACAGGGTGAGGGTAGGTAAAGAATAAAATGTAAGGATTGGGTTAATATATAATAAAGAATTAGACCATTATATGGGTGCAGTCGGTAGAATACGAACCTACGCTCCACAAGGGAATCTGATTTCGATTTTCATATTTTAGCGTTCTTTTTAGACAACCATAACGTTAAGGAGATATTTTTATGTAAAGCTTCTTTACGCACGCTTGACGGGGAGTAAGCTGGTGAATGTGTGACGAGAGCTTTACGAAAAGTGTGACCGGGCGAAGTGAAGGGAAGTTGAGGGGGAAATATAAGTTAGTGAAGATAGAAAGAGAGAGAGTTACGTTTCGTATATTACTATAGGGACAGCTAAAGAAGTTTTACTTCAGTCGTGTGGTCTAACGCACACTCGTTTTTCTTTTTTTTTTTTCAATTAATTTATACTACATAATTGACAATTATATAACGAAAGTATGTTAATTCAATTTACATCTAGAATACAGTCTGCACAAATTAATTTCAGCAAACCACAACGTAATTATATTCGGTTATGCAAGTTGAAAGTTATTTGTAGTATCAGTTCATTTCGTAATTTCTCTAAATACATGGAGGAAACTGGATTAGAAATATTTTTATCTAATGTCGTTCCCGTTGTTATCATAAATACGTGATAGCGGTCGTTACTTGTGGTAGGGAATATATCTGCCAACCCGCATTGGAGCAGTGTGGTGGAATAAACTCTGATCTTTCAGAGCAGTGGGAAATTACAGGCTGAAGCGGAAAAAAATAAAAAAGAGATACGAATGAAGAAATGGTAATAAATGTCTGTATTTTTATAATTATCTAGTATAGACATCACTTATGATTTCTCAAAAATTATATGTATGTATACAATTAATAAGTGTTTCTACTGTACCTTTCTGATAATGAAATTCATTGTAGAATTCGTCACAAGCTTCCGCAAATAAAGCTGCTCTACTCTTTAGCCAATTTTGTAAATAGCCTCTCCTAAATCAGTATTTCTTGAGATTTTCTCATTTCTATGCCTGTCTTTCAAAGAAACTTGAAGCAGTGCTCGCTCACGTAGGAATTTTTAATGAATTCCATGCTAGAAGTTTTTTAACAGGAAATAATTTTTCATTTACATTCAAATGTTACTTTAACGAAAAATAGTAAAATGTATTTTAGTCACAATATAATTAATTTTTTTTAAATGTTTTATTTTTTATTTTTGTGTAACTAGGTCGGCAAACAAGCGTACGGCTCACCTGATGGTAAGCGATTAACCTAGCTTAAAGACGACTGCAACACCAGACGCAAGCTCTTTGCCGACTCCACCTCCAGTTCCCCCCAGGAGCTCCGATCACCTTACTCACCAACAGGAACACAACACTGCTTGAGGGCAGTATTATTTAGCTGTGGTCTTCTGTAAGGTCGAGGTACTACCCCAGTCGGGCTGCTCCATATTTTGAGCAGGAAATTTCCTGCTGTGCCCTACCTCAGTAATGTAACCTATGTACGTTACAAAATTCAAAATTATGTACCCTGTTTGTCGTAAAGCGTTATAATTTGCTTTCGAAAAAATTCAATGAACTGAACGGAAGTCCTGGTGGTGGATGAAACCACGATACGTTTGTACTGATATTTGTACCATTCCTGGATTTTTATTTATAAATCTGCATCTAATCCCTATAATATTGTTTTCTAGCTTTGTACGCCAAAACATTTGACTATAAGTATTTATTATACGTTTATCCTTTCATAATCATAATATTATATATGAAATCGAAAAGAAAATGTAGCAGCTTAAAAGAGGCGACGGTATAACGTAAGGTAACGGCTATCATCCGAAGTGCTCGGTGTCGTCAGCTCTATACAAATACCATTTGCAGGAAAGTGTATAGAGTGGTTGATTTTTAAAATGCTTTAAAAAGCTTAGAAGTCTGTACAAAGAGGCTATTACAGCAGACTTCGTTTTTATTTTTATTTCAAAACAATTCTGCCAAGTAACATATTTGATGTAGCAAAGAAGTGATATTTATAAATCAAACAAAAATAAAAAAGTGTGTGTGTCAGCGCCGACGCGCGACTGGAGTTTACTCCTTTAGATCGGCTGTCTAAAGACACAAAAAAGGCTTACTAAAATAAGAAAAAGATTAATACCATATCAATTGTTAAATAAACTAATTAAATAACGCTATCCGATATATGGCGTTATCCAAACAAGCTTCTGCGCGCAACTTCGTCGGCGTGGACTCCGCTCCTATTGGTCTTAGCGTGATGACACATAGCCTATAGCCTTCCTCGATAAATGGGCTATCTAACACTGAAAGAATTTTTCAAATCGGCCTAGTAGTTCCAGAGATTACCGCGTTCAAACAAACAAACAAACAAACAAACTCTTCAGCTTTATATATTAGTATAGAGTATAGATATGTGGGATAGCGTTATTAGAAAACGTCGTAACCCAATAGGGTTCCGATATATGGGGTTTACAAAACTGTAACGAGTCATTCATTTGGTAGATTTTACTCCTCATATTTTTTGTCATAACTGGAGCCTTATATGAAAATCGATTCTTAAGGAGTAAACTCCAAAAAGTTAGTACATAAAAAAGTAGTACACAGTTAGTTCGTATTGAAAATTGATCCAAGTAGAGTTGAGTAGAACGAAGAAACACGAAAATAATAACTAAACCATTATCAACAACTCTTATTAAACATAACTTTGTTCCTATCACAGCTACACGTTTTCTTTTGTATCGGGAAAATATTATAATGAAAAATAGATTTAAACCAAAACAGTAGCTTTTTCTATAAAAAAGGAGTATTTGTATGCAAATACATTTTTATGTAATATCTTGTAACAAAGAGAACACAAATATAACAATTAAATTAAAATGTTAAGACTCGACGGGACTTTTTTTTTTATTTGTATAACAAATATAACAATTAAATTAAAATGTCAAGATTCGACGGGACTTTTTTTTATTTGTAATTGAGTGCAGCATTTGAGACTTCAACCGGATTGCTTTTGACATATCATTGTTGAATATACAAAGCCCCATACTAAGGGAAAATATAGCTCGTGTATCAAGAACCACAACGTTCCGTTACAATAGTCTACAAACCAGACCCAAACAGACTACCGGGAAGTAACAGATTTCGCGCGACCGTATTGTCTGACAATCATTTCTAAAGACGAACATGACGGCTAAAAATTATGACGATTAAAGTATTACTAACAATACTAACTTGTAAATAAAACTTAAATCTTGTAACATCAAAGTCAATCAAAGTAATTTCACATACATAATATATTACAAAAATACTCAAATTATATGAACTTAGTAACCCATCCTGAAGTCAGTTAAGAAATAAATGTTACATGTGCTTAACATCCTCACAAATGATAAAAAATGTCTCACCATTTACCAAAGTTCCGGATACCAACCAGCGCAAATAAATAATCATTCTTTTCGTATAAAATCTTACGTTTTATCGCTAGGAGGAATCATCTTATTATTCAGAAATTTGTCTTCTCCGCCGAGAGGGATGGCGAGTTTAACAAGATCTGAAATGCGGGGAGCTAGCGAGTGTATGCTATCCGTCACAGTTCACACAGGGCTTATCTCTGTCACTTAAGGGTAGGATACAAGATTCTTATTAATGTTATGTAAAATAGTTACGGTAATACACTGTATGCCTGAGTTTTATAGTGTTTCATTTCTGGGCAAGTACTTTTTTTCATTCAGTTGAATATAGTTTTTTTTTTTGTTACTAAGGTACACGACTCGACGAATTCAAATGTTGCCAGGCGCCATTACGATTGTCGATGTGATACGTCCCAGAAGTGTTGAAAAGTGACAAGTTTTACCAACCCGCCTGCTCAGCGTAGTTACTATGTCCAGCAGTGGACTGCGATAGGCTGTAGTGATGACGATGATGGGTGATGATCATAACCTTTTTTGATACTGAATTTTAATATTTTCGATCCTTTTTTTATTTTTAATTACTTGTGCAGTAAACTAGGAGAAATTTATCAAATAACATCATTCTTATAAAAAATAAAGTTTTTCGAGACCGAACGGTTGGTCTGAAAAAAATTTTTTTTTTTTGCTTTTTTTGCGATGTTTTCAATTTTGCGTTACGAAATTTTGTCTACAAACCTCAGATTCGGATTCAATACCCCAAAATACGTATAGAATGAAAGAACTCAGAACTACCCCAAAACATTCAAATTTAACTGATTTATGTATATTTTATTTTTGTCACTAAATACTGTATACTGGTCGTTCCAACTTTGATGACTTTATTTTAATTGAAAGTTACGAGTATGCTTGTCATTTAAATTCGATCGAGCTCTGATGAATAATTTTGAGTTATCTTCAATAATGCGTATTTAATTTACTGATTTACCGACGTACGTCGTATTACTCGTCGTACATAGACAAGAATACGAATATATTAATGTCGGCTTTTTTTTCGTTTGCAACCAAACACAATTATTGAACAATAAAAATATTCAATAATTATTTCCTCCGCGTTGTAGACACGGCTTATGTTAACTCGCTTTGAGGGCAACATGACTCGTGTTGACCCTTTTTATCAATCTTTCCCAGTGTGTCTTTGGCTTAGTTTAGTGTGAGTTCGGTTCCTTTGTAAGGTGGAGCGTTTGTCTTACATATACAGTTTGTATTCAGCATATTATCGTTGAATTCAATTAAAACTTTAAACGTTACTTTATAAAGATTGGAACAAATTTTCTTATATGTAATCGAGAGATTTAGTAGCGACATTTTAAAATTAATTTACAACTGTTTTTATTATATTCTTTTAGTTTAAAATAGATTAAAAGTAAAAAAAAAACTTTTTAAAAAACAAGCTTTTATTTTAAATGCGCTAAAAAGAATAAAATAAACTTTTCCTTTAAAACTTTTACTATCGACATATAACACGCACAATTTATCTATACTAATATATAAAGCTGAAGAGTTTGTTTGTTTTTTTGTTTGTTTGTTTGAACGGGGTAATCTCTGGAACTACTGGGCCGATTTGAAAAATTCTTTCAGTGTTAGATAGCCCCTTTATCGAGGAATGCAATAGGCTATGTGTCATCATGCTAAGACCAATAGGAGCGGAGTCCACGCCGACGAAGTCGCGCGCAGAAACTAGTATTATATAAAAGCTTGTCACCAAACTTATATACTAATATTGACAATTATAAAAATTTTGAAAATGGAATAAATCAGCTTAACATATTTATTTGCCTTGTTTATCTACTTAGGTAAATTTCGCGACAAGCTTTAAAAAAAATCGGCCAAGTGCGAGTCGGAGTCGCGCAGAAGGGTTCCGTACCATTGACTAGGTACATTGATAACGGGCAAAAAGCGGCTAAAAATCACTTTTATTGTATGAGAGCAAAAATGACGTTTTTTGTATGGGAGCCCCCCTTAAATATTTATTTCATTTTAATTTTATTATTTATTATTAAAGTAAAAATACAACTGAGTATTTTGTGAATATTTCAAGTGCCTACCTGTTGCCATTATTGATATCGAGCAAAAAAGGGCAAGAAAATCGCGTTTGTTGTATGGGAGCCCTCCTTAAATATCTATTTTATTTTGTTTTTAGTATTTGTTGTTATAGCGGCAACAGAAATACATAATTTGTGAAAATTTCAACTCTCTAGCTATAGCCGTTCTTGAGATACAGCCTGGTGACAGACACGCTGACGGACGGACGGACGGACGGACGGACAGCGAAGTCTTAGTAATAGGGTCCCGTTTTTACCCTTTGGGTACGGAACCCTACCACCCCCCCCCCCCCGCGTTGGCGCAGCGGTCACAGCACTGGATTGCGATTGGCTGTTGCGCGGGCGGTTGCGGGTTCGATCCCCGCACACGACAACATTTGTATTGGCCATACAGATGTTTGCCGTGGTCTGGGTGTTTGTGCAGTCGGGTGGGTCTCCCCACCGTGCCTCGGAGAGCACGTTAAGCCGTCGGTCCCGGTTGTTATCATGTACACCTGATAGCGATCGTTACTCATAGTAGGGAATATATATTTGGGTTGTCTGGAAGAAATGGCTAAATAGCCATAAGTCCGCCCATTGTACTTCACAGTCTGTAAATGATATTTGTAGTTGTGATGTACAATAAAGTATAAATAAATAAATAATAAATAACCCTAACAAAACATAAAAATTTCAAATTTGCCTAGCAAAACTGTGTCGCATATAAGTTATAATAAAAAGTAGTTATTATTTTAACATACTATGACATTTACACAAAATAGCCATAACACAAAAGTACCTTAGATACACAACGATAGGCTAACTAAAAATTACAAGCCAAATTCATTTGTTATCATTACTTCTAGCGTTTTGGTAATTAATAAAGAAATTACTTTTATTAAATTAATTCCTCTCAACCGGAAATCCGAAAGACATTCATGAGTAGGATATTAATTACGAAAATAATTTATTTCACTTTCATGTTTTAGGAACCCTGGAGTATATTAAAAGAATGAAAAATTTAAAAAAAACCTAAGAATTGTCGATTAAAATGGAACATTGAATGGAAAAAAACACTCTGTACATACTCGTGATTGGTTTTTACTTTAAAAAAAATTTGCAGAAACTACAAGAACCGCATATGGAAACGAATTATTTTTCTCGTAGAATGTTTATTTATTGCAAATTATAGCCGTTCTTACGTGCTCGCAAAAAGTATCATGCGCAACGAGTCTTTTAAAGTAGCTAGCCTGTTTAAATAATATCAAATTTAAAAGAGGCTAGGAATTTTTTTCGCACGTAACGTGATCTATTACACCTAAAGACTCCCCCCCTCCATTTGAAGGGACGCAGTTAGGAGTTGAAGAATTAGGGGCATCTACAAAAAATCCAAATCGTTTTCATACCTCTCCTGTTCTTCTAAGACTAAGGCTGCCTTTTTTAAAGTAAAATAACAGCGTCCATGTTATTTGACAATTAGATAAAAATCGTTAACAATGCGAGTCAACCCTTATTGTAATGAAATATACAAAAAATCATAACAAAATAATGATTACTCCTATTTCAGTTCAACTTGAAATGTAGTATACGATATTATTCATAATGTTAGAACTAAGTGAAAAGTCTTGTATTGGACGAACAAAGCAGTAGCCCAGCGGGAACTCGATAGTGAAACACGAATATCGCTTATACCCAAATTAACAGAGCTATGAATCTTTATTCATAGCTCTGTTGTTGTATGTAAATGTAAGATGAATAAATAAATTATATTGTCTAAATTTACGACAATTTACTACTATATTTACTTATTAAAAGTCATCAGTTGATGACTTTTAATACTTTACTAAAAAAATTATATTACTAAGTATTGACATTGGACATCACATGATACAAACCCAAAGTACTTTAAACTCTAAACAAAGTATAATAAGTCTCTTCGATGCTAATACCGCCTGAAGCCGTTAATACGAATCTTACGCAGTCCCTTTCATCGCGAGCTTCTCTAATTAGATACCCACTCAGAGCATAATATGTTAATGAAAGCTTCTACAGTTGTTTAATATTTAAATTGACAAAAATTTGTACGTGGGAAAGTAATTATCAAAAAATTATAGCGTTATATTTACGAGGTTCTTTTCGTCGACGATCGCTTTGGCTTTGAGATGTTGATAAGTCCATTATAGACGACGGGGTCGTTCTTGCGTTATGTTGAAAGTTGCGGGTTCCATTACTATCATATAATATATTCTTTATTACCCCGTATGTACTTTTGAGTCTTCAGTTCATAACATGCTCATCAAGTAAAAGCCTTGGTCTCAGTTGTTCTCAAATCTTGATATCTTTACTCGGAAATTGATCACCACTCACAGTGGAACATTGTGACGAATTAAAACCTTGCTCGTACAATAGGTGAAAGAATTATTGTTGTATAGTGAGAGCCTTTCAGTTCAGCCAATTAGTGCGTTCCGAAACTTGTAAACATAACATATACAAATACATATACATATATGAGCAGCGTTGTAATAAGTTATTTATCCGTCTAAATCCGTCCGTATATACTGAGTATAATTTCGAATTGAAAACAGCCAGCAATTGATTAGTTAAGCAAATAAACGTACAATACACCCAAGTTCTAACGCAAGGAACTTATACCCATATTAGTAAAGTTACCAGAGTCGAATAAAATCATACAAACACAGGCTCTTTCCGTTAACAATTTATTGCTAACATGAAGTTGGGCTACCTCTACACTGATGACGGTGCGGGATACTATGTAAGTGTTTATTTTACTAATTTACGAAACCTAAAGGCCTAGTCTTATCATGTTTCATTTGGGGTTGGCCATCCTTATTATTCGCCATAAATATTATACGTCAGATCTGGGTCGAGATTTCTTTAGGTCTTGGTTAATTAAAACACAATAAAATAGCGCTAAATATTCTTTAATGAAATAAACATTTTGAAGTTGTAATACCAAAAAGTGTAAACGGAAAACAATTTTGTAAACTCCGCTTTCCATATTCGTAATTTCACAATTATCATTTTAGTTTTTTGCTCAGTATTACGCTAATTAGACAAATATTTCTATTTACAGTTTTAATAGCGTTGACATTTGTACTAACTTGTCAAGTACGCTTCTAATATAGTACGCGAGCGACAAACACAACACAAAAATAGTCATTACATGTTGTGTTAATTAATATTATTTGTTATGTTATATCGTAAAAAGTCGAAGCTGAAATTAGCATGTCTTTTCAATTGCTGTTACACCCTCAAGTATCCGAAAGTTTCAAACCAGATGTACCTACAACAGTTTTATAGAGGCATGGCGTTCAGTGTGAATCGTTCCTAAGACGTAATGGGAGCATTAGTTACTGTGACAGTTCACATTGAGCAATTCCGCGAGGTGATTTGTATCGCTTTGTTAAATTGTATTAACAGCAAGGTTTTCGGATTGTTTTCAAAGGTAAAATGACAGCAGACGAATTTATACTTAGTCATTTTAAATAAACGATTATTTGTATTTGGAATGAGGTAAACGAAAAATATTTCACAGTTGATTGCAAAATTTGCAGAGCATACTCAATAATAATTTTAATGCTATGTCACATTAAATAACTAGTTCTTTAGGTCGAACTATAATATCAAGTATGATGTACAATATTAGTAACGTAGCCAGAGCTCCTAGGAAGGGTTAGAGGGAACGGTAGGATGCATTTACGCACTGACCCCGCCACCGAGCTGGGCAGCGGGAGTGTGGGGCTCCCGGCGGTGGTGAAATGCCGGACTACCCACTAAAAACCAGCGGTGCCGTCCTTCGTCGCCCGTACCGGAGTCGCAGGAATACAAATTCCTCTGCAAACCCCGGCGGCGTTGTCCTTACGGACCCTTCCCTTATAGGTGGCGCGCGAAGGCACCGCGCGCACCAACCTGGGCAGATTTAATGGTCAGCCAACCCCACCCCCCTCCGGAATCAACCGGTAGGAGCGTCAAGCTTCCATAAACAATGGTAACCGCTTACTATCAGGTGGGCCGAACGCTTGTTTTCCTCCCTGGTCATTTTATTTATTTATTTATTTACATAAAATTAATCAGTACGGATTTACCTCTTACACTAATTAATATTACAAATAAGTCACACTAATTGACATTTCAAAAAAATATATCTATACATATAAATAAAATTGGAGTGTCTGTTTTTAATATTAAAATAACCACTTTTTACTAAATGCATATGGATCTATACACGAAACATATACCAAAATAACATTTTTTACAATTTTTGTCTGTCTGTCTGTCTGTCTGTCTGTTTGTTCCGGCTAATTTCTGAAAAGGCTGGACCTATTTAGACGGGACTTTCACTGTCAGATAGCTGATGTAATTGCGCGTAACTTAGGCTACTTTGATGTTAGAAATTTATTTATTTTAATTCATAATTATTACGAAACGTCTCGAAAAAATTTACGTTCCGTCACAACTTTACGTTACGTCCGTACACTCCGTCTAATCGTTTATTGTCTTTTTGACAGTTCCAGACATTTCGAAATTAGTGATTGCCTCAAAGGTTATTAATTCGATTTGAAATAATAATCGATTTTATTTAAGAAGAACTTTCAATCGATTTAATGAAATATTTTTAGTTTAAAAATATTAATTATTCGTTTATCAGTTAGTTTGTTAAATAAATTAGTAGTTAGGTATGTGATTTTCCAAGTATATTAATTTGCTCATAGCTCTTGATTTAAACTTGATTTAGACTTTATTAACCATGCATTTGAAAGTTTAATTTCGATAACGCGGGGATAGTTACATTTTAGGGCAGCCGTCAAAAAATAAATAAATGAATGAACAGAGTTATTGCTGTTTACTCTTGGTTTAAAATCAACTTCAAGATTTCGACTTAATTCCTTGCAAATAATCAATCTTGGAGTCATAGATACTATATATTTTTATTTCCTTTTTTTATTAAATTTATAGAAACAATAATTAGAGGACGTATAATTATTTTTATCATAATTACGGTCAATTTATCGTATTGCAAGAACTGTTACATAGTCTGTGGTTGTTTGTTATGCATTTTAATCAATCAATCAAATCGTCAATAAAGTATGACATTACTGGAGAATTTTTAGTACGTTATTCCGAAAAAAAAAACTGTAATATATAGGCGTGAGCTGTCACAAAGATAATAAGTGATTGGACGGAGTATGTCTTTTTTAAATACTAAAGTGTTGTAACTAATTAATTGCTTAATTTCACCAGCTTCATTCGATTTAAATAGTAATTAAATATTGTGTAGTGATCTCTACTGAAAAGAAAGATCAATCAATCAATTGATTGAGTGAGTGATTGATTGACTGATCTGTACAGGTTGTATGGCGCTTAAAGTAGGCGTAAATAAAATGTTGAATTGGTGGTACGTGACTTAACGTCCACGCGCGTACATAACGCATACGCAGCGGAAGGATGTTAAATGAAAGACGACTAGGCAAAAGTGGTAGAAAAAAACTTGAAAATAATAAAGGAAGATTATGACAGAGACGTCAATATTGATACTATAATTGAAAATGAAATAATTATATTTACAAATGACGATAGCTCAACTGACGATTTTGGCTCATCATCCTATGAAAATGATTGAATGACGATTCAATCACTTTTGCTTTTTCTTCATTTTTATCGCGGTTTATTAGGTTTTTTTGCATGCCTGACGTTTCGGATACTTTACAGCAACCATGGTCACGGGAGGACCATGTCCTCATGTCCAAAACCTCATAAACCATGATATAATTCGTTCATTTTAATTATTGAAATTCGCGTAAACATTAGAAAACAATATTAGTAAACAATATAGTAGTATACTTAAGTTTAAGTTCAATTTTCTAATCAAATTTTTAATTCAATGCACTTTACATTACATAATCAAATCCATCAAATACTCATACAAACTTGAATCGATTTATCGTAAGTATCGAGTACCAAGTAGCATACGACTAACCGTAACCATAGTTATAATTATAAAAAGTAACCATAGTTACTTCACTATTTACATCGCGATGACAAATGTCAAAAAATTTCTTATTAATTAAATTGTGATGACTATAGTTATGCCTAAATCAAGCCTAAATAAAGCAGGAGGCCAAAATCCAAAGATTGCGACGTGAAAAGGAATCTCAACAGGATACCTATGGAAAGTCGTCTTACAAATATATACTACGTAGATTACGGATGCCCATGTCTAGGTCGAATGAGAGTAGTTCTGGGAGGAATGAAAATTACTTCATAAAATACATTAAAAGAAATTACTTCATCGTTAGCATTTTGTACAACAAATACCGCCAAGTCTGAACGTTTATTGACATATTTACAAATGTACTTTATTGACTTAATACTGTTACAGAGTTCAACGTTGATATGTGCTGTAAAAGTGCGCGACAGTATCGGTGAAAATGGAACAATCCAGCGATTGTCGACATCTATAGCGTTAGTTCGTGATCGGATTGTCGTTGTTAAGGCCTCTACTGACAGCGGCCGATCCGTTCCGACGATACGTTCTAGCCCGGGACAACGAAATGAAACTTCGTAACATGAACAAGAGTTTTTTTATGAATTTTAGTCTTTGTCAGTTGCAACTCCGTGGTTGGGATAGGCAGTGGCAGCCTCACAAACATCGAGAAAAAAATATTTTTTAGTCATTTCTTCCCATCTTAAAATTTGTCGGATTATAGTTTACCTACCTAATATTTTGAAGGAAAAATAACGTCAGCCAGCTGACGTATAAACCACCATGTTACAGTCAGCTAACATTATTTTTCCTTCAAGATATTAGGTAAACTATAATCCGACAAATTTTAAGGTGGGAGGAAATGACTAAAAAATTTTTTCTTCATGTTTGGAAAGCTGCCACTACCCACCCCACCCGCGGATTCGCAACTGACAAAGACGAATATTCATAAAAACAAAATCCCTTATTCATGTTACGAAGTTTCGATTAGGAGGAAATGATTGATTTTTTACCTGGCTCCCGGACCATTCCATCCTTCAGAACGGATAGTGGTATCGGATCGCAATGCTCTTTATACTGACTGCGATACGGGCGACGATCCGTTCTGCGATACATAAAACTGTCTATTCCAGTTAAAGATTGTATTCGAAACGGTCGCGCACACCCAACTTCAACATATAAAAAGAGTCGAGGAAATTCATATGAGTACAGATGACGGAAGTTCTGATGAAGAAAGAAAAGAAGAAGAAGTAATTTTACTAGCTTTATTGTTGAATCGAAAAAGAAAAATTTGGGTCCATAAAATTAATAAAAAAAGAAATGTATTTGGCGAACGCACGGCGTCAATGAATGTTTTTGTAAAATTATCCGCCATTTTTTAACGTAACGCACCGCCGATCATGCGTTCTCTGCCTCTGGAGACATATCGCAACTGATCGGCGTGCGATCACTAGAACGCGTGCGATAGATCGCAGGCAGCGAGAAGGCGTACTTGAGCGGGCATAGGTTACAGAGAACGCATGCGTTCAGATCATAGAGCAAAAACAAAGGTTCAGATCGCATCCTTAGATCGTATCGTCGGAACGGATCTGGCGCTGTCAGTAGAGGCCTTTATACCACCATGTTCAGGTAAACAACGTCTGTAAAATGGTTAACCATCCTCACCTGTAACAGTATTTGTGGTAAAAGTTTTAGGAAATCTTTTACATAATAACTGAAATAAAAATGCAAAAACGAATAAAAAACTAAATAAACTAAATAACTTTTTTGTTAAATTCCACGCGGACGAAGTCGCGGGAACAGCTAGTATAAAAATAAAAAAGTTACATAAATTAGTCATAATAACAAACACAAAAACAAACCAAAAAGAAAAAAAACAATAATAATAATAATGATAGTAAAATAAATTAAAATTCAGACAAAATTAAACAAATATGTCATACAAAAATATATCTATCATACAAGCGAAAGCAAAACACATTCTCAAGGGAATGGAAATTACAGGGTTGAAACTTGAAACTGCGACGCGGAACTAATAGGCTATAATGCTAAGCCACAGCCCATAAGTTGAAATACTAGGCATAATCATTACTTATCATCGCGATGATGACAACACAACAGCGGCGATGGCGTCATCTTGGTACATTAGTACGTCATCTTGGTACATTAGTACGTCATCTTGGTACATTAGTACGTCATCTTGGTACATTAGTACGTCGTCTTAGTACATTTATTCCGAATTAAATGACTTGCCCACTTAAATGAATTTGACCACATATTTGTTTTCAGGAATATATGATTTAATAATAATCAGAAGTTACAAATCTCACCTGGCCGGTTGTTATCATGTACACCTGATAGCGATCGTTACTCGTAGTAGGTATATCCGCCAACCTGCATTGGAGCAGCGTGGTGGATTAAGCTCTGATCTTTCTCCTACATGGGGAAAGAAGCCTATGCCTAGCAGTGGGATATTACAGGCTGAAGCGTAAGCGTATATTAATAATGAAATATTAAACAAATATAAATTTTCATTTCATTATTATTATGTGGTTACCAACACGACGTCATAATCAGACGTTACAGTATCGAACTTTATAAATCATTGATATTCATGCATCGTTTTGATTTACATATTTCATTCTGATTACAATGCGCGTATTATATGAAACAGTGAGGCGACCCGAGACATTTTCTGATTTAGAGACTCCAGTGAATTTGTATATGTGCACTCGAGCATAAAATAAAGCTTACTAAATGCAAATTACTTGTTTGATTTACTAATATCGACTATTTGAATTTCGTGTAAGGTTAGACCACGGTTTGACTCATTCCGACGAGTTCATTTGACCGAGTCCGTATACCTATTCGTAATCACAGTGTCACAGGACAAGTGTCACGACATTCATCATTTAAGCAATACGTATTCTAAGTTTCATTGTATAAGATAAGTGATAAGGACTTTTCGTTACTATAAGTCAAAACAATATTTCTAGTTAAGAGTCTTTTTTATTTCTAATAAATAATAAAAAAAGTTAGTTTACGGACGATAGTTTAACGAGACAACGTCTTAACAAAACATCACCTCGGACGCATAGGCCAATCGAGTGGAAGAGAGATAGATGCGGCACAAGCGTACAATGAGCGTAACGCTACAATGAGTCATTCTTTTTCGTGCATGCAGCCGGCGTTCATCGATTTATTAGACGTTCACGTCAAAAAATAATTTGGCATTTAATGTATATCTCACACTCAGTTGCATCACTGCACTCAGTAGGTACTATTATGAAACAAATTACAACTAAACTACTAAAGCTATTTTAAAATCGATATGTTTAACTTGAAAAGTGAAATCATTTAATCTTTCGTTAAATCGTAGAACAATCGATTATTTTAGTCACACCACTGATCTTGAGAAAACAAACAACCTTAATCCTAATACAAATAAATCTCTCGATAATACTGAAGTGCGTGATATTAAATTATTATATCAGAAAGTATTAAGAAGCTTATTACAACAAACGAAATTCATAAATATTTCAACTCGTCCTGTTTATTTTTCTTGTGATTGACTTTTGATTTACAAGATTGTTTGATTTCACAAACAAATTTAATTGTGATTTACAAGATTGTATGTTAAAATATTCGTTATAATAATGAACCGTAAGTCAAAAAACAATTGTTTTATACCTCTTGGGTAGTAAATAAATAGTATAATAAATCGTAATAACAAATCAAGAGTGAAATTAGAAAAAAAAAAGGAAAAAAATAAAAGATTGGAGACGGATTTGAACCGTGGTCTTATAGGTTGATCCCGAGCGACCGATTTCCCACCTGAGCTATTACAACTTTATTGACAATCGCGAAATTTACCTTCGTACTTCAATGAATATATATATATATATATATATATACAAGAATTGCTCGTTTAATAGTATAAGATAGAAACGAAAATAAAAAAAAATTGCACATGACTATGCCCTGTAGAGCGCACCACGTTCAATATAATGTGACATCATATACCAGCGGACAATTAAGATGCTTCTAATGACACCTCATTTGTCTAAATATGATAAGTAGTTTGTGACGTAGGTGGAACTGCTAAAAAAAATTAGAACCCTCCTTTAAATTTGTCTTAGTCGGATACAAATATTAGCATCTATGATAAAATATGGTAATTAGCAATAACATTGTATTCCCTTAACTAAAACGTAACTAAATAATTGCTATAAAGTCAAAATTAATTTCATGTAATTAAGGTTATTGGCATCTGCGCTCCCCGGTATGTCACTGATGGCTTAATGGAAATGGTCATTTGTTATGTAATACTATGTAGGCTTATATTTGAACTAATTTAGTTCAAGAAACTATTTGAATTTCATATAAATCAGCTTCTCATGCTTACTTTCTATGGAGCCTTAAAGGTTGTTTTAATATTTTATAGATATGAAATGAATAATTGTGTTTGCTAGCAAATGAAAAAAACCGACTTCAATTACATCGACAAGTTAGACGAAAAAAATTAACAAAGGCACTAGTCGCTACTACGATTTTCGAAGGTCCCCTCGATTTCTTTAAGATGCCATCATCAGGTCCTGGTTTCCTTATCATAGTACAACCCTTGGGATATCTCCTTTCCAACAAAAAAAAAACATCAAAATCGATTAAAAAACGACGAAGTTATCCGCGAACAATCATAAAAAAATATATACAGACGAATTAAGTAACCTCCTCCTTTTTTTATGTCGGTTAAAAATTGACTCACTATTTTTCTTTTTCATAATGATGATTGATTCTTGTAGTCTGTAATGTATTGATTGAGTCTGTCACATCCCACTAACAGGCATAGGCTCCTTTCTCCGTTTATGGTTGGAGCTTAATACGCCCCGATGCTCCACTGCGTGTTGGCGGAAAATCCGTAACGTATACAAAATTAAATATATGAAAAGCCCAGTTTTTCGTTTGCGAGCAAACACAATTATAACATTCACAAAGAATATCAACAGTTCCTTAACCTCAAAAGATTTTTAAAGGTCTGGTGATATAAATACTAGGTGTTTCTCAGGGATTAAACTTATTATTTTATGTGTGTGTGTTAACACCAACAAGATAATATAGACAGTTTTAATCGTACACAAAAAATCTTAAAAGCTAAGTATTATCTTAGTTATATGTGTTAAACTCATTCTAGTCACAGCAATGGATTGCGATTGGCTGTTGCGCGAGCGGTTGCGGGTTCGATCCCCGCACACGACAACATTTGTATTGGCCATACAGATGTTTGCCGTGGTCTGGGTGTTTGTGCAGTCCTTGTGGGTCTCCCCACCGTGCCTCGGAGAGCACGTTAAGCCGTCGGTCCCGGTTGTTATCATGTACACCTGATAGCGATCGTTACTCATAGTAGGAAATATATATTCGGGTTGTCTGGAAGAAATGGCTAAATAGCCATAAGTCCGCCCATTGTACCTCACAGTCTGTAAATGATATGTGTAGTTGTGATGTACAATAAAGTATAAATAAATAAATAAATAAATAAAGCACGTGTACATAACGATTAAAACAATAAAAAGTACTAATTTAAATAGAATTAAAAGCAATTCGAAAATAATTTAAAAGAGTATCGATCAACAGACCATACAGTTGAATGGATAAACAATTTATGACATTATTTGATTACAGACTTAAATTAATATTAATGAAAATTACTGTTATTTTAAAACTAAATACTAAAAAATTGATAATAGTTAAAAACTTATTTATATAAATAAATAAAAAATAATAAGATAATAAAAAACATATTAAGTTAATATTACAATTGGGTTGTTTAAAAAAAAAATGTAATGTAATTTCCGCACTTTGATTTGTAATATGAATTAAAAGCTTTAGGCGGCTACTCGTACCACTACATCAGAGCGGTTATTGTATCTCAGATATGTGTTAGTATATGTAATCTATACTAATATATAAAGCTGAAGAGTTTGTTTGTTTGGTTGTTTGTTTGTTTAACGCGGTAATCTCTGGTTCTACTGGGCCGATGTGAAAAATTCTTTCAGTGTTAGATAGCCCATTTATCGAGGAAGGCTATAGGCTATGTATCATCACGCTAAGACCAATAGGAGCGGAGTCCACGCAACAAAGTCGCGCGCAGAAGCTAGTTTAATATATCTTTGTAATGTATATCAGATAATTGTTAAATGTAACAAATATTATACATATATTACATACTAGCGACCCGCCCCGGCTTCGCACGGGTGAAATGCCGATACTAAATATACTACACACTTTGAATTTCAAGTCTCTTACTTTAAACACATAGGACTTTCATACAAACTTCCAACCCCCGTTTTACCCCCTTAGTGGTGGAGTTTCGCAAAACCCGTTCTTAGCGGATGTCTACTCACTGTAAGAAACCTACCTGCCAAATTTTAAGTTTGTAAGTGTAATTTTCATTCGACTTCATACAAACTATCATCCCCTGTTTTAACCCCAAAAGGGGGTTGATTTCTCAAAATACATTATTAGTACACCTCAACACCATCTATAGAGCATACATTTTGAATTTCAAGTCTCTTACTTCAAAAACATAGGACTTTTATACAAACTTCCAACCCCCGTTTAACCCCTTTAGGGGTGGAATATCGTAAAACCCGTTCTTAGCTGACCTCTACTCGGCGAAAGGAATATTCCTACCAAAATTCAAGTCTCTACGCCTTATGGTTTCAGAGATATCGTGATGAGTCAATTGGTGGGTTACTCTTTTATATATATAGATAACAATCAGCTGCTTGACAGGTGAACAAATTTAATATTCCTCTTTCACATCAATTATATTAACGCAAAAAACGTATCAGTACACGCGACCTAAATGATCATTAACACTTGATCAATTTCACAACAATCAGCGGCGATAACTAAAATGATATCAGCTCTGATTCACTAAACGTCATCTTTTAATGATAATGATGTTATAATGACTAAGAATACCGTCGCTATGCGTGTGTTTTGTCTTATTCTCTGCTGCTTAAATTATTTCGTGACAAGTGACGTGGTTCGTGATGGCTACCATAAGGCTATCGGGATACCGAAGGCATATTCGATTATGAATATGGAAGTTGTGTCCAGAATAGTTGGAGGGAACCCGGCGGGAACAGCTATGGCGTTTCCTTATCAGGTAAGACTTTCTTTTCAAAAGATGGACCTTTTCAAATACTTCTTTAAACAGCACTTTTAACAGCTTCCCTTAGACATACATACTATGGAAATTCTGTATTGATTTATAACACTCATTTTTTCCTATTAGGCCAGTCAAATTGTACATTAAAATCGCAAATGGTCTGCTAATTCTGCTTTTTTCATATGTTGTTAGGATCAGTACCAGTAGTGTAAATCAAGTTTTGCAACTTCGAAAGACCTGTGCTAACTTTGGGGCGCTCGAAAAACCACGAAATTTTGGCACTTGTTTTGGTTTTTTCACTATATCTTCCAAAGTATGCATTTTTAGAGAATACATGTAGGATACATTTTAAAGTAATTTAAATTAGCTACAATTTGAGCCCAAAACCAGCTCTGTAGGTCAAATAGAAGCCGAGATAGAGCTCTTCAAAAGTTGATCGTTTTTTCCAAAAAAGTGAAGTTTACAGTTTTGACCAACTTTGGACCCAAATTTCGGTGGGAAATACTCATCCTACGACGAACGTCGAATCAAAAGAGGTTGTAGTAAGTTTCATTACCTCTAATTTAAGCAAAAAACGGCGTCTATAGGCCCTATATTTCCCACCGAAATTTGGGTCCAAAGTTGGTCAAAACTGTAAACTTCACTTTTTTGGAAAAAACGATCAACTTTTGAAGAGCTGTATCTCGGCTTCTATTTGACCCACAGAGCTGGTTTTGGGTTCAAATTGTAGCTAATTTAAACTACTTTAAAAATGTATCCTGCATATATTCTCTAAAAATGCATACTTTGGAAGATATAGTGAAAAAACCGAAACAAGTGCGAAAATTTCGTGGTTTTTTGAGCGCCCCAAAGTTAGCACAGGTCTTTCGAAGTTGCAAAACTGGATTTACACTACTGGTACTGATCCTAACAACATATGAAAAAAGCAGAAATAGCAGACCATTTGCGATTTTAGCCCTTTTTTGTGTACGATTTGACTGGCCTATATCTCAAGGATTAGAAAATGAAGTTTATCGCTTTATTTGTGAATTTGATAGAGAAAATTAACAAAAATCTAAATTTGATTTTTTGAAGTAAAACTTTTTTACGCTCGCTTGACTTGGGCAGGAAGCTGTTAAATACTCGTACGTGACAAGAGCGTTAAGAAAAGTGTGATCGAGTGAGGTGAATGGAATTTGAGAGGGAGATATAAGTATGTTAGATGGAGTTAAAGAAGTTTTACTTCAGTCGTGTGATCTAAGGCACACGCGTTTTTTTTTTAGTTTTTTTTTTTAGTTTTCACCATTTATTTTGGTAATTCTATAAAAACTTTGAGTTCAAATCGACTTTTAAGTATTATTACGAATCTTTTGTATGGGAATATAGAAAAGTGTTGTTTTAGAGTTTCTCAGGCAATTTTTTAAATTTTTCTCTCCGTAAGAACCATCCTCGTACTTCAAGGAATATTATAAAATAAGAATTAGCAAAATCGGTTCAGCCACTCTCGAGATTTGCGCTTAGCAACACATTTAGCGATTCATTTTTACATATATAGAGACAATTATTATTTTCACTGATGTGCAAACCCTATTTCAGTAAGATCAAAGAATAAACTACGCAGAATGTAGGTACCCACATTTCTACCTAATTCGCGGAAAGACAAAAATTTTAAAAGACCTAACATACGTACCTACCTGGTACGAAGGCTGTCGTCGCTGTTCAGGTGGAGGGGGGGGGTCTACCATCGATAAATCGTTGCCGATACAGTTCGCGAGCACAATTTAAATTGCTATCTTCATGGCCTACGCATAACTTCATATCGTAATATTCCGAGTTAGAAAGCATCGTTATTTGGGAAAAAAATGTTGGAAAAAAAAACTCGTTAAGAAATATAATATGGTCGTATTAAACAACTGATGCTGACATTCATTGTCACTGACGTTTATTGACAATGAAAGTGACGCTTTTCAGCGCTTTTAGCTGTTTATACAAAAAAAAAAAAATAGGTCCTTCGACGTGACATTGGTGTAATCAGCTGTGCTGAAGGAGAATGAAGATATATGTATAATTGTTATGATTTTTAAGTATCGTGGTACTTATTCTTTAGGAGTAAATTCTAGTCGCATGTCGGATATGACACGTGCACTTTTTATATAAAAAAATAACTCCATGTTTGTTTTCTATTCGGATTGCAATAACAAGTTATTTTAGGCACAATTTCATAGGAAACTCGACCACAAAGCAATAATGTACACGTTTATAGACAACCAATACTGTGTCTGTACTTTTCAGGCTGGAATATTGTATTCGTTTGTAGGAGTAAACAGAAAGGAAATTTATGCGTAATGTTTCTAATACATAGGCATTAAAATCCTTTTGGTGAATTTTAAAACTTCACTTTCCCTTTTTAATATTCTTTTTTGGAATTGGTGCTTCTTTTGCCACTTCATCTTTATCACCAATGAAACCAATCACCAAAAACAATTACAGCTACATTTCTACAATGCCAATTACCAATATAACAATGCGTCACATTTCCAGACACAGCTTTGTATCAATTACTTATATCAATCATTTTTTTATTACCAGGCTGGTATAGTCGTCACGTTAACAACGGGATGGACATCAGTGTGTGGCGGTTCTCTCGTCTCCAATACCAGAGTCCTCACTGCAGCGCACTGCTGGTGGGATGGTCAAAGCCAAGCCTCACAATTCACTGTCGTATTGGGCTCACTGCTGTTGTTCTCAGGAGGAAGCAGGATTGTCACTAAAGATATCGTTTTACATCCCAATTGGAATACAAATGACATAAGGAATGATATTGCAGTCGTGAAGATACCTAGCGTTCAATATACCAGTTAGTATTTTAATTATTTTCTGAGTACAATACATATACCATTCTTTTCACATCCTAAAATACTTTACAGAGAATAAATATGGAAGTAAACCAAAAAGGTTTAAGAAAGTCTTTGTCTAGTCTTGTCTTTTCTTCTAGATAAAGGTATGGCTAAGCATAAAAAAAATAAAGTGGCACCTTTGTCTACATATAAATATGAAAACAAATAGGTACATAAACCTGTTATGTATACATATACATAAAATTTTGAACTAAATTCTAGTACGATTAAATACTTTAGATCTTGTGCCGAAATTATTGATTTTTAGTTTCGTGTAAATAAAACACCTGTTAGAAATATTACATTAAACCTGTTAAAGTAAAAAATTTGAGTTGATAAAGTTTGAATTTTCTTTTAATAGTTTTTTTAATAACATAAAATGTTATTTAAAACATTTTTTAATTATTACTAAGACAAAAATGTTTGGAACCATCCAAATAGTCTATAATATTTTGTAGATTTTTTATATTACATAATTCTTTTATTCACAGACAACATTCAGCAAATTCCATTGCCAGCCTTAACTGATGTCAATCAGGACTTTTCTGGATTAGTAGGAACCGCAACCGGTTATGGGAAAACAAGTGATGGTAATACATCTTTTTCATCAATGACTTTTAATTAATCACGAATACAGATTGACAAAAAGGCCTTCCAAGAAGTTTTTATTAATGTCAAACCTCATCAACTTACAGAATATTCTAAATAACATTTCAACCTATCATACTGTATGAAGAATAGGGTACTTTCCGTAGTGAAAAATAAATTATAAAATTTGATAAAAAAAATTATATAGAAATACACCATAATATTCTGATTTGGAATCATAAAAGCACATTATTGATTTATTATATTGAAATTAAAAGTCGTATATTTTAATCTGTATATCACGTGACCTAAAACACGACTACACGAGCCGCCATGGTGTGACGTCATACGGGCAATAACAAAGTTCTGTCAGTGCTGTCAACAGCTAAGGTACATATCTAATAACTATCAAATTTAACTTCAAGGAGTAATAGTTGTGTTCTTTCGTATAATAACTCTTCATAATTATCTTGTTCCAACTGAAATAATATGCATTCACTGCTAATTTGTTGATGGCTGTCATAGTAATTATCGTAGGTTATGTTACTCTCTTACATACGTCATATACTTTTGTTATTGCACATACTACGTCACCAAAATGGCTGTAGCGTTTTCGCGGTAATAAAAAAGTTTTAAAATTTAATTTAATTTTATGGCATGGAAGCGTGTTTATTTTGCCGAAATATATATTTTTTGTGGCTTTTTATTAGAAAATCAACATTTTGAAGTACTTTTTCAAACACAGTGGAATACCCTATTAACACTGTCAAAAATAATTTCCATTTTCAGCTCAAAACAATTTCCCGACAACAACAACTCTTCACCATGTAAACCTGAACGTCATCACAAATGCTGTATGTCAGACTAGATTTGACATTCCACTTCATGGGAGTCAAATGTGTACGGACGGCGCAAGGGGAGTTGGAACGTGTGAAGGAGATTCCGGAGGACCCTTGACAGTTGTATGGAAAAACACACGGACTCTGGTAAGATCTTAAATAAAAGCTCACGCAAGAAAATAAGCCGACTTCAATTAACATCGAAAAGAAAAAGAAACAATAAATTACAAATCACGTGACAACAAATGTAAAATCAATTTCAAGGATCACATGTCAAGCGTCAGTTTTCGATTTAAAAAAGAGAATCCTCAAAATCGGTACACTTAGTAAAAATTTACAAGGTAGCACGTATAAAAAATTAATTCGAACTGAGGAACTTTTCCTTTTTTGAAGTCGATTAAAATGTGTGGAATTCATTAAATTCACTAAAATCAAGTTTCATTTTTGCAACAGAAGGTTTACTGGCGAACACAGCGATTACTACTAGGACCTAGGTAAACTATTGTGATACTAAAGGAAAAAATCATACCTACTTAATAAAAGACGTATTTACATTTAACTTAGTTGTTAATTATTTTAGATTGATTATCATTTAGGAGTAATTGACTGACATAAATACATAAAATACACTAAAAATAAATTTCTCATTTTTTATTTCAGGTCGGGATAGTATCTTTCGGCGTGGGTGATGCCTGTCAAGCTGGTCACCCCTCTGTTTACACCCGTGTTACGGCCTTCCTCACATGGATACGAGCGAATTTGTAAACTTGCGATAAATTTTTATAATGCTCGCGTGTTAAAATAAATGAAAGCAACTTAATTTTTGTTAAATAACATTATTTTCATATAAAATTAAGACACATATAAATCTAAACAATAGATTACCGACACATCCTGAATCTTTGAAATATTTGGTTTATATTACGTACCTGTAAATCAACAAAATTGTTCGACTAACGAGACATTATTTTTTCACAAAACAATAGTACAACAAACAAATGTATCCTGCTCAAAATCTGGAGAAACCCATCTGGTGAAGTGCCTAAAACTTACAGAAGGAAACAGTTAAATAATACTGCTCTTAAATATTTATTGTTGTGTTTCTGTGGTTAGTAAGGTGGCCAGAGCACCTGGGTGGATTGGGATTAGGATCGGCAACGCTCCTAGGGATGGTAGGAGGTAGGGTCAGCTAGCAGTCAGCGCCGCAGCTTGTTTGCCGACCTAGTTGTATAAAAAAGTCATCGATGAGCAGCTCCAACTTGCTTCACTAGTACAATAATTAATCAGCTCACACACAACAATCTGCATAAACACACATTTTCAAACAAGTCGTCTTAAAAAAAATCTATTTACCTAAGGAACTTCGAGAAGAAATCGCCAACCGAAAACTACACGGAATACCAACTGCTCACTTAACCAAGAAAAAGCCAGAAAGCATAAAGTTTTCAATTCAGACATAACACATTAAGTAGACTCACTTTATTACGACCTCGCTTAGTTTAGTCAAAATACAATGGAGTTTCATAGCGTTTTGTTGTACTATCCTTAATGTATGAATGTACACAGAATGATTCACTGAGACATTAAAAGTTTATCAATATTGATCACATTTTTAATATTCACGAAGAACATCAAAAGTTTATTAACCTCAAAAGACCTTTAAGGGTCTATAAATTTAAAGATATTTCTCAAGGATTAAAATATGAATATTATTTACGTACACGCTTGGACAAGTCTCTAATTAAAATATTTCATCTTACAAGATGTATTTTTTTTTTCTTCGTTGTGATAAAATTAATGACTTTTTTCTCTCAGAGTTCAATGTCCTAACAAACGTATTTTCATTACCTACTATCACTACGTTTCTGTTTTTCATCTTCACTTCGTTTTTGAGATTAGATAAATCCTTTTTAACACAAAAATTAAAACAACTTTTTATTTGAAATCGTTTTTGGTATTAAGATTTAATATTAGATCGCCAATTTTGCCACTTACAAATAAACGGATACATTATACCTATATAGTTGAATATAAGATATATAACAATGTTTCAAATAAAATAAAATAATAAATAAATAACGCACTCAGTGGCTTTGACTAGGATTTACAGCAGTGTCAGGGATCCGGAAATACCCACAATACACAAGCACAAATGCCTAGGCCACGGCAAAAATCTATATCAAAAACATTTACATAGATATATTTAAATTCCAAAGGATAATAATTATAATCTTGATCTGTATTTATGTTAAATCAATCGTAAATGTAAAATAACTTTTACATCTAAATCAAAACTAAACATAAAACTATTGAACTGCCGTTATAAACAGTTACGTCCTGCAAAGTTGTTCCTGACCTTCCCAAGCCAAACGGTAACTTCACGAAACAAAACTATAACAGAACTATCGCACCAACTGCGTGCCAGAGTTAGAACAATACTAGCTGATGAGAACATGGTTTAGTTCCATTGCAATTTGTCATCGCTTTGTAAGAATTACCTTGCAAAATAATAATTAAAACTGAAGAGAAGTTTAACATAGATAAATAAATAAGCCTTGTGTGATGTCAGAAAAATTAAACAACATTAGATCACGATCATTGGCACTGTTGGAAGCCACTAACCCGAATGAATGAATGAATGATCATGATCACGATTCAGCCTGTAATATGTTGTTGGGCATAAACCTCTTCCCCATGTCTCTCCTGGGCACGATGGGGAGACCCACAAGGACTGCACAAGCACCCAGGCCACCGCAAACATCTGTATGGCCAATACAAATGCTGTCGTGTGCGGGGATCGAAACCGCAACCGCCCACGCAACAGCCAATCGCAATCCAGTGTTGTGACCGCTGCGCCAACGCGTCGTCTATGGTGATTTGTTAATGTTTGCCAAAGATATGGGTATAACTAAAACTATAATTATCCAAAACTTTTGCAACATCCCAAATCAGCAATAAGTACATTCAAATAACACTGGAGTCAGCTCAGTAATTATATAATAAATCATTGAATTAAACCCACGTTCCGTTCTAATTACTCCACTCGGTCAGAGGTCATTAACGATACCGTATTGTGCTAACGGTATGAATTCAAATTATTTATGCCCTAAAACGTTAAAGTGTGCTTGATATGATTTACCGCTGTATAGGGAAATTCGTTTATCATAAATCTATATCTACATTAATGTTGTGAAGTTTAAGGGTTTGTTTATAACACAAATACACAATTTACAGTGTATTATATTTGATAAATGTTATTACAATTGAGCAAAGAAAACATTTTATTTGTTAAATAAGACAATTCTCTTACCAAAACTTTGATATCCACCTGCCCTTCAGTCATAGGCAGTGTTACCAGAAATTTTTGCCCGTCTGGTCGACAGCCGTGAAATTATCGTACTTTCAGAACAATTATCGTACACCCAGAAAAAAATTAAAATTCAAGTTTTTAAGTATATTTAACAACTGTTTTCAAATGTCAGTCGGTTAAAAAAAAGGTCGTCCACCCAAAAAAAATCTGAACAACTGTTTTCTAATTAGTTGGCCAAAAAAAAAAGTCGTTGCTCCAAATAATTTTTGGAGAAATCGTTGCGTTTCAGTATTTCGGTTGGACAGACGGAATTATCGTACAAATCGCGTACGATCCTAGGGTACAGATCGTACATCGTACGTAGGCTTGAATATTATCGTACGTTTCGAACCACTGGTCGTAGTACAATTATTATAGGAGTTTAAAATTTTGACGGTACTACGTCACAGACATTTTTACAAAATACAATATTTGTTATAGCATGGCTCTAAAACTATAAATCATCATTGATCTAAAAACGATCAAACAAAATACTCGTTTCTAATCACCTTATTTATTTACCAACTTATCAAACCAATATTGCTTGAATCAATTATTGTTTAACTAGCTGCTGCCCGCGACGTCGTCTGCGTGCATTCGCTGCTCGTTCCCCGTAGGTGATAGCGTGATATTATGTAGCCTATGTTCTGACCCTACTCCTTAATAATATTCGTGCCAAATTTGAAGTAAATCCATGCAGTACTTTTTGAGTTTATCCCGGACATACATTTGAAGAAATAAAGGTTCACTGCTCGTTCCCCGTAGGTGATAGCGTGATAATATATAGCCTCTGTTCTGACCCGACTTCTTAACAATATTCGTGCCAAATTTGAAGTAAATCCATGCAGTACTTTTTGAGTTTATCCCGGACATACATACAGACAAACAGACAAACAGACAAAAATTCTAAAAACTATATTTTTGGCTTCGGTATCGATTGTAGATCACACCCCAAGTATTCTTTTAAAAAAATATTCAATGTACAGTTTTGACTTTTCTACCATTTTATTATATGTATAGATGATGATTCAAAAAATCAGTGGACAAAATTGTAAATGTTAATGATGGATTAATTTTATGCAAGTGAAACGAGAAAGAACATCTAGTTTTATAAATATCTTTAGGATAATGGAGTATTGAGCTTGGTCCTTAATTAAAGAAGAAAATTGCTCCAAGGTATGGCGTCTGTCCATTACAACGTAATTAAATATCTCAAAGATCAAAGTTTCCGAAGTTTTTACAAATAACCATGAATAATAGCTTTTTGTCTTAAAATTATATGTTTAAATTTATTTTACATCTCTCATGTTCGGTAAGTAGGTTCTTATTACCTCCAAATGGGGCTTGTAGGTGACACATTACCGCTCTAGGGTAAAGGTAAGTAATTAAAAAAAAAAAAAAAAACACTTCTTTCTTTCAATTAGTTCGCGTACATCTAACAATCATACTGGCAATGGACATCATACATTCAGCCCAATGACCAAAGAGGTCGCTTTGCTATTCAGCCTTGTTTTCGTGTGAGTATAATAGTCATCAATTTTAAATATCGTACGGCGAAGCTCAATTTGAAAATTGTTCTCATTTCACTATAAACAACAAATAAAATGTTTTATTCTTGTAATGCCGGTTTTTTTCTACTTACCTCACAATCGAGATGTAAAGCAGAATAGTTAGCTCGGGTGTAAGCATCAATTGCACCCTCGAACTATAGGCGCCCTCGCTGCGCTCGTGCGCCTAAATATCTCGGGCTGCAATTGATGCCTTACAGCCCTCGGCTACTAATCTACTATAACGTTATGAACCCTGGTGTGCTTTATTAAAACATGTGTTTAAGTTGTTTTTGGTCGAAACTACCAATAAACAAAATGCCTTACATAAACAGTTCTAGGATTCAAGGATCTGAAGAAAACAAGTAATGAAAGATTATGGCAAAAACAGGATAGGTTAAGGTCAGTAAGTTCTTATTGCCAGCGTAACACTACCCTAGTGGAAACATACAGGAGATATAGTTAAATATTTAAGTACCTAGACTTACTAAGTCAAGATTACCTAGTTGATGGAACAACTTGAATACAAATAATCCTGACACTGCTGATTTTTCACGTACAAAATTAGTCCCGTTCTAAAAATTTTGAATAAAATCTGCAAAATTGTGGTGCAAATTGGTAAATATAGTTCCAAAACTTCTCCTTTCTTTAAAAAGAGCTGAACATTGCAGACTAGACAAATAGGTAATTGTTTATATGCTATGATTTTTCAGAAAAGTACTTCGAATGGTAAGTACTCCGGGTGGGCCAGATCTGTCACAGTTTACTAAATAACATGCTCAATAACTTGCAACTTACAACTATATCTATTTGGAAGCAATCCAACGGAGGATATCCATCAATTAAGCTTTAGGGGATCTCACAGTCCTTTACCTACTCTTGTGTCTTCTCTCACTGCGGATTATTAATTTATAATTACACTAGCCGACCCGTGCCCACTTCGTTGGGCGTTATAATCCATTTCACATAAGAAGGGTACGGTGAAATTTGATATGTTCCAATACACTCTCACTATTTTCAGCAAATCAGATAAATATACCTAAATGTTTTAAAATCACCAATTAATTTCTAAGGCAAATAATAATGCTTGATTAGATTGAATTGTTGACACGGCACGTCAGAGGGCGCAGATTCAAATCCTGCTGATTTAAAATCTTTATATATTTTTATCTTTTTCCTTTTATCTTGTCACTCCTGAATAGTGTAGCTTTCTGTTAGCGAAAGAATTTTCATGATCGAACTACTACGTACTAGTGACACGTGGTTACATCCGAATAAAATTCTATGTTCATTACCTACGGTCTCAGCACTGGTTTGTGGCAATTGCACTGGTGGTTGCGAGTTCGATCCCTGCACATGACAAACATTTGTATTGGTCGTACAGATTGTTAGGATGTGGTTGTTTGTGCAGTCCGTGCCTCGGAGAGCATCAGTGGGATATTACAGGCTGAAGCGAAGTGAAGCCAGCCGTGCACTTGTTTGCCGAAATAGGTGTATTAAAAAAAACAGTATAATTTCGTACCGCAGTGTAGATCCACCCGAAGCTCAAAACGATATTGCTCACGTATTTACAATAACTGTTACTCAATCAAGTTAAACGGTCCACCGGAATACAGCGATGTTTTAGCTTACACCCAAATGGCTCGAAATAAAATATTAGATGTAGCATACGAATAAATATAAAACTGAAATATAATAAATGGGTCAATGACATTTAAACAATTTTATTATCACGGCTGAAAAACTTTTAAAAATTCCATTGTCATTATTAGATTTCTAAAATAACAATCACTACATATTATAAAACATGCCGGGCTAGCATGCGCGCCACGACAAAAGTTTGTCTACCCCTTTTCTCGTATTATCTCTTTATGTCTACAGTAGCTAACATGCGTGCACGTGATACTCTTCTCGTCACGACAATTGAAGAGATAACAAGAAATTTTAGTTATCTCTACGGGAGCTAACATGACATCGTAATTTTCAAAGACTACGATAAACGAAATACATATATTAATATTATAAATATTATTATAATATCTTTTGTATAACATGGCGTTTGCATTCCGTTTAGTCTTCGGAAGAGAATTATGTCTCTCGTATTGCGCATGCTAGGGTAATCGAGAAAATACTCGATGTAGACATTATCTATCTCTCTCGTCAAGAGAATATCTCGTTGTACGCATGCTAGCCCGGATGGTACACTCAAATAAATACACAATAATTATTGTAATCACTCCATATTATAAAACAAAGTCTCTTCCCGCTATCTGTCTGTCTGTATATATGCTTAGATCTTTGAAACTACGCAACGGATTTTGATGCGGTTTTCTTTAGATGAAATGATTTCAGAGGAAGGTTTATATGTATAAATTAAACGAGCAATTCTTGTATATATATATATATATATATATTTTCTGAATCTCGGAATCGGCTCCAACGATTTTCGTGAAATTTAGTATGCAGGGGATTTCGGAGGCGAAAAATTGATCTAGCTAGGATTCATTTAAAAAAAATGTCGTTTTATCCCTGTTTTTAAGCAATGAAAAAATATCATTAGAATACGAAGCTTAATTTCACTACGCGTCAACATAGCTTTAATGGCGTAATTTGGAAATCGGCGGGTGTCAAATCGTGTTGACCCGGGTTCGAATCTCAGTCTCCAGATAAAATTTTTTTCTTTTTTTTTTTAATTTCACTCGTGATTTATTATTTAAATAAAATTAAAATATAAAAATACCGAGAAAAAAAAACATAAAATAAAATGAAAATACCGAGCAAGGCTCGGTCACCCAGGTACTATGTATAATACATGCATAATATAGTAGAGGAACACTGATAGTTTTAAAGTTTTCTAATGTGATGTCGTAAATAAACACATTTTTTGCGCTTAGATTGCAAATATTTATTTTATATTTTGTATCAGCATTGCACCCGTGCGAAGCCGGAGCGGGTCGCTAGTAATTAATTAAATTATAACCGATTTATAATCGACCTTTCAAGAATTCCGTTCAAGCGATCAGGTTTCAATCATGATCAAATAGGATCACCGTTTAGAAATAATCTCACTCATTAAAGATTCCTATTTAATGATACTTCATTAATACTGATGGATAGGGTCTACTCAGTTTTAAGCAGTTTTATAAGATTACCTAACTAATGGAATTGGTTTTTAATTAGATTATTTTTACCATGAAAAGATTTTTAAAGAGCTCATTGTGGTTGAGTAATATTGACGGTTTTCACGATTCATCCTGTAATATCCCACAGTTGGGCATAGGCCTCTTCCCCATGTAGGAGAAGGATCGGAGCTTAGTCCACCACGCTGCTCCAATGCGGGTTGGCGGCTATATTCCCTACTATGGGTAACGATCGCTATCAGGTGTACATGATAACAACCGGGACCGACGGCTTAAAGTGCTCTCCGAGGCACGGTGGGGAGACCCACAAGGACTGCACAAACACCCAGACCACGGCAAACATCTGTATGGCCAATACAAATGTTGTCGTGTGCGGGGATCGAACCCGCAACCGCCCGCGCAACAGCCAATCGCAATCCAGTAGTGTGACCGCTGCGTCAACGCGGCGTCATTGACGGTTTTGAGAAGAGTAATATTTTTTCAACAATTCTATTCACTAAAATCTTTATGTAAACTGTCATAGGAACTTACCCAATATGTAATTTATTTCAAACAAGCTGTGCTCGGGACTTCATCCGTGTGGAATTTAACAAAAAAGTTATTGTTCAATTCGCAGATTTAAAATAAATAAATTTCTAAAATAAAAGGAGCTTAATTAATTCCCTATTATATCAGCTGTCTACTAGTGAAAGTCCCATCAAAATCAGTCCAGCCGTTTCAGAGATTAGCCGGAACTTGCCTGAAAATCTAATAGCGAATCGAAAATCAATTATAAAATCGAATAGAAAATCGAATTAAAAATAAAATAATAATAAAGTGACTTATAATTCAATTATATTTTATTTTGAAAAAAAAAAATACAATTTCAAAATAATTAATTTTTAAACTTTCTGTTGCAAAAAATAACCTAATCCTCTAATGGGAAGTAAATCTTGAATTGTATTCACTAGTTGTTAGTTTTCACGAAAAGCTACACTTTAGCGAGAAAACAAAAGGATTACGTACGGCACAATAAAGAGATAATGCTTGAGAATTTTACGAGCGATCAAAATTAACCACGTTGTTCACGTTCATTGCCATTGTCTTGAAGATAAAGCTATAAATGTAGAATTGTAGAATAAGACTAGAATTTAAACATTTGTGTAAAGAAGTTTTCCATTCCAACTTTGTAATCTTGAAATAACCGAATTTATTTTAAAAAAAGACTCATACTCGTAATGTAAGAGAGAGAGTAAAGAGTAGGCAATAGAGTTTATACTAGTGGTATACAAGTAGACAGTAAAGATCCATTTAAACAATAAAGTTATGAAGTAAAGAAAAATTTTACCGTTTCTATACCGTTTTAAACGGAAGCCAAATAATTATTTTTTTCAATGTATTAAAATTATCACTAAATTGTCAAAAGAGTTAGAGATATAAAAAGGCACTTTCAGAGAAACACGGCTGGCTGAACCCTGTTTCCGCATCATTTAGTAAACAACGTATTTGTGGGTCTTTTTGACCTGCGAAAATTTATGGGTGTAAATGGTCAGGGCGGAGTCAATCACTAAATATCATGAAAACGGTTACCTTTTCTTCATCAAACCAGTTAATTAAAAAGTCTATAGTTTCAATTAAATTTCAAAACAAAACTTAAAAAGGAGCATTTTTCATTGGCACCGGTAAAATTTCTACTCGTATTAGCATAATGTTGGTAGTTTTAACATATCCACATTTATATTTTTGCAGATTGCACCGCGTTTTGCGGATTCACGGTAATATATTTAGTGTTAACTGCATACCGCAGCTTAGCGTCAAAAAATGTAGAATACTATGTATTTTAATCTTGTATATAAGTTGTTTTAATCCCGTTTTCACTTGACTTCGTTGAAATATGACAGAGACAAAATAACAAGAATAACAAGAATACTCGTACACTACAAAATAATGTAGCGTTTATTTATAACTAGCTCTTTTGCCCGCGACTTCGTCCGCGTGGAATTGAACAAAAAAGTTATTGTTCAGTTCGCAGTTATAAAAAAAATCTAAAATTAAAGTAGACTAAGTTACACCTTCTTACATTAGCTATATATGCCAGTGAAAGGTCTATCAAAATCAGTCTAGCTGTTTCAGAGATTAGCCGAAACAAACAGACAGACAGACAGACAAAAATTGTAAAAAATGTTATTTTGGTATATGCACCGTGTATAGATCCATATGCATTTAGTAAAAAGCGGTTATTTTAATATTACAAACAGACACTCCAATTGTATTTATTTCTATAGATGTGTTAACTTATGTAGGTAGGCAGATTATTATTTATTAAGGTAAGTCACACCAGGATTTATCCTGCTCAAAATCTGAAGCAGCCCAACTGGGGAAGTACCTTGACCTTACAGATAATCACAACTAAATAATACTGCTTTCAAGCAGTGTTGTATTCCTGTAGTAAATAAGGTGACCAGAGCTCCTGCAGAGATTGGAGTCTACGGTACCAATTACCATCATGTGGGCCGTACGCTTGTTTGCCGACCTAGTTGTATACAAAATAGCAATTCAAAGATTATATTAATTCAGTCAGATTGTTCGACTCTTATTATTTTGTCATTAACCTTTGCTTGACAAATTGGATTCGATCCAGGTCCTTGAAACGCTTTGGCACGCAGCCGACGACTTTTTTTCGTATTTATGTATCATAATTATATTTCGTGCCGGTTATATAATATAATATTTTATCGTGTATTAATTAATTTCTTGAGAGTATTCAACTGTAAAATAAAATTAACAGTACATAGTCATTGTCTATACGAACGTTCATACATTGTGTGGCGTTTGGATTGGCGCAGCGGTCACAGCACTGGATTGCGATTGGCTGTTGCGCGGGCGGTTGCGGGTTCGATCCCCGCACACGACAACATTTGTATTGGCCATACAGATGTTTGCCGTGGTCTGGGTGTTTGTGCAGTCCTTGTGGGTCTCCCCATGGAGAGCATGTTAAGCCGTCGGTCCCGTTTGTTATCATGTACACCTGATAGCGATCGTTACTCATAGTAGAGAATATATCCGCCAACCTGCATTGAAGCAGCGTGGTGGATTAAGCTCTTTTCCTTCTCCTACATGGGGAAGAGGCCTATGCCCAACAGTGGGATAGTACAGGCTGAATCGTGATCGATCGAGTTCACGTTTACGTTGAGAAATAAATAAATTAGAACATTTTTCTTCTATTAAAGTTGTACCAAGGTGGAATGAGGTAATTGAAATAAGAAATAAATATCAAAATAATGTATCAAAGGATTTCAAAGGAATACAAACAAAAATGCCTGTCTATGTATATTATTACGTAAAGCAAAAACTTTGTACCCCTTTTTACGAAAATTGCGCTGACGGAGGTGTATCAAATTTTGCACACTTATAGTTTATATAGAGAAGGAGTGCAGAATGCTAATATTTTTTTAAATTATGCATAAAAATACATTAAATCAATAAAAAAAAATTACACACACTACCGTGTATTTGATACACACACACGCATATATACCTACTCTTTTGTTTATTATTATAGACTAGCTGTACCCGCGACTTCGTCCGCGTGGAATTTAACAAAAAAGTTAAAAAAAAGTTCGAAAAGTTCGAAAATGATCTTTGATATTCTTTGATTTCCATTAATAGCATGAGCAGGCGGTCGAGCGATGCGGGGCAGACCGCAGAGGGGATGGACTCGCCCGCGCCGTTATAGGCATCTCAAGGAAAGAACGCTCAACGCTGGCTCAAGCTAAGCTAAATAACATATTCATTTGGATAAAGATTAATACTGAACTAAAGAAAATATCTTTAAAAATAACGTAATGTTTTTAATTAAAAATTTGAACATAAAAGTGGTTATTGTAAGTCAACCCTAAGAGATAGAGATATGCTATTAAACCTCTCAAAGCCTTGTTTTTGAACGTTTTAATTGAAAACTTAAACTGTATAGTATAGAAATGGGTTTATGTTACTGCTAAACGTGGACTTAAATTACTTACGATATATTTCGTTAGTGACTAATTCATTAATAACACTAGTTTTGCTACGCGGTTTCACTTGCGGAAGTTTAATGAAAAAACACAAAAAGTTTAGCGCCTTCTAATAAACTCTTTAGCTTTAAAACATTTGTACATGAAAATTAATTTATAGTACAAATATCATCTTTTATTGATTTAGGAACAAAACAATTTTAGTGTTTAAGTAATTCCTGTGGACTACTATGTGATATAGCATGCACAGGTACAGTGCACAGAAAGGACTTTAGTCGTTTCTAAACTATCTTATCTATCATATTTGTATTATAATAAATTTTATAAGAATGTTTTAATGGTATAAATAAATACAGGTGTAATTTTAATCGCATTTAGCCTGTAACACCTCATTGCTGGGCATAGGTTTCTTTCTTCATGTAGGAGTAGGATGAAATGTGATGTGAAATGAGATATGTGTGAAGTAATTTCAATATCTACATTTATTTTAGCCACGTTGTTTTCTTTCATTATACAGGCCTTTAATTCTCACTGTTAATCTTCCTCTCTAATCTCCTAATCAAAAATATAGACGAGTTGAGTTCCACACTTCTTCTATATGAAGAAAATGCTCTTACTCACTAAACAAATTTATGGTATATTTTAAGAAGATTATTGTAAAGGATCTAGATAATGACTGAAAACTAGTGAGAAGTAATTATTAGAACTAGATCTACAATAAAATCTTCTTTTCAATCCTCTTTTGATTTTTATTAGTTTAATTGTATCCCTGGCATATAAGTATACTAGCCGACCCGTGCCCACTTCGTTGGGCGTTAATTATTTATTTTTGTGATGCAAATAATATACTTACATATACTTCAGTTTTCATCTCGCTCATATAAAACTACCACCCCCCGTTTCAGCCCCAAAAAGGGTTGATTTCTAAAAATACATTATTAGTACACCTCCACACCATCTATAGAGCATACATTTTGAATTTCAAGTCTCTTACTTCAAAAACATAGGACTTTCATACAAACTTCCAACCCCCGTTTAACCCCCTTAGGGGTGGAATATCGTAAAACCCGTTCTTAGCTGACCTCTACTCGGCGAAAGGAATATTCCTACCAAAATTCAAGTCTCTACGCCTTATGGTTCCAGAGATATCGTGATGAGTCAATGGGTGGGTAACTCTTTTATATATATAGATTTTTTATACAACGCAAACGGCTAACAGGCGTACGGCTCACCTGGTGGTAAGTGATTACCTTAGCTTATTGACGCCTGCAACACCAGAAGCATCGCAAGTGCGTTATTGACCCAGGAGCTCTGGCCACCTTACTCAACGCAACTACACAAACTGCTTGAAAACAGTATTATTTAGCTGTGATCTTCTAACAGGTTGAGGTGCGTTATTTCAAGTAAATGTATAGTTATTTACTGGAGACAGCTAGTTGTTGGAATCAAACGAGAGTCACGATCCTCAGCAATGAGGGACCGCTTAAGAGAGATATAGTTATTTATAAATTTATTTATAAATTTAATAAAAAAATAAAAAATAAAATAAAAAAAAGTTATTTATAAAGTTACGTAAGTTTTTAAATCACTATCGACACTTTTACATGTTCTATCATGGCGTCTGCGATGTTGCCGAGAAATCCGGTAGTTTTAAAATGATAATAATCGTAGTAAGTCCTATGTAAGTAAAAATTAAACTTATTTTCGTACAATTCTCTAATAATGTACAATGTGTCATACCAAATTTTATTCAAATGTGATTATGTTATGAAGTATAAAGGTCGATTTACATCAGATGAGCGAATGCTCATTCTACCCCCACTATATCAAATTATTTTAGTGTAAACAGGCGTAGAGCATTCTTTCGTTGTTATATTGTATGAATAAGAGTTTCCGTTGATACATAAAGATCAAGAAAGAATGCTCTTGTTCTAGCTCTAGCTCTTTGTTCGTTTGGTCTAAACCCACCTTTATAGACAAATTCATAATGTACGAATGACTTATATTTGTACCGGAGATGCGGATATGTTGCTCATATCTGCTCCATTACGTCAGTATCAATACGTGTTCAGTACAGAACAATGGAGATAAAAACGTCGTTCGAACAAATGAAATTTCCGTAGAACGCCGACATGTCACAACTACAACTCTTGACGGCGTTCACTGTATCGCTATTATAGTAACAATTTATAATAAAATGTAACAAAGTTGAGATTTTTTTTATGTAATCCAATCATTGTAAGTAGCTTTTTTTCTTTAACGTTCTGTCAATTTTGTTTAATTATTATAAATTGTTATAGTAACAATTGAGTTGAGAGAGTTGAGATTTTTTTTAAAATGTAATCCAATAACATGGTAAGTAGCTTTTTTTCTTTAACGTACACACAGGTCTGTCAATTTTGTTAAATTATTATAAATTGTTACTATAACAATTTATAATAATTTAACAATGTTGAGAAATTTTTTTTTTAATGTAATCCAATAACATTGTAAGTAGCTTTTTTTCTTTAACGTACACACAGATCTGTTAACCGACAGATACACATAGTTATGTTTTTTTTTCAACATATTTACATAGCGAGCCATGGAGAGAATCGAAGCCATAACCCTGGAGCTGAAAGTAGGCACTGTCAACTACGCTAACATTATGTCAATATCTATGAAAAAACACATGTGAACTAAATGGCCTATTTTAAAGGTACTGTGAATCGTAGCGTCACTATAACGATGGATTAGTGTACTTTATTACACATTACTTTGAAGGGGTTTGAATTAATAATTAGTTTAAATACCAAAAATAGATTGCTACTTATTATTATACTAGCCGACCCGTGCCCACTTCGTTGGGCGTTATAATCCATTTCACATAAGAAGGGTACGGTGAAATTTGATATGTTCCAATACACTCTCACTATTTTCAGCAAATCAGATAAATATAAATGTTTTAAAATCACCAATTAATTTCTAAGGCAAATAATAATGCTTGATTAGATTGAATTGTTGACACGGCACGTCAGAGGGCGCAGGTTCAAATCCTGCTGATTTAAAATCTTTATATATTTTTATCTTTTTCCTTTTATCTTGTCACTCCTGAATAGTGTAGCTTTCTGTTAGCGAAAGAATTTTCATGGTCGGATCAGTATTTGCGAAGATTACCCCGTATATACAAACAAAGTTATAAACTTTACCTCTTTATAATATTAAGTATAGATTATTTTTTCGCAATAAAATAGCGAATACTAAGCCGAAGTTATAGCTAAAGCGATCTCCTCCAGAGAACCATCTCATTTGTTTTCATACATTTAGTAAACAATTTCCTGCAGTTCCTCTTAAAATAATTAAACATTTTCTATATATGCTTTGTACTAAATTATAATTATTATACTGTATTTAATTCAGAATAGGGAAATTAATTTATAATAACAATATTTTGATACCTTCAATACCTCATTTGTTGCACACCTTTGAATGTCGAGCAAATTATAAATACTATTTCATTTAAGACATAAGGTTAGTTAAGTTAGTTATTGTTGGAATTAAAACTGGTTACTGAACTTCATTGTATTATTTTCAACACTATATTATGATAACATGGGAGAAAATGTGAACCATGTGTATATTAATTTAAGACGCTCTTGTCCTTGGATTTCCTTCTATTTTTCTTGTCCTCTGCAAGCAACTTGACCTCCTTATAGTACACGTATTTTACCTTATTTATATGGTACATAGATATTTTCAATCTACCACGTTCTCTTTTTATCCTACCATAAAAAGTGAATATTTAATATATATACACAAAAACCAAAATTACATTATAGAAAACCACTACCGACATATAAAAGAACTAAAGTCCATAAAACGGTTACTGTTCAGTGTTAAAGTTTTTTATAAAAAGTAGTAAAATAATCTCTAAAAATAGTCTGTCTAAAAGGATTCTGAAACCGAAGTGGTTTTCGTAGTAAAAATGGCGGTTCTTTGATTTGAAGCTAATTCGTATTCAACATGGGCAACGCTATATCCGTTTAACGATTTAAACTCGGAAACTACGAATAATTTTTAGTTTCTTTTTAAGAAATATTTGTCCGCCCTTTTAAATTTCTGCTTAACTTATTTTTTTTTCTTTTCTACGATACAAAGATTAGATTTCTTTAAACCGTTTTAGGAATCAGTAGATAGTAAAACTAAAAGTTGTTGGTATGGAATAAATCGTCTTAGTTGCATTTTTTTATACCACTATTTTTATTTTGTTTATTTTATTATAGAGTTGCACCAACAAAATGAACGCCATTACATTTAAAGTTTCTCGTACATCATAATCTTGTTATGGTCTAAGATCCGAGAAGCTAAATCTTCCCTCATCTGTTAATTAGATGAAACAATTTTTTATAGGCTTATTTCAATATTATGAATTTATAAAAACAACCTCTGCCACCATAAGCCTGCTGTATTTTTTTTATCTTTTCATGAGAGGGAAAAGATTTTTTAGAAGAAAAAAAAATTTTTAAAGTATTATTATTTGCAAAAAGAGAGAGTAAAATTACTAAGTAATACTACATATTTGAATTTTTTTTTATGTTACTAAGTCGACAAACAAGCGTAGGGCTCACCTGATGGTAAGTGACTACCGTAGCCTATCGACGCCTGCAACACCAGAAGCGTCGCAAGCGCGTTGCCGACCCTATCCCCAATCCCCCCAGGAGCTCTGGTCACCTTACTCACCAACAGGAACACAATACTGCTTGAAAACAGTATTATTTAGCTGTGGTCTTCTGTAAGATTGAGGTACTACCCCAGTCGGGCTGCTCCATATTTTGAGCAGGAAATTTCCTGCTGTACCACAACATAAAAATTAAATATACAAACATTAGACTTTTTTAAGCACTAATACATCAGATATTTAGAAATCATACTCTACAGTAGTAGATAACAGTAGTAGTAGTAACTACTATCATTTTTTCTATATGAATATCATATTATAATAAGCTTTTCGAATTCGGTCTAGTACCACTAAGTGTGTCCGGAAATACACACAATACACAAGTAATATACGCCCTAACCACGGCAAATATGTGTAATATGAATACATATAGTATAGATATATGGAATACATAGTGTCCGTACAATATCGGGCTGGTCACTAGTGAATAGTGATTTATGCAATGCTGCCTTCGAAGTTTCATCTCGCGGGAGTAGAGAAGTATTTTACTCGTAACATTTTGCAGCATGATCCAGTATCAAGTGGAGTGTATGCAAGATATCGTTTTGGGAATCTTTGGACAGTAAAATATAATTTTTGATTGCTAATATTTTTAATATTCACTGCAAATAATTCACTACAAATTATTTATTTTTGTGAATAGTTATTATTTATTTTCTACCCGACCCAGCCAACTTCTTAGCATATTTTTTTTCGTGTATGTACCGGTTTTTATTTTTTATTATATAAAAACCGGTTTATAATAACAAACCCGAAAACATCAATCCTAAGCAATATATGTTATGAGCGTACATAGATTTCAGCGATTCGTCACTACATATTATAAAACAAAGTCGCTTCCCGTCTGTCTGTCAGTATGTATGCTTAGATCTTAAAAACTACGCAACGGATTTTGATGCAGTTTTTTTTTAATAGATAGAGTGATTAAAGGGGAAGGCTTATATGTATAATACATGCATAATATAGTAGAGAAACACTGATCATTTTTGCAACCGTGCGAAGCCGGGGTGGGTCGCTAGTTTTTATTTAAACAGATTTTCAGTTCCGTTTCAAATTCTTAATCCTTTACAATGAATCGTATAACATTCTTCGTTTATAACCATTGATAGTATTCTAACTTTCAAGTAAACAAGTAAAACAACAAGGCTATTGCAAACTATATCCTATCAAATTACTCCATATCAATCATTGTATTCATCGCTATTTATTGTATTCAGATCAGTTTATAATCAAATGAGTTAATGAAATGTCTATTGTAACTTTATCCCAATATCCAAATAACAATTGGTTTATTATCTACGCATACTGAAACACTCTCGATAACAATGTAACTCCGCCGATCATTTATATGGACAGTAGACAATTACTGAGTCATTTTAAGGCCGCCTTCAAATTTGCAGCGCGACAGCAGCGCGGCGGTATGGCGACAACCGCGCGTTGTTATTTACATACATTTACAACCTCGCGCGGCAGCAGCGCTGCAGCCGCGCTGCCGCCGCGCGGCAAATTTTAAGGCACCCTAAACTAAAATATTTATTCATAGTAATTACGAACAAGTGTATAGGTTTGTGTCAAAAGTACACTGATACAGCTGTTAACTTTTTTTTTATCAAGCAGACTGTTACCTCTGATGTTAATCGGGTACTGTCGCCCATGGACGTCTACAACATTGAAGGAGTTGCGGATGCATTGAAAGTCTTTAGGAAAAAATCTGTATACTCGACGCTTGAAAATCCCTAAAATATAGCGCTCAAGGATAACCTCAGGAATAACGTTATTCCAAAGTTTGCATTTACGTAGAAAAAATTACCATCAAGGCCGCCTATTGGATGCAGACCAGGCATCCAGCTGCAGTGGATGATAGTCCTGTAAGGAAGTATGCGATGATAGAAATGTGACGGTAACAACATATCAAAAAGTAAAAGTAAAAAAAAAACTAAAAAAACCAAAAAAAAGAAGTGAATAAAAAAAATGAAAGGTGATAGGTATATCATAAAGACTTAAAATTGTCGCAATATAAATAGCGGCAGCGCGAATATATATATATATATAAAAAAATATCGAAAAGTTCTTCGGAACAGCCTTCAAAAATTAAGTCAAAAAGGCAACTAAAGTAGTAATATAAGTAGTAAAACACAAATATACAGGTAAATCAGCTAATGTATGTACGTACCTACTACACATTCACAGATTGCACTTGTGCAACATCTGTGAATAAGAGTATGGCGTAGCGTAGCGTATCACGTAAAACAAATTGCACGTATCTTGAAAATAAGTATGAATGATATGTAAAATAATTTGATTTTTATACTATATCAAAACAGAAAAAAATGTCTTGATTTTTATTTTTTTACGAAACATAGTTTATTTTAGAAGTCGTTAACAGTTGACGCGTCTTATTGAAAAGTATCTTCTGAAAATTGATATGTCAAATAAGTACAAGGAATATGATTTATATTTATAGAAAAACTAGCTGACCCGACAGACGTTGTCCTGTCTTAACTTTTGTATGGGAATATAGAAAAGTGTTGTTTTTAGCCCTTTTCAGGCAATTTTTTAAAATTTTCTCTCCGTAAGAACCATGCTCGTACTTCAATAAAAAAAAATTATTAGTGAAATCGGTTCAGCTGCTCTCGAGATTTGCGCTTAGCAACACATTCAGCGATTCATTTTTATATATAGAGAGATATACAATACATAACATCAACACATTTTCAGTGAGACTTAATTAATGTTTCTGAGAGACATGTACCTAATAATAATTAATCTAGATTTATTATTATTCATCATTCATCTTCTTTGTCCATATATGGGTCTCCCTACCGTTCCTTGGAGAGCACATTAATGTTGGTCCCGGTTGTTAGCATAGACACCTGATAATGATCGTTACTCATAGTAGGGAATTATCCGCCAACCCGTAGTGGCGCAGCTTGGTGGATTCCGAACCTTCTCCTACACGGAAAAAGAGGTCTATGCCTTGCAGCTGGATGTTACAGGCTTAATCGCGATATATCTTTTTATTTTATTTAATTATCACCTACTTTAAGCTGTTAAAAATGCGTTATTGCGTCTGAACAAGTATCTTGTAGCAATAAAGCAATGATTTCTAAAAGTGAAACATCATTGAATGTTGTGATGTCTAGAAAGGTAGAGAACCCAATAGATAAGTTTTAATGCCTCCATTTTCCTCTAGCATATAAGTAGATAACTTAAAATTTCATCCACATATAAAGCCTAGCCTAAATAGTTCTTAAATATGGGACGTTCAATAAATCAATCTTGTAAAAATAGGTCTTAAAAAATGACGAAGAAAAATCTCTAACAATTTCGTCTTACCGAATATATATTTTTTTTTATCATCGACCGTGGACATTTATTATATTGTCGTCAACATAATACCTATCACAAATTACAACAAAAAAGGCCGCCTCTCGGTCGTAAAGCTTGGTTCATGTCGCCAGTATTTGTCACTGTGGCCAACGATCCATCATGCCAAGGCCAACGAATGAAGAATTGTCCAACACTAAAATTGAGCTGTCATTTTGTAATCCAATTTTGGTCACAAGCTTTGGACAAATCTTGGCATAAAATATGTTTAAGATCATTTGTTCCGATTATTTTGGTGAAATTGATATGGGATATGGACTCTCGAATAAATCTATGTCAAACGAATTATATTTGGACCAATAAAACGATAAATAGAAGGAGTTCACTATCGTGATTCCTAAATCAGCAATTGTGTTATAGATCAGTAACTTTTACAAGATGCCATTGATATTATAAATTTGTGAAGGAAGTACTAAGTTACATTTTTTGCTGAAAATCCCGTTTAAAGTCCAGTTTAATCAAAAACAGCAAAAATATTCTTTCATTATCTTCAGCGAAATTTACGCAGATAATTTAAACACAGGTGTCGGCTAATTTGTCAGTAAAATTATGTGCAATTTATAAACCATATTTAAAAACAGTGCAATACTAATTGCATTAATTGCAAAATTATTGCAACTAATTATTCGTCAAACAGTCTTGGACGGGTTACCGCATGTTCAGCGATGTGATTTTCTTTGCAAGCTAATGACCTCGTTTAATTAAGGTTATTTCTTACGAAATTGCTGTTTGCATGATGCGGATGACGTCTGTACTTCTGCCTATATATACTCAAAATAATCTAAATAAACTTAGTGTTAGATCGACTTTCATTAGATTTGGTTTCTCTCATGACCGTCCCTCACATGTCATCACTCACTCAAACATAGACCGTACCATACAAATCTGAATGAAAAATATTAAACAGTACTTTTTTCTTATTACAATCAAAAGAACGACAAGTAACGAGTTCTTAATATTTTGTGTTTATCATTTCCCTCATGTCCTGCAATGAACTATCAGAAATACTCTATGATTAGAAAGAATGTCTTTGACATAAATACCAACACAAAACAACAACAACTTGCTACGATACATTGTGGACGTAGAGAATTATACTTAGAATATTAAGAAAATATTCTCTTTCAGAATTAAGTCCCTTTGCTATAAACCTTATTATTACGTTATGTTTCTACATGTAATTTTAGAGTGCAATAAAGTATATATAAAATAATTATATCCGAAATTTTTGACAAGGTAAAAGAGATTTGAACACTTACATCTTTCTATATTTTTTCTAAAAATATTTTTAATTCAACACGTACTCTGTATAGTCTGTGTATTTTGTATCGCCTTGAAACATGTTATTTAACTTTATTACAACTTCATTTAAAGAATAAAATTGATGAATAGTATGTTCCGTTCTTTTTATTATTATTAAACGTCTACTATGAGTCGTAAAGTTTGTTTTATTTGTCAACTTTTAATTAAAGAACAATTTTAGTTGATGAATTAGTGCAATTTAAGAAATGAACTCCAGATTTTTAATTGTTATTGTACATTATATACTAAACAAAAATATTTTATTGATTAGAGCTCTTCAGAAATACGTTTTTATATGTCTAAAACTATCTATTTGTACAACTTTACAGTTGATGTATGCATTTGGCTGAACTGACTGACTGAATGACTGTACGCATTTTAACATTTTTAACACTAGTAGATCAATAAATAGAGAAGATTGCTGGCATATAAAAATGTATATAAATTTATACATTTTTTATTTCTTTAAATTCATATTTCTCTAAAATACAATTAATTTTCATTACAATTATTTCACTATTTGGTGACAAATCATTTATTTTTTTCATAAGTAAAATTTAATTACGAGCTAAATTTTTAAAATAACATAATGTAGTTTATGTAATAAATGAAACAAGTAGAACTGTTTTTTTTTTTTAATATTGTAGTAATAAAAATGGAGAACCTCATCAATTTTGTTGCAAAATTTTTGTTGCAAAAACTTTGCGAGACAATAAATTTAATTATTAGGTTTTTTTTTGTTTGAATTACTTTTTTTTCTATGAAAACAAAATTCTATTTCAATAGTTTTGATATTATGGTTTAATAAGTTCATGGCATTCGTATACCACTGCTCCACATTACCAAGAGTGCGGGAGAAGCGAGTGAATGCTAATAAACTCCGCTGTTTGGCATCTCTCCATGACAAAGGGGTTCTGTCTGCATACCGGAGCTAGTGAAATACTCAAGGAAATCTTCGTTTGTAGCATTCTTCGTGGCATACATTATAGTTATCTGATTTACGTGTGGTTGTATTCGCATGATCGCGCCTTTTGTTTGCTAATGTAAGAAAGTGTTGACCCCAAATATGAATTGGATAATTTGTGTTATAAGTTATTAATAACATTTGACACTGTTGTATATACTTATCATATTGAATTAGTCAATACATAATAATTAGTTTTAATGTAGCGTTAGTAGTATCTATAATGCAACAAAATTTCCAGAGATTCTGGTAATGCGTTGTGTTGATATAGTGGTTGATTCGACAACGTGCTTGCGTTGCTCTTGGTGTTACAAGAATCCGTAAGTTCATAGGTAACAATTTTACTACCACTGAGATGGATAACAAGCGTACGATCCGACTAGTGTCGACACTATATGGTACATCTTCCCTTAGATTATATGTATATTATCTTTCATTATTTGTAATTAAATAACATCCTTACCTATACCCAGTGTTACCGATCATATCGGTCCTTCAGAACACGATCGTTTTATAGAGATACTATCTTCTGCGCGCGACTTCGTCGGCGTGGACTCCGCTCCTATTGGTCTTAGCGTGATGACACATAGCCTATAGCCTTCCTTGATAAATGGGCTATATAACACTGAAAGAATTTTTCAAATCGGCCCAGTAGTTCCAGAGATTACCGCGTTCAAACAAACAAACAAACAACCAAACAAACAAACTCTTCAGCTTTATATATTAGTATAGATTTATATGGGTATAATATGACTAATACATAATTATGATTGTGCTATATTTAATATTAATATATAGAGATCAAAACCCTTTAAAGTATACGAAAATCCTGTCAAAATGTATGATAATAACATTACGAAATTTAAAAGGACATTTTTAATATTTTTTGTAAACCATTACAACCCTATCCGAAGCAGATGTGTTTTATTACAGCCTTTCACTTGATTGTATATTGTTGATACAACTTTATAGGACTGTATCAGATTTTATGGAATAACTTGGATTATTATGAATATTTTTTATGAGTTATTGTGACTATGGACTTCTTGTATCTAAAGACGCAGTTATAGAAATTCGAAGGTTGCCTAAAATCTGATTAATATAAAGGCAACATAGAGTAACATAAATAATTTGTTTTTTTACTACATAATTTATTCCCTTTTTCATAGCTCTCAACAACGTGGTAATCCTCCACCGAAGAAAGTATGGAAACTAACACCAAGTCACTAACTACTAAATCTATGATATCCGTATGGGATATACAAACATATTTTATAAAAGGTGAGGGACAAAATCTATAATAAATCGGCCAAGTGCGAGCTCACCTGATGGTAAGTGACTACCGTAGCCTATCGACGCCTGCAACACCAGAAGCGTCGCAAGCGCGTTGCCGACCCTATCCCCAATCCCCCCAGGAGCTCTGGTCACCTTACTCACCAACAGGAACACAATACTGCTTGAAAACAGTATTATTTAGCTGTGGTCTTCTGTAAGATTGAGGTACTACCCCAGTCGGGCTGCTCCATATTTTGAGCAGGAAATTTCCTGCTGTACCACAACATAAAAATTAAATATACAAACATTAGACTTTTTTAAGCACTAATACATCAGATATTTAGAAATCATACTCTACAGTAGTAGATAACAGTAGTAGTAGTAACTACTATCATTTTTTCTATATGAATATCATATTATAATAAGCTTTTCGAATTCGGTCTAGTACCACTAAGTGTGTCCGGAAATACACACAATACACAAGTAATATACGCCCTAACCACGGCAAATATGTGTAATATGAATACATATAGTATAGATATATGGAATACATAGTGTCCGTACAATATCGGGCTGGTCACTAGTGAATAGTGATTTATGCAATGCTGCCTTCGAAGTTTCATCTCGCGGGAGTAGAGAAGTATTTTACTCGTAACATTTTGCAGCATGATCCAGTATCAAGTGGAGTGTATGCAAGATATCGTTTTGGGAATCTTTGGACAGTAAAATATAATTTTTGATTGCTAATATTTTTAATATTCACTGCAAATAATTCACTACAAATTATTTATTTTTGTGAATAGTTATTATTTATTTTCTACCCGACCCAGCCAACTTCTTAGCATATTTTTTTTCGTGTATGTACCGGTTTTTATTTTTTATTATATAAAAACCGGTTTATAATAACAAACCCGAAAACATCAATCCTAAGCAATATATGTTATGAGCGTACATAGATTTCAGCGATTCGTCACTACATATTATAAAACAAAGTCGCTTCCCGTCTGTCTGTCAGTATGTATGCTTAGATCTTAAAAACTACGCAACGGATTTTGATGCAGTTTTTTTTTAATAGATAGAGTGATTAAAGGGGAAGGCTTATATGTATAATACATGCATAATATAGTAGAGAAACACTGATCATTTTTGCAACCGTGCGAAGCCGGGGTGGGTCGCTAGTTTTTATTTAAACAGATTTTCAGTTCCGTTTCAAATTCTTAATCCTTTACAATGAATCGTATAACATTCTTCGTTTATAACCATTGATAGTATTCTAACTTTCAAGTAAACAAGTAAAACAACAAGGCTATTGCAAACTATATCCTATCAAATTACTCCATATCAATCATTGTATTCATCGCTATTTATTGTATTCAGATCAGTTTATAATCAAATGAGTTAATGAAATGTCTATTGTAACTAGCGCATGCACCCGGGTTTACCCGGTTCTCAAAAACCCGGGAAAACCCGGGTTTTTTGTTGATCTTGAGAACCGGTTCTGAATAATATGAAACCCGGTTCTCCCGGTTCCGACCAAAATATTAAAATGTAAAGTATTAGTTATATTTTGCTGCGTTATTTAAAAAAATTTATTATATCTGGCAAGGTCGGACTCGCGTGCATCGCGAATTTCCTCCTCCGGAGAACCCAACCGACAAAAAATCATGGCGGGGCCAGAGCTAAAACGCCTTAGAACTAAGGTCAGGAAAGCACTCAATAGAGCCATGAACACATATAATCACCAGGATTGGGATCACTACAAAAATGTAAAGGCCTCGTACAAGAAGCGGATACGTTTTTGGAGGACTCGAGCTTGGCGCAACTTCTGCGAAGCGATTGAGTCATTTGTGCAGCCCAGAAACCGGGTAAACCCGGGTGCATGCTCTACTCGAGGTGAGGTTCCTGGGTTTGCCAGGCTTGGGGATACCCACAACGAGAGCTGGTGTCCCTGAGGAAACTGGACAATTTCTAGACCAAATCACTAGAAGAGTCACATCAAGTGCTAATCCAGACGCACTTCCCGGACTGTACTATTGTTACCACAATGCACGATTGAACCACACACTTAACTCAATCTTTCAAGCCTGCCTGGCATTTGGCTAAGTGCCCAAATCATGGAGGGAAGTAAAGGTTATCTTTATACCTAAACCCGGCAAGGCAGACTACTCAGATGCAAGGTCCTATAGGCCGATCAGTCTCACTTCCTTCCTTCTAAAGACTTTGGAGAGACTGTACGATAGATACCTGAGAGATAACGTACTACCAAAAGCACCACTACATAAGAATCAACATGCTTATAGTGCAGGTAAATCTACAGAATCAGCCTTACACGCTGTAGTGGGCAAGATCGAAGAGGCACTTACAATCAAAGAATCATGTCTAGGCACCTTCATCAACATCGAAGGTGCATTTGATAAAACTAACTTCAACAGCATAGTCACAGCACTAAACCGCCACAATACAAACCCAACTATAACTGCTTGGATCCGAAACATGCTGGCAAGTAGGATTGTGAGGGTAGACAACGACAATAAACAAGGTGCTATCGTTGATAATGGGTGCCCCCAGGGAGGGGTGTTATCACCCTTGCTATGGAACCTCGTAGTCAACGATCTAATATCCTTGCTAAACGACAACAGATATTATACAATAGGATATGCAGACGACCTGGCTATTCTAGTAACAGGCAAGTTCACTAGTACACTTTGCGAACTAACTCAGACAGCCCTGCTATTAGTAGAAAGATGGTGCGAAGAGCATAATATATCCCTAAACCCGAATAAAACGGAATTAGTGATGTTCACGAACAAACGAGACTTGGGAAATTATACTCTACCTATGCTCTTTAACTCAACCCTGAATTTAACCACAGAGGTTAAATATCTTGGTGTAATACTTGATAATAAACTAAACTGGTCCAAACACCTGGAAAGCAAATTAAACAAAGCCAGCATCGTCTTCTGGCAGTGCCGTAGAATGATTGGGAAAAGCTGGGGCCCTAACCCTAAACTGACTCTATGGCTCTACACTGCGGTCATCAGACCCATGATCAGTTTGGAGCTGTGGTATGTGGTATGACACTTCTCACCACAGCGCAATCCAAGCTACAAAGCTGGCAAAGATTAGTGTGCATGGCAGTCACGGGCTGCATGAGAACCACTCCTACTGCGGCAATGGAGGCCATGCTTAATATTCTTCCACTTCATTTTTTTATTCAGCAAGAAGCTGCTACTACTGCTTACTGCAGCGAGATTAAAGAACCACAAACTACTGTGTTCAACTGGCACACCACATATAAAAATTTTGGAAGATGGATGGATTGTTTTATTTCGTATTTTTTTTTCCGTGGTATTATAAAAGAACCGGGTAGAACCGGGTTACCCGGTTCTGAGCTCGATTTGGAACCGGGTTTCAGAAACTTGGAACCGGACTCGGTTCTGCATGCCTTAATTGTAACTTTATCCCAATATCCAAATAACAATTATTATCTACGCATACTGAAACACTCTCGATAACAATGTAACTCCGCCGATCATTTATATGGACAGTAGACAATTACTGAGTCATTTTAAGGCCGCCTTCAAATTTGCAGCGCGACAGCAGCGCGGCGGTATGGCGACAACCGCGCGTTGTTATTTACATACATTTACAACCTCGCGCGGCAGCAGCGCTGCAGCCGCGCTGCCGCCGCGCGGCAAATTTTAAGGCACCCTAAACTAAAATATTTATTCATAGTAATTACGAACAAGTGTATAGGTTTGTGTCAAAAGTACACTGATACAGCTGTTAACTTTTTTTTTATCAAGCAGACTGTTACCTCTGATGTTAATCGGGTACTGTCGCCCATGGACGTCTACAACATTGAAGGAGTTGCGGATGCATTGAAAGTCTTTAGGAAAAAATCTGTATACTCGACGCTTGAAAATCCCTAAAATATAGCGCTCAAGGATAACCTCAGGAATAACGTTATTCCAAAGTTTGCATTTACGTAGAAAAAATTACCATCAAGGCCGCCTATTGGATGCAGACCAGGCATCCAGCTGCAGTGGATGATAGTCCTGTAAGGAAGTATGCGATGATAGAAATGTGACGGTAACAACATATCAAAAAGTAAAAGTAAAAAAAAAAACTAAAAAAACCAAAAAAAAAGAAGTGAATAAAAAAAATGAAAGGTGATAGGTATATCATAAAGACTTAAAATTGTCGCAATATAAATAGCGGCAGCGCGAATATATATATATATATATATATATATATATATAAAAAAAATATCGAAAAGTTCTTCGGAACAGCCTTCAAAAATTAAGTCAAAAAGGCAACTAAAGTAGTAATATAAGTAGTAAAACACAAATATACAGGTAAATCAGCTAATGTATGTACGTACCTACTACACATTCACAGATTGCACTTGTGCAACATCTGTGAATAAGAGTATGGCGTAGCGTAGCGTATCACGTAAAACAAATTGCACGTATCTTGAAAATAAGTATGAATGATATGTAAAATAATTTGATTTTTATACTATATCAAAACAGAAAAAAATGTCTTGATTTTTATTTTTTTACGAAACATAGTTTATTTTAGAAGTCGTTAACAGTTGACGCGTCTTATTGAAAAATATCTTCTGAAAATTGATATGTCAAATAAGTACAAGGAATATGATTTATATTTATAGAAAAACTAGCTGACCCGACAGACGTTGTCCTGTCTTAACTTTTGTATGGGAATATAGAAAAGTGTTGTTTTTAGCCCTTTTCAGGCAATTTTTTAAAATTTTCTCTCCGTAAGAACCATGCTCGTACTTCAATAAAAAAAAATTATTAGTGAAATCGGTTCAGCTGCTCTCGAGATTTGCGCTTAGCAACACATTCAGCGATTCATTTTTATATATAGAGAGATATACAATACATAACATCAACACATTTTCAGTGAGACTTAATTAATGTTTCTGAGAGACATGTACCTAATAATAATTAATCTAGATTTATTATTATTCATCATTCATCTTCTTTGTCCATATATGGGTCTCCCTACCGTTCCTTGGAGAGCACATTAATGTTGGTCCCGGTTGTTAGCATAGACACCTGATAATGATCGTTACTCATAGTAGGGAATTATCCGCCAACCCGTAGTGGCGCAGCTTGGTGGATTCCGAACCTTCTCCTACACGGAAAAAGAGGTCTATGCCTTGCAGCTGGATGTTACAGGCTTAATCGCGATATATCTTTTTATTTTATTTAATTATCACCTACTTTAAGCTGTTAAAAATGCGTTATTGCGTCTGAACAAGTATCTTGTAGCAATAAAGCAATGATTTCTAAAAGTGAAACATCATTGAATGTTGTGATGTCTAGAAAGGTAGAGAACCCAATAGATAAGTTTTAATGCCTCCATTTTCCTCTAGCATATAAGTAGATAACTTAAAATTTCATCCACATATAAAGCCTAGCCTAAATAGTTCTTAAATATGGGACGTTCAATAAATCAATCTTGTAAAAATAGGTCTTAAAAAATGACGAAGAAAAATCTCTAACAATTTCGTCTTACCGAATATATATTTTTTTTTATCATCGACCGTGGACATTTATTATATTGTCGTCAACATAATACCTATCACAAATTACAACAAAAAAGGCCGCCTCTCGGTCGTAAAGCTTGGTTCATGTCGCCAGTATTTGTCACTGTGGCCAACGATCCATCATGCCAAGGCCAACGAATGAAGAATTGTCCAACACTAAAATTGAGCTGTCATTTTGTAATCCAATTTTGGTCACAAGCTTTGGACAAATCTTGGCATAAAATATGTTTAAGATCATTTGTTCCGATTATTTTGGTGAAATTGATATGGGATATGGACTCTCGAATAAATCTATGTCAAACGAATTATATTTGGACCAATAAAACGATAAATAGAAGGAGTTCACTATCGTGATTCCTAAATAAGCAATTGTGTTATAGATCAGTAACTTTTACAAGATGCCATTGATATTATAAATTTGTGAAGGAAGTACTAAGTTACATTTTTTGCTGAAAATCCCGTTTAATGTCCAGTTTAATCAAAAACAGCAAAAATATTCTTTCATTATCTTCAGCGAAATTTACGCAGATAATTTAAACACAGGTGTCGGCTAATTTGTCAGTAAAATTATGTGCAATTTATAAACCATATTTAAAAACAGTGCAATACTAATTGCATTAATTGCAAAATTATTGCAACTAATTATTCGTCAAACAGTCTTGGACGGGTTACCGCATGTTCAGCGATGTGATTTTCTTTGCAAGCTAATGACCTCGTTTAATTAAGGTTATTTCTTACGAAATTGCTGTTTGCATGATGCGGATGACGTCTGTACTTCTGCCTATATATACTCAAAATAATCTAAATAAACTTAGTGTTAGATCGACTTTCATTAGATTTGGTTTCTCTCATGACCGTCCCTCACATGTCATCACTCACTCAAACATAGACCGTACCATACAAATCTGAATGAAAAATATTAAACAGTACTTTTTTCTTATTACAATCAAAAGAACGACAAGTAACGAGTTCTTAATATTTTGTGTTTATCATTTCCCTCATGTCCTGCAATGAACTATCAGAAATACTCTATGATTAGAAAGAATGTCTTTGACATAAATACCAACACAAAACAACAACAACTTGCTACGATACATTGTGGACGTAGAGAATTATACTTAGAATATTAAGAAAATATTCTCTTTCAGAATTAAGTCCCTTTGCTATAAACCTTATTATTACGTTATGTTTCTACATGTAATTTTAGAGTGCAATAAAGTATATATAAAATAATTATATCCGAAATTTTTGACAAGGTAAAAGAGATTTGAACACTTACATCTTTCTATATTTTTTCTAAAAATATTTTTAATTCAACACGTACTCTGTATAGTCTGTGTATTTTGTATCGCCTTGAAACATGTTATTTAACTTTATTACAACTTCATTTAAAGAATAAAATTGATGAATAGTATGTTCCGTTCTTTTTATTATTATTAAACGTCTACTATGAGTCGTAAAGTTTGTTTTATTTGTCAACTTTTAATTAAAGAACAATTTTAGTTGATGAATTAGTGCAATTTAAGAAATGAACTCCAGATTTTTAATTGTTATTGTACATTATATACTAAACAAAAATATTTTATTGATTAGAGCTCTTCAGAAATACGTTTTTATATGTCTAAAACTATCTAGAACAATTTTAGTTGATGAATTAGTGCAATTTAAGAAATGAACTCCAGATTTTTAATTGTTATTGTACATTATATACTAAACAAAAATATTTTATTGATTAGAGCTCTTCAGAAATACGTTTTTATATGTCTAAAACTATCTATTTGTACAACTTTACAGTTGATGTATGCATTTGGCTGAACTGACTGACTGAATGACTGTACGCATTTTAACATTTTTAACACTAGTAGATCAATAAATAGAGAAGATTGCTGGCATATAAAAATGTATATAAATTTATACATTTTTTATTTCTTTAAATTCATATTTCTCTAAAATACAATTAATTTTCATTACAATTATTTCACTATTTGGTGACAAATCATTTATTTTTTTCATAAGTAAAATTTAATTACGAGCTAAATTTTTAAAATAACATAATGTAGTTTATGTAATAAATGAAACAAGTAGAACTGTTTTTTTTTTTTAATATTGTAGTAATAAAAATGGAGAACCTCATCAATTTTGTTGCAAAATTTTTGTTGCAAAAACTTTGCGAGACAATAAATTTAATTATTAGGTTTTTTTTTGTTTGAATTACTTTTTTTTCTATGAAAACAAAATTCTATTTCAATAGTTTTGATATTATGGTTTAATAAGTTCATGGCATTCGTATACCACTGCTCCACATTACCAAGAGTGCGGGAGAAGCGAGTGAATGCTAATAAACTCCGCTGTTTGGCATCTCTCCATGACAAAGGGGTTCTGTCTGCATACCGGAGCTAGTGAAATACTCAAGGAAATCTTCGTTTGTAGCATTCTTCGTGGCATACATTATAGTTATCTGATTTACGTGTGGTTGTATTCGCATGATCGCGCCTTTTGTTTGCTAATGTAAGAAAGTGTTGACCCCAAATATGAATTGGATAATTTGTGTTATAAGTTATTAATAACATTTGACACTGTTGTATATACTTATCATATTGAATTAGTCAATACATAATAATTAGTTTTAATGTAGCGTTAGTAGTATCTATAATGCAACAAAATTTCCAGAGATTCTGGTAATGCGTTGTGTTGATATAGTGGTTGATTCGACAACGTGCTTGCGTTGCTCTTGGTGTTACAAGAATCCGTAAGTTCATAGGTAACAATTTTACTACCACTGAGATGGATAACAAGCGTACGATCCGACTAGTGTCGACACTATATGGTACATCTTCCCTTAGATTATATGTATATTATCTTTCATTATTTGTAATTAAATAACATCCTTACCTATACCCAGTGTTACCGATCATATCGGTCCTTCAGAACACGATCGTTTTATAGAGATACTATCTTCTGCGCGCGACTTCGTCGGCGTGGACTCCGCTCCTATTGGTCTTAGCGTGATGACACATAGCCTATAGCCTTCCTTGATAAATGGGCTATATAACACTGAAAGAATTTTTCAAATCGGCCCAGTAGTTCCAGAGATTACCGCGTTCAAACAAACAAACAAACAACCAAACAAACAAACTCTTCAGCTTTATATATTAGTATAGATTTATATGGGTATAATATGACTAATACATAATTATGATTGTGCTATATTTAATATTAATATATAGAGATCAAAACCCTTTAAAGTATACGAAAATCCTGTCAAAATGTATGATAATAACATTACGAAATTTAAAAGGACATTTTTAATATTTTTTGTAAACCATTACAACCCTATCCGAAGCAGATGTGTTTTATTACAGCCTTTCACTTGATTGTATATTGTTGATACAACTTTATAGGACTGTATCAGATTTTATGGAATAACTTGGATTATTATGAATATTTTTTATGAGTTATTGTGACTATGGACTTCTTGTATCTAAAGACGCAGTTATAGAAATTCGAAGGTTGCCTAAAATCTGATTAATATAAAGGCAACATAGAGTAACATAAATAATTTGTTTTTTTACTACATAATTTATTCCCTTTTTCATAGCTCTCAACAACGTGGTAATCCTCCACCGAAGAAGGTATGGAAACTAACACCAAGTCACTAACTACTAAATCTATGATATCCGTATGGGATATACAAACATATTTTATAAAAGGTGAGGGACAAAATCTATAATAAATCGGCCAAGTGCGAGTCGGACCCGCGCACGAAGGGTTCCATACCATTGACTACATACGGTACATTGGTTGTAATAACGGGCAAAAAGCGGCTAAAAATCACTTTTATTTTATGACAGCAAAAATAGGCAAAAATGACGTTTTTTGTATGGGAGCCCCCCTTAAATATTAATTTTATTATTTATTATTAAAGTAAAAATACAACTGAGTATTTTGTGAATATTTCAAGTGCCTACCTGTTGCCATTATTAATATCGAGCAAAAAAGGGCAAGAAAATCGCGTTTGTTGTATGGGAGCCCCCCTTAAATATTTATTTTATTTTGTTTTTAGTATTTGTTGTTATAGCGGCAACAGAAATACATAATTTGTGAAAATTTCAACTCTCTAGCTATAGCCGTTCTTGAGATACAGCCTGGTGACAGACGGACGGACGGACAGCGAAGTCTTAGTAATAGGGCCCCGTTTTTACCCTTTGGGTACGGAACCCTAATAAAAATGAAGTAAAATAACGATTGATTGTTGTTGTAGTATATGCCTGGTATTTTTTTATAAATATAAAGACAATTGTCAAGGACAAGTCGTTTGATTATACAACAATTGTGTCATGGGTAGGCCAAGCCCTCTTATTGAATTGATTTTTTTATATATAACTAGGTCGGCTAACAAGCGTACGCCTCACTTGATGGTAAGCGACCGTAGCTTATAGACGCCTGCAACACCAGAAGCATTGCAAGCGCGTTGCCGACCCTACCCCCTATTCCCCCCAGGAGCTCTGGTCACCTTACTCACCAACAGGAACACAACACTGCTTGAAAGCAGTATTATTTAGCTGTGGTCTTCTGTAAGGTCGAGGTACTACCACAGTCTGTTCCATAGTTTGAGAAGGAAATTTCCTGCTATGCTCTAACCTCAGTTATTTATAACTTCTAAACTAACAATAACATTATATAATAATCAGTTGATATAGCGAGAAATTGTAAGCAACCGTTCCGACTTCATCTCAATAATACGTCGGAGGTTGCGAGAACAATTCTCGCTCAGGGCAGATATTTCTATTTGTACAAATATTTATTTCTACTCTGTTGTAATCTCGTCATCTTATTTCGAAGAGCTCGTAAAACTATGAGTCAGGGTTGTTATCATACATACCTGACAGCCATCACACGTTATAAGAAAATTGTCCGTAAATCAGAAGTACAGCAGTGTGATGGTAATTAGTAAAAACTTTAATACAGTTGTTACCAGAATTTGGTTAAAAATGGCCAGATTTTTTTTTCATACAAATTGCTAGTAGATAATCTTCATATTACGATATGCAGTTTTTTAAGTTCTTTGGAAAAATTTGCTAAACTGCTATTTAAAGGCAAAACAGATGACCATCGTAAATCAACGACGACTCGTATTCAAAGACCCTTTCTTGTACATCCCTCAAGGGCCCAAAAACATATCTATACATAAACAAGTAAGTTGAGATATCAGCTGTTACATCGGCGATAAAGATAACCCCAAAATATGTATACTTCCATGAATTAATGAGTACTTATTCGTCTTGTTAGCAGGTTCGACTGCATGCAAATATCAAAAAAAAAAAAAAATATTTGTTAATTATCTGTATTCTTTCAATTTAAATCTGTTGTTTTAAGATTTTTTTTTAAATAATACAAAAAAAGTTCAAGGCAACAATTACTTTGACCCAAAAGAGAAAAAAATTAATTAAATGATATTATTTAAAAATTGCATTACCAAGAAATAAAATGTATTTTAACTTGAAGAGTGAAAAAAAAGTATCTTATTAACGATAGAAAATTTGTACAAGATATATGGAGAGAGGCAGAACTAATATACCTATTTTATCTAATGTCGGCGTTCAGCAAGGAGACCCACTAGGTCCGGCTCTTTTTAGTCTAGGTATCCACAAATGCATTTCAAATTTAAAATCAAAATTGAACATATGGTACCTAGATGATGGAACCATAGGAGGTAAAGTGGACGATGTCGTTGAAGATTTAATCAAAATTAAAAACGAGTTTGATAAAATTTGTCTCAAATTAAATTTTTCGAAATGTGAAATTTTTTTCACGGATCTTTTATCACTTCCCAAAATTAATTTGGCAACGGAATTATTTAATAAAATTGCTCCTAATTTAAAAATACTTCAAAAAAGTACACTTAGTCTCCTAGGTGCACCATTTTTTGATGAAGGCATACAGCCAATTTTGGATAATAAAATTAAAATATTCGTTGAAAACACTGACAAATTGGCTAATCTAAATTCTCATATTGCCTATACCATTTTAAAATATTGTCTATTTGTCCCGAAATTAATGTATATATTACGCGCAAGCCCAATTTGGAAATTTCCTGGACTGACCGAAAAACTTGATGCCACTTTAAAAAATTCATTAGAAAAAATTCTAAATTTATCTTTTGATGAAAATTCATGGACCCAAGCTACTTTACCTATTAGAGACGGTGGCATCGGCGTGAGAAAAATTTCTAGTGTCGCTCTTCCTGCTTTTCTTGCTTCTGTGCATAGTATTAAGGGTCTATGTTCTGACACTTTAAAATCAAATTCAGTCGAAATTACAGATGCTACAGATGCAATAGAAAATTGGAAGTTAAGGTGTCCTAATGGCGATATCCCGAAGGATGTTACAAAACAAAAACTTTGGGATATGCCAATAGTTCACAATACTCATATAAATTTGAAGCTAAATCTTACAAGTGACAAAAACCGTGCCAGGCTTCTAGCTTTATCAAATAAAGAGTCAGGTCACTGGTTACACGCAATGCCGTTAAAAAATCTTGGGACACTTTTAGACAATGAAAGTTTTAGAGTTGCTGTCGGTCTCCGGTTGGGAACTACACTGTGCTTTGAACACAGATGTCCGTGCGGAAAGGAGGTAGATTCTTTCGGACTACACGGCCTTTCCTGCAACAAGAGTTCGGGTAGGTTTTTCCGCCACGGTTCCCTAAATAATACCATAAAAAGAGCTCTTGCCACCATCGACGTTCCTGCTCTTATCGAGCCTACTGGAATTAGTCGCGATGATGGCAAGAGACCTGATGGACTGACGTTGGTTCCCTGGGAAAGGGGACGGGCGCTTTTGTGGGACGCAACCTGCGTTGACACACTTGCTCCGTCTCATGTCAGGGAAACAGCCTTAAAAGCGGGTGCCGCGGCGGAAAAAGCTGAAACGACGAAACGGCACAAATATTCGTCACTAATTCCAAATTACATCTTTGTGCCGTTTGCAGTCGAAACACTTGGACCTTGGAGTAGCAGTGCAAAAAAATTCTTAAATGAGATAACTCCTCGCCTTATTGCCTCCACTGGTGACAAGAGGGCTGGTGCATTTTTTGCCCAGAGAATCGGCATAGCGATTCAACGGGGAAATGCTGCCAGCATTCTTGGCACAATTCCACGCGGACATGATTTGTATCAAAACTATCTGTAAATATTTAGTTCTTAAGTTGTGTCTTGTAAATATGTATAATGATTGCATTAGCGAGTTTAATAAAAAAAAAGTAACTTAATGTAATAACATAATATTAATGCTACATTGTAGTTTGATATCCAACTTCGTTTATAATTTCGTTTGTAATTGAAGTTCTTTTGATATAAAATTATTTAAATTTTTTGTTATATACAGGGTGGGGATTATAATACAACGATAACTTGGACAGCGTATATGTAATGACATTCCAAGCCCACATACAAAAAATCAATAAAATACATCCAGTAGTTTAGTCACAAATTATGATTTTTCATTTTTTAAAATTTCTACGTATGTATTAGACTAAAGACCTGACCTACCCTAAAACCGGCGGTTAACGACTCAAGGACAGCTATTATTATTTTTAAAAAGATAGAGCATAAAAATAATGGATTTGGGATCGACTGCCACAAAAAAAAGGCAAAATTTTTAATCATTTCCATTTAGTGACAGTTCGCAGACCAAATAATATTATAATAACTAATGTTTAAAAAAAAATAACTTATTCAGTATCGGCTACTGATCAGTTCTGCATATTTAAAAAAAAAAATGATGGTTTGAGAAAATTTAAACCAAATAGTTTTTTATTCAATTTAATTTTAAATGCGTAACAATTTATTTTAATTTACTTTTCTAACTTACTATTTTTTATTCAATCAAAATAATGAAGTTTTGTAGGTACAAGCACATAGCATTTCTGTGCGACTTTGCGGCCGCAAAACGAAGGTCAAGCGCGATCACCGCGCGATGACGCGTGTAACAGGTCAGTGATCCTGTAGTTACAAAAATGATGTTATAAAATTTTATTAAATTAAATTGAATTAGTTTGTATGAAAAAATCTTTTTTTTTAATTTTGATGTTAGGACTTATTTGATGGTTTTGAAATACTTCTTTATACTAGTACTAACGGTGTTTTCAATTATCGTTCTATTGTCATCCCCACATTGTATACCTATGTGTGTCGTCACACGTCTACTTCTTTTGATTTCTACCTGTAAGCATTCATTTTAAGTTTTGATGAAAGAAATTCTAGAAATAACAGTCTTTACATTCTACAATATTTATGTACATATATACCTAACAGTATAAAAATACCCGTATCTTTTTTTTCTAAATTAATGTATGGATTTCTTTTTTCCTAATTTTCTTTTATAATATAAACTATGTCCTGACTAAAAAATAATATAATAATATTCGTTTTGATGCAGTCGTTTGGAAATTATGCGAGTATATTTTGGCTATTTAGTTTTATTAATTTAATCGCATTGGAGCAGCGTGGTGGATTAAGCTCTGATCTTTCTCCTACGTGGGAAAGAGGCCTATGCCCAGCAGTGGGATATTACAGGCTGAAGCGTAGCATAGCGTAGCGTAGCGTATTAATGTAGATAAATGAATGAATTGAAAAAAGTCATTACTTTGTATTTTAAAATAAAAATTAAACTTATACAAATGTGTATGAGATGTACTTTATTTTAAAATGCTTATATTTGTTGAAACACTAACATTTTGCGTTTTTACATTTTATGGAAACGCTGTTTACCGTTTCCTCCTACTTTCCAATGAATATTTCATGAATCCAATTTAAAACAGCAACAAGTCTAATAAATAAAGAGACGGTGAAATAAAATAAAAGGGAATTTAATATTAACGGTATTTCCGCGTTCAACTACAGTACTCCTGGGCGCTTTATAACATCCCCGGGTAAATATTAAATATAATGAGATTGGAGGGCTGTATGTAACACTTTTTTAGTGTTTTTGGACTGCCGATTTGAGTCTCTTACTTAATTTATTATCTATTGGATAAGTATAATGCATATAAAAAACTATTCATTATACTTATCCCAGTTATAAGCATTCAAAAGCCCGTGGATATTGTTTACATAACAAAAATAACATTTTTTTTTGTCATATTTAAGAATTTTGTTTGGAAAACTTGCTACAATTTTACATTATCCTCGATTTTCTTTATGGCTAAATAATCCGGGACAACAGTAAAACAGCTAGCGAGGCTTACAACTCGTTTAATGCACACCAAGGGACGGGGTCGCAGCCACCGTCAATCATTTCACCATTCGATGCAGATTAAAAAACATAGATATACAAGACACAGATAATACACACATATAATACAGACAATATATAATAAACATCAAGCTATATTTATTTAAGGTGATTTAGATTACTTTTTTTCTCTTATTTACAATACAAAAACAGTTAAATGAAAGATTGTGTCCTCTCAGGACTGCGGTATCAAAGGTACAAGTTGCCAAAATGGTCGCCGAACTTCGAGAGGAGATGGCACTTTAAGAAGAAGAAGAAGGAGTCCTCTCAATTTCCATTTGCAGAAAGCAACGTTCTATTTTTCGCGATTCCGTACATAATCGGATAGGTCTCGGCACATCTCTTTTAATACCCATACTAAGCGCTTTTAAATAAAACATCATCCACACATACGAAAGATAAGTTTGTTTTAGATCTCACCAAATGAAAAATCTCATAAAACATAGACAGGCCAAATTCTCATATCGAGTTGTGAGAGGCTATGCGATATATATTATATAGATCTCATGTTGTTGCTATGGAACTGTTACGAGCCTCGACGCTACCCCGTTTAAAAAAAAAGGATTTAGAAATAAAAATTTAATTTAAGATTTTAAGACAGCCGCCGAGAATGGATGTTGGATCGAGACTGGCTTTATGGTTGAGGTTGTCTGTTGTGAGCTAGGAATATCAGAGTCAGCGGGAAAGGTATGAGTGGATGCGTGGTAAGCGGAAAAGGGTACAAATAATATTTATAACAGAACGCATAAAGTATTAATAATTACAACATTATCATAGACTTTCCCAAATAAATCAAAATACGTAACTGTAAAAATATATTAATAAGAAAGTATTTGTCCAAAAGACAGAAACGAAGAACCAGCAACTATTCAAAAATTAAACAGTCCTAACAGGCGTTCCTTTAGAAAGTCAAATCCTTCCTACAAGTATGTATATAGAACTTATCTTTAGAGTCTTCGAATTCATGAATTTCCATAAATTGGAGCAGCTACTGGAAAACGATCGACCGATCAAACACCTTTAATTTCCGTCCTTTGATGTCGTTGACATCGAGCGACGACTTCCACTGGATCTTTTCCTAATTTCCTACTGTCTTTTTATCGTATGTTGAGAATGCAGTAATGTTAAATAATTATATCAATTCAATATTTTATAAATTATATCTCATATTTACTTGAAAATAAATATCTGTACATTCAAACATTTTAACCAAATTTACTCATCAAAAATTTCGAAATCGTTTTTTTATAATATTATATACGATGCAGCCTGTAATATCCCACTGTTGGGCACTGGCCTCATTCTCCATGTAGGAGAAGGTATGCAACGGATATATTTCCTACTATGTGTAACGCTTGCTATCAGATATTTATGATAACATTCGGGACCGATAACTTAACGTGCTCTCCGAGGCACAGTGGGGAGACCCACAAGGACAGACATCCGAACCGGAAAAAAATATTTGTACAAATAGAAATATCTATCCCGAGCAGGAATCGAACTCGCAAGTTCCGTCGGTGTTTAGACGCCAACACGCACCCCTACACCAGGCATCTTTCAGTGCGAGAGTATTTCTTTTCACGCGACATATTTGACGTACAAGCTGAAAACGTACTCAATTTGTCGGCGTGGTCATGCATGCAGTCCTTAATCTATACTAATATTATAAAGAGGTAAAGTTTATAACTTTGTTTGTATATACGGGGTAATCTTCGCAAATACTGATCCGATCATGAAAATTCTTTCGCTAACAGAAAGCTACACTATTCAGGAGTGACAAGATAAAAGCAAAAAGATAAAAATATAATAATATAAAGATTTTAAATCAGCAGGATTTGAACCTGCGCCCTCTGACGTGCCGTGTCAACAATTCAATCTAATCAAGAATATTATTTGCCTTAGAAATTAATTGGTGATTTTAAAACATTTATATTTATCTGATTTGCTGAAAATAGTGAGAGTGTATTGGAACATATCAAATTTCACCGTACCCTTCTTATGTGAAATGGATTATAACGCCCAACGAAGTGGGCACGGGTCGGCTAGTTTCACTATAATTGGAATAGAGATACAAATGAAATAACTTACATAAACTAATTTCAAACAAACTTATACATCTTTCATTTAGCTATTTCTCCAATTTAGGGACTGTTTTTGGGCATTCTTAACATTGAAGTTGAAAAACATGTTTGTTACGCCTGTCTCTTTCTTTCGTCTCGACTTAAATCCACTAATAATAAATAATTAAAAAAAGAAAAAAAATGATTTATAGCGTTCAAAATAATTGTAAAACAAATTATAATATTATATATAACATATTTACAATTCACAACATAAGAACTAAAAGTTTATAGATAGTTATGGTCAAATTATGTCCGATTGGAATGGTGCCAAGAATACTGGCAGTGTTTCCCATTAAAAAATATACATAATTACTTTACAAATATTCACAATTCTACGAAAAATAATTATGTAAATCATTCAATCAATTTCAATATTCGAAAGCGACGGTCATTAACTAATAAAATTTTAGTGATTCGCATAAAAATTAAATGCAAATTTGACAAAGGCACGCATCTAAATAACGCAAATTTCGGTAATACATAAAACAATGCGACGGTCACACTTGAGGGCCAGCACGTGACCAGAGTACGTAACGTGTGGACCCTTCATAATTGCTGGGCAGTTAAAACTTGCTAATTGCTTATTGAATGCTTCTAACGTCACAGATAATAGACACTGTAGATAATAGACACGATATGTAAAGACTAGTTTGCATTCGAGTAATACAAACACGTATTTAAATTGTTATAACTAAAGTTATGGATTAAAAAAAAATTAATATTCTTGGGTGTTAAATAAATGCACAGTTAAAGGTACATTGACGGCTAACCAAAGCAGTTTCACATAAAGTTACTATACAATAAAATGTATGTACTTGCAATACTAATCATGCGTTCATATGAATTAATGTATACACAATATTTTTTATAAATATGTTGTAAAAATTATACTTATGAATAATAGATAAATGAATAAATAAACAAAGTATTTAATTATAATGAAACGCCTTTGTCGGATTTTATCGCGGTTTATAATAATAATAGAGACCAATAAAATTAAAATACAACGAGGTATATTCCAAGGAGATGCTCTGAGTCCTTTGTGGTTCTGTCTTGCCCTTAACCCACTCTCTAATATACTAAACTCCACTTCATTAGGAATTTCCTTATCTGATCGGCAAACTGACAAACAGACGGACATTGACAGTGAAGTCCACATTTTAAACCATCTTATGTATATGGACGACATTAAATTATACTCTAGCACTGAAAATGAACTAAATGAAGTAACTAAAATAACAGAGCAGTTTACAAATGACATTAAAATGGAATTTGGAATTGATAAATGTAGAATCAACTCAATTAAGGCAGGAAAAAATTACCAACATCAGTATAAGCTAAGAACAGGAGAAAAAATAGAACCACTAAATGAAGAAGACACCTACAAATATTTAGGATATGATCAATCTTTACAAATACATCACAAAGAAGTTAAGACTAGACTGACACAACAATTTCAACACAGACTAAACACAATTCTAAAAACGCAGCTATATTCACGTAATACTATAAAAGCAATCAACACTTTTGCAATACCTATACTCACATATTCCTTTGGTATTATAAAATGGACAAAGTCAGAACTCAAGAGCCTACAACGAAAAATTAACACCACCATGACCAAATCCCACAAACATCATCCCAGATCATGCTTACAAAGACTTACACTACCTAGAAAAGAAGGAGGCAGAGGCCTAATAGATATTTTAAACTTACACAATAAACAGATTTCTTCTCTCAGAAAATATTTTTTTGCTAAAACAGAATCTTCCAAACTTCATAAAATAATAACAAAAATGGATCAAGCTTTTACGCCTCTTAACCTTAAAATGAGAAGTGCTCAGAAAAATGAAACATTAATTGACGAGATAACTAAAATCACAGAATGGGCACAGAAATCTCTACACGGAAGACACCGCCAGGATCTATGCCTTTCAAACGTCGACAAAGAGGCGTCGAACGAGTGGCTTCATCGAGGTGAACTCTTTCCGGAGACTGAAGGGTTCATGATAGCTATACAGGATCAGGTCATTGAAACAAAAAACTATAGAAAATATATAATTAAAAATTTAACTAACTCTGACTTTTGCAGAAAATGTAATAGTAATCCAGAAACGATCCAACATATAACCGGCGCGTGCAAATCAATAGCCCAAACAGACTATAAACACAGACACGATCAAATAGCCAGTATCATACATCAAAAACTTGCTTACGAATATAAATTAATAGACACGTTATTACCATATTACAAATACACCCCAGAACCTGCTTTAGAAAACTCCACTACACGACTGTACTTTGACCGAGGCATCCTTACAGACCGCACAATCCATTTTAATAGACCTGATATTACACTAATCGACAAAATAAGCAAGACTGGGTTCCTTATTGATATAGCAGTACCTAACACACATAACTTACAATCAACAATAGCTGAAAAACTATCCAAGTATACCGAATTAAAAAATGAAATAGCCCGAATTTGGCATCTACAAAAAGTAACAATAGTCCCAATAGTACTGTCTACAACAGGAGTAATACCGAACCAACTACATGCGTCTCTACATACATTAAAATTACCAGCGAGCACTTACCGGTTATTACAAAAAGCAGCAATTCTAAATACATGCAGATTAGTAAGAAAATTTCTCCAAAGTGACTCCAACCAATCTGACTAACTCCTAATACTTATATAAACTATCACACCACAGCTTATAAAATATAGTGTATATAAAAACAATACTTTATTTGCTAACCCGTCAATGTACATTTGGCTTAGGCCCGTGTCATCGACTACCCGGTTTAGTGGTTACTAGCCGAGATTAAATACAAAATAAATAAATAATAATAATAATAATAATAATACTCTTTATTGTACACAACATCAATCAACACAATAACATATTACAAGTACAAAACAGTGTACAAAGGCGGTCTTATCGCTAGAAGAGCGATCTCTTCCAGACAACCTTTGGGCATATAGGACACGGCATAGTGAAAGCGGTAGGGAAGTGTACAATAGAGAAGTGACAAATAGTGTCACCTAAAACAATATCAATTATCGAATACAAATACACATACATATACAACATAATACATACATACAAGGATACATAATTATATACATATAAACATATATACATACACATATTATATATATATATATATATATATATATATATATACACATACATATATATAAACATACTTATAAAAATACTATACTTATAAACAAAATATATATAATATAATATATAATAATTAAACAGGTTTATTAGGTTTTTTAAATGCCCGACGTTTCGAATACTTTACAGTAACCGTGGTCACGGGAGGACTCAGTCAATAAAATCCGAAGAAGTTGTTTCACAATGAGTGAAATTCGCGATAACATTAGAATAATATTTAATGTCGTAAATAAAACGCTATTTAAACGCTTTAATCATATCAGTAAAAATTTTCTTTTGCACTCAATTCATTTAGATAAAATATAATGGAGTATAAGAATGTTATTTAGTTATTATGTACTTTGACTATAATTTCAGACCAGTAATAAAAATAAAATTAAACAAAAATATGCATCGTAAATCATGCAACGGCAGCCAATACCGTACGTAATCTACAATAGGCAGCCTTATTTGAGAGGAGTTAATTGAACAAAGCACTAAATCTTTTTCAAATATAAAACTAAAAACTTGCGCAAGGAATTACTTGCTTTCACGTAAACAAACTAAGTCAAAATCGTTCCATCTGTTCGAGAGCACCGATGCCACATTCAGACGCACAAAAAGCTTTATCATCAAACTCATAACACCTCTCTTTTTGCGTCAGGTAATACAATTATGCTGGCTTTGAAATACACAGGCCAAAGATGGGCAGCAGCGTCTTCGGTGCGACAAAGCCAGCCCTGCGGTCACTAACCCCAGGCGGGTTGACTATGGGCAAAACACATGAGTTCGCGTCGTAATGTCGGGCGCGAACTTGTGGAGGCCTATGTCCAACAGTGGACTGTGATAGGTTGTAGTGGATGGAATACAATTATTATACTTAAACGAAAATATTTTTAAATCTGAATAGAAATAAAATAAAATATACCAACCGAATGGAGAACCTGCTTTTTGAAGTACGTTAATAATATTAATATTAATGTGTATTGAGCTTAACAGACCTATACTAATATGATTACTTCGGGTATGGCGAGTATACGTAGCGGGTCAAGGGTTTATTGTTATAATAATCGAGTTAAACTTTACCTTATCTAATAACAGATATGTTGGAGTCGTAAAATTTTACTCGACTTAATAAATTAGGTTCTCAATTCCACTGTATTTTTATCTTCGTACTGGGTGTACCGATGTTGATAATTCTTGTTATGTTAGAAAGTCGGTACTTGTCATGTTGACTCATTTAAACTTAAGCGAAAACAGAAGAATAGTTTTGGAGTTTACTCCTTAAGAATCGATTTTCATATAAGGCCCCGGTATAAAAAAATATGAGGAGTAAAATCAACTGAACGAATGACCTCTTTACGTTGCTCGTAACGCCATCTATCGCGTAAAGTCTAAAAGCGTAACGACGTTTTCTAATAACGCCATCTCGTCGTGACGTATCATCAATAGATGGCGTTATTTTATATGTTTATTTACCATTTTTGATATGGTATTAATCTTTTTCTTAGACTAGTAAGCCTTTTTTGTTACTATTAAGACATTCGATATCTGAAGGACTGAAGGAGTAAACTCCATTCAAGCGTCGGAGCTGACACACGCACTTTTTTTGTGTCATCCATTAATAATCATTTAATTGACTTCGACTACGTCGATGATATTTTCATTTTTTTTTTTTTTTTATAATCGATGTAAGCTGAAGTCGCCTTTTTTTGTTTGAGATCGAACAAAATTATTTAGTTTAAATACAACAGTGTAGTTTTTGAGTTATCATAAATGAGAGCATAGTACGGGCGAATTATTAACATTGGTAAGTATTTTATTAGAGTTTTAAGTTATGACTCTTGAACGGCGAAGCAGAAACTAATAAAAATATTTTATGATAGATCGTAAGCGTTTAATAGTAGTGTAATAATAATTGTGAATGAAGCCGTCGTATTCGATAGATGTTGATTGAAATCTAAGACGCTTTGAGGAATTTATGTTCAAAATTAATTTTATATTTGTGAGTTTGTCCATAAAAGGAAAGTCCAAAATAAAATGTGCATGAATTCTAAGACTTTTTTTGGAAAAAATGGATACCTACACGTGTTCATACTTGTAACTATAAGAAAACTTCTCGTATTTTTCTCTAGAAGATGTGTTACCAACAATGGAATTATTAAGACATTACAGGACCACTGCACTGCTCTGATACCTGCTCTGGTACAGTGATGCGTGAAGGTATCCAATACTGACGAGCGATATTGAGCCCTTAAGTCTAAGAAGAGATCTTGCATCCCTATGCGTACTCTATCGTTTGTACAATGGGTTGTGTTCCGAAGAATTGTTCGAGATGATGCCCACGGCCACTTTTTACCATCGCACCGCTCGCCATCGACAGGGAATTCATGCTCACACATTGCAGCCCAAATGGTCCCGTACAGTTCGGTTTCAGAGGAACTTCCTCCCACGGACCATTCGGCTGTGGAATGAACTCCCTGCCGAGGTTTTCCCACAATGCTACAGTATGGGGTCCTTCAAGAGGGGAGTAAATAGGTTTTTGAAGGGTCGGCAACGTGCATGTGATGCCCCTGGTGTTGCAGGCGTCCATAGGCTACGGTAGCCGCTTACCATCAGGCGGGCCGTATGCTTGATTGCTACCGTCGTGGTATAAAAAAAAAGGTGCCTAAACACCGACGGTCGATGATTCCTTTCCTATTTGTGTTTCATATTTGTATTTGTATAAATATTTGTGTTTAATATAAATAATAATATTCTTTATTCCACACCATTAATGTTTGTAATGTTTCTATATGTGGTAGCTTGTCACTAGCTTAGAACATTCAGTTTCTCTCACCTTAGACTCCATTTAAAATTACTGTGCCCCATTTTATGCCTGCGTACTCTTTAATATCTTACAAACCCTCCCTATTTAATACGGAAATTGCAAAGCGGCCTTTATGCTAACTATCAACATATCACAAGGAACACGGAACTCGAATGTCAAATCACTAACAGCGGTGAGTGGTGTACGGTGAATTAAAACTGCTTATTCCATCTTTGTTAACTTATAGTATTACTATATAGTAAAATATTGTATTATAATAACTGTTTTAGTATTTAAATTGATTTTTGTGTATACTGTAAACGCCTAGCATAGTTTTGTTGACGTACTCTTCTTGGCAATTTTCCTTAAATTACTATTTATTGAGGGTTGTCTAGAAGAGATAGCTATAAGCGATAAGCCGCCTATAAATACTTATAATTGTATTTGAGATAGTTCCAAATTACATCTTTTTTTGTGCAATAAAGTTTTAAAAAATTAAACTAAATTAAAAAAAATGACATGTTACATATTTTGACTAGCCCGTTGGGTCAGTTGGCAGTGACTGCTTTCTGTTCCGGTGATTCTATTTAATAATTAAAATTTTTGAAACTTGTTTATTAAAACAAATATATGAGTAATTTTAGACAAATTGACTATTAAACAAATAATATATCCACATTCGTAACAATGCCATTCCATTACTCTCTATTTTTTCACTCTCCTTGCTATCAGAAGCCGGATGGATGTACATCCTGCCTTTTTCCTCTCTTCTTTGACTTCCTTTAGATGAATATTAAAGCGCATTGCCGTAAATCTTACTTATTTCTATGTGGAAAATATTGTCGTATGGATGTGAAGAGAATTAAATAAAATTATGTAAGATGTGTTTTAGAATTTCGTTAAATAAATCTAGTTCTTAGAATCAACTTTATTATGCCTTTAAAAAAATTTATTGCATTTTTATGTTTATTTATTTTTAGGCGTTTTCTTACTGCGTATTAATACAAGCTTAAAAGTTTGGAAAATTTTATGTCGCTATATTATTTGGCATTTTAATAATGTGTTTGGATTTTTCGTTCCCATAATCAAATGATTAAGATTAATTCCGTAATTGTCTTCGTCGTCTCTTGTTCAAAAATACCTAAAATTATACTCATATTAGACGGTTTACCAAAATCGTACAAAGTCGCTGATTGTGACTGGAATGGTATTCGAACTTGACAAATTGACTTGTTTGAAGATAAGTTAATCGTACTCATAGTTCCTTAGTCGAGAACGCACCAAAGCCGATTGTGTACGAACCGATCGTCTGGACACTGCTGATTGCCTTTAAAAGTAAAAATTTAAATAAATAAATAAATATCTACACATTACACACACGGTCGTCTGTTCCTAAAGTAAGCAACTTAATGTGTCTTCTGTCAAATTTAATATTTATTTTATATTTAATAAAAGACGAATTAGATAATTTAAATGAAATAAAGTGATATGTTGTCTTCTCAAAATTATTTCGTAAAAAACAAACTTTATGAAAACGTACGCTACGTAAATGTATATAACGTTATGAAAACACTTACGCTTGGTACAATATATTCAAATAGAAATTTCGAACAATTATTATTCATCTCACACCTCAGACACAACATGTGGGAGACTAAATGTAATTCAATTAATGTCATCATTTAACATTCATAAGCCTTCTACGTACCGAGCGTTTTTAAGTAGGTACATATAACTGCAAGGGTGTGCCAGAGAGTTCGTGACTTTTCCCGCCTCTTGACTGGAAGACCAACACTACTCCGGTCAACAAACTTTTGTCAAATTTCGATTCAACTGCATCATTTAATTTCTCTGTTACACAGAGGAAGTACGTAGATTTAGAAGATAAGAGAAGTAGTTATCATAAATTAAAAGGAGTGTGTTTTAGACCACACGACTGAAGTGAAACTTTCTATTTTTTTTATTATATAAAAAGGTCGTCAAACAAGCATACAGCTAACCTAATGATAAGCGATTACCGTAGCCTATAGACGCCTGCAATACCAGAAGCATTGCAAGCGCGTTGCCGACCCTATCCCCGATTCCTCCCAAGTCCCAGGAGCTCTGGTAACCTTACTCACCAACAGGAACACAACACTGTTCGAAAGCAGTATTATTTAGCTGGGATCTTCTGTAAGATCGAGGTACTTATATTTCCCTATCCTTTTGCCTCGCCCAATCACACTTTTCGTAACGGTCTCGTCACCCATTCACCAGCTTACTCCCCAAATCAAGCTTGCGTAAAAAAGTTTTACTTCAAAAATTCGACTTAAAGTTTGTACCTGCAAAGGACGTCGCTATAATATATTATCTATATATATATATATATATATATCAAAGGCTGTTCGTTAGTCTCGCTAAAACTCGGGAATGGCTGGGCCGATTTGGTTAATTTTGATCTTGAAATGTTTGTGAAAGTTCAGGAAAGGTTTAAACGGCGAGAAACATAAATAATATAAACGGGATATAAAAACGACGATTTAATTTTCCAAAACAAAATGTTCCTAGCGGAGAAATTTGATGTCTTTTGTCAAAAACGTTGTCAATTGGTTGTCAAATATTTATAGTTGCCTTCAGATAGTGTTTTAAAATAATTAACGCCCAACGAAGTAGGCACGGTGTAATGATACTTATTGGATATACTTAGATATCCTTATCATCACGGCAGCAATTGTAATTATACCCATGGATGACCTAAGACCCATTATCATATCCAGGTCACGTGGACCAATCCGTAATGACACTCCCATGGTACTCCGGTGACCAATCATCATATCATGATAATCCTAGTCACGTGGACCATTTTGTAACACTATCATGGTAGTGGCGTTACAAGCTAATATTAAGCTTAAGAAGACATTAAATGTCTTTGGCCTTATGAATGCGATCGTCTAGAATAAGGAAGGACTCTACGTTGTGTTTGATTTTTGTTTCAGAGTAACTTCAGTTCTTTTTGTGGTATGCCGAAGGAAAGACATAGTATATGTTATTAGAAGCCTTGATTTCTATATAAACTCTAACTAACATCCTACCTAGCCATTAATTTAAAATAACATCTCTGCACAATGACATTAAATTACTGAAATTAATTTATCCTAAAATTTAATTGAAAGATATTTACACTTACCAGTGATATAAATACTATAGATAACTAACTCCTGGAATACTATTAAAAGGAAAGAAAGATATTAAACTTTATAACACCTTATAAGTAACTTATTTAGAATTAATAAGATTTAGTAAATTTGAACCATTAAGAATAAATAGGAATAAAACTTATTCATTTAGAAATAACTATCACCTATATTGTTTAACTAATAGATCTGACGTCTCCTTAAGAATGTGTAAATTATAATTGTTAATATTTTAGTGAATCTAAATAGCTAAAATAGAAATAAAGTTAAATAATTATATTCAGGATATCCTATAATGACATTGATTAATTGAATAGTGTCTAAGTTTCTTTTACATGTATTTTTAGTTCAAACCTGATATAATAGATAGATTCTAATAACTCTAAATAAATGAAATAAATAAAAATATATAAGTAAATGAAATAATGATTAAATACATATTATATAGTTATTAATTATCTTGAAATAATTTATTCAGTTAATAAATTACCTCAGATAATTGTGAAAACTAATGTGTAGTGTTTGTTTGTATGTGTTATTCTGTTAGGATAGGGTTTATAGGTATTAAGGAATTAAAAGGCCGGGTTCAGCTGAACCCGGGGGGTCGCTACCACCATAACCCCTCCGACCCCATCCGTTCCACACCGTGCTGAAAGCACTAAATTAAATTAGGCACAACGTTGGTGCTATCAATCAAATGAAGGGTAGTAGGTAGGGAATGAGAGTACCCAATTTTCTACAGTAAGTTAGATGGAAATATATCCTGTCTAACAAATGCTTGCTTCATACCGTTGCAGCACAATCATGCAATGACTGTATTTGAATAATCCCTTGGAATGCCATATAGACATAACCAGTGAATTACTAGAGTTGATGTAATTACCAAGCTGTAATCAGACATGGTATTAAGATGTGTTCCTCGTGAACAAAAGGAGATCGTGCCTACTGATCTTTTCATTGTGTGCTTACTAGCCCATACGGGAACTTCGGTCACACAACTACTTTGAAATTCGATCACGAAACCTACTACTTTTGTCACAATAGGATTGTGTAGTGTAAGTTCCCATAGGAAAGACCTACTGAGTTACGAGTCTATAGTCAGCTATATTGTCAAGCCTAGCCACCATTATGAGATGGGTCAAACAGCGACTGGCGACTGGCGACAACGCAACCTTTCGAGTGTCCTATAAGGAAATTAAGAATAATTAAAGGTATAAGACCAACATGTAGAGTAGGTGTATTGTGTAGGTTTGTCTTTGCATGACTCACAGCACTCACATGAAACAGCATTCATTAACCAGAATAGGTTGTTCAATTGAAACATTGAACCAGTAATTAAGTTGTTAAACATTTGAATATATCAGGCTCTCTCAGGAACTGAATGGATTTATCAAGGACATAGTAGTGTCGAGAGATAAATAAAACAACTAAATATAACATATTTCATTTACTCAATCAGAATCTCTGAGAGTATCTCACTTTCACTATGAAAAGAGAATGTATATTTAATAGGTTTTATAATCCATCAATGTTTGTATGTTTTACAACACAAGAGGGCTTGATTAAGGCTCGGCTTAAATCTCAGTAAATCCACCATTAGGACTTAGCAGAGACCGTCCACAAAAATTAGCAATAAATTAATTGGAAAAGTGAATATGTTTCTCTATTAGTCTAAAATAGAACTTCATACCACTGTCCAAATATAAATTACTAACCTTTGTTGCAGTTCAAACAACTACCATACACTAGGTGTCTGGTGGAGTTTGTCCATGTCTCTCATCAAAGATGAGGAACTCTTATCAAAGATAAGGAAACGTACGTATAGTATTTACCAAGAACATAGTTCAGTTAGGCAAATACAAACGCAGAGGTTGGTAGGAAGTACACGCAACTTTCTCTACTAGATAGGCCAAGGTTAGGATCTACCTAGTATCGATGACGCGATGAACTGTGGCTTAGACAGGCCAAGCCTTATAGGGGATACCTATAATAAAACACTGGCGAATACAAACATTTATGGATTCACCTTAACATAGTTTATATAGTTCAATGAAAGTCATCGTGAAAATGAGACACTCCAGTCTACCAGATACCTCGTCTTGACACTCATTTAAGAACATAAATTCTTAGATCAATGTTCAAAACTACAATAGTTTGTGTAATGTCAAGGTTCAGTGTATAATTACCTCATCTTAGAATGTATTCAAGAGCTAAAAGTATCCTTGAACACATTCCAGACTACAAACCACCTGTGTTACCTCGTTCCAACATCCATTTAAAAACTACAAGTTCTTAAATTAACGTTTGAACTACAATCTTGTATAGTGTCAAAATGAAGCCAAATATACATATATATATATATATATATATACATACATACATATACATTCAATAGAGGCATATTTATATGTAGAGAATATTCAACATGATACGTACAAATCATCAGTTTGTTTATAGATCATATTTTCCTAGAATTATTCACCACTCTATCTACTTCCAAAGTAATGACATAGTAAAATTTCATTTCATTATTTAAATACACCCTAACGAAAATCTATTTAACCCTTAATATCTAATATGATAGTTTTAACCAAAGATTCATTCAATTTATATATGTACTTTAAAGTCAAACAAATGTAATTTCATTTTATTCTATCAACATCATATTGTGGTTATTTACTTAAGTTAGATTTCATTTTATCAGTTAAATTCAATATAATTATGGTCATAAGGCTTATTTCATAATAATTTCATTCATTAATCAATCAATAATTAATAGTATCAATGTAAACCTTTTCATAATAATTTCATTCAGTAATTAATCAATAATTAATAGTATCAATGTAAACCTAGATAATAATTCCTTTCAATAATCAATCAATAATTAATAGTATCAATGTAAACCTTTTCATAATTATTTTATTCAATAATCAATCAATAATTAATAGTATCAATGTAAACCTAGATAATAATTCATTTCAATAATCAATCAATAATTAATAGTATCAATGTAAACCTTTTCATAATTATTTTATTCAATAATCAATCAATAATTAATAGTATCAATGTAAACCTAGATAATAATTCATTAAATATCTTTTATTAAAAACCTCCGTAAAAGTTATAAAAATCAGTAAAAGAAACACAACATGCAGAAAACAAACATGCATCATTTTAATTCTACACCAATTGGTGACCAAAGTGTATCAAAATTGTGGAATTATTACACATGCGTATATAAAAATATTTGTGCATCGAACCACGCAGGAGCTCTTGACTGCAGACTCTACACAGGTTTCACTGAATTTAATTAGCGGATTACAATTAAATTTTTATAATAAAGAATTGCACTTAATAATAATCAGTAAAATTAAATTAAACTAATTCGCGAACTACACTGAAGCGACATTGCCACTCGGCCAGCTTACGCTAATGAAATCTCTGAATCAGACCTAAAAAATACTTTTTAGGTATTCTATCTTTGATCTAAGTCAGAAGTTCCATAGCTTCGCTAGCCGAGGGCTCTCAATACTGTACTTCGAATTCAAAATCGAATCCCGACTGAAAATCTAATGCCCCATTCCCGACGCCCGAACCATATATATCACGTCCAGCGTCCGTTTTTCCCCCACCCTCACACGTCCACCAACGCGCCCTGCAGTGTTCCCATCCACACGGCAACTCCCGTGTTACAAGGAAATTTGGATATCTTCGGTTCATTGCCGTGTTCAAAGATACGGCAATCCAATGTGTAATTGTTTTTTTCCTAATAATTTAACCGATAGTTTATAAGTCATTATAGTGCAACACAAAAACAAGGAATAAAATTATTACAAAAAAACAAGGAATAAAATTATTACTTCCTCAATAAATTGAGCTTTACTGGCTGTAAGCACTTTATCCGATCCAAAGGAAATTGCGTAAATCAATTAAACAAAAACACAACAAAATATAAAGGGAAAAACAAATACACATTGAATAAGCCGAAGAAAAAAAAATGTTAGTTACGATAAACTTGCATGACGGCTGCGAAGAATAATGTATTATTCAACCGATTTCAAAAGGGAAATTATTTAACCGATTATTGTCATTTTTAACCTTACGTGTTAATGTAAAGTAAATACACGTCAATTTTGTAGTTTTTATTCCGAAACACGGTAATTTAAAATCTTGCGATGGCAACCCTGGCGTAATGTGAGTCCAACAAAAAAACTGTATCCCATGGATACCCAATGCTTAGGGCCGGGTTCCACCGTTTAATAAAGCTATGTTTTGCTTAATCGAATTTATAGTTCGATTCTAATATTGGTTTTCGTTTAATTATTATTACGAATCATTTGTACGGGCATACAGCAAAGTGCTGTTTTAAGACTCTTTCAGGCAACTTCCTTAAAAATTTCTCTCCGCAACAACCATCCTCAACTTTCAAGGAACACAAAAAGAGAATCAGCGCAATCGGCTCAGCCGCTCCCAAGACCCGCGCCTAGCAACACACTCAGCCATTCATCTATATATATAGGGACACACCACCACAAACCCGAGCATCAGAATATATCATATGACAACTCGACAAGATTTGTCTTTAATAGGTTAGACCGTTAGAAGCTCTAGACAAAACGTGTTTACACAGCCAAACGCCAAAAATCGGTCGCTCAGAATTTAAACTCAGTTACTCTCCAACTGCGTCCAGTTTATGTTGGTGAAATGCAATTTCCAGCTCCAACCCCGCCAAACGCGTAAACCAAGCTTACGTCGAACCAATCGCGATCACTTCAATCAGTGGAGCCGGCCCTTAGAACGCTCCACCGAATCCGTCAACACAACCAATTTAAGCTTGTCTCGAATATAAAATTTATCGCCTAATATTTTAACACGTTTAGTCAAACTGTTTGAGTTCCCAGCCAATAAATTTCCATTCTTAAGTACAACTTAAAATTTGAGACCCTAATGGATTTGAACAATTTCGTTCATTGAATTGACTGTTTTATGTTTACGTGTCAACTCACATTTCAATTTATGCGTTTGTTATCTCAAGTATAACTAAAATTTATAGACTAATAATTTAGAACCATATCCGTTCACTAAAACAGCCGAATTGTGTTTATTGTTATGTTACAACGGGTCGGCTAGTATGTAATAAAATATATCTATAATATATTAATACGTGAAGCAAAACCTTTGTACTCCTTACTACGAAAATTGCGGATTAAGTTTATATATAGAAGGAGTGCAGAATGCAAATATTTTTTTAAATTATTCGTAATAATACAATTTGAAACACACACGCATACAATTAATTCTTTTGTTTATTATTATAGAAGTATAGTCTCTGACAACAGAACCTTAATAATGTTCCAACTGATAATTAAAATTAATTATGGTCGAATTTCGACCACTGGGTGACCACTAATCTATACTAATATATAAAGCTGAAGAGTTTGTTTGTTTGTTTGTTTGTTTGAACGCGGTAATCTCTGGAACTACTGGGCCGATTTGAAAAATTCTTTCAGTGTTAGATAGCCCATTTATCGAGGAAGGCTATGTATCATCACGCTAAGACCAATAGGAGCTGAGTACATGCCGACGAAGTCGCGCGCAGAAGCTAGCTTAATATAAAATCACCAGAATAAGATCACTGAAACGTACGTCTGAAGACGACCTAATATAGAGACACACAACACAAACATTATTGATGTTTCGCTCTTCAATCACGTTGTAACATCTTAATATGTTTTGATTCGATTTGACGGATTAATTCTATTTTCTTAAGATTATTATTCACGTCAATATGTCAATTTACATAAGCACTTATATTAAACCATTTTATATATCACTAGCTGTGCCCGCGACTTCGTCTGCGTGAAATTTAAAAAAAATGTTGTTCAGTTCGCAGAGTTACAAAATAAATAAATTTCTAAAATAAAAGTAAGTTAACTAACTAAGTTACTCCTCATTACATCAGCTATCTGCCACTGAAAGTCCTGTCGAACATTGGTCCAGCCGTTTCAGAGATTAGACGGAACAAACAGACAGAAAGTCAGACATACAAAAATTTTAAAAACTGTTGTTTTGGTATATGTACCGTGTATATGCATTTAGTAAAAAGCGTTTTTTTAATATTACAAACAGACACTCCAATTTTATTTATATGTATAGATTGACTTTGACTTTTGTGAATAATGTAATCCTCTATAACATCACCATACTCAGCGTTCTTCACAGTTTTAAGCGTGATGATATTTATTTATACTGTTTCGCTATGAATAATAACAAACAAAAATTTTCAAAAATATGCTGTGAATATTTTGAAATTTTTTTTTTTTTTTTTTTGTATTATTGATAATTTTTCAAACGTCGAATGTAGTGTACATCTTTTCCCTAAAGGCCGGCAACGCACCCGCAACTCCTTTTATGTTGCAGATGTTCATGGGCGACGGTAGCCATTTAACATCAGGTGCTTCGTCTGCTCGTTTGCCACCATCATTATTTAAAAATATATATATAAATATATATAGACGCCGCGTTGGCGCAGCGGTCACAGCACTGGATTGCGATTGGCTGTTGCGCGAGCGGTTGCGGGTTCGATGCCCGCACACGACAACATATGTATTAGCCATACAGATGTTTGCCGTGGTCTGGGTGTTTGTGCAGTCCTTGCGGGCCTCCCCACCGTGCCTCGGAGAGCACGTTAAGCCGTCGGTCCCGGTTGTTATCTTGTACACCTGATAGCGATCGTTACTCATAGTAGGGAATAATTATATCCGCCAACCCGCACTGGAGCAGCGTGGTGCTAAGCTTCTATCCTTCTCCTACATGGGGAAGAGGCCTATGCCCAACAGTGGGATATTACAGGCTGAATCGTGATCGTGATTGATATATTTCGGCTGTCGCGAGTTCACTTCCGGTACAGAGCAAATAGTTGTATTTATACTATATTCACAATTGCCATGTTCTCGTTCTGAATTAGTTAAGTGAAATTCAGCGTATCTATGTAAAATGTTATGATGGTCACGATTATCCAGCTCTTCATTAATTTACAACAACGTAAGTATAGCTACAGTATTTAATATTTAACTCTGACTGAAAACTTAGTTATGTCGAATTGTATTGCATTATTGCCAATAGTAATGATATTATGTGCTGACATTAAACATCGTAGGTTACAGTACGGTCACATCACGATGCACCCAAAGGCTTTGCCTCAATCAAAACTAAATAAGTGACAAGCTTAACACGTGACTCAAGAAGTTGATAATTGTATCCGACAGTTATAAAGGACATTTGTATTGAATAAATCTTCTCAGATTATATTAAATGCAGTCACTTATCTTCGAAAATGGTGGTAATCTGTATCTATACTTTTATATACTCTATTAGATCATCTATTGCTTCTCAATAGCATATTTATAATCAGTTCAATTTTCAATTAAATACTTAACTCGGATTACAAAAAAATTAACTGTTTTATTTTACTTACTCTTTCTCTCACTTACTTTCTCCAAGACTGACATTGCAAACTGATTACTCTTACATTTAACCTCTTATTTCAATCTACCCTACAAACATCATTCACTTTAAACATGTGCTGTGAGCTGTGCTTTACTCTCACAAAATGAAAAGTACGGGCGCTTACTCTTAAAACTCTATATTTTTATGACATTGCATTAATATGCTATACACACTTTTATACCGAATACACATCCAACTATATATTACATATGTTCGTTACTATCGCGCACTCAACTCAACATAAATATAAATATTAAATTTTTCATTCACTTATACAAAAAAAAAATATATATATCTAAAACCGATTCGCACTGCTAACAGAAAGTCGCTTTTTCATCAAATAAAGTAAATTAATTTTATTTATATTATTTAACAAACCACAGTACAGCGAAAAAAATAACAATTTATTAAAGTTTTTGTTATGAATAAACACAAATATATGTAAATATTATTTCTAAAAAAATACCGTACAATACAATCTAGTTCAGAATGTTCTCGAAAATATATTTAATTTCAGAACACGATATATACAATTAAAAATACACTCAATACTGATCTAAACTGAAAAGTTATAAAATAAAAATTTCAGTAAGCAAAAATATCAGCCTATAACTTTCAAATTCACTTCATTGCGAGTAATTGTACAGAAAGACATAACATTTTAAACAATAACAAGCTACATATAATTTTCTTTTTTAAAAAATCATATTTTCAGTAATAATATATAAATAAATAATAATAATAATAAATAAATACGATCAGTAAACCATTTCAAGTTATCAAGGATTTGATACATGACTTTCATACCTTCTAAGTCTTAAACTGCTAAAATTATATGCTATAGAAAACACTGCAGTACAATTAAGATCCCTCAAGTATACAAATGCATGATAATTAAGGAGTTGCATAATCGTGTAGTAAGAGTAAAAACAGGCTTTACATCCAAATTCCACAAGTAAATACTATAAGTACATCTACAAACCGAACAAGCAACGCGCGAAATTAAAACGTCATCGCCATTAAGACACTTCAAGCTCGAATTGTTCCAAGTTTTCCTGTTAAAACGAGGTACTTTTCCTGAAAGATTGTAGGAAACTTTCATAGTATAATTGAGTTAAAGTCAAACACCTCCTTTTCAATGTTTTCAGTTTTCTTAATTTTCTATTTTGTTTGGTAACCAGATGAGAGACCTGATTTTACTTGTTAAGATCGATTGCAATAAAGCAAAATTGCAGATATAAATATTACCCATCATCTAAATATACATAAACAAAATATAGATAAATGCAAATTTATTTTATACTTTATTATATTAAGTAGCCAGAATTCCTGGAAATACGCTGTTTATTGGCTGTTTACAGCAGTGGTTAGGCCTCGTTTACGGAGACGCGGGGCGTAGTGCGTAGCGTGTGGCGTAGCGTCGCGCGTGTGTCAAAATGTATGAAAATGAACGCATGTAAAACCGCTTCTCCGTAAACGCACTCATACAACGCCCTACGTTTGAATTTAGTGCGTTCTGTCACGCCACACGCTACGCACTACGCTCCGCGTCTCCGTAAACGAGGCCTGAGGTCGGTGATGTGCCGGCGACTATAAGTTACTGTATCGTTTTACCGTCAGGCTGGATCGGGTCAATTGGACACTTGCTTAGTCTCTTTGTGGCATGTAAAAAATATGACATTACCACTACACATGTGATTCTTTTGCCATTCGTTTTACTCTGTGACATTGGCTTTAAATTCCCTCGAAGGAACACTTTGGTAGTATTTACTATAAATATACTGGATTCTTTTCTTTAGGTATTGTTCAAAAAACTTAAATAGATTTAAGATAGTATAGTGAACAAGCGATGTTTCGTATATTCATTTTAATTTTTTTCCAAATTTATTAATTCAAGCACTGGAATTGGACTTTATCAACTAAATGTTTCTTTTTTCTTGATAATACTAAAGGAACACCGTGTATTTTAATCTAATTCAAATGTCCGTGTATTTAAAGCAGTTCACAACTTAAATAGTTCGCAAAACAGAGTCCGAAGTTGCTAAAGTTACATAAAAAATATTTCCTAAATACGTCGCAGGGAATCGAATTAGCAAAACAGGGTTCAAAATTATCAAGCAAACTAAAACAATTATCTATCGTAAATCAATTGCGGAAAAAACAAGACTAACTAGCAAGTCAAGCAAAACAGGAAGATCTAAGTAAATTTTCTGAAGTAAAAAGGGATTTCCATGATGAGAAAACAATTAACGTTCTCGTAATTCATTATGGTCTAAGAGACGTGGAAGATCGACCTTCACCGATCTGATAACTCGAAGAGACATATTTTTTATCAAATATAATTTATAAACAAATATGCCTATGATAACTTGCCTATCGAAAAGTGTTCATTGCAAGCCTCATTGAGGTGATTACTTTAGGAACGGACGACCATGTTTATGTTAGTAAATAATGGCGTTGTGTTCCTGTGGTGAGACCTAACCAAAAATCTTGAGGAGATTCAGGCGTAGGGATCACAATGCGTTTTAATGCACCTGACGCGGACCGTATACTTGTGTACCATTCAAGTAGTACCTATGTAAGAAAAATAGTATATATAGATGATATATATGAGCAAGTTACAGTTCTAATATATAGCTACACTATTTATTATACAGCCCCATAAATTACAATCAATAAAAATAGTTTTTTTACGATAAAATATGACCATAGGAACGTTACTGATAAAACATGGAAAAGGGAAAAAATAAATTGTTTATGGGCAATTTGTTGGACTATCATACGTTAGGTAACACGAGGCAAGGATAAATAGTCGCTAGAAAATAGGCCACGCTGGCCCACGTTGGACCACGTAATGGCCCTGTTATCTTATGTTATGGGCAACACATCCGATCTGATAACTCGAAGAGACATGTTTTTTATCAAATATAATTTATAAACAAATATGCCTATGATAACTTGCCTATCGAAAAGTGTTCATTGCAAGCCTCATTGAGGTGATTACTTTAGGAACGGACGACCATGTTTATGTTAGTAAATAATGGCGTTGTGTTCCTGTGGTGAGACCTAACCAAAAATCTTGAGGAGATTCAGGCGTAGGGATCACAATGCGTTTTAATGCACCTGACGCGGACCGTATACTTGTGTACCATTCAAGTAGTACCTATGTAAGAAAAATAGTATATATAGATGATATATATGAGCAAGTTACAGTTCTAATATATAGCTACACTATTTATTATACAGCCCCATAAATTACAATCAATAAAAATAGTTTTTTTACGATAAAATATGACCATAGGAACGTTACTGATAAAACATGGAAAAGGGAAAAAATAAATTGTTTATGGGCAATTTGTTGGACTATCATACGTTAGGTAACACGAGGCAAGGATAAATAGTCGCTAGAAAATAGGCCACGCTGGCCCACGTTGGACCACGTAATGGCCCTGTTATCTTATGTTATGGGCAACACATCCGCCAGGTAATAATGACTTTAATGGCCCATTAGTGTCACGTAAGTGTTACTTCATAATCCTTCATAACCTTGTGAAATAGTGAAGTGTTAGTTTTAAAATTTTAAACGAAAAATTTTGAACTTTTATTATATAAGAGTTTTAAACTTACCCTCATTTACTATTTACGTGTGTACGTACTTTTTAACTGACTTCCAAAAAAGGAGGATGTTCTCAATTCGATTGTATTTTTTTATGTATGTTACCTTATAACTTTTTTACTGGGTTAACCGAATTCGATGATTCTTTTTTTAATTAAAAGGTGATGCTTTTTATCTGCCAAGTGTTACTTACATTATTACTTGTCGATGTAATTGATGTCGGTTTTTTTTTTCGTTTGCGAGCCAATATAATTATAAATATTAAAGAATTTGAAACAATATAAAAGAAAATATTCAGCGGGAGTCAAATTTGCAATCAATCATTGTGGTAAAAATTTTCAAGCTACAAAAATATATATACGCGGCACACGTGCCACTACACCAAAGCGGTCTAATTAATTAATTTTATTTACAAACTGAGCCACACATAGGCATACTTAAGTTTCTTGTTCATATTTAATTTACGAACAATAGGGAGTTGTGTAAACTTCAAAACAAATGAAGTACTTCAATTCGTCTTGAGGTTAACAACTTGAGACTAATTTATTTTAGACAAACTCCAAACGGCTGTCACTTAGCTGTTGAGGTAAAACAGTATTTTCTTATTGTATTAGTACTGTCACTGGAATTTCCCTATCTTTTATTTTGTGAATAAGGACTATTTGGTACCGCAGACTTTGACGCTTGGGAATCACTACGTTAAGATTTAAAAAAAATGTTTAAAGTTTTAAATGTTACGAGAGATATAGAGTAACTTTTACACAATATAGTAAGATAACTTCTTCAACAGATTTTGAAATAAACCTTCAGAATCATACATACATACAACATATACAAGACACAACTGTAAAATTTACATCCTCGTGCAGTAGATTTTCTATAATAAATAATAATACATCAAAGTAATCTATACTAATATATAAAGCTGAAGAGTTTGTTTGTTTGGTTGTTTGTTTGTTTGTTTGTTTGAACGCGGTAATCTCTGAAACTACTGGGCCGATTTAAAAAATTCTTTCACTGTTAGATAGCCCATTTATCGAGGAAGGCTATAGGCTATGTATAGTCACGCTAAGACCAATAGGAGCAGAGTCCACGCCGACGAAGTCGCGCGCAGAAGCTAGTAATACAAAAATATTAGCTGTACCTACCCTGCGGTTTCAATCGCTTTAATTTGAGCAAAAATGTGGTCCATTCCCAACCCTACCCCCAATCCCCGCAGGAGCTCTGACTCTGGTATAGTTAACTATATATAGTATAACTATACATATATAGTTAATATATAAAAATTAAATTACTTATATATAATTATAGTTATTTTAAGCTACGATCGATTTCGAACGTAGATTGTGCTAAAGAAAATATTCATTCGTGTTCATAGTTTCGTTTATTACTTTTACTACGAATTTTTTTCGTCTATACAAATAACGGTTGTTTCTAAAGACATCACAGTTTAAAGCTCGCTAGTTATTATTCATACTTTTGTTGTTTTGAATTCTTTAAGTTTATTGACATTTTTAAGTTTATTGTGAAATTAAAATGTCTTGGAAAACATCGTTTACGACATTTTTTTATTCCGTGCATAACAGGTATAAAAGATATTTTGTAAGCTAAATTAGTTTCATTTTAAAACATGAAGTTTTATTACCGAGTGGAAATAGCAAAGTTAGGTGAATGACCTAAGATATAATTGCCAGTTGCTTTTAAAAACCGGTGACTAAAATTCCATCGCTAACAAAATTTTTAGTTTCGTCGTGTTTTTTCTATTATGACAACTCCGTCTGTTTTTTTACTAAATGGTTTAATTTGAAAGATGGCAAGTAATTTTAATCAAACAATTCATTAAATAAACTCGAGTAACTTAATGGAATCCTCTAGATCTTTTCTTACAAAAATATTTTTTTTTTGTATAAAACCTTCCGTGAGATTTAAGGAACATATAAAAAATTAGCCGAATTGGTCGAGCCATTCACCAGTTATGCGCTTAGCAACATTCATCTATATAAATATATAAAAGAGATTTCCACCCATTGACTCATCACGATATCTCTGGAACGATAAGGCGTAGAGACTTGAAATTCGGTAGGAATATTCCTTTTGCCGAGTAGAGTTCAGCTAAGAACGGATTTTATGAAATTCCACCCACAAGAGGGGTTGCGAGGGTTAATAACATATATGGCAAAACAACGTTTGTGGGGTCAGCTAGTTGTTATTTATTATATAGATTTGTCGTATTGTTAAAACCATGTTGGTATTGGTGTGCGAAAGTGTAATTAGGTAAATTAATACATTTTATAAATTATTTTCACATCATTTGTATCTATTCATATTTAGTTTCTGTAACGTGATTACGCGGTCATTGAGCCGCAACGGTCCGTGATAAACTATAAATACATGTTACTCAGTTAACGCCCCATAAAGTAGGGGTCATAATATGTACATTCTAGGGATCTAGTACAGGGCGGTTCATTTACTTAGTCTAAGCCACTGTCCTAGATAAATTACATGTTGCTACGATACGAAGCTACCTAATACTGTCAATGCTTTTACACGAGTCACCGATTGATATTGGTCTGTTGAAATTTAAACGCCTCATACTGAAAACGACAAAGATTAGGATTAAATCTAGATCTATCTTAGAGACATATAACGTTATTTAAATAAATAAATAATCTTTATTTCGGGTATCAAATGACCAATAAAAAGCACAATTTTTACAATCTATAAAAGCAACTAAAATAAATACAAGTAAAAAAATTAAAAAAATTTTTTTTTATATAATATACATTACTGTTATATATTTTTCCTTTGTTTATGTAACATTAATCTATATCTATGTCTATGAAATCAATCATATAACTTCTAACCACGGGCTAACTTTAGGGATTCCAATAGCATTCCCACTCTTAAGTTGGGCTATGTAATTGAATCTGTTGCGAGTCAACCATTAAATATCGAGTCCACTATCACTTCAAATCAATGCTTACTGAATAAGAATGCGAGAAAATCGCTGGAAACTGTTTACAGTTTACTGTGACAATTTTACGTAGGTACGTGTCCGGACAGAGGTTTAATCAATGTATCCACAGCCTTATGAGGTATAGTACACGGCCGTAAATAATGCACATCGACTTTTAGAAAGAGACAATCAGCTAATTTGAACTTTGTAGAGCGTTATCTCTGACGCACATTACCTATGAGACGTATCGGACTGTCAGTATTTCGTATGACAGATCTAATAGTGTAAGAACCCAGTTCCCAGATCACCTGTCATATTTTTTTGAAGGACAAAATATATTAAATTCAAATTCAAAATATTTTATTCAGCATAACATTATTACGATTTCTTACTGAACGTCAAGAGTCTACTACCAGTTCGGAAAGAAAAAGCCTCTGACCTGAGAAGAACTGGCGAAAGAAACTCAGCGGGACTAATATCATTTTTTTTTAATCATGTTTTTTTTCCAAAGCAGATTGAAATTTACAATAATTTTATAGGTTGAAATAGCCTGGCGGCGATCACATCATTCCCAAGGCGTACTGTCTTCTATAAAATCGTTAATCGAATAATATCCTTTAGTACACAAACGTTCTTTCACAATTTTTTTAAATTTGGCTGCTTTATATACGTAAAAATGTTATTAACCAGCTATTTTAGTATTTATCGCCAGACACTAATTATATTACTATATTTTAAAACCTGTAGAAAATATTTTAGCAACTCTTTATACTACGATGTATACTGTAATGTTTTGTCAATCAGAAACAAGGAAGTCTGGGGTCTGGGATCTTGGACTATAACGCTCTACGAAGTCGAAATTAGCCGATTGTCTCTTTCCAAAGGTCGATGTGCAATATTTATGGCCGGGTACTATACCAAGCCCACAAACTTTACCACAGATTAACAATAATCGCAGAGATTACAATTTTCTATACATTATGGTAATACTAACAAATGTATCACTATAATAACTTAAAAAACTACCATAGATTTTATTCACTGTGCGTACATTTTCAATTTTTATAATTTTCCAGCTATTTATATAAGCCCAGTAGGCACAAATACTTTAGTCACTTTGCGTAATATTCTGTTCAAAGGAGTTGTTTTGACTGTTTCGTTACGACGACATCGCTGCGGCCGCTAACCGACTTCAGAGCCTTTGTCAAACTCGTCATCAGGGATGTCTTAATCTCCTCTTCAAGGCTTAACTCAGCTTATTAGAATTTTTTTATTATTTACTTCAGCCAGCTATGTCTTAATATTTGCAATTTGTCGATTATTCACTTTTATTTAAAAAAGAATTAAGTAATATTGTGTTATAAAAAAGTCATTGTAGTAATTAATAAACCAACATGTCATATTTTGAAGTTAGTTTTATAGTACTTAATAGTTAAAAGTTAAAACAAAAATAATGTTGTGTCAAAAATACTAACGTATTAAATCGCGTGGATTACATATTATGTTTGCGAAAATCTTGTAACACAACAAGTGTATACCATACAGAATCGATATTTTTAAAAATGATAGATTCTGTATGGGTGTATTAGGTACGTATATAATCCACGCGACCCCTGTAGAGTTAAGGACTACATAAATAAATTAAAGTAAAATTTCATAATAAAAACAGTTATAAGCAAACGAATTTTTTTTACCATTTATTTCAGCGTTTAGAATAAAACTTCCATTTTTAAATAAATAAATCACAATATTTTAATTTAATGTAAACATAACATTACAAAAACATATTCATAACCTACAATCTTGGAAATGAAAGTTTACATAAATTTGATTTAAAAAAAAACAAATTTAATTATTTCCTTAGCGATTGGACTTTAAGAATTCTTAAGAAAAATGTAGTAGTATAAACGGAAATAAAACTGCATATTCAAAGTCTATTTTGCAGTATCCAATTACAATATTATTTTTAAAAATAAGATGAAAAGTTAATTAATAGTGTATGTAAAATCAAGTTGTGCGGAAAATTATCACTTCACGACAATTAAATCATTGAGAACGTTACAAACGTATGGGAGAAGTCCACTTAGGACTAAAGATATGATTATTCTATGAGTTATTTAGTATTTTACTTTTATCCTGAACAATCACATCATTTTTTTTAAGGTGTGAAAACAAGCGTACGGCCCACCTGACGATAAGCTGTAATCATAGCCCATGGACGCCTGCAAAGTCAGAAGCATCGCAAACGTTCGGCAACCTACGAAAGATATTTATAAAAAAAATTTCGTGCGTACAAAGTACACATCTCAGAAGTGAAAATTCTTTGGCAAACTAATTAAAAAAAAAACTAATTAAAAAGAACGAATTTAAAATACAAAAAAAAACAATTGAAAAAAAGCCATCGTCACGCGGTATTCCCAGGCGGTCACTCATCCAAGTACTGACCGTCTCTGACGTTGCAGCGTTACCGGTTGCTCAAATTTTACCCCTCAAGCGCCTAAAGAAGTTTCACTTCCAAACGTAAAAATAGACATTTTTTTAAACCGAATACAAAAAAGAGAAGAAACGTACGAATCTGTACATACTATTAAAAAATCAATTGGAATCTTATGTTGGTGTCAATAACAAATTCTATTTGACAAGGAACACGGGTGCTACGAAGAAGCGAACTTTACTCTTTGGTATCAGAAACTCTGTTGAAGTCAACTACATAAAATGACACCGCTAAAGACCTCTCTCGTTTGACAGTAAAAGCACAAATGTACAAAAGAATATTGTCATAAATGGCTTGAAACGTATTATATATGGACACACGCGCCACTGTAGTAAATGTATCATGGAGTCGATATTTTACACAGAATGAAATAAAAGTTACCTCATAAATATTGAATAATGATTTTAATGAAGTACTTCAGATACAGAAATTTATTCAAAAATATGTTACATTCAATAGTAATTACACTGTCCATAAATTCGAAATAACAATTTATTATTATCAGTTTTGGGTAAATTTTTCTCCGAATCTTTTAAAATAAAAAATTAAATACAAAATAAAAATAATTTTAACGTAATAAATGTAACGTAAAGTGTTTACATACATACATACATAACAGGAAGTCCTCCTATCATATACAAAACACAAATTCGTGCCTGAAGCAAAACGTATAAAATAAAAAAATAAATGAAACATAAAGTTTACATTAATGTTACACAAATTAGACGACAGGTTTCTACGTCATTTCAATTTAATTAGCAGTTCATTTGAAATGCAGAAAATTTTTTTTCGGAAAAAGATTTTTCTTAGTACCTATTTTATTTGTTGAACTGAATTCCATTTGCTTGGTACGAATGGGTAATGGGGACATTAGTTATATTTGCACCTTTGCCAAGTGCACTCACAATAAAAGAAATAATTCTTAGAAAACCAGTTTCAACAGGATAAAATCGGTTTTAACCGAGGCATAACAGTTCATGTAGACATAGCCAATTTTAGCGGCTTAGGGCCTATGCAAACCACGTTTTTTAAACGCGCCGTCGACGCGCGTTTGTAGCGATACAGACGCGATAAACACGCGAGTCAGACGCAGCCTATAGACCTTTGCACACCTGAATCTATACTAATATAATAAAACTGAAGAGTTTGTTTGTTTGATTGTTTGTTTGTTTGATTGTTTGTTTGTTTGTTTGTTTGAATGCGCTAATCTCAGGATCTACTGGTCCGATTTGAAAAATTCTTTCAGTGTTAGATAGCCCATTTATCGAGGAAGGCTATAGGCTATATATCATCACGCTAAGACCAATAGGAGCGGAGTCCACGCCGACGAAGTCGCGCGCAGAAGCTAGTAAATTATAAAACGCGTTTGAATCGCGCGTCTGTACCGATACAAACGACAACAAACTGATCTGTAGGGTAAAAGCGCGCCGTCGACGCGCGTTTCTAAAACGCGCGTCGACGGCGCGTTTGAAAAACGTGGTTTGCGTAGGCCCTTAGAGGTTGGGAGTGAAAAGTCTTATTCCGTTATAAACTTAACAGTTGAAACTTATTTATTTTTATGACACATTTAGACGCGGAATGAATATTGCAGGTACTTTCAGAAACAGTAACAACCTGTAAAATCACCATTTTAGGTTAAGACAATTCCACTGTTATAAATGAAATATTCTTCTCATATAAAACAAAACGAAAACTTTATATATAAGTCAAAGTTAAATAGAGTGTTGTCTATATATTATTTATTATAAAACAAAGACCCTGTCTGTCTCTGGTAAGGTCTGTCTTTTTGCAATAAATTCAGAATCTACTAAACGGATTTTAGTGTGGTCTTCGCCAATAGATAGAGTGGTTGATAAGAATGATTTAGGTGAATAATTTGTTAAGGTTTTACGATTAAGGGTAGCTAATCCCTTAATTAGCTGTAGAATCGGTGCTTTACTTATGGGTAATGATCGTTTTTTTGATGTTTATAATAAGATCCCGTACACGATTAGGAGACTCATAAGGACACGCAAACCAAAAACTCTCAAACTCTTATATAATCTATATAATAGAATGAATGTTGCTAAACGCATAACTGGAGAATGGCTCGACCAATTCGGCTAATTTTTTTTGTATGTTCCAAAAATTCCACGGAAGGTTTTTATACTAAAAATTCTGATATAACAGACATAACGAAGTCTGTCTAGGCAGTTAGTTAAAAATAAAATATATTTAATAAGAATAAAAATTTACACCAAGCAGAAATCGAACCGTATCGGAAGACAATAACGGAATTTTCGTCACCATTTTACCAGAATCAACAAACAAGTTAATCAAAAAAAAGCGTTAAAGAGTTTTGGCGGTATAAACAAGTAAACGATACTCTCAGATTTGTCTCAAGATTAAGAAAGAAAAGTTACAGCAAATTTTCATTTCCGTACGTTAATAACATTTTAATTCATACAACTGAAAAGTTCGTTTACAAATGTTTGACAAAATCTCAGAAAACCAAAAAAGTATTTGAGGTAGGGCAAAGCGAGAAGTGTTTTGCTCAAAATGTGGTGCAAGACAGGTGTGACCGTTTTCAAAAACCGCTAAACTACTGATGTTGACTAAATGTAACTCACTTTTCTACTGAAATCTACTAACGTTTTGGAAAAAACTACTGAAATTCTACTGACGTAGTTTGCGATTAAAATTCACTTAAATTGATAGTTTTTGATGAGACATAAATGATACACAAGTTAATATGATCAGGTTTAATTAATAAATTATTAGATACACACGTTATTATATGACAATGACAATATACACATGACAATGATGACTAATTAATTTAGTACAAATTAATTAGTCATCATTGTCATGTTTCGGTTTTGCTCACGAGTTTTAAATTTAATTTTATACAAACCAAAATTTTTACACCATATGTATCTATAAACAATAGGTAAAGGTGACCGTCAGCAAGTGTCGAGACCGTCAGTGGAACATTTTCTTATCTTTTGTTTAGATCCACACAGATGTGTCGCTGAAGAAATGTTTGTAAAAGCAAGAAATCTTTGTTTCTTCGGCAGTAAAATTATAGCTACATACTAATTAATATCCAAAATACTATTCTTAATTGCTAATTGAAAATCAAAATCACGCTTCCGTAGTTATAATTATTATTCTATTCGCAAAACGGTCGGTTCGGGTCGTATACTTAGCGATGAGCGACTTCGTTCTCCACCTCGCCCCTCGCCATAGTAATGCGCACTCGATTAATAAAATCGTTTTAACTATTAAAATATTAATTATAGTCTAAATGATATAGTGTAAAAGACGAAGTTTAATAATTATATTATTCATTTTGATATAAAAATCAATTTGTTTCTACCAAATGTGCATTAGAAAAATGAATTATCAATTTTTATTGTATTTATGGTTCACTGTTTTGGCCACGATATTGGCTTACTCACAAAAGATGGATAATTATATGCTGTCGCAGATTCTTTGTAGGATTAATTAAGATAAACATTTCTCTCATACATTATATACATGTAAATTCCACAGTTTTTGCAGAGTACGCCAGAATAGCTAGTAGTTTTTGCGTGAAAGAGGAACAAATATCTATGCATACAAACTTTCGCGTTTATACCTAATATAACTAGGATACACATACCTTCGATCAGCCACTGTAATGCTTCATTTTGTTTTCATGTTTAGTACTTGCACTATGCTCTTTAATTGACACCAATCTGCTTAAAATTTTAATACCGCAAGCTTTGCAATAAGCATGATTGTTGCTGTTTTTATCTTTACACAACCACGACGAAAATAACGGATTCTGTTCCCACTCAGCCCGATAATATTGCTCAAATTTACGCTTCATGCTGGCAATAAATTTCAAGGCAAGTAATAAGTATTACTATACTCTGTGCTTTCAAGACAATGAAAGACTAATAAGATGGGGTAAATTCCCTGTTCGACGTGATTCGCAGTGGTGCCAACCGAGTTAAACGAATCAGTCGAATTACTGACAGTTGTCAGAGGTAATTTGTTTACATTTTCGATGTTGCCGTGTTATAAGAAAAATATTTGCTAAAGTTCAAAATATATTCAGGATATTCTACTGAAATCCGCTACTTTTTCAAAAAATACTGAAAATCTACTGCACTACCAATTTTACAAAGAAAATCTACTGTTTCAGTAGTCAATCTACTGCAAACGGTCACTGCAACCTGGACAATCACAGAAAAACAGTTCTGCTCTTAAGTAGTGTTTTATTTCTGTGGTGAGAAAGGTAGGTGGAGCCCCTGGGAATGCGCGGTGTATGTAACGGATGTACGAGTAAGGTCAGCAACGCGTTTGTGATATTTCTGATCTTGCATGCATCAGGCTGCAATAACTAATTATTTCTTCTGATACCATTAGACTATACACTTTTCTGCCACCGTAATGATATAAAAAATAAAACAATTTTTTTTAAAACTAAACTGATAATAAACAACACTCGACACGGGTAAAGTTATATGAAATGACTGGTTCAAGTTTTATATGCGGTTCAAAGATATACATGAAACTCAAATTATGTGCAAACAATTCAACCAAATAGTCTACGATGTGAATGCGGGTGACGCTTTCAAACTTAACATGAGCAATAGTCACATTTAGATTTTTTTTGAAGTGAAACTTCTTTAGGCGCATGAGGGTAAAATTTAAAGTGACATTTTTATACCACGTTGAATACAACGGTTCTCGTCCGATCGCCGAAGTTAAGCAAATTCGGGCGCGGTCAGTACTTGGATGGGTGACCACCTGGGAACACCACGTGACGTTGGCTTTTTATTTCTTCCAGTTACTTTTTTTTTTTTCAATTAGTTTGCCAAAAAAGTTTCACTTCTGACATGTGTACTTTGTACGCACGCAATTTTTTTTATTTAAATTATTGCACAATACGTGTAGTTAAATTAGTTTTCAAAAATGTATGGCTTATCCAAATGCGACCCCGCAAACGCCAGCGCAACAGCCAGTGCTGTGAACATTGTGGTAACGCGTCGACAAATATCATTAAAAAAATATAATAATAATAATCCTTAAAAGTTATATCTAACTTTCCTTAAATATTGAAACATATACACTATTATCGCTTCAACCTGTAATATCCCACTGTTGGGCATAGGCCGCTTTCCCCATGTAGGAGAAGAATCAGAGCTTAATCCACCACGCTGCTCCAATGTAGGTTGGCATATACTATTAATGACCCACTAATAACATCAACATCAAGTTACTTATAATAATTCAAGCGTAAACAGAACAGATCCACTTACCAACACCCAATTTGTCTCAAAGCATTACTCGAAGATTATGCAAATTGGAGAGCAAAAATGAAATAGACTCCGTAATGGATCAAGATAATTGATTACAGCAATAAAGCGTTTCATTTTTTTTTTTCACAAAACGACTCCTCATTGACCTAGAAACAATACGTCTTGAAAATATCTTGGAAAACTAAAGAGATTGTACCTTGAAATATTACTTTCACTCATTCAGCCTTGTGAATGTTCACATTATAGCCTAAACTCCATTTGTACTTATTGGGTTGTTAGTGCTATGTTGATTTAATATTTGATAGATTTTATAAATCACATTTAGTTTAAACTTTTTAACTGAGGTAGGGCACAGCAGGAAATTTCCTGCTCAAAATATGGAGCAGCCCGACTGGGGTAGTACCTCGACCTTGCAGAAGACCACAGCTAAATAATACTGTTTTCAAGCAGTATTGTGTTCCTGTTGGTGAGTAAGGTGACCAGAGCTCCTGGGGGGATTGGGGATAGGGTTGGCAACGCGCTTGCGATGCTTCTAGTGTTGCACGCGTCTATAGGCTACGGTAGTCACTTACCATCAGGTGAGCCGTACGCTTGTTTGTCGACTTAGTAACATAAAAAAATAAATAAATAAATAAATTATAAGTAAAAACTTTTTAAAAAAATAAGCTTTTATTTGAATGCGCTAGTAAACCATGCATTGTCATCCAAATTGAACTTGTATACAAAATTTCAGCTCAATTGGTTGAAGATATCTGCTTCAAAATTGAGTTGCAAGATTTCACCCGAACATACCCGAACATGTATGTATATACATACATTCATTCATACATTGCAAGTTAAATACAAACAACTTGTAAAATTATAACTACTTTTACTAATCTCTATATATATAAAAATGAATCGCTGAATATGTTGCTAAGCGCAAATCTCGAGAGCAGCTGAACCGAATTCGCTAATTCTTTTTTTATAATATTCCTTGAAGTACGAGGATGGTTGTAACGGAGACAAAAATTTTAAAAATGTCCCTGAAAACGTCTAAAAATAACACTTTTCTATAGTCCCATACAAAAGATTCCGGGAAGGATAAGTACTGTTAGGCGGTACGAAGTTCGCCGGGTCAGCTAGTTTATAATAAAATACATTTTTTTTAAAGTAACTGCGGAGTTTATTGCCGATTCTTCTCCGTAAATCTACATTTCGAATTTGTGGTAGCTTTACTTTTAACTATTATTATTTAATTTAAATTATTATAATTTTATTTATAAAATATACGAGTACTATTACTATATTTAGAACTACAGTAAATATATTTTACAACATTGTTCCTAGTACTCTAATTTACAATTGAATCTACGTTTTAATGCATCGATTTGAAAGTGAAATTTTGTATGTCTAAAATGTTCTGTATAGTGTCCATTATTTGCCTTACTAATACTACAATAACTATACTATACTACTAGACTCTACTGTTGGTCATATTACACGTACAGTGGACCGTAACTTCGATTCAATAAAAGATTTAAACCAGCGCTCTATCCACGCGGATATGATTCATGCAACAATTACTTAAAATAATTTAAATAGTTATTTTAATTACTGGCATCATAATGATTTATCAATGACTTCTCACGCGTCACTAATTTGAACATTGAGATCGTAATAGAAATGTATTTGACATACATATGTATGTATGTACATTATATATGTTATTACGTTAATGTTATGCCTATTCATTGCGAGTGATGATTGATGCGTTGACCGTTGATGCAGAATATATTGCTATGATCATAACGTCAATCAACCATTTTAATTATATCATTAGTAAACTATTGATAAATTAATCTATAATAATTCACGCAAAACTAGTGTTGTTTATGTTTTATTTGACTAGCCCGTTGGCGCAGTTTGTAGTGACCCTGTTTTCTGCTCCGGGGGTTGTGGGTTCGATTACCACACCGAGTCTGGGTGTAATAAACATATTTAATTATGTATTCATATATGTATTATTTATAAGTATGTTTATAGAAAAAAAATGTAGCTATACCAGTCGGCTGTTACCTATAACACAACAACGACCTATTATACTAATAGACGCGGCATACGCCAACATCATTGCATTAAAAATTACCTAATAATATTTTAAAAGGACAGAGAATACTTTTTACTTCGTAAGCGGAGAATGAAAAAGAAGATAGGTGTCAACATACGCCTTATCTGTTATTAGAAAGAGATGAATATAGGATCTTAGTTACACCGGTCGAGTATCATCAGCAGCCAATCACGTAACGAGAGGAGGTTGGGCAAAAGTGAACAATCGAGTTTAATTCAAAATAGACTAATAAATTTATTAATTTATTTATAGATTAGGTAAAAAAAAAAAAACAATTTTTTTCTTTTTCAAATTTATTAGTGTTATAGTACGTGCGACGAATCTTGGCGAGACTGAACATAGGCTCTGCGAACTTTTGCGCATGTACACTCACGAAAAAAAAGTGCCATTACCAATTTTTATTTTAATTTGTCTTTTTCTTATTTATTGAATTTTTTGTTCAATTACAATAAAATAAAGCATAGTCACTCTTGAATAGTGTAGCTTTCTATTAGTGAAAGAATTTTCATAATCGGATCAGTATTTGCGAAGATTACCCCCTACATAGAAACAAAGTTATAAACTTTACCTCTTTATAATATTAGTATAGATGGATATTACGAAATTAACACACACTTAACTACTCAGGGTCTTATCGACTTACATGAGTTAAAATAGTAAATAACACAGCTTTCCACATCACCACGGAGGTACTGTGTCGTACGATGCGTCTTTAGGTAATCTTAATTGAAACATGTTTTTAAATTAATGAACATTTTAAATGATAAGTAATTAAAATTCAAGCATTTTTATTAAAATAAACTATTACAAGTACTTTTGAATCATCGAATTTATGAATATTTAGTAACATGATTTTAAAACAAACAATTTCAGGTTTTTATATAATTTTGTGAAGGTGAATGAAGACTAGTTCCATTTCACCCAACTTCCCCTAGCAGTGACAATTAGCTGTTCTCTCTTTCACTCTGACGCACGAGTCCACTACATGTCTCACTCATGTACTTCGTAATAATAACTGCCGATTAAAATATAAAAAGTTACATTTTCGGTTAGAATAAATAAATTTACAGTATTTACTTATGAAATGAAATGTTTTTATTTCCCCTAACAGTTCCAGTATAATTCCTGCAACGTCTAAAAACACACGCGAAGGCATTTTGTGAACACTAGTTAATATGCGTTAAACAAAAGGACGTCTAGCTACGACACTGAATGGTGCGTAACTAAGTGAAACTCAGGCAATTACCTTAGTTTTTTCTTGCCAAAATTGACAGCGGGTAACGTATCTATTGTTTTAATATATCATAGTAACACAAGCATTAAGTTGCTTACTTTAGGAACAGACGACTGTGTGTGTGTATTGTACAGATATTTATTTATTTATTATTTAAGCTTAAGAAATGATAATCTAGCTAAAACCGCTAGGTTTATGATGAAATTTGATATGGAAATACTTTGAAACTTATGAGGAAGAAGCGACTTTTTAAGTCAGAATATGTACAGCGAGTACGAACGGGTATTGGAAATATTTTGTGTAACCACTATATTGAAACTTTGTAATTTCAACAGTATATATTGGTGATAGATAGTAATTAATTAGGAAGTTTCCTATCCGTACGATATCACTAATTAACGTAGTAAGTGAAGCTCGTTGTTTGAGTTATTTGTTTTCAAAAACATTAGATTGTAATGTCTAGTAACGAAATGGTTAAAGATCAAATTAAAACTTCAAACAATTATGGGCAATACGTCATTTATTTTCAAGGCGAAATAAGTAGGGATATAAAGTGATGATAAATTATAACTTATAATTGATAATGGTGGTATTAGGAATTATGTGTGTCAATTGTTTGTCAACGATGCAGCAAACGCTATATCAGCTGTATCTATATCTCTGATATGAAAATTAAAAAAAAATCGATGCAAATACTATATTAAATGTTAAAATTTTCTTTTTTGACGACACGTTAGCGCAACGGTCACAGCCCTTTTTTTTACGTGGGGAAAATCCATTATGGATACCCTCCGGCGCGGGGGCACCAGGGGGTATGTCAGACTCCTACTGACCAAAAACCATCAACGTGTGAGCAGACCTCCGCCTGAATGGGGCGAGATGAGGTCGCGTTAGCAGTCTCCACCCCGCCCCGGCGGCTGACCCGAATGTAAACATCCGGGCCCCGGCACCCAGAGGGGCGGCACCCACAAGACCACCCCTCCCGACGACGCGTGGGGTCTCAAGCCAGCCGAAGATCCCCCGACCCCCAGCCGGCCACCCCACTTAAGGGACGCTCAAACGGACCAGTCTACCGTCTGCAGAATGGGGACACATGTCCAGGAGCGTCCACCCTCCAAGCCAGGCAGGCCTAACCTCCAACGCCTGGCATCACGGCGTTGGGGGTTAGGCCCACCCGACCTCCAACGCCGGATCGCACCGAACAACCGAGCAAAGCTCCAGGGAGTCCAGCACGACCCGGCAACCAACTACCCCACGGGTCCGCCAGACTGCACCAACAACCGAGCTAAAAGCTCCAGGAAGCCAGCACAGCCCAGCCCTCACACATCACGTCTGCCGGATTGCACCAGCAACCGAGCAAAGCTCCAGAGAGCCAGCACAACCCAGCCGGAAAACCGCGCTTTCGCGCTACAGGGCGGGCAAGCGAACCTACCCACCCCGTCCCTCCAGCGCGCTCACGGGTCGAGCAGTACCCGGAGCGCACGCCGCGAGTCAATCGTTAGCCGCGACGAGCAGCAGTACCGCGACCACGATACTGCTGCCCGTCCCGTTGCCCAGGTTGCACCACGAGGAGGTGACCGACATGCACCCCAACGGTCACAGCCCTGGCTTAAGGCCGTTGGGCTGGTAGTTGCGGCTTCGTTTGTATTGGCCATACAGATGTTTGAAGTCGTATGAACCTTTGTGCTTGTGTATTGTGTGTGTTTCGGAGGTTACCCCGACAAAGGAGAGAATCCTACTAGGAACCGTTGAGTGTAAAGCCTTTATTTATTTATTTAACTTTAACCAGCAACATAACTATTAATTATAAAAATTACCATATTCAATAGTCATTTACGGACTAACAACACCACTGAATTATAAATAAGTCACAGTTCGTTACAAAGGTACCAATAATACGTCCGCCCAAAATCAATAATCTAAAAACATGAAATAAATCAAAGTTGTTTAACCAATTAATTGTCAACGAGCAACAGATATGCAAATAGCTATTACATTTGCGAAACATATTGTGTACTTAATTACAAAAGGTATTAATGTCATAGCAATAACACTGGATTGGTGCAATAAAAACGCTTTTTCAGCACATCATTTTGCTATAGAAAACGTTGAATTTTTAACAATTTAGACGGGTAAATGTTCGTATGGTTCCAAATCGGCCAAACCGACAAGCAAACTTGGTCACGTTTTATAGATTTTATAATCGGTAATTTCTGGAGCGACTCCAAGCGAACTCGTTCAGGGCGTGGAACAAGTCACAACAGGAAGAGATATTCAATGCTGTTTGATGTCCGTTACTCTTTTTAGAATTGTAAAATTAAAAAAAAATATTTTATTTTTGGATTTATTTTCCCGACTAGTTCCCACTGCAGAAATGGCTGCGTCAAGATTTTACGCAAAGTTGTGGAAAATGTATAATTTAATCTTAATTTAGTTGATTTTTGAAAATTTCATTATTACCTGTCTAGTTTCTATTATAAAAGCATTAATTTTCAATTAGCGCTATACTGTTTATAATTAATAGATGTCTAAATTGGAATGTAGAAACAGCAAAAAATTCCATTCTCACTAACAATTCGTTTTTTGAAAATTTATCTAGTATTTTTTTATTTGTGTCCGTATTAAATCTAGGTGATTTAATTTTGTGGGTTAGTGTATCTTGGCATAGCTGTTACAATACATACAAAGAATCCTATAACTTACGTCAAGTGTCTAGAGCTACGCTTTCTTTTGCCAAGAGAGTGAAAACTTTTGCCAGACTGCCTCGAAGACCTTGTTTTATTTTGTTCCCCGTATTTCAATTCGATTTGAATTTAATTTTAGTATTGCTTACTTTTCATTTTTATTTTTAAGATTTTTTTTGACTATGAATATGAAATGATATCTTGTTTCACTTCATAATGTAATGACTTACGTGTAATAGAGATATTAAAATACAAATGCATACATATAAACGCATAATTATTAAACTAAATAAAGCCTATTATATTACTAGAATTATAATTAACTTTAAATTCATTGAATTGTTTCAAGTCACCTTTATTCAATTATCACGTTGCAAACTTACTAAAAATGTAATTCAATTCCTAATTAATGATATATTATAGACAATATAATCATTAGCACGTAACCTTATTCATTCTCAGCTTAATCCCCGACAAACTTAAATTACTTAGCATCTAACGCTCGTTAGTGCTTTCATGTCCTTGCTTTGATTAATTGCCTCATCAGCGGAACACGTTAGACACTTCATTCAACCTCAAGTAGAGACTTTTATTACGTTGAGTAGCTTATAGTTAAGGTCTTAGAGATTTTCCGCACCCTGCGACCAGTTCGATAAACGTTCTACAGCGATGATCCGCAGCGCTGTAAGCGCTTTTTTATAATATAAAATGTACTTACGTTCATACATAGACAGATACAGATTTTAATTTATTCATAACTATCTGCTGTGCCCGCGACTTCGTCCGCGTGGAATTTACCAAAAAAGTTATTGTTCAGTTCGCAGTTATAAAATAAAAATTAAAATAAAAGTAGCCTAAGTTACGCCTTATTACATCAGCTATCTGCCAGTAAAAGTCCCGTCAAAATCGATCCAGCCGTTTCAGAAATTAGCCGGAACAAACAGATAGACAGACAAAAATTGTAAAAAATGTTATTTTGGTATATGTATCGTGTATACTGCGTGTATACATCCATATGCATTTAGTAAAAAGCGGTTATTTTAATATTAAAAACAGACACTGCAATTTTATTTATTAGTATAGATAAAGATACATACATATAATCACGCCTCTTTCCCGTAGGGGTAGGCAGAGCCCACTTCTTTCCACTTGCTACGATCCTTACATACTTGTTTAGCTTCGTCCACTTTCATTATTCCTTTCATACATGCTCTTCGGTTTAGGGTACTCTTGACCTGGCCTTTTTTCAACACGTCACCGATTTGGTCTTGAAATGTCCGCCTAGGTCTACCCCTTCCAACACTCCCATTCATACTCGCCTTATACACTTTTTTCGTCAATCGCTCTTCATTCATTCTCTCAACATGGCCAAACCATCTCAGCATACCCTTCTCAATTAAAAGATATTTGAATAAAATGTTTTGTCTTAAAGCATAAGATTAAAAAAGTAATAAAAGATATTCCATGCAGACGAAGAATCTGTTTATTGCTAGTTGTTGAAATCACAAGCATTCTGGAGGACAAAATCGTAAAATATTTTAATGACGTGTGAGCAAGCTCTCATTGAAAATTACTAAGTTTTTAAATTGCGCTTTCAATCTTTATGTAGCTTAGACAATCTAGGGCCTTTATTATTAAGTTAAGCATTTTTGAAGTGAAAACTTCTTTAGCGGCGTTGTGCACTGTTTTTGTGATAGGTAAAACATGTTAAACTCACGTCAGGACACTTGAGCTGATCGAAAATTCGTAAGACGGAGCGAGATAAAATTCGTATGTATATAAACTGTTTAAAATATGGAAGTTGAAGTTGTGATCTTATTTAAGGTTGGTAGTTCTAGAATCTGGCTGCTCCGAATTTTAAACTTCACTTACTAAAATTAAAATTACTGGCGAAATATCAATGCAATCATTATGAAATAAAAAAATGAAGTATTTACATAGCCCTGAAACAGTTAAAACATTTTTAGAAAATTAACAATAAAAATAGTTTCAGCGCTTTACAAATTTATTATCCATTGTTTGAATTGAAATACCGGGTGATAAAACTTCAGGCGATGGCTTTTTGCCTGCACTGAGAAAATTAAATATGGTGGAACGTTTTCTATTACTGTTGAAATTTTATAGCTGGACAGCACTTTGAGATAATATATAGACTTTAAAGTATGCTTTTGTTTCATACATTGGAATTAAAAATCTAATGGCACCACTTTCTGAACACACGTTCTTTTTTTATATTTAACTTCATTTTAACCTTTCTTTGCTCAAACAAATCTACGATTTAAAGGGCACAAGGCGCAAAAATCTTGCTTAATTTAAGATAGACTAACTAGAAGTTGTAAGAAAAATTTTGCTTATCTTGTGATTACCTAAATTAAATATTCCAATAAGAATTCAAAAAATATTAGCCATTTAAATCCATGTTTCTTATAATAGAAATATTCTATAATTAAAACATATACAGTTGTGTATTGTTAAGGAATACAAAAGAAAAAATACAAATTATATCGTTTTCAAAACCTACGCAAAGGAAACGTTTCTTTGTTAATGATTTATTCTTTATTTTTTATTTTTATTTTATTTTTAATTAAGTATTTCAATTTAATCTTAGTAAATATTACGACGACGCGTTGACGCAACGGTCACAGCACTGGTTTGTGGCTGTTGTGCTGACGGTTGCGGGTTTGATCCCCGCACATGGCAAACATTTGTATTGGCCATACAGATGTTTGCCGTGTCTGGGTGTTTGTGCAGTACTGGTGGGTATCCCCACCGTGCCTCGGAGAGTACGTTAAGCCATCGGTCCCGGTTGTTATCATGTACACTTGATAGCGATCGTTACTCATAGCGGAACAGCGTGGTAGATTAAGCTTCTTTCCTTCTCCTACATGGAGAAACAGTCCTATGCCCTGCAGTGGGATATTACAGGCTGAATCGTATCATAATCGCAGTGGATCAACTAGTCAATTATTATTCATATTATATTTTTATAACTATAGTATTCACCTGTCATATGATAATTTAAATATTGTTCAGATCATAATTTTAAGCGATTCAATCTCTTAAGTTACATAAAGTTATGTAAAAGTAGAAACTTCGATACTTCCTACCGCCGTGTTTACTCAAAGTACAAAGTTTACACTTTGCTTACAGGTAATATTTATATGAAGTCTACTATATTTGATACAAGATTAGACTCGTGATTTCACCTGTATTAAAGTTGTAACCTCCGCTTTTTTTTCATTTATTGGACAAAATCCACAACACCTTTTACCCATGCCTTTTTATACGATAAAATAAATGGTTTACCGCTATATGACCGTTGGCGTTGGTTCGAAATTCGTTTAGGACAAATATCTTTTTTTATACCAGTATGTGATTGTTTTTGATCTGAATGTGTACACTTTGGGTCTTCCCAAAGTGCCTTGGAGACATCTTTGGCTTCGATTTTATATATATATATATATATATATATATATATATATATATATATATATATATATATATATATATATGTTTCGGCGGGTAGATTTTAAACTGTCAAGACGTGTTTTTAACTGCTCCTCAATTATATTTTAATTTTTAGAGTTAATTTTATATATTTATGCTATAATTATTACTATTCCTTGCCTTGGTTGACTATTACTTCACATCTTTACTCACTAAACAAAATGGATTCATCAGTTGAACTAGTTTTGAAGACCATGGAGGAGCTCTCTTCTTCAATAAATAGCCGGATGGAAGAGTTTGAAAAGCACATCCCTGCTATTGCACCATCCAACCCCACTGTTAAGACACTGAATACCGAGTTCTTCACGTTTAAAACACTTGTGTGGAAGGCTTTGAGTGTGTTGAAGGCCCAAGTAGAACTGTTAGTCCTTGGCCTGGATCGTGTGGAGACACACTCACGCAGGAAGGTTCTACTTCTGCATGGAGTCCAGGAGGATCCTAGTGAGGATATAATGCAGAAGACTCTCGAGGTGCTAGTCGACCGTATGAAGCTGACGGGTGTGAACTTAGATTCTTTCGAAGCCTGTCATAGATTGGGTGCTAGGAAGGACACTGCGCGACCAGTTTTAGTGCGTTTTTCTTCTCTGCAGCTTCGTGCCAGGGTTTGGAGAGCAAAGACCACGTTGAAGGGGACAAAGATCAAGCTGTCTGAGTTTCTCACCAAAGCCCGACAAAACATATTCGCATCGGCTCGCAATCATTTTGGCCTGAGAAAGTGTTGGTCAGCGGATGGTGTCATAATTGTTCTACTGCCGGATAAAACACGAGCAAAGATAACATCGTCTTTTGAGCTGAAACAATTAATTGCCAAGCATCCAAAAAGTTCCACATCGGAGGCTGAGGACAATTAGTGTTTGTGTGTTTTACTCATTCTGGTTTGTTTACTTGTTTTTGTAATTTATATGTTTTTAAGTTCTATGTGGGTATATTCATCTTTTCTTTCTTTTTCCACTTTTAACGTATGTAACTATCAATTAATTATTTAAAAACTCAATTTATAATTTTTACTACCTGCTAACCTCTATTGTTATTATTGTAATTGTATGTCATATGTCAATTCTGTCACTTGTATAACTTTCAGACTGATGTCAAAACAATAGCGTTCGGATACTCCACATAGAACATTTGCGTCGGTTAACTTAGTGTACTAATTTAATTATTTTTTTTTTCTCTTCCTTTTTTTTATTATTTAAAAAAAAAAACTGTATTTATTTAATTGCAGTCAACCCATGGGTGAGGATTTTGTATTTCAGTTTTCGTTTTTTTTTTTTTTTTTTTTTTCTTTACTATATACAAATTATTTTATTATTTGTAATTTTTATATACATCGATATTATATATATTTTTATTATTATTATTTTATTTCATAAATATATATATATATATATTGTGTACATATATATATATATTTTTATTTTATTTATATCTTTTATAACTTATTTTGAGAGGAAATATGCTTGAAGATGATTATTTCACTTGTTCTTCGGATGAATCCGAGAGTGCTGGACATACTTGCAAAAATATGATTGGAGATGATTATTTCACTTGTTCTTCGGATGAATCTGAGAGTACTAGACATAGTTGCAACACCTCAATATCTGATTCCGAAACACTAGCAGACAAATTATCTCAAGTTTTTATGAATCAGCGGAATTTCCTATCCCTGGTGCATATCAATGCGCAGAGCATTCTTGCTCACTATTCCGATCTTCTCACATCTTTTAGCACTAGCACAGTGGATTGCATACTTGTCTCTGAAACCTGGCTTAAGCCGTCCATCCCGTCCACCAGTTGCTCTCTACCTGGCTACCAGTTATTTCGTAATGATCGTACGGATCGGGGTGGCGGAGGCGTGGGAATTTTTCTCCGCAGCTGCATCCCAGCTACTGTCGTTTGTTGCTCATCTTCGCACGTATCAGGGACTCTTGAATATCTTTTTGTAGAAATTACCATCAACCACAGAAAACTCCTCCTGGGGGTACTTTATAGTCCAAATGACAAAGTTAATTACTTTAACAACCTGGAGGATATTCTTGAGAGCTTAGTTCCTAATTATGAGCATATAATCTGCATGGGTGATCTTAACACCTGCCTTCTAAAAAATGACAGCAGAGCACAAACATTACTTTCGCTTACCTCGTCCGTTGATCTTCACCTAATACCTATATCTGCTCCTACTCACCACTTCCCTAACTCGAGACCATCCCTTATTGACTTAGCCTTTGCCTCTAACCCCAATCTTGTTCCATCTCATGGACAAATGACATCCCCTTTCTCCTATCACGACCTTATTTTCCTATCGTATAAAGTACGCCCTCCCAAAATCAGAGGCAAAATTCTCCTTCAGCGCAATTTTAAGCAGATGGATCTGGAACGCTTAAGAGAGGATGTGAGGAACATCGACTGGTCATCTATATACAATGCAAACGACATCAATACCATGGTTGAATCATTAACCGCTGAACTGATTAAGACCTATGACGTACATGCCCCCATTAGACCAGTACGAATGAAACGGGCTCCAGCCCCTTGGTTGTCACCTGACATTAAAAAGACCATGGCTAAACGTGACAGGGTCAAATCAGCATATAAAATTTTTCCGACGGCTGATAACTTAAGTAAATATAAAACTCTGCGTAACCTCTGCAACAGGATGTGTAGGGATGCTAAACGTCGCTACATTCATAACTCAATTCAGAATCTTACCCAAGCGCAAGTTTGGAGATTCTTACGGTCGCTAGGAGTCGGCAAATCCTCTGATCCTTGTCAAAGCTCAGTGGATCCTAATATTTTAAACTCTCACTTCACTACTCCACCTCTTACCTTAGACGCCAATGTTAAATCATCCACTCTTTCCATTCTAAATAGTCAGGCTCCTACCGACTTACCTCAATTCTTCTTCAAATCAGTCAATGCAGAAGTGGTAAAGAAGTGTGTCCGCTCTATCTCCACCAGGGCCATTGGTAGTGACAATCTCAGTCTTGAAATGATTCTTCCAGTGCTGGAGGACATTGCTTCTGTGATCACACACATAGTTAACTTCTCACTGTCTTGCAATGTTTTTCCTTCGCTCTGGAAGAAAGCAGTTGTCATACCACTACCTAAAACCTCAAACCCCTCCTGTCCTGCTCAATACCGTCCTATATCTATCCTTCCCATTTTATCTAAAGTCCTGGAATCTATAGTTCACCAACAACTTTATTCTTACCTTATTTCCAACTCTTTGTTATGCCCCTATCAATCCGGTTTCCGTCCCTCCCACAGCACTGTTGGAGCGCTATTGAATGTGACGGAGGATGTTCGGTGGGCTATGGATAATACCAAGCTCACTGCAATGATTTTGTTGGACTTCAGTAGCGCTTTCAACTCTGTTGACTACGACATACTTCTTGGCACTCTTCGTGCAGTTAACATCTCACCCACCTGCATTGATTGGTTTCACTCATATCTTTCTGGACGTCAGCAGTCAGTGACGACTGATAATAACTCATCGAATTGGTTGACTCTAACAGCTGGTGTCCCACAAGGCGGCGTACTTTCACCTTTACTCTTTTCTATTTTTATTAACAATATCTCAAGTGCTATTTCTTCTCCCTTCCACCTGTATGCAGACGATTTACAAATATACCGTCACTTTGGGCTGACTGAGTTGCATGAGACTATCGACCAACTTAATAAAGATCTTGCTGCAATCGATCTATGGGCTAAATCGTTTGGACTTATTATAAATCCTGCAAAATCTCAAGCAATAATTATCGGTAGCAGCCGTTTGAGAAACCGTATTGCCTGGGAAACAGTATCCCCTGTCTTGTACTGTGGCACGCCGATACCTTATTGCGACAAAGTTAAAAACTTAGGCTTGATTTTGGACAAAAACTTATCTTGGATAGCTCATGTCAGCGAAGTCAGCAAAAGGATGCACTACACCTTCCACTCTCTTAAGCGTCTTCAATACTTTCTTCCTTTTAAAACCAAAATTCTGCTAGCGCAATCCCTTCTTTTACCTACCCTTGACTATGCAGATGTGTGCTATTTAGATGTGACAAAAGAGCTACTTAATAAATTAGAGCGTCTACAAAATCTTGCGATACGCTTTATCTTTGGTTTACGAAAATATGATCACGTCTCCCAATTTCGTACTCAACTTAAGTGGCTCCCAATCCACCTTCGCCGTGATATGCACATCCTTTCCTTCCTCTACAACATACTTCATGACCAAAATTCTCCCTCCTACCTTCGGTCCCGTTTCCATCTTCTTCCTACCCCAACACGCTCTAGGAGGCCTTGCATCACATCGATGTTTGAAGTCCCTAGACACAACACCAACTACCTACTCAATTCCTTTACAGTACGTGCTGCAACGCTTTGGAATCGTCTACCAAAAGTGATCCAAGAAAGCACTTCTATTTATGCTTTCAAGAGCAAGCTGAGGAATCACCTTTTTTCCCAAGTAATGAACCTCTCATAGTTTTTGTATTAATAATGTATGTATGTATTTATTTATGTATGTATGTATTTATTTATGTATGTGTGTGTATGTATGTATGTGTGTATGTGTGTGATCATGTATGTATGTATTTATGTATCTATGTGTATATATGTGCATGTATGTAGTTCAGTTTATATGTATTTTATATTTCTAATTTTGAATGTAAATATTACAGAATAAATTTATAGCCTTATTATTACTATCATTATTATTATTAACTTTTTGTTATTTTATCACTCTAGCACTACTGTGTCCCGCGGTAACATCTTTTACTCTCCACCATGGGCAGACTGGCAGAGATCTCTTTTAGAGATAAGTTCGCCCTTGCCAACTTTGATTACAAATATGATGTATAATCTGTATTTTTTAAAGTGCAATAAAGAATATATATATATATATAACTAAGTCGGCAAACAAGTGTACGGCTCACCTGATGTTAAGCAAATACCGTAGCCTGTAGATGTTTGCAACACACAGAAGCATCGCAAGCGCGTCGACCCTATCACCAATTACCCCCTAGAAGCTCGGCTTCGGTTATCAAAGACACCTAATAGACGTTCTTACTTATGATATAATGCTCCGCTAAGCCGCAAATTGAGCTCTAACCCCTTCTACTAAACGACACACAGAATCGGGAAACTTATAAGCTGTTTCATTTAAGTTCAGTCAAGTTTTAACTGAGGCAGGAAATTTCATGCTCAAAATATGGAGCAGAGCGACTGGGGAAGTACCTCCACCTTACAGAAGATCACAGCTAAATAATACCGTTTTCAAGCAGTGTTGCGTTCCTGTTGGTGAGAAAGCTCCTGAGGGGAATTGTGGATAGGGTCGGCAACGCGTTTGCGGTGCTTTATTATTTTTATTTCGTTTACCATCAGGTGAGCCGTACGCTTGTTTGCCTGCCTAAAATTATCACATCTAAAATATTAAACAGTCTCCACGTAACTAAAACATTATGTTTATTAACAACAGATTTATAAACCAAACGAACACTTTACAAACAGAATACATTCAAATGAAATTCAAATACACCCCGCTTGTCAAAGATAAACCGACGTTTTAAAATTCTGAAACGTAAATTCACTTCGTATTTCATGCTTAAGCTAAAAGAGAATTCGTGTAGAATTGGTCCATTTTCGTTTCGACGAATTTTTATGATCAGTGAATATACGCGGATTTCCCTTTCAGAATAACGAGTGTTTAGTGCCGGGACCTATTGTACGCACACTTATGCGTGTACACTCTACACGTGACTACGTTTGCATTTGTCATGTCTTATTGTAACCTATAAAAATCTTAATCAGAGTAACATGAGCCGTACGTTCAAAATGCTTCTATAACGCCGGTATTTTATTGACAAGATTTAACAAGATAAAATAAAACGCACTGAAAATGAACTTGATTTATTACTTGGTTAAATTTACAATTTTTATTTTAAGTAGGAAATAATTTCTAGTCTGATCGGGTCGTTCTCGCCAAAAGGAATGAGTAGCTACTCAACTCTCCTCTCCTCTCCACACCTCTTCCACTCTCCATATCTTGAAGTGTTTTAAAGAAAATCTATGTATATCTAACTATAAGATAACTTTAGGATCGTACATGTCACATGTTTTTTGTTCATATCGTCGTCGTTGTTAATCAATTGTACATACTTGTGTACGCTTACGCCTTACTTATCATCCAACCCGCATTGAAGCAGAGTGGTGGATTAAGCTTTGATACTTTTCCTACATGGGGAAAGATGCCTATGCCCAGCAGTGGGATATTACAGGCTGAAGCGTTAGTTAGCGTTATGTAATAAGCTTACGAAATTGTAACTAGCCTTGCTTTTTAGAAATGTTTCATTATTTTCCACTCATTTTGATCTTGATGTTATAGTCCGTATAGCCTACTTCGATTAATGAATTAGTACCTGGGTGACCGAGCCCAGCTCGGTATTATTTTTTTATTTTTTGTTTTTTTTTTCGGTATTTTTATATTTTAATTTTATTTAAATAATAAATCACGAGTGAAATTAAAAAAAAAAACAAGAAAAAAAAATAATCTGGAGACTGAGATTCGAACCCAGGTCAAAAGGATTTGAAATCCGTCGCTTTCCTAATTACGCTAATACAGCTATATTAATAAATGGTGAAATAAGGCTTCGTATTGTAATGATATTTTTTCATTGCCTAAAAACAGGGATAAAACGACATTTTTTTTTTTTTAATGAATCCTAGCTAGATCAATTTTTCGCCCCCGAAATCCCCTGCATACTAAATTTCACGAAAATCGTTGGAGCCGATTCCGAGATTCAGAAAATATATATATATATATATATATATATATATATATATATATATATATATATATACAAGAATTGCTCGTTTAATAGTATAAGATAATTATAAAAATAAAAGAAAATTTAATTCGAATCAGTAGCTGGTGAAATTAACGTTTTGAACCATAGAAACTCTTCAGCATCACAATATTAAAATAAATTACTTTAAATATTGGATTAGAATAAAATATGTAAAAAATACAGCCAGTATTTCTTTAATTTGTTTGTTATCTATACCATTAGTCTTCATGTTAAAAATAATAGAGATGACAAATTAGACTTTAAGAAATTTTCAATTTAGTGATTTAAAAACTGAAATAATTGAGAAGATAAGTAAGGAACTTTGAAAGAGGGAATAATAAACTTTTATTGTCATTTCTTTGTTTAGAGATCAACACAAGTTTGTTTTACTTGTTAGCCTTCATAGTCCAAGATAATTATAATCTCTTATAATTATACCCCGTCCGGCCATTTATTATCTTTTTGACAGCTCACGCCTATAAATTACAGTTGTTTTTTTTTCGGAATAACGTACTAAAAATTTTATTGTAATGTTACACTTTATTGACGATTTGATTGATTGAGTGAAGTACCCTGTGCATAACAAACAACCACAGACTATGAAACAGTTCTTTAAAAATAATAAATCGATAATAAATCGATCATATGATAAAAATAATTTTACGTCATGTGATTATTGTTTCTATAAATTTAATAAAAAAAAAGAAATAAAAATAGTATCCATGGCTCCAAGATTGATTATTTGCAAGGAATTAAGTCGAAATCTTAAAATTTAATTTCAAATCAAGAGTAAAGAGCAATAACTCTGTTCATTCATTTATTTATTGTTTAATATATTTCATTCATAATTAAAAAAACTAATAAACGAATAAATAAATAATATTTTTAAACTAAATGTATTTCATTAAATCGATTGAAAGTTCTTCTTAAATAAAATCGATTATTATTTCAAATCGAAAAAATAACGTGTGAGGCAGTCACTAATGTCAAAATTTCTTAAAATGTCAAAAAAATAATAAATGGCCGGACGGGTTTAAAAATTCTAACAAAATTTAACACATTTTCATCACAAAAAATAACTACTCGGAATATAAATATTCAGGAATGATAAAAACTAACAAAGCAACAGCATAATAAATATTCAAATACTTTGATTTATGAAAACGGTTCCGACTTTAATATTTATTTATTATTTAATCGTTAAATCTGATATGTTTTCATCAAATCTACCCGGTTAAGCCATTTACAGCTAACATGACACGATACGATACTAACGACTCTTTAATATGAGGTTTTTATGGCAATAGCAAGCAAGCAGACAATTTTCTTGACCTTAAGTTGTCCAAAATGAACCGGTTATCCTCTCCTACAGGCCTCTTTATTCATGAAGAGACAACTCTTCTCAGGTATAAATCGAAGAATATCAATCCTACCAAAAAATTGATAAGAACCAAAATTGTAGGAAATTTAATTATAAACAACTTTTGTGATAACTATTTTTCGTGTAAAATTGAAAATAAACGAGTTATTCAAAAGACAAAAAATAACCCTTTAAATCAAGATGGCGGATGAAGCAACAAGTCTGGCACCCCTACTTTTTGAATTTAGACTACCAGTGACCACCTCCAACGAATTCCGAAGAAAAATTGCTGCTTCCAATTTTTGTAAATCTAAATTATACTAATTCGACTGGGCTACTCTTAGGCCTGTTGATGTGTAACAAAATTATTGTGAATTGCTCTTAGGATAAGCATTTAAATAAAGTACTCGATCTTTACAATAAGCATAGCAATCTAAATTATATGGGAATTGTTTATCAAATAAAAAAAAATCCTTTTCGAGATTCAAGCTAGCGGGATAGCGGTAAATACAACAAAGTGTTATATTAAAAAAAGACACAAGAATGTTTGTAGCACAACGTTTTAAATAACTAACGTCTAAAAGACTAACAGTATTTAAAAAAAAAATCGCTCTCGCGCCATCGCAACAAAACAGCCTACATTTGAAACCATTTATGTACGACTTAAAATATTTTAAACGAAAATGAAACTTAACAACTTGGGAAAAAAGCGCTTTTTTGTTGCTCGAACTAAAGCTATTCCAAAGAGGCATCACGTACGGAATGTTTCATTTTTAATTGTTATTTGTTTTGCCGCAGATGAAAACATGCCACGCTGTAATGCTACATTGTTTTACCTTGAATGCAAGAATTGACGAATTTTTTTTCTGATGTCTCTCAAAGTTTATTTTTGTACGGAATTTGGGAAATAAATTATACACTTTTTTTATGTAACTAGGGTTGCAAACAAGCGTACGGCTCACCTGATGGTAAGACCGTAGCCTATAGACGCCTGCAACACCAGAAGCATCGCAAGCGCGTTGCCGCCCCAATCCCCCCAGGAGCACTAACACTATGTTATTTACTTGAATTTTATAAGTTGTCAATGTTCATTCATCATCATGTACACCTGATACCGAACGTTACTCATAGTAGGGAATATATCCGCCAACCCGCATTGCAGCAGCGTGGTGGATTAAGCTCTGATCCTTATCCTACATGGGGAAAGAGGCTTCTGCCCAACAGTGGGATATTACAGGCTGAAGCGAAGCAAAGCAACGTTCATTCATTCCTTTGATGTAATTGCTTCCAATGGTTGACAATGTTTGTTCTACACTTCTGTAATGTATAAAAAGTTTTTCAAAGAAAACTTCTCAACCAGACCAACTATCTCTTACTAATGTAGGATACAGCAGAAAACATCTTACTCAAAATTTGTAGTAACCCAACAGGATAATCCTTACCATACAAAAGATCACTGCTCGCAAATAGTTCTATAACTCTGTCCTGCGGTGAGTAAGGTGAGTAACCTGGTACCTGGGGAGGGGTCGGGGCTAGGTTTGGCAACGTGCTTGCAGTATTTGCCATGACCAGGGCTCTAAACAAAAACATAAATTTCTTTGAGGTCGCACTAAGAAGATTATAACGCACATCCGAAAAAATATATCAAAACCAACAAACTCAAAAATAAATTTTGAATAACAAACTATATTAGGACTAACGCCAGAAATGACACAATGAAGAGAGATAGGTTCAATGCAAAGTAAAAAACCAATTCGGAAAAAACTAATTCTCTTTTATTCTTGACACGCCCTCGCGCCCTCTTCAGCTTCAATTGAGTATATTTATAAAACAGACAAAGTGATATCTAAGTGGATCCAACATAAAAGCTAACCCAAAAATGTGCCCAATAAAGTTCAAGATTTGTCACCACTATTGTAAAAACAAATGGGTACATATATTACGTGCTAAACTATAATCAAAAACTAATTCCCTAAAAGGTGCCACGCTTCTACGCCGTAATGTGCGGCTGGAACAGTGAAATAGCTAACATATGACGCGAGAAGTTATAAAAACAAGAACAAAACCACATGTGCTTATTTAAACTTATGATATTTTGTGACTTTGCTCGTATTACTTACAAAAAAATCAGGTTTTCAATTAGTTAAAATGATTAAGTGATTCTTTAGAGAATTTAGTTTCATATTTTTATTTAGTGTCTAACGAAAGTTTATTCTTTAGCAATCATCGTAACTGAGGTAGGCAAAAGCAGTAAATATCCTGCTCAAAATCTGTAGCAGCCTGACTGGGGAATTAACTCGACCTTACAGAAGATCACAGCTAAATAACACCATTGGGGGCAGGGTCGGCAACGCGCTTGCGATGCTTCTGATATCGCAGGTCTTATAAGCTACTTGTACTACTGCTTGTTTGCCAAATTATACAAAAAAAAACCATATTAATGTTAAGCTTAAATTTTTATACGAAAAAAAATTTAGTGCATTTTAGAATAAAAATCTCACAGCAACTTAAAATATCTATAAAATACTCGTACGTATTGGCTCTTTTAAAAGAATATTATATATAATTTTTCACAAAACTTCAATAACCGTAAAAATTAGATTTTTTTTAAAATATACATATATATATATATATATATATATATATATATATATATGAGCAAATCCACAGCCTAAGTCAGGAGTTCCAAACAAAAACAATCCCACACGGGTTCCCTAATATATCATCTAGATGCCATCAAGACTGCTATTAGTATACAACATTAACATCAATAGCAATTGGCAACATACAGCATGAAATATGCTTTTAACATTGCTAATGTGTTATGTGACCTATTTGTTTCTCTACCTTTCAAGTGCCTCGTAAGAAATTACATAATTTTAATTATAGAAAGACAAATACAAAAAAAAAATTTACTATTTTAGATACGTTAGTTTTTACTTGACTGAAAAAAACTTGAAGTGATTGTGTAAAGAATGTTTATGTGTTCGTGTTTGTGTTTGTGTGTGTGTGTGTGTGTGTGTATTAGAGTGTCGAGTATGGTTTAAGTTAAGTCTATACATTATCCAAGAGTAATTGTTAAATACCAAAATACGAGTGAATAAGACAAAATAAACTTGTACATATTATTATGTGTTTTAAGCTTACCTATTACAACACTAACCATACTAATTGTACACTGCAGAGAAACCGCATGCAAAGTTCGTTAAGAAAATAAATAATGAAAAAGATATGAATATTATTTGGCTGTAATCTTCTGTAAGGTCGACGTACTTCTTCAAGATATTTCTGAGGTGCTTTACCTTAATTCTAATTACTATTATTTCAACGCACTGTTATTACCAATGTGACTCATAATACGAGCAAATATTAAACTGAAATAATGCCAGGCTATAATAAATATTTAATCAGAACTCTTCAATGATCCAAGCACGCGAACTTATCTAAATATATTTAATACACAAACAATCTGTATACAATCAACAACAAAGCCTTCTATTTATTAGAGACCTCCCAGTCGTATCTTCTGCTCGAATAAAATCGTAAGAATGTGCTTCAGTTCCAAGTCTTTGAGTAATGTACCGGTAATTTTTCCCATTTGAATCATTTTTGAAATACAATATCCCACCAAAAACATTCTGTAAAAAAACTAGCCAAGTCTCGATGGAGCTGCTTGTTTATCTCTAAAAAGTAATGAAATCTAGACAAAGTCGTACCAAGTCTAAGGTTCATTACTGCGATTTCTTTATTATTATAGTTAATGTTGTGTGACTTGGCCGTTAAAGGGTACACAAGGGTACAAAACTAAGAATAATATCCCATACTGGTATTGGTAATTGGACACTAGTGTCTCATTTTAGGCGGTTGTTGATAACACATGAATTCAGCATTGACAATGCTGACTTCTGTTCTCTTATTTTTGGAGCGTTAAATCGACCACTGATCTAACATAAAATAGACGTACAGACGGACTTCTATCAATGATTAGAAGTCCGCTGGTACTGGAAATAATTTTTTATACAGTTTGTTTCAGGCTTGCGTATACAAAAGTATTATTGAAATGCGCAGCTTTATCAAGCCTACAATAGACTGGTTATTCAATCAACGTTTTCCAAGTGGCAATTTTCCATCGTCAATGGGTAGCGGTTCTGGCGACAGATTGGTGCAATGGTGTCATGTAGAACCTGGTTTTGTACCCTTGTGTACCCTTCAACGGCCAAGTCACACAACATTAACTATAATAATAAAGAAATCGCAGTAATGAACCTTAGACTTGGTACGACTTTGTCTAGATTTCATTACTTTTTAGAGATAAACAAGCAGCTCCATCGAGACTTGGCTAGTTTTTTTACAGAATGTTTTTGGTGGGATTTCACTTCTTTTTGTAGAAAGTAGAAACGTGGGCATATTCATGCATATTGATTTATTTTTTAGAATTTCTTATTTGACACATTTTTTTTCTTTTTAGTAACAGTTTTTTTTATTATTACAACACAAATATTTCTTTTCCTTTCTTTCGGTTCTGATTCTTGTACTTGACGTGTTGGTATCACCACCACTCTTAGTCCAATGCATTATATTTTGACCAAATTTTGAGCGAAATTAATATTTTAGTGTAATTTGTGTAATATTCGAGTAGAATTAAGTTAAGAGAGCAGGCAGAGGTGAGGCATTCGCCCAGCAGTGGGACGCTATAGGCTAGATTAAATTAGAAGATGTGATCTGATTTTTGCAATGACAGTCGATTTTTTTATGTACCAATAACTAGCTAGGCCTCGCGGTTTCACCCACTGTGATTTGAGGAAAAAATAGCGTTCCTTCTTCTTAAAGCATAACCTTTCTCTTTAAATAGGCTATCCACCTCAGAGGAATTTTTCAATTCGAATCAATAGTTCTTGAGATTAGCGCGTTTAAACAAACAAACAAACAATTCAACTTTCAGGTTTACAATATTAGTATAGATTAGTACAGATTAAGATATATAAAACATATCTTTTACACTTCCGCGGCGAAAATATTTATATGGTTTAAGACTTTGATTGGATTGACAGAATAATCTGGAATTTTTCAAGGAGACCAATCAATTGAACTTTTTTTTGTATTTAATTCAATCAATTGAACTTTCTTTTTTTGTAATCTAATTCTTTTGTACATTTATTATTTATTGTATATTTAAGTAGCTTGATAATTTTCCTTAGTTTACACTAAATAAATTTCTGAACGCTCGCATAAATAAATATTTGACAACCAATATGTATAATGTCAATCCGTTTTCATTACTGACATTATTATTAATTTTTAAAATCTAAAATACGCCAATATCCGTATATTGTGGATATATGTTGTCGATTCGAAACCTTTATTTAAATACGTTCTTTAATTTAAGGGTAGAGTTTACCATATCGACGAGATGAACATTAAATGTTTGACAGTTACGAAACACGAACATTATATACATATACTTCCATACGAATTTTCATTCCCACCTTTCAACCCCTTACACCCTGTTTTTCGCATTATATTTTATGTAAAGGTGGTATATCGATCTCTTCTAATAGTTTGATTGGGCTCTTGTGTTTTTTAATCAGGGTCACCAGGTACTCCAGATCTTCGATTATCCTAGTTTTTATAGTTTTCCCTTTATGTAGCTATTAAACCCTAACTCTGTACCAAATTTCAGCTCTCTGAGTTTATGGGAAGTACTAGTTCTATTTTGATGATCATGAGTGAGTGAGTGAGTGTCGTAAATGCGAAACTTTGCTTTCGCTTAACTTCTGAACTAAATGACCTACAGACTTGAAATTTTGGATTTTAAGTATGTGATTATAGCTTACTCGATGACGAAAATTTCAGCGTTCTGGTCTTATCCAGAGGTTCTCAAATAGGGGCCTGAAAATGCAGCGAAATGGTTCGGGTAAAGGATGGTACGGCAGTGTTTGCTTCGCGCTCGACTTGGCGGGGGCACTGCCGTGCCCCCCGATATTATAAAATAAAAAATAATCGATGAAATGTATGTTCAAGCTAAACTTCCAAAGGGCAGTAACAAAGGGAATTTTTTTTTTATACAACTAGGTTGGCAAACAAGCGTACGGCTTATCAAGATATAAGCGATTACCGTAGCCTATAAATGTATGCAACACCAACAGGAGCATAGCAAGCGTATTGTTGATCCTACCTCCAACCCCCCCCCCCCCCCCCCCCAGGAGCTCTGGTTTTACTCAACACAGGAACACAACACTGCTTAAAAGCAGTATTATTTAGCTGTTAACTTCTGTAAGGTTGAGGTACGTCCCCAGTCGGACTGCTCCAGATTTTGAGCAGGATATTTCCTGTTATACCTCAGTTTCGTATATGAGAAAATTAAAAAATAAGCCTTTAAAAGGTTAGATTTCATTTTAACTTTTATTTTAAAACCGCAATGTTTGGCGCGAACTTAGAAGGCCTATGTTCAGCAGCGGACTACGATAGGCTGAAGTGAGTGAGTCTATTTGAATTTATGACGCATTGGTGCAGTGGTCTTAGTCTTAGCAACTACTAACTTCGATCAAAACATATTAATATTAATGTTTCTTATTTTTGAGTTGGTTATTCCAGTTGAATGTTGTATATTTGAATTAAAAAGTATCAAAATGTCTTCAATGGGCAGAATTGGATCTATAACAGTTTTAATACAAAAATAGATTATATACAGAAATAGTAAAATAAGTCGTAGCGCTCTTCTTTTCTATATTTTAAATATATGTACCAACTAAGTAACATAATAAAATAAAATACACTATATATACTATCTGTACAAATTTTATTTAACAAACAAGACAAACTTCTCGATAAATGCAGGCCATTATAATTCTATATAAACACCTAAAGTTGAGGAAATACGCAAATCTTAAACGAAAATATGATTCAATTTAAACAAACTCTCATTAATAATACTAAGTTGAGAACTGAACAGTTGTTCATTTTTGGTTTGAAACGAAAATAGAAAGTTAAAGTGACGCCACTCCTATTCAATTCAAATATTGTTACATTTCATTTTAAAATAAATGCTTTGCTTAATCTGTCTATACAATTATAAAAATGTTTGTATTAATAAATATAAATAATTTTCTTAATTTAAAACCACTTTTTTAAAGTTAAGCATGGAATATCTTTTTTATTTTCCTAAAAACCTTTCCCTTTCTTTAAACAAAGATCGCCAGATTTAATTTTCGAACACAATTAACGATTTTTAACAGTTATTAACCGACTTCCAAAAAAGGAGGAGGTTCTCAATTCGACACGTATGTTTTTTTTTATGTATGTTAGCTCAGAACTTTTGACTGGGTGGACCGATTTCGATCAATTTTGTTTTCATTGAAAGGTATTGCGTGTCATGTGGTCCGATTTTAATTTAATTGAGATCTGACAAGTACTTTTAGAGTTATATCTAAAAATGCGTATTTACGTGACTACTTTTTCGTCGACCTACGTTATATTATACCGCATAACTTTTTACTCGGTGTACCGATTTCGATGATTTTTACTTTAATCAAAAGCTAATACTTGTCTTGTAGTCTTGTTTAAATTAGATCGAAAACTGATTACAACTTTTTGAGTAATCTTTACTAGCGCGTATTTACTTGACTATTTTTTCGTCTTATTACGTTGTATTACTTGTCGATGTAATTGAAGTCGGTTTTTTTTCATTTGCGAGCAAACACAATTAAAGAATTAACTGGGATAAGGCACAGCAGGAAAAATCCTATTCAAAAATTATGTAAAAAATAAATTAGATATATTATAAATAGATTTTAAATAATTTAACAAATATGTATCAACATAATAAACAGTAATAGTTAATTTAAAGGGTAAAATTTAAGCAACAATGGTGGTCAGTCGAGCGAAAACAGGAATTCCACCAAAGGAGATTATATTATTCGTTCAAATATTCTAACTAATATACTTCCATGTAACAATAAACAATAGGCTGTTTATATAATTCGTAAATATTATAATGAAATTCGTAATGTTAATTTTGTTTGGAAACAAATTTCCTTCGTTTTAATTAAATGATATCGTGTTTTTTTTTTAAATTTACATAATATCATCACAAATATTTATATTGTAATTTAGAGAACTTATTACAATATTTCATTCTACACTAATATCGTATGAAATATCAACTTTTCTTTCTCAAAAGCCGGTCGCCTTTCAGCGATCTCGTAAAGAAAAATCTGTATAAGAAATAACTTCTAAAGTATCTTCGAATTAAATTTAACGGAATAACACTCTTACGTATTTTACAATAAAGACTATTTTGGTATGAAATATAAAGTTCAGCCTTAGTATGACATTTTAAAAATTGTAGGTATAACTTATAACGTGTAGATCCCTTGGACAAACTATGAGAATAAAGTCCACGTTTAATTCCAGTGACGTGCAGACATTAATAAAGGTATTCGAGGGGTGAATGGAGAAGGGTTTAAAATATTCCATTTCACGTGATTACAAAAGATTATTTACTAAGGTAAGTACATAAGGTAAATAACTCGTATTTACAATAAATATCATTTACGTTATGCGTCAATCAAAGTTAAGTTTTTTTTTTTCATGATTTGATTGTTTTGATTCAATTGTTTTAATCGTTTTGTTTCTGTTTTTGCCTTTAGACCAGTGCTTTTAGCTTTTGAAAACAAATAAATTTATAGTAGAATGAAATACATTGCAAAAGAAAGAGAATACAACGAAAATGATAGGAAAAATAAATTACAGTCGATCTGAGGTCGGGAAGTGGTAGGGAGGGGGGGGGGTTAAGGGTACAAAACGGTTTATCTCGATTTGTGGCTAAACTACAAGTCCTATAGAAAAAAAGTTCAATGGCAAAGTTGTGGGTCATAAAAAGATCTCCGTAACGAGGTCATTCGTTCAGTACATTTTACTCGTCATATTTTTTTCATACCGGGGGCCTTATATGAAAATCGATTCTTAAGGAGTACCTAAACTCCAAAAAGATTCAAAACTTGATATTTTCATCCTTAGTATATAAGATACAGATTGAAGTTTAGGTTTAATCTTAGCCCACTGTGAAACTTGTATTATATTAGCATTCAAAGAAGCTTCTAGTATTTGCATGTAAATTAGATTTCAGCCCTCTACTTGCAAATTATATTTTGTACAACTTGTGTACAAACATTACTTAACAATGGTTTATATACTTTTTTATAACATGATATTCTCAGAGTACTACTTATATATTTAGATATTTAAAATATTAAAAGAAAAAAGTTTTGTTATGAAGGTAAATTGAAGAGAAAAGAACAAATACTTTAGGGAACAACTAAAAATATTCTACGAATTAGTTACTTACATTCGTTTTAATGAAGAATATAATGCATAAATATGCGTTTACGGAGAAGCTATTTTACACGCGTTCATTTCCATACGTTACTCGTCGTGATTTCACACGCGCGACGCCACGCCAAACGCGACGCGCAACGCCCCGCGTCTCCGTAAATGAGGCCCAGCGGAGTTTCTTGCTAATTCTTCTCTGCAGAACCTAAATTCCGAATCAGTGGTAGCTTCTCGTATAACTACTTAATTAATCCATAACTAGTATAATTTTCATTAGTAAAATGACGAAAACTACTTCTACTACTTAACTAAAGTAATTTTTTATATGACTATGACTTTATATTTTATGACTAGCCCGTTGGCGCAGTTTGTAGTGACCCTGCTTTCTGCTCCGGGGGTTGTGGGTTCGATTCCCACCCCGAGTCTGGTTTTAATATACATATTTATTTGTATATTTATATATGTATTATTTATAAGTATGTTTATCGAAAAAAAATATGTAGCTAATATACCAGCCGGCTGTTACCTATAACACAAGCATTAAGTTGCTTACTTTAGGAACAGACGACCGTGTGTGTATTGTGTAGATACTTATTTATTTATTTATTTTATTTCCTTCATCATAACTAACATCAAACTCATTTCATCACTCCCACGAGATAACGCTTCGCAAATACCTAACAGAGCATCTACAATAACCCCTCCTGAGCACCAACGAAACACAATTACTCGTCTCGGTCTCAAGACGTAGCGAACGCAGTACATTTGCATGTAATAAGAAACAGTATTATGAGCTGGTCCGTAAATAAATTCTCGCTGTATTCTTGGAAGAACTAGCTACTTATTCTAGCTTTGATCCGATATGTACTGTAAATATGTTTTGTATTAGTGTCACATTTGTAAATTGAAAGGATTTAGAATACAGAAAGTTTTTATTGCCTTAAGTCTTTCTTTAACATATCCTTTTTTGTAGGGGCTTAGAAGGGATTAGAGTTTGGAATGTGATCTGTCACACTGTTCTAAAGATTTGGTTATTGGTTCTGCATATATTTGTATCAAACTTTCTCCCGAGAAAAATGACTGCAAATTAAAAGCTTTATATTTTTTTTTTTTTTTTTTTTATGTTACGAGTAGTTTAGAGCCTATAGATGCCTGCAACACCAGGAGCATCGCAAGCGCGTTGCCGACCCTATCCCCAATCCCCCCAGGAGCTCTTCACTCACCAACAGGAACACAATACTGCTTGAAAACAGTATTATTTAGCTGTGGTCTTCTGTAAGGTCGAGGTACTACCCCAGTCGGGCTGCTCCATATTTTGAGCAGGAAATTTCCTGCTGTGCCCTACCTCAGTTAAAATCAATATTTAAATAGTTAAGAATTTAGCAAAGATATTAGCTTTCTTTCTCTCTCTCTATTTTTCTCTGTCTGTATCTAGACCGCGTATAACGCCGAGGCCACTAAATGCTTAAATAAAATTTGACATCTTATGAGTTCGTGCTACGCTGGAAGCTACCTCTGGAACTTATTACCTTGAAGGTTAACCTCAATTAAATCCATGGGTAGAGGATGTTAGTCAATATGAATAAATGCGAACAAAGATACATTCAAAGCTCGTCTATAATATAAAACAAGATTTCGATAACCTTTGTCGGATTCTATACTCACTAAATTTGTTTATAGTTAAAATTCTCTTAGATCAAAATATTTCTACTTACAAAAATTTCTAATAAAAAAGAGTACATCTTCAGTTTCTTCTACCTCCCTTTCAGTAAAAGCTACTTTACTAAGCGGTATCAGCTTCCCAGTGACTATAAAATATTTTATATAAATGCTGTTAATTTGCTTTTTAAATCTAATTAAATAAATGTTTCATTAATTTGAGTCTCGTCTAAAATGTAATTATATCATCATAATCACTTCAACTTCAACCAAGGGAATCAAAACCTACAGGATATTTCCCGTGAACTCAGGATCTTGAAATTTGGTACGAAGCAACGTCTTATACCACAGATAAGAGAAAAACTGCGAAAAGCATAAATTTTTAGTTACATCATATAATAAGAATATTTTTAATATTTTTTGTACGGAACTCTCGGTGCGCGATTCCGACTCGCACTTGTCCGGTTTTCTTCATACCACACACCTAATAGCGTTTCTCAAGGAGTAATCTATATATATAAAAGAGATTTCCACCCATATATTGACTCATCATTCGCAAAATGTTTACATTTTTTTGTATACTTTTGCATGCTGTGTTTACCTTTAATTGGATTTTGTATTTAGTATTAGTTTTTAGTTTTTAATTTTATGAATGTATTAGTACAAACACTGTTGGTAAACCTTTTATTAAATAAATAAATATATAAATCACGATATCTCTGGAACGATAAGGCGAAGAGACTTGAATTTTGGTAGGAATATTCCTTTCGCCAAGTAGAGGTCAGCTTAGAACAGATTTTAAGAAATTCCACCCACAAGAGGGGGTTGCGGGGGTTAATAATATATACGGCAAAACAACGTTTACGGGGTCAGCTAGTCTCTAATAATATTCAGTGTAAAACCTCTAGACAATCGTAATAATTATTCAAGTAAGTACAAAATATGTAAGCATTTCAACTAATTCAAACACTGTTCAAATTACCTTACGTAAGTGCAATTAGTATGCAGTAAGCTTTTGTGCTTATAAAGCTTATTATTCACGTTGTGAGTGTTCAAAGATCGTTAATCACAGAAATTTATTAAAAGTGTACACTTTTTTGTAACACTTTTTTATATATAAATAAAATAAATAAATTTATTAATCGGACGACAAAAATAAAAGATAAAAGCTTAATAACTAGTGTTAGTACTTAATAACTAAAAGTGACCTCGTAATGACACACATCATAATTATGCTCGATAATGTATTTGTTCTGTGGTTTTAGCAATCGTTGTAGCAATGATGTAGCAACTGTCACGGGTTCGATCCCCGCATGTGACAAACCTTTATGGTCTAAGATCCGAGAAGCTAAATCTTCCCTCATCTGTTAGATGAAACAATTTTTTATAGGCTGATTTCAATATTGTGAATATATAAAAACAACCTCTGCCACCATAAGCCTGCTGCAATTTTTTTTTTTTTAATCTTTTCCCTCTCATGTTAATTACATGTAGTAAGCTAAAACCGTTAATATTTTACATTATATACCTGACTGTAGTAGGCAGCCATCTCTATGATTGCTACACTTATCTGCAGCCAGGTCAGTAACCTCAGTCAGCAGTAACCAGGTATATAATGTAAAATATTAACGGTTTTAGCTTACTACACGTAATTAACATGAGAGGGAAAAGATTTTTTAGAAGAAAAAAAATTTTTTTAAGTATTGTTATTTGCAGCAGGCTTATGGTGGCAGAGGTTGTTTTTATAAATTCACAATATTGAAATCAGATAGACTTCGGTGCACATAATTATATCGAACATAATTATCTATACTTAATATTATAAAGCTGAAGAGTTTGTTTGTTTGTTAGAACGTGCTAATCTCAGAAACTACTGGTCCGATTTGAAAAATTCTTTCATAGGTAAGCTCTTTTATCGAGGAAGGCTATAGACAATTATTATTTTTTTTTTTCAAATAAACGCGTGTGACACCGCTAGTCACACACATAGTATTGTATAAAGTTACATTAATTTGATTTTGGTTACAAAAAAAAATGATTATGTACTTTTAACTTAATAATAGTTACTATTGTTCAAAGGTACTTTTTGCATTTGAAATTCAAATGTCATACAATTGAGAACCAAATGAAACATAGAAAGCAACTTGCGGACTTAAATGTAACATGAAGTTAGATCAATTTTCAAAGTAACTAAAACCGCTCTCATCCGGTCCGAACTAGTTTCAGCCGGTTTAAGTGGCGTATCAGGTTCCCCTTGTGTGTCGTGTCGAATTAAAACTGTTATAGTCTGTGGTATTTCATAATAACAAGAGATATTGTTATGATTGATATTATATAATGGTAAGTTCTAAATATGTTTTAAGGTGAAAATTGTTCAATTTCCTGAAGAAATGCATATGCTAGTAAGTACCTAAGTAAATATGTTTAATTTGTAAGTAAATATGTTCCACCCATTGTACACCATACATGTAACAAATTGAAATGTGTGTAATAATGTATCCGTCGTTTACATAAATAAAAGTTCAAATAAATGAAGTAAAACTTCTTTAACGCGCTTGACTTAGGGAGTAAGCTGATGAATACGTGACGAGAGCATTACGAAAAATGTGATCGGGCGAGGCGAACGGAGCAAGAGAGAGAGGTGCGAGCACACATTTTTTTCTTTCTTTCTCTCATAGCCAGTTACGTTTCGTATATCTGAGACACAGTGGAGGCCTATTGTGCAGGCCTATTGCTAAAGAAGTTTTACTTCAGTCGTGTGGTCTAAAGCACACTCCTGAAGACGGATTTGGCAGTAACTCAGTTTAATGCTAGTTTTTTTTTTTAATAAAGTGATGGACACGTCAATTCTCCTGTGCTACGGGTATGGGCTATATACGTAATATCTATTTGGATTTAATATATTTACTATATTATAGAAATATTAGTCTCTACATTTATCACAAAAATATATATATGAATATCAGTCGGTTTTCACATGAAACACATAAGTTACCTTATGAACATATATTATAACATTTAATATAATATATGTTCATAAGGTATGTTAGACTTACTCTCTCGATTTTATTATATTTAAAGATGTATCCACATGTTATGATTATAATTATAATGTCTGTAAGATGAACTTTCTGAAATTATTATAAACGTTTAATTTATTTTTGCACAGCTGTAAATATTTTGAGATTATCATCGCAGTATATTCAGCTAAACTGTACAGTGATTTGTGTAAACTAATTTTAAGCGTACATTATGAGCGTATACTGTGACGCGTAGTAATCGCAGTAGCAAGTACTATCGTGCTAACATCGTTATTTAGCTGATTACGTAATGGCCCGCCAGGTAGAGCTGTTCGTTGTGGCACGCCATGCGTGCAGATCGGTCGAAATGGTATACGGCCGGTCTCAATACACTATCTCTAATTTGTTTACTAGGAAAATTCTGATATAATTTTTATTGAATCGAGATGCAAATTAACGATATTTAGTATACTTACTATGACAATAGCGGCAGTGAGAGAAAGATAATAAACATTATTTTACATTATTTTAGGGGCTATTATTCATCAGATATTTGTCATTGTTTGGCAGTTTGTTATTTTAAAACCGGAAACGACGAAGAGCATCAAGTACCTGAAAGCCATTTAATGTAGGTAAAGCATTTATTTAATTTATTTTGAAGTAAAACTTCTTTACACACGCTTGGGGAGTAAGCTGGTGAATACGGGACGAGAGCGTTACAAAAAGTGTGATTGGGTGAGGTGAAAGAAAACTGAGAGGAAGATATAAGTTAGTGAAAATAGAAAGAGAGAGAGTTACATTTCGTACGTACGTTTTACTTCAGTCGTTTTAAAAATATAACTAAAAAAATATATTTGACCATAATAGAATAGGTACTCTTAAACATTATACTATTTTTATATTTTAAATTTTTAGATGCAATATTACATTACACGAAGAAAAGAAAGAGCGAGGAATGAATAAATCAGGAGATTTGCTTTGTGCTAATTCACCTAACAAAACCCATCTTTTGTTACTTTGCGATGACCTTTTAAAAGTCTTAAGCTACAGTTTTGGATATGAGGCTCAGTAGAAAATGTCTAGCTCAACCTAGCAAAAGATCACTGCCAAATAACACTACTCTCAAGTAGAAGTGTTCCTGCGGCCAGTAAGGTAGCCACAGTTACTGGGGACGGTCGGAATAGGATCAGCAGTACACTTACGATGCTTCTAGTGTTGCAGGCGTCTGTACGCTACGGTAACAACTTACCATCAGGAAGGCCGCATGACAAATAAGCCAACCTTTTTTTTTTGTTGACCCAGAGGAAATCCTTAACGGATGCCTCCATCCCGGGGAGAGCTGGTGGGTATGTCCGATTCGCACGGACTAAAACCTCTGGGGTGTTCCTTCACTCGCCTGTGGCGAAATTACGGGGACGCTAGGCGCTTCTGCTATCCCGCTGGCGTTGCCCAAATAGAGCCCGTCACCATAAACGACCTCCGAGAGGCTCTGAGAGGACTCTAAGGTTGCCCTCCTCGGGACCGTGCAATGCGGAAAAATCCTCCAGTCTATCGCCCGCTGGTCCGGCAAATAAGCCAACCTAATCATATTAAGATATCACGCTAATAAGTGATTGTTCAATCATTTTTTCCTTATCGTTTTAACATGTCGTGACAGTTTTATGGATTAGAATAGCTCCTTCGGGAAAAGTAAATATAAGTAGAACAATAATCATATCAGCCAATCATTTCCATCAAGGTCGGTATCTAATTTACTTTGATGATTAGATCCCTTGTGGATCACTTGCGGTCACTTTGTGGTGACGGTTTATGATCTAGGATACTGGCCTAGCGTGGTTTTCGTATATCCCTGCTCATATTCGATATTAGATGCTTTATAAAGCAGTATTTTAATCATAAAAACTTTATTAGAATAAGGGCTCGTTTCACTAGTTACCGATAACGAATAAGACAAATACACAACACTTGCGGTATTCAACAGTTTTTTTTGTGTTTTTTGTTTCACCATCAAACTCCATTTTATCTATCAGATATTTGTGCGCGTGAAACGATTCAGCCTGTAATATATCCCACTGTTGAGCATAGGCCTCTTCTCCATGTAGGAGAAGGATCGGAGCTTAATCCACCACGCTGCTCCAATGCGGGTTGGCGGATATATTCCCTACTATGAGTAACGATCGCTATCAGGTGTACATGATAACAACCGGGACCGACGGCTTAACGTGCTCTCCGAGCACGGTGGGGAGACCCACAAGGACTACACAAACACCCAGACCACGGCAAACATCTGTATGGCCAATACAAATATTGTCGTGTGCGAGAATCGAACCCGCAACCGCCCGCGCAACAGCCAATCGCAATCCAGTGCTGTGACCGTTGCGCCAACGCGGCGTCTACCGGCGTGAAACCAAAAATTATATTTTACTAGCTGATCCCGCAAACGTTGTTTTGCCATATATGTTATTAACCCCCCTAATCCCCTTCCCTTATAACTTAGGGGTATGAAAAATAGATGTTGGCCGATTCTCAGACCTGCCCGATATGCACACAAAATTTCATAAAAATCGGTCCAGCCGTTTATGAGGAGTATGTTAACTAACATTGTGACACGAGAATTTTATATATAAGATTAATTAGTAGAGTCTCTGATAGCCTATAATTAACTGAAGACTGAGGTTAATTAATGTATCAGCAACCAGTACGTCATAAAAATAAATAAATAATAAATTAAATGCCTTCTCTCCTCTTATATTGAGATGTTTTTGGCAACAACAAACGTATGCAGGCTGCTTCAGTTCAAACATAGTTCAGTTTAGATGTAACTGAAAAGTTTGAATTATTTCATTTCTTTTCCGACCTTCTTCATATCCTCAGATTTTTCCTTTCCAAATTATTTCATTTCAATAAAATCGAAAATATAAATATGGTGACCTATTTCTTAGATGCATAACAAGTCAAAACTTTTGGCAGCATCGATATATTTATGTATCAGTTAGTGATGTTCCGGATATCCGTATCCGTATCCGTATCCGCGGATATCCGCGGGAAAAATGAGGTCCGTATCCGTATCCGTATCCGTCACTTTTCTCGCGGATCTTTTACGGATCTTTTATTAATTTTCAAATTCAATTGACAGAATAAAATGCTACAAAATAACTTAGATTAAGTAGTATAATTTAAAAAAAATCCATTCGGAGTATTTTTGTTTCTTAAAATCAAATATTTGGCACCTTTATTTGCAAACATGTAATCTAGTAAGTTACCATTCTAATAGTATATAACCAAAATATACTCAATTAACTATCTTATGAGATCACTATTACACATAGAAAGTTATGACATTACTTTTATAAATATAAGAAAATTAAAAACAAATAACTTTTTATTGAAAGAACTTTTTCGGATTTTATCGCGGTTTATTAAGTTTTTTAGATACCCGACGTTTCCTTGTACTGGTTGCTAAATAATTGTGTTTCTCGCAAACGAAAAAAAAACCGACTTCAATTACAAAGTAGTTATTAGAACTCGATCAAATTTAAATGTGACCACACGACAAGCATCGGCTTTCGATTAAAACAAGAGTCATCAAAAGTATTAAAAATATAGAAATAGTTTCTAATAAATAAATAATAATAATAATACGACTACGACGCGTACGCACCATTACATAAATACGCGTCATCAAAGATTATTCATTATATCTCGATCAAAATGAAAAGGAACTACAAGACAAGCATCAGCTTACGACTACAACAAGAATCTTTAAAATCGGTGAACCTAGTGAAAAGTTATGCGGTATAATACAAACGTAGATCGACGAAAAAATAGTTCAGCAAATACGTATTATTAGATATAACTTGAAAAGTACTTGTTAGATCTCAATTAAATTTAAATGGGACTACATGACACGCACCACCTTTCGATTAAAAAAGAATCATCGAAATCAGTCCATCCAGGAAAAATTTCTGAGGTAACATACATAAAAAATAAGTCGTCGTTGCGGCGGGCGTGATGTCAACTATCGTTTCAAGGTCACGTGCCAACACCTTTTGAGTGAGTAAATAAAGATCCGTATCCGTATCCGTATCCGCGGATATTGACACTAAATATCCGTATCCGGATCCGTATCCGCGGATATACATTTTTGACGATCCGGCACATCACTAGTATCAGTGCTTGGCAGGCATTACATCAAAGAGGGAGATTCATCGGCCATTTCGAAGTTTTAGCGGGAAATTCGTATCTTCAATGCCTCCGGCGAATTGGATATTATCCAAATAGTTTTCAAAAGTTTACTGAGTAATACGAACGTTTTCATTTAAATAGCATATGAAACAATCAGTGCAGGAGTTATGTAAGAGAATAAGATTCTACTTCTTGCTAATAGATGGCGTTGTCTGTCTATAAATGTAATAAATCTAATCAGATATTAAGTTTCAAATTAAGATCCGATTTAGGTTTATTATTTTATGTTGAGTTACTAACGGTTCACAGTGAAGTCTACATTTCAAATCCGGTAGTTCTCACATTATCATAGAACATTTTTGCATGATGACATTCTAAAACAGCAATACTTAAATAAAGTAAATTTTGATAAATTGGTTGAGAGTGCGCTGCCACGTTCGTGACGCGTCACACCGACACTTTACGGCGACGTAAAAAAGCTCTGACATTTTTATGACAATTTCTGAATTCTGAAAATTAGAATATCTAATTTTATATCAAATATCCTTTTGTTTACATTTATTTTGCAGAAATAATTTCTATAGCGATAATTATGCCCGCAGTAATATTTTCATTAAAATTTTATATTTCTATATCAATTAGGAATGAGAAGTTATTTGAAAAAACTTGTAGTTGAACAAATTTACAATACGTATTAAATGTTCTTTTTCTCTCCTTTTTCGTAATATGGTAATAGACTTATTAACAGAACGGCTGTAGCTACTGATGTGTGAAATCTTATACTAATATATAAAGCTGAAGAGTTTGTTTGTTTGTTTGTTTGTTTGTTTGAACGCGGTAATCTCTGGAACTACTGGGCCGATTTGAAAAATTATTTCAGTGTTAGATAGCCCATTTATCGAGGAAGGCTATAGGCTATATATCATCACGCTAAGACCAATAGAAGCGGAGTAAACGCCGACGAAGTCGCGCGCAGAAGCTAGTGTGAATATAAAAGCGAATGTACTTTAGACCACACAACTGAAGTAAAACTTCTTTAGGTCCATCTCACATATAACTTCCTCTCAATTTCCCTTCGCCTCGCCCGCACATTTTTCATAACGCTCTCGTCACCCATTCACCAGCTTACTTGCAAAGTCAAGCGCGCTAAAGAAGTTTTACTTCACAAACACTCTTTAAATATTTAAGAAAAATAAAATAAAAAATACCTATCTACTATTTTGGGCCGGATTCTAAAAGTATATTGAGATTGTAATCCTTACTGGTATCTCCTTCGTGTTCCGTTCTCCGTTCCACGTCATTAGCAAAATGATTTATCCGATATTAGCACTAGTGAAAGCCATTAAATCAAAAATTCAATTAATAATGTATTGCTGTATTTTAATAATAAATCTGAAAATTAAAATAATACTCTGATTACAATACAATAGATACAAATACATTCTTAATTCGATAGAAAAAGAAAAATAAATTAAGCAATACAATAAGAGAAAGGAACTGTTACACAACACAGCGTTCTTGGCAGCGCTACGACTTTTTTGTATTCCGCTAAATTGGTTTGTATTTACTGTATTTTATTTTTAAACGTTCTTATTTATCGTCGAAAAAGCACTTTATCATTAAAGTTTTCCTTATTTTCTGTGTCTCACTTTGTTTCTTTATTAGTTTATCCAAAGTGAAATCTAAATCCACTTAGAAGAAACAAAAATCATTGAGAAAATGATAAATTAAAATGAAAATGTAAAAGTTAAGAAGGATAAGGATGATTTAGGAATAGGAGGAATTCTTTATCTATTTACTGATTTTATATTAGTATAATCTACAGTATTTTAAAAGTTATTTTTGGGTGATCTTTTATAATAATAATAATAACTCTTTATTTCAGACTAAGGTCCATATTGGGTTAATAAAATAAAACAAAAACAAAATGAAAAAAAAATCAATGAGTAAAAATAAATTTAAAAAAATCAAAAATCAAATTTTATTTATAGATTTAACTTTTAATTATTTTATTAGATTTCATTTTTTACATATTATATCTGTCGTCTATTTCTAAGGTAAACTAACTTAATACATGTAGCATTAGCATTATTTCAGATAACAGTCGACTGGTATACCTACCTACTGGTTGTTTACGATTTAATATAATTGTCCATGAAACTGGTTTAAAGGTTTTAAAAGCTATAATTCAACATCCTGAAATACCTAGCTATTTTAACTACATTTTAGACATTTTCAAGCATCAGTCACGCTGAGCAGAAACGTCTGCACTGGAATAGTATGTATTACTCTCGACTTATTCTTTGCGATTTCTCTAAAAAAAATCTCCAACTCTGAGAATTTCGGTCAACACAAAGTAAGATATATAATATATTATTTAATATTAGGTTGGTTATTTAGAAAATTTACAGGGTACATGAGTAGTTTTTGATCGTTTTTCACAGAAAGCCTTTTTAAATAAAGTGGTAGAATTAGTAATCACGTCCGGGCCACTAGCGCATGAACTACAATAACCAGATTTAAAATATAATTACATCTAACTTCATAAACGTACGTTAAGCTTCATGCAAAGCATGTGCCAATTAAACAAGATAATCTCCGGTCCTTTAGGGCATCATATCCGAAGTAATATAAAGCTGAAACCAGATTTTATACTTTGAAATATTTTAAAAAGACATTCACACATAAACGTCAAAATATTGCGTTCTATGTATCTAACCATACAAATAGTATGTAATTGGTATGTCGGAATCTGTTGTTGTTTGACAAAATCCAGGTTGGTCTGATCAAGAGAAATCAAAAAATTATTATGAAAATTTTGCAGTACATTGCTTTGTCAGCGTACACTGCGTTGCTTAATGCGTTTAATTTTTTTATGTAATAAAACTGAACAACTAATTACCAATAATGTTACAAACTAGCTGTGCTCGCGACTTCATCCGCGTCGAATTTAACAAATAGTTATTGTTCAGTTATATAGATAAATTTCTAAAATAAAAGTAGCCTAAGTTACTTCTTATTACATCAGCTATCTGCCAGTGAAAGTCCCGTCAAAATCGGTCCAGCCGTCTTTTATTTGTATAGATTATAGTGTAAGTGACAATGAAAGTTAAAAAACATAATTCTTAAGTGTTTCATTTTTTACTCAAGATTTGACCTTAAAAATTTATGATCTTATAATCTATACATCCTATACGGCTATACTAATAAATGAAATTGAGTGTCTGTTTGTAATATTAAAATAACCGCATTTTACTAAATGCATAATTATGGATGTATACACGGTACATACCTATACTAAATAACATATTTTTTAAATTTTTGTCTGTCTGTCTGTTGGTTCTGGCTAATCTGTGAAACGGCTGGACTGATTTTGATGGAACTTCCACTGGCAGATAGCTGATGTAATAAGGAGTAACTTAAGCTACTTTTATTTTAGAAATTTATTTATTTTATAACTCTGCGAACTGAACAATATTTTTTTTTAATTCCACGCGAACGATGTCGCGGGCACAGCTAGTTTTTTATAAAGTAATAAGATGAAGTCTTTTGAAAGTATTATAACATTGTACTTATTTTGTATCCGACCCTGAAACTCCTGATCTACTTATTATTCTTGTCCACACCTGACAGGTAAGATCTGACCTACGAGACGACCCTCAGTTGACCCGCTTTAACTTTTGACGCCCGTCAGAATTTTAATAGTATTTATGTACGACGATCGATCACGATTCAGCCTGTAATATCCCACTGTTGGGCATAGGCCTCTTCCCCATGTAGGAGAAGGATCGGAGCTTAATCCACCACGCTGCTCCAATGCGGGTTTGCGGATATATTCCCATCTATGAGTAGCGATTGCTATCAGGTGTACATGATAACAACCGGGACCGAAGGCTTAACGTGCTCTCCGAGGCACGGTGGGGAGACCCACAAGGCCTAACAATCAGACTAGAAATAAATACTCGTATTTGTATAAATATAAATATCCCATGTTTAGTTAATTTATTAAGCCAAGCAAAATGACGTCATGATCGAAACTTGTTAATGTACAATTGTATATATTACTAGCTTCTGCGCGCGACTTCGTCGGCGTGGACTCCGCTCCTATTGGTCTTAGCATGATGACACATAGCCTATAGCCTTCCTCGATAAATTGGCTATCTAACACTGAAAGAATTTTTCAAATCGGCCCAGTAGTTCCAGAGATTACCGCGTTCAAACAAACAAACAAACAAACAAACAATCAAACAAACAAACTCTTCAGCTTTATATATTAGTATAGATAAACTAGCTGACCCCGCAAACGTTGTTTTGCCATATATGTTATTACCCCCGCAACCCCCTCTTGTGGGTGGAATTTTGTAAAATCCGTTCTTAGCTGACCTCTACTTGGCGTAAGGAATATTCTTCCTTACGCCTTATGGTTCCAGAGATATCGTGATGAGTCAATGGGTGGGTAACTCTTTTATATATATAGAGATATATCTTAGTTATTGGTAATAAAGGGACCATCAAGTGATAGAAGTGATAACACGACCCCACTCGCTATCGGGTCCAAGTTTGAAACTAAACGAACTCGACGATCGATCACACTCGGGGTGACTCAAACCGCAATTAATTTAATTAAATATCGAATTCAAAATCGACGCCGAACTTCGATTGTGTTTCAGAAAACATTTGTTCTTGAACATTGATAAATGTGTATTGTTGTTAATTTCGTTTTCATGAAGGTTGCCTCTATTAATATAAGTACCTGGATGACAGAGCTTCGCAAATATTCTTTTTTTTTTGGTAAATTGTGTTTTTTAGGGTTCCGTACCTAAAGCATAAAAACGGGACCCTATTACTAAGACTTCGCTGTCCGTCCGTCCATCCGTCCGTCTGTCACCAGGCTGTATCTCAAGAACGGCGATAGCTAGACAGTTGAAATTTTCACAAATTATGTATTTCTGTTGCCACTATAACAACAAATACTAAAAACAAAGTAAAATAAATATTTAACGCGACGCGATTTAATTCCAACGCCATCTATCCAGAAACCAAGAAGACATCGTCGATAGACTAATATAATAGCTTTCCAATAGCGGCATGGATCGATAGATAGATGGCGTATTTGACTAGTTTATTTTCCATTTTTATATGGTATTAATCTTTTTTTCTTATTTACTAAGTATTTTGTTTAATATATGATGATTTGTTTAATATATCTTGATGCGATAAGCTATTATCATCCGCTTACGCGAAATACTTGGAGGGACTTGAAGCATCCTTAAAATCCAATCCAAAACTAATCTGGTCATTTTTAAAACATAAAAGGGGTAAGAGTTCTTATCCTTCAAAAATGAAACTGGGTAACAAAGTCGCAGTCAACGGAACGGATGTTTGTAATTTGTTCGCCAGGCACTTTTCGTTGGTCTACGGTAAAGATACAAAAACAAAATTTTCATTATCAAATGAGGTCTCATTGTGTGGTAATAATTTTCCCAGTTTACTATCTTTTTCTGTGGACGAAGTTTATAAGGTGTTAAAAAGACTTGACCCTTCTAAGGCGGCTGGTGCAGATGGTATACCATCTGTTTTTATCTGTAATTGCGCTAGTTCCTTGGCTCTACCGCTAACATTAATTATTAACACTTCGCTTCACACTAGCACATATCCAACTTTGTGGAAGGAGGCCTTGGTTTTGCCATTGTTTAAGAGCGGGGATAGAGAGGAGGTCAAAAATTACAGACCCATCTCTATCATTTCGGTTTTCGCTAAAGTTTTTGAATTACTCATCTGCCCTATTATTATATGGCATTTCAAGCATCATGTAGCAGCGGAACAACATGGATTTGTGAAGGCTCGTTCAACAACCACGAATCTTGTCTCTTTTGTTGAGGACATTAATGAGGCTCTTGATGATGGCAAATCCGTGGATGCAATATACACTGACCTCAGTAAGGCTTTCAACAAGGTTGATCACGTTGTATTAGCGAATAAATTAAAAAAGATCGGCATAGAGGAACCACTATTGGCTTGGTTCCAATCTTACCTCACAAACAGGACATCCACTGTTGTCGTTAATGGCTATGCTTCTTTTCGATTTGCCGCTCGTACAGGTGTACCTCAAGGCTCCCATTTAGGACCTTTATTATTTAACATATTCATGAACGATATCAGTGGCTGTTTCACCAATTCGAGTTGTTATTTATTCGCTGATGATCTTAAGATATTTAGACCAATCTGTTCCAATACTGATGCTATACTTTTGCAGGGTGACTTAAACAAATTGGTGTTATGGTGTCAAAGCAATGGCATGGTCCTTAATACTGATAAGTGCCAAGTCATTTCTTTCTCGAGAAAAAAAACCACGCTTGATAGGTCTTACTCCATTGAGGGTAGCATTTTGTCAGAGGTATCTTGTGTGCGCGATTTGGGGATAACGCTTGATGATCGACTGCGTTTCCATGTTCATATTAACAATATTGTCAGCAAAAGCCTTAAGACCCTTGGCTTTATAATCCGCAATTGTAGAGATTTTAAAAACCCCCAGACAAAAATTACTATTTACTCAGCCCTAGTTCGTAGCAACTTGGAGTATGGTAGTGTCGTGTGGAACCCTTATTACGAAATCTACTGTAAAAGAATCGAAAAGGTACAGAAAAGATTCCTACATCACCTCTCCTTTTATCATAATATACCTAAGTCGCTCAATAGTTACGAGGATAAACTAAAGCATCTCAAACTTCCACCACTTGTGAATCGAAGACGTCTCCATGATCTTGTGTTTTTGCATAAGTTGGTGAATGGTGCCATTGACAGTTCTTACTTATTAAATAAATTGAACTTTCATGCCCCTTCAAGAGCAGCTAGACCATCTTCATTTACTCCATTTGTGGAAAAATTCACACGTACTCGTCAGGGACGCCATTCACCAATTAATAGACTGATGATGAGTTTTAATTCGTTTTACAAATCAAATTGCAGGAAAAATATTGAAAAAAAAAATAAAACAACCCAATTGTAATGCTACTATTGACATTTTTTCTAGTAATTTATCAATGTTTAAATATATGATTGCTGATGATTTATTCAATTGCATGACATAGTACCTTAATGTTTTTTTTAATGTTTTTTTTTTTCTTTAAATCTCTAATTATTATTATTATTATTTTTAATTTATGTGAATAGATTTTCAATTATTAATTTTGGTTTTTACTATTTAGCTTTAAAATAACAGCGATTTATTTATTGGTCAATGTTAATTTAATTTAATTTCGTAATCAAATCTTATCATAAATTATTATTGTTCGGCACCTTATTGAACTATTTTGGAATTGCTTTTTAATGTATTTTAATTTTTTTATATATTATAATAATCTTTATGTATACGTGTGTACCGTTTTCAACAACTTTATATGAATTTAAATTTCTTTTCGCCATCGTTTTATCCAACCAACGCAATGCAGTGTCAATTGTCGTATCAGACGATGCATCCTTGCATATTTTGACCAATGGGAGCGCCCGATTCACCGGCGCGCATGCAACACAAGCCTAGCGAAGCAGCGCCCGCGCAGCAAGAACACTTCTATCATCTTACCGCATGCGTCGCCATTGCGGCCATTACAAATCGAGAAATAAAACCGAATAAATCTAGTGAAGTTTTGTGTGTGGCGGAATCATCGGAACAACAATTCATCTTAAACGTGGCCGGCCGGCATACATCTTAAAGTCGTAATAATCTTCAAGAACCACTTCGTCCTGCTATCCCTGCTGAGCAAGGTGAGTTGCATGGTATCTCATTTTCATTATATGCAAGTCGTGTATCGTTTGTATACCGGCGAGTGTGGACTCATGCTCGATCCAGATTGTACGCAGATTGACATTGCCTTGCGAGAATTATAATTTATACCAGAACCGCGTCCCTTTGCGTACATCTTTTTGGTGCCGAAACCCGGGACTTTTAGATACATTCGGTCAGCCTAAATACCATTTAGTTCGTAATTGTAACGAAAATAACATTGTTCTATCGTTTACTTATACTTACTTAACGCATAATCATACCATAACGTAAAATATCTAACAATTACGAAACAATTCTTTGTTCCATTTTGTCCGCTAACCGCCGCGCCTACCTCCAAAGATTTATATTTTCCTACCGCTTACTTACCGTTCCGTGATCGCGATCTTTGTACCTAGAACATCGAGTCGCTTATTATCAGTTGACACAAAATTATTTACCGTTTTTACCATTTGCAATAACAATATTGCAAATTATATCGTACCTTAATTTGTGTATCAATTTGAATATAATACGACTAACGAGTTACGTCGATCGCTCAACATACCGATATAAATAACTTCATTCAATAACTTCATTTAACTTTAACGTTTTAAGTGAAATATTTTAAGACAAATTATTATTGATATATTTTTATTAGAATTAGTTTTACTTTTACAATTAGTTTTACTTTGAACGCATTTGTGTTTTACCGATATTAACGTTAACGATATAAAGTAAAAATAAAACATTCCTACTTTAATAGTTTATGAAAACTAATTTTATTTCTAAAATATAGCAAACCGTTCTGCGTTCTAATAAGGTTTATTTTAGTAATCATTGTGTAAGGTGTTAAACAGCTGTTGCCGCCTTAAGTACGAACATCGATGGTTGTTTGTTGCGTAACTACAACCACGGATAGCGTGATTGTATTACTTATATGTATAATATTTTCAATAAAAGTTTATTTTTGTAATATAATATTTTCAATAAAAGTTTAGATTTATAATATAATATTCTCAATAAAGGTTTAGTTTTAATAAACAGCGTTTTAGAATTTAGTAAAATATTGTTTAATCGTTAACGATGTCTTACCTAGTACGACGTAAATCTAAATCTGGATTAAAACGGAGTAACGAAACGAATTATACTGTTAGTAATTTGCCCAGTTTGCGACGTAAACGGACTATCGCGTATAATCGTATTAAGAAGGCTCTCGAAGTGGGGAAGTTAATCGAAACCGATGCATCACAGACCGAGTTATTCCTTTCATATTGTCAGGAGATAAAAAACATCGCGGATAGTTTTCAAGAGGCACACTTCATCATTTTGGATCTTTTAAACGAGGAAGCCGATGATGCTGATACCGAGATACAGGAGAATTTTGATGAAGTGTACTTTCAAGTCGTTGCACTTCAACGTAAATATGAACCGTGTTCGTCGCAAGATTCAAACAACGCGAGGCGTGATTCGTTCATGGGTGCGCCGAGCAATATGCGTTTACCGAAGATTTCACTTCCAGTCTTTTCGGGCGCTATTAAGGAATGGCCTGAGTTTATCGCGACTTATAACGCGTTGATTCATGATTCAATCATTTTAAGTGATATCGAGAAATTTCATTATTTGGTTTCGGTGTTGCGTGGTGATGCGTTATCGTTAATTAGAACGTTCCCAGTCGCAAGTGAACATTATTTAAGCGCATATGATGCTCTCAAGTCTCGCTATGAGGACAAGCGTGAATTAGCGTTTACGTGCTGGCGCGATATTTTGGATGTCAATTTTAAAACTACACACGCTCAGGATTTCCGACATGCGTTAAATACGATAGACGAAAACTTGACTATTTTAAAGAAGTTGAAGTTACCTACCGAGCACTGGGACTTCGTGCTTTGTTACAACATTTTGTCGAAACTCGATACTAAGTTGAGACGCGAGTTTGAGGAAAAACACATCGATATCGAGCTGCCACAATATAAACATATTAGGGCGTTTTTACACTCTAAGAGTGAAGCGCTGATACGCGACACGCACTTCTCCGCCGTTACCACTAAAACTTCACAAGTTAGCAAGGAGGCATCAGCTGCTTTTCAAAAATCGAAGCGAGCGAACGTCACACATTCGCTTGTCGCTCCCACCGCCAACATGCCTAAGAACAAGGTTCGTGACAAACAAGAGGACAAACCAACTCAGGTTGCGACAACCTCCAAACTTATTCGTAAATGTTCATACTGCGGTGAACAACACCACATAACAGCTTGTAAAGATTTCTTGTCTAAATCCGTGGACGAGCGCATGGCTGTGACCAGCGAACGGAAATGGTGCTACAATTGTCTTAACTCGTCTCACTCGTTGCGAGAGTGCACATCGATATTCTCGTGTCGAAAATGTCAGCGTAAACATCACACTCTACTACATCGTGACCAAGCGCGGAACGACCCCGACAACGCGCGCGGATATTCGCAATCGATAGCTCTAGTGACTAAAAAATCTTTAACCTCATCTAACCTGTCCGCGAATACGACCGTGCTGCTGGCCACTGCCATAGTTCAAATTCGTGACACATCTGGTAAATTTCATGCGTTCCGAGCGTTATTTGACACGGGTAGTCAAAATAATTTTTTGACAGCACACGCAGCTGAGCGACTTGGGCTCAAGCCTAGAGCCGCCGGTGCTGAGATGCATGGCTTGGGGGGCGCTCCTGCCTCAGTCAATGGCATCGTTACATGCGACGTCGGCACTAATGGCAACGTTAAGTTTAATCTCGAGATGCTCGTCATACCGAATATCTGCGGAGATCAACCCATCGCAAGACTCAATACGGATGGATGGAATGATGTCAAGACATTACCGTTAGCAGATCCTGGTTTTGACATCCCTGGTCCTATCGACGTCTTATTAAATGCCGATGTTTTCGCGGAATCATTGCTCGAACAGCGTTTGAAGGGAAACGCGTCTCGACCGCAAGCCCTGAATTCAATTTTCGGATGGCTTCTCCTAGGGAAGTCACCACTCGCATCCTCTTCTTCATGCTTGATGGGAGTAGCACCTCCTAGCATGGACGAGAGCTTAAGTAAAATAGTTCAACGTTTCTGGGAAATCGATACCGTTCCACAATCTTCTCGATTAACCCCGGATGAGCAAGTTTGTGAAAATAGTTTCACTCATAACCACTACCGTGAAAAGACCGGAAGGTATAACGTCGTTCTTCCTTTCAAGAACAACGCGGAGCCCCTGTTTGAAGGCTCGCGAGCGATAGCCTTACGGCGCTTCCATGCCATGGAGAAGCGACTGTCTCGTGATCAATCGTTAAAACAACAGTACACCGACTTCATGACTGACTACATCGAAAGTGGTCACATGACTCTGGTACCTGCTAAGCACATGGGTCTTGGCAAGTACTACATACCACACCACTGCGTTCTGCGTCCCGATAGCTCCACGACGAAACTCCGCGTGGTATTCGATGCCTCGGCTAAGGACGCGAACTCAAAATCGCTTAACGATACGCAACTTATAGGTCCGAAGTTGCAATCCAACATCGTGGAGATCCTTCTCCATTACCGGGAACACGAAGTCGTTTTTATGGCGGATGTGCGTCAAATGTACCGTCAAAGTAACGTAGCTCCTCATCATCGTGACTACCAGCGCATTTTCTGGCGGGCTCACCCAGGTGAGCCTCTCCAAGAATACGTCTTAAATACCGTCACCTATGGTGTATCTTCTTCTCCATTTTTGGCATGTCGCACCATCCAGCAGCTGGCCAATGACGAGGGTCATCATTACCCTCAGGCCAAAACCGTTTTAACCTCCGATATTTATATCGATGACATCGTAACAGGAAGTTCAACACTGGAGGATGCCTGCGATATCAAATCGCAAGTCATCGCTCTTCTCCGCCGCGGCTGCTTTGAGCTGCGCAAATGGGTGAGCAATCGACCTGAGCTTCTAAGTGACCTTCCCTCAGAAGCGTGTCTATCGGAAGCTATTACTTTTACCGAAGCCGAAGACACAACCGTGAAAGTTCTTGGCCTGAAATGGGAGCCTGTTTCAGACTCATTCGTTTTTAACGTCCAACCGTCAAATCAACCTTGTACCAAACGAAGGATTCTAAGCGAGGTGGCCAGGGTCTTCGATCCTTTGGGATTTCTGTCACCTCTAATAATTCAAGCCAAATGCTTAATCCAAAAACTTTGGATCCTCGGCGTTTCGTGGGATGATACTCCCCCACCGGAAATTGTTGCACAGTGGAACAATTTTTCTCAACAACTTCCACAAGTCAGGGAACTTAAGGTTTCACGCAAGTTCGTTATCGAAGGCGCAAGATCGTATCAATTGCATGGGTTCTGTGACAGCTCTGAACTTGCGTACGGTGCCGTCATTTATCTACGTGTCACCGAATCTGACGGGTCCAATCGCATTTTCCTTGTCTGTGCACGAGCTCGCGTCGCGCCTTTGAAGAGGCAGTCGCTGCCACGCCTGGAGCTGTGTGCTGCGGTTCTACTAGCCGACCTTATGAAATTCGTCAAGGAGACATTGCGGATTCCCATTCACAACACTTATCTATGGAGCGATTCTACCGTAACTTTGGCTTGGCTTCGGTCCCAATCTTCGCGCTGGGTAACTTTCGTCGCAAACCGTGTCAGTCACATCCAGGACACAGTTCCTACTGCATGTTGGAGGCATGTACCTTCCGCGACTAATCCGGCTGACATTTGCTCCCGAGGACAGCTTCCAGCGGAACTATTAACCAACGAGCTATGGTGGGCGGGCCCCGAGTGGCTCTCTCAACCGCAGTCTGAGTGGCCAACAGACATATCTAAAGATCGGACGAAGGAGGACGTCAAGATTCCCGAGCAACGTAGTACCGTTCTCATCGCTGATCAAACCGAGATCACTTCGAAAACGTCAATAATTGATCACCTGTTCGAGAAGTATTCATCCCTCGATAAAATTTGTCGTATCTTATCGTATATCCGTAGAGTTCGCGTTAACTCGGGTGATGCTGGTCCGCGACCTGAGAGTCCTGTCGTGACGGACGTTGAAAGTCATCGTGCTCTTCTGATGATCGTCAAACATTTCCAGAACCGTTTTTTCTTTGATGTCATATCAAATCTGAGATTGCGAAAACAATTGCCTCGCAACCTTCGTAAACTAAATCCTTTTCTGGATGACCAAGGTATTCTCAGGGTGGGCGGACGGCTAGCTCGCTCTGGCGTTGAATTCGAACACAAGCACCCGGCATTGCTGCCCAGGAAATCTGTGCTCACCACAGCAGTAATCGAATCCATACATCGGAAGAATCTTCATCCCGGTCTGACTACTACGCACTACCTGATCTTGCAGCAGTTCTGGATTCTGGCGGCTAAGCGGGCCGTGCGTCAGCACCTCTCGAAGTGTATACGCTGCTATCGTCTCCATCCTCAACCATTGCAACCGTTTATGAGCGACCTTCCCACCTTCCGCGTTAACCAGGCAAAACCGTTCTCTCAAGTTGGGGTAGATTTCGCGGTTCCCTTCCGGATCAAACTGGGTAGCCATCGCGGTGCTAAAATCGATAAGGCTTACTTATGTTTATTCGTCTGCCTGAGCACCAAAGCAGTACACCTTGAAGTAGTGTCCACTTTATCGACTGACGGTTTCATCGCTGCGTTGCGTCGTTTCATCTCCCGTTGGGGCCGTTGTAACGTCATCCATTCAGATTGCGGCACAAACTTCGTCGGTGCAGCCTCGCAACTCGCATCATTCATGGAGCAAGCAACGAACTCGGAACGGATTGCATTTAAACGTAACCCCCCATCTTCTCCACATTTCGGTGGAGTGTGGGAAATTCAAGTGAAAGCCGTGAAAAGTCATTTATATCGGATTGTTGGTGATCAAACTCTAACCTTCGAAGAGCTTACCACGCTCTTTACTCAAATCGAATCGATTTTGAACTCTAGACCTTTGTGTCCATTAAGCTCTGACCCTAACGACTTGAATGTTCTTACACCTGGTCATTTCTTGACGCTGGAACCTCTTACGGCGGTTCCCGATCCAGATTACTCTAACGTTAACTTTAATCGTCTAAGCCGATGGCAACTGATCCAATCGTTCCAACAGCAATTTTGGAGACGTTGGAAACACGAATATCTTCACGGTTTAACTCAGCGGGCAAAATGGACTAAAGACTCAACACCGTTAAACGTAAATTCGATCGTGCTTATTAAGGACGATAATCGACCTCCACTTCAATGGGCATTAGGACGAGTAGTCTCCTTACATCCTGGGCCTGATGGAGTGATTCGAGTGGCTACTTTAAAAACTAGAGATCACGTAATTAAGAGACCTTTAGTTAAACGTGCCTTTTGCCAACCGAATAACAGTTTTTCTTAACATAGTTTAGTTTCCTAATTTTAAGATTAGTATCGTAAGTTCAACGTCGTATTCTCTTAATTTTAAAATTAGTATCGTAAGTCCAACGTAGTTTAGTTTACTAGCGTTTTTTCAATCAAATTTCGGGAAAATCCCATTGGTATTTTGGTGGGCGGAATGTACCGTTTTCAACAACTTTATATGAATTTAAATTTCTTTTCGCCATCGTTTTATCCAACCAACGCAATGCAGTGTCAATTGTCGTATCAGACGATGCATCCTTGCATATTTTGACCAATGGGAGCGCCCGATTCACCGGCGCGCATGCAACACAAGCCTAGCGAAGCAGCGCCCGCGCAGCAAGAACACTTCTATCATCTTACCGCATGCGTCGCCATTGCGGCCATTACAAATCGAGAAATAAAACCGAATAAATCTAGTGAAGTTTTGTGTGTGGCGGAATCATCGGAACAACAATTCATCTTAAACGTGGCCGGCCGGCATACATCTTAAAGTCGTAATAATCTTCAAGAACCACTTCGTCCTGCTATCCCTGCTGAGCAAGGTGAGTTGCATGGTATCTCATTTTCATTATATGCAAGTCGTGTATCGTTTGTATACCGGCGAGTGTGGACTCATGCTCGATCCAGATTGTACGCAGATTGACATTGCCTTGCGAGAATTATAATTTATACCAGAACCGCGTCCCTTTGCGTACAACGTGCTTAAATCAATAGAATGCGTGTAACACCTATAATTAAGATAACGCTTAGCTTTTAAGATTTTTGTTTACGTTTATATTTGTCTATTGTTAGTGTCTATCTTGTTGGTGTTAAATAAATAGATAAATAAATAAATAACAATAAAATATAGCCTTTAGTTTAGTCAATGGTACGGAAGTTACGGAACCCTTAGTGCGCGAGTCCGACTCGTACTTGGCCGATTTTTTTTTGAAATTATAATGTCATTTATAGTAATCTATACAAATATTATAAAGAGGTAAAATTTTTAACTTTGTTTGTTTTTAGGGGGTAATCTTCGCGAATACTTATCCGATCATGAAAATTCTTACATTAACAGAAAGTGATTCAAGAGTGACAAAGGCTATATTTTGTTGTTTGTTGTTGTGTGTAGTAAAATATAAACTGATTATTTAAATAAAAAAATCATATAATTGTTTGAGAGAACGATGCACAAAAATTATTAAAACTAGCTGACCTAGCGAACTTCTTACCTCTAAATTTTCTTATATACAAACCTTTTCCTGACAACAATGATTTTAAAAAATATATCCAATTTCGTACAGTCGTTCGGATGCTACGCGCGTACATAAACTACAAATATTTTAATTTTATATTAAACTAGCGACCCGCCCCGGCTTCGCACGGTTAAAAAAACTATCAGTGTTCCTCTACTATATTATGCATGTATTATACATATAAACCTTCCTCTGGAATCACTCTATTTACTAAAGAAAACCGCATCAAAATCCATTGCGTAGTTTTAAAGATCTAAACATACATAGGGACAGACAGACAGCGGGAAGCGACTTTGTTTTATACTATGTAGTGACTAGAATTAAGATTCACATGTTCCTATTTATTTGATTTTCAAATGTAATATTTTTTTAAAGTAACGGTTGAAAAATTTTAAGCAAATGAATAGCCACCTAACCTTAAAAGTAATTTTATCTAAGAAACATAATAAAATGAGCCGAATTCCAATCTAAATAATTTTTAAAAAAAAAACTGATTTCGTAGCGTCTTATCATAATTTCATTATTAATTGGTCATTTTCTCTTCGAAATATAAATTTCTAATCGGATTAATAATTTAACAAGATTACATCGAAACTGAGAATCCGTAATTAGGTGGAAAATGCGCAAATCTTCAATGCTAATAAAAGCTTAATTTTAATAACATTTTTATCATCGTCAAGATTACAATTAAGGAAATTGAATATAGATTTTTTTGTATCACTGGGATACCAAAAACATTCTTTTTATTACTAGCCCGTTTTTAACTAGCCTGTTGGCGCAGTGTGACCCTGCTTTCTGTTCCGCGGGTTGCGGGTTCGATTCCCACCTGAGTCTGGGTGTAATTATTGTATTTATATATTTATATGTGTATTTTTCTATGTATACAATAAAAATAGTTTTATCAGTCGGCTGTTACCTGTAACACAAGCATTAATTTGCTTACTATAGGAACCACGGATAGGAACAGACGACCGTGTGTGTATGTTTTAAGATAATTTAAATTTTAAATTTACTAAGAGAAATAAAGATCCATAATCGTTAGCGACATGAAAATTTAATTTATTTTGTGTTATTATTTAACTAGCTTTTACCCGTAGCTTCGGTCGCATTACATTTTTTTTATTAAAAAATATTCTATGGTACTTCTAATACCTCCAATAATATGTGTACAAAGTTTCATGATAATCGGTTAAGTAGTTTTTGCGTGAAAGCGTAATAAACAAACGTACGTTCACATTTGCAATATTTATTATTAATTAATTATTATTGTTAGGGATAACTGAAAATGGCCTTATGATGAAAACAAAATGTTAAACGATTACCGCAGCTGCAACACCAGAAACATCGCAAGCGCGCTGCCAACCTTGTCCCCGACTCTCCTCAGAAACTCTGGCTTACCATAGCAACTTGAAAGCAAAACTATTTGGCTGTGTTCTTCTATAAGGTTGAATTACTTCTCTCATCGGAGTACTCCAATTTTATGTTTGTGAGAACTGAGAGATCACTTCGCAAATTCGTGAATAGAATATTGTAGGTTTTAGTAGAAGTTGTAAAACAATTGTAGAAATTCTTCTAGTCTTGAGATTTGTAAAGAAATAATTAAAAAGATACAGCCTGAAATATGTGATTTCTTTTCTCAGGATATTTCCTGCTGTATGACCGAAAATATCCAATGACCAATTTCGGCTAAGTCTTAAGACCCGCGTCTGTCTAATTTTGAAGTTAAATAGATTAGAGTTTTTTTTTTTTGTAGCGAAATTATACCGATTAACGGTCTAGTTATGAAGTAAAGAAGAAGAAGAAGATGGCTGTTAAGATTTTTTTTAACGAAATTATGCCGATAAACGGTCTAAGGGTCTTAACCCGGCGGGAGTGTGGTGACAAAATATTTCATCGAGTATGTGGCGGGGTATGACATGCCCGTAACTTAAACTGCCTGTATATGATCATAATAATCAAATTTAATTAAAATTTTAATTTTGTTTATTAAAACATAATCCCTATACTTATATTTAAATGAAAAACTTAGTCATATTAATATATTTTAATAGTTTTTATTACCAAAGATAAGACACTAATTTTTGGTTACAAATCAAAACAGTCTTCCATAAGAGGCATCAATCCTTTTTAAGTAAACTAATATCACCAAATTAAACAAAATAAAAACTCTATAAAAGATAAAAAACATGAGATCTTGAATAAAAAAACTTGAAAAACTCTAAAGTTATCATTAAGAACTACATAGATTCTGAATTTGCACAGTCTTTCCAGGAAAAAATTGCGTGTTCAAGACAAATGGCCTTTCCACAGCTTACACATACATGTTTTGTTTTACGATACAACACATCGAACATAATGTCCCGGAGCATTCTGGATAACTGGTTGCAATGGTTCATTGAGTTGCGAAGATATTATCACTACTACTCTCAATATTTAGCTCCTGTACCGTATCGGATTCTATGTTGTGTTCACTGCAATGATCAGACACATCCGACGAGCTCAATTCAATTCATCGGAAGCATTTTCTTATATGTCATATAACATAGACCTAAGTCTATTTTCCCTACTATTTTCACAAATGTTTGTTAAAAGCCTAAAAAAGACAAGAAATAATAAAATTAAATGTAAATAATGTTACGATTAAATGCACATTTAAGCTATGTGGCGGGGTGTCACATACTCCACGCACGTATACTCGTGTGTATCTCGAAAACCGGCTGACGTCACACATTGATCATGCCACTGTGCCCCTCTGCATTACCTTAGCTCCAGCTACTCGAAGCCGCGACCACGTAGCTTACAATAATAAAAAGGTACGCCAGTAAAAAGAATTGGTGGGGTATGCTACACCCCACCACACTCCCGCCGGGTTAATCTAAAGACACCCAATTTCCTGTTAATATTCCTATTTTGCTTATTAAAAAGATTACGTGTTCAATATAAATACGAATGAACGAGCTCTTATAAATATTAAATGAATGAAATGAACGTTTCATTGCTCCCATTAGAGGTTTACATTTGAAAAGTTCGCAGCCCTGTGGAATAGCGATCATAAAGTCATAGCTTGGTCTAGTTGTCAAAGTTTCAGATTTATTAGACGAAATTCATTTAAATATGCTGTTTAAAACAGAGAAATTGTGAATTATTGGGTAATCTCTGTGTATAGTTCACTAGATTTAGGCTTTAACTGAGTTAGGGTGATATAAAAAATATAAGTGGAAGCGTGCCGACAAAAAATTGAACGTTGTCGTGTTTTGTTAACTATAAAACCCGTAAAATTCAAATAATTACATAATTTACGATTTTCTGCGTAATTTTTTTAACTTTTGTAACACATGAGTACCTTTTACAATGTAACTAGTACTAGTAGTACCTAGTAGTAGGTTCGCCGAGTCGGTCCAACAGCCCTCGAGTATTGCGATTAATTAGACACACATTTTTTATTTACAATTAACCCTTAATTAGGCGCATGGGGTCACGGCCATTTCAAATTGAAAAATATATAACTTTGAGAGATTTGAGCGTGCTCTCGCTCTCTCTAGCTTCTTAACTTCCTTCAGGGTAGGTAAATCAGTCACTTCCAGAACATCTACGCATATGCACTTGCCTCTGTACCCTAGAGCGCTGACCCCATGCGACCATTTACGTGATTTTTTTTTGGCAAAGGTAAGTTTTTATTTTTATGTTTTTACTTCGTTTATAGACGTATATTGTTAATTATTTTTATTATTATATGTGTATCTTTATACCGGTTATTTAATTTATCAATTTTTATGTTTATTTACATAGACTTTTCCTTTTATTTTCAGTTTATTGATTTTTGAAGTAGCTAATGAAAGGCAGTTATTGGAATGGCTGGAGCTGTCCGAAGATGAGCATGATGTTGCTAGTTCTGCTTCGGAAGACGAATTTGTAAGCAACACTAATAGTTCCCATGATTCTGATAGTAAAATTGAAGATTTCGAAAATAGTCAAGTTACACCCGAATCATCGGTGGCTAAAAGTGGCGTCGATCCCAATGACCAACTTTGCGCTAGTTATAATGTTAGAAGAAGAACCAAGCTAGCTATATTTTGTCATCTTCTAAAGTTATGTGGCATCAACGCATTTGTTATACACAGATCGAATGCTAATAAGAATATTAGACATTCAAGACGGATTTTTTTTAAATTTGTAGCAGAACTTGTAGAGAGTCACTAAAAGCATCGTATAGCATCGTTCTCTTCCTTCGTCAACAAAAGAAAAAAGCTTCGTGAAGCACATGATGTGAAAGAGACGGTGCATCAGTCAACAGCTAAGCGCGGGCGTTGTTCACCGTGTCCTAGGAAGAACGACAAAATAGTGCCAATCAAATGTTATAAGTGTTGTAAATTTATTTGTCAACAACACTTTAGAGTGTACTGCGTTGGATGCAGAACAAAAGAATCTGCTAATGAGTCTGATTATTTTTTTTTAAATAAGCTAAACGGCTAAGCAAAAAACTCTGTAGTTTTAAGAGAAGTTAGAAATTTGTTATTTTTTGTTTACATTTTAAGTCAGAGTTATATTTGTGACTATGAAAGTTAAGGATAATAAAGAATTTTAGTATTTTCTATCATCCAAACTTTGTTTTATTTATTTCTCACACTCCTTTCTCAATTTATGTTTGGGGTCACTCGAGACCCCATGCGACTAATTGCGTGATTTTCTTAATGCGCCCAATTAAGGGTTAATACAGTAACTACAAAATACACTGCTATCCAAATAGAAGATACAATTATGCCCATACCATCTTGGAGGTCAAGCACAGCTGAAAATGTCTTGTTCAAAATCTGGTGCAGCCCAACTGGTGTAAGTACCTGAACTTGACGAAAAATTACCACATAAAACCTTTAAGTTCAATTACAACTTTTTGATTCGAGTTAAATTACCCAACTCTTATACATTACCTGCCCCACATAACCCAAAAATATTTGTAATCCTCGTTCTAAGTCTTAAACTTCCTTAATCTTTACGTTGAATAAAAAATAAATTTCCTAATTCTATAAAACAAATTATTTTACTTTTGCATGTTTTATATTTTTATTCCGTTTTAAAAAATATTTCATTTACGAATTCCTCTATTAATTAATGGAATAATTGAAGGCCTCGAAATATCCTTATCTCGAGGGCCTTTCCTTGTAAATTTCATGAAAAAATATACCCTGAAGTTAAAAATGTGAAGGAATATTCATTTCTGTTTTTATTATAGAAACAATTTTTCTTTTATCCTTTTTATGTTTCGCCAAAGGACAACCGGCTATTAAAATATTGGAATATTTCAATCTAACGCTATTTTATAATTTAGTTAATTTAAACCTGGAAAAGTTTCAAACACTTCAGCTTCAGCCTGTAATATCCCACTGCTGGGCATATGCCTCTTTCCCCGTGTAGGAGAAGAAACAGAGCTTAATCTACCACGCTGCTCCAATGCGAATGTGATAATCCTAGTGTGGACCGTTAGTGCGAGGCGAGGATTTTTTCTCGCCTAATTCTGGGTGTAATATTTGTATTTATATTTTTATTTATATGTAGATATTATTTACTAGCTGACCCCGCAAATGTTGTTTTGCCATATATGTTATTAACCCCCTTTAATCATCCTCCTTATAACTTAGGGGTATGAAAAGTAGATGTTGGCCAATTCTAAGACCTACCCGATATGCACGCAAAATTTCATAAAAATCGGTCCAGTCGTTTCGGAGTAGTATTGCAACTAACATTGTGACACGAAAATTTTATATGTAAGATTTATTTTTAAATAATGAAATAAATAAAATACCTTTGAAAAGAAGTATACTAAGTGTAAAAAAAACTAGGAAAGAAAAAGAAGCATTATAGGAATAAGGTATACTTGTACAAATCCATGAAATTAAATACTACTAAGCTTGGTTGCATAAGTACAGAGTGTACGAAAAAGATTACAACTTGAGACGACTTATTAGGCTAAAATGAAGAGAGGAACCGACGGAGCGTTGACAAGACGAGATAATAAAACTGTCCAAAGAAAATGGATCGAAAAGGCAAAAGACACGCAGTTAATAACAAGAATCTCTCAATTAGAGAGATTCTTATTAATATATAAATACATAAATCGAATGATACAGTTGTTAGTTTAAATTAATTTTATTTAACCTTTTTTTATTTTATCGTTAACTAGCTGTTCCCCGCGTTTTCTTTCGCGTTAATTCGAGGGAAAAATGTATGAACTAGTAGTTTCTGAGATTAACGCGTTTAAGCAAACAAAAAAAGAATCGCTTTAGCTTTATAATATGGTAGGGCACAGCATGAAATTTCCTGCTCAAAATATAGGGCAGCCCGACTGGGGTAGTACCTCGACCTTACAGAAGACCACAGCCAAATAATACAGTTTTCAAGCAGTGTTGTGTTCCTGTTGGTGAGTAAGGTGACCAAAGCTCCTGGGGGTAATTGGGGGTAGGGTCGGCAACGCGCTTGCAATACTTCTGGTGTTGCAGGCGTCTATAGGCTATATACGGTAATCGCTTACCATCAGGTGAGCCGTACGCTTGTCTGCCGAACTAGTTGAATAAAAAAAATATATATTACTATAGATATAATTTTATCAAATATATCTTCTAAAAATTAATATATTGCGCTATAACAGCAATAACAAAAAAGGTGTGTGTGCGATTCACACACTATAGAAGTGAAACTTCTTTGGCAAACTAATTTAAAATTAGCGGCGTGCAGCGCGGCCCGGCCGCAACTTCCGTTTTCGTTGCCTTCCGGTTTGAAATCACAACGATTCTAAAGAAGTTTCACTTCAAAAAGAAATTAATAAAAAACATGCTCCTGATTTTAAACTGGATATTATAATTTGTGGGCTGGTCACCATGTGTCGCAGGACCGATGCCCGTTGGAGCAGACGTGTTCTGGAGTGGAGACCTCGTCTTGGCAAACGCAGTGTGAGACGTCCTCCGGCCCGTTGGACCGACGATCTACGTAAGATTGCCTACTTATTATTACCAGAACTTAACGAACATTCGTATCTATACTATAATATAATAAAGCTGAAGAGTTTGTTTGATTGTTTGTTTGTTTGTTTGTTTGAACGCGCTAATCTCAGGATCTACTGGTCCGATTTGAAAAATTATTTCAGTGTTAGATAGCCCATTTATCGAGGAAGGCTATAGGCTGTATATCATCACGCTAAGACCAATAGGAGCGTAGCACCAATGAAGAATGTTTCAAAATCGGGTTTTTTTTCTTTTGAGAGCTTCCGCTGCGTAAACGGTTAAAGTTTCGCACAAATCATGTATGACGGAATTGGTCCTATTATCTATTCCACGCGGACGAAGTCGCGCGCAGAAGCTAGTGATATATACAAATGTTTGTCCTGAGTGGCACGACGATTTCGACAAAAGCATTAACGTGTTACGTAAAATACTTTAAACGTGTTACGTAAAATATTTTAAGTTCTATTTTACACTTGTTACAGCACGTCTAAACTCATGACCTATTTTCAACGACATATAAAATTAATTACAAGCTCATCTTCAAAATCTACAGTTTCCGAAAATACCAGTCTAAGGCATAACTCTAGATCACCGTTCGAGCAAACTAAAGCGGGTTGAAAACTAAGCTAGAATTTAATATAAAATTTATGAGATAGGGTAGACGAAACGCTAGGAATTCATATTCTTGATATTACTTCAGGCTTCTGTGACGTGCCTACAGCGTACGTTTCGAGCTTATTTTAAGTAATATACGTATTAAACTTGTCACACAGACTTTGAGCGTGCTCTACAGCTGACCGCTATGTTAAGAATATTATTTTGTTGACAGCTGGCGCAGTGGTGCGAAAAGGAAAAAGGAAAAATTCTTTTTTTATATAACTAGGTCGGCAAACAAGCGTGCGGCTCACCTGATGGTAAGCGATTACCGTAGCTTATAGACGCCTACTACACCAGAAGAAGCATCGCAAGCGCGTTGCCGACCCTATCTCCAATCCCAAGAGCTTTGGTCACCTTACTCACCAAAGGAACACAACACTACTTGAAAACAGTATTATTTAGCTGTGATCTTCTGTAAGATCGAGGTACTGCCTCAGTCGGACTGCTCCATATTTTGAGGAGGAAATTTCCTGCTGTGCCCTACCTCAGTTAAAGTTCAGATATATGCATTTTTACAAATATTTGTTACTGGAGTGTCCTGTGGGTCTTTCTATTGCGCCTCAGATTGCTCACAAGGCTATCAGTCGCGGTTGTTATCATAGACACTCGAACGACGATTCCTGATGATTCCTCCTGGAAAAATTATCCACTTACCACTTAATCTACCAGCGTGGTGAATTAAACTCTGGATTTTGTCAATACTTCTCATATTTTCAAAATCATAATACTTATATTTCAATTTCCATTAAATTTGGACTATGAATGTTATTTCAATGGAAAAAACAATGACATTTACTTACCACCAAATCAATATAATATAAAAGAACAATAGAAAAAAATTAAACTGTGGTAAAAAACAATTTATAATTATTATTAAATTTAATTTCATATTAATTTCACTTTAGATAGCTATTTGCAGGAAATTTCCAAATTCGATAACATTGTCCATTATTGCACGAATCTAACTGCCACAGCGCAATGCGACACTTGCCTCTGTTGCATTAGAAATACATTATCTCCAACACGCGAGTTTGCATATCCCTTTGGTAGCAAGATTATACTAGATTCATATCGTAACTGCTTCTTTAACTTGTGTCATGTATATGCACTGCTGTTCCAATTAGGTACGTAAAACTAATTTATCATTTGTCGTTTTATTATGTCTTTAAAACTACGCAATGGATTTTGATACGATTTTTTTTAGTTAATAGAGAGAAAAGAGGAAAGTTTATATGTATACTACATGCATCATATAGTAGAGAAACACTGATAGTTTTTGCAACCGTGCGAAACCGGGGCGGGTCGCTAGTTTAAGTTGAAGTAGCACATAGCAGGAAACATTCTGCTCAAAATTTAGAACCCGACTGGGAAAGTAACTCAACCTTACAGAAGATTACGTCCAAATATTACTGTTCTCAAATAGTATTGTGTTCCTGTGGCGAATAAGGTGACCAGGGCTCATTAGGGGTGGTCAGAGATAGTATCGATAACGCGTTTGCTATACTTATAGTTGCAGGTATCTATAGGTTTAACATCAGGTGAGTGTTATGCTTATTTACCACCTATGAACTATAAATAAAAATTATTTAATGTGTATGTACTGGATATATGGTGTACCAGAAGTCTTGAAACAGTTAACTAGTAGGATTATATTTACAAGATAATCTAATGAGATTATATTTAGAAATGTGTTAATATATAAAATTAAAGGATTAAATCATATATCCAAATTAAAGCGATATGACAAAAACGAAATTATGTAAATATCTCAAATAATACTAGAAACATAAATACCGTTAGCTGTCCGTCTGTTTATTCAGGTCTGAATACATATAAACTCATATCATTGAGCCTTGGATACATGTTATATAAAGATTATACTATGTTAATACTAAATAATTTCTATTTAGCAGTATAAATGTGTTACTAAATTCTAAAATTCCAAATTTTTTGTTACATATCAAACAATTCTGATATTATAATAAACTCACTGAAACAACAACAATAAACATGGCACATATTCTGTTTTACATACAAATTGTAGTTTTAGTGATCGCAAAGTTAAAAAACTTGTGTGTCAAAATATCCCAAAAATCATTTAAAGAAAGTTTTTTTGTCTTATTTCATTTCAGCACACGAAACAACTTCTACTTGTGTGCTGAATCTGTCCTGTGTGAAATCTGAACTGTGCAAAAATCAATATTCGCATATTCTTTCTAAAAACAAAAAAAAATGTGTTTGTTAACGAAAGAAAACTACTTCAAATTACATCTACAGGTAAAAAAATAAGAACATCAACAACGTGGGTAGTCGGAAAAAATCATCAATCATCAAATACTCATTATTACCTGTAACTCAAAAAGTACTCGTCAGATTTTGCTCAATTTCAAACGACCACACAACGAGCACGAATAAAAAAAATCATCAAAATCGGTACACCCAAAAAAAACATTAGCTAACACACAAAAAAATGCATTCGAATAGAGAACCTCCTTTTTGAAGTCTGCTAAAAATACAATTACACAAATGTATGCACTACACACAAGGGTATCATAAACAAGAAGATCCGACAACCTTGCATGTATCCCCGGCGTTATATTTATAACTTAGTACATCTTAATGCGTAGAAGCCATCTGCGATGTGGCCGGCATAAATCTTAACGTCCCGCGACGTCCCGGGATAAATCTTCTGGATCAGGGATGGTTTTCGCTTAAGAAATGACTTGTCTTTGTCAATTTCTTGAAGGTAATCTTTATAAAAACGTTCATTTATACTTGTGAACTTCGATATTTAGTCATCAAATACGTACAAATCTGTGGAATAACTTCAAATTTTTATATACATATTTATTTATTTACTCAATGCTTCATTATTAATATACTAGCGCCCCGCCCCGGCTTCGCATGGTTGCAAAAACTATCAATGTTCCTCTTATATAATTATTATGCATGAAATCACTCTATTTACTAAAAGAAAAAATCATCAAAATCCGTTGCGTAGTTTTAAAGACCTAAGCATCCGGACAGCGGGAACTATTTAATGATTGTATTATATTTTTTAACACACATTGTGAAATCTAAAGTTTTGATGCATATTTTGTTTTTTGTGCAAACTGATGTAGGGCGTAGGGCACAGCAGGAAATTTCCTGCTCAAAATATGGAGCAGCCCGACTGGGGTAGTACCTCGACCTTACAGAAAACCACAGCTAAATAATACTGTTTTCAAGCAGTATTGTGTTCCTGTTGGTGAGTAAGGTGACCAAAGCTCCTGGGGGGATTGGGGATAGGGTCGGCAACGCGCTTGCGATGCTTCTAGTGTTGTAGGCGTCTATAAGCTACGGTAATCGCTTACCATCAGGTGAGCCGTACGCTTGTTTGCCGACCTAGTTATATAAAAAAAGCATTTTTCCTTTTTCCTTTTCGCACCACTGTGCACTGCACCAGCTGTCAACAAAATAATATTCTTATACCCCGTCCGGCCACTTATTATCTTTTTGACAGCTCACACCTATAAATTACAGTTTTTTTTTTCTTCGGAATAACGTACTAAAAATTTTACAGTAATGTCATACTTTATTGAAGACAGCACCACAGCTAAATAATACTGTTTTCAAGCAGTATTGTGTTCCTGTTGGTGAGAACTCCTGAACTCCAGAACTCCTGGGGCGGATTGGGGATAGGGTCGGCAACGCGCTTACGACGCTTCTGGTGTTGCAGGCGTCTATAGGCTACGGTAGTCACTTACCATCAGGTGAGCCGTACGCTTGTTTGTCGAGTTAAGTTAAAAAAAAAATATTTTAAAAAACTTGTTAATAATATATAAACTAATTTATCATAAAAATTAATACAAAAGTAACATACAAAAGTTATTAAATTGTTCTTTATTTTCAGCCAGCTTCAAAAGTAGAAGAATTTATCAAAATACCCACATTTTATGGTATGCGATAAAAGATATTTATATAGAAAAACGAATGATATGATAATTATCACTTGAAGTCATGTCAAATTCAGTTATAGAAATAAATCAACTGGTAAACAATAAGAAATTTAACTTTAAACAAAAACAAAAAAAAATAACTATTTAGTTCATTCTTAACAACCCTGAAACAAAAATAAAACAACAAAAGAAAACTTCATATCTAAAACCTATAAAAAAGCTAACTACACACAAACAGCCATAGGTATCGATTAATATATAAAAAAGTTTTAATCATAACATTATTAGTAACAAAACGTTACTATTACTATAAACATTTGTAAATGTCAGGAATAATTGCAACACAAAAAAAATTGTTATATAAGATTTAGCTTACCTAAAAAATGCTTCGTTAAGCTTCCTCTGTGCTAGATAAAACATATCACCAAAGTCTACGACTACGACTAGTTACAAGTTATAGCCATTAGAGGATTAGACACAATATTCAGACCAATAGAAAGTCAATTCTAAATTGCCACTAAAACCTCTTTTTGTCAGTGTTATACGTATCGCCACGGATAAAAAGCGCTCGGCAACAGAGAGACTTTCCACTTCATGCATGAGTTACGAACAGAAAATAGTTGTATTCAAAAATTTTCAAGTTATGTTGAAAATATTGTTGTTGATAAAACGCTGAAGTTGAAGGTCAGCACTCAATATCCGTGCCGATAACTATTATCTCAGATTGTGAATCCACTTAGGCTTCAGTCTTTTGTTATGTAGTTGACTATGGAAATAAAGAAATTGGAAAAAATTGTTGAAAACTCAAGTTATGTTTATTTTCAACAATTAACTCTTAAAGACTATTATATTAAAGCGCCTATGGTCGCTAAAAGTCAAGAACTATAGGGCAGTAAATTTATACTAAAAATGGCCCACAATATTTTAATGCCCTGTACAAAATCCACGGAAGACAAACATTACAAAAATCAGAGATTTCAATATAAGAAGTGCGAATTGTGCTGTCAGTGTCGTTTTGTAAACTTATTCTACCAACGCACACTTGTATTTTAAATCTAGCTTCATAATTATACATTGTTATTTTCTAAGTTCTTGTTTTTCGTAAAAGACTGACGTTGTCTGTATTCTCTTTCACTTAAAAAACTTTCTTAATATTAAGCAATATTCAGTTTTCTTTTATTTCTTTTTTTTTCTTTTTTTTAGATGACGTTGAATCTTCAATAACGTATCTTTGATATTCTAGTTGACTGTGTCTTTTTTAAATCACACATGCAGTTTAATTTTACCTGGTGACTCAAAAGGTTCTTGTTATCTCGGTATTGTGTTTGAGAGTGATCATTACTCATTAAGTTATACATGTGTGAATCAGTACTTTGACCTAACGAACCATTAGCTGTGTTTTCTATATCTGGTTTATTCACTCATTGTGGTGGCTCATTCAGTAAATGTGGTATATATTTGTACTTACCTTCACAAGTTATTATTCTTCCGCCGATTTTACGGTTATTATTTTCCTCCTTTCTTATTGCCTTTTGACGTACATAATCTGTTGCCACCAGTGCAGTTATTACCTTTTCTTTATCAGTATTAAAATTACTGTCACTTATTAATATTATATTTTTATTTGTAACTGTTGTTTTTCTATTTTGTTTGTTGAGTTGGGTATTATTAATTATCTTTTTATCCATCCGTTGGTTACTTTTCGTATATACTTTTAATGGTGCTTGCTCTAAATGTTGCTTCAACGTTGAATATTTGTCATTCGAAGTACTTGTTATTTTGCATTGTTCTTGATATAGATTTGTAATTGCCGGCAACCGTTCGTGGAATTTGGGTGTATATCTATTCCCATAATTAATATGTAAATCACTTTCAACATTTTTAATATAATGGTTAATAATATAAGGTGTATTTAAAGTTTGACCATTACCCATTTGGGGTTGTGTTAACTTATAATTACAAATTTTGTTATCTAAATAATTAGGATTACTATTATTATTATTATTATTTAACAAAGAATTACCATAGTGAATTAAATTTTGCGTATAAGGTAGAGCATTACAACGATTAGCATTTACAGAAAAGTCATTAGATTGAAAATTATCCCGATTGGATATGATACTTCGAACTGGAAATGTTGGCGTTGTATCATTGCAATATGGATATTGTGGTTTCTGACTGGGTATAACAGACATCTTATTAATTTCAGGGGAATCGTATTTACTATTATTATTTACTTCTGATGATATAAGTAAGTCATACGGTATACTTACTCCTCTGGCTAAACTTTCTTTAAACATATTATCTAGTTCTTGGTTACAATTATAGTAAGGAATACCGTTGTTTGTATGCATATTAGGTATATCACTATTTGTTGTAGTAAGTTGATTCACAGCTTGTTTTTTATCCTTTTTGTTGGCAATGTCACTAAAATCTCCAAAATTACCATCTTTGTTTTGTTTAAGTTTACTTTGGTTTTTAAAGTAATCGTTTCCATCACAAACTACATTTTGATTGTGTCTTTGCATATTTTCTAGAGTTACAGTTGATCTTTTAGAAGTATTTTGATATACTATAGAAGATTTAACTGTTTTTGTTTTTTGTATTATTTCATTATGATAATGAGGGATCACTCTATTTGCACTATAAAATTGATTTGCACATACACCATTATTATATTCTTTGTCTATTGTACATTTGACAAATGAAGGCAGTGGAGCGTCAGGAGCAATATTTTTTGTGTTTGGCTTATTACTTTTATTTATGCGCAGCGGACAAGGTAAAATAGGTGAACATGAACCGTTGTTTTGCGATACTTCATCAATAGTGCATTTTGTTTCCTTCTCACGATCTCTATAGAATCTTTTAACAGGATCATTGTCTAGTTTCGTTCTCAGAACTTGCTTGAAATTTTTTATGAGACTTTTATTTATAGCTTCTTTTAAGCCATATTCCATATATTTTAAATCACGTGCTACGGCCGAAGTATCCTTTTTGACTGTCATAGAACTATTTATGTTCTTTTTTATATTATCATTGCCATCTTTCAATTTCACAGTTTCTGGTTTATTTGTAATATGTGATTTAGGTTTGAGTTCATTTTGATCTTCACTATATTTTACTCTATCATTACTCTCAATATTTTTATTGCATACAATTGGTTTCTTAGTTTGCAAATTTGTAAATGCTTTGTCAACAAGTCTCGCATAAGTATCTATCTTATCTATATAAGTCTCCTCGAGATAGTACGGAGTAAAACTTTGAGAGTTTTTCCTTCTTTTACATGACTTACTATCAATTTTCCTATTTTTCTTTGTAACTTCGAAATCCATTTCTTTATTGTCTTGAATATAATCTCCTTCAACTGCACTACGCTTGTTACATTTATTTTGTTTTTTGGTTAGACAAATATTGTCACTTACGCGATGCGTTATATTACTATTGATATAAAAAAATTCGGAACTATTTTTCTCCAAGACTCTGTCACAGTTTCCATTGTTGTCTATAAGTGGTGTGTTATTATTTAGCGAACTGCTTATTTTATATTTTGTTTGAGTATTCCTTAATTTATTTTCCGATATTGAGTTATTAGTTATATAACGTGATCTATTAAATTCCTCATTGATATCCGCAATATCATTTGAAACTTTTCTTACTATAATTGTATCATAAATATCATTTTCATCGGATGACGATATTTCCATACAATCTAGTTCTTGCAAAGAACTTTTTGAATTATGATGACTATATTTATTTGAATTAATACGTTTTTCACTATGGCAAGGAAACTTGTTACAATCAACGAGCTTAACACTGAGAGGACGGCATCGTTCTAAAAGTTCCACGTTACTGTCTATATCATAAAACGCCGCAGGTAGCATTAACGAGATACTTTTATGTGAACCCGATGTCGCTTTAAACTCAGTGTCTTCATCTTCACTGAAATCTTCAACAATAATAATATCTGTAAAAAAGAATGATTTGTAAACAAGGATTAAAACGAGCAATGTACCATGTTTGTTAGTAGTTCTTTTATCACTAATGCTAGCACCATGTTCGTGGGTGAATTCGTGCACATATATATAAATATCCTGTTCTACATAATTATAAATCACAACTTTAATGACCATGAAATTTTGAAAGCTTTTATTTTTGATAAATAAACCCTAGGAATATCGCAGTTGATTTTAGTTTATGGTATTTTATAAGCCCTTATGAAACTAGAGGCGATTGTAACGATGCGCAAAACAGTCAAGCTTACTTTTACTATATCTCAACAAATTTATATGACAGCGCCGTCAAGAAAGAACTCAAAATTACGATGTTGCACAACATACAACACTAATGAGCTATATTTGTAAGTTACGAATTACGAACTCTACTATACCACGAAACAACAGTTTTGAAGTTATAACAGTTGTATAGTTTTGTTTTTTTTTTTTTTTTGTTTTGAGTTTATTGGAGTTTACTCCTTAAGAATCGATTTTCATATAAGACCACCGGTGTGAAAAAAAAGTGTGTGTGTCAGCTCCGACGCACGACGAGTTTACTACTTCAGATCGAGTGTCTAAATAGGCACAAAAAAGGCTTAGGTACTAGTCTAAGAAAACCATTAATACCATATCAAATGGTAAATAATCGAATCAAATAACGCCATCACCATAAATGGCGTTACGATAAACGTAACGAGGTCAATCGTTTAATAGATTTTACTCCTCATATTTTTTCATACCGGGGGCCTTATATGAAAATCGATTATTTAGGAGTAAACTCCAAAAATATGAAGAGTAAATTCTACTGAACGATTGACCTCGTTACGTTTCTCGAAACGCCATCTATCGGAGAGATAAACTACTGAGGCTTTAGAATAAGGCCACATCCGATAGATGTCGTAATTTGATTCGTTTATTTACCATTTGATATGGTATTAATCTTTTTCTTAGACTATTAAGCCTTTTTGTGTCTATTTAGACAATTGATCTGAAGGAGTAAACTACAGTCGTGCGTCGGAGCTGACACCTTTTTTTAAGTTTTATATGTTAAAAAATAAATAACCACAAAATTATTTTACAATTTTATATCAAAACAGTATTTTTTTTTAAAGAGAAACTGCGAAATTTCTTGCCAATTTTTCTCTGCAAAATCTACATTCCGAACCGGTGGTAGTTCCACTTTTAACAATAATTATAAAGGACGATTCGAAGGTGCTTTTCAAGTCTATTAGAAAAAAGTTATTTTGATTTTAATTTATAGAATTTTTTTTTTAAAAATACACAAGTATTACTCACCCTTTCTCAGTGTACTGGAAAACACCTTATTTCGTTCATTAGCAAACAATCTTATTATATCATCGTGTTCTTCATGACTACCAATCATTGTTATATATCAACAGAGAAGTTTCCTAGAAATAAAAATTAAAGTACAATTTATTTAAGTATTCATTACAATATAACCTTACTTTTAATATTTTCTGTCAAGGACATATTTCAGCAGTTGTGAATAACGCTATTCGACGGATAACTGTATCCAACACATGAAACGTTTTCATATAATTATTACTAGCTGACCCAGCAAACGCTGTTTTGCCATATATGTTATTAACCCCCGCAACCCCCGCAACCCCCTCTTGTGGGTGGAATTTTGTAAAATCCGTTCTTAGCTGACCTCTACTCGGTGAAAGGAATATTTCTACCAAATTTCAAGTCTCTAGGCCTTATGGTTCCAGAGATATCTTGATGAGTCAATGGTGGAAATCTCTATCGATATCATATTATCGCGATTATCGTATTATGATAATATATAGCCTATAGCCTTCCTCGATAAATGGGCTATCTAACACTGAAAAAAATTTTCAAATCGGTCCAGTAGATCCTGAGATTAGCGCGTTCAAACAAACAAACAAACAAACAATCAAACAAACAAACTCTTCAGCTTTATTATATTAGTATAGATATTACAGTAAGTGTAACATAACTATTTAAGAATCACTAAAACATATTAACACCAGTAATAAGATATACAAAAAAAAATCTTATTTATTTTTTCTTTATAAAAAACTAGCTTCTGCGCGCGACTTCGTCGGCGTGGCCTCCACTCCTATTGGTCTTAGCGTGATGATACATAGCCTATAGCCTTCCTCGATAAATGGGCTATCTAACACTGAAAGAATTTTTCAAATCGGCCCAGTAGTTTCAGAGATTACCGCGTTCAAACAAACAAACAAACAAACAAACAAACAAACAAAAAAACAAACAAACAAACAAACAAAGAAACAAACAAAGAAACAACCAACCAAACAAACAAACTCTTCAGCTTTATATATTTGTATAGATATGTTAACAATTAAAGTATCTTCGATAAACAGTCTTACAGACGGACATACGCAAAAAAAAAATTAATATAAGTACCATATAACAGACCACAAATAGAAAACAGAATCTTAAAAAAATCAATATACCTACCTACGCATTTAAACCCAGCGAATGTATTTGTAATTTATATAATTTAAAACATAATAAAAAGTTTGATTTATATAAATACTCACCTTAATTGGGCTTATTTCACTTTAATTAAGCTTTGTAAATAGTTATTATTTCTCTTAGAATTCAAAACGAAGCACACGGGAACACGTTTGGAATTATAAAATGTAATTGAAGCAAAACAATTGCATCGGGTTTATTGACACCGCTGACAAGTCGAAATTCGAAACAAATTTTAAAACGCTGAACTTTGACAAAATCAATTCTATTGTTTTATATTTCGATAAGAACTTTTTAAATAGGTTTTTAGTATTTTTTATACCATGACATACATTTTATGATGTAAAAAAAACAATTCCATACATAATAATTATATTGGAGGGTAGAAGTAATTTTTCTCACTTAACTACCCTTTTGATAATAAATAAATACCTTGTAAGTTAGATTTTTTTTTCAAAGACCGTTCTGGAGTATAAATGACGAATTTTTTTTTAATACCGACATTAACGAGTTTGATTCCCACTCTGAGTCATTTGTATGTATGTCAGTCACATAGTATTACAGCCACTTCTAAGGGCCCAGCTTCAACATTCTGTCTGAATTCGCTTACTAGAGATAGAATTTTCACGTAAACTCCATACAAATTGTGTCATAAATTTATCGCTAGTAGGCCAAACTATAAATAAATGGATTATTATTGAAAACGGTTGTAACAGGGGGCCTGCGGTTCACAATTACACATACACATCAGCCTATCGCAGTCCACAGCTGGACATAGGCCTCCCCAAGTTCGCGCCAGACATCCCGGTTTTCCGCAATCCTCATCCAGCGTACACCGGCAATCTTACGTAGATCGTCGGTCCAACGGGCCGGAGGACGTCCCACACTTGCCAAGATTTTTTTTATTTTATTTGCCAAGGTTCACAATTAAAGGTTACTATTTATTATAAGTTTTTTTCTGTGAAGCGAATTCTTAAAGTTTAGCCAGATAATGTGAGTGGCGAGTGTGTAAAAATTTGATTTGAAAACTCAAGAATTTTGCCAAATCTAACAAAAGAATTTATTGTTTTAACTTTTTATAATATCACTAGCTTCTGCGCGCGACTTCGTCAGCGTGGACTCCGCTCCTATTGGTCTTAGCGTGATGACTCATAGCCTATAGCCTTCCTCGATAAATGGGCTATCTAACACTGAAAGAATTTTTCAAATCGGCCCAGTAGTTCCAGAGATTACCGCGTTCAAACAAACAAACAAACAAACAAACAATCAAACAAACAAACTCTTCAGCTTTATTATATTAGTATAGATTTTATTTAAATCTAATAAAATTTGTAAATCATCATAATTATGAACTAAACATTATAAAAATTAAAGTTCTAAAGTCTATCCACGATATCTATAAATGAAAATATATGTAAAGAATTAATGCATACATCAGCATTATTTTCCAAATTGTAAGCAAAGATAATTACATCAACTAGTAATACAACGTAGGTAGGCGAAAAAATAATCAAGTAAATACGCATTATAAGATACTAGCTTCTGCGCGCGACTTCGTCGGCGTGGACTCCGCTCCTATTGGTCTTAGCGTGATGATACATAGCCTATAGCCTTCCTCGATAAATGGGCTATCTAACACTGAAAGAATTTTTCAAATCGGCCCAGTAGAACCAAAGATTACCGCGTTCAAACAAACAAACAAACAAACAAACAAACAAACAATCAAACAAACTCTTCAGCTTTATATATTAGTATAGAGTATAGATAACCCGAAAAGTACTTGTTAGATCTCGATTAAATTTAAATGGGACCACTTGATAAGCACTCCCTTTCGATACAAAAAAAAATATCGAAATCGGTCCACTCAGTCAAAAGCTCTGAGGTAACATAAATTTAAAAAAAAATACATTCGAATTGAGAACCACCTCCTTTTTTACAAGTCGTTAAAAAAGAAAGTTAGATGACCCGCGCGACTGATTGAACTCAAACAGATACACGTGTTTAGTAGTTTTTGTTATTATGAGTAAATAATAATGCATTGTTTAGCAAGACTTGTATAGAGGCATAGTTAGGAGCTATTGACCTTTTTAGTATTTCTCATTTAAAAATGTCAACACATTGCTTTTGCAAGTGTAATCTTTTAAAAAATTATGTTTAATGTAAAGTATTATTATATGAGTATTTTTATAACTAGGTCGGCAAATAAGCGTACGGCTCACCTGATGGTAAGCGATTACCGTAGCTTATAAACGTCTGTAACACTAAAAACATCGCAAGCGCGTTGCCGACCCTATCCCCTATCCCCCCCCCCCCAGAAGCTATTATAATTATTCTAATTATGATTAATTACGACGTGTATGTAAGTTTTCAGTGTTTAATGCAACTAAGTAAATAAATTGTTATGATTGTTAAAAATTCTTACAACAAGTTTAAAGCCTCATTTCTATATTAGAATTTAGAACGATACGGTTTTCCATAATAGGAAACATTTTATGTCGAACATGTCGTTTTCGAAATTCAACAGTTCGTGAGATAAACGAATAACTTTTTGAATATACAAACAGTCTCCAATATATGTATACGCTTCAGCCTGTAATATCCCACTGCTGGGCATAGGTCTCTTTTCCCATACAGGAAAAGGATCAGAGCCACCACGCTGCTCCAATGCGGGTTGGCGGATATATTCCCGACTATGAATAACGATGGCTATCAGGTGTACATGATAACAACCGGGACCGACGGCTTAACGTGCTCTCCGAGGCACGGTGGGGAGACCCACAAGGACTGCAGTCTCGAATATATGACCCTAGATAATTCAGGGAAACACAATACGTCCCTTATGAACCTTTCGCGATCACGATCACGATTCAGCCTGTAATATCCCACTGTTGGGCATAGGCCTCTTCTCCATGTAGGAGAAGGATCGGAGCTTAATCCACCACGCTACTCCAATGCGGGTTGGCGGATAATATGAACCTTTACTGTAGAGTAAAGACTGCACGAAAGGTGCAAGTTCTAATCCTAACCAAATCTTTAAGCTTTGGTTTGTGAAATTACTTTAGTTTTGAGCATTTCTATTGTTTCACTTAGAACAGAAACGTTTAACCGTGCAAATTCTGTGAAGAAATATTGAACAGGCGAAAAATAAACATTACATCAACCTACACGTAAGTGCTCGCCAGACATTAAAGGATCGTCCACAATGACTAAACGGGACACATTTTTATCTCCTCTTTCATGGCGTAAGATTGCAATTACGATAGGTAACTGTTGGTGACTGACATGAAAGGAATGGAAAAACCTACTTTTGAAATGTCCTCGTTTGGAAGCGCTTCTTTTGAGCGGTCTCAAAGAATTCTGCCTGTGACATTTGTTTTTGAGCAGCGGAGGCGCGGCTGCGTTTCCGTATTTGCATTGAATAGATTTTTTTTATGTTCTTCTGAACTATATTTTGTTGTGTAGATTAATTATCGTACCTGCGAGCATGAGGGAATTCTTCATTTTTCAAGTTGTAATTAAGATTATTTTTATTGTTGGTTTATTGTTGGTAATGTTTGTACAGACATGTTGTTGTTTTTGTTGTTATGGTCTCGGCAGTTATAATACTCGTATTTTGCGTGTTTACGGATCACCCACGCGGAAATCACATCCCACTCGACATTGAGTATGACGGGTTTATTTATTTACTTATTCATTAGAAGAAAGGGCAGACTTAAACTATACAACCTTATCTAACAGATCTTATTAAAATTTGCAAGAAATATTATTGAGGTAGATTTACAAATTAAAACAATACACAGGATGTCCCGTAATGAATGGATAATCCTGAACGTGCGTGTGTGGAGGGAGAGGTGGGTTACAAAACCAAAAAATTTTTTTTAAATCTCAGAAAGTTCGTGGTCTATGCCATTTTTTGTAAAATTTAGAAAAATCACAGTTTTTCTCACATTTATGGGCACCACGTCCGCTACTTGAGGCCTAGATCGGATTTTTTTTTCTTTAAAGTATTTCCTAATAATGCTGTTCCTTAATTATGTTTCAAAAAACTCAAATACTATGAATATATAATTTGGTGATAGTTGCGACGATTTGCCATTCTATTGGACATTTGTCTTGTGCTTATCATCAGGACTGTGTGATGTCACGAGAAATTTAAATACACCCCAAGAGTATGCTAACTTGCATTTTATTTATGGAAAATGTGAAGGCAATGCAAGTGCTGATATGGGGAGAGATACGTGAACGCGCGGCACCCCGATTATCACGTATTTACTAGAGTGCACCAAGCTTACTCAGAGGGCAGAAGACTTGGTACTGGCATTGGTGGCTCAAGTAGCAGAGGAAGACCCCAAAATCCTGTTTTTGAAGAAATCGTCTTTGACATGTTGACACACACGCACGTTCAGGATTATCCATTCATTACGGGACATTCTGTATATCAATAACATTAAACACACTATATATACGTAAAACAAAAACTTTGTACCCCTTTTTACGAAAATTGCGCGGACGGAAGAGTATGAAATTTCGCATAATTATAGTTTATATAGAGAAGGAGTGTAGAATGCTAATATGTTCTTTAATTATGCATAAAAATATTACACACACTACCATGTATTTAACACATACGCATATACATATACAAACTCTTTTGTTTATTATTATAATAGTCTTTGACAACAGAACCTAAATAATGTTCAAATTAAATTATTTATGGTTGAATTTTGACCACAGCTTTCGATTAAAATGAATCATCAAAATCGGCACATGCAGTTAAAAGTTACGAGGTAACACACACATATATAATGCAGTCGAATTGAGAGGGAAATTCCTTTTTTGAAGTCGGTTAAAAAAGACACAGGCCTATACTATAAGGGTTTTACACTATTTAGTTAACATAAAGGCCAGATAAACCATGGAAAAACGAGTACAAAGATATGAATTTCTACGTATATAGAAATACTAGCCGACCAGTGCCCACTTCGTTGGGCGTTATAATCCATTTCACATAAGAAGGGTACGGTGAAATTTGATATGTTCCAATACACTCTCACTATATTCAGCAAATCAGATAAATATAAATGTTTTAAAATCACCAATTAATTTCTAAGGCAAATAATAATGCTTGATTAGATTGAATTGTTGACACGGCACGTCAGAGGGCGCAGGTTCAAATCCAGCAGATTAAAAATCTTTATATACTTTTATCTTTTTCCTTTTATCTTGTCACTCCTGAATAGTGTAGCTTTCTGTTAGCGAAAGAATTTTCATGATCGGATCAGTATTTGCGAAGATTACCCCGTATATACAAACAAAGTTATAAACTTAACCTCTTTATAATATTACTATAGATTAGCTTTTACCCGCGGCTTCGCTCGAATTGATTTTTTTTTTTTTTAGTAAAAAGTATCCTATGTTACTTCTAATACCTCCAAGAATAGTTTCATGATGATCGGTTAAGTAGTTTTTACGTGAAAGCGTCACAAACAAACTTACATTCACTTTTATAATACTAGCTGACCCAGTCACGCGTTGCTGTGGCTCTGTAATTATAATACCTAGATTGAATTATAAAAGCATAAAAATGTATGTAAATTCTACATTCAAACGTGCCATCTATAATTTAGAATTAGAAATACGGCGCCATCTACCGCATATCTATGCAACTTAGATGCCAAACCGACATCTGTCAGGATTTTATAGAACTAACCGATACATACATACTAAAGTCGTATAATAAACATTTAATTTGCAGTAACAAATATTGAGATAAGTAATTGAGATAAAAACTATAGCCAAGTTGAATCAAATTACAGATGCTTACAAAATTTGATAAAAAATTGGTTCAGTAGTTTCGGAGTTTATCGTGAACATAGGTACATCGTGATACGAAATTTTTATATGTATAGATTAGCAGGAATTTGTAAACGAAACAAACTTAGGACACATTGTAATTCCATATCATATCTGTACCAAGAATGTCTTGCAAGCTCTTTTGTTGCGTGGGAAAAGTTTTCGCTGCGAGTGACATTTTTACTACACTTCCAGATGCTGTGATGATCTGAATTATACAAGATTTCATCTTAGGTATAAATCGAAAAATATCGATCCCACGAAAAAATTTATAGGGACCAAAATTGTAGGAAATTTAATTTAAACAACTTTTGTAATAACTATTTTTCGTGTAAAATTGAAAAGAAACGAGTTATTCAAGAGACAAAAAATAACCCTTTAAATCAAGATGGCGGATGAAGCAAAAAATCTGGTACCCCTACTTTTTGAATTTAGACTATCAGTGACCGCCTCCAACGAATTCCGAAGAAAAATTGCTGCTTCCAATTTTTGTTAATCTAAAATACTAATTCGACTGGGCTATATGTCTTCTTATTATTTATATAGATATAATAAAGTGTATATGCGTACATATATAAAGCAACAATCCTGTAAGCTGAAAACATGACAGTAACATAAAAACATCAAAATCAAAAATGAAACAAGGTGTGCGTGAAATTGGAAGAATCCTAGCCGAAGACAGTTTATATTACGCATGTTTTCGACGAATCTTATCGAAACGTGCGAGGAAGCATCCAGTTACTGCGGTTTGATTCGGAAAACCCCGTGATCTCGCATACAAGACTAGAATGTATTGTGCCAGGTATTGCTTTGAAGAAATCTATACTAATATTATAAAGCTGAAGAGTTTGTTTGTTTGAGCGCGCTAATCTCAGGAAATACTGGTTCGATTTCAATAATTCTTTCAGTGTTAGATAGCCCATTTATCTAGGAAGGCTATAGGCTATATATCATAACGCTAAGACCAATAGGAGCACCAATGAAGAATGTTCCAAAATCGAGGTATTTTTTTCTTTTGAGAGCTTCCGCTGCGTGCGCTGCGTAAACAGTTAAGTTTCGAAAATATCATGTATGACAGAATTGTTCCTATTAATACCATGTATGACAGAATTGTTCCTATTAATATCATGTATGACAGAATTGTTCCTATTAATATCATGTATGACAGAATTGTTCCTATTAATATCATGTATGACAGAATTGTTCCTATTAATATCATGTATGACAGATTTGTTCCTATTAATATCATGTATGACAGAATTGTTCCTATTCCACGCGGACGAAGTCACGAGCAGAAGCTAGTTCTCAATAAGTTTGGTATATTCTTTATGAATAAAAATATCAAAGTTTTTGATATAGTTATAATTTACGATTGTGCTGTATGTGTACACCCAAAAAAGGTTTCATATCCTAAGGACTGTTGTTTTGAGTAGTCTTAGAAATGTCATCTATCTCACTAGCCGCGATAAGATTGTCAATATGTAATTAATATTAAAACAAGTGATTAAAACCTGTGGTTTTTCTTACGCTTACGCTACGTGCTACGCTTCAGCCTGTAATATCCCACAGCTGGGCATAGCCCTCATTCCCCATGTAGGAGAAGAATCAGAGCTTAGTCACGGTGGGGAGACCCACAACTTGTGGGTGCCTAACTCACTTGTGGGCCACAAGGACTGCACAAACACCCAGACCACGGCAAACATCTGTATGACCAATAAAAATATTGTCGTCTGCGGTGATCGAACCCGCAACCGCCAGTTTAATAGCCACAAACCAGTGCTGTGACCGTTGCGCTAACGTTTCTTACTCCCTGACAATATCGGTACGAGTACATATTAAAAATATTTAGTAGTAATATAGAGGTAGTATCAATTATAAGTATTGTAAACAGAAATAAAATAAAACAACAATATCACGTACTACATGTAATTTTATTAATTATTTATACAATTAACACAACTTAAACGTACAAAACATGTCTAAGTACAGTGATATTTAAACATATCTGAGGAGTATAAAAAAGCTTCCATTTTGGTATTTTACTTCTTTTTAACCGACTTCAAAGAAGTATGTTCTCAATTCGACTATATTTTACTGATGTACCGATTTTGATTATTCTATTTTTAATCGAAAGCTAATGCCTGTCATGTGGTTCTATTTAAATTTGGTCAAGATCAATGAGTACTTTTTGAGTTATCTCTAATAATGCGTATTTAATTGACTATTTTTTCGAACTACCCACGTTATATTACTTGTAAATCGAAGTCGGTTTTTTTTTCTTTTGCGACTAAACACAATTATCACATATCATAATAAACTGATGGCTATTTTAGAATCAGCGGGGTGTAACGTCATTGGTGCTCGGTTGTTAACTTCAAATGGTTTGGTTCGCTCGGCGACTGTTCGACTCTCTGTGTTCGGTGTAACTCTCAGGTGTGAGAGCAGCTCAACTAGACAACACTTCATCTGATTTAGTGCGAATCTTTTACCTGAAACAATGTTATAATAAAGAACAGATAATCATTACATAGTATAAAACAAAGTCGTTTCCCGCTGTCTGTATGCTTAGATCTTTAAAACTACGCAACGGATTTTGATGCGGTTGTCTTTAGTAAATAGAGTGATTCCAAGAGGAAGGTTTATATGTATAATACATGCATAATATAGTAGAGGTACACTGATAGTTTTTGCAACCGTGCGAAGCCGCCCCGGGTCGCTAGTCCTAATATAATAATATTCTTGAGTATCTTGCTCCAAATTTGGACTTACAGAAAATAACAGCTAAATAGCACTGCTCTAAAGCGGTGTTGTGTTCCTGTGGTTAGTAAGGTTATCAGAGCTCCTGATGAGGATGAGGAGATAGGGTCAGCAACGCAATCAAACAAATATACATATGTTAGATTTTAAATAATATCATAAGTTTCTGAATTTGCTATAATTATTACAAACTTTTTTTATAAATTAGAGTGACAAACAACTATACGTTGAGCCTAATGGAAAACGGTTACTGTAACCTATAGGTGTTGCAAAACCAGGATGATCACAAGCCCGTTGTTGGCTCTACTCTTGGTACTAACACTCACCATTTTGAGAAATTCGAGAAACTACCATAGAAAGTCATCAGTTTCTGCTGTGGCCCCACCTAATACGTATAATTATCACTTCAACCTATCGCAGTCCACTACTGGACATAGGCTTCCCCAAGTTCAGGCCAGACATAATGGCGCCAAATCATGTGTTTTGCCCATAGTCACCACGCTGGGAACGCCTTCCCGGTTGGTGACCGCAGGGCTGGCTTTGTCGCACCGAAGACGCTGCTGCCCGTCTTCGGCCTGTGTATTTCAAAGCCAGCAGTTGGATGGTTATCCCGCCATCGGTCGGCTTTATAAGTTCCAAGGTGGTAGTGGAACTGTGTTATCTCTTAGTCGCCTCTTCGACACCCACGGGAAGAGAGAGGGTGGCTATATTATTTACTGCCGTAATCACAAACCTAATACGTATGCATTTGGACAAATAATTGTTTTGAAGCGTTCTATAAAGTAATTTTCGATTTTTATTTTATCCTTTACTGTTTCAGTTAAGTTCATTTCAACTTACATTCACAGACCAAGTGGCTTTCGATCTGAGAGTTTTACAAGCAGTGCGTGTTTGCTATGTTTATTTGTAAAGGAATCACGGCTGTTTGTAGTTCTTAGTATGTTTGTGTTCGTATCTTCCGTAAGTCCGAACAAATTGTCCTTAAGACCTTTGCGGCGTTTGTTTATTACCCGACTGCCAAGGAAGGGTTATGTTTTTCGCGCGTATCTTGTATGTATGTATGTAATATTCTTAACTACCTGATTCCTCTAGAACCGCTGAACGGATTTGTATAATTGAGATATCGTTAGATTCGTCTTAGCAGCCCAAGTGTTCTTAGATATGTGACATTTAAAAAAAACAAACATGGCGGCTGTGCGAAGCCATTGTAGTTAATGAAGAAATATATTTTTTTTTAGAATACTACAATATGGGTATCAAATTAAAGGGCTCAATACAAGGATTTCAAAAATGTATATTATGGTTATTATTACTGTAATAATAATAAAGAAATACAATAAGAAAGTTTAAAAAATGTTGAATTTGCTCTTTCCCATGCCTAAGGCAAGCAAGATGCGAGCCGAGCTTCTTCCTCGCCTCCTAGGCAACGTCCGACGGTCAATTTCGGGGTCAAGCCTTTCCCATAAAAAAAGGATTATCAACTTCGGACAACTCTGTAAAAAGTTATGCTTGGTCAAACATAAAAATAATATAGGTACCTATATGCGGCAACTTTAGAACGGCCGCATTTTTTTCGTCGTTAATAAATTACTTAATCAACCACATAATGTAAACTACATATTTTAATGAATTGAACCGATTACGTAATTTGTCTAACTAAAAAGACATAAATAAAATAATTATTAAAAGAAAACAAAAAACCCGCCTGCATAAAAAACAACTAATAGAAAATGAACTGAAAAGACTGGAACAAGTTAAAAATTCAAAATTACACAAAGCTAGCGAAACAAATCGAAACAATATCAAACATTATGTACTATACACTTAAAAATATCAATACGGTAGTCCTTCAAATATTTATGCAACATCGTACATAATATGCAGTCGGAGACATGCACAAAGAGAGAATGATTTGACTTATCCTTCAATTTCATGTCTCGGACTGCATATTATGTACGATGTTGCATAAATATTTAAAGGACTACCGTATTGATATTTTTAAGTGTATAGTACATAATGTTTGATATTGTTTCGATTTGTTTCGCTAGCTTTGTGTAATTTTGAATTTTTAACTTGTTCCAGTCTTTTCAGTTCATTTTCTATTAGTTGTTTTTTATGCAGGCGGGTTTTTTGTTTTCTTTTAATAATTATTTTTTTTAATTAGTGTGTTCTTGTTAATTAATTAATTTATGGAGCACGATTTTTCTTTAGTGAAAATTGCGTTTTACCATTATCATTTTAATAATGAAAAATTCCATGCGCTTCATTCAGCCTGTAATATCCCACTGCTGGGCATAGGCCTCTTTCCCTATGTAGGAGAAGGATCGGAGCTTAATGCACCGCGTTGCTCCAATGCGGGCTGGCGGATATATTCCCTACTATGAGTAACGATCGCTATCAAGTGAGACCCACAAGTACTTCACAAACACCCAGACCACGGCAAACATATTATGCACGGAAAAAAAAATACCATACCCGAAATATATAGCCGAAATGGCAGATTAGATACTACATACAGGCAATTAATGAACAGTTCTATTTTTATAATAAGATCTGCTTTCTTGTCATATATTTCAGTAATCAGATACAGATGTCGTTATTTCAAGTATAATATATCTAACCAGTGTAGATGAACGTCTATAAGAAAAACTGAATCAACATGTAAGCGTTCCACTGCCGGGAAGGAATTCTCTGCGATTGTATCTACTACGCTACTTCACTGCAAGTTAGCGCGGATGCCTATTTCGCAGTAGGCTAGTATTTAGTCGAATAGCGAGTAATTTCGTAGCTAAGCGTGTCTGAACACCAAAAATTTAGATGGTTTTACGCGCTCTCCAAAACAAAGTCAATTAACAACAAATATAAATTATATTAAACGACTGTAATTCTTATTAGCTTAATGATATATGAGTCTCATCAAATTTAGAAATAAACTAAATTTTGAAGACAATACCAAACACATAAAAAATCTTGGCTTAGCAAATAAAAATACTAGGAACAGACTTCTTTAAAGTCGGTTATAGTATTCAAATATTCAAATATCCCGAATAAGCAGTTTAAAGTTTCCTTCCAAGTATTACTCGCGATATTTCAATTTATTTTAAAATACAAGCAAAAATCGTCCTTACGTCGAAACAATAAAGAATTTACTCCAATACAAAACAAATTCCTATTTTTGTAACAGGACGCCAGAGACCATGTCAAAAGCGCTTACGAAGAATTCGTTGCAACGGTGACTTAGTCACTAATGCAATAAATGTTGCATATTCAATTACAAATAGAATAATGTACAACCATATTAAGATACGATTCGACCTGTAATATCCCACAGCTGGGTATAGACATCTTTCTCCATGTAGGAGAAGGATTGGAGCTTAATGCACTACACTACTCCACTGCAGATTGGCGTATATATTATGTATTTGCGGATATATTCCCCACTATGTAACGATCGTTATTAGATGTCTATGATAAGAAACGGGAACGACGGCTTAATTTTTATAATATACTTCAACGTGTGTTTCCAATGTTGCGTGCGCATCATTTATGTGTGTGCATGCGCGCGCGCGCCCGTGTATGTGTGTGTGTGCGTGTGGTGCCGTGTTTATGAGCGTGTGTGTCTACGTGTATTACTCTCACTTAGTACCCACATCTTTATCTATAATCTAATATCCTCGAATGAAATGTATCATTTTGGTTGCCTGGAAGACATCGCTCTGTTAGCGACAAATCCGCCGTTTGTATACTAAGCGTTATACTATCTGTGTAACTTTAATTACTTGTGATTCTTGGTCTACTATAAATCATATTTCATTCATTAATTCAAATTTAATCTCAAATAAAACGTCCGTGGTTAATAACTAAATTACACGCCCAAGTTAAGATCCAACCGCAACCTGATTCAGTTATGTACAAACTTTGACAATTTGAATGGAATTAATGTAGTTCGGCCATTTGTGTTGCAAATGACACTGTATTGTCTCAAGTTACTTATACTACTGGGCAAGGGAAGCTTAGGTCCTAAAAATAATTTTTGAAGTAAAACTTCTTTACGCACGCTTGACTTGGAGAGTAAGCTGGTGTAAGCGTGACGAGAGCGTTACGAAACGTGTAATCACGCGAGGCAAACGAAAGTTGAGAGGCATATATAAGTTAGATGGAGCTAAAGAAGTTTTATTTGATTCGTGTGGTCTAAAGCACACTCCTTTTTTTAAATAATAGTTATTACTAATTAAAAGGTTTTTTTCTTTTTCTTTCTCTCTTAGATAATGAATGTTTCTATTTTAATGTTTAGTTCCCTAGTAAACTTTTTTGAGTTAAACTGTAACATCCTACTGCTAGGTATAGGAGAAAGAGTTCTCTATGTAGGAGAAGGGTTTCATCTTAATCCACAACGCTGTCCAGTGTGGGTTGGCGGATATACTACGAGCAACGATCACTATCAGGTATATATTTAAGAGCATTGTCTTTTGTCCTAACGGTTCTACTTATTGCACATCATCTGAAAGAAGGAAGGTCTATAATACGTGACTTACCGACGCAATACCGCGGTCCATCCCCAAATGGTGAGTAGACGCCGGCCGCGAGCCGACCTTCCGCCCCGCCGGACCAGCGGGACGGGAGGAATGAATCCGCGTCGGGGAAGTACTGGGGAACGACATACTATTTCAATATAAGAGTATCTTGCATTCAGCCTGTAACATCTCACTGTTTAGGGAGGGGAGGCATAGGCTTGTCTCTCCATGTAACCCTGGTTTTTAAGGTTTCTTCCAGGCAACCCTAAGATTACCTGGAAGAAATTGCTACCGAGCGATAAGACCCCCACATTGTGCATTATTCTTTTATTTCACAATTCTGTATTAAATTACTCTATGTGGTGTACAATAAATAATAAAGAATATATATAGAAGAAAGATACTCATATTTCCTGCAAACTAGAGTACCTCGTAAAAAATAATTTTTATAGTTTTCAATAAATGTAAATGCCTCACATTTAATCCCCTCCACTAGGACTTACTCCTATATCGGGGGTCCGGAAACAACGTACACAACACAAACGCCAAACATCTGTATGGCTAATACAAATATGTGCCATGTTCGGGGATCGAACCCACAATAGCCGGTGATTAGCCCAAACGTCAAACGCACCACTTCACCAAAGTCTTCGGTTAAATAGTTACCATACATAAACTTAATAGATACAAAACACATACATAATATATATACATATACACAGAGAACAATTTAATATATTATGTGTGTATACAATACCTTTTCGTCTCTGTGTAAACCAAGCGTAGGGAACACTACTATAGTATCCTTTTCAAGCACAACATCAGTTCCAGGGATTTGGTAATCCTTGGTACATAGCCGTTGTATGGTGGGGAAAGGGGGGTAGAGGCGAAGTATTTCTGTAATTAGATTAAATATACATAATAGAATAATGTAATGTTGATTTTTCATTATCGCAGGTTGATTCATTAGATATTCTAAAATCATTTTAAGAGTCTTAATATTAAAAAAAGAAAATAATGAGACATTTCACTTAAATTAATTAGTACTATCATTGATGACCTCTCTCTTTACTTAGCATTAATATAAACAATACTATTAAAGTGGGTTCTTTTCCAGACTTGTTAAAATGTAGTAGTTTCACTACTTTCTAAAAGGGGAAATCGGAGTGATTCCAGTAATTATAATATTTATATTGCAAAAAGGGCTAATTAACAATTTTATTGCGTCGAAATACATTTATAACAATATCATGTATAAAGGGAATGGCAACATTAAAACTGCAAGTTCCCGACTGCGCAAAGTAAACATTTCCTTTCTGGGTACTGGTATTCACATGCATAATAAAATTCCACAAATGATTTTGCAATTGTCTCAACATAAATTTAAAGTTTGTATTACAAAGAAATTAATACATTAATACCTAATGTTTATTGTTCGGTGTAGGATTAAACGAGTGACAAAGATGTGTGGACTTAGTGACGCTGTATTTTATGCAAGATATTACTAATTTTGTACTAAAATACAGTTTATATATTAATCTCAAAAGAGTAACTGCGGATTTTCTTGCCGATTCTTTTCTGCAGAATCTACATTCCGCATTGACGGTAGCTTCACCATTAAAAATAATAATCAGTTGAAAAATTTTAAGTTGTAAAATGACGATTCGAAAGTGCTTTTGAAGCGTATTTGAATAAAGCTATTTTTATTCTATTTTTATTTTTATTTCATTTTGATTTTAAGGGTAAGTAAAGCTAGTCCAGTTGATATTGATCAGGATTTCTCAGCGCTTCTTCTCTAGAGCCTACATTCCGAATCAATAATAGCTTTGCATCAGTATGCACAGCTACGCCGACTATAATTATGCCCGAAATCTTTTTCAAATGAACATGCCATTATCTTTCGGATAAAAAAATTGCGAGCGTACAAAGTAAACATGTCAGAAGTGAAACTTCTTTGGCAAACTAATTCAAAAAAAATTCAGAAAAAACTGATTTAAAAAAACGAAAAGCCAACATCACGCGGTGTTCCCAAGCGCTTACGCATCTAAGTACTGACCGTCCCTGACGCTGCCGCGTTACCGGTCGCTCAAATTTTACCTCTCATGCGCCTAAAGTAGTTTCACTTCAAAAACTGAATGAAAATTAAAGTTTTCGTATTATTTTTTTCAAGTCAAAATTCTATCTGGTTTAAAAGAACACTAGAATTAGAACAAAACACCCTTCACTATAACATATACTTTTAAATATTTCTACCGCTATCACTCACCTTGTATAACCATGTCCATGTACGTCAAATCCTGCAACATTTCATAGCTCATCTTACCATACTTCTGGTATACTTCCTTGATCTCCATCCTCATCTTATCCTGGACGTCTTGATGGGAGGCCAGTTCCAGGAAGAGGAATGCTAATGTGGACGATGTAGTTTCGTAACCTCCGAGGAATATTATAAAAGCGTTTGCTGCTATTATCATATCCGCTGAAATAGTTATTGTATTGATTATTAGATACTATTAAAATTTATGATTGTTAAAGTACTTATAATCAAAGTATTAAAAACAGAGTTCTATCAACCACCAAATGTCGTTAACGTTTACGTGAATTGATACTTCGAGCTAACTTTTTAGACAATCTTGTTATTAATGCCCGGCTCGTAGACTAAATTTTGGATACACCGTGTTTAAAATCGAATGGTTTGTAACCAGTGCAAACTTAGCACCTCATCGATGGAACTTTGGGTCGAAAATGACCTTAATCGATAAGTCAACGTTAGGTCCGTATAGGTCCATTAAATTTTTCGTTAGGTCCGCTTTAGTTTTTTAATAAATAATTTTTTTTTTTTTTTTGGTAAAAAAATATGCAATTTTAGCACCCCATCTAAAGATTTTTGAAATCTAAATGACCTTAATCGATAGGTCTACGTTAGGTCCGTTTCGGTTAGGTTTCGTTAGGTTTTTCTTTTTTTTTTCTTTTTTTTTAAATTAATTTAATCTTTTCCCTCTCATGTTAATTACATGTAGTAAGCTAAAACCGTCAATAAAAAAAATTGCAGCAGGCTTATGGTGGCAGAGGTTGTTTTTATAAATTCACAATATTGAAATCAGCCTATAATAAATTGTTTCATCTAATTAACAGATGAGGGAATATTTTGTCTAATCCCGGATCTTAGACCATAATCAAATACTAAAAAAATACGTCGCAATTTGAAAACGAGATTCAAAATATTTTCCACTGCATTACCAAAGCTCGTATAACAAGTAATACGTCACGTACGAGCTTACATCGGACAAGGATACGATTAGTGTGGATTTCGCGCGAGCTTTTTTTGATTATAAAAGCTCGTGTACTGTACCTTATTTGAGTCATTTCATTCATAATATTATTAAGTACTAGCTGACCCCGCAAACGTTGTTTTGCCATATATGTTATTAACCCCCGCAACCCACTCTTGTGGGTGGAATTTCGTAAAATCCGTTCTTAGCTGACCTCTACTTGGCGAAAGGAATATTCCTACCAAATTTCAAGTCTCTACGCCTTATGGTTCCAGAGATATCGTGATGAGTCAATGGGTGGAAATCTCTTTTATACAGGGTTCGGCAGTCGAAGTGTTAACTTTACGTTGCCATAGCAACTAAACTGTTTACAGTATGGCGCCCATTTTTTCACATTCCTTATGGGCCCCGTAAACGATCAAACTTGTTTGTCAAACATGTTTGATCAAACTTCATGTTTTATATAACAAACATATCAAAAAAAACCCGCAGCCCCGCACACGATCAAATAATTTGACAAACACGTTGTTGATCAAATAATTTGACAAATAATAATTTCTTTTTTATTTATTTTATATGTTTTCTTTTCGATACTAAAGCTTTAAAATAAATATGCTCATAATTAACAAAATTACAGCATTTTGTATTAGTAACACTTCGAGTGCCGAACCCTGTATATATAGAAGATAGAGATTAGGTATTAAAATAATTGCAATTTATTTCGTATTTTCGATTTAAATAGTTTATAATTTTCAGATCAATTAATGCCTAATTTCAACGAAGAGATATTTCCCGCTGTATTAAGGCACATCCTTAAAATATTAAGTAAGATTGTTCTTCCTACATCCAACATCATAATTATTATAATATGTATCTATACAAATAAATAAAATTGGAGTGTATGTTTGTAATATTAAAATAACCGCTTTTTACTAAATGCATATGGACGTATACACGGTACATATACCAAAATAACATTTTTTTACAATTTTTGTGTCTGTTTGTCTATCTGTTTGTTCCGGCTAATCTCTGAAATGGCTAGACCGATTTTGACGTGACTTTCACTGCCAGTTGGCTGGTGTAATAAGGAGTAACTTAGGCTAATTTTATTTTAGAAATTTATCACTGCGAACTGACCAATAACTTTTTGACCAATTAATTTTTTTTAATATTACCGCTACACTTGTGAATACAATCTACTATATAAAAATAAGTCGGGTTTTCCTTCCTGACGCTATAACTCCAGAACGCACGGACAGATTTACACGGTTTTGCATTCGTTGGAAAGGTCTCGGGCTCCGTGAGGTTTATAGCAAAGAACATTCAGGAAAAATTTCAACAGAAAAGCGGGAAAATCTTTTTTTACAGCCATCCATGAAGCCATCTGGTGGCGAAACGGAGTTCACCGGGTTTGCTAGTTTAAGATAAATACTTTTTAAAAATAATGGCAATCATTAAAATTAGATGCGATATTTCGTCACTATAAGTGAAAATTTCTACATTCATTTGAAATTTATTACTTCTTAAAACTTTTTTCATGACAGTTTCTCAATATCACCCTTCTATTTACAAATTGCTTAAGGGCAATAAACTCAAATTCAACGACCTCTTCACTGTCTAACTCTAACTGACACTTATCTCTGAAATTGAAATTGAAATCAATCTTAATTATATAGCCTTAAGTACTCTGTATTGTCTATTTTAGGCTCTTTACTACACTAGCTGTGCCCCGCGTTTTCATACATATATAATATAATCATATATATACGAAAAAAGTGTATAAGTAAGGCGAGTGTGAATGGAAGTGTTGGAAGGGTTAGACCTAGGCGGACGTTTCAAGACCAAATCAGTGACGTCTTGAAAAAAGGCCAGGTCAAGAGTACCCTAAACCGAAGAGCATGTATGAAAGAAATAATGAAAGTGGACGAAGCGAAACAAGTATGTAAGGATCGTAGCAAGTGGAAAGAAGTAGTCTCTGCCTACCCCTACGGGAAAGAGGCGTGATTATATGTATGTATGTATGTTTTCATCCGCGTTAATTTGAGGGAAAAATGTACTAAAATATGATTGACTGACTGATTCAGCTTGTAATATCCCACTGATAAGCATAGGCCTCTTTCTCCACGTAGAAGTATCGGGACTTAATCCACCACGCTGCCCCACTGCCGATTGGCGGAAAATATAATATATGCCATATTATGTTTAAGTATATTTTTGTAATGGACTATCCAAACACAAAACTATTTCTTCAATACGGGCCAGTGAGAGGTTGGAGATAGGCTCAAACAAATTTTCAGCTTTATAATATTAGTATAGATTTTAGGCGAACTACGAATCTAGATCTAGCACTTACTTATCTTAACATCGTTCTCCTTGTCTTCAAGTTCAGGCTTGTCTTCCGACCTTAGAGCCATCATCATGTCTATGAAGTCACCGCGTTTTTCTTGTACACCTGTAATTATATAACAAATGATACTTATTTAGAATGTAATTTTATTCTACACATTAGAATACGGTTCCGCCTGTAATATCCCACTGGTGGGCATAGGCATCTTTCCCCATGTAGGAGAAGGATCGGACCTTAATCCACCACGCTGCTTCAATGCGGGTTGGCGGATATGTTCCCTACTATGAGTAACGATCGCTATCAGGTGTACATGATAACAACCGGGACCGACGACTTAACGTGCTCTCCGAGGCACGGTGGGGAGACCCACAAGGACTGCACAAACACCCAGACCACGGCAAACATCTGTATGGCCAATACAAATGTTGTCGTGTGCGGGGATTGAACCCGCAACCGCTAACGGAACAGCCACAAACCAGTGCTGTGACTTTTGCGCCAACGCGGCGTCACGTTAGAATATTTTATATAATATTTTTAGTCTTAGTACTTTAAAAAAAATCTCACAAATTAATTTGATTTACACACCAACAAAATTATTCGGAAAATTGATATTTTAAGTCTTTCAATTCGATAGATTAATAGATTAATATATTTTGGTCATTTTGTTACTGTATTAATTGTTTGTGTGTATGAGAGCGTGTTATATTTGAAACTTTATCATGATTTTATTTTTAATACATAAAACATTTCAACGGTAAAAAAAAAACAAATTATACAAGAAGAACAAGTTAGTAAAGTTCGCAGTAAGTGTTGCATTATGGTTATAGTCTTGACCAAACGTATGTAATTTCCGGGCTCTCAACAGAGAATTTTACCCTACTGACGGCCGATGAGCGATACGCATGTAAAACATTTCGCATGGAACATTATAAATTACATGTTAATTTTCCTTTTCCAATAAAATCTTCTTTGAAAAATATTTTGTCTACAGACAGTATTCGCTTAAACAAAATAAATCTTCTCTATCTAATTGGATACGGACACATATTTACTCACACTAAGATTTCGCTAATTGGGTATGAGCCGAAAAGACGTGAAGGATTTAGTGTCTAATATTAGTGCTACAAGCAGAATATACATTTAATATAAGATTATTAGCCAACTTCAGTACTCTATGTCGAATATTGCCTATTAGAGCCAGAAATCTGTTCATCACATCATCACATTCAGACATACACTTCATATAAAACGTATTTTTTACAACCTTCAAAAGTCTATTGATGCCGTATTCTCAACCTAATCTCCTTCGTATCTTCTCGATTCTGCGTGACATTGGCGAAATAATCTGTGCGAATTTGGCACTGTGGGATGCCAGAATTTATGAATATAGAACTTTTTTTTAAATTGTATCAGTAAAACAGGCTGTGGAATAAACTATCTGCAAATATTATCCCTCGAGACTATGGCATGGAGTTCGCCAAATGTGATAAAGATATGTAAAAGAAAGATGCTTCTGATGTTCCAGGTTCAATAAACTACGGTATCCGCTTACTATCTGATGCACCGTACTGTTAAATCTTAATCTTCTCGTAATATTATAAAAATACTAGATGAGCCCCGCGGTTTCACCCACGTTGATTTGAGGAAAAACAATAGCCTTCCTTCGTCTTAAACCATACCTAACCTTCCTTTTTAAATAGTTTAAATTTTTTAGTTGTGGATGCCGGTAGAGCAAGCAGTTATCTATAAAATGATGTATAATTTATGTGGATTAATTGTGAGGTTTTTTCTAAAAAGGGAGGTAAACATCTTAAACTTAGCGTATTAATATATATGATATTGTTTTAGAATTGATGGTTAATTTAATTTAGTTACTGCGAAATTATTGTTTTTTTAGGCAGCCAACGCATTTTTTTTAGATGGGACTGAGGTGAGAGGCTTTAAAGTAATGAAGGTTTATGAAACAGCAGTGCTAATGCTGTCGCGTCAGATTTATGAACAACACTATATAAAAGCCCGGTACGCTTGCTTGCAAAAAGAGTTGTATAAAAAGCAAAATGATAGATTGATATATTATTAAAAACGAACTTAAATCTAAGTTGTTAAAATGAAAATCCTAAGTTTAAAATAAATTTATTCATTCATCAACATTGTTATGTGTAATATATATTTTAGTATCTACAACGCCCAATAACTTTCCAGAAAAGCATTTGGCTGATAAAGACATAAAAATTTGGCTCAGAACATCATGTTTTCTAACTGCAATAAAACTTCTCGATATTATCCAAATCGAAGTAATATCTTAAAAGAATACAACAATAGCGAAAATCATAAATGATTAAATGTATAAAAGCAAATTGATCTATTTAAGAAATTAAAAAGCTTTTGCTAAGTATTAGTTCATTTGTATTCTATTACATACAGAGAAGTAATACAATATCAACTTATTTGACGTATAGTAAGCGTAGTTGGCAGTAATTTTAGTTTCTGCTCCTGACTTTTGAGTACAATTCTGACCCTAAGTTGTATGTAAAATGTATTATACATATTTGCAGCAAAATAATACGAATATGTACATCAGTCGGCTGTTCTGTTTCTCAAATACAAGCGTTTGATTTTAATATCTTAAGAATACACTACCGTACATGTAATGCGTATATTATAAATGTTCATCTCCAAATTTGAACTTTTAGAACAAGAATTTCTATAAAGATTGGAACAGATTAAAATTCGTCCAAAATAAATCTAATATAACATAGATTCCTGAAAGCAAATTTTAAGACAGTCGTTTTTTAAGAAATACTGTATTACAAATTGAAACGATAAAAATATCTCCAAAACAAATAAAGCCCATGAAATGCAATTTCATTTCAAAATAGATCGTTTTCGTAATGGTCTAAGATCCGGGATATAACAAAATATTCCCTCATCTGTGAATTAGATGAAACAATTTTTTATAGGCTGATTTCAATAGGTATTGTGAATTTATAAAAACAACCTCTGCCACCATAAGCCTGCTGCAGCCAGGTTACTGCTGACTGAGGTTACTGACCTGGCTGTAGATAAGTGTAGCAATCATAGCGATGGCTGCCTACTACAGTCAGGTATATAATGTAAAATATTAACGGTTTTAGCTTACTACATGTAATTAACTTGAGAGGGATAAGATTAAAAAAAATTGCAGCAGGCTTATGGTGGCAGAGGTTGTTTTTATAAATTCACAATATTGAAATCAGCCTATAAAAAATTGTTTCATCTAATTAACAGATGAGGGAAGATTTAGCTATCTCGGATCTTAGACCATAAGCGAAAATACGATTTAAAAAGGTTAGTATCGACCATTTCAGATGTCAAACACAGAACCGACCTCAATCAGCCTCGATAGTTGTATTTGTTAAGGAAACCTATACTTATATTTGTTCTCCGATAAAATTATTTACGGAGATTTATTTGTCAGAACATTATACTTATTAATGTACTTTATTGAACCTTTTATAAAATTACCTTTTTATCGAGAGATTTATCTTTTTCTATTTTTTCTTTTGTGGTTATTTTTCATTTATCCTGTCAAATACAATTATTATTTAGATTAACATTGTCAAAGCGATTAATAATTTAATCTATTTTTATTTATGTTAGAGAAATATTGTTTTACGGTTAAAGTGTTTATTGTAATAAAATAGGAATTTATTTAGCAAATTTAATTTTGTTTGAGTACAGTTGACAAATCACGTGACCAATTATGAAAATTCTTTTAGGAAAAGAATTCTACGTCATCATTGAGTGACAGTCTATAGTTTAATAGGAGAAAACGTATTAGACAAAAACGTTTAATCCATACGGGCAAAGATGCGGGTTTAAAGTTAGTAAAAAAAAATTGCGTGCATACAAAGTACACTCGTCAGAAGTGAAACTTCTTTGGAAAACTAATTTTTAAAAAAATCGTGTGTGTCAGCTACGACGCACGACTGGAGTTTACCCCTTCAGATCGACTGTCCAAATTATGTACAAAAAACACTTACTAGTCTTAAGAAAAAGGTTAATACCATATCAAATGGTAAATAAACGAATAAAGTAACGCCATCTACCGCGCGATGCCGCTATTAGAAAACTTTTATTAGTCTATCGACGATGTTTTCGTGGTTTCCGACGTTCGTTTTTATTTGCCTTTTAGGCAAATAAACGAAAAAAAAGGCAACAAAAGACGTAACGAAGTCATTCGTTCAACAGATTTTACACCTCATATTTTTTTCATACCGAGGGGCCTTATATTATGAAAATCGATTCTTAAGGAGTAAACTCCAAAAAAACTGATAAAAAAAACGAATTGAAAAAAAAAACAAAAAGCCAACGGTGTTCCAAGGCTGTCACCCATCCAAGTACTGACCGCGCCCGACGTTGCTTAACGTTACTATGGATGTATTTTAATTCGTGACTCGTGACGCGTTTCATCCGTTAAAATTTTACCCCTCATGCGCCTAAAGAAGTTTCATTTCAAAAATGGAAAATCCTAATGATAATTTTGACAACATAATATATTAATAAATAGTAGGTAGGTTTACAACTGGACCGACGATCTACGTAAGATTGCCGGTGTAGTCTGGATGAAGATTGCTGAAAACCGGGATGTCTGGCGCGAACTTGATGTCCAGCAGTGGACTGCGATAGGCTGATGTGATGATGGTGATGAAATATTATAATTTAAACTTTAATAACATTTTATATATAAATAACAGTTGATAAAAAATAAATGCACTGAAAATACTTATATTATTAAAATGAAGACTATTATATCGCTTTAAAATGTTTTAGATGATTTAAAATATGATAGATTTACTAATTTACATATTCAAATAGGATGAGACCACGGAGGTAGATAATAAAGGTTTTAAACTAATTTTTTTTTTTTTTTTTTTTTCGTTTTAGCGCATTCAAATAAAAGCTTGGTTTTTTAAAAAGTTTTGATTTATTAAAGTGAAGTTTTGATCGTGATCATGTCACATGACAAAATTCGTGAGGAAAACGAATCATTTTCTAAACATAGAAACCGAACTTGTATGTATAAAAAGCATTCATTTTTTTTTTTTTTTATTAAATATAGACCAGCGCTTGACTGCGATCTCACCTGATGGTAAGTGAAGATGCAGCCTAAGATGGCAGTAATTAATTTGAATGATTTTTTTTAAACCTACTAGCGACCCGCTCCGGCTTCGCACAGGTGCAATGCTGATACTAAATATAAAATATAAAATAAATATTTGCAATCTAAGCGCAAAAAATATGCTTATTTTCGATATCACATTAGAAAACTTTAAAACTATCAGTGTTCCTCTACTATATTATGCATATATTATACATATAAACCTTCCACTGGAATCACTCTATTTAGGTAAAGGAAACCGCATCAAAATCCGTTGCGTAGTTTTAAAAATCTAAGCATATATACAGACAGACAGACAGCGGGAAAAGACTTTATTTTATAATATTATGTAGTGATTCGTATAAACTATTTTAGTTTGCGCCTATATGGAGTAACAGACGAGTAGATTGCTAACGGAATAAAAGTGAATTGGTTAACCCAATCTAACAGCGTAACACGATATACTTCGCAATCTAGAGACCGACTCGTTTCCTTTATCAGTTACTAGCTTCTGCGCGCGACTTCGTCGGCGTGGACTCCGCTCCTATTGGTCTTAGCGTGATGATATATAGCCTATAGCCTTCCTCGATAAATGGGCTATCTAACACTGAAAGAATTTTTCAAATCGGACCAGTAGATCCTGAGTTTAGCGCGTTCAAACAAACAAACAAACAAACTTTTCAGCTTTATTATATTAAGTATAGATTTGTTTTTACGAATATTTGCTTTGGAATTTGTAGAACCAATATCCTCTGAACTCTACGAGCTCGTTGGCGCAGTTTGCAGTGATCCTGCTTCCTGTATACGAGTTTGATAGATAACCGATTTTTGATTTTATGTGGCAATTTGCTTCAGCCTGTAATATCCCACTGCTGGGCATAGGCCTCTTTCCCCATGTAGGAGAAAGATCAGAGCTTAATCCACCACGCTGCTCCAATGCGGGTTGGCGGATATATTCCCTACTATGAGTAACGATAGCTATCAGGCGTACATGATAACAACCGGGACCGACAGCTTAAAGTGCTCTCCGAGGCACTGTGGGGAGACCCACAAGGACTACACAAACACCCAGACCACGGCAAACATCTGTATGGCCAATACAAATGATATCGTGTGCGGGGATCGAACCCACCAACGCCCACGCGGTCGATTCGCCAACGCGGCGTCATTCTGATTGCAATAATTCTGGTTCTGGTTGCAATGTATGAATGTATTCGTATTGTTATCTATCAGTGGCCTAGCGGGGGGGGGGGGCAATGGCAATCATGCCCCGGGCGCTACTCACAAAGGGGCGCCAAATGGTCCGCAAAAAGCACATGAGTAAACTCGCTACGTCACTGATTGTAATGTGCACAATATTTACATATGAGTGAGACACGACACGTGAGAGAAGGTTAATGCATTCAAAAAAGTTTGTGTGTCAGCTCCGACGCACGACTGAAGTTTACTCCTTCAGATCGACTGTCTGAATAGGCACAAAAAAGGCTTACTAGAAAAAGATTAATACCATATCAAATGGTAAATAAACTAATCAAATAACGCCATCTATCGATCGATGCCATTATTAGAAAACGTTTTCTTAGTTTCCGATGATGGCGTTGGAGCAACATAATATTCACGCCTGAAAAGTGAAAGGAAAAAAACGTAACGAGGTCATTCGTTCAATATATTTTACACCTCATATTTTTTTCATACCGGGGGCCTTATATGAAAATCGACTCTCAAAGAGTAGGTAAACTCCAAAAATGAAAATCGATCTAACGCTGAATGTATTGAGAACAGGTATGTATAGGCAGAAGTACGGACGTCAATAGTGTATGCAAAAAATAGTAATTTCGCAAAAAACCAAAATTAAAGAAAGTCATAGACATTAAATTGCTGAGTGTGAGGTAATCCGTACACGTTTTAGATACATAATAATTATATAAAATATTCAATACTTTTATGTTCTTTTTTTACATCAAGTTATTTTTATATGTCATAATTAATTTTGAATAGACGGTTATGCTTATGTAACGAATTATTTCATTATGAATAATATTATAATTATTATGTCTTGAATAAATTTACGTTAATTTTATTAAGTGAATATTTATTTAAAAATTATTTTGCTTATTTTATCATATCTGTTTAAATTTAATCATTTTAGGCGTTAATTTAACACGAAATTAATAACTTCGCTAAACTCGTAACAGTATTTCGAGTGTAACGTTTTTTGAGATAACTTTAAGACACATAATTAGGAAACTTTTAATGATGAAGGGTAAATTTATGACAAAATAATATAAAATAATTATTAAAAAATAACATAAAACACTGAAAAGGAAAAAATATAAACACAAAACATACTGTTTAATTTTGATCATCGAATTTTTATTTGAGTCTTGCATGTAGGCTTCCAAGATTCGAATGGTTTAAGTGGAACAGAAAGTTTTAGAATTCAATTGACGTTTATCTATACTAATATTATAAATCTGAAGAATTTGTTTATTTGTTTGTTTGTTTGAACGCGCTAATCTCAGAATCTACTGGTCCGATTTGAAAAATTCTTTCAGTGTTAGATAGCCCATTTATCGAGGAAGGCTATAGGCTATATCATCATGCTAAGACCAATAGGAGCGTAGCACCAATGAAGACGGTTTCGAAATCGGTTTTTTTTTTTCATTTTGAGAGCTTCTGCTGCGTAAACGGTTAAAGTTTCACACAAATCATGTATGACAGAATTGATCTTATTCCACGCAGATCAAGTCGCGTGCAGAAGCTAGTGATTTATAAATGTGATCTTATAAAAAAAAAAATCACACGTTTCGCCTGATAGTAAGCGATTACCGTAGCTTATAGACGTCTGCAACACCAGAAGCATCGCAAGCGCGTTGCCGACCCTATCCCCGACCCTGGCTCAGAACAATAAATTATTTCCTGCTGTGTCTCATTTTATGTGTGCACTGACTTTCACTGAAGTAGGGCACAGCAGGAAATATCCTGCTCAGAATTCAGAAAATCCGGACTGAGTATTGAAGTAACGTAAGACGGTAATCGCTTACCATCAGGTGAGCCGTACGCTTGTTTGCCGACCTAGTTGTATAAAATGAGTATTAATGGTAAGTTTCGGAATAATTATAGGCCTATTGAGGGTGTTTTTGTAAAATTCTTTTGAACAGTCATAAAAAATTGCGTGCGTACAAAGGACACGTCAGAAGTGAAACTTCTTTGACAAACAAATTTAAAAAAAAAAACAAATTTTAAAAAATAATAAAAAAACGAATTCAAAGTACAAAAACAAACTGATTGAAAAAAAAACAAAAGGCAACGTCACGCAGTGTTTCCAGGCGGTCACCCATCCAAGCGCAAACCCCGCATGCGCCTAAAGAAGTTTCACTTAACCCTCATACGCCTTCACTTCACTATGAGTTAATTAGTCAAGATGCGTGTCTGCGTGATGCGTTAACTGACAGCGATGGCTCACTATTTTCTCAATGCGAATATAGTATAGTATCGTATACCCAATGATCTAAATCCGTTCACCTCCAACTGATTCTTGAACTATCCTTAGAGGATTGAAAACTAGTTCGCTTTGAAGAAAACTTTCCTACTAAAAGTTCTACGTTCTGTTGTTCTGCAAGGTTTTAAAGGAATCGTTGGATGGTCGGTTTTACCAAGGTTAACTTTAGAATTGGAACTTTAGTCATTACCCAGTACTAATAACAATTGGTTGGTCTTTTTTACAATTTATGAGTAGAAAAACATTTTGTACATTAGAACTTTTAAAATATTATATTATGAACGCCTTACACCCACGCGTTGACGCAACGTTCATAGCACTGCACTGGTTTGTGGCTGTTGCGCTAGCGGTCGCGGGTTCGATCCCCGCACATGACAAACATTTGTATTGGCCATACAGATGTTTGCCGTGATCTGTGTGTTTTTCAAAATCGAATTTTAATGCGACAAATACCAAAATAGCCAGTATAATGTATATGGATCAATAAAATCCAATAAAAAACAAATAAACTGAAACAAAGTATACAAGATTCATTTCAGCAGTTTAATTTATAGTTACATACGATAGACTTATTTAAAGACTTAAATAGCCATTAAGATAAGACGGACTGGAAACTTTGCGACTCGAACTCGTTATCTTATTTCTTTTTAATGTTATTTAGATTTACGATCGTAATATGATTATAATTTTATAGATTAACTAGCTGACCCAGCGAACTTCGTACCGCCTAACAGTCGATTCTTTAATTTTTATTTTTTTAAATACTTATCCTTCCCGGAACACCTCCAGCACTAACACTTAAAGTTTATGATTCTTTGACTTTTATGTAGATACTAGCTTCTGCGCGCGACTTCGTCGGCGTGGACTCCGCTCCTATTGGTCTTAGCGTGATGATACATAGCCTATAGCCTTCCTCGATAAATGGGCTATCTAACACTGAAAGAATTTTTCAAATCGGCCCAGTAGTTCCAGAGATTACCGCGTTCAAACAAACAAACAAACAATCAAACAAACAAACTCTTCAGCTTTATATATTAGTATAGATTATTACGTATCTTTCGTATGGGAATATAGGAAAGTGTTGTTTTTAGACTTTTTCAGGCAATTTTTTAAATTTTTCTCTCCGTAACAACCATCCTCGTATTTCAAGGAATATTATAAAAAAAGAATTAGCGAAATCGGTTCAGGTAGGTACTCTCGAGATTTGCGCTTAGCAACACATTCAGCGATTCATTTTTATATATATATAGAGATATAGAGATTTACTTGCCATAAGGGAAGATTTATTACAAGATGTGAAATTCGTAATGAAAACTAAATACAAATAATTGCGTTTCGTCTCAAACGAAAATAACTGTTTTCATTTACATTTTTAAGTATGATTCAAAAAGTAGGCGTCAGGTATCGATCAAATGACCATGCTCAAATTCTGCCCCACCTCGACCAGAAAATTGACATATTAAAGTTACCTCTATTAATTGAAACTAGATTTTTAATCACTACATATTGTAAAACAAAGTCGCTTCCCGCTGTCTGTCTGTCCCTATGTATGCTTAGATCTTTAAAACTACGCAACGGATTTTGATGCGGTTTTCTTTTGTAAATAGAGTGATTCCAGAGGAAGGTTTATATGTATATACATGCATAATAATACCTAGTAGAGGAACACTGATAGTTTTAGAGGTTTCTAATGTGATGTCGTAAATAAACATATTTTTTTTGCGCTTACATTACAAAAAATTATTTTATCTATACTAATATAATAAAGCTGAAGAGTTTGTTTGTTTGATTGTTTGTTTGTTTGTTTGTTTAAACGCGCTAATCTCAGGATCTACTGGACCGATTTGAAAAATTCTTTCAGTGTTAGATAGCCCATTTATCGAGGAAGGCTATAGGCTATATATCATCACGCTAAGACCAATAGGAGCGGAGTCCACGCCGACGAAGTCGCGTGCAGAAGCTAGTATTTTATATTGATATCAGCATTGTACCTGTGCGAAGCCGGGGCGGGTCGCTAGTAATATTCTAACAGTGATTTGTGAAGAGTAATTTTTTCGGATTTTATCGCGGTTTATTAAGTTTTTTAAATGCCCGACGTTTCGAATACTTCACAGTAACCATGACAGTCCTCCCTTGACTATGGTTGCTGTAAAGTATCTGAAACGTCAGGTCTTTTAAAAATTCGGCCAAGTGCGAGTCGGACTCGCGCACGAAGGATTCCGTACCATTGACTAGGTAATATAAATAAATGTATATAGAATATAAATAATTAAATATATGTATTTTATAAATATCGAGCAAAAATAGGTAAAAAATTGCGTTTTTTGTATGGGAGCCCCTCTTAAATATTTATTTTATTTTATTTTTAGTATTTGTTGTTATAGCGCCAACAGAAATACATAATTTGTGAAAATTTCAACTGTCTAGCTATCGCCGTTCTTGAGATACAGCCTGGTGATAGACGGACGGACGGACGGACAGCGAAGTCTTAGTAATAGGGTTCCGTTTTTACCCTTTGGGTACGGAACCCTAAAAATTATGATTTAAAAATCGCTTTATCGATCTTACCGCGCGGCCGACCGTCACGCGACATGCAACACACAGACGAAAAAGTTTGAGACGAGATGTAATAAAAGTGTCACTTTAAAAACAATGTTCTTACCATTTTTCCTATCCTTGATGACGTTCGTCACAATGTTGTAAAAGAAATCGTGAGTTTTCTTCGGAATCGTTCGCATTTTGAAGAACAACACGAACGTCGGCCACAAGTGTCGCATCGTCCTGAAAACATATTTAGATTTTTCATTACTTACAAAACTAAATAATAACAATTGATATACTGATACGAAAACTATAATTTACCTATATGTGATTCGTATGATGTAAGTACTCGTCACGATTCAGCCTGTAATATCCCACTGTTGGGCATAGGCCTCTTCTCCATGTAGGAGAAGGATCGGAGCTTAATCCACCACGCTGCTCCAATGCGGGTTGGCGGATATATTCACTACTATGAGTAACGATCGCTATCAGTACATGATAACAACCGGGACCGACGGCTTAACGTGCTCTCCGAGGCACGGTGGGGAGACCCACAAGGACTGCACAAACACCCAGACCACGGCAAACATCTGTATGGCCAATACAAATGTTGTCGTGTGCGGGAATCGAACCCGCAACCGCCCGCGCAGCAGCCAATCGCAATCCAGTGCTGTAACCGCTGCGCCAACGCGGCGTCATACTAAGTACTCGTATATGTAATGTAATCCTCAAATTAATTATTAGACTTTTGTACAACTATGATTAGGAACTTGAAATAACCAAAAAAATTGGTCACACTTTATTTATTAGAAACAGGCTTTAGTTCAACTAAGGAAAGGTGTTGCGTGTCATGTGGTCCCATTTTAATTTAATGAGATCTGACAAGTACTTTTAGAGTTATATCTAATAATGCGTATTTACGTGACTACTTTTTCGTCGACCTACGTTGTATTATGCCGCATAACTTTTTACTCGGTGTACCGATTTCGATGATTCTTACTTTAATCGAAAGCTAATACTTGTCTTGTAGTCTTGTTTAAATTAGATCGAAAACTGATTACAACTTTTTGAATAATCTTTAATAGCGCGTATTTACTTGACTATTTTTTCGTCTTATTACGTTGTATTACTTGTCGATGTTATTGAAGTCGCTTTTTTTTCGTTTGCGAGCAAACACAATTATAGTTTCACAGAATGCGTAAAATAATCTGATTGATAAATTCAAAAAAGAAAAAATATCACAAAATTGTATCTTCTATGCCGTTATACTTAAAGACTTATTTATTAAAATATAAAGAAAAAGTTAAATTCGGATAGTTCAAGCAGTGCCATCTAACTTTTTTAGACTGTCATTATCACATTATGGCTAATAAGTGCAGCGTGTGTGGTAAATTCGTTTCGGCTACGGATAGTGCCAAGTGTACGAAATGCACTGGGGTCATGCATAGATCATGTGCGACCGGGTTCGATCCCTGCAAAGCTAGTAGTTGGCGATGTCAGCCGTGTAAGGATAAAGGATCGAGAAAGTCCCCTACTAATTCCCTTGATACCGCATCAGATGGCCTATCCCAGGATGTGAGTGTAGAGGAGAGTGTGGCAACCAGTCTGGCCCAGGAAATCAGGTTGCTGCGGCGGGAGATGGCCTCGGTGCGCCAAGAAATGTCATCCTTTAGACTGGAGTTGGCAAACGTAAGCTCCAGCATGACAGAGTTCAACAAACGAGTTGATGCCGTAGAGGAAAGAATGACGGCTATTGAACAGCTGGTGAATCAGCGTCAAACTTCTCCGGGTGAAACTTGTCTAATGGACACAATCACTCAACTAAAGGCTGAGTTGAATGAACGGGAACAGGATGACCTTTTAAACGACATCGAGATCTCAGGGCTGCCAGAGAAGACAGGGGAGAATCCCGTTCACTTAACAACGCTGGTCGCTAAAAAAATAGGAATCGACATCAGTGTGAGCGACATTGTGAGTGCTGAACGTAGGGGTCCCCGGCGTACGGAAGCGAAGGACGGGGACCAGCAACGGCCGCGGCTTATCCGTGTGCGGCTGGCGCGAAGGTCTCTGCGCGATGACATGCTCCGCGCCGCGCGGACGCGCCGGGGTGCTGATACCTCTGGTATACTGGACGGGGAGGCGCGGCGCATTTTCATCAATGAGTATCTCACACGTACCAACCGGCTACTCTTTTACAAAGCTCGTGAAGAGGGACGTCGACACAATTGGCGTTATGTATGGACTCGTGGCGGGCGTATCTATGCGCGCCAGGACTCGGGGAGCGGTGTCAATCGCATTCGTACCGATGCTGACATAAGTCGAATTTTTGGTGGGAGCCCCGTTTGCTTATAAGTTTGATACTTATTATACATGTTTTGTACTACCTTATTATAATATTATTTTTTATACCATACTGTAAATACATTTTTAACTTAGTAAAGTATTTCTTAAAAGTGTTTGTTATTGAAAATATGTTTTTATGTGTTGTTTACTTTTTTATAATAATTGTGATTGGTTGGTCAATACAGCGGCATTTGTTTTGTACTGTATGGGAGGAGCTGAAAACAATGTACAGAAGTTATGGAGCACATACTTGTCACAACTTATTATATAATCATTTCTATCATTATTATTGTGTCTATAACTATTATAATATATTATGTATTTTTATATTGTTTATCTTACTTGACGTATATTTTATCATAATATTTATGTTAATACTGTCGCAGTGTTACATGCGTGTATACTTGATTATATGCCGCACTATTGATATTCTAAATTGCTGTCCATTTATTTGTCTGCTGTACCGTGGGCGCGTGGTTAAAGTTTTTAATCGGGAACACCTACTTGTTTTGCTCTTTACTGTCTGTAATTCTATGCTCGGAACAGGTCTAGATAATATAATATTATAGTAACGATGCTTAGACTTCAAAAACTCAAAATTAGCTTCCTAAACCCAGGCTCCCTAGGAACTCGGCATGATGAGTTGCTGGTCGCCATTGATAAGCACAATATTGATATTTTGGCATTGAATGAGACCTGGCTAAGAGACGGTGAAGACGGCCGCGCTCCGCGTGTACCGGGCTATCAGTTGCGTCACATACCGCGCTCGAGCGACATACGGGCGCGCGGGGGGGGAGTTGGCTTCTACATACGTAACGGACTGTCCGTGCGCACATATACTCACCCAATTACTCCAATGGTCGAACAGATGTGGTTAACACTTAATATTGGTGCGAAATTGTGGTTTATTGGTACAGCTTATCGGCCGCCATGGTTGTCGGTGGGATTATTTTTGGATGGATTGTCAAGCACAATCAGCGCGCTGCCGGGTGTTGATCACATACTATTACTGGGCGACTTTAATATTAATTACCTAAATACTAATCATTGTCACTATAAGATGCTGCACGAATTTCTTAACTTACACCAGCTTACGCAATTTACAACAGAGCCGACACACTTCACTAACAATAGCGAAACCCTAATCGATCTTGTTTGCTCAACTGCAAACCTCGACCGAGTCTGGGTTGATTTTATTCCAGATCTGAGTAGCCACTCCTTTATTCACTTTGACCTCAATGTACCAAAAGTTAAAATACCGCATAAAAAAGTTATGTACAGGGGAATTAAGGACATTGATCAAACATCACTAAAGGTGGCTCTCGATAGTATTGATTGGGGTAGAACGGCTCAAGTCGAGGATGTTAACAGTATGGTCGTGGAATTCACCGAGAGTGTGCTATGGGTTTTTAATGTTTTGGCTCCTATTAAAATGATAACAGTTAAGAGTCATCAATATCCGTGGATTACGTATAACATCAAACTGATGATGCGGGCGCGTGATGACGCGGGTAAAAGAGCGCGTACTATTAAGACTAATACCTCTGTCGAATATTACAAGGATATGAAGCGTCAGGTAGTGCTTGCAATTGCCCGTGAAAAAAAAGCTTATTTTAATAATTATATTAATTCAAATACAAATCCACGCATTCTTTGGAAACATTTAAAACAAAATATTTCAATTACGAAAAATAAGGAATACCTATTGCCTGAACACCTTAAAGATCCAATGAAAATTAATCAGTGTTTCCTGGATGTTCCTGGCAGTGATTATGTGTCAGCGAGAACCCTTCACTTCTACGAAAATGATAAGTATTGCACATCTAATTTCTCACTTAAACCTACAGACGAACGAACAGTCTTGAGAATTTTAAAATCCCTTAAATCGAATGCAATAGGTGTGGACGGTATTTCGCTTGATATGTTGTTGTCAACGCTGCCAAACAGTCTTGATGTCATAACAGGAATAGTCAACAGGTCTTTAACTACGTATACGTTTCCAAAAATGTGGAAAACTGCCATTGTAAAGCCTGTTCCTAAGAAAGATAACGTCACGGATATTAAAGATCTACGCCCGGTTAGTATTTTGCCGTGTCTTTCAAAAATTTTGGAAAAAATAGTATGCGATCAGACGACTGAATATCTTGATGCAAATGGTGTATTGCCCATCAATCAGTCCGGCTTCCGTAAGCGACACAGTACTACAACGGCGCTTGCGGATGTGTTTGACAATGTGCTGTCTGCTCAAGATGAAGGTCAGGGTACTATTCTTGTTCTCTTAGATTACTCACGTGCGTTTGATACAATTAATAGAACACTTTTACTGTCAAAACTCAAGTATTATGGTTTTTGTCATAACACGATGTCCTGGTTCGACAGTTACCTCAGTGAACGTGCTCAGGTGGTTGAGGTGAAAAATAATGACGGTTCCACGGTATGCTCTGACCCTAGCCCTACATATAGAGGTGTTCCGCAGGGTTCTAATATCGGTCCATTAATATTTGCACTTTATTGTGCTGATATTATTAAGAACATTAAACATTGCAAGTACCACATTTATGCAGACGACATACAGCTCTATATATCTTGTAGGCCTGCGGATATACGCGTGGCTGTCGAAAAGTTAAATGAAGATCTTGCCCGTATTGCCAAGTGGTCTCAGGCTAATGCACTGACGTTGAATCCTAATAAGACAAAATACATTTTGCTAGGCACCCGATCTCAAGTACGAAAAATGTCAAACTCATCTCCCGTCATCCAAATATTAAATGAGCAAATTGAACGAGTAGTTGAGGCGCGCAACTTGGGCATCCTGATGGATGAAGGCTTAAAATTTGAAAAACACGTCATACGTACCGCAAGTAATTGTTACTACAGACTGAAAGTGTTGTATAAAATACGAAATTATTTATCTGTCGACCTTCGTGTAAAGCTATGTGAGTCATTAGTCTTGTCTAAGTTCAACTACGCAGATGCCGCGATAGGGTCGTGTCTACTCACTCGATCAAAAAAATAATTCAAAAAGTACAGAACGCATGTGCCCGATTTTGTTTTGACGTACCTTTCCGTGCGCATGTGTCGCCCTTCCTCAACGAGGCCAAGATCCTTCGTATGGACAAAAGAATGGAACTTCACTTTGCTACACTTTTATTTGGCATAATTCGTTACAGAACGCCGCCTTACCTTTATGATAAACTGCAATGGGCGAGTGATAGGCAGCTTAATCTCAATACTAGAGGATCGGAGTTCATGCTCATGTCACGCGCGCACGGAACAGCAGCATTTAGAGGTAGTTTCAGGTACATGGCGACAAAGTGCTGGAATGATTTGCCTCCACCGTTACGATCTCTTGAAACGGTGAATAGTTTCAAAATTAAACTAAAAAAACACTTGTTAGATATGCAAATAAACAGTTGATTATTACTATTGCTTTATGAAATGATACGTTTGGAATTTGAATAATATATATATGTATGTATATATATGTAGCTATATGTGTGTGTATATGTGTGGATATATTTGCATCTTTTAAATGATGAAAGCAGCAGGCATGTGATCACCAATTTTGTGTTTAGAGTCTTATAAAATGTATAAATATTTTTATTTATCTGTATGTAGGTATTTTATATATGTGTACAAATTTTTAATATTTTTTATTATTAAAGTTTTATTACTACCTATATTTTACAATAGAACTGCTTACCGCCGATCTCCTTATGGGTGACGCTGAAAATCGGCGTTGAAGAATCCCGATTCTCCAACAAATGCCGAGCGTCATCCATTTCAGTACTCCCATAGGTGCATTGATATGCAGATTGTCGCATTCTTTTAATTTTTTTTTTTTCTTCATTTTGTTTTTTTTTTTTTATTTGTTTCTTTTTTTGTTTTTTAAATATTGTTATTTTTTTTTTATTTATTTATTATTATTTTTTTTGTGTGGAAATTTATTGTTTTCTTTGTTTTTTTTTTATTATTTTTAATTGCATGTTATTTTCATTGTTTCTAATTTAATTTGTTATACACAGTTTTATTATAATTTGTTGTTATCTTGTTATTTTGATTTTTTTTTTGTCTATTCTTTATGTTGTTCTGTATATCGATGTACCTATGTATGAGAGTGTGAATAAATGATTATTATTATTATTATTATTATTATACATCTAACGGCTTCACCAGCACCAATGAGGCACCAATGAATCTCTAAGAACATCTTAAATCTAAGAACGTCTAATATCTATACTAATATTATAAAGCTGAAGTTGTTTGTTTGTTTGAACGCGCTAATCTCAGAAACTACTGGTCCGATTTGAAAAATTCTCTCAGCGTTAGATAGCCCATTTATCGAGGAAGGCTATAGGCTATATTTTTTTCAAATTAGCGCTTGTGAAACCGCGGGACACAGCTAGTCTTTAAAATAATTGAAAAATACATACTTCTCAAAAATATTATAAAACGATAATTCATAGAAGGCTCCAAGGGCAACTGCAAATGGATCATTGGGGTTGTCCATAACATGACTCTTGACTCCAAAAGCGCAGGGCACTATCGCATCGGCGGTATACCTCCCAACCAGTTCCTCGGAATCTACCACTGATGAACTATCATCGTTATTGTTATTTTCATTATCAGGTTCTTTATTATCTTTTGTTTTATTATTCGTTAATAGTTTTAGTATTCGTTGAACGAATTCCTTTGCCGTGTTCTCTATTATCGGTAGCATTCCCTTCAATTTTATAGGTCTGAAAAAATATAAAGTGATTAAATTTTATTAAGTGTATTACAAGTTATATTTCCAATTCTTAGTTATCGACACTTCCTAGAAATACGCTTTACCAACGCTTCATACTCAACGGCCACCAGTAGGGTTTTTTCCTGTATCTGGTGTCCGAAAACACACACAATACACAAGAACAAACGGCCAGACAATACAAATGTCTGTCGTGAGCGGGGATCGAACCCGCGACCGCCAGCGCAACAGCCAGTGCTGTGACCGCTGCGCCCACGCGTCGTCGTATTGTCGTCAATACGCGAACTGACTTTTAGGCATTTTCTGTTTTAAGTTCAAATTACTCATAAATGGTCTTAATGTTTTGTTTCGTACTGTTAGCTTACCAAACAGCAATGATCGAAAATTTTTCTCTAGATACTAATCTGTATATCTACGATAAATTGAGTTAGCGTAGTATTACGTGAAGGTACAGATATCATAACAGCATCATTTTTCTTGTCAAAGTTTACGCTATACGCTTCAGCCTGTAATATCGCACTGCTGGGCATAAGCCTCTTTCCCTATGTAGAAAAAGGATCAGAGCTTACTCCAACACCCTGCTCCAATGCGGTTTGGCGGATATATTCCCTAATATGAGTAACGATCGCTATCAGGTGTACATGATAACCGGGACCGACGGCTTAACGTGCTTTCTGAGGCACGGTGGGGAGACCCACAAGGACTAACAACCAGACCGGAAATAAATATTTGAATAAACACAAGTATCCACTCCGAGCGGGAATTGAACCCGCGACCGTCGATTTATAGGCACCGCCGACACGGCACACGTACCATTACACCAGAGCGGTCATCAAAGTTTAATTCCTATTTATTTTAATCAATCAAACAGTAATATTTTAAGCAATCAAAGAAAAACAGTAGATAAATCTTTTAAAATACTTATTGAACTATTAAAAGAAAGTGTTATGAAACGTAAAGAGAAAACTGTAACATTATATTTGTATCACCTTACAATCATTATGTCATTGAAGAAATTTAATATTATTTTATATTACTTCCTCGACAACTTGTTAGACATTTAAGTCTGTGAAATAATTAATCTGAACTAATCTTCTATATAAGTATATAAAAATCCATTGCTGTTCGTTAGTCTCGCTAAAACTCGAGAATGGCTTGACTGATGTTGGATGGATGTTGGCTTGAAATGTTTGTGGAAGTTCAGGGAAGGTTCAAACGGTGAGAAACATAAATAATATGTATCGGAAAATACTAAAAAAGACGTTTTAATTTTCCAATACAAAATGTTCCTAGTTGGGAAATTTAATGTCTTTTGTCAAAAACGTTGTCAATTGGTTGTCAAATATTTATAGATGCGTTCATAGTGTTTTGTGTATATTTTTCACATATATATACGTATACGAAGTTCACCGGGCCATCTAGTTTAATATAAAAAAAAGTGTTTTATTGGTTACAAATAAATAAGTACAATTCACACTTCTACAGTTAAGATGGTACAAAGAAATGCATTTGAAATTTAAGTGCACCGGTTATCTGAACTAGTTAGATAACTGTATCTCAGAATAACAGTGTAATTGAGATTTCAAGAAAAATAAAGTGTTGCTTTTAATTACTTTGCTAATTCGATCAAATATTGAGCATCAAACCGTATTCGTATTTCTAGAAAAGAAGTATGGATTTTAATTCATTTTTAAGAAAACTATCGCCATCAAAAGTAACAGAACGATAAGTATAATTTATAGTTATGTATATAAAAGCGTCCACTTTCCGATTTTACTTGACTTTTAATTAAAATCAGGTATCTACTTAAATTATTTAGCCTGTACGAAGTATTTACTTGTACATGTATTTTTAAATACTATTTTATATTTTTGAAGAATGGATTTTCATATAAGCCCCCGGTATGAAAAAATATGAGGAGTAAAATCTATTGAACTAATGATCTCGTTACGTTTTTGTGCGCCATCTATCTGCTACGACGTTTACGACGGTATCGGTTACAACGTTTTCTAATAATGCATTCGATAGATGGCGTTATTTGATTCATTTATTTACCATTTGATATGGTATTAATCTTTTTCTTAGACTATAAAGTCTTTTTTGTGTATATTTAGACAGTCGATCTGAAGCTGACACACACACTTTTTTTATTAATAAGCACCCACGGGCTCTAAAATGCCCATGCCTTTTATTGAACATCAAGCATTACAATACCACAGCGATTTATTATTCAAACTACAAATCGATTCCTGTGACTGACTAGTAAAGCTAGAACTTGGTCCGACGCTAACGGACTTCAGACACTCACACTCATACATAACACAGCCATACACACATTGACACATACTTGCACACATACATTCATATAATCATTTTTTAAATAAAAATAAATAACCAATAGTACTCACGAAAATATCGGTGATATCTTAGCTCTCAGTTTCTTCCACTCATTCCCTCGCAGGTACAGCACAGACTCGGCCAGAGGGTCCACTTCCCTATCGAAGAAGAACCCTCTGTCTGTGAAGTGAGCGAAGTCGTTCACGCACATTCGCTTTATGAGCTCAGGGTCGCAGACCACGAGCGTCCGACGATAGAATTGGTGGACGCCTGAAAAAATATATTAGTTTTTTTGTATGAACTGATTTAGAAAGTGATACGAATACGAAATAGTAATATGGAATTAGGATTCACAAAATTTGTCTGTGATCAATTTAAAGGAGAGTGATTTTTATTTAGATTTGATATTTTAAGTACACAGTTATAGAGTATAGAGTTAGTGTAGATATATTTAAACGTTTTATTAAGAACTAGCGACCCGCTCCGGCTTCGCACGGGTGCAGTGCTGATACTAAATATAAAATATAACATAAATATTTGCAATCTAAGCGCAAAAATGTGTTTATTTACGACATCACATTAGAAAACTTTAAAACTATAATTGTTCCTCTACTATATTATGCATGTATTATACATATAAACCTTCCTCTGGAACCACTCTATTTACTAAAGAAAACTGCATCAAAATCCGTTGCGTAGTTTTAAAGATCTAAGCATATATACAGACAGACAGACAGCGGGAAGAGACTTTGTTTTATAATATGTAGTGATGATGATAATAAAATACTTTAAATTAAGCCATATCATAAAGTGTTACAAAAGGCTCAATAACTAGGAAGGTGCTTGTAATGTGCAATATCGCCTCCTTATTGCTAAGTATGCAGCGATCTCCTCCAGACAACTTTACTGTAATTAAAACGAACTCAATATTCCATAAGCAATATAACAGACTAGCTTCTGCTCGCGACTTCGTTCGCGTGGTAATAGGAACAATTCTGTCATAGGTACATGATTTTTGCGAAACTTTAGCTTTGCGTAAACACGCAGCACACGCAGCGGAGGCTCACAAAAGGAAAAAAACGATTTCGAAACATTCTTCGTTGGTGCTCTGCTCCTATTGGTCTTAGCGTGATGATATATAGCCTATAGCCTTCCTCGATAAATGGGCTATCTAACACTAAATGAATTTTTCAAATTGGACCAGTAGTTCCTGAAATTAGCGCGTTCAAACAAACAAACAAACTCTTCAGCTTTATAATTTTATAGTACAGATAGATTATACATACACCGTACACGTTGATATTATTATTATTAAGTATAATGTATATGTACTTATATTTCTGTAAAGTTTGTCTATTATATATTAACGTTTTCGTCCACTAAAAATATTGAATGTGTTCATGTATGTTTGTAATAATTGTTTGACGCAATAAAATCGTGTAACCTTCGATTTCAATTCAAACATAAAGATAGACTATCGAAAAATATTGTTCGCGTTTTACGATTTTTTTTCCGTTTACGTGATATTAATGTGGATATCCCTTTCCTGGTGCAGTACACAAGTTGGTGTTATAACTTATTAGCTAGTGCTAACAATAATATATAGTTTTATGTTTACGCTTCACTCTCAACTGTCCCTTCTAGGATGTCAATTTAGGTCCAGTACACACAACACAAACACAAACGCCCAGAAGAACACGTCAAACATCTGTATAACCTACGATTCAGCCCGTAATATCCCACTGTTGGGCATAGGCCTCTTCCCCATGTAGGATAAGGATCGGAGCTTAATCCACCACGCTGCTCCAATGCTCGCTCAAACGATCGCTATCTGGCGTACATGATAACAACCGGGACCAACGGCTTAACGTGCTCTCCGAGGCACGGTGGGGAGACTAAAGTACTGCACAAACACCCAGACCACGGCAAACATAATTATTTATGGACAATACAAATATTGTCGTGTGCGGGGATCGAACCCGCAACCGCCCGCGCAACAGCCAATCGCAATCCAGTGCTGTGACCGCTGCGCCAACGCGGCGTCATGCTGCTGTATTATGACCAAATAACGGCGCGGCTGTATGACCTGAACAAATATAATAATGACATACATATGTCATTGCAATCTGATTTGAAGCCGTGCCATGGGTTTTTTTTTTTACATAACTTCATGCAAATTGTTTCATAAGTCTATGATAAACAAATTAAGTGACGTAGGGATAGCTAAAACCGGGTGCAAAAAGATTATAACAACAAGATGTTTATTTATGTGTTAATCCCTCATAACTTCTTTTTGTGTCTACCGATTTTTATGATACTTTTTAGGGTGTTGTACCTCAAAAGGAAAAAACGGAACCCTTATAGGATCACTTTGTTGTCAGTCTGTCTGTCAAGACCCTTTTTCTCAGGAACGCGTGGAGGTATAAAGCTGAAATTCATATCGAATACTGAAGTTTATTGCCCCTTAGAGCTGTGAACAAATTCAAACTTCTAAGCCAACGCAATCAAAAGATACAACCATTTATACTACAAATTTTCAACACTCGCAAGGGAATCAAAACCTACAGGGTACTTCCCGTGAACTCAGAATCTTGAAATTTGCTACGAAGCAACCTCTTTTATCACAGATAAAGGAAAAATTGCTAAAAGCATACATTTTTAGTTACATCATATAATAAAAATATTTTTTTTAAATTTTGTTCATACGGCACCCTCGGTGCGCGAGTCCGACTCGCACTTGGCCGGTTTTTTTTATTTCTAAACTGATGCTTATCACGTGGTCCCATTTAAATTTGAGCGTGATCTGATGACCGACTATACAGCGTCCTCTTTTTGACTTGTCAAAAATGTGAATCTTTAAGATTAACATATAGATAGAATGGGTCAGTAAATAAAGCCGTTTTTTTTGGTCGATTTATGGCCCATTTTATTAGTTCAGCAGTAGCGCCACTGAGCCGGCCGCACTCCTCGCGCACTCGGTGAAAGAGCACGTAAACGTAACTCGTAAACGGTAAGTTTTACAAAAAAGTTTACAGGAAATAAAAGATGCGAAATTTTATTCTCTACAAAAAAAAGTCTAAATAACTTTTGCCCTAAAGTGGCGTCGGTTGGTCGGTCGGAAATTAGATAGGTTAGGGTTATTTTTTTTTTTTTGTTTCTGTGACAAAAATATTCCGATAAACAGTCTAATATTGAAATTAGATAGGTTAGGGTTTTTTTTTTCTGTGACAAAAATATACCGATAAACAGTCTAATATTGAAATTAGATAGGTTAGGGTTATTTTTTTTTTCTGCGACAAAAATATACCGATAAACAGTCTAATATTGAAATTAGATAGGTTAGGGTTATTTTTTTTTCTGTGACAAAAATATACCGATAAACAGTCTAATATTGAAATTAGATAGGTTAGGGTTATTTTTTTTTTCTCTGACAAAAATATACCGATAAACAGTCTAATGTTGAAATTAGATAGGTTAGGGTTATTTTTTTCTGTGACAAAAATATACCGATAAACAGTCTAATATTGAAATTAGATAGGTTAGGGTTTTTTTTTCTGTGACAAAAATATACCGATAAACAGTCTAATATTGAAATTACATAGGTTAGGGTTTTTTTTTTTTTCTGTGACTAAAATATGCCGATTTATACACACAACCGTTCTTAATCTAAAGGCTTACCCATATCTTTACAGATAGATTCTCCTTAAACCCCTTCTTAGCTTACGTTTCGAGACATTTTTTAAATTGAACATTCATAATCATGACATGACGTGCGCGAGTCCGACTCGCACTTGGCCGATTTTTTTTATTTCTAAACTGATGCTTATCACGTGGTCCCATTTAAATTTGAGCGTGATCTGATGACCGACTATACAGCGTCCTCTTTTTGACTTGTCAAAAATGTGAATCTTTAAGATTAACATATAGATAGAATGGGTCAGTAAATAAAGCCGTTTTTTTTGGTCGATTTATGGCCCATTTTATTAGTTCAGCAGTAGCGCCACTGAGCCGGCCGCACTCCTCGCGCACTCGGTGAAAGAGCACGTAAACGTAACTCGTAAACGGTAAGTTTTACAAAAAAGTTTACAGGAAATAAAAGATGCGAAATTTTATTCTCTACAAAAAAAAGTCTAAATAACTTTTGCCCTAAAGTGGCGTCGGTTGGTCGGTCGGAAATTAGATAGGTTAGGGTTATTTTTTTTTTTTGTTTCTGTGACAAAAATATTCCGATAAACAGTCTAATATTGAAATTAGATAGGTTAGGGTTTTTTTTTTCTGTGACAAAAATATACCGATAAACAGTCTAATATTGAAATTAGATAGGTTAGGGTTTTTTTTTCTGCGACAAAAATATACCGATAAACAGTCTAATATTGAAATTAGATAGGTTAGGGTTATTTTTTTTTCTGTGACAAAAATATACCGATAAACAGTCTAATATTGAAATTAGATAGGTTAGGGTTATTTTTTTTTCTGCGACAAAAATATAGCGATAAACAGTCTAATATTGAAATTAGATAGGTTAGGGTTATTTTTTTTCTGTGACAAAAATATACCGATAAACAGTCTAATATTGAAATTAGATAGGTTAGGGTTATTTTTTTTTCTCTGACAAAAATATATCGATAAACAGTCTAATATTGAAATTAGATAGGTTAGGGTTATTTTTTTTCTGTGACAAAAATATACCGATAAACAGTCTAATATTGAAATTAGGTAGGTTAGGGTTTTTTTTCTGTGACAAAAATATACCGATAAACAGTCTAATATTGAAATTACATAGGTTAGGGTTTTTTTTTTTTTTGTTTCTGTGACTAAAATATGCCGATTTATACACACAACCGTTCTTAATCTAAAGGCTTACCCATATCTTTACAGATAGATTCTCCTTAAACCCCTTCTTAGCTTACGTTTCGAGACATTTTTTAAATTGAACATTCATAATCATGACAAATCGTTTTCGAATATAAAATCTTAACTTAATACTTTACCTTCATTATATTTAGAAAAAATAAAAAATCAAATCGATATTTCGCCATTATCATGAGTGAATGACCTTCCGCTTTTATATATATAAATCTACAATAATACACGCTTAGAACTGGCGATGTAATTCCTTCATCTTAGTTCGTCCTCGTAATTAAATCTACGTTCTAATCTCGGTCTCATCGATCAAATCCTTCGTGTCCTCCGTCCTACATAACATTACTTAGATTGTCTTCACTCACTTAACACAACTAAAACCCATTAAAACAAACATAACTTCATCATATAACTAACGTGTAACTAACGATTGTAGTATATTTGGGTTTGTGTATATATGTTATTTATGAATTGAGGGTAGTTAGAATTTATTTGATTAGCGGAGTAGAAATAATCTGTTCATTTGTGAATCTTTTACATCAAAACTACCCAACTGATTTTAATGAAACTTGATAGATAGTTTGAGGTCTAGAATAATATTTAGGCTAATTTTTATCCTGACCAGATACTTAGAAATACTGAGAGTTAATTGGAACGCGTGTCTGGATGACTTACTTCAACTTATCAATTTGAACAAGCTTTCAAGTAAATTAGCTACTTCAATTATATGATCAAGGCGCGTGGCTAAGATGACAAGTAATGACGTGAATAGACTACATCAGGGGTGAGCAACCTTTTTAATGAATGGGCCAGTTTTAATTTTAATTTTTTTGTTGGCATCCCGCACATATATTCTCTTATTAATAGTTTACAAAACTTTATTTACAATAAATATTAGAATAAAAAAAATTAAAAATTAAAAAAAGTAAAGATTTGGCGGGCCGCATAAACATGTTTAACGGGCCGCGTATTGCTCATCCTTGGACTACATATTATAATTTATGAGGCATTTTTATACAAACAATAAAACCACGGTAAAAGTGAAACTTTTTTTCACATTATAGACATTTAACAAAAAAAAATTTTGGAATACATAATATTCCATTAAGGGTATAAAAATTGCTTTATCAATCTTACCGCGCGGCCGACCGTCACGCGACATGCAACACACAGACGAAAAAGTTTGAGACGATGCAATGTAATAAAAGTAATATTTTACACACGTATAAGTTACTATTCTAAACATACTTCTCAACATTTCTCAGCTGTTTGTAAAGATACGTTGCTCGATTCACTAGACTCTAGAGCACGCAGCAGATTCGCCAATATACATGTTCCCGACACATGAAATGCGGTTTTCCTCGGGTTGTCTCCTTCGCCACAGCGCATCGGAGGAATTTTAAACACAAATCGCCGAGATGTTTCAGTCAACAGAGCGGTTTGCAAACAAGGAAATTGCATTCATTTTCTTTCAAAGATTTTTGCGTCTTGTGTTCTAAATTAATTCTTATAAATTGTACTATTTTAATATGGTGCTATGTTGTATTTTTTAAGTGAAACTTCTTTAGGCGCATGAGGGGTAAAATTTAAGCGACCGGTAACGAGGCAGCGTCATAACGTTCCGTACTCGGATGGGTGACCTGCCTGGGAACACCGCGTGAAGTTGGCTTTTTGTTTTTGTACTTTTTTCAACTAGTTTTTTTTTTTTTTTTTACTTTGTACACACACATTTTTTTTTATATTGTTTTACTAGGTCGGCAAACAAGCATACAGCTCACCTGATGGTAAGCGATTACCGTAGCCTATAGACACCTACAACACCAGAAGCATCAATGCTTCGATATAACTGAGTGATGTGGTCAAAGACATTAAAAGAGACGATGTGGTCTATATCATAACGACAGAAACCGTAAAAACAGTGAATAACGCGTAATAAGAAGCCGCGTCGTAAAACTAATAATCGCTTTAAATCAACACATTTTTCAGAGAAAATCACTCAAAAATGACTTAGTATTTTTATACTACCAACATTATCTCACGAAACGTGTATATTAAAATGGCTTTAATAATGTAGCAATTATTGTCATTTTTTCTTTAGATGCTATTCTGTATATCTACAATTTATCGTTACCGAGTTATGGAGGTGTCAAAATTAACAATTAGATATTTTTAATAATTTCAACACTATTAGACACTAACATAGGCTAATAAAAATGCATGCGAGAATTTATCGTAGCGGATCAGTAGTCATTAATGTCAACAGAAGTTCAAATCGCGTATGTAATAAACATTATAGATTCAAAAAATTTATCTGTATGTAACATTTATTACAAAATTTAATGGTCTAATAGAAAAAAAAAGGGGACGACTGAAGTAAAACTTCTGCACAATTATAGGCCTGCACTGTCTTAAACATACGAAACGTAACTGCCTATGAGAGAAAAAGAGGAAGAAAATGTATGCTCATAACTCTCTCTCTTGCTCCGTTCGCCTCGTCCGTTCACATTTTTCGTAACGCTCGCGTCACGCTTTTACTATCTTACTCCCCAAGTTAAGCGTGCGTAAAAAAGTTTTACTTCAAAAATTATCAAAATTAGACGCAAGTAAACCCGTATATAATGTCTTGTTAATCTTTAATTCTATTATGACAATGATTACGTATAACGTAATGTAGAACAGTTTCAGAGCGTAACGATAATGAAGTAGGCGAGTTGGGTTTAAAAGAGGGGGGGGGTTGTAGACAAATTTGTTTCTTGGACTATGGCTTGGCTATGGACAAATATTTTATGTTTTATATATGACTATATGGCGGCAAACAAGCGTACAACCAGGCAAAACCTAGTATAATATAAAATAACGTAACACGCTATAGATATCTTTCCATAAGAGCGCGAAGTAAATTTACATTCTATATATAAGTACCTACACCTATAGAGGTGTAGTTATTTATTATTTTTTTATTCTTTTTCATGTCCTTTTTTCTAAAGGTTGTCTGGAAGAGATCGCTTTTTAGCGAAAAGACCGCCTGTTGTACGCACTCCTTTTTTGTTTTTATAACATAATATGCAATAAAGTATATTTGTATTGCATTGTGTAAGTGTGTATTTAAATAATATGTATTTTAAAATCAAACCACAATACAATAAAGTATCACGGTAAAATTTACTCGAACAAATTAACAACGTCTGTATCACCTATAATTGTTTTATTAAGTGCGTAGATCAAACCCGTGTGCATCAGCCAATACCTATGATGACCACTGCACTCGCGTATTTTTTAATGTAGGTATACTTGTAACATCCCACTGTAGGAAAAGGATTTTAGCTTAATCCACCACGCTGTTAAACTGCACGTTGGTAGATATATTCCCTACTATGAGTAACAATCGCTATCAGATATTTACGATAACAACTGGAACCGACGGCTTAACGTGCTCTACGAGGCACGGTGGGGAGTTCCACAAAGACAGACATCCAAACCGGAAAGAAAAATTTTTCAAATACCAGAACCCTCAAACCGTCGTTCGTGTTTTAGGCGACTACTCGCACGACTATCTGGTAGTTGCGTATAAAAAAAAAGATATACGAATGTTAGCCCTGAGCGACACGACGATTTTGACAAAAGCGTTAACGTCATAACGTGTTACGTAAAATACTTTAAGCTCTACTTTATACTTGTCACAGCAAGTCTAACAAACACATGACCTATTATCTTGTACTAGCTTCTGCCCGCGACTTCGTTCGCGTGGAATAGTTACTAATTTGGGCTAACGCTAACTTTAACCCCCGACTTCGTTTACGTAGAACATGCAAAACTTTAACTGTTTACGCAGCGCACGCAGCGGAAGCTCTCAAAATAAAAAAAAAACCGATTTTGAAACATTCTTCGTTGGTGCTCCGCTCCTATTGGTTTTAGCGTGATGATATCTTTTTAAATCGGACCCTACTGGTCCGGTCCTACGGTTCCTGAGATTAGCGCGTTCAAACAAACAAACAAACTCTTCAGCTTTATAGATGAATCTCCAAAATGTCCGAATTGGATAATTCCTTTTTTTGTGTTAATTATTGTCAGAACAAGATTTAGAAAGAAAATTAACAAAAAATTAATTTATTAAAAAAAAACATGACATACGAAGTTTATCAGGTCAGTAAGTCTGTAGCCTGTTTTAAAAGCCTGTGTTTTGTTAGCCTGTATTAAAACGCAGAACATACATACCTAATATCCTTTTATCCTTATATTTGTCGTAAATTCTTTTGAAGAATATTCCATTTTGCTCTTTCCCAGCTACCACAGATCCGATATGCCCCACCACAGGAAGAGCCGGGGGAGAGAACACACCTCGGTTCACCCAGTAATCATAATCATACATAAGCACACATAACACTAAATTTATGTATATTAAAAACGTCAATATGCAAATAAGTGTTTCACTTCCGAATGTAAAGTTTTGTAAAATCCACAACATAAATATCACTAATTGAGTCAAACTATTTTTAAAACCGAACATTTTCACGTTTTTTCGTCACATTATTTTATACAATTAAATTTAATTTCCGTTTATTTTATTTAGTATTTCACTTTCTCGGTGCGCGCCAAAAAATTCATTTTTAAATTATATTGAACTGAAGCATAATTTTATTCAGCCTTATTAAAAAAAATTATTTAACGAAAACACAAACGAAACAAATTACTGAGTATTTTATCAATTATAATTTAATTTTTAAATTGATTTATGACACAAAATTAACACGCAAAAATAATTCTCAACAAAAAGGAAGAAATAATAAATTGCGCCAATGGTGAATTTGGCGCGCACGAGACCACAGCCCGCGCATGCGCAGTGGCCGAATGTGTTAACAAAACACGCGCAACTCGATGCTGTAAGAGTGAAAGTTTAAAGATTGTCCGGCGGCAGAGCGATGCGATTTTCGGCGAACTAGTTTTAAACCCGATTCACATCGCTGGGTTGACCATTCATCCGTTTTGTCTTTAAATAAAACACTCTGCAACTGAGGTAGGGCACAGCAGGAAATTTCCTGCTCAAAATATGGAGCAGCCCGACTGGGGTAGTACCTCGACCTTACAGAACATCACATAAATGACAATGGTCTGAAGTAACGTCGTGACCTGTAGTAAGGTACCTATCCAGAGGTCCTGGGAAGAGATATTTTGTTTAGACCATACGGACATTTGTCGTGTGAGGACACATGGTTGACATACCTACTTGTGGGAATCGTTCCGGTATCCGCTTTCCATCCTGCAGACCGTACGCTTGTTTGCCACCACGAGCAATAATAAAAAGAATAGATGCATTAAGTAGTAGGGGTAACAACAACATGCCTGTATTTTTACCTATTTTTATTTAATGTTGATATTTATTTTAATCTCTATACTAATAAATGGAAAGCCGGTTTTTTTGTTCGGTTATACTGCGAAAACTACTGAACCGATCGGAATAATACTTAGATATACCATAAGATTTTGGGTTGTCTGGAAGAAATGGCTAAATAGCCATAAGTCCGCCCATTGTACTTCACAGTTTGTAAATGTCTTTAAGTGTGTTTAATGTTTAAAATGTAGTTGTAGTGTACAATAAATTATAAAGTGTAAATAAATAAATAAGATGCAGCGTGTTTCGGAGAAGGTTTTAGTATATGATAATTATGTTAGTGATTACTTAATCGTGTAAAAAATATGTACAGACAGAGGTCACTAGTTTAAAATATTTGATTGAATACAAATACCGCTTAAGGAGTTTTGTAATGATTGCCCAACTTAGTCTAACATGCGTTAGTTTGTTAAGTAGGGCTGACAATTGTCTGAAAATTGGCGTTATGACTTTAGCCCGACTGCCCTTTCGGGAACCAGCACTCCCACCTAACCATTAGTTCCCTCATACCTAGCAGTCACGTTTCTACCATCAACATTTTATATCAGAATGTAAGAGGTTTAAAAACGAAGCTTCGAACGTGGCGTAAAAATATTAGTGCTCTTGAACACAACATAATAGCTGTAACAGAAACCTTTCTTGATGACTCCGTATGTGATGGTGAACTCTTATGTGGAGATTGGAATGTCTTACGTCGTGACAGACCTACGACCTGTGGGGGAGTTCTACTTGCGGCACGATCTCCTATTACCTTAAAACGACGGTGTGATCTGGAGACAAGCAGCGGTGAGGATTTATGGGCAAATTTTTCATGGCGCGGCCGTTCAATTTATGTGTGTGTAGTGTATATCAAACCAAGTGCCAGTGATAGTGATTACATGACCTTTTTCAACAAAGTCGAAAGTATTATAGCCATCTTAAAAGGCCACTTATTTATTCTAGGTGATTTAAATCTCAATAGTGCTTCTGTTAATGTTAAGAATTATTATTGTTTTTTTGTATCTTTTTGTAGTATGTCTGAGAAGAATGTCGTGGTGAATATGTATGAAGGAATGTTAGATGTAGTATTGATCCAGAAGAGCGACAACATTCATGAGGTTACAGTCACAGCTACGGAGGGGATCGTACCCCCAGACGCGTATCATCCGCCTTTAGACATCTCGGTGGGTATTGACAGGGCTCGTCACGCAGTGCTCCTTAAACCGAGTAATGTCGATCTATTAAAGAACTGGAACTTTAAAAAATGTGACTTTGAGTTGCTCGTGGACTTACTGTCTGAACACGCATGGCGTGAAGTTTTAGAAGCTGACGACACACAGTCCGCCTGCCAGCAATTCTATAGCACTATTTACAGCATGTTCGATATATGTATGCCAAAGAAACGAAGGGGGTTGGGTACAAGTAGGCGATACCCGGTTTGGTTCACATTTGACATCATCCGGGATACTAGACGGAAATTGAAATTTCACAAAGCTTGGAAGCGTACGAAATCCGATGAAGCCTTCCATCAATTCGCAGACATCAGAGCAGACCTTAAATGTCGCATTGACCTTGCCTATACCAAATACATACAGAACATTGAAGCGGATATCAAAGTCTGTCCGAGAAGGTTTTGGCAGCATATCTACGGTTGCGGTCCGTGGGTGGCTTTGAGCCTACCATTATACACAAAAACGTTAAGCTAACTGGGCTGCAAGCCGCGGAAGCATTTGCGGAGTTTTTTGCCGGTGTCTTCTTATCTGACAATCCCGAGCTGAGCGTGTCTAGTGCTACTCTCGTGGGTTACGACAGGAACAGCAACCTAATAAATCTGTCGAGGATAACTCCATCTGACGTTGAAAATGCAATAGATAAGCTAAGACTGAATAGCTCCACTGGTCCTGATAATCTACCATCTCATATTATCAAAGGTGCTAAAAAATGGCTTTGCCTTCCTCTATGCCACATTTTCAACCTCGCATTGAAAACTGGAAATTATCCTCCTCATTGGAAAGTGTCAAGAGTAACACCTATACCAAAGGGCTCCAGGAAAGATGTGGTTGAGGAGTACCGACCGATCGCCATACTTTCGTCGCCGGCCAAAATATTTGAAACTATTTTGCATAAGTATCTATGTGCCCAAGTAGACACATTCTTATGTAATGAGCAACACGGCTTCAGAAGTAAGCGCTCGGTGGACACGAATCTATTATTCCTCGTTGAATACATCTCTGCTCGTCTTGATAGGGGAGGGCAGGTCGATGTACTGTACTTTGATTTCCAGAAAGCGTTTGATAGGGTCAATAATGACATTCTCCTAGAAAAGCTTGCAGCCTTTGGCTTTGCCCCTGGTCTGCTTAAATTCATTGCAGACTACCTTCGCAACCGACAGCAGTATGTCAAGCTCGGTATCTATGAGTCGCGGCACTATCACACGCGCTCTGGCGTCAGCCAGGGATCGATCCTTGGGCCTTTGCTGTTCCTGATCATGATAAACGACCTGCCGACAGTCATCGCTCAAAGTAAATGCCTACTATACGCTGACGATTTAAAACTGTTCATGGAGATCAAATCAGAGGCTGACTGTGTTGCATTACAGAGAGATGTTGACTCCATTGCCCAGTGGAGTAACAGGAACAAAATGGAATTTAACACGAATAAATGTTACACGATGACATTCGGTCGGATGCGGGATCCCCTAAAGTTTGATTACAAGATTAACAATCATGTAATGACCAGGGCAGACACCATTAAGGATCTTGGGGTTCTATTCGACGCGAAACTGACATTCCACGACCATGTGATGGCCTTAGTGAAAGAATCCCATAAGCGCCTTGGGTTTGTGCTTAGAAGTACAAACGACTTCGATTCCATTAGCGTGTTGCGGCTGATATTCAATGCACTCGTGCGATCCAAACTGGAAACAAGTGCCTGTGTATGGAATCCCTACCATAGCACCTACAATCTCCTGCTAGAAAAGGTACAAAAGACCTTCCTGCGATACTTATACAAGCGTGTTAATGGATACTATCCCTACTTGTATCCAACAAATTTTCTATTGGGTTCCCTAAATTATAATTCTTTGGAGGTCCGACGGTTGCACCGTCAGTTGATCACAGCGTGCAAAGTATTCCGTGGTAGGATTGATGCCCCGGACCTGAGTTGACGGGCTGTGTCGATTCGCTGTCCCACACAACTACCTTCAGTTCCGCCACCATAAACTGTTTGCCGTACCTCCAGCGCGTACTGTCGCGAGAGCGAACTCGCCTATTCCCCGCATTCTCGCCACGCTCAACGCTCTTCTGGATGCATACCCTGAGTGTGATCTGTTTGCGGATGAATGGTCGAAAATACTGTCTGTATGTATGAAGTTTTGTGAGCGAGGTGTATAATTGTTGTAGTGATTGTTGTTTTTTTTTTCTTTTCTCAATCTTTTTTGTTTTGTTTTTAGTTCTATTTGTTGTATATCCTGATTGCTGTGTTTATGTTTTTATATTTCTTGTTAATAATTAATGTAACTGGTGTAAACCGTTTTAATTATTATAAATAAATAAATAAATAAATAAATTAAATTAGTTTTTAATAATATGACTAGCTCATAGGCGGAGTTGATAGTGATCCTGCTTTCTGCTCCAGGGCTGTTGGTTCGATTTACCCGTCTTTTGATAAAATATAATTATATTATTGCAGAGTCAGCCGTTATTAAATTGCTCTTCTGTTTGCCGATTAACACTTAATATTTTTAATAGATCCGCTAACTCGCAGTGGAGCAGCGTAGTGAATTAAGCTCCAATCCTTCTCCTATGTGGAGAAAGAGGCCTATGCCCAGCAGTGGGATGATACAAAGTTGAATGCATGCATTTCTAATAGATGAAATTGTATGTCATACTGTATATGTACAGTAAAATTATGTTATTGTTGATTTTTTCTTCATTACATTTTACAAGTTCATTCCATGTCTTCATATAAAAGTGGAAACTACGTTGGTTTGTGTAAAACCTTGGTTACGTCAAATCAAATGTTTTAAATGTTTATCCATCATAGTATATTATTATACTTCCAAAAAAAATACATCAACCAATAAAATAAATATGTCAGCCTAATATTAATATTAAAGGTACAGAATTTAAGCTTCTAATTCCAGTTCATCAACCCTAGTAATTGTGTGTCAATCGGTCGACGGTGCACTTTGTATGTACTTAGCGCGAGTAACGTTATTGCAAACACATAAATACATATTACATACTCATTTTAGACGCTAAACTACGTTTGAATGCCTCTTTTTAAATATTAGGATAAATGGAAAAAAGATTTGAGTTATATAAGTTATTTGAGGAGTCACAAAAATCGTAGACATTAAAATTTTCACACACGCCAAAAAATAATACAGAAAAAGAAAAGAAAACGCATCAATAAGTAGACAACATATAAGTGCGTATGTATAAACGATTCATACTGTACTTTAGTACAGGGCTGAGCAACCCGCGGGCCGCGTACCGAATAGAGATTTTGTGCGGCCCGCCAGAGGTTTTCAAACAAAACTGTCAATTTTATAAGGGACACCATAATTCAATACTTGTACCATCAAGTCTAATTTTTTCATCAAATCAGTCCATATTTAACTTCAGTGGTCACCAGGTAGCTAGTATGTTCAACAGAGGAAAAGCTATACGCGGTGGCTCTTTAATAATTATAAGTAAAATTTTTAAATATAAAGAACGTAAAGACATTGTGAGCCTCTCTGTTGAGCAAACTATTGAATTAGCCTGCGTAGAGCTTGAGCACTTCATTATTGTATGCGTATACAGACCTCCTAGTGGGTTATATGAGTACTTTGAGAAAGTATTGGAAGAAGTTTTACTAAAATTAAATAATTCTAATAAGGTTTTTGTTGTATGTGGGGATTTTAATATTGATTTATTAGATAATTCTAATTTAAGTCTCAGATTTAAGTCTATGCTTCTATCATATAACCTACATAACTTATTTACTGAACCCACTAGAATTACTGCTACCAGTGCTACATGTATTGACAACATATTTACAAACTGTAAACCTTATTCTAAAGCTATTATTAATAAGTTAATCTCAGACCATTGTGGCCAGTTAGCTTCCTTTTCTTATTCTTTAAATGCCAACAAAAATATTTTAAAAAAGACCTTTGTACCTATATGTACTACACGTATGGAGAAGTTTAGAGGTAGTATTGTGGCAAAACTTCCTTACTTATCATACAGCGATGACCCCAACTACTTATATAACACTTTATTTAAATTAATAAAAACTGAATTTTCTACAATATTTACTTCTAAAACAGTCAATTCAGGGGGTCTCTTGACATTTGGTGAATGGGCAACTCCTGGCATATACAAGAGCAGGCAAAGGCTTTATGAATTGTACAGTGAAAAAGCCTATAATCATAGTGTATCGTTTGCATCTTTTGTAAGTGCCTACTCAAAAATGTTTAGAAGAGTATGTTCCATGGCAAAATCCTTGTATATTAAAGACAAAATTAGAAATGCTCATAATAAAATTAAAATGACATGGAACATAATTGCTTGTGAAAGTGGAAGAGTCGCAGATCGCAGCTTCGATTTTAAGTTAAATATCAATGATAATTTTGTTATCTCAGACCGAGAAGTTGCATCTGAGTTTGAAAAATTTTTCACTGACATTCCATTTTCAACAACGCAATCACTTAATTCGTCTCCAGGCATTGCCGAATCTCTGCTAAAAGAAAACGTTAAAGAATGTAATGTAATATTTACATTTAAACCTGTAAACCCCAAAGATATAACAGTAGCCTTCAGAAGACTGGACGTCAAGAAAACAGCTGACCTATGGGGTTTATCTGTAAAAGTCGTTAGTTCAATAATTGATGTTGTTGCACCTCATCTAGCTACTATATTTAATAGCTGTATAGAACATGGTGTGTTTCCTGATTTAAAGAAACAAAGTAAAGTAATTCCTATTTTTAAATCGGGCAGTACCTTAGACCCAAATAATTTTAGACCAATTTCAGTACTCCCAACCTTTAGTAAAATTTTTGAAAAAATCATACTCGGGCAAATGTTATCGCATTTTAATGCACACAATCTACTACATAATAAACAGTTTGGTTTTACAAAAGGTCGCTCCACAGCAGATGCTAGTGTTGAGCTAATTAAAAATATTTTTGAGGCATGGGAGAGGTCGCAGGATGCTCGTGGAATATTCTGTGACTTATCCAAGGCCTTTGATTGTGTGCATCACGAGACGTTGATCAGGAAACTGCATCATTATGGGATTAGAAATAAGGCACTCAACCTCCTGAATTCCTATTTGAGTAATAGAATACAGAGGGTTGATGTAAATGGTAAGAGATCTCCTGGGGCTCCTCTAGGTATGGGGGTTCCACAAGGCTCTATTCTTGGTCCATTTCTCTTCCTTATTTACATAAATGATTTGCCATTTTTTTGTACAGGACAAGCATGAGATAGTATTGTTTGCTGATGACACTTCACTTATTTTTAAGGTGAAACGTAATTTACGACGAACGTAAAATGTACGACGATGTAAACGATGCTCTCTCAAAGGTTGTCTATTGGTTCGATTCAAATAATTTATTATTAAATAACAAAAAGACAAAATTAATAAAATTCACTACACCTAATGTTAAACTTGTTGATAATGGTGTAGAATTAGGAGGGGAAATGTTAAAACCAGTAAAATCCACTAAATTTCTAGGGATTACTATAGATTCGAAATTGCAGTGGGATCTTCATATTGAGGGGTTAGCCAATAGGCTCAGCTCTGCAGCGTTCGCGGTAAAAAGAATTAGACTTATTACGGACGTAGATACAGCTCGCGTAGTATATTTTAGTTATTTTCATAGTATCATGTCCTATGGAATCTTATTATGGGGAAATGCAGCTACCGTTAATACTATTTTTGTCCTGCAGAAAAGAGCTATTCGTGCAATTTATAGTTTAGGCCCTAGAGTATCATTAAGAGATAAGTTTAAAAAATAAAAATATTGACTGTTGCTTCTCAATATGTGTACGAAAATGTTATGTATGTTCATAAAAATATACACGAATTTCGCAGGAATTGCGACATGCATAGCATTAATACTAGGAACAAACACAAACTTGTAATGCCTGTAACTCGCTTACGCCGAGTCAGTAATTCTTTCTATGGACAATGTATACGCTTATACAACAGGCTCCCAGAAAACGTTCAAAAAGCTTCTATTGCGAAATTTAAAAAAATTGTAAAAGAACGTTTGTGTACTAAAGGATATTATTCGATTAACGATTTTATAGAAGACAGTACGCCTTGGGAATGATGTGATCGCCTCCAGGCTATTTCAACCTATGAAATTATTGTAAATTTCAATCTTCTTTGGAAAAAAAAACATGATTAAAAAAATGATATTAGTCCCGCTGAGTTTCTTTCGCCAGTTCTTCTCAGGTCAGAGGCTTTTTCTTTCCGAACTGGTAGTAGACTCATGACGTTCAGTAAGAAATTGTAATAATTTTATGCTGAATAAAATATTTTGAATTTGAATTTTCAATCGTTCTGTGCTTTTGACCTGAATATCAATTTTTCAAAATTTTGCGGCTCTCTATTAAAAAAGGTTGCTCACCCCTGCAGTAGTAGGTACTGCTTTCTGGAGGGCCAATAACTCAAAAACCGCCTTTTTATAGGTACTACATATAATTATGAAATTTATTTTTAAGAAATTCGCCGTTCTGTCGTGACTTTTCTAGAAGTGTTTTAAAAGCACGTCACAATTCATATTAATTCATCCGGGTCACTTTGAAATGTATTTCATTAACACAAAAATAGTTATTGAGCAAATTCTATTAGAAAACTTTAGTCTTTAACTTAAAAAAAGAAAGACATATCTACTCGAGAAAGACATCAAAATTGAACTTTATTTTTATAATCTTTAATTCCAAATTACAAATAGATTTAACTTGTAGATAGGTATACTTTAGTTAAACTGATATTGTATTATTATAGTCTGCGGTTAATCGCATTGCAAATATAAACTTGAAAGCGATGACCTACTGACGGCTGCTTATGTAATGCATCAATGATCCGCCGGCCATAGTATTAAGAACTAGTTGTTGAATTGTAAATATTACTATAAGAAGCACATTGAAATTCTCTGTTAGTCAACTGTAGTCCGGTAAATATTAGATAACTAATCCTGTGTTGTGATGTCACACTCACAACAGGTTAAGACCAGTCTGTCTTTATCAGTGCTAAATCAAATGTAGGGGGTTTGATTTCACAGACATAAAAAGTTAAGGCTTAGTTTGTGTTTGTTGGTCACTTTTGTAGATATTAGGTGTGAGTAAATTTTTAGCCTTACACTGTTATGGATTTATTCGTAGCAGCGGCTCCAATAAGTCTTGACTTAACATACATAATTATATTCGCAAAAAAACCAGTCACAGTTGATCTCGGTGACAAACATTTTTTTTTTATTATAATAATGGTTACTATATTTTCAAACTAAAAAATATTGGACCTGTTTTGTTCATTTACATACAAATCAGTACAACACGTGTGTAATATAAAGGTTAATGCATTCAAAAACTCTTGGGTTTCCCCGAGTTACAGTTAAAAATGAATGCAGCATAAAGTACCGTAACTTTCACTAACCACATATCTTTCAATTAACAAGTATCCAAACGATAAAAGAATTTTGAGAAAGATCCTTAGTTCTTAGTGTAACCAATTAAATACAGTCTTCAACTGTATAAACACCTTACATTAAACGGCCCAGGAGCGAGTAAATGGTGTATCGGGAATCGCAATAATTGTGATGCAAAATCTGTGTGGAATTGTAGCAAAAATACAGTATTGTACAAAAAAAAACTTAGATTTCCTATAGTAAGTTGTTCTTTTTTTTTAAAAAAAAACGCCTAACTCTAAGCGGCCTCCACAAGGATTTAGGTAGGTACTCATCTTCAAAATAATTGCGTAAAACCGGCACTGTTACATTTTTATGATGTATATGTATTTGTATGTTGTAATGCACGTTTATTAGGATGTTAACATTTAAACTCTCGATCAAGCCATGAGCTCACTCTTGCAACATAATATTCCTTTTACTCAGAATTCAAGATATGTTAATACTGTCAGAATTAATTGCTGTTGCAACAGACGTTGTTTGTCAGGTTCACACATGTTGTAGGAAAAAAAGTTAAATGGTGAATGGAAAATACAACAGCATTATTTTTGAAGTCAAACTTCTTTACGCACTTTTGAATGCGTGACGAAAGTGATCAGTGGAGGCGAACGGAAGTTGAGAGGGAGATATAATAAGTAGTGGAGATAAAAAGAGAGAGTTAAGTTTTGTAAGTTTTACTTCAGTCGTGTGGTCTAAAGCACACTCGATTTTGTAAGAATTTTGTTTTAAAGGAAAGATTTTATTCTGTTCAAATTTTGGATCTGCCAACAAGAAAATTATGGATAATTCGTATTAAACTTGGCGACACTGTCGAAAATAAGTTTACGACCTTTAAGGCATTGAGCTGTCAAAATAAAACAAACAACTTTCGGATTTATTATTGTAACAGTACTCCTATATGCCATTGTGACTAATCATCATATTTATGAAAATCCTGGTCACGTGGACCAAATTGTGTCACTATCATGGTAGTGGCGTTACAAGCTAATATTAAGCTTAAGAGGACATCAAAAGTCTTTGGCCTTATGAATGTGATTGTCTAGAATAAGAAAGGACTCTACGTTGTGTTTGATTTTTGTTTCAGAGTAACTTAAGTTCTTATTGTGGTATGCCGAAGGAAAGACATAGTATATGTTATTAGAAGCCTTGATTTCTATATAAACTCTACAACTAACAAACATCCTACCTAGCCACTAATTTAAAATAACATTTCTGCTTAATGACATTAAATTACTGAAATCAATTTAATTGAAAAGATATTTACACTTACCAGTGATATAAATACTATAGATAACTAACTTCTGGAATACTATTTAAAAGGAAAGAAAGATATTAAACTTTATAACACCTCATAAGTTACTTATTTAGAATTAATAAAATTTAGTAAATTTGAACCATTAAGTATAAATAGGAATAAAACTTATTCATTTAGAAATAACTATCACCTATACTGATTAACTAAAAGATCTGACGTCTCCTTAAGAATGTGTAAGTTATAATTGCTAATATTTTAGTGAATCTAGATAGCTAAATTAGAAATAAAATTGAATAGTGTTTAAGTTTCCTTTACATGTATTTTTAGATCAACCCTGATATAATAGATAGCTTCTGATATCTCTAAACAAATGAAATAAATATCAATAGATAAGTAAATGAAATAATGATTAAATACATATTATATAGCTATTAATTATCTTGAAATAATTTATTCAGTTAATAAATTATCTCAGATAATTGTGAAAGATAAATTGTAGTGTTTGTTTGTATGTGTTAATCTGTTAGGATAGGGTTTACAGGTATTAAGGAACTAAAGACCGGGTTCAATTGAACCCAGGGGTCGCAACCACCAAATCCCCTCCGACCCTATCCGATCCACACCGTGCTGAAGGCTCTAGATTAAATTAGGCACAACGTTGGTGCTATTAAATCAAAAGAAGGGTAGTAGGTAGGAAATTGAGAGAACCCAATTCTCCACAGTAAGTTAGATGGAAATATATCCTGTCTAACAAATGCTTGTTTCATACCGTTGCAGTACAATCATGCAATGACTGTATTTGAGTAATCCCTTGGAACGTCATATAGACATAATCAGTGAATTACTAGAGTTGATGTAATTACCAAGCTGTAAACAGACATGGTACGAAGATGTGTTCCTCGTGAACAAAAGGAGATCGTGTCTACTGATCTTTTCATTGTGTGCTTACTAGCCACATACGGGAACTTCGGTCACACAACTACTTTGAAATTCGATCACGAAACCTACTACTTTTGTCACAATAGGATTGTATAGTGTAAGATCCCATAGGAAGACCTACTGAGTTACGAGTCTATAGTCCGCTATAGTGTCAAGCCTCGCCACCATTGTGAGATGGGTCAAACAGCGACTAGCGATTTGCGACAACGCAACCTTTCGAGTGTCCTATAAGGAAATTAAGAATAAATATAGGTATAAGACCAACATGTAGAGTGGATGTATTGTGCAGGTTTGCCCTTGCATGACTCACAGCACTCACATGAAACAGCATTCATTAAACAGAATAGGTTGTTCAATTGAAACACTGAACCAGTAATTAAGTTGTTAAACATTTGAATATATCAGGCTCTCTCAGGAACTGAATGGATTTATCAAGGACATGGAAGTGTCGAGAGATAAATAAAACAATTAAAATATAACATATTTCATTTACTCAATCAGAATCTCTGAGAGTATCTCATTTTCACAATGAAAAGAGAATGTATATTTAATAGGTTTTATAATCCATCAATGTTTGTATGTTTGTACAACACAAGAGGGCTTGATTAAGGCTTGGCTTAAATCTCAGTAAATCCGCCTTTAGGACTTAAAAGAGACCGTCCACAAAAATTAGCAATAAATTAATTGGAAAAGTGAATATGTTTCTCTATTAGTCTAAAATAGAACTTCATACCACTGTCCAAATATAAATTACTAACCTTTGTTGCAGTTCAAACAACGACCATACACTAGGTGTCTGGTGAAGTTTGTCCATGTCTCTTATCAAAGATAAGGAAACGTACGTATAGTATTTACCAAGAACATAGTTCAATTAGGCAAATACAAACGCAGAGGTTAGGTAGGAAGTACACGCAACTTTCTTTACTAGATAGCCCAAGTTTAGGATCTACCTAGCATCGATGACGCGATGAACTGTGGCTTAGACGGGCCAAGCCTTATAGGAGATACCTATAATAAAACACTGGCGAATACAAACATTTATGGATTCACCTGAACATGGTTTATATAGTTCAATGAAAGTCATCGTAAGAATGAGACACTCCAGTCTACCAGATACCTCGTCTTGACACTCATTTAAGAACATAAATTCTTAGATCAATGTTCAAAACTACAAGAGTTTGTGTAATGTCAAGGTTCAGTGTATAATTACCTCATCTTAGAATGAATTCAAGAGCTAAAAGTATCCTTGAACCCATTCAAGACTACAACCACCTTGTTACCTCGTTCCAACATATATTTAAAAACTACAAGTTCTTAAATTAATGTTTAGAACTACAAGAGTTTGTGTAATGTCAAAATGAAGCCAAATATATATATATATATATATATATATATATATATATATATATATATATATACATATACATTCAATAGAAGCATATTTATATGTAGTGAATATTCAACAAGATACGACAAATAATCATTAGTTTGTTTATAGGTCATATTTATATATCAGACTCTCTTAGGAACTGATTGGATTTATCAAGGACATGGAAGTGTCGAGAGATAAATAAAACAATTAAAATATAACATACTTCATTTACTCAATCAGAATCTCTGAGAGTATCTCATTTTCACAATGAAAAGAGAATGTATATTTAATAGGTTTTATAATCCATCAATGTTTGTATGTTTGTACAACACAAGAGGGCTTGATTAAGGCTTGGCTTAAATCTCAGTAAATCCGCCTTAGGACTTAACAGAGACCGTCCACAAAAATTAGCAATAAATTAATTGGAAGAGTGAATATGTTTCTCTATTAGTCTAAAATAGAACTTCATACCACTGTCCAAATATAAATTACTAACCTTTGTTGCAGTTCAAACAACTACCATACACTAGGTGTCTGGTGAAGTTTGTCCATGTCTCTTATCAAAGATAAGGAAACGTACGTATAGTATTTACCAAGAACATAGTTCAATTAGGCAAATACAAACGCAGAGGTTAGGTAGGAAGTACACGCAACTTTCTTTACTAGATAGGCCAAGGTTAGGATCTACCTAGCATCGATGACGCGATGAACTGTGGCTTAGACGGGCCAAGCCTTATAGGGGATACCTATAATAAAACACTGGCGAATACAAACATTTATGGATTCACCTGAACATGGTTTATATAGTTCAATGAAAGTCATCATAAGAATGAGACACTCCAGTCTACCAGATACCTCGTCTTGACACTCATTTAAGAACATAAATTCTTAGATCAATGTTCAAAACTACAAGAGTTTGTGTAATGTCAAAATGAAGCCAAATATACATATATATATATATACATATACATACACACATATACATTCAATAGAAGCATATTTATATGTAGAGAATATTCAATAAGATACGACAACTAATCATTAGTTTGTTTATAGGTCATATTATAGAAATATCCACTACTCTATCTACTTTCTAAGTAATGACTTCATTAAACAACACAGTAAAATTTCATTTCAATATTCAAATACACCCTAACGAAATTCTATTTAACCCTTACTATAGCCATATCTAATATGATAGTTTTAACCAAAGATTCATTCAATTTATATATGTAATTTAAAGTTAAACGAATGTAAATTTCGTTTCATTCTATCAACATCATATTGTGATTATTTATTTAGGCTAGATTTCATTTTATCAGTTAAATTCTATATAATTATGGTCATAAGGCTTATTTCATAATAATTTCATTCAATAATCAATCAATAATAATTAATAGTATCAATGTAAACCTAGATAATAATTCATTAGATATCTTTTATTAAAAACCTCCGTAAAAGTTATAAAAAATCAGTAAGTGAAACGCATCATACATCATTTTAATTCTACACCAATTGGTGATCAAAGTGTATCAAAATTGTGAAATTATTTCACATGTATATATAAAAAAATAATGCATCGAACCACTCTGGAGCTCTTGACCACAGGTCTTTCACTGAATTTATTTAGCGGATTACAATTAAAGATTTTTATAATAAGGAATTGCACTTAATAATAATCACTAAAAATAAATTAAACTATTTCGCGAACTACACTGAAGCTACATTGCCACACTCGGCCAGCTTACGCTAATGAAATCTCTGATCCAGACCTAAAAACACTTTAGGTCTTCTATGTTTGATCTAGGTCAGAAATTCCATAGCTTCGCCAGCCGAGGGGCCGCGACGGCCGAGGAGGCCTACGTGCTCTCTTCCTCCATACTGTACTTCGAATTTCCGAGTCCAAACCCGAATCTGAATCCCCTCCGACCCCCGAACTCGTGTATATCAAGACCAGCGTCTCAGTTCCCCCACCCTTACACCCCTACCATAGCACGCCCTGCAGTGTTGCCATTTACACGGCCATTGCCGTGTTACACGGCAATTTGGATATATTCGGTGATAAAACGCGGTACACAGCAGTACGTTCATTGCCGTGTTCAAAAACACGGCAATCCAATGTGTAATTGTTTTTTCCTAATAATTTAATCGATAGTTGATAAGTCATTATAGTGCAACACAAAAACAAGAACAAGAAATAAAATTATTACAAAAAAACAAGAAATAAAATTATTACTTCCTCAATAAATTGAGCTTTACTGGCTGTAAGCACTTTTATCCGATCTGAAGGAAATTGCGTAAATCAATTAAACAAAAACACAACAAAAGATAAACAATATAAAGGGAAAAAACAAATATACATTGAATAAAGCCGAAGAAAAAATGTTCGTTACGATAGATTTGTATGACGGTTGTGAAGAATAATGTATTATTCAACCGATTTCAAAAAGGAAGTTATTTAACCGACTTCGAAAAGGAGGCAGTTACCCAATTCGACCGCATAAATATATTTTTTTATGTACGTTCGGGGACAACCCCGTCGTTCACGAACCGATTCTTATAATTCTTTTTTTGTTTGAAAGGAGACATCCCAAGGGTGGCACCACGACAAGAAAACCAGGACATGATAATGGAATCCCAGATAAACCGAGGGGAACCCTCGAAAATCGCAGTGACGACCAGTGCGCTTGTCAACTCTTTCCCGTCCACCCACGTTGCACTACTTGTCGATACACTCGAAGTCAGTTTTCTCGTTTGCTGCTAGCAAACACAATTATTTATTGTCATTTTTAACCTTACGTGTTAATGTAAAGTAGATACACGGCAATTTTGTAGTTTTTATTCCAAAACACGGCAACTTAAAACTTTGTGATGGCAACCCCGGTGCCCTGTGACTCCAGTAAAAAAAACGCTCCCACGCCGAGTCGAACCCTTAGGGCCGATTTCACCGTTTGCATTGGAAACTAAGTTTAATAAAACTACGTTTTGCTTAATCGAATTTATAGTTCGATTCTAATCCTGGTTTTCGTTAAACGGATTTCACCAGCTACAATTTAATCGCGTTTACGAAAACGAAGGTTGGTGACATAAAACGTGAACATCGCCTTAAATTTAAGCGTAGATGTCATGATATATTATAATATGAGGTTTGAGATAAATTTACTTAAACTTTATGGTATGGTATTAAAGTTCAAATCGATTTTTAATTATTATTATGAATCATTTGTATGGGAATATAGCAAAGTGTTGTTTTAAGACTTTTTCAGGCAATTTTTTTTTTAAAAATTTCTCTCCGTAACAACCATCCTCATATTTCAAGGAACATAAAAAAAGAATTAGCGCAATCGGTTCAGCCGCTCTCAAGATTTGCGCTTAGCAACATATTCAGCTATTCATTTATATATATATAGAGATACACTACTATAAACTCGAGTATCAGAATATATCATATGACAACTTGACAAGATTTGTTTTTAATAGGTTAGACCGTTAGAAGCTCTAGACAAAACGCGTTTACACAGCTAAACGCCAAAAATCGGTCGTTTAGAATTTAAACTCAGTTATTCTCTAACTGCGTTTAGTTTATGTTGGTGAAATGCAATTTCCAGCTCTAAACTCCGTTAAACACATAAACCGAGTTTACGTCGAACTAATCGCGATTATTTCAATCAGTGAAATCGGCCCTTAGAATGTTTCACCTTATCAAAGTTTTAACAAATCTGTCAACACAACAAATTTCATTTTAACTCGAGTATATTTAAAATTTATCACCTAATATTTTAAAACGATAGCTAAACCGTTCAGTTCCCAGCAAATAAATCTCTTTCTCAAGTACAACTTAAAATTTGAGACCCTAATGAAATAGAACAATTTTTGTTCATTAAGATGACTGAGTTATGTTTACGTGTCAACACACATTTCGATTTATGCGTTTGTTATCTCAAGTATAACTTAAAATTTATAGACTAATAACTTAGAACTGAATTGTGTTTATGTGTTACGTTACATTATCTTGGTATGATTGTATAGATTAAAGAACTTAAGCACTTGACTGCTACTACACAACTTGCAGTTTTTTAATAAAAGTAATTAAGTAGCTACATAGCATGTCTAGAAGTGGAACGCGTGACTGCATACTCTACTATACATTTTTAAAGCCTTACCATATTCGATCACCCACCTTTCGCACCACAGCATAGGAATTCAAACCATTTAGGTACGTTTGGCAATATGTACACTACGCGTAATTTCTACACAGATCGTACCAAGCCTAGTTGAGTCTGGAAGTAAAACCGGTCAAGTACAAATTGTTCTTGCAGTATTTCATAAGATTAGACCGTTTATTGACAGTCACAATAGCCGTCCTGTATTCGCAGGTTCAACTCGACATACCTAATTATTGTATTCGCTTGCAAACGAGAACAAACCGACATCAATTACATCAACAACTAACACAACGTAGGTAGACGACAAAATAGTCAAGTAAATACGTTTTATGAAAGATTTCTCCAAAAGCAGACATGAGATCTCAAACAAGTATTATTGGGACCACAAGACAAATAAAAGCTTTCGATTAAAACAAGAATCATCAAAATCGATACACCCAGTGAAAAGTTATGCGGTATAATACAACGTCACTTCAGCCTATCAGTCCACTGCAGGACAGGCCTCCCCAAGTTCGCGCCAAGCATCCCGGTTTTCCGTAATCCTTAATCAGCCAGCAAAATAATCAATTAAATACGCATTATAGGGTATAGCTCGAAAAATACTTGTCAGATTTCAATTAAATTTGAATGGAGGACCACATGACACGCACCACCTTTCGATCAAAAAAAAATCTAAATCGGTCCACCCATTCAAAAGTTCTGAGATAACGTACATAAAAAACCAACAAAAATGAGAACCTCCTCCTTTTTTAGAAGTCGGATAACCAAACAAATATTTGACTAACTTCTAAAAATTATAGTTGTATTTTTTATTCGAAAGCTGCTTCGAAAGTGCTTGTCGGGTAATCTCATCAATGCGATGTGATGCGTGTGTAATAATCTGTTAATCATTTATGTCCCCTGAACATCAGCTATTAACTGTTAAAATACAACAAAATATTTCTGTTATTTGACCTGTTTATATTTGAGGCTCCGATATTTCGGCGCAGTTGCATGATCCATGGTCACGGAATCCAGTTCTTCCGTGACCATGGCGCATGCAACTATAAATCCCGAAAAAGTGAATTCAAGTAACATTAATAACCATGAAAATTTAAAACAATATTTTATTATTTCTGATTTTTAGACTAAACCTAACGATAAACATAATAAAATAGAATATAAAGTAGCTAGTTCAATAAATTTCTGCTGGATATTATTGTAAACTAGCGACCCGCCCCGGCTTCGCACGGGTGTTTATTATACATATTATAAACCTTCCTCTTGAATCACTCTATCGTTTAAAAAAAATTGCATAAAATCCGTTGCGTAGTTTTAAAGATCTAAGCATACATAGGGACATAGGGACAGAGAAAGCGACTTTGTTTTATATTATGTAGTGATGAAAAAGGAATCATTTGAAAGTTAAAATTTTTGTAATTTACTCCTTAAGAATCGGTTTTCATATAAGGCCCCCGGTATGAAAAAAATATGAGGAGTAAAATCTACTGAACGAATGGCCTTGTTCCACTTCTCGTAACGCCATCTATCGCGTAAAGTCTAAAGGCGTAACGACGTTTTCTAATAACGCCATCTCGTCGTAACGCATCATCAATAGATGGCGTTATTTGATTCGTCTATTTACCATTCGATATGGTATTAATCTTTCTCTTAGAGTAGTAAGCCTTTTTTGTGCCTATTTGACAGGAGTACCACAGACTACTAAGAGGAGTACACTCTAATCGTAAGTCGGAGCTGACACACTCACTTTTTTTTAATATCAACGACATGCGCGTTTAAAAATACAAAATCTTTATTTTTCTTATATAAGTATAGATATTGGGTTTATATAATGAGCTTAAATTGTGTCTATCCTGCTTTTTGTAACTTTGTAACCGTTAAAATGTAAATTATTAAATAATATATTAAATCGTTTTCTAAATTTTATATAGCATTCATTTTCATTCGGAAACGACCCTAGACTAAAATTTACATAAATTTTCTGGAAATACGAAAGCCCTAATCTCGTAAAATAATAAAAGCGGACTAAAATAATTAATTCTATGAATTGAAATGTTACATTTATTTTGGAAACAGTTTACAAAATTTACATATTTATCAGAGCCTATATAGGTCTACAAACGTATTTACTACAAAATTAATCAAAGTGGTATTACTAAATCCTAAAAGTAAATGAAAAATGTGGTCCAATCAAGATGCAATTACTCTCGGCTAACGGATTGAGGTTTTACTGTGAGTCAATTTAAACCTGCGCAACCAATCGATTGCATTCTAGGTCTAGAATTTAACTTGAATTAGTTCTGAAATAAATCGAATTTTCTTCTAAAACATTTTTTATTAAGCGACTTCAAAAAAGGAGGATGTTACTCAATTCGACCGTACAATTTATATTTTTTTTAATGTATGTTTGGGGATAACTTCGTCGTTTATGAACCGATTTTCATATTTCTTTTTTTGTTGGGAAGGAGATATCCCCACTTTGATACCATGATAAGGAAACCAGGATCTGATGATGGAATACCAGAAAAATTGAGGGGAACCCTCGAAAATCGTTCGCTGTATTACTTGTCGATGTAATTGAAGTCGGTTTTTTTTTCGTTTGCTAGCAAACACAATTATTTTATAATTGTAGTCTACGAAACGAACATCACTCGTCTCCTTAATGGATAAAAATTAAATAATTATCTTCATTAGTATGTCAAAGATAAATCGCGATAAAGTTGGCTTGAAAATTCCTGGCTAGGAAAAAGATTATATTTGGCATGACGGCAACCGCCATTCAAACCAGACTTTTATGTAGCATGCAACCCACTGTCATCGTCTTCGCAATGAAACTCTTTCTACAGGCATGATACATGAACTTTTTGTGCAGACTTCTTACTGTCGGTAGGTATTGAATTTATTTTATTTATACATTCACTTAAAAGAGTTTTCCTTAGTCGTGGAGTAGTTAATAAATAAAAAACTAAAATTGAAGATGAAGTTTTATTTCATTTACAAATTAATATTACACAATACACACTTCTTGATCTGTTAGCTATCACAACAACGTGTTTATCCAGTGATCTGCGAGATCCAGTCGCTGTACTGAGCAACGTTCACGTATACTGAAACAGAAGTACATAGGTACAGTTAAAGTTACAGTTCAGTGTATCGCAGTCCAATGCTGGACAGTGGACATAGGCCTCTCCAACTTCGCGCCGTTTTTGCTGTGTAGCTACTGCAAATAATGTAGCCTCCCCCTCTCTTCCTTTGGGTGTCATAAGAGGTGACCACGGAACAACATATTTCCACTACCACCTTGGAACTTAAAAAGCCGAGAGATGGCGGGATAACCATTCAACTGCTGGCTTTGAAACACACAGGCCGAAGACGGGCAGCAGCGTCTTCGGTGCGACAAAGCCAGCCTTGCGGTCACCAACCCGCCTGCCCAGCGTGCTCACTATGGGCAACACACATGAGTTCACGCCATTTTTGGTGCGAACTTGTGGAGGCCCATATCCAGCAGTGGACTGCGATAGACTGAAATTATGATGAACCTTTTGATTGAGATCTGATAACTACTTTTGTAATGGAAGTTGTATTTTTTTTTTTTGCTTGAATACTTTTTGTACTCTGTATTCATAATTACAGATAACACAATCGTAATCCTTACTCATTACTCTGATTACATTTTGCCCAAATCTGATTGCACTTAACAAGTAAAAAGCAGTATTGAAGCCACAACAATATGTCTAACAATAATAAGTGTGTTGATATATTGTCGAAATTTCATTCATCAGTGGCATGAGTCCGCAATCTATCACAATTAATGTGATAAATGGACTTATAATTGACTAATTTTGACCTTCGTACCTTGCCGATCCCTTGTTAGCTTTTCATTGTATCAGAAATATTGGGAATAGTTTCGGAGATGATATTGATTTATCGTCGTTTTCGTTAGGAATAAGTTTCTGAATTTTTTTATTTTAGAACTGTTGAAAATTTCTTGGAAGAGTTATCACGTTTTCATCATTAATGTATTTTTTTTTTTGATAAGGCATCAGTAGTAGTAGTTGGCGACTTTACCCCCAATTCCCCCCAGGAGCTCTGGTCACCTTACTCATCAACAGGAACACAATACTGCTTGAAAACAGTATTATTTAGCTGTGATCTTCTGTAAGGTCGAGGTACTTCCCCAGTCGGGCTGCTCCAGATTTTAAACAGGTTATTTCCTGTTGTGTCCTACACTAGTCATATAAATCAATGTGCCTACTTTTTTTCTCGATATAAGAAACCTTTTGCTTAGCAAAGTGATATTTGCAAGCTGTAACAGAATAGTCTAGAATTATTTAAGCACAATACTCACCAGCTTGGCCTTCAGAAACGGAAGAGAGAACTCCGTACTGTACGCCGTCGCTCACGAGAGGACCACCCAAGTCAAACTGTTACAAATATTTCAGATATATTAGAATATCACATAAATTAAAAATAAAATCCCTTAACTAGAAAAAAAAGTAAATCCATCTGTTAGGTTTGCTTTATTTCTTAAGATTAAGTTAAAGATTTCATAGATCTGATTATTTACTTGACAAATAATAATAATAATAAATATGGATATAAAATATCCTACATATTTAACGTTTCAAAGGCTATACGGTATAAAATACATTACTTCTTTATATTTTAACTTTCTAAGTATGATAAAATTTGTAAAATAAAAAAAAAACACTATTGCAGACCAATAAAAAGTATACACAAAATAACTCAATAAAACGATCTAATCACCAAGTGATCCTTTAGAGGCAAACTTATTGGATTAAATAAAAATGGACAACTGTGAATGCATAAAATTCGTTTCCTAAGCCTTAACTTAATTTAAGAAAATATAATTCTTCTGTACGTGTATTTGTCACCTATTTACTTCTAAACAGCTGGACCACTTTGGTCGAAATATCATGTTTACATTTCAATGGGTTAATGGGTAGTTTGAAAACACAATTAGACTCGGTAGCTGGCGCTACTGTCGGTATGTCCAAAACCAAATTACGTAGCTGCTGTTCCGGGCAGGACAACGTCTACCGCATCCGGTAGTGATTAGCGACCGGCTTCGCACGGTTGCAAAACCTATTAGTATTCTCTACTATATTATGCATGTATTATACACCTAAACCTTGAGATTTCTTTTTGAATTTTTCAAGAAGGGCGCATTACCTTGTCTCGCAAGTGGTATGGGGGGGTTGAGGGGACCCCTCCCCACACCCCTTCCCCTCTCACCCTTAAATTCGTGCGAAAGGATTCTAAATTACAACCAAACCTTCCTTTGGAATCACTGTATTTACTAAAGAAAACCGCATCAAAATCCGTTGCGTAGTTTTAAAGATCTAAGCATACAGACAGCGGGAAGCGACTTTGTTTTATACTACGTAATGATTACTGCTACAATTAATTAAGTAAGATATATAAATATGTATTTACCTCGGTAGCTTGTCCATCTTCGCTGACGACAACGATGCTACCGTCCTGTTCTTCGACAGCACCTTCGAAGCAGTTCAGCACTTCACCGGGAGCTAAATTCATAGATTAGTGTTAGCATTTTTTTTTATTAGGAATCAAGTCCACAATAAATACAATACGACAATACAGTAAAACAAAAAATACAGAGATTTATACTGTGTACTAAGGTTACAATATTATACGATTGCTGCCGTCCAGCACACCCACAACCGTTACCTTCAATTTGTTATTTATGTTTTTTTCATTTAGTGACTCCCTGAATTTAGGTTCCGGTTTATTTATTTGTCTAGGCAATAGGAACTCAACACTTCAAAAACCATCAAATTGTGCTAACTTGTGTTATAAATTATGAAGTACCTGGGTGACCGAGCCTAGCTCGGTATTTTCATTTTATTTTTTGTTTTTTTTTTCTCGGTATTTTTATATTTTAATTTTATTTAATTAATAAATCACGAGTGAAATTAAAAAAAAAAGAAAAAAAGTTAATCTGGAGACTGAGATTCGAACCCGGGTCAACACGATTTGATACCCGCCGAATTCCTAATTACGCTATTACAGCTATATTGACATTTGTGAAATTAAGCTTCGTATTCTAATGATATTTTTTTATTGCCTAAAAACAGGGATAAAACGACATTTTTTTTAAATGAACCCTAGCTAGATCAATTTTTCGCCCCCGAAACCCCCTGCATTCTAAATTTCACGAAAATCGTTGGAGCCGATTCCGAGATTCAGAAAATATATATATATATATACAAGAATTGCTCGTTTAATAGTATAAGATAAATGTGACTTACCTCCGCTATCACTGGAACCCCAACCGCAGGCCCTACTAGAGGTGGGCAGCGCAGAATCGGCGTCAGCAAGAGTAACGGGGCTGATGTTGTCTATAAAAGTACACACAAACATAATTATATAGGTATATATAGAATAATCTTAAAGAAATTTAACAATACACTTTTAATTCGTATTATTTTTATTTTTGTGTTACCCACACATGAGGAAATTCTAAATATTTTTAATATCATATCAAAAATTCGCTCCAGCGGGGTTCGAACCCGCACCTTCGACAGACCGTGTCGGCTATGCTATATGCTATGCTATGCCGTGTATGCTAGCATGGCGTCGTCTCTTGTCAAAGTATTCATTGTAATATGATACTAAAAATATATATTTAGAATACACTTTTACTTTTCTAAAGCTATTAACAGAAGCATAGTGCCTATGCCCAGCGGTGGAACATAATATGTAAGTAGGTATGTACAAGGATTTTTATAACAGAGTGTTTTTTATGATAGCATTGTTTTCAAAAATAACCAAGGACTATAAAAAAAAAACAGCTCCATCAGTTAAATAAGAAACATCAGACGCCTTAAAACGAAATTGGACGAAATTGGTTATTCGAAACTTGGCGCTAACTTCCGACGACCTTTTAATTAAACGAGCCGTTGTTAGCATCGTATTTTAATTGTACCTCCACTCGTCTTCAGAGGAACAACTTCTTTTCTTACATTTAGTTTATAATTTTTCGAATCAGATAACAAATTTGAGAGTTCTATCAAGACTGAAAAATACAGATTCATCATCATCATCTCCCTGCCCTTATCCTATTTATATAGGGTCGGCACAACATGTTCTCCTCTTCCTCAAACTCATGTTGTAAGTGATTTGGCATGTTATTTTTTACGACCGGCCGCCTGCCTGACATCAACCCTCCTTGGGAATGCACAGTATAATACAGAAAATCAATAATGAGATATGTTAATAACATTATTATGATAATTCGTTAAGTTGCAATGTGTTTCCCATTTCATATTGGTTATCTTCATTTTCTAGTAAATTTTTATCTTCATCAGGATATTTTTTGAAATATACAGATTGGTATAACAAATAATCAAAAAAAAATTTAATGTCTACAGGCTTATCGGCAGGGTACTAATAACGGCTATCTGACAAAAAACGGCTTTCAAGTGATAAAATAAATTAATACATTAATCTACATATATTATATTTTTCTTTTTCACAATCAAACTCCATTACTATGTTCAATCTATGAATAAAAAATAGTTCAAGTCAAGTCAAGACAACTAAGGAACTTTTTTTCTTCCGCTGATTAAGTCTAATAATTATGATTGATGTAAAACAAAATCTTCTATTTCATTATAAATAAATAAATATAAATATATAAATAAATATATACATAATTTCATTGTTACTAAGATTTATAAAAAATTTATGAGATATAGACCTTAAAAATGAAATTTGCGCCAATTTTAACTATCATATTCGTGATCAGCGAGTTAAAATACATAAGTAAGTATACGAAATTTGAAATAAAAAAGCGGTACGGGCTAATCAGAACTTTATCCACAGGTCCTAAGAGAATAAGAGTGACGAAAACTGGCTGTATTTTCTTCACATTTCATCTAAATATTTCATCTTAAAAACAATTTGAACAAAGACGAAGTGTTTAATTTGAGACTTGATATGCTCCAAGTCTAGACTTCAAATTATATTGTAGATAATTATCATTTCATATTTCCATTACGCAGTTGTATGATATCTCCTCCACCCTTTTTATTTCCAACTAGCTGCTGTGCCCGCGACTTCGTCCGCGTGGATTTTACAAAAAAAGTTCACTTCACAGTTATAAAAAAAATTACAATAAAAGTAGCCTAAGTTACGCCTTATTACATCAACTATCTGCCAGTAAAAGTCCCGTCAAAATCGATCCAGCCGTTTCAGAAATTAGCCGGAACAAACAGACAGACAGACAAAAATTGTAAAAAAATGTTATTTTGGTATATGTACCGTGTATACATCCATACGTTGTATGTTATATGTTGCTGTGTGGCTACGGCAAAGAATTTAGCCTCCCCCTCTCTTCCCGTGGGTGTCGTAAGAGGCGACTAAGGGATAACACAATTCCACTACCATCTTGGAACTTAAAAAGCCGACCGATGGCGGGATATCCATCCAACTGCTGGCTTTGAAATACACAGGCCGAAGACGGGCAGCAGCGTCTTCGGTGCGACAAAGCCAGTCCTGCGGTCACCAACCCGCCTGCCCAGCGTGGTGACTATGGGCAAAACACATGAGTTCACGTCATTTTTGGCACGAACTTGTGTAGGCCTATGTCCAGCAGTGGACTGCGATAGGCTGAAATGATGATGATGATACATCCATATGCATTTAGTAGAAAGCGTTTATTTTAATATTAAAAACAGACACTCCAATTTTATTTATTAGTAGGTATAGATTAGCAATATTGTAATATCAGTAGATATCTATATATATAGTCGTCAATTGTTTTATTTTAATCAAATTATTGTTAAAATTTTACAATTTTCGAAAATATTTCTCAAGTTCTGTTGTTCGTCATTACTGTAGATTTAGCACATATACTGGGTGTATTTGGAACGCCTTGAAAGATTTAAACCAAGTCATATACTATTTATATACTATATAATGCATATAACCATTTATCTCAGAAACGTTTTTTTAAGAAGATTTTAGGACTTGTGTATTATGTGAGGCAGCAATGTATCATACCGCGAGACGCGCGGGGCGCGGCAGCGCGGGTGCGAGTACGTTTACCTCGTGCCGATGACCTCTGTCAGCTGATGGCGCGTATGAACGGTTTGCATTACATTGACAGTTTGTTCCAAACACGATTATTTTAAAGCATTATCTTCAAATTTCTGTTTCATTATTTTTCCCAAACCGGATTATACCAAAAAAAGTTATGAAAACTGGCAAAAAAAAAAATTTTTTTTCGCGTTTTTTTCACTTGTATCATGTCAGGTTATGCCAACACTATCATACCTCATCGTTTTTCAATGCGTTCCAAATACACCCAGTATGTAATATCGTTGTATTAAAATGTTTAACAATAGCTAACATATTCATTAAGCAAATTGAAACCTAACATCACCTGATATGTTTAATCCTTTTTTTATATATATACTACATATAACTAGTTCGGCAAATAAGCGTACAGTTCACCTGATGATAGGCGATTACCGTAGCTTAAAGACGTCTGCAATACCAGAAGCATTGCAAACGCATTGCCGACCATAGGGTCGGCAATGCGCTTGCGATGCTTTTGCGGGTATAGACCCGATTCCCCCCAGGAGCTCTGGTCACCTTACTCACCAGCAGGAACACAACACTGCTTAAAAGCAATATTATTTAGCTGTGATCTTCTATAAGGTCGAGGTACTTAAACAGTCGGGCTGCTCCATATTTGAGCAAGAAATTTCCTGCTGTGCCCTACCTCAGTGAAAAAAAAAGATCCAGTCTGAAAATCATTACGGTAGGTGTATATTGTATGGTGGTACAACTTACCAGAGAAATCCAAAACCCTGCCGAGGCTGATGAGGGCAATATCGGCACTGGGGTGGGTTCGGACGGATGCTACACCAGCTTCAGTCACCAGCTCGGGATGAACCACGTTGAGAGCGCCATAACGAACCCAGATGAAAGTGGTGCTTGAAATCAAAATATACTTCATTCAAGTAGACTTTTAAAGTGCGTTTGAATAGCTAAGTATTGTATAATAATGCATTATATTTTTTGTAAAAATACCCGAGTTTCGTGATTTTAATTTATATAATATACTAGCGACCCGCCCCGGCTTCGCACGGGTGCAATGATGACATTTTTAAATGACAGGATCTTTACGTAATATTCCGACGTGGCGGCTGAGGTACTACTCTTACAACACGTAATATTACGGCGATGGCGGTTAAAGGGTTAAATGTTTCGCTGTTAATTACTTCTAACGACGATATCTGAAAACCTATTCATCTGATTGATATAGTGTAAAGGGCAATTTTAATCTGCATTAAATTCCTAAGCTAACTAAAATATTTGTTTGGATAAGGATTAATACTGAACTAAAGAAAATAGCTTGGAAAATAACGTAATGTTTTTAATTAAAAATTTGAACATAAAAGTGGTTATTGTAAGTCAACCGTAAGAGATAGAGATATGGTATCGCGGACTTTTTTGTAGTATTTTTATAGATTTAGAATTCGCTAGTACATTACTCCACTGTATCTTTGCTAGTTTACGCGGCGTTTGCGTGGAAAGCTCCCAGTTGGCCCGATTTTGTGCGACTTCTTCAACATTTATCGCCGTATTTCTGCTAATTTACATAAAACTATACTCAATTATATACATAAACCTTCCTCTTGAATCACTCTATCTTTTAAAAAAAACCGCATTAAAATCCGTTGCGTAGTTTTAAAGATCTAAGCATACATAGGGACATAGGGACATAGGGACATAGGGACATGGGGACAGAGAAAGCGACTTTGTTTTATACTATGTAGTGATAAACACGGCGGTTACAAACAAAATAATTCATATTATTTTAGCTTGATGATTATTTTTACAACGGCGCAGTGGAGCAGACTTTCAAATAAAGCTTTCTCAAGAAGAGTAAAACTGTTACATAAAGTTTCATTTAAAATATTCTTTATATATATACTAGCTGACCCCGCAAACGTTGTTATGCCATATATGCTATTATCCCCCTTAATCTTATAATCCCCCTTAAAACTTAGGGGTATGAAAAATGGATGTTGGCCGATTCTCAGACCTACACGATATGCATACAAAATTTCATAAAAATCGGTCCAGCCGTTTCGGAGTAGTATTGTAACTAACATTGTGACACGAGAATTTTATATATAAGGCTAGCAACCCGCCCCGGCTTCACACGGTTGCAAAAATGATCGGTGTTTCTCTACTATATTATTCATGTATTATACATATAAACCTTCCCCTTGAATCACTCTATCTATTTAAAAAAAAACTGCATCGAAGTCCGTTGCGTAGTTTTTAAGATCTAAGCATACATACAGACAGACAGACGGGAAGCGACTTTGTTTTATAATATGTAGTGATACATCGCAAGCACGCTGTCGACCTTACCCCCAATCCCCCCCTAGAGGCTTTTGATTAATTTACGCATACACATACCTCTGAACGCATCTAGCGGAAGTTAGGACCCAGGATTGGTTGATGATGGAGCCGACGCAGGATCTGAGTAGGCCGCCACCAGTGGAGGTGGCAAGTCGCAAGTGTACGAGCCAAGGGTTCTCTCCGGATTGGGCAGGAGTAGACAGCGCTGTCGAAAGAAAAAGATTAACGCCCGGTTTCTCAGTCTGATCAACGCAAAAATTAAGTAATCATCTGTCAAATAGTCCGGGTTCCCTAGTACATTTTTTTCACTTCACACACCGACGACGACAAGGCGACGAGTCGTAAGGTAATCAAAAATAGATTTTTTTTTTCTTTTAGTTAGTTAATATTTATATAATTTAATAGTAATATTGTCCTACAAATTGCGCGGTAAGTTATCCCGGTCCTACGCTCACTACTGCTCTATAGCAGGGGTGCTACCTCTGTTATCTACCACAATCGAGAGTTTTCGTAGAGGAAATTTTTGTTCGTCTCATCAAAATGAAGCTACTCCCGGAAAATTAGCTTGATAGTAATCAAGTGAAAAAAATGTACTAGAGAGCCCGGACTATTTGACAGATGATTAGTTAATTTTTCGTTGATCAGCCTTTGGGAAAATGGGCTAATACAAAACCTACAGAGGGACTTCATGAATTGAGACGTTTCATCAGTACATTTCAGTACCTACAAGATTAGATAAAATGAAATAGCGATTGTCGAATTCACTTGCATACGAGTCAATCTTTAATTAGGTTTGTAAAACTTCCACATTTTCGTTTATATTACTGACCCTGACGCAAACGAATGAGAAATTTTTATGTATGTATTTACGTTGCTCTCTGGAAAAATACTGTCTTTTCGTGGCCGTCTTCAAGGTTAAAGGTAATAAATCTTTTTATCGGCTTATAATAATACTAGCTGACCTGGCGAACTTCGTACCGCCTTTTTGTTTCCTTAAATATAATAATTACATATACCAAAATAAAATATAGCCTATCTTTCAAGTTGGATCAAACTGCACACGGTGTGCAAATTTGATTAAAATCGGTTAAGTGGTTTAGGAGTCCATTGAGGACAAACATTGTGACACGAGATTTATATATATAATAATATATTTTCAATATTTAAAAAAACCAAAAGTAGGGAATTTATGTCAAATAATCATAACTAGATAACAGAAAAATTACTCAAATTATTGATAAAAAACTCAATTTCTTGTTTTAATACGACTCTTTAAATATTTTTTGTAATTAAAACCAAAACAATTTTTAAATGGTAATTAAATATAAAAGAGTGGTAATAAAAATAAAATTATTCGAAAAATTGAAATAGGTATTTTGTGTTTTTTTTTTCTATTATCAACTTACATGCTACGTCATAGCTGCGAGCCTGAAACAAAAAAGTATTTGGTTAGAAAAAGCAATAGAAAAGAATAATTCCACTAATCTAACCATTTTATAAGTCACTAACATTATGTCCGTGGCTTCGCCCGCGTGGATTACAGCATTTTAACCGACTTCAAGATGTGAGGAGGTTCTCAACTCGACAGTAGTTTTTTTTAATGTGTATAAATTTTTTAGGGTAGCTGGTGCTTGTGACATAGTCTTATTTAAATCTGATCGAGATCTAACGAGTACCTACTCTTATTGTTATATCTAGCTGTGCTCTGTTTTCATACGCGATCATATTTCATAATTTGAAGAAAAAATTAGCTTAACCTTCCTCGGTAAATGGGCTATCCAACACAAAAAAAAATTCAATTCGAACCAGTATTTCTGAAATTATTGCGTTTAAACAAGCAAACAAATAAACAAACTTTTCAACTTTATAATATTAGTATAGATAATGCGTATTGTAATGCGTTATGTCCAAAATAAAAAAATTTAAACTACCTATCATTTTTAGCCTCAAATTAAAAAGTTCGCTCTTTATAGAACTTAAATATTTTCCTTTAGTTCGTGATTAGGTTGTTTTATCTTTAAATGTTTCTTTCTTTTGAAAGAGATTCGCTCATCGATTATTTTTTCATTTGATAATTTACCTTAATATTTTTAATAAAAAAAATTTACCAATATTTACCAAAACTTATTATATCCCGTCCTCTTTATGACCTATGGTCGAAAAAATATTACTCATTTGATAAACACTATTTAATTTTTGTAATAAGTGTGAGATTACCAAAGATAATATGTACCTAACCATTTATTGAATAATTTAACTCATGATACATACGCGTTTTATCGTTATAATTACCTACTTGAAATAATCCACTGAAGGCCACGAATATTAGTTTTTATTGTATTTCATATTAAGTATGTACTAAATATTTAGTAGGTAGGTATGTATATTCAATTAAATGATTTGTAAATAATTTCCTGTAAATTTCAAAATTTAATCAAATTCGTAACTTTTTTTTTTTGTTAACATGAAAGTCGAAACAAAACTTTGTTTTGACGAGTAAACGAATTACATTACAGTGACTACTCAAAAGGTCTATTCGGTTACAGATTTAGAAGGATAATTATGTATCATCCTTCATTATTATATTTGAAAGTTAAAAATTAGTAAGTGATAGGTAATAGAGATTTGTGAATAATTAGAACTCACTCAAATACACGCGTGAAATTGGTCCATGCAACTGATACAGACCAGCAGATTAGAAATCGATAACATATCCAACGCATTTCCACAAAGTGTTTTTTATTGCTTTCGGGCAATTTAACTTGAAAACAATAAATAAAGCACTTACTTGTATGCTTTATTGATTGTATTCTATTTAATTTTGCGTAAATGGTGTTAATGGAGTGGGCATAACTAATTTTAGCTTACTTCGAAATTAAAAAAAAAAATATTGACTAATGGCGGAGTGACGGTTACAAATTCTCGTCGACCGAACGAAATATTTTCTCAGAACATTATCATTACTCTAAAAAGTACTATCGAATTATATAATAAGTATAAGTAAGTATTACATGATGAAGTTACCAAAACAAATAATATAGCCATTTGTAAATTTAAAAAAATCCAAAACAAATAATAAGGCCATTTGTAAATTAAAAAAAATCCATTATTACTACAACACCGCCGCGTTGGCGCAGCGGTCACAATACTGGTTTGTGGCTACTTGGCTGGCGGTTGCGGGTTCGATCCCCGCATACGACAACATTTGTATTGGCCATATTATGGATGTTTGCCGTGGTCTGGGTGTTTGTGCAGTCCTTGTGGGTCTTCCGAGGCACAGTGGGAAGACCCACTGTGCCTCGGAGAGCACGTTAGGCCGTCGGTCCCGGTTGTTATACACCTGATAGCGATCGTTACTCATAGTAGGGAATATATCCGCCAACCCGCATTGGAGCAGCGTGGTGGATTAAGCTCTGATCCTTCTCCTGCATGAGGAAAGAGGCCTGTGCCCAGCAGTGGGATATTACAGGCTGAAGCGTACTACAACAAAACTTTATATTTTGCACATAAATTGAAATACTAAAATCGATAACGCAAGTGATTATTATCAACTTTGTAGACCGATTAAATAACAGTATCTTGCCTTAAGTCTGACACTCGTGATAGTTAAAAAAATACATAAGAAAGTATAGGTATTTATTAAATATTTTCTATAAAATACAATAGTTTTAACTACTAACTGTATATAGAAGCTGATATGAAAACTCAAATTCGTGACCAGAATATTTGTAAAAATATGCCATTTCCTTAAAGCCGATCATTCCTCAGTTTTCTCGCACCCAGTGGCGGCCTTAGGGGGTGGCGAACGGGGCAATCGCCCGGGGCCTCGCGCTTGCAGGGGCCTCGCGCAACAACCCAAGCAAATTTAAAATAATATAGATTTTAACTGTATTTTTTTAAATTAAAATTGTTAAAACATATTTGAGGAATTCGATGACACAAGATCGGCTTTCAGTCCTTGCTATTCTTTCAATCAAAAATGACCTATTATAGACCAGTGCTCTTAGCTTTTGAAACTAATTTTTTTTAATAGTAGGATGAAACCCATTACACCATTATTGTAAAAGAAAGAGAATACAACGAAAATGAAAGGAGAAATAAATTACGGGCGATCTGAGGTCGGGAAGTGGTAAGGAGGGGGTTTAAGGGGAAAAACGGTTTATCTCGATTACCGGCTAAACTACAAGTCCTATGGAAAAAGCCTCAATGGCAAAGTAATAATAGGTAACAGGTAGGAAGACCCAGACTCTACTAGACTCCCCTCTTCTCTATGAAATTCTCAAAATATTGAGGATGTCTTAATAAATATTCTTTTCATTTTCTAAACGTTTATTTTTAGCTGCAGATAAGTTGTAGATCTTTTTATTACCTACAACTTTGCCATTTGACTTTTTTCCACAGGACTTGTAGTTTACCCGCAATCGGGATAAACCGTTTTTTACCCCTTAAACCCCCTTCCCTACCACTTCCCGACCTCAGATCGATTCAGCCTGTAATATCCCACTGTTGGGCATAGGCCTCTTCCCCATGTAGGAGAAGGATCGGAGCTTAATCCACCACGCTGCTCCAATGCGGGTTGGCGGATACATTCCCTACTATGAGTAGGTAACGATCGTTATCAGGTGTACATGATAACAACCAGGACCGACGGCTTCACGTGCTCTCCGAGGCACGGTGGGGAGACCCACAAGGACTGCACAAACACTCAGACCACGTCAAACATCTGTATGGCCAATACAAATGTTGTCGTGTGCGGGGATCGAACCCGCAACCGCGAGCTCAACAGCCAATCGCAATCCAGTGCTGTGACCGCTGCGCCAACGCGGTGTCACAGCACTGGATTGCGACCTCAGATCGCCCGTAATTTATTTTTCCTTTCATTTTCATTGTATTCTCTTCCTTTTTCAATGGGTTTCATTCTACTATAATCCTTTTCACTTTTTACCATTTCAAAGGCTAAAAGCACTGGTCTAGTAGCTCATTCGTTAGATTTTGTGCTTTAATTAAAGATTTTAGTCGTAGCAAAAGCCGCAAACATCAATTTTAAAATTTATCATCTCTATATTTGTTAATTTTGTAAAATTTTCAATGTAAAATATTTTTAAAACTCAAATTCTAGTTATTTTTATAACTTTAGCATTTCACGAAGGACAAAGGGCCTCGCAAAGACTTTCCGCCCGGGGCCTCGCAATGGGTAAGGCCGCCTCTGCTCGCACCTGACTCTTATCTTAAACGCAATTTAATGGCCCATAAACAACGGTCATTGATCTCGTGCTCTTGCCTGGCATGTATTACTTAAAAGCTTCGTAAATCGTTAAGCATTACATAAGTAATTGCGAATAATCGATGGAAAAAAACTACCCGTTATATATATGTGTAAATTAAGTATATATTATTTCAATTCAATGTTTATATGCAATTACATAAGACTAATAGCATTAAAGGTATACACTATAATATACGTCAGGACGAAGTAAATTAGACGAAACATTATCAGTAGGTAATTATGAACTTTTCGCTTTATTTTTACACTAGCTTCTGCGCGCGACTTCGTCGGCGTGGACTCCGCTCCTATTGGTCTTAGCGTGACGATACATAGCCTATAGCCTTCCTCGATAAATGGGCTATCTGACAGTGGAAGAATTTTTCAAATCGGCCCAGTAGTTCCAGAGATTACCACGTTTAAACAAACAAACAAACAAACAAACAACCAAACAAACAAACTCTTCAGCTTTATATATTAGTATAGATTAAAATCTTTAACTGTAATGTAAAATATTTGCAGTAGGAACATATTTTTATTGACTTTATGTAAGTTAGAATTTTTTAATATTCCTAAAATATGAAAAACTTAACACGAAGAATATCAAAGCTTCAGCATAACTTACTCAACTTACTTGCGAAGCTTAAAGCTACGCTGAAGAAACGATGACGACATACTTATATAATTGTTATATAACGCTATACAGTTAGCTAGCATAGCCATAAAATATATTTGAGATAGTTAAACAGTAAAAACTATAATTTAGTCATATATTAAAACACAGTGTTTTTTTTCTGTTATTATGTACTCATTTTCGATTCAAATTTTAACAAAGTTTTTTCTGAAACGTTTATTTTTTTTTTTTCAGGAAGACTCTTAAATAATCTATTTTTAATTTTTATTTTATAGTTTCTTATTAAATAAATAAACTTATTAAATAAATAAATCTAGTAAAGCCGATTTTACCTGCACTGCAGCTGCAAAGCACAATAAAGCCAAACCGAAAACCTTCATCTTCGAACAGGGAACAATGAACCACTAAACAATTTCCAGCTAATTAACACGTACTAAATAACCATTTATCAGTGGTTATCACTTACGTCAGAGATTATTATTATTTTTTAACAGTTATTAACACATTTTTTCGAGTGTAAAATGTTTAATCCATTAAAAGTACAATCTAAAGTATAATCTATATTTAATCGTAATATCTATAATAATTATATCAGTTTATGCTGACACTAATCAAGAAAGTAATCTGTTTGTACGGAAGTCCGTTTCATTGGAGTTTATTCCTTAAATCGATATAAAGCGCATGGAATTAATAATTGTGTTTGTGTTTAATCACCAACATATCAACTAAAACTTTCTCCGAAACACGCTGCATGTGATGGTGAGAAAATTCCTAACAGTAAAGCGTTGATATATTCCCTACTATGAGTAACGATCGCTATCAGGTGTACATGATAACAACCGGGACCGACGGCTTAACGTGCTCTCCGAGGCACGGTGGGGAGACCCACAAGGACTGCACAAACACCCAGACCACGGCAAACATCTGTATGGCCAATACAACTGTTGTCGTGTGCGGGGATCGAACCCGCACCCGCCCGCGCAATAGCTAATCGCAATCTAGTGCTGTGACCGCTGCGCCAACGCGATCGTTACTCATAGTAGGGAATATATCCGCCAACCCGCATTGGAGCAGCGTGGTGGATTAAGCTCCGATCCTTCTCCTACATGGGGAAGAGGCGTTGACTTTCGTTTCATAAGGAACCCTAACAACTAATAATTACAGCCTTAGATAGAAATTTTATTAATGGAAGGGGTAGGGTGGTTTGTGACTCTTATACTAAACTTTTAGAGCAGTCTCAGCTCAGCTCTAAGATTTTTTTTTTATTATCTATACTTAATATAATAAAGCTGAAGAGTTCGTTCGTTCGTTCGTTTGTTTGTTTGTTTGTTTGTTTGAACGCGCTAATCTCAGGATCTACTGGTCCGATTTGAAAAATTCTTTCAGTGTTAGATAGCCCATTTATCGAGGAAGGCTATAGGCTATATATCATCACGCTAAGACCAATAGAAGCGGAGTCCACGCCGACGAAGTCGCGCGCAGAAGCCAGTGTTTCCTTGATTATTCGTCTCTAAATCTTACTTAGTACTTTTAAAACAACAACAATGTATAATATCATACGTAAAATAACGTAGGTAGCAGTGATGTCAGACGTACCATTATAATGGTACACGTACCATTATTTAGCAATATTTAGTGTCACGTACCATGTACCATGACGATTAGTCATGGTACATAGTACGTGATATACATACGTACGTACAGCAATTAATTCGAATATAAAAAAAAAGGTTTGTTTTCTATTAACGGTACACGAAATTGATATATAAATTTTTTTCACTAATTATAGGCTGCGATTTCCGACAAAATTTACACATTAGTGTTGGCGTACCATGTTTTTGTGGCCAGTACCATTATTTTAGCTAGTTCGGTACCATGATTTCTAAGTGGCCGTCTAACATCCCTGGTAGGTAGGCTTAAATACGTAAAGTATCTAACTACTTTTTGAAAGCGTATTCGCAACTATGAACAAAAATATCGTAACTGAAGAATAATAACTTAACAAAATTTCTTTATACATACAAGTAGCTGAAGTACTGATAAATATTTTTATATTCGTTAAATATACATAATTATGTGAAATCTAATCTGATAAGTACCTCTAACGTATAAAATATCTTGACTGATATAAATATTACAAAATGAAACGATAACAATACCTACATTGGTTTTCCCTTTAGTGAATTACAACGATCAATTTTTAAATCCGATTAAAATAAAAAAACAAAACCAGATAAATTACAATTAGACTGTCATTCAACATAACTTCTCCCTAAAAGCAGATAACAAATCCGCAACTTTTCTAATGCTGTAGATCGATGTGCGTAGGCGATGGTAGCCATACGTCCGCTGTTTTGCCTACCTTGTTACAAAAAATTGTGTTTGCTCGCAAACGAAAAAAAAACCGACTTCAATTACACCGACAAGTAATACGTAAGCCGACGAAAAAAATTAACAAACGCACTAGTTTTCACTACGATTTTTGAGGTTCCTTTCGATTTCTCTGGGATCCCATCATCAGTTCCTGGTTTCCTTATCATGGTACCTAAGTTGAGATAATGAGATATCTCCTTTCCAACATAAAAAGAATTATCAAAATCGGTTCATAAACGACGAAGTTATCCCCGAACATACCTACATAAATTATATATACCTAGTCAGGTCATAAATTTTGTCACAAGTTTAATATAAAATAATTGAGACAAGTTTATTCATTATATAACCTTTTATATATCAAAATGAAGTTAAAAAAACATAGATTATTATGATAATAAAGTTTATTCAAAATGACCTCCGAGATTTTGAATACAGGCCTTCAATCTGCGCGGCCAGTCGTCTATCGCAGCACGAACGAGGTCCATGTCAATATCAGCGGCTGCCTCAATCAAGGATGCCTTGAGTGACTCCAAATCAATATGAGGCTTTGAGCAGGCCTTTTCCTCCAAGTATTGCCATACCTTGTAATCTAACGGACTCAAATCTGGACTGGAAGAGGGCCAGTCTTCGTGCCGGATGAAGTCGATCTCACGCGCCGCCAGCCAGTCTTGTGTGCTCTTCGCTCTATAAGCTGGCGCCGAATCTTGTTGGAATACCAAGTGCCTGTTATTGAACATGGTATGAGAAACAGTGTCCACAAGGTTCGTCAGGACTGTATTTTGATACACAACTGCATTCGTTTTTACACCTTTCTCACAAAAATGTACCTCAGTTAAGCCCCAATAAGAAACTCCCAACCATATCATGAGCGAGGACGGAAAATGACCTCGTTGGACACGCGGAATACGGTTGCTCGCTTCTTCACTACTGTGTGCGTACACCTTATCATTTTGTTTGTTGTAGCTCTCTTCTAGGGTAAACATTTTTTCATCTGAAAAAAGAATTTCCCGATATTTTTTTCCCGCGTACCGCTTCAACAAAGCGCGGCATCTCTTCAGTCTCAGGTCCATTAAACGAGCGTTCAAACGATGTCGTGTTTTTCTTCGATATACCCGAAGCACTAACTCTTCATTTAACACCCTTTTCACCGTGGTTCTGCTTAACCCCATCTGAAGGGCCAACAGTTTCTGTTTACGTTTGGGATTTCTTTGAATTCGCGCCTTCACAGCTTTTATCACTGCTGAAGTCCTAACGGAGTGAGGGCGACCACTTCTTGACCTGTCATCTACACTAGTGTCTTCATTGTACCGTTTGATGGTACGATACACGAATCTTTCGGTCATATTCAAATTTTTCAGTATGTCAAAACTTTCAATTGGCGCGTAACCGCAACGAAGCAACGCAATAACTGCAACTCGGTCTTCTTTAAGCGTCCACTCCATATTTATAAATGAGTAGAATTCTAAAAATTACACATTTTTATTTTCATGAACAATTCGAAATTCGAATTCAATAAACTTTTTTTGTGGCCAGCATTTGGAAAAAAAGTTTTTACTGTGTGACAGTACTTATGACCTGACTAGGTATATATATATATATATATATATATATATATATATATATACGGTCGAGTTGAGTAACCTCCTCCTTTTTTGAAGTCGGTTAAAAAGTGTGTATGTGCAATTCACACACGACAAAAGTGCAACTTCTGAAAAGTAGCCTACAAAAGATTTTTCTCACCGATAATATAAAATACTGTGTAATGTATAATATAATTATTTGAGGAAGAAGAATTAGAGGTTGAAGAATCAATTCTTCAATAACCTTCAATCCAATAACACTAATCACTTTAAAAACTAGTCACTTAAGTCATTCCCTACCTACACCATCACATCACTAAAAATTGATTACGAAGCCACAAATATTTAACGTTGGTTAGATTCTTCCTTAGGTCCACACTTTCTGCAACAACTTCTGTTTCTTCTTCATTTGTTACGTCAGCATCATTAAAAAACATCAACAACCTCCTTTCCAAAAAATCATCAACAATAATCTCCTCTCTTCTATCCTCATCAACATCAAGAACCTCCTCTCTTCTATAACTTCTTCATCAAAATTCATCATTAAAAAACATCAACAACCTCCTTTCCAAAAAATCATCAATAATAACTTCCTCTCTTCAATCCTCAAAAACATCAACAACAATAATCTCCTCTCTTCTATCCTCAAAAACATCAACAACAATAATCTCCTCTCTTCTATCCTCAAAATCATCAACAATAATCTCCTCTCTTCTATCCTCAAAATCATCAACAACAATAATCTCCTCTCTTCTATCCTCAAAATCATCAACAACAACCTCTCTTCTAAGACTCATCAACATCAAGAACCTCCTCTCTTCTATAACTTCTTCATCAAAATTCACATTCCTCACATCTTCAATTGTTTCTTCACAAACGAATTCATTTGTCTCTGTTCTCTTCATTTTCAACACAGTCAATTGTTTCTTCTGGAACATTCTGGTTCCAAGACCTCTTAAATGGAAGATGCGGCTTGCGTGCTGGGCAATGCTGGGCAATTCTGCTGAGCCCAAAACCTCTTGAACGGTAGATATGACTAGCGAGCTGGGCCCATAACCTCTTGAACGGTAGGTGTGACTAGCGAACTGGGCCCATAACCTCTAGAACGGTAGATGTGGCTAGCGAACTGGACCCATAACCTCTTGAACGGTAGATGTGGCTAATGTTAATACTTTAAAACTGAAAAGGCACTTTAAGACTGACTAATAAACTATTTATTTGAACTTTAACATTTTTGAATTTTTCTGATACAATGAAGTTGTTGTAAAATTAATATAGAAAAATAAAATATATGTTCGATCAACTAATACATTGTTGCCTTTAAGAGAGCTTCAAACGGAATCATCAAATATAACAACATTCAAACTAAAGAAGAAAAACTAACATTCCATATCTAAAATAATTTAAACATGATAAACCAGAGATCACATAGTTGATATAAAAATAGTTTTTATGTATAACTGAGATTACCATTCAACAGTCTGGGTGTAATATACATATTCATTTATATATTTATATATGTATTATTTATAAGTATGTTTATCGAAAAACAAAATGAAGCTAGACCAGTCGTCTGTTACCTATAACACAAGCATTAAGTTTCTTAATTTAGGAACAGACGACCGTGTGTGTATTTTGTAGATATTTATTTATCAGATGAAGAATGGCAATGCTTTAAAGTTTCTACTACAATACAATGGGCTAACTAGGCTAAAAAAAACAACAATACTACATGAAATAAGATCCATCCATCCATCAAGCCTGTAAGATTCCACTGCTGGAGATAGGCAGCCCCTATAATGTTCGCCACGGCATTCGGTCCACAGCCCTCTGAATCCAGCTACATTCTTGAAAACATTTTATTCGGCTTCTTTGAAATAAGATATTTTAAAGTGAAACTTTTATTACATCGTCTCAAACTTTTTCGTCTGTGTGTTGCATGTCGCGTGACGATCTGCCGCGCGGTAAGATTGATAGTGATTTTTATACCCTTAATGGACTATTATTCCAAAAATGTTTAGTTAAATGTCTATGATATGTGAAAAAGTTTCACTTTTACTGTGGTTTCATAAAACCACACAGGTTTTTTTTAGATATTTTTTTGTAAATTCAAAATACCTACCTATCTGTAACATGTAAATATTTTGTTTTGTGTTTCTTAATATTGTACCTATTATTTAGATATGTCGATTTAATTTCAAATCAGTACCTATTTCAAATTAGCCGTTAAAAGCGGATACAGATACCTACTTAAGCGATAAGTTATCGACAAATATAAAAAATATACGGCATTCATTGAAGTCAGATTATTGGAGTGATATAAAAAAAATTTAATGTTCTTACAAATATAATATATAACCCTACCCTATACCTAATAGGTATTTTTTGTTTTCGTCACGAGACATTAAGAATATAATTTATTTAATCGAAGCAGGATAAAAACGACGTTTAATTGTGTTTGCTCGCAAACGAAAAAAAAATTGTGTGTGTCAGCTACGCACGACTGGAGTTTACCCCTTCAGATCGACTGTCTAAATAGGTACAAAAAAGACTTACTAGTCAAGAAAAAGGTTAATACCATATCAAATGGTAAATAAATAGGGTATTCCACTGTGTTTGAAAAAGTACTTCAAAATGTTGATTTTCTAATAAAAAGCCACAAAAAAATATATTTCGGCAAAATAAACACGCTTTCATGCCATAAAATTGATTTAAATTTTAAACCTTTTTTATTACCGCGAAAACGCTACAGCCATTTTGGTGACGTAATATGTGCAATAACAAAACTGTATGACGTATGTAAGAGAGTAACATAACCTACCAGCCATCAACAAATTAGTAATGAATGCATATTATTTCAGTTGGAACAAGATATGAAGAATTATTATACGAAAAAACACAACTATTACTCCTTGAAGTTAAAATTGATAGATATAACAGATATTAGATATGTACCCTAGCTGTTGACAGCACTGACAGAACTTTGTTATTGCCCGTATGACGTCACACCGTGGCGGCTCGTGTTTTAGGTCACGTGATATACAGATTAAAATATACGACTTTTAATTTCAATATAATAAATGAATAATGTGCTTTTATGATTCTAAATCAGAATATTTAGGTGTATTTCTCTATACACTTTAGTTTTTATCAAATTTTATAATTTATTTTTCACTATGGAAAGTACGGCTCACCAAAGTTAGCCCCTCAAAAAAAATTTTTTTTTCTATTTTCAATTTTTTTTCTATTAAGTCGTTTGTTCATCGTTTGTTCTTAATTGTTCACTGTTAATAATTGTTTGTTCTCTTTTTATTTATTTAAAAAAAATTATTTAAAAATATACCTCTAAATTAGCCCCCCTATTAAAATTTTTAATATTTTTCCGTCAACAATGACTCGTAAATATTTATTTTCGATTGTTCGTACATAAAATACGTTTATTCTCTTTCGAAATTATTCAGTTTATGTTTAATTAACTATTTTAATTAGTTAAATATATGTATGCAAAATATGTGTACTGCGCATGCGTCAACTATACGCTTAAACTTTCAACGCGGTTTTAATAGTGAAAAAAAAAAAACAATTATAAATCCTGAAGAAGCAATTAATTGGTATCCAGTTTAATTAAAAAAATTGATTATAGTTTTCATGAAAATATAAATTTATATATAGTTTCCCAATTTTAGAAATAACGTGGATGTATGCCCGAGTACAGAAAAATAATCAACAAAATACTCCAATTTATTAATATATTAGAATTATTTAAATCATTTTTTGTAACATGTTACTGAGAGTTCTTGTAGTTTTTATACAAACATTCATCGTAAGATTTTTTAAACCATTATTCAAGTTTATATGTTCGACAATAGAGAAGATATAATAAGGAAAAAAAATGAAGTGTTGAAGATTTTTTTTATATATAATTATATAACTTTATTGTTTTATTTTTAATATGTAAAAATTTGTACAGTTTAGAGCGAAGGACTCGAATCCAGCTCTCAATAAATTAAAAAAAAAGCATATAGTTGACGTATGCGCAGTACGGCAGTACACATATTTTGCATACTAATTAAAATAGTTAATTAAACAAAAACTGAATAATTTCGAAAGAGAACAAACGTATTTTATGTACGAACAATCGAAAATAAATATTTACGAGTCATTGTTGACGGAAAAATATTAAAAATTTTAATAGGGGGGCTAATTTAGAGGTATATTTTTAAATAATTTTTTTTAAATAAATAAATAGAGAACAAACAATTATTAACAGTGAACAATTAAGAACAAACGATGAACAAACGACTTAATAGAAAAAAAATTGAAAATAGAAAAAAAAATAATTTTTGAGGGGCTAACTTTGGTGAGCTGGAAAGTACCCTATTAATAAACGAATAAAGTAACGCCATCTACCGCGCGATGCCGCTATTAGAAAACTACTACTAACTATTCGTATTTCGTGGTTTCCGACGTTCGTTTTTATTTGCCCTTTGAAAAGGCAACAAAAAACGTAACGAGGTCATTCGTTCAAAAGATTTTACACCTCATATTTTTTTCATACCGGGGGCCTTATATGAAAATCGATTCTTAAGGAGTAGGTACACTCCAAAAAACCGACTCCCATTACATCGACAAGTAATACAACGTAAGTTGAAAAAACAGTCAAGTAAATACACGTAACAAAAATTACTTAAAAAGTATCAGTCATGAGATCTCGATTTTTAAATAGACAAGCTTCAGCTTTCGATTAAAACAAGAATCATCAAAATACCCAGTGAAAAGATAAGCGGTATAATAACTACGTCGGCGAAAAAGTAATCAAGTAAAGACGCATTATTACATACTAGCTTCTGCGCGCGACTTCGTCGGCGTGAACTCCGCTCCTATTGGTCTTAGCGTGATGACACATAGCCTTCCTCGATAAATGGGCTATCTAACACTGAAAGAATTTTTCAAATCGGCCCAGTAGAACCAGAGATTACCGCGTTCAAACAAACAAACAAACAAACTCTTCAGCTTTATATATTAGTATAGATAACTCAAGTACTTATCAGATCTCGATTAAATTTAAATAGGATCACATGACAAGCACCACCTTTCGACTAATTGCGTTTGCTCGAAAACGAAAAAAAAACAGACTTTATATTTATAAACAATAAATGTCACTGCCCTCTAGTGGATAATATATAGCTTACTGATACTGTGTTGGCCTCATTTACGGAGACGCGGGGCGTTGCGCGTAGCGTGTGGCGTAGCGTCGCGCTTGTGTCAAAATGTATGAAAATGAACGCGTGTAAAATCGCTTCTCCGTAAACGCACTCATCCGACGCCCTACATTTGAATTTAGTGCGTTCCGCCCACAGAGTACATTGTAATAGTAGTAAGGGTTTTCCGCCACGCCACACGCTACGCACGACACTCCGCGTCTCCGTAAATGAGGCCTTATAGTAGATCCGGCCGTATAACATATTTTATTGATAGTTTCAGAATCTTTAAAAAAACAGGTATACTGATAAATTTTGAAAAATTAAGCATCGTTATACAAATTCCTAGACAGGCATCATGGTTGGGGTGTTTGTTAGTTGAAATCGCCCGTTTGACGAAAACTACAGTATGGCCATAAATTCTGTTACAATTAAAAATAAATAAAATATTAGATTTGAATTTGTAATGACGCCGCGTTGGCGCAACGGTCACAGCACTGGTTTGTGCATGTTGCGCTGGCGGTTGCGGGTTCGATCCCCACACATGACAAACATTTGTATTGGCCATGCAGATGTTTGCCGTGGTCTGGGTGTTTGTGCAGTCCTTGTGGGTCTCTCCACCGTGCCTCGGAGAACTCGTTAAGCCGTCGGTCCCGGTTGTTATCATGTAGCGATGTGATAGCGATCGTTACTCATAGAAGGGAATATATCCGACAACCTACATTGGAGCAGCGTGGTGGATTGAGCTCTGATCCTTCTCCTACATGGGGGAAAGAGGCTTATGCCCAACAGTGGGTATTTACAGGCTGAAGCGTAAATTCAAATTCAGTTTCGTTCAATCATTAATCTTATGATCAAATATAAGAATAAAACAGCACAAGACTTATATAATTTATTATTTCTTAAATATAATATTAATTTTTCAGGACTCTTCGACCATTTCCTCACTCCCTAGGGAGAGACCAACTCTTCGACCGCCTCAAGGCCGCAACTTCACGAGGCGCTTCATGTTTGGGAGTGGGAGTCCGATGCCTTGATTTCGACCGAGATTTTGAACGCCTGCTCCTCGACCTAGGACTTCGCCGTGACCTTGAATTTGAACGGCTGTGAGACCTGGAAACATTAATTAAAACGATGTAGACTTGTGTATAGAACGTATTTTCATAAAGAAATAGGTTTTGGTTTGTGTGAAGTATGAAACATTTCTTTTTGATTTATTTTTTTACTTTCAGACCATATTCACGAACTCAAACTAAAAAAAGGTGGATAACTAAAGTGTCTGATATTTTAATTTAGACTGAAGCCGCTAAATTGAAGATGCATAAGCAAAAGACCTTCTGATTCTCAAATGTACAGAAAAACATCACGAGGACACCCTACATATTCAGGAGACATTTATGTATTTATTATGGCTTTTACAACCGTCATTCAATAATATTGAGCAGATTATGTTCCAATATCGCTCCTCAATAGATGAGATCTTTGCTTAGCTTAGTTTTTGTATGAGTTGAGTTACAATTACAACACTGTCTTTTTCGAGCTCGAGTTATTAATAATCTTGTGCAAATCTCAAAAAATAAAAAAGTGTCTGTGTCAGCTCCGACGCACGACTGGAGTTTACTCCTTCAGATTGACTGTCCAAATAGGCACAAAAATTTACTACTCTAAGCAAAAGATAGATTGCGTTACGAGAAACGTAACGAGGTCATTCGTTCAGTAGATTATACTCCTCATATTTTAAACTCCAAAAAATAAAATACTACAACGCATCATTTTGCACATAGTACATTGAATACAACGTCATCGGCCCAGGTCTCAAGTTAATTCGTACGGGTAGTACTTTTTCAGTCGGGCGGCTCTAGATTTTGAGCAGGATATTTCCTGTTTTGTCCTTCCCCAGTCGTATATATAAAAAAAGGAACAAAACCAGTAACCTCGACCTCCGGCTCCTCGACCTCCGGCTCCTCGAGCGCGACCTCCGCCGACTGCGCGACCTCCTGCTCCGCGAGCGCGACCGCCGGCTGCGCGACCTCCTGCTGCGCGAGCGGGAGCGCGAGTGCGAGCGGGAGCGGGAGCGGGAGCGGGAGCGGGTGTCGTGCTCGTGGCGGTGCTCCGCTTGCGTCAGCTTCTTGAAGTATCTGGAGAGAGGCACGGAAACTGTCAACTCTTACAAAACTATTAGAGGCTTCTTTGAAGACTACCGTGCCAATAGGGGATCGGACAAATTTTCAAAAAGTGTTTTTAATTTTAATTAATCTTTATGGATACTTATACCCATAAAAAATAAAATTTTATTAATTTACAGCCTTTTAGGTACTCAAAATCATGTTTTAATATTGTTTGCTCAAAAATCCCGCCAAAACGCCACGTTATGACATCTGACAGCGCGTGACGTCAATTGTACGTCATAAACATAGAGTATATAAAGCACAGAGTACGTTGAACATACGGATAGAATAACCCGTGCAGTCAAACCGCCCCTACCCCAGCCTATAAAAGTATATTTTTTGTAATAATAAAAATACTGACCGATGTATTTTAATTAGCTCTATCCAAAAACATCGCCAGCTTAAACTGCTCCACCTTATATTTCTAATGAAAAATCAATAAAGATTTGGGAAAAAAAAAATTTATCTTAATTTTGATACAGCCATATCTTTTTAAATAAACAATATTTCAAACTGCTCCAAACTGCTCCAAACTGCTCTACATCCATATAATACTGCTCCATAGTAATTTTTATCGGCTCCGCTAAAGTATACTTATTTTTTTATTAATCACATAATACAAATAAAGGTATCAACAATATTACAATATTTTACTGTTCTACTTTTCACAAACGCTTATTTCACTTAAATTCAGTCTTAATGTTCATACTAAAACACAATTTTCAACTATTGAAATTTCAAGTTTTCAAGACAGAACTTTGTTATTGCCCGTATGACGTATTCACTGATTCATTGCATTTAAAAATTCGTTATTATTCTGTACGCGTTAAATCAATGCGTTAAATTTAAAAACTTAAAACATATCAAATTACTGTAAAAATCAAGAAATATGTTACGTTTATATTTATCATATTTATCGTTTATTATTTTGTCAGTTCTATATCGAACGTCATAAGATTATTAGATTACATTAAATAAGTTTTCTATTGTCTCAAGCGCTAAGATTAGATTAGAAATAATTTTATCTGGTGGTTAAGTATTTTTAAATTTTCCAATTTTCCGCGCAATTTTCTTAATTTCTTCTGACAATAACAAAAACAAAAAAATAATAATTAGCCAAATTGGTCCAGCCGCTCAGGCGTGATGGCGTGACCATGACCAAGGAAAATAGGGATTCATTTATTTAAATAGATATCACTTTATTTATACATTGATGAGGTTGCTAAGTCTATGATTTTTTTTAAACATTTAATTTAGCGCATTCTAGTGGTACAATAGGGTACTTTCCGTAGTGAAAAATAAATTATAAATTTTGATAAAAATTAAAATTTATAGAGAAATACACCTAAATATTCTGATTTAGAATCATAAAAGCACATTATTGATTTATTATATTGAAATTAAAAGTCGTATATTTTAATCTGTATATCACGTGACCTAAAACACGAGCCGCCATGGTGTGACGTCATACGGGCAATAACAAAGTTCTGTCTTGAAAACTTGAAATTTCAATAGTTGAAAATTGTGTTTTAGTATTAACATTAAGACTGAATTTAAGTGAAATAAGCGTTTGTGAAAAGTAGAACAGTAAAATATTGTAATATTGTTGATACCTTTATTTATATTACTAGCTGCTGCCCGCGACGTCGTCTGCGTGCGTTCACTGCTCGTTCCCCGTAGGTGATAGCGTGATAATATGTAGCCTATGTTCTGACCCGACTTCTTAATAATATTCGTGCCAAATTTGAAGTAAATCCATACAGTACTTTTTGAGTTTATCCCGGACATACATTTGAAGAAATAAAGGTTCACTGCTCGTTCCCCGTAGGTGATAGCGTGATAATATATAGCCTATGTTCTGACCCGACTTCTTAACAATATTCGTGCCAAACTTGAAGTAAATCCATGCAGTACTTTTTGAGTTTATCCCGGACATACATACAGACAAACAGACAAACAGACAAACAGACAAACAGACAAAAATTCTAAAAACTATATTTTTGGCTTCGGTATCGATTGTAGATCACACCCCAAGTATTCTTTTAAAAAAATATTCAATGTACAGTTTTGACTTTTCTACCATTTTATTATATGTAATAGATGTGATTAATAAAAAAATAAGTATACTTTAGCGGAGCCGATAAAAATTACTATGGAGCAGTATTATATGGATGTAGAGCAGTTTGGAGCAGTTTGGAGCAGTTTGAAATATTGTTTATTTAAAAAGATATGGCTGTATCAAAATTAAGATAAATTTTTTTTTCCCAAATCTTTATTGATTTTTCATTCGAAATATAAGGTGGAGCAGTTTAAGCTGGTGATGTTTTTGGATAGAGCTAATTAAAATACATCGGTCAGTATTTTTATTATTACAAAAAATATACTTTTATAGGCTGGGGTAGGGGCGGTTGCAGTCAATGCTTGCTCTTTTCTAAAGTACTCTGTGGCTTGTAACCCACAAATGACGTCACGCACTCTAGTTGGTGTTTTAGTACAGATTAATAATATTGTAAATAACAACATTTTATTTTTTCATTTAAAAATATTTAAATGAATTATATTAAATTATTATCCGATAAATAATCGTAAAACAGTATATTTATTCTATTTAAGTACATTATATATTTTTATTTGATTACTGTCCGATCCCCTATTGTCAATTCTTAAGGGACCCGTAAACGATCGAATAATTTGTCAAATTTTTGTTTCGCAAACGTGTTTGTCAAATTTTTTGATCGTGTGCGAGCTTGTTTGATGTGTTTGTTATATGAAAGCATGAAGTTTGACAAACAAATTTAACAAATTACTTAATCGTTTACAGGGCCCTTTAGAATCGAATTTGAGACTTTTTGAAGTAAAACGTCTTTACGCACGTTTGAATTCGGAAGTAAGCTGGTCAATGCGTGACGAAAGCGTTACGAAACATGTGATCGGGCGTGGCGAACGGAAGTTGAGAGTGAGATATAAGTTAGTGAAGATAAAAAAAGAGAGAGTTACGTTTCGTATATTACTGTAGGAGCCACTAAAGAAGTTTTACTTCAGTCAGTGTGATCTAAAGCAATCTTTTGTTTTATGTACTTTTGACCAAGCTTTGTATCAAGATATCTCCACTCCAGTAAAGTAGAACATATCTGTTGAAACCCAGACAAATATAAAAATCCAAATCAAAAATTACTTTATTCAAGAAGTACTTCTTTCGATGTACCTAAGATTTGCTTTAATTATAACTCCACAACTGTAGAAACCCGGATAAAACAAATAAAAAATAAAAAATGAGACTTCAAACGCACTTTTGAAGGACCATTTTACAAATCAAAATTGTCTTTAAAAAATTTATTATTATTAGTTAATGTGAACAGTGACAGACATACACAGACAGCACTGGCTAGCAGGCCTAGATTTTACTCAAAAAAAAAAAACATTTTTTTATATATATAACTAGGTCGGCAAACAAGCGTACGGCTCACCTAATGGTAAGCGATTAGCGTAGCTTATAGTAGCGTAGCATCGCAAGCGCGTTGCCGACCGTATCCCTAATTCCCCCCCAGGAGCTCTGGTCACCTTAGTCACCAACAGGAACACAACACTGCTTGAAAACAGCATTATTTAAGCTGAGATCTTCTGTAAGGTCGAGGTACTACCCCAGTCAGGCTGCTCCATATTTTGAGCAGGAAATTTCCTGCTGTGCCCTAACCTCAGTTTTTTTTTAAATGATACGTACTGATAATACTGTTGTGTGGCATCCGGTCCATCGAAGTACGGCAGCCTCCCTCGCCCGCGGCCGCGCCCCCTCCCCCTACCTCTCCCCCTCATCTCCGGGAAGTACGCGCCCCGCACCGGGTAGTAGGACGCTAGCAAACGGGGGACACTACATTACTGACCGGTATTAACATAAGCAAGTTTCTTATGCAGGAGAAAGATTGGAGCTTAATCCACCACGCTGCTCCACTGCGGGTTGACTGATATGTTCCCTACTATGAGTAACGATCGCTATCAGGTGTACATGATAACAACCGGGACCGGCGGCTTAACGTGCTCTCCGAGGCACGGTGGGGAGACCCACAAGGACAGACATCCAACCCGAAAATATTTGTACAAATCAAATATCAATCTTTCTCATGTATGGTGAAAAAGCCTATGCACAGCAGTGGGATGTTACAGGCTGAATGCGTGAATGTGTTTAAGTTTCTTAGGGCCTGTGCAAACCACGTTTTTTAAACGCGCTGTCGACGCACGCTTTAGGGCCTAAGCACACCACGTTTTATGGGCCCCGTAAACGATCAAACTTGTTTGTCAAACTTGTTTGATCAAACTTCATGTTTTAATATAACAAACACATCAAAAAAGCCCGCAGCCCCGCACACGATTAAATAATTCGACAAACACGTTTGTCAAACAGAAATTTAATATGAAGTTTGATCAAATATTTGATCGTCTACGGGGCCCTTTAGAAACGCGCGTCGACGGCGCGCTTTTATCCTACAAAGCAGTTTGTTGTCGTTTGTATCGATTCAAACACGCGGCACCAGCGCGTCTGTATCGATACAGGCGCGCGTTTGCTTCGCGTCTGTATCGCTATACACGCGCGTCTGTATCGATTCAAACGCGTATTTGAACTTATACAAGTGTGCAAAGGTCTACATACTGCGTCTGACTTGCGTGCGTATCGCGTCTGTATCGCTACAAACGCGCGTCAACGGCGCGTTTAAAAAACGTGGTGTGTAACACAACAGGGCCTATGCCCTTATATTCAGAAAACGATTTGTTTGTTTCAAACTGTTGAATTTCGGACATAGATAGTAGTAGTTAGTTAGTGTATCCTACTTTTATGTTTTTTTAATTAAGGTAGAAGTTAAGTAATAGGTACTTATGTCCAGTGTCTTTAATTCACATTAGTCAGAGCTGAAAAAAAAATTATCGACCAATTTCAGAATCATACTCCCATCGTGATCTATCCTGATTATTCATGGTGATTATCCTGACTCAATTGACCAAATAAATTTTTGGTCCTTCGAGCTAGAATAGTCAACTCTTAATATAATAGAAGAGTTAATTTATTGCTACATATATATAAACAAAATGAATACTCATACTTTGCGGGTAGGCGTACTGAGGCGCGACGGCGGGAAATGGATAGCCGAAGGTGTATGGAGCCGGATAACCGTACATTCCTGTAATATCAAAATATGAGGATTTAAAAACAATATACAAGATTTTTTAATCTACGTTTAGCTCTTCATGTGTTTTCATTATAAACAAAGAAGAAATTTTTTTTCTTTGTTTATAATGAAAACACATGAAGGGCCAGAGGGGAAAGGGCGATGTCACATTTCTCGAAAAAATGCATTTTCGATCAATGTATACAGCTCTTGATGTGACTATCATGTGGCATAGTATTATCTATACTAATATTATAAAGAGGTAAAGTTTATAACTTTGTTTGTATATACGGGGTAATCTTCGCAAATACTGATCCGATCATGAAAATTCTTTCGCTAACAGAAAGCTACACTATTCAGGAGTGACAAGATAAAAGGAAAAAGATAAAAATATATAAAGATTTTAAATCAGCAGGATTTAAACCTGCGCCCTCTGACGTGCCGTGTCAACAATTCAATCTAATCAAGCATTATTATTTGCCTTAGAAATTAATTGGTGATTTTAAAACATTTATATTTATCTGATTTGCTGAAAATAGTGAGAGTGTATTGGAACATATCAAATTTTACCGTACCCTTCTTATGTGAAATGGATTATAACGCCCAACGAAGTGGGCACGGGTCGGCTAGTGTAAGATAAAACTGTAGTCACAGGTGTCAACTGTCAGGTGCAACTCTCATCGAAGTTCAGCACTTTAGTGTGTTACAGTCAGGTTGACCGGCCATCTTGATCGTCAAACATGTCCCGTCGCTTTTTCAGACGGCGATTACTTTCAGGTATCGTCAGCTGACCCGCAAGTTGATTTAGGTGATAGCGTGTTTAAATAATGACTTTTATTATTAATACGAAAAATAAAAAAGTTTTCAGAAATAATATACCACAAATGATAACGATGATTTACTTTGTGGTTTAATATATTAATAAAATTTGCTGTTTGGTTCTTATATTAACAACACGGATGTAAAATTCAAGTTTTCTAGAATCTTAATCAATTTTATACGTACACTACAAACTCAACTCCTTTCTGACTTACCACGTACTTGTAATAGTTGTTATATCTCCCTTTAAATTCAACTTATTTTAATAAAACCTGATATTATTTATACACGAGTCAATATGATAATTTTTGTACATTTGCAAAATTTAAAAGCATTTTACATACCTGCAGCAGCCTTGTTGTAAATAATCTCCCTCTCTGGAGTCGTGAGTTTCTCAGTTTTAACGCGCTTGTGTCGCTCGTCATCCGATATTGAACTAATTGACGAGTCCCTTTTGGGTTTCTTTGTTTCTAATGCTGATCTGATTATTATACGACCTGTAATTATATAACAATATTTATATTATTTTAACATCCCAATTATGATATTTGGCACAATTAATCCAGTTTTGCTTATAGTCTTTAAAAAACTGTAGATTGTTGTAATAGTGTTTGATTGTATGATCCTATAGCAGATCCTAGTTCCTTTGAACTGAGGTAGAGCATAGCAGGATATATCCTGCTCAAAATCTGGAGCAGCCCGAATGGGGAAGTACTTCGACCTTACAGAAGATCACAGCTAAATAATACTGCTTTCAAGCAGTGTTGTGTTCCTGTGTTGAGTAAGGTGAACAGAGGTCCTGTGGGTGATTGAGGGTAGTGTCGGCAATGCGCTTGTAATACTTCTGGTGTTGCAGACTCCTATAGGCTATGGTAATCGCTTACCGTCATATGAACCATAATCTTATTTGCCGACCTAGTTGTTTAAAAATAAAGTTTTATGTAAATAAATAAATATTATATGTATAGAAGTTGTCATATTGATCAGAGTAAATATAATTATTTCATGCTATTTCTTTCATAATACATATTTTCTTTCATTATATTCTAAATAATTAAAAACTATATGGGTCAATCAACTTTTAAGTGTACATCGATGGAAATTTTTTATTTTTTTATTTTATTTGACAATTTTTATATTTTAACATTTTTGCTGTAGATAATTAATTATACTTTAAGAATTCACATAGAGCAGAACGATTTATTTAAGGGGGTCCTCTAGTTTCTCGGGTCGGATTTTTTTTTTTTTTTTCATAAATCACATCTACAACATGTGTATAAAATGTGTGCCAAAGGATTTTTCGATATTCAAAGTAGTTCACAAGTTACGGACCTGGAACGGAGCAGGTATACGGAGCGCGCGCCGGGCTGACAACAACCACAGACTATGAAACAGTTCTTGAAGTACGATAAATCGATCATATGATAAAAATAATTTTACGTCATTTAATTATTGTTTCAATAAATTTAATTCCTCTGCTCTATGTGAATTCTTAAAATATAAATAACTAGCGGACCCGGCAGACGTTGCCCTGCCCGGAAAACAGCTACCAAATTTGATTGCTTACATACCGATATAAGCGCCACCTATCGTGTCCAATTGTGATAAAAACTACCCTATCTCCCAAGTTGGACCAAATTGGACCAAATTACGGATGATTACAAAATTTGATACAAATTGGTTCAGTAGTTTCGGAGCTACATACCGATAGTAGCGCCACCTACCGGGTCCAATTGAGATAAAAACTACCCTATCTCCCAAGTTGGACCAAATTACGGATGATTACAAAATTTGATACAAATTGGTTCAGTAGTTTCGGAGCTACATACCGATAGTAGCGCCACCTACCGGGTCCAATTGAGATAAAAACTACCCTATCTCCCAAGTTGGACCAAATTACGGATGCTTACAAAATTTGATACAAATTGGTTCAGTAGTTTCGGAGTTACATACTGATAGCAGCGCCACCTACCGGGTCCAATTGAGATAAAAACTACCCTATCTCCCGAGTTGGACCAAATTAAGGATGCTTACAAAATTTGATACAAATTGGTTCAGTAGTTTCGGAGTTACATACCGATAGCAGCGCCACCTACCGGGTCCAATTGAGATAAAAATTACCCCATCTCCTAAGTTGGTCCAAATTACGGATGCTAACAAAATTTGATACAAATTGGTTCAGTAGTTTCGGAGTTACATACCGATAGCAGCGCCACCTACCGGGTCCAATTGAGATAAAAACTACCCTATCTCCCAAGTTGGACCAAATTACGGATGCTTACAAAATGTGATACAAATTGGGTCAGTAGTTTCGGAGTTACATACCGATAGCAGCGCCACCTACCGGGTCCAATTGAGATAAAAATTACCCTATCTCCCAAGTTGGACCAAATTACGGATGCTTACAAAATTTGATACAAATTGGTTCAGTAGTTTCGGAGTTACATAGCGATAGTAGCGCCACCTACCGGGTCCAATTGTGATAAAAACCACCCTATCTCCCAAGTTGGACCAAATTACGGATGCTTACAAAATTTGATATAAATTGGTTCAGTAGTTTCGGAGTTACATACCGATAGCAGCGCCACCTACTGGGTCCAATTGAGATAAAAACTACCCTATCTCCCGAGTTGGACCAAATTACGGATTCTTACAAAATTTGATATAAATTAGTTCAGTAGTTTCGGAGTTACATACCGATAGCAGCGCCACCTACCGGGTCCAATTGAGATAAAAACTAATCTATCGCCCAAGTTGGACCAAATTACAGATGCTTACAAAATTTGATACAAATTGGGTCAGTAGTTTCGGAGTTACATACCGATAGCAGTGCCACCTACCGGGAATATATATATATAATTTTATTTAGTAATTTATATTAAACAATAATAAATGCTCTAGCCTTTGCAAGAGGCTCTTCAGTGACTAATTATTAAAAGAAAAGGTATTGCTTTATGCCGATTCTATCATTATTGTCTCTCGGACAACCAAAATGTCTCCTGGACAACAGTTGTCCGAGAGACATTTATCAGTATTTGTGCTTCCTGGTAATAAATAATGATATTTTGAATTAGGTCTTACGCGCAGTGGTAAATATAGATTAAATAGAATATATTTCACTTCAATTTACTACGATACATCAAATAGTTACGCTTTTGTGCTGGTTGTCCGAGAGACACACAAAAAAGCCACGCACTTTCTCAAAACACACTCGGCCAAAAGACGCCGCAGCCAAGATGAAATCAGAATGGCGGCTGGATGAATTTTGTCACCAAATCCATCGACTTGTTCTCCAAGGCACTAATCTCCATGTATGTTTTGGTTTCGGAACTTTTTTACCGATTTCCGGTATAAGTCAGGATAATAAAATATAATAGGGACAAAAATGAACATCCAAAAACCTCGTTAAAATTATGAAGCAAACAAAAATCTATATGCTAGCATCATAGTAGACATTGTAATGAATAATTATGTACAAGCGAAAGTAATTGCCATATAGTATTTTTTTGTATAAAGTAATGTTTCATTGTACTAAGCTACTGGGGGACAAACAAAAAAAGACTAATTCAGACGTTTTTTCACCTAGACAGCCATTAAAATTCCAGTTTAATTATGATTTAGTTAAAATAATTTACTCGTATGTTTGCTTAAGGCGACTAGAAGAGCTAAAATGATGTTTTATAACGCCTAAAAGTATATGATCCATTGCAGTGAAAAATAACAGAAAAATATATGATATTCTGCAGGATATATGCTAGATAGATAGTGTGTTGAAAACATGATTCTTTAAATTTGATACGATAGAAAAAAATCACAAAGATACCTCTAAAAATATCTTTTAACGGGTAAAAACCATGTTAATATACATGCTATAATTCTGATATTTTGTCAAATTATTCTTTAAGCAACATACTATCGTGATAGTGTTTTAATTATTTTGTTTGATCAATAGATTTTTATAAATACACGTTTCCTTATTTTTGAGCATAAATAATCATAATACGTGCGCATGGGTGCGTAATACCCGTGTACGGACAGTCTCGGCCAAGGCCTGATGCTAAACGGACGTGTTGCTCGTTTTTTCCGCATTATTCGCATAAGATTATTTACTGTTTTTAGTTATTTTCAATATGGGAAATAAAGCGAAACCCGTCACAAAAAGTAAAAAACGTTCATATAAAACAAATGCCCAAATATGAACGATATTAAAAGTTAAGAATATTTTATTATTACTAAATATTGATTGTCATAACAATGATAACAATGAATTTTGGCGTTTTAGATGTTTGACAAACGGATGTCAGTTCAAATACGTTCAGTTTTTTTGATCGGAAAAAGTAATAGGTAGGGATCCCTAGTACATTTTTTTCACCTGATTAGTATCAAGCTTATTTTCCGGGAGTAGCTTCATTTTGATGAGACGAACAAAAAAATCCTCTTCGAAAACTCTCAATTGTGGTAGCTAACAGAGATAGCAGGAGATAGAGCAGCAGTGAGCCTATACTAACTGCTGCTATATCTCCGGGATAACGTACCACGCAATTTGTAGGACAATAGTACTATTAAATTATATAAATATTAAATAACTAAAAGAAATAAAAATCAGAAAAAAAATCAATTTTTGATGACCCGACGAGGTCATCAAATTGATGACCTGACGGTTTGGGAAAAATTATGAAACAGAAATTTGAAGATAATGCTTTACAATAATATTGTGTTTTGAAAAAATTGGCAATGTCATTGAATACCACAAGCTCATGCGCGCCATCAGCTGACCGCGAGGTCAACGTACTCCCGCACGACTAGTCGCGCATCTCGCGGTCAACGAGAGTTCGCAAAATACACAAGTCCTAAAATGTTCTTAAAAAAATCGGCCAAGTGCGAGTCGGACTCACGCACGAAGGGTTCCGTACCATTGACTAGGTACATTGATTGTAATAACGGGCAAAAAGCGGCTAAAAATCACTTTTATTGTATGAGAGCAAAAATAGGCAAAAATGACGTTTTTTATATGGGAGCCCCCCTTAAATATTAATTTTATTTTAATTTTATTATTTATTATTAAAGTAAAAATACAACTGCGTATTTTGTGAATATTTCAAGTGCCTACCTGTTGCCATTATTGATATCGAGCAAAAAAGCGCAAGAAAATCGCGTTTGTTGTATGGGAGCCCCCCTTAAATATTTATTTTATTTTGTTTTTAGTATTTGTTGTTATAGCGGCAACAGAAATACATAATTTGTGAAAATTTCAACTCTCTAGCTATAGCCGTTCTTGAGATACAGCCTGGTGACAGACACACGGACGGACGGACGGACGGACGGACGGACGGACGGACGGACGGACGGACGGACGGACGGACGGACAGCGAAGTCTTAGTAATAGGGTCCGTTTTTACCCTTTGGGTACGGAACCCTAAAAACGTTTCTGAGATAAATGGTTATATGCATTATATAGTATATTATTAGGTTTAAATCTTTTCAAGCGTTCCAAATACACCAAGTATATAAAAATGAATGTTGCTAAGCGCATAACTGGAGAATGGTTCGACCAATTCGGCTAAAATTTTTTGTATGTTCCTTAAATCCCACGGAAGGTTTTTATACAAAAAAAAAAAAAAAAAAAACATTTTTATGTTTTTTTCACACACACACAGACAGTTAACGAAGTTTGTCCGGGCAGCTAGTAAGGAATAAAATTTGAGTATCGTGTTTGTAATATTAAAATAACCGATTTTTACTAAATGCATATGGATGTATACCCGGTACATATACCAAAATATATATTTTTTATAATATTTGTCTGTCTGTATGTCTGTTTGGTCAGGCTAATCTTTGAAACGGCTGGACTGATTTTGTTGGGACTTTCACCAGCAGATAGCTGATATAATAAGGAGTAGCTTAGGCTACTTTTATTTTAGAAATGTATTTATTTTATAACTGCGAACTGAACTAACTTTTTTGTTAAATTCCACGTGGACAAAGTCGCTGGTACAGCTATTACTCAATAAAAGATAACTTATTAATAATAGATAATTAATTTTATAACATTGTCAACATGATTGATTGTCAGTACATTTATTGTTTAATTTCAAATTTATTTTTGTCTAACGTTGAGCGAGTAGGAATTTTTCTGCTATCACCAGTATTCACTCATGGATATAGTTATACGTTGCCATTTCCAGAGTTCGAGATTCCAAAAATTTAACTATATCAATTACAAAAAGTGACAAACAGATTGTTACAGAATAGTTTATATAGGTACACTTCGAATATTGTTTATAAAGAAGTTTTGCAATAAAGAATTTAAACAAAATTATATTAATTTGTAATTTAGTAAAGTGATAATTATTATACTTATTTAGTGGGTGCGAATTAATCGCACGGGTATAATTGCTAGAAAGAGTTTTAATTTGACTTTTTTTTTTAATGTAACATAGCTTAAGAAAAAATTTATGTAACAAAAATATGTACTAACGTCTGCAATAAATGATAATAATAATTATTATTGTTATTTTATATACCCTACATGGGGAAGAGGCCTATGCCCAACAGTGGGATATTACAGGCTGAATCGTGATCGATATAAATATACCCCTAGTATTTTAAATAAAAAATCAAAAATGAAAAACATTCCCTTCCAAAATTCGAAACCGCAGACACTCCATTATAAAAACATACCTCTACTAAAAACGCTACTGTAACAATACTTAATAGTCCGGGATCCCTAATAGTACATTTTTTTTATTTGATAACTATCACGCTAATTTTCTGGGAGTAGCTTCATTTTGATGACCTCGTACGGACATCAAAAATTAATTACTAACCAGCTGTTTTTTACCCGACTGCCAAGGAAGGCACGCATCGCGCGTATCTTGTATGTATGTATGTATGTATGTAATATTCTTAATTACCTCATTTCTCTAGAACCGCTGAACGGATTTGCATAATTGAGATATCGTTATATTTGTCTTAGCAGCCCAAGTGTTCTTAGATAGGTGACATTAAAAAAAAACAAACATGGCGGCTGTGCGAAGCCATTGTAGTTAATGAAGAAATAAATTTTTTTTTAGAATACTATAGTATGGGTATCAAATTAAAGGGCTCAATACAAGGATTTCAAAAATGTATATTATGATTATTATTACCGTAATAATAATAAAGAAATACAATAAGAAAGTTTAAAAAATGTTGACTTTGCTCTTTCCGTTTTTATGCAGGCGGGTTTTTTGTTTTCTTTTAATTATATTACTTGTTTTTTTCGTTTTTTTTTTTAATATTTATATAATTTGATTGTAATATTGTCCTACAAATTGCGTGGTACGTTATCCCGGTCCTACGCTCACTGCTGCTCTATCCCCTGCTAACTCTATTACCTACCACAATCGAGAGTTTTCAGAGGAAATTTTTGTTCGTCTCATCAAAATAAAGCTACTCCCGGAAAATTAGCTTGATAGTAATCAAGTGAAAAAAATGTACTAGGGATCCCGGGCTATAATAATTGCGATCGAAAAAACTGAATGTATGCGAACTGACAGCCGTCCGTCAAGCTCCAAAATTCTTTCGCGCCATCTATTAGCATGGTCGGGCATAATCTCGCTAAACGGCTGTCGAGTTAATTTTTATAAGCGCCGTAGTTAAATGGCGTTCACGTCGATATTGTAAATGTGTGCGTGCGTTCTTGAAGGTTACTTAGCTCTTCTAGACGCCTTAATAAGAAGACAAATGCGACATATGCCAACAAACCACTTAATTTTCTTTAGAACTGCGATTATTGGTCAGGGACAAAGCATAGAACTCACAGGACAAACAAAAGTTGATTGAGCCATATATCACATTCATTTTATTTTAAAAAGTTTCTTGTTGATTATGATTATAGTTTAATATTTAAACATATTTACCATCCATTGCATGTTTTAGTCGCTCCCTCTGTTCTTCAAGATCTTTCTCCTGTTGTCTTTTAAAATTTTCAACTATTCTCTGCCTGGCCAGACGTTCACTTGCATTATAGTAGCGTTGTGGCCTCTTGCTGGTCTGTTGGAGATCTGGACGCAGCTGTAAACCATAATTACTTCATTAATATTTCAATAACATTAATAATAATAAATAAATACTCCTTGACTCGCCCGTTGGCGCAGTTTGTAGTGAACCTGCTTTTTGACATCAAATTGCATATCTATATCTTCTTTGCCGACAATATCGGAATTATTTATAAATTACAAGATTCTGCTTTAACGATTTTTCTTTTTCAGATTTCATGAGCGTGGTGTTGCCAGACAATGACATATTTTTCTAGGTCATATTTTTTAACTTGACTGGCTCGCGGTCATGTGATGTCCCCCGCGGCACCAATGGAAAAATTGTGTATCGACTACATGGTGTTCCCCATGGCCCAAACAGAAAAACTAAAAAATCAAGGCAGTGTTTAACATATTAAGTTGTGAATTGTAAATATGTATATTTGAATGAATGAATAAATGAATTTTGGCTCGAATTAAAGCGGTTATAATTGCGTGGCATAACTTGTGTTAAATATATCATATTGAAACAGATTTATTTACATCTCATTTTAAAAATTCTTCTCTATTGTATATATTTGTACTCTAACTCAGTGTTCCGCAAAGGGTGTACCGCGGCACACTGGTGTGCCGTGGTCGTTTATTGGTGTGCCTCGGAAAAATAAAGTTTACGTTTATTGATTAATAATAAATATTGTTTCGGTGATTAATAAATAAATGTTGGTTAATGTTACTTAAAAAATGATTTTCTATTTGTGGTGTACCTCCAAAATATTTTTCTATTCCTAGGTGTACCTTGAACACAAAAAGTTTGCGAAACACTGCTCTAATTCATTCACTATTATTTATACAACCCATTTGGTTGTGTGATGCTTTGCCTATTGAAGCAATATGCCCTCAATCTTTTTTTTTAAAGAAAATTGTTAAAGATCTTATAACTGTTACAATATTAATATTAAATTATTTACATATATAATGCAAGTTTATATTGTATGTGTGTATATATTAATATATGTATATTCTATATATTATTATATATTTATATGTAATAACAAGCAAATGTTGCCACACCCCATATTTTAATAGCTATTCTCTACTTAAAGTTATCTGGAAGAAATCATTGCTTTAGCCGATAAGGCCGTTACGATTGATACGTAAATTGTTTTTGCTTTACAATAAAGAGTATAAATAAATAAAATAAAATACATCACCTCAATTCTTTTAAACAATTCCTCTATCAGTCGAACAGCTTGTAGTTTTTTCTGAGCCTTCAATAACTTTTTCTGTTCCTCTGAGACCTTCTTATTGAAATCAACATCCTCTCTTGCCATTAATTTAGCGAGCTGCTTCTTCTTTCTTCTTTCTTCCCTCTCTCGCATCTTTGTGAGTTTTTCTTTTTCATGGTGCTCCATTTTTTGTCTACATGATAGTAATCAAATAAGTGAAATTTTGTCTGTGAATAATGCACAGGCTGCTGACTGTAAATAATTGTGTTTGCTCACAAACGAAAAAGGAACCGACTTCAATTACATCGACAAGTAACACAACATAGGTAGATGAAAAAAATAGTCAAGTAAATATGCGTAATTAGATATAACTCTAAGTACTTGTCAGATATCAATGAAATTTTAATGGGACCACATGACACCCAACACCTTTCAATTAAAACAAAATTCATCGAAATCGTTGCACTCAGTCAAAAGTTCCGATCTAACATACATTAAAATAAAAATACAATCGAATTGAGAACCTCCTCCTTTTTTGGAAGGCGGTTAAAAACTTGCAAAAACAAAAAGAAAAGAAAGAAAAGAAGTTTGATAAACTTTAGTAATACTGTAAATACCTCTCTTCATTTTGGCAGACAATTAATTTTCCTATCAAAACAAACAATCTCAACTAGGTATTTATAATATATAATAAGTAGGACAAATAATCGTAAGCAGGACGAAAGGGTTTACTGTCATTGTGCAAGTCACAGTACAATACATGCAATAGCTATCATTAAAAAAAATTAGACCTTTATGGCAAAATAGAACGCTCAACTATCAGTGTATATGGGTCATTGGCCAGTCTTTAGATTAAGACCCACGTCAGTCTAATTTTGAAGTTCGATACCTATCTAGACTTTTTTTTTTTTGTTTTGTTTTTGTAATGAAATTATGCCGATAAATGGTCTACAAGTCTTAAGACTTACCGGGCATTCTATGTGTCATGACAATAAACCAATCGTCCCCGGACATAGCACAATAGTTCGTAAAAGATCAATTATTAGATTCAACAAATTATTACGTGAACTCCTTGAATAGAAAACTTTAATAGTAAAATTTATAATTACCTTTCCCTCGCCTCTCGCCTTGCTATTTTCTCTTTTTCCTGTTTTTCCTCCTCCTCCTTAGCTCTCTGCCTCGCTGACAGTCTCTCACGAACAATGGCCCTCCTTTTAACTGCAGCATCTGTCATATGCTTTGTCTTATCGAAGTCCACTTGTATACTGCACCACTCAGCTAACTCCTCATTCTTTCTTAACAGTTTCCTACCCTTCAGTGAATCCATACATCTAACAAAACCAGCGTATTCAGTAAACTGCACATATCCTTCAAAGTATAACGCGGTATCTTGCACAGGCATTGTTATGCCTCTCATTTGAGACTTCATTTGCATGCGAAACGGATCCGCCAGCGGGACATCCACCTGCCGCACTGCTCCATACCTTTCGAACGCTTTCTTGAATATGTTTTCAGAAGGTGGTGCGTCTTTGTCCTCATCCCGGTCGTGAACGAACCACCTGACTGGCAAATTCTTTATATGTATCGTATCGGGCCTCTCGCCTGGTTTCATCTCATCCATGTCAGTCGCGTCACGGAAAAACGAGTCCCAAGTATGACGGCTAGGAAAATCCGATTTCGCTTCGGAAACCTTCACTTTTAATGGATCTGGGTAATCCGTTAACTGTATTATCCTGTCTTCGAGACGTGCCAGAACCCGGTCTAGCTTCAGACGATTCTCGAGCTCCGCGTCGAACCTAATCACTTCAGAACTGTGCTTTGACACTTTCAACACCGAGAAGTTATCAGGTTGGATCATTTTCCTCAATTTCTCCATCAATTCCCAATTCGATAACGATTTCCCGTGTACCTTGTGCGCGGGGAGCTGGACAGAAATGTTTAGCTTTGCAAACGATTTTAAATACAAACGCTGTGGCAAGTACAGCACCACAGCATCTGATGTGTCTCTACATACTTGTATACTCATCTCGACTAACTTATTTTACTAACAATTAATACTACAATAATAATAAAACCTAACTTTTAGTAATAATTAGGAACTTATTTTAAAAATGAATAAAATATTAGAAATATGAAAAACAAAAATGGCAATGTTATTTGTATTTAACATTTATATAAAAGAAATAAGAGAAAGTTTAATGAAATGACCAAAGAATAATCCTATAATTCCTATATCAGCTTCCATCGTTTGCGCCACTTTAACAATATTTTTTTTTTATGTATAAGAATATTTTTTAATAAAATCACTGTTTCGATCCCGAAACCCGAAATTCTAACAAAATGTTAGTCATAGATTATAAATAAGAGAATCATGAGCACAGAGTACAATAACTATACGGGAAATCATGAGAGAATCATTAATGTGACTGAATATAATATAGCTTGCCATTTCTCAAAACTTATATAAAACTATAAAAGTTTAAAATAAAATCATCTTGATAAATTAAAGAAATGCGGTTGATTGTATAGTGTAAAATGTAAATTACATTAAATTAATCTCGGACTAAGAATAAACTAATACTACAACTTTTTTAAATATTACTACAAATTTTGCCAAATGACGCCGCGTTGGCGCAGCGGTTACAGCACTGGATTGCGATTGGCTGTTGCGCGGACGGTTGCGGGTTCGATTCCCGCACACGACAACATTTGTATTGGTCATACAGATGTTTGCCGTGGTCTGGGTGTTTGTGCAGTTCTTGTGGCCGTGGGTGCTTGAAAAAAAAAATCTCAATGATTTCCTCTCAACTAAAAATTTACCTAGTGATAGTTTACATGCTATTATTTGTGAAAATTAATGTCAGCTGGTTGTATCTCGGTGGAAAGTTTGTTAGCTGGTACCTTGAAGGTGTAACGCTGTAGCTGACATAATAATCCACCATGTTATGGTCAGCTGACATTTTTAACCGACTTCCAAAAAGGAGGAGGTTCTCAATTCGACTGTATTTTTTTTTTATGTATGTTAGCTCAGAACTTTTGACTGGGTGGACCGATTTCGATCAATTTTGTTTTAATTGAAAGGTGTTGCGTGTCATGTGGTCCCATTTTTTTAAAAATAAGATCTGACAAGTACTTTTAGAGTTATATCTAATAATGCGTTTTTACTTGACTAATTTTTCGTCGACCTACGTTGTTTTATACCGCATAACTTTTTCCTCGGTGTACCGATTTTGATGATTCTTACGTTAATCGAAAGCTAATACTTGTCATGTAGTCTTCGTGAAATTAGATCGAGATCTGATTACAACTTTTTGAGTAATCTTTAATAGCGCGTATTTACTTGACATTTTTTCGTCTTATTATGTTGTATTACTTGTCGATGTAATTGAAGTCGGTTTTTTTTTCGTTTGCGAGCAAACACAATTATTTCCTTCAAGATAATAGGTAAACTTTTGCGTAGCGAAACATTCTATATCTATGGGTATACTATAATCTGACAAATTTTGAAGTGGGAGGAAATGACTAAAAAAATTTTATCACATCTTTCAAGGTACCAGCTTCCTGTATATATAATGTACTCTGTGGTACCAGCTGATAAACTTTCTACCGAGATACAGGCAGCCGACGTTATTTTTCATTCATAGTAGCATGTAAACTATCACCAGGTAAATTATTAGTTCAGAAGAAATCACTGAAAAAAAAATTTTTTTCATGTTCAAGCAGCCAGCTGACGTATAATCCACCATGTTACGGTCAGCTGACATGATTTTTCCTTCAAGATATTACGTAAACTATAATCCGACAAATTTTTAGGTGGGAGGAAATGACTAAATAAATGTTTTTTCTCTATGTTTGGGAGGCTGCCATGCCACTGCCCACCCCACCCACGGAGTCGCAACTGACCAAGACGAAAATTCATAAAAAAATCCCTTCGCATTTTACTAAGTTTCGATTGGGATGAAATGATTGACCGATTTTTTACCTGGCTCCCGGACCAAATCTACAGACGAAATAAAAGACAATATTTTAATAAAGAATCCTTTTATTCTGTAATACAGAGTCAAAGACTCTACAAATGATGTTGCAATCCAAAGAGCTATTGCGTTTTAATGTGTTGAAATATCAAATACTGTTACTTAGGTCTAACATAAATAATTTAGCATACAATTTACACAGCTCTGCATTACCATAAGACAATTTACTCCAAGTAACGCTTCTTAACGTGAAGCAATATTTAAATCTAGACTAACTTACATCAAAATAAATAAAAATTGTGAAGTTATCGTACCTATTTCAGACGGTGCCTGAAATTACAAACAAGTCGAAACTTCATTATGTTTTGTCTATTTTTAAAATTTTAATGTTTCAATATCGTTACGTACATAATAGTTATTGGTAATTTTTTAATTACGCGTATATTGTTTATTTTTATAAATTTTCTATTAAAAATAAATAGTAACAGGAAGTAAAGAAAACGCCGTAAATTTTAATTTATTAATAACGTGAAATATAAATTCTTTGTATATAAAAAAAAAAACTTGTAATAAAAATGTTAACTAAAAACCAAGCACCAGATACTCTAATAATCAAACAGCATAATGAAGTTCGGACATTGCCAATACTTGTTAACTAGCAAATAGGAACAAGTTCTAAATTCGCCTAAATGATTAGCTTATAATAATATAACTATTCAATACTTCGTCACTGGAGCGATCAGGATATTAGAGTCATTTGAATTATCAAAACTTGTAGCAAACAATAATTACATTATTATAATGTAATTTAAATTAAAAATGCATGCTTAATCATTTTCGTATTTTTTTCTTTAGAAAAATTGTTTGCTCTGTAATATTCCTGATCTGATATAAATATATTAACTAAGATCTTTTACCACATTGTTTGATGTACTATTGCAAGTAGCGACGTCATTAATATTAACCTACCAGAGCAGCTAATAACACTTTTTAAAACTAATCAAAGTTGTCAAATTACTAGTATGAATTTTTCTTTATTATGTAGCTGTCGATGTATATAAAAATGTAGTGCGGTAAGGGAAACAAATTTATAATCTGTAATATAACAATTTCGATTATGTTTCAAAAAGCGTTTGTTTGACTGTGTGGTACGTTTAGTGTTAACAAAATTATTATGAACACTACTGAAATACTTGCAAGCATACATTACAATAACAAATACAACAACAAAAAATTTTAATTACAGTACAAAATTAGACAACAATTTAAATTTTTTTTGGTTGTACGTATTTCCGCGATGACTCAAAGTATAATTTTAAGCCCGCGAATTTCATTGATTGTGTGATATTTTAAACTTTAGAAAAAATTGTGATGATTATAAAGCGTATAATACAATATATTAACATTAAATTTAGTAGCCGTAAGCACTTATGTCTTTTTATGACGACGCCGAGATTTTTTTACATCACTCTGTATGTACTGCCTAAATTACTTCAAAACAAAGTAAATATTTACAAAATATGATACATAAATTATTATTTATAACAGAAAACCAACTAAAAATCTTTACTCTCACAACATCGATAACTTTCGATCTATGAAATTATTTTATAACAAAAATTCTCAGTCTTCTATTAAATAGTCATTATATAGATCAATGATTAATTAGATCTCGAATTTACATTATCATACATTTTGTACAACACAGAAATTGACCTGACTTATGGGTCTAGAGTCCAGATACATTAGGATGATCGAATATTATAGACTATTTTATTGTGACCTCGTTCTGAACAAGGCTATATTGTGAAACAATCGCCTAAAAAAATCACTAGCTTTGAAACATAGTATAAACTATCAACATAAAGAAATTTTTATATGCATGTGGCATGTTTTCATCCTAGTATAAATGACCTCTTATTAATTACAAATTTTCATATAAACGTTTGTGATGATATAAAAATTTTAAATTCTAGTTTATTCTATATATAAATACACAGCAATCAATGTCCTAACACAGATGGAAGCCCCCATCGACACCGTACGTCAGCTAGCCAGTTATAACGCTAGTTTGCGCATTTTCACAATTCACAATTGCAGTGTTTCAACCATAAACACGTATCATATAAAAAGTTTTTTCTTCTTTGTTTCCATCAAATCACTAAAAGTTTTTCAACTCACTTTCCTAGTTCAAATCTTGACGTTAAATCAGTCTGTATACAGCTATATCACGTTGTTCAGTCATGTAAATTGTTCATACCAAACCAAATAAAAGGTTTTTTTGTTAATATTATGCAACCAATTTAGTTGGAAAGGGTATTTATAACCCATTCTTTATGTTTTTTTTTCATCGAGTTGACATGGACATGTCCAAATTTACAGATGGTGTCTCATCAGTTGAGAATAGCGACTCGCAAACAGGAACGTTGCAGCACTGGGAATCGACTTCATTGTTGCTTTACGATTCCGAGTTAGATGGTCGGGCATACTTCAGGTTAATAGCTGAAGTACATGATGTAGGAGAACAGATCACAGGTACATTGATCACTAATCAGCTGGCGATCACTTATAACATTTCGAAGACATCGCACACGTCATACGCGGCAGCGACGCAGCGACGCAATAGTTCATTGTCGCGGTTAAGACGTGTCGCGTCCATATAGTCACAGATGACACTTGTCACGTTATCACAGATGGCGAGCGTTACGTGTCACGGCTGGCATGTAAACCGTGTCAAGTAATCACAGGTGACTCGTGTCGCGTGTCACATAGTCACACGTGTCTGGCAGTCGCATTTCACAGATAGCGGCACGTGTCACACAATCTCAGATAACACGTGTCGCGTGTCACACTATCACAGTTGACACTTGTCGCGTTTCACACAATCGCAGTCGACACGCGTCGGGCGTCACAGAATCAGAGTTGACACGTGTCGCGTGTCACGCGGTCAGTCGCCATGCATCTAGTTGGCACGCGCACGTTTCGCATGCGAGGAGGGCGGTGCGTGCGCGGGTCGCGGCTGGTGTGGCGGGTGAGGCTCTTCTAATCCGGAGCGCATCATGTACTTGAACTGCAGCATGTGTTGCATTACGTCGCGTATTTGAACTAACGCCATGGCGTTCTCGGCGGCGGATTTACACTTTCCCGAGTTGCGGAGGACTTGGAGCTGGGCTCTAGAATGTAAAAATGAAAGAGGTTAAGGTTTTTTGTACACTTGCCCGAGTTGCAGAGAACTTATAGCTGGGTTCTGGAATGTAAGGAGAGTTAAGGTTAATATTAATTTTTTTTTTAATTCTAGAGTACAATAATTTAATTACTTCACAAAAAAAAAATACTTAACAATAATTAAAACATGAACTTTGGTTAAAACATGAATAGGTTTGTTGGACAATTAATTGAATAAATTATTTATTTTGATCCAGCTGGCAGGTAGTGATCAACAGAATATAATTTTTTATGAGCATGATTTATTCTGTTCAAAATCTGTACCAGCCCTTATTGGTAAGTAACTCAACTTTACTAAAGAGCACAGCCAACTAACACTGTTCAAGTAATGTTGTATTTCTGTGGTAAGGTAGAAAACTCCTGGGAAGAGTCTGAGTTAGAGTTGGCAATGCGCTTGCGATGCTTCTGGTGTGCAGGCGTCTATAGGCTACGGTAACCTCTTACCACCAGGTGGGCCATATGCTTGTTTGCTGACCTGATTGTTTAAAAAAAATTACTAACGTATTAGGTCTGTAGAGCGTCAGGCCTAGGGCGTCGAGCATGGCACGGCAGGTTGTCAGTGAGACGCGCGGGAAGAAGTGGCTCGCCAGGTCCGGTAGAGTCATCAGGAGCTCCGTGTATTGGTAGGGCTTGGCGTTGATGCAAGGGACCATCGTGTTCTCGACTACTGCTTTCTGAACCTGTACATTAAAATAAAATAAATAAATTACAACTTTTCAATTTCTTAACTTCGTGACATTTTATTTATTTATTAAAGGATGACCAACAAAAGATACATTGATAATAGTTTCTTACACATGAGCTTACAATAATATGTCAAAGTTCTTTTAATTACAGGTTATCACAACATGCATTATCACGTCAAGTCAAGTTTATCAGCGAAATAAGCGCTTACTAACATACATTACAAAAATAGTTGTAATTTTGCATTGGTTAATTAAAAAGGAGACTATAAACCGCTCAATAGAATTTTTGAAAAATTATTTGAGCTCTTTGTCGCTTGACATAATTATTAAAAAAAAATTATGTTTTGGAACTTGCTCCAAACCATTTATATTTCTGATATGTTCTAGTTAAACGTTCATTATGTCAGACTTGTAAAAATTTTCTAGTTTTTTGCGTAATTTACTGTACCTATCAAAAGCATTTTATTTTTATGTAGTAAATAGTAAATAATATTACCTTATACGGCGTATGGTTGCCACTTATATTGATGTCTGGTATCGGCGTAAGCCTTTTGCGGGTGTCCACGGTGTGAGAGGTTGAGTGGCCATTCATTGTCCCCGTAACTTGCGGTGGAACACTGTCGAACAAACATAATATTTAATATGAGGATTATAATTTAAAAACTTAAACTACCCCCACCTCTGTAACCTAAAGAGATTAAAGTATAAAGATTATCCTGCAACTAACTTACGGAGAGACTTCAACAGCAAGAGGGAAAATAGTCTATTAGGGACTGTTTTATTCCAATTAATAAACTAAAATTTTTAGATTTACAGATAAGAAATATATATAGGTAGGGATCCCTAGTACATTTTTTTGACCTGATCAGTATCAAGCTAATTTTTTGGGAGTGGCTACATTTTGATGAGGCGAACAAAAAATTCCTCTTCGAAAACTCTCGATTGTGGTAGCTAACAGAGATAGCAGGAGGTAGAGCAGCAGTGAGCGTAGGACCGGGATAACATACAACGCAATTTGGAGGACAATATTACTTTTAAATTATATAGATAATCACTAACTAAAAGAAAAAAAAAATCAGCGGTTAGTAATAATTTTTGATGACCTTACGAGGTCATCAAGTTGATGACCTCGTAAGGTCACCAAAAATTAATTTTTTTTCTGATTTTTTTTTTTTGCTTTTAGTTAGTTAATATCTATATAATTTAAAAGTAATAATGTCCTCCAAATTGCGTTGTATGTTATCCCGGTCCTACGCTCACTGCTGCTCTACCTCCTGCTATCTCTGTTAGCTACCACAATCGAGAGTTTTCGAAGAGGAATTTTTTGTTCGCCTCATCAAAATGTAGCCACTCCCAAAAAATTAGCTTGATACTGATCAGGTCAAAAAAATGTACTAGGGATCCCTACCTAATACCATATAAATAAAATCAAATTTGATGGTGAAAAAGAATATAATTATATCAAAATTTTTATCTACCTTATTACCATACGTCATATCGTATTAACGGCAACGTGTGAAACAAAAAATGAATAAGAAAATTGTCTAAAACTGAAACGATTAAAGAAACTGAAACTAAATGCTTAAAATAATAACTATAATGCAGTGACAAGACAATGGCGAGTGGATACTGTTTGAACGGGAACATTCTCTATATACATAATAATATTCTCTACAATACAATACATTCTCTGTAATACACAACCGTAAGTATTCAGTAACTTTGGTTCGTCACACTTTCAAATAAAAAAAAAATTATATATTTTATGATTTAAATTAATTTTGTTGATAATGTAGATACACAAAGATCTCATCAGTATAAATACAAAAATCTACAAGCTATATTCATCCAAGTTGTATGATATTTCATCATACACCATTATATTAGCGCTTTTGGGCAGTTTTGAGGTTTTATACAACAAACTATTTTTAGAATTATTATAAATCTACATTCGAACTGAAACAAACTGTTCAGGATGTGGTTAAAACATAATTTGATTGATTGATTGAATCCCTCTAACATCTCACTACTGAGCATAGAATTCTTTTTCTTTATTTTAGGTCCATGGACCATAGTGCCCATGCCTTTTTTAACCGACTTCAAAAAGGAGGAGGTTACTCAATTCGACCGTATATGTTCTTTTTTTGATTTTTTTTTATGTATTTTCGGGCATAACTTCGTTGTTTATAAACCGATTTTGATAATTCTTTTTTGTTGGAAAGGGGATATCCCAACTAAGGTACAATGATAAGGAAACCAGGATCTGATGATGGGATCCCAGTGAAATCGAGGGGAACCCTCGAAAATCGTAGTGACGACTAGTGCGTTTGTTAATTAATTTATTATTTATTACTTGCCAATGCAATTGAAGTCGGTTTTTTTCGTTTGCTAGCAAACATTTATTTAGCAATATTATTAAGTATATCTAGATCTAGTGTCTTGATGTATCTATGTGAAAACCAAACTGAATTAGTAATTTTTCGGGCACAGGCCTTTCTCCGTGTTAGAGGAGTTGTTAGAGGAGTCAGTACAGTGTGGTGTATATACAGAATGTTCCAAAGCCATGTCGATAGATCATAAGATATGGTCAATATGCTCACTTCATGGTTGTTGTGTTGGCCGTACTCCTCACCAGAGGTGGGGGCGGCTGCTGGCCCATCGCCATTTGTATTGCACTGTTCGGAAACTGTAATAAACGATATCAAAACACTTAACTTCGCGGAAACAAGAGAATAAATACATATATATATTAATACGTAAAGTAAAAACTTTTTACGAAAATTGAGCGGACGGAGGAGTATGAAATTATATATGAAACACTTATAGTTTATATAGAGAAAGAGTGCAGAATGCTATCTTTTTAAATTATGCATAAAAAATACATTAAATCAATTAAAAATAAAATAACATTACACACACGACCATGTATTTGACACACACACGCATATAATTATATACTCTTTTGCGTGATGTTCAAACTTATAATTTGAATTAATTATGGTAAGTATCTAATTTGCCATATAATTATCTGGACATTTGTGCTTTTGTATTGTCTGTGTTTCGTATGTAATACGTACTCCCGATACAGAAGTAAATCCTAAAAGCCCGTTTAGTGTGAAGCGTTTATTTTATTTGCCAGGGTGGCTACATTCTTTAGTGCTGTGTGGTTACGGCACTAAAGAATGTAGCCACCCCCTCTCTTCCCGTGGGTGTCGTAAGAGGCGACTAAGGGATAACACAGTTCCACTACCACCTTGGAACTTAAAAAGGCTTTGAAGTACACAGGCCGAAGACGGGCAGCAGCGTCTTCGGTGCGACTGCGGTCACCAACCCGCCTGCCCAGCGTGGTCACTATGGGCAACACACATGAGTTCACGCCATTTTTGGCGCGAACTCGTGGAGGCCTATGTCCAGCAGTGGACTGTGATAGGCTGAAGTGGTAGTGGTGGTTTATTTTATTTATTTATAAATTTTAATATAAACATTGATATTAGAAAGTAATCAATTAATTACATAAATCTTAAATTATGCATATATAATTTAAATAGAAAACGGATTATTATTATAAATAAATAATAATTACGTTAAACCGTTAGAGGAAAATATTTGCTACACGGTATTCCCAGAAGATGAATTGTAAACAAGACATAAAAAAAATAACAAGAAATGATTTTTTTATTGGAAAATAATTCCCCACAATATAGTTTAGTGAATCTATACTTACTAATAATATAAAGCTGAATTTGTTTGTTCATATGCGCTAATCTTAGAGGCTACTGGTTCGAATTGAAAAATTTCCTTTTGTGCGAGACAGCAGAATAGCCTATAGCGGTGAATGCACCGAGAAAGCAGAGAGAAAACCGCGGGTGCAAATAATAATATAAAGTTATTTAAAAATAATTAAAATTAATTAATAAACATAATAAATTATTATTGTATACAATATATAAATGATACAAATATAGTTTAGACAAATTGGTTCATAGACTATGACATATTAAATAGAAATATTTCATTTGACTAATTTGAAGTGTGTTTATTTAAGAAATCTTATTGATCACATGTAGGGATGCCAACTCACTAAACCAATAAAATAATGTAAGGAGGTACCCATCTTATGTGAAATGGATTATAAACCAATGTAAGGAGATTTTAAAATGTTAATTTTATTATTACAAATACAGTGAGAACCTTCACATCATACGTACATGTAGAGAAAAAAAAAGTGCGTGCGTAGAAAGTACACAGTCATGTCAGAAGTGAAACTTCTTTAGCAAACTAATCGAAAAAAGTTGGCGGTATCATAATTAAAAAACTAATTGAATAAAAAAGACAACGTCATGCGGTGTTCCCAGGTGGTCTCCCATCCAAGTATTGATGCGTTACCCGTTGACGCGTGGCCTCGGTCACCCACCCAAGTACTGACGCGTGACGCGTTGCCGCGTCGCCTTTCTCTCAAAATTTACCCTCATGCGCGTAAAGAAGTTTCACTTCAAAAATAAATAATTAAAAACTAATTGAAAACTAAAGGTGAAGCGGGACACGAGGCGGGAGACGCCTGTTATAACGGACGAAGTAGACAAAACGTCGCCGTTTCATCAAAACGCGTTGCCGTTTCATCCGTAAAAATTTTACCCTCATGCGCCTAAAGAAGTTTCACTTCCAAAACAAGTTTCCAAAAGAGGTTTTACGAATAGAATCACAAAATTTCTGTAGAATTGGCAACCCCTAGTTACAAGACATTTTTACAATATCTCTCTCTATTGTGATGTGTGACGAGTGAGTGTGATCAAGTGTTATGTGTGTGCGTTTATTTTTTATTTTTCGAAACGAGTAAGCTGGCCCTAGCGGCCTTCAAAGTGTCGTCGTTTTGAGAGCCAGCGGAGACAAAGTAAGCTTTTTACAGGACCAAAAAGTGTGTGTATGTATGTTTACCTGTGCGGTGCGTCCATGTGACGAGCGATGTTGTGGCATGGAAGCAGCGGCGGCGGCTGCTATTGCCGCGTTGTTGTACCGCGCTGCGGCCTGCGCCTGGGCCACTTGAGCCTAAGACAATATTAACTCTCATTACTTCATTTTCTTTTATACCACGAGGGTGAAAACAAACCAACGCTTACAACACTAGGATCATTGCAAACATACTGCCGACTCCACCCCTAACTCCAGGAGGCGCAGGCCACTTTATGCTCCACAGGTTTTTAAAAAAAGTTATACTTCTTTTGGCGCGTTAGGGAAAAATGATGAGAGTAAATTTTTACGATGCGCGAGCATACCGTCACAAAAAACCGACACCCTAAAGTTAGCTAGTCAACGAAGAAGAAGTTAGCAACGTGAAGTTAGCTAGCCAATGAAGGATAACTTCTTACGTGCACACATAAGTACACACACACTTTTTTTAATTTAAATATAACACAAGGAAATGTCGCTGACCTGTGCAAGCCTCAAGACTTGCTGGGTCTGAGCTTGAGTCAGCGCTCCAGGCAAGTTCCAGCCGTTCGCCAACGCTTGAACGGCCGCTGCAGATATACCCGTGTGAGGCATTTGCATTGCCGACGCAGCAGCCGAGTGTCTTTGAGCGGGTCGCCTGCCTCTGGACGCGCTCACACCGGTAACACCGAGTGATGATACCCCACCACCCACCACGCCACTCACTGAACCCGGCGGCGGAGCGGGCGGCGCCCTAGTCCATTGACCTCCCCCTGATACTGAACCTGAAAAAGAACAAACAACAACGTTAAATTATATACTTTATAACATATAATTATACTAGTTAATTATTAATTAAGTTTTGTGATTAATTTGAAGATCACTGAAAAACATTGGGTAGGTATTAGTGATGCAACAGATATCTGTTTCTGTTTCCGCAAGTGCGGAAGTTCCGCACTCTTTTCAACATCCGTTTCTGCTTCTGTTTCCGCAACTTTTATAACGGAGATGTAAACGGAAGTTTACGACGGTTGAGAGTTGAAAGTTTCACTTACCACTACTAAATTTTGAATATTAAAATAATTTTAAGTTGCAATATCGTTTTCTATTATAGATTTCTAATATATCTATTTCTTATCTAGGCTTGGTGTGTATTTAATACTTAATAAAGAAATATATTTGTAAATTTATTAATTTTTTTCATATTATTTACACTTTCGTTTCTGCATCCGTTTCCGTTTCCGTTTCTGCTAAAATTTACTTTTGACATCTGTTTCCGTTTCTGGTTCCGTTAAGACACTTCCGTTGCATCACTAGTAGGTATATTGTATAATTTTGTCATGTCTACCTAATATTCAAGTATAATTAAATTTGTTCTTAGTTATTTAAAAGTGTAGATATTCTTGACGTTTGTTAAATAGTGTAGAATCAACTTCAATCAAAGAGGAGCGTCAGTCGGAAGGCGGACCCTGGCAATGGAGATCGGTATTGATAATACCGAGCAGAAGAAGAATCGATTTAGGGCGAAATAGTTTCAATTTTATTTCAATACATGTCAGATACATGACAGACAACAGGTACAAAATGTAAACAAAACTAAAAAAATAACAATACAATAACGCAGCTTTCACTTTCATTCGTGTCTTATCATAGACAATAAAGGCATTTATTTTTAAAATTGAAATGACCGATGATTTGGGTACCTTGAACGTGCAAAAAAAAAGCTGAATTTGACTTTATGACACTCGTTATGTAGTCGTTAGTCGTTACCATAAAATAAATATCTAAATAGTTCATGTGATGTCATGACACTTCGACATCAATCGTTATAGCTGCCGTTAGAAACTAGCTGTGCTCCCCGGTTTCACTCGCGTTAATTTGAGACAAAAACGACCACAAACGCGAGTAATTTTGCGTAGATTATTTAGTATTAAAATTAGCAAATTAGTAAATATTTTTACCATTATTTATATTTGTACTGTGTATTTAACACTTAAGTGAAAAATGACATAATTAAATATTATGACAATAATTATGTATAATAATATATTTACTTGTAATAATTTGTTATTTACGAAATTCATAATTTCTTTTTCATAAAAAAAAAATAAGTAAGAAAAAAAGTTTATGGAAAACCCATCTGTATTCGAACCTATAAATACTTTCATAGTTAAGTCGTCGCAACCACGTGCCATTAGCAAATAAGACACAAAATAAAAGGAAACATCTACGACCGATGCAAATTATTTTTATCATGTCAAGGCTATGTTGAAGGTCTAACCTCAATACCAAACCGCTTTTCAACTCAAGCGAAGTAACTAGCACAGCGAATACATATAAATAAAAAATTATATTCTTAATCAATTCAACAGAGTAGGTATTATGTAATAAATAGCAAAAAATACAATAAATGTTGGAATTTTTTTAGTTCAGACATTTCTAAAACCTTTATCTTTTACATCTAATAAAAATAGGTAAAAAAACTTTTTAAGTTAAACGGTTTTATGTTAAACATACATTGCAATGTTTAAGATAAATGTACTAAAAACCAAAAAATAATAAAATAGATACAGTCGTGGGAATTATAAACATATGCATAGACTAGACTAAAATAAAACCGTGGGGCACGTCAATTGTCTACAATCGTTGATTAAAATGTTTGTTTTGTAATGTTAAACTATAATTAGGCAGTTGTTCAACCGACAACGATGGACGTGTGATAAGTAGGGCTAGAATGTGGAAACAAGCTAGGAAGCTCGATTATAAGCGAGTTTTAGGGTTTCATAGTGGTGAGCGAGTAGTACCTTTATCATATGTTTTGTCGATTATAGACAAACTACGAGCAGTGAAACGATTCCTCGCCAGCCAGCAGTGTGAATGTCCAACGATAAACTAGTTGAAACATCTCTTTTATTTACATGGAGTGTATAACTATTGGAATTTCCATGAGCAAGAAAATAGTAAGTAATTTCCTCACCGTCTGCGGGCCAACTGCTTAACAACGAATTAAGAGTGCGCATAATGCAAAATTACCATCTTCTATTTGTTTTGACATGAAAAGTTCCAGACCAAATCTTAAAATAAAAATATATGACAAACTACGTGATATTTGCAAGGGTCGACCCATATCAAAAACATAAAATAAGGAAATTTCCTCGATAAAATATAATCACGAAGTAACCTCTAATTTTTATATTTTTTCTATTTATACTCGATATGGTTATGACCATTAAGACAAAAATTTGATAATTAATTACATTTAAATATGAGTAAAGGCTATGCCAAGGCATTTAATGTAATTACTTTTAGTTTCGGAATTATATAAAAAATAACATATTTGTCGTTTTTTTACATTCGTAATGCACTCAAAACTATATCGTCTATCGCACTCTGACACGAGGCTTTGTGTATATTTTGTTTCATCGGGCGCGCGGGTGAAATCTGATTTTTTACTCGCCTTATGCACGCTCTTAAACGATTCTTCTATCGCACATTAAGTCGATAATTTGTAGACAATTGACGTGCCCCACGGTTTTATTTTAGTCTAGTCTATGCATATGTTTATAATTCCCACGACTGTATCTATTTTATTATTTTTTGGTTTTTAGTACATTTATCTTAAACATTGCAATGTATGTTTAACATAAAACCGTTTAACTTAAAAAGTTTTTTTACCTATTTTTATTTTCTAGTTTTTAGTTTTTATTTCGCATTCTGTTTAATTCATTTAGTGCTTCATTATTGCAAGGTTTCTTGCCCGTTAGTTTATTGCAGTCCAACTCCTCTATACGTAGTCCCTGCAAAGATCTTACTCTACTAAGAGCCACGTAGGCTTGACCTTCTTCAAATAGTTTCGCACCTAAGTATATGACTGCGTGATCCACAGTGCTGCCCTGCATTTTATGTACTGTAGGCTATGTACAACAAGATGCGCCTGAGTCTTTAGAGGAAAACGCTAACGACATATCATTTTTATCCACCCTAATGCCATACAGTTCTCGGTGCGTTTTAACCTTTCACCTTAACTTGGGTGGTGTACCGCTAACGACGTATCATTTTTAGCCACCCTAACGCCACACAGTCCTCAACACGATACAAAATCTTGACTTGGGTGGTGGATTCAGGCTGGATTAATCAGATACTTACCTAAATTACAGATTCAATTTCTAAATTTAAATCTTATTATTATACGCCATTTGGTGACTGCGCCCATCTTAAATATTGAGGTTTTATAGTGCACTGTATTCTTCTTGTCAAGCCTTTTTATTTGATACCCATATTGGTGGGATTGATAAAAAATTGTTATCAGCCATTTGGTAGCGGCGGCCATCTTAGATTTCAATTTTGCATAGTAAATTGTATTCTACTTGTTGAGACCTTTCATTTGATACCTAGGTTGATGGGATTGATAAAACCTAAGTTATCCGCCATTTTGTAGAGGCCGCCATCTTGGATTTTAATTTTATACAGTACATTGTATTCTACTGGTTGAGCACTTTCATTTGGTACCCATATTGATGGGATTGATAAAACCTACGTTATCCGCCATTTTGTAACGGCCGCCATCTTGGATTTCAATTTTTTATAGTATACTGTATTCTGCTTATTGAGCCCTTTCATTTGATACCCATATTGATGGGATTAATAAAACATAAATTATCCACCATTTTGTAGCGGCGGCCATCTTGAATTTATAATGAATAAACATAATTGTATTGTCACCAAAATCCAGTGTATACAAAATTTCAGATTAATCGGTTGACAGGAAGAGGGTGAAATTTGAATTACTAAATTTGACCCAAGAATAAATAATAAATAAAACAAACGGGGTGAGCTAAATAAAACCGTTTAAAAACTAACAAGCAAAAAAAAACTTGTAAAAACATTCAGAACATATAATTATATAGGTAAGTAGTACTTAGTCAGTTTTTTTTTTATTTTTTATAATACTTCAATCAAGCCAATATAGCCCAGTTAATAACTTTTTTCTTTCACGCTCGTATGTTCCTATCGTAAGCAAAAAGCAACTTAATGCTTGTTACAGGAAACAGCCGACTGTTATATGTAGCTAAATATTTTTTTTGTTGATAAATATACATAGAAATAATACATATATAAATACAAATATTACACTCAGACTCAGGCGGGAATGGAACCCGCAACTAGCGGAACAGAAAGCAGGGCCACAACCAACTACGCTAACGGGCTAGTCGAGCTAATAAACAATCTTCTGTATATGTACAGGTTACTTAATTTTAACTTAAATTATAAATTGGTATTGCTAATTACATATTTGTAATTACTGTCATTAACTCATTACTTTACTCCGAAAATTATAAACAAAAAAAAACAAGGTTAGTTTTATTAATAGATCGACACGGCTACAGTATACTACATATAACAATACAGTTACATTATCTCAACTGCAATGTCAGCTATATATAGCAAAACATATTTATAGACAAATATTTCACTGGTTATACTGGCTTTTTTGTTCTCAATACTATTTAATTTAATTAAGATATTAATGTTTGTTTTTTAGAGGAAAACATTATCATTGATAATGAGAGATTCCTTAGAAATAACTTAAACAATCATATTAAAAAAAAGAGTATGCTTTATAAACCACACGACTGAAGTAAAACTTCTTTAGCTCCATCTATATGTACTATGTATCTATATAATATACTAGCTTCTGCGCGCGACTTCGTCGGCGTGGACTCCGCTCCTATTGGTCTTAGCGTGATGACACATAGCCTATAGCCTTCCTCGATAAATGGGCTATCTAACACTGAAAGAATTTTTCAAATCGGCCCAGTAGTTCCAGAGATTACCGCGTTCAAACAAACAACCAAACAAACAAACAACCAAACAAACAAACTCTTCAGCTTTATATATTAGTATAGATGTATACGAGAGAAAAAGAGAAAGAAAATGTGTGCTCGCACAAGAAAATGTGTGTCAGTAATATACGAAACGTAAATCTCTCTCTTTACTTATATCTCCCTCTCAACTTTTGTTCGCCTCGCCCGATTACACTTTTCGTAATGTTCTCAATTCTCATAACAAATTAACAATACGGTACGTAGCTTCACTATGTTTAACTCAATACAAAAGTATTTTTAAACGCGAATCACAAAAAACAATAAGCTAATAAAATTACAATGGTGAATATTATCACCTTTTTTAATCTTTTGTTCAGATATTGTTTTATGTAAGACCGTTTGTAAATAACTAAATATCCCTTGAAGACAAATTGTTTTTTTTTATATATATATATAAAACACTAACTGTCGTAATTTCTCATGTAATGCAATAATACATAGGAATTACATTTTTACTAATATATAGCCTTATATATAATTGCCTCCAGCCCGGAGGAGGTGGAGGGTATGTCCGATTCGCACGGACTAAAACCTCTGGGGTGTTCCTTCGCTCCGCCGGCGTTGCCCAATTAGGGTCCGTCACCATAAGCGACCTCCGAGAGGCTCCCTCGGACACTAAGGTATAGCCTTTAGCCTTCTTCGATAAATGCTTTTCCTCCAACTCTCAAAATTGATTTTCCAATTCTCATACATTTTTCTCAAATCGAACTAGTAATTCCTTAGGGCTTAGTCTATCATTTAAATCTTCTTAATAAATTTTGCTATAAATTAAGTCATTGAGTAAAAATTTGTGTTCTTGGCCTGTATTTTAAGGAAAATTATCAAATTTTACTTCATAAAATTATTTTGAGAAATGGAAAAATGAAAAATAACTCCTTTTCCTTTTCAAGTAGATAATATAGCAAAATTTCACAATCTTGAGAAATACGACATGTGTTGCTTATCACAATGATATGGCTCATTCATGCAATTCATTTATCAGTGTACGTATTCTAGGTATACATAAACTAGCAACCCGGCCCGGCTTCGCACAGTTGCAATAACTATCAATGTTCCTCTACTATATTATGCATGTATTATACACATAAACCTTCCTCTGGAATCACTCTATTTAATAAAAAAAAAACCGCAACAATCCGTTGCGTAGTTTTAAAGATCTAAGCATACAGACAGCGGGAAGCGACGGGGATATTTACGATCCTATTGATAAAATACAATTAAGGTCATTGAGAATTAGACACTAAATTGTTTTAAGACCGTTTTCAAAATCAGTTTGGAATGGAAATGGACGTTTTTTACTCTTTTTCATAACATATGATACTTAAACGAATTTCACATAAAGCTTGACTCTTAGATACCGAAAATAAATAAATGTATCAATGACTCGATTGCATCCGAACTAAAATATATTAAATAATTTTTATACCGTCATAAATAGAACTTCATTTCCTACCGTTATCAGGTTTACTAATAAATTAAATGGTACGATACGAGTTACGACAATTATTACTCTTCCGATTATAACATCCGGTGCCTCATCCTTGCGTCCAATTTTTAGCGGACTGAAAAAAAATGATTTTCAAGTCGACTGTATTTTATGTGCGGTGAACCTTCCAACTTTTTACTAGGTGTACCGATTAAGGATGATTCTCTTTTATATTTGAAAGTTGATGCTTCATGTGGTCCCATTTAAATTTTAGGGAGATCTGACGAGTAGTTTTTGAGCTATCCCTAATAATGTGTATTAATTGACATCAAGTTTTTTTCTGTAATTTTTTTTAAGTGAAACTTCTTTAAGCGCATGAGGGGTAAAATTCGAGCGACCGGTAACGCGGCAGCGTCAGGGACGGTCAGTACTTGGATGTGTGACCGCCTGGGAACACCGCGTGACGTTGGCTTTTTTTGTTTATTTTTTCTATTAGTTTTTTTTTAAATTAGTTAGCCAAAGAAGTTTCACTTATGACATGTGTACTTTGTACGCACGCAATTTTTTAGAACAAAAAATTATTATCGTACATACTACGTAATACATCCATATTCATCCGCGTAAATATTTTCTGAATTTTTAAATAATTAGTTTTAATTCTTCAAGTTTTTATATGTATATACAGTATATATTAACGTATGTGTGACGTGTATTTATGTACTTAGGTATATATGTGAGCCTGTATATGTATATTCCTATTACATAAATCTTTTGCGCCCCATCCCATGCGATTGGCGAAAAGATTGCTTAGCGATATGGTTGCCAATCGCGACTGATGCAACATAATTTTCTAATACGTATTTTCACTTTTTTTTTATTTGTGTGAAAAATAAAAATAAATATAAAATAAATGAAATTCAAATATTTAAGTTTTAGTATCGTAGGCAGAAATACGAATTGTCCATTGAAATGTTACAATTTAAGGTCTAAGTATTGCATTTGTTAGAGGACGCAATTTTATTTTTGGAACACGTATGGGGGGACAATAGAAACTTAACCTCAAGTTTGTGGGGTTGCCGCCCTTGTCCCCCGGCCGCCATCTTGGAAAAGGTGTGCAAGCACCTTTATCGCGATATCTCGGAAACTATGCGTACTACATACAATTTGTCAAAACATAATTTGTAGCAAAACGCTTTGCCTACAAATATGTTCATATAACTTTTTGCCCTAAATTTAAAATTAAAGAAGTTATAAGCAAAAAAGTGAGACAATTTATATAAAAGTTTTCTTTTTTGCTGTGTAACTTTTTTTAAATACATTTTACAAAAAAATTACTTCAGACCAATCTTGTAGAAATGGTCTTTTGAGGAAAAATTTTCATTATAATTTTTTTAATTTAATTCATTTAAAACGCTGTTACAGCGCTCCAAAGTTGACCGGGTTCGTCAATGCTCATGAGAATCCGGTCAAAACGAAATGTTTAACTTAGTTTTATGATCTTTTTTTATGTAAATATATTCTTTAAGTTTTTTTGTTAAATCCGTACAACTTTACATCTACAAGATTGATCTGAGATGATTTATTTGTACACATGTCCAAAAATCAAAATTGCGTCCTCTAACAAATGCAAAGCTCATGTAACATTTCAATGGACTAGAATGACATTTATTAGAAAAGAAAACGAAATAATGTTTAAATATAATTTTAAGTGTTGAGAGAAAATCTCGATAAATCACAGACATCACTAGTTTATCGCTAAACGAACTTATCATTTAATTCAATAAATTTAACTCGTGCGAAGCTGGTTCTCCGCGAGTACTGCTATTTTTAACCGCTTTTTTTTCTTGACCAAATAACGGTCCAACGATATTACCCATTAACCAAAACACTATCGCTCCATTAAAGACATTATTTTATATTTAAAAATTCATTCGATTAGTTTATTTGTTCGTTAGTCTTTAGTTGTGCAAGTAACATTTATTTACGAATGTCACGTGAGTTTTAGGCGTTCTAGATACAATAATGAATTAACAAGAGGATTTGACAAGAGTTTTCGAAGCCGTCTCTATGCTAAGCAATGACTCAAAAAAAAAAAGATAAAGATAATTAACATTGTGTCTTTGTCAAAGGTCTCAAAAAGACACTCAAAGACTCTGAGTGTCTTTTTGAGACCTTTTTAGGCAGAAAGTGTTAAATAAAGTTTATGACGAACGATAAAAATATGCTCTGATAAAGGATTGTATCAATGAAGAATACTGTATCCATTTCCAACTAAATCCAAAATATACTTTTTCAATGTTATAATTAAATATTTATATACACTTATATAGCGTTTCTGAATGATGTGCCTAAAGGAATATAAAGTTAACACAATTAAATATTTATTTAAAAAAGAAAAAGACTTAATATTCATTACGTTTCGTAAAAACAATCATGTTTCAGTATTTACATTCCGTTATAATAAAATAAAATGAATATGTATTATGCAGCTTATAAATGAGTTGTTTAAACAGTAAAAACTACTATAAATAACATACATTTACAAAGAATAAACTTGTAAACTTGTAAAGCAATTTTATAAGCGATCCTTGTTCCTTGTTCATAACTTATTATGATTCAAGTAAAAAAAAAACAACACTTTCTTGTTATTACTTTTTTTTACCAAAGCTTTATGGCGGGTCTGGTAGGCGTCCATTGTTACTCAGGTAGTGTACCTAAATCCTTTTGACCTTTTGTATCATTGTTTGTTACTAAACACTACAGTCAATCGAACAAATGAAAAGCAAAAGTAGCGAATTTTAAACTGTCATAATTAGTAGTTCCGTAACATTTGCAGATACATATTAGTTGTTGTCGTTGCAATTATTGCAGCATTTAGTACTCCTGTTGTAAAGTGTTTATTATCCGAACTCTATCGTATTTGGGACAGATGAAAAGACTTGAAAAAAAAGCTTAATTATACTTAATATTGTAAGTCAACAATCTACAATATTTACGTGATTGTTATGAAGTTTTTGTCATATTTATAGTAACTTAAATAAGATTTTATTGATACGAACCGTAAACGTTTTACCAATTTCTTGTGAGCAAGTTTAAATGAGTTTTGCTAATGATCATCCAAGTAATTTTTTTGTTAGTTAACAAATACCAGTTACAATACAATACATTTCTTCAATCTTCTATATATATATATATATATGATAATGAATTAACAAGAGGATTTGACAAGAGTTTTCGAAGCCGTCTCTATGCTAAGCAATGACTCAAAAAAAAAAAGATAAAGATAATTAACATTGTGTCTTTGTCAAAGGTCTCAAAAAGACACTCAAAGACTCTGAGTGTCTTTTTGAGACCTTTTTAGGCAGAAAGTGTTAAATAAAGTTTATGACGAACGATAAAAATATGCTCTGATAAAGGATTGTATCAATGAAGAATACTGTATCCATTTCCAACTAAATCCAAAATATACTTTTTCAATGTTATAATTAAATATTTATATACACTTATATAGCGTTTCTGAATGATGTGCCTAAAGGAATATAAAGTTAACACAATTAAATATTTATTTAAAAAAGAAAAAGACTTAATATTCATTACGTTTCGTAAAAACAATCATGTTTCAGTATTTACATTCCGTTATAATAAAATAAAATGAATATGTATTATGCAGCTTATAAATGAGTTGTTTAAACAGTAAAAACTACTATAAATAACATACATTTACAAAGAATAAACTTGTAAACTTGTAAAGCAATTTTATAAGCGATCCTTGTTCCTTGTTCATAACTTATTATGATTCAAGTAAAAAAAAAACAACACTTTCTTGTTATTACTTTTTTTTACCAAAGCTTTATGGCGGGTCTGGTAGGCGTCCATTGTTACTCAGGTAGTGTACCTAAATCCTTTTGACCTTTTGTATCATTGTTTGTTACTAAACACTACAGTCAATCGAACAAATGAAAAGCAAAAGTAGCGAATTTTAAACTGTCATAATTAGTAGTTCCGTAACATTTGCAGATACATATTAGTTGTTGTCGTTGCAATTATTGCAGCATTTAGTACTCCTGTTGTAAAGTGTTTATTATCCGAACTCTATCGTATTTGGGACAGATGAAAAGACTTGAAAAAAAAGCTTAATTATACTTAATATTGTAAGTCAACAATCTACAATATTTACGTGATTGTTATGAAGTTTTTGTCATATTTATAGTAACTTAAATAAGATTTTATTGATACGAACCGTAAACGTTTTACCAATTTCTTGTGAGCAAGTTTAAATGAGTTTTGCTAATGATCATCCAAGTAATTTTTTTGTTAGTTAACAAATACCAGTTACAATACAATACATTTCTTCAATCTTCTATATATATATATATATATATATAGGAGATTTCCACATTTCCACCTATATATTGACTCATCACAATATCTCTGGAACCATAAGGCGTAGAGACGGTAGGAATATTCCTTTCGCCGAGTAGAGGTCAGCTAAGAACATATTTTACGAAATTCCACCCACAATGCGGGGGTTAATAACATATATGGCAAAACAACGTTTGCGGGGTCAGCTAGTACATTAATTATATTCAGTGCCGTGCTGTTAATATTTTAAGCACCCAAAGTGCACCGATCGTTAGTCTTGATAGGTAACCATACGCCAACTTATGCTTTTGAGAAGCCTGAAGAATGAATCTACAACTCTTCTCTTACAGAAAGAGGATGACTTGATGGCACCCGGCTATGGACCAGGCAGTGATGGGAATATAATCGTACTTTATGTAACTACAGGTATATTTGAAACATGGGATTCAAATAAAGCAAAATTTTGTCGGTGTCTATCTCTTCTCTATAAGTCTATATATATAAAAATGAATCGCTAAATGTGTTGCTAAGCGCAAATCTCGAGAGCGGCTAAACAGATTTCGCTAATTCTTTTTTTATAATATTCCTTGAAGTACGAGGATGGTTCTTACCAAAAAATCCCTGAAAAAATCTAAAAACAACACTTTTCTATATTCCCATACAAAAGATTCGTAATAATATTTAAAAGTCAATTTAAATTTTAATACCATACAATAAAGTTTAAGTGTTAGTGGAGGGGTCCTGGGAAGAATAAGTATGAATAGACTGTTAGGCGGTACGGAGTTCGCCGGGTCAGCTAGTAGTATATAAAACCGTGTTTAAGTTTACATAATTTCCGTTACGAAAACGTGTAACTGACCAATATTTCACTAGTTTTGTAATTATTGACCAATAGTCGAAAATAAAACGACTAAAGACTGTTTTATATACCTATATCTCGAATTTATTCTACGAAAGTTAATGTTCTACAATGCGATAGATTTTCAGCTTGTCTATTTAGTTTTTGCTATGTAAAAAGTTAAAAACGAAACAAATTTTGTCGTAATAAAACTGAACGTAATGAAAGTTTTTTTAGAGCCATATATAGAAACAGGATTTATTTACGTTTTAGAATATGCCCTTGTTATCTATACTAATATATATAAAGCTGAAGAGTTGGTTTGGTTGTTTGTTTGAACGCGTTAATCTCTGGAACTACTGGGCCAATTTGAAAAATTCTTTCAGTGTTAGATAGCCCATTTATCGAGGAAGGCTATAGGCTATGTATCATCACGCTAAGACCAATAGGAGCGGAGTTCACGCCGACGAAGTCGCGCGCAGAAGCTAGTTTGTAATAAAAGAAATAGTAAATATAATACTTTTTTTTCATTCTTGTAGTGTGACATATCACATTTTCTTTTTATCATACCTAATATGATAAAAAACTTATTCGTGTACTTTGCTCAGCATTATTTTTATTATTTTGTCCTTTACAAAGCCGGTTTGGGAGAGAGCTCTATTAGCGATAAGACTTCTGATTTTAAACTTCTAAACATCTTTATTTTGAATTACTCTTTGGTGTGTATTAAAGTGTATTTCTCTAATTCAAACAAAATAGATAAATGATTTTCAGTAGCGACGGTTACAAAATAAACAGTTTGAAGACGAATTGGCCTAGGTCGCGTCTAAGATTGAGAAGGCCGAGGAAGGAGAGTCGTATCTTAGTGTGAGAGATCAAACAAAATTAGTTAAAAGTATTGTCTCTACCACGCTAAGTTTGTACCTAGTGGGGTGCTATGTCGGCGACCTTCTCGTGGTGGACTCTGGGCAACATAGTAAGCAGTAACATCATAGTCTTCGTTACTTTTTGCTGTGGGAAATGACCGACCGATGGGCGCGAAAGCATAATATAGGAAGTGCGTGGTGAAAGCGCGGGGCCAAGAAGGCGCGGTAGAGTGAGAGGAAGATTTCCCCTCACTCGGTGACAGGAATAGGCGAGAGTGACACTCATCCAATGCTTTAGATTGCGTCGTAGGAGACATCCCCGCAAAAACTACAGAGCCCTGCTCAGCCAAGACGGCCAGTTTTCGCGCACGTTGCGAAGCGGATGAGGGAATCCATGCATTCCTATTGCTTAATGGAGGGAGAGACCGAGCTTGATTGACTCCATTATATACATTGAGAAAGAAAATCACCCCCTCACTACTCCGCGCATTCTCAGTGTTGGGTCCCTATTGGCGCCACATTTCATACGCTTTCGCGTCCCCGGAAATTATTGGGCGAGTGATGCGAGGGCGGAGGCAGGGCATCTAAACGCCGGACCTTTCGCTTCTCGAAAGGAGTGCCAGCGAGAGGCCTGGCCTCACGATTGCCTGGAGTAGGATATCGATCGAGTGGCTATTACGACAGAGCCGCAAGAGAAAGCACCAGGTATGGACGTTGTATGCACAAGCGATCCCATGGTGTCCTATTGCGGTGCTGGCGATTTTGATGGATTTTAGTTTATTAGGTATTCCGACCTACCAGACTGATATCCAATCTGGCGTCAGTCAGTACCCTTGTGGAAATTTTTCGGACTTTTTTCAGAAAAAGACTTCTAAAGACTTCTAAAGACTTTTTCAGAGTTCTCATGGTTTTTTTAGAGAAAAGTCCGAATTTTTTTCACAAGGGTAGTCCCACATACCCGCCGCTTCATCGCGGGATCTGTAAACGCATTTCCCATCGCTACAAAAAGGTGGTTACCACAAGCAGGGATGGGCCCCCATCAACGCTGTTTCTACATCACATAGATACAGCGTAATATCTGAGCGCAATTTGAGATTGTAGACTCAGATTAATTGGTAATTTCTCTAATAATAAAAGATAATATCATGAGCTCAATATCGTTTATTTTTTAGACTATTATATTGATGGTTACCAGCTGATAGGAAGTTTATTTTTTATAGATAAAAATTTATAATTACAGGTGTTTATAAATATACATCATTCTCCTACATGGGGAAACAGGCCTATGCCCAGCAGTGGGATAGTACAGGCTGAAGTGATAAATATACATGACAATCACATTGGCTGCTTAAGTGCTTAGTCATCCTCCTATATAAATACGTATATTTCTACACTTGTCTAAGGAATATTCGCATTAACATTAATTGTGCATGCTCTAGAGAAGTATGGTGGGCACACAAACACTGTAAAATAAAAAATTAAAATTTTCAACTTTTAAATATAAAAACGAAAAGTCACTCTACTCAAAGAAAGAAGAAAGAAAGAAAGAAAACACTTTTATTAGCCTTTCCGTTAACAATATTATAAATAATGAATCAAAAAATAATTATAACATAAAAAAAAAAAAATAATAATATAATTATTAGAAAAATAAAAGGAAACGATAAGCAAAAAAGTAGGTAACAAATACAGAATAATATAAAACGAAAAAAGAAAGAAAAGGCCAACTAGGTTTCTGCTTCAGTAATGTGTTTGACAGCAATAATTTGCTGCCAAAAACGCTGTTATTCTAGCAGAACCTATCCTGGTGACTTGAGACGCTTACACTTTACAATAAGAATTTAAGAATAATAACAATATAAAATTACAGACAATAATAAAACTTTACACATAGAAGTCGCAACAGATACTTATATTTGTGTAGGTATATTATGTCAGTGAACGAGGTAAGAGGAGAGATAATTATAATAATAAAAGTTAATAAAAAACAATTAAATATATACTTAAATAAAAATGCATAATGAGGAAAAAAGAGAAGAGATAGAATGTAAACTTAAAACAATTACGTGTCTTTATAAATAAATAATAAATACACTCATATTTTAGGCCAAAATGCTTACGTCAAAGCCACAAACTGATGTCGCGAAAGGAATGTCAAAGAAAAAAATAAAAAATAAATAAAATATAAATAAAAATTAAACCTAGTTTTAGCAAAGAGTATATAACCACTACGTTTTTTAGTTCAAACTTTTAGAGAGTATAATAATGTATAGTGTTTTAGTTTGAGGTTACTAGAACTGACACGGGTGTCGAACTCATAGAGAAAACAGAAAAGTGATATACCTGAATGTCGAACTATTCAGCGTGGTCGTGACGTGAACATATTATGCAAATGTTAGGTGACTAAGTGCTAACCAATTTGGTGCCGTGAAGCGGCTGCCGACCCGTCGAGACCACGGTATGGATCCGTCCAGAGTGCGATTCGCTCCCGGTGACTGTACAGAGAACTCTCCAGCATGTCGTATATACCACAAAGTAAGTCAGGGGTTAGTTTTTTGCATATTTAATAATAACATTTTTGTACAACGCTTAAAAGTGCCTCTGGTTTTCAGTTCACGTAATGGAGGTGGAAGATCGTTCCAGCACCGGGAGGCCGCATACCTGAAAGATCCGCGGAAGGCCACCGTTCGGTGCATCGGCGTCTCAAAAGTATGAGTGCACGTACGCTGTGGGTACCTTTTGTGTTCTTTAGCCCATGTTAACTTACTGAGCAGGTATTTCGGTACACCAGTACTCAAAATATCGAACATTAGTGAAGCCAGGTGCACTTTTCGGCGAGATTCCATTTTGAGGATGTTTTTATCATTTAAGACTGGTGTGATATGCGTTCGTGGCGGCACACCAAAACAATATCGTGCACAGGCGTTTTGCACTCGCTGTATAAGCTTTGATGTTCTACCAAGTAAACACGGCCCGTATACTGTATCGCAGTAATTTAATTTTGATAGGACGAGAGACTCGCAAAGGGTTATTCTTAAATTCTCACCAATGTAAGATCTTATGTTATATAGTAGCTTCAGTCGGTAAAAACAATTCTGTACACACTTTGCAATGTAGCTCTCAAAATGCATGCTGCCATCGATGATCAGTCCCAAACTTTTTGCACTGTCTACACGCTCTATTGTTACCCCCTCAATCATTACATTTAAAGATACATGATTGTATAAGGCAACCTTTTTTTTTGTACCAATCACAAGCAACTTTGACTTTTTGGGGTTAAGGACCAGACAATTGGACTTACACCAACCTGTAATCATCTTTAAGTCATTGTTAATTTTTTCAACCGCTGTACTGCAGTCAGACGGCAGGAAGGAGCAGTACAGTTGCAGGTCGTCTGCATATAGATGATACTTGCAAGAGGAGATATTTTTTACTATGTCCGCACTATATAACGCGTATAGGATAGGCCCCAGAATGGACCCCTGAGGGACTCCACGATTTATAGGCTGGGTTCCTGACCGATGCCTAGACCCATCAGCGGCGACTATTTCCACATACTGCTGCCTATCTGTCAGATAACTGTGGAACCATTTTACAGTTTTAATGTCAATACCATAATAGGTTAACTTAGACAGCAGTAGTGAAGTGTTTATCGAGTCAAAAGCACGGGAAAAATCGAGGAGGATAAGAAGACTGACCATTCCTTTGTCCTGAGCAGCAAGGAGATTATCCACAATGTCAGTCAGAGCAGTTGCTGTACCATGGCCCCTGCGAAAACCCGATTGCAATGAGGGAAGTATGCAGTTATCCTCAATAAAACTAGTGAGTTGATCACAAACAATTCTCTCCAACACCTTAGACACGCAAGGCAGTAGGCTGATAGGTCGCAGATCCTGTATAGAGGCGGGGTCGTTTACTTTAGGAATGGGTTTGACAATAGCAGTTTTCCAGCTAGCAGGAAAAGTACATTCTGCTATGGACCGATTGACTATTGCAACAATGGTATTCAACGTTTCTGGCAGTGTTAGTTGAAGCATATCCAGCGTAATATGATCATGTCCCTGAGCATTCGATTTTATCCTCTTTATTGCATTCAGTACCACATCCTCACTGACTGGCCTGAGTGAAAAACTGGATGAGGTGAAGCGGTGAAACTCAAAATAAGTGAGGTCAGAGATTTTGACGTGGTTTTCACCCGGAACCGCAAGGAAGTGGCAATTGATTGCGTTAGGATTATTGAGGTGTAATGGTAGATCAATTGTTTTATTTTTATTTGGTAAAATAGTCTGTTTGAGATTTTTCCATAGTCTCTTTGAATTTGCTTTGTTGTTATTAATGTAATTTTTAAAGTAACTTTTCTTTTCCTGTTCTATTGCTTTTTCCACTATTGCTTTCATGAATTTATAGGCTTCTTTATTTTTTTCGTTTTTTTTTACTTTATATTTATTATGGTAGTTGTTTCTTATTTTCATCATTGTTTTGATCGTATCTGTGATCCAGGGATGAGGAGGATGTTTAAATCTGCAATTTTTGACTGGGGCATGTAGGTCAAATAAGCTAATTACACAGTTTGTGAAATACACCACCAATTCGCTAACACTGTCGCAGTGTTCCAGCAAATCCCATTTGATTGAGCTCAAGTCGCTGCTAAATTGACCTATATCAATATCCTTCAGTAGCCTAATAGACTTACAGGTTACAGACTCACACACGCTTTTCAATTTTCTTAACTTTTCATGCCATAAGAATTTTCTATAAAGTATTCGAAAACTAAAAAAAAAATAATAATAATGAATTAAAATGACAATTACTATAAATAAAGCAGTTTCAAAATTTAGCAAATTTTATAGTAAAGGAGTAGTAAAGGAGCTTGTGTCTAGCAAGAAAATATCAGTTTTATAGAAAAGAATAAAAAGAGAGGGCAAGAGTAATTTATAATAAAATATAATCAAAAGTCATGTCAACCTAAAATTTAAGCAATTTACCTAATTAATTTTTATATTATGACAATATTTTTCATATATTACTGTTTTTTTTTAATTGATTTAATTTTTAATAATATACTCATTTTTATGTTCATCATAATATACTAATCGAAATACACACACATACAAATACAGATAGTGTAATTATTTAATCAAAATAGTTTTTACATTACTTAATAAAAAAAAATAATAAAAATCATATTAGAACAAAATATATATTATTTCCTTTTTTAATTTGATGGACTTTATACTTAAAATCTATACTAATATAATAAAGCTGAAAAGTTTGTTTGTTTGAACACGCTAATCTCAGAAATTACCAGTCCGATTTTAAAAATTCTTTCACTGTTAGATAGCCCATTTATCGAGGAAGGCTATAGGCTATTTTTTTTCAAATAATGCGCGTGAAACTGCGGGGTACAGCTAGTTTATACTAATATTATAAAGAGGAAAGATTTGTATTTTTGTGTGTGTTTGTAATGAATAAACTCAAAAACTACTGGACCAATTAAAAAAATTCTTTCACCATTTGAAAGCTTAGTTATCCCTGTGTAACATAGGCTACATTTTATCCCGGGAAAATAATAGGTTCCCACGGGAAATTGTTTGCGCACGGGTGAAAACCATTGAGAACAGCTAGTAAATAATATTTCAATAGTAAATTATTATTTACTTAGAATTATTGATAGTCTTTGCTTTACCAAAAATAAACAAAGTTTTACACAAACACTTACCAGTTAACACCAGATATAACAAGTTTTAAATACTAGTTAAAAATATGTTTTTTTTTTTAAAATAGACTTTACTGCCGGTCGAAAACATAATTCATTTAAAAACTTTGCAATGAATAAACTCAAAAACTTTTTGAGTTGTTAATTTTATATAATTTTTGACTGTAATTACACTTACATATTTTGTTATTGAAATATAATGAAACATATTATTATGTAAGTAATAATATTACATTTTTTAAACATATAACTTAGTAAGTTTATAGTGAAGCTGCTTTATTCAGATGGAGCAGGACAAGACGGAGTGGTGAACATTAGAGGGTGTATGGATATCTATACTAATATATAAAGCTGAAGAGTTTGTTTGATTGTTTGTTTGTTTGTTTGTTTGAACGCGGTAATCTCTGGTTCTACTGGGCCGATTTGAAAAATTCTTTCAGTGTTAGATAGCCCATTTATCGAGGAAGGCTATAGGCTATGTATCATCACGCTAAGACCAATAGGAGCGGAGTCCACGCCGACGAAGTCGCGCGCAGAAGCTAGTTAAATATAACTATAGTTAGTCGGTCAGTTCAGCCTATTGCAGTCCACTGCTGGACATAGGCCTCACCAAGTTTCGCGCCAGACATCGCAGTTTTCCGCAATCCTCATCCAGCCTACACCAACAATCTTAAAATTATAACTATAGCACCTATAAGAATATCAACTTTTTGTTGTAATATTGTTAAGCCCAGAATTTTGTAGTCCCTTTTGAGATAAGTAAAAATTATTATCATTGCATTACTAATTTGTTTCTAGAATAATACAGGTTATCAAATATTAGACTGTGACTCAATAGTCATTTATTTATAAACCTTTTTTTGTAGGAAACCTTTAAGGAAATTTATTTTTTAATTAGTAAATAGTTAAAAATGAAGCTACCACCGATTCAAAACGTAGATTCTGCAGAGAAGAATTGATATTAAATTCTGCAGATACTTCAAAAAAAGTTTTGTTATTAAAATTAATAAATTCCAAAATTAATAAAATCATATTCAAGTATTTTAGGTAAACAATACATAAAATACTTTAAATAGGTTGTTGTAGTTCTGTTTTATATCTTTTGTAGTAAATAAAAGAAAGTAGAGCCATTGCTATAAACAGATTAATAGAAATTTCACAATTTGTTTATAAAAATAATTTCTAAATATCTACTTAAATTAATTTAGATCAATGAAATATTTATACAAATATAATATAGTATTTATAATTAGAATTGTTTTTTTTTTCTGATTTTTAACTGATAGTGTTAATATAATATAATATTTCTAATTAGAATTGTTTTTTTCTTATTATTAACTGATAGTGTTAATATAATATTTCTAATTAGAATTGTTTTTTTTTTCTGATTATTAACTGATAGTGTTAAGTGTAGCTTTAGTAAGATAAATAAAAATGTTCTTACCCTTAGCGGAGATAAGGAGCTGTGAGTCGACAACTTTGTTAGGCCAATATTCTTCAAATTCCGTTCCCGGTGGGAAATAACTTTTAATGTCCGTTAAACTAATCACTGAACAAGTCTCACTGGCAAACAATTCATTCCTTATACCCTGAACTTTACAACAGAACTTTAAGTAAGAGAGATCCCAACCCTTCAACTGGTCGGCCTTCAACTTTAAATTGTCCGTTTCACCTTCAAAGTAAAACAATGGTACAAACTTCTGGCCATCCCTCACCGTGTACGGCACCACGGACTCCTTATTTATCCTTATAAAACCACACTTGTCCTTGTTGTTTGTTGTGCCACGTAACAACTTGTTATAACAAACGTCCAAGAAATTGTAGAATTCATAGGCGTCCATTAATCTCACTACTAAATCCTTCTGCGTAAAGGGGTCACGTCCAAACTGACCATCACAATGCCTGTTGTTAATTTCATTTAGTAATCGAGCTTCGATTTCAGTAATGTAGTAGCTACGTATACAGGTACAAGAATAAATGTCCGCATGCAGATAGTTCAGGTACTTGTTGAGGAGCTTGATCTCCACCATCCGGACCGCCACGTACTTCTCTCCGGATCGATATATGTAAGGAATGTGACATTTACCGAGCATGTCCCAACCGAAGTGACCCTTCCAGCTAGCTTCGTCGGGCGCTGGTGTTTTCTTGTCGTCGGATGTCGGTCTCGGTTCCACCGGTGTCTGTTGCTGGGTTCCAGGTTTTCTGGTGAGAAAGTTCAGTATACCCATTTGTCCGCCGACAGCTGCAGCCGGAGCACCCAGGAGTGCTCCGGGCTGCGGCCGCGCGGCGGCTACCGAAGCTGCCAGCGCTTTCGCTTTGTTGGCTTCCACCATCTTCGCGGCCAGCTCCCTGATCTCGGCTTCATCAGGTCGCTCGGTTTTTATCTTGACGTTCGTTGACTCCGTCATTTTGACGCGGGAAAATGTTTCTAAGCAAATTTTAAGCACTACAGTTTTAGTTTCATGTCACATAAGACTCCCGCCTACATCGTGCAGCGGTACACTTTCAATCACCTAATAGTAAACATTGTAGCCGACGTACACAACACCAAATTAACACTTCACTATTTGACAGAATAGAGACACCTAGTGCACACACAGGTTAATTTACTGATAACAGAGATATTTATAATTTATAATTACACGGGACACCAATTCGATTACGCGTCTTCTCGACGTTCTCAACAACTATGTATTACTGTTAAGTAAACTTCCGTCTTGACGTTTGAAACTTTTAATTAATTATTTTATAGGGCATTAATAAAAAGCACTATGACAATTTTTTGCAAAAATGGGTTAAATAACCTCAGAAAAAATATATTTTCTCTTCCACGCTGCGATTGAGGGAACATGAAACCCAAATTTTGTGTTCACGAGGGAAATGCCCAATACCGTTGTATAGTCTCGTGGGGAGTGCGCATTAATTCATATACATTTTTCACCTTTTGGTGACTCAGCATCGAACAAAATGGCCGCCGACAAGGCTTTGTTGGCCAATCGGGCCATTGCTAGCGATATACTATACCTACAAAAATCCCGTCGGTGACGTAGACGCACTCCCCACGAGACTAGTTCTCAAGGACTTTTCATTTTTAGTTCAAAACTATAAGTTTATTTTTGGCCACTTCTTACATTTGTCTGAAAGTACATCGCTATAGTATATAAAACAACTATATTACATTATAATTATTAGAGTTTCACTTATACTATGTTTATAATAAAACAAAAACTTCATAATAAATGAGATTAATGAATGTACTCTTACAAAGTAGGTAGTCACTATGGATAGTCTCGTGACAGGGTCACTGGGTACCGAAGAAGTTTAAATTAGAATATCTGTTCTAATATCGACCTTATGTCGAAGCCAATAAGGACTGAACTTGTTATTTAGTAAAAATAATTTTAGCCTTAGCGACATGTGTACCGAGACTAGCCGACGCGCGCATTCCACGAACAATAATCCCCTGCATGAGTGAACGAGATAGCGATAAGTAAAAAGTAGATGTCAAATGTTTAGGTATTTAACTATGAACGTAAAGAGAACGTAGGTAGGTATATAATGCAATTATGAGCTTACGTAAGCAATTCTAACCTACTTCGAATCGAGGTGGTTATACTCAGCGGGATTTTGGCTAAAATTTATTGTCTTCATAAATAACACAATAAACAAATTTTTTTTTGTCAGTTATTATTATTTTTCAAGACGTATTTCTGTTGTACCTAGTTGGTAAAGGAACAAAAGCATTTTTTTGGGTCTTCTTTTATACGTGGATTATGGACTTAATTATGGAGTTATTTTATATTTTCAAAAGCGTGTTTTTTTCGTTAGTAATAATAGCTCAATGGTTTTTTTGTAAAGGTTCGACCCAACTATTGTTATAAAGATCGTTGCACAATTCTTGGTAAAATAGCTGTATAGCTCTCATTTTTTAACCGACTTTCAAAAAAAGAAAGAAAGTATTTTTTTAATGGATGTTAGCTCAGAACTTTTGACTGGTGAACCGATTTTGTTAATTTTTGTTATAATCGAATGGTGATGTGTCATGTGGTCCCATTTAAATTTAATTGCTATCTAACAATTACTTTATGAGCTATATCTAATATTGTGTATTTACTTGACTATTTTTTCGACTTACTTTGTATTATACCGCATAACTTTTTACTGGGTATACCGATTTTGATGATTCTTATTTTAATCTAAAGCTGATGCTTGTTTTGTAGTCCTATTCAAATTTGATCGAGATATGATGACAAATTTTTGAGTGATCTTTGATAATGCGTAGGATAAACTTCCGAAAAGCACATACCGCCGATCGACCTGAAATTTGGTATACTAACGTATTTTGACCTCCTAATCACGATCATCATAACGAAAATTGACGCAAGCTAAAAAAAAATATAAAAAATAAGCAGAAAATATTTTCGGAAGAAGATTTTTCTATTTTTCGTCTACATACTTACGTCCAATATAAGAGAATCCTGAGAATCCGTTATGGAAAATATCGTCAAGACCACATAACTTAGTGGCGACGGTTTTCAGCCCTTTAACTATAATTCGCTCGTATTCATGTGGCTTCCCAATGTAAATATTTGTCTGCGTCGATTGTCGAAGCTTCGTTTCTGTCGTTATTCCAACTCCAGAAAGTATTCCCTTTTCCACTCTCTTCTACGTAGTCACCCGCATCAGGTTGACAAGCAATGCTTGTACTCTCAGCTTCCTTGGGAGTTTCATTTAATCCTATAATTATATGAAATCATTGAAAATTCGTTTAAAATTACGTAACATACAAACAACTTTACATTTTCAAAACTTGAAACCGCCATAAAAATCGCCATACATTTACAGATACTGTTAAAATATATTTAAATTTTTTGGAGTTTATTGGAGTTCACTCCTTAAGAATCGATTTTCATATAAGGCCCCCGGTATGAAAAAACTATGAGGAGTAAAATCTAGTGAACGAATGACCTCGTTATGTTTATGTGCGCTATCTATACCGGCTACGACGGTTACAACGGTATCGGTTACGACGTTTTCTAATATCATCTTATAATATCACTAGCCGACCCGTGCCCACTTCGTTGCGCGTTAATTTTATTTTTAATATTTACTTCTAACGACGATAACTCAAAAACTATTCATCTGATTGATATAGTGTAAAGGACAATTTTAATCTGCATTAAATGCCTAAGCTAACTAACATATTTATTTGGATAAGGATTAATACTGAACTAAAGAAAATAGCTTTGAAAATAACGTAATGTTTTTAATTACAAATTTGAACATAAAAGTGGTTATTGTAAGTCAACCGTAAGAGATAAGAGATATGCTGTCGCGGACTTTTTTGTAGCATTTTTATAGATTTTGAATTCGCTAGTACATTATACAACTATATCTTTGCTAGTTTCCGCGGCGTTCGCGAGGAAAGATCCCCGTTGGCGAGATTTTTTGCGACCTCTTCAACATTTATCGCCGTATTTCTGCTAATTTAGATAAAAGCATAATAAATTATATACCTAAACCTTCCTCAAGAATCACTCTTTCTATTGTTGAAAACCGTGTAAAAATCCGTTCAGTAGTTTTCGAGTTTATCGCGTTCAGACAGACAGACAGGAGGACAGAAAGACGCGGCCGGGGGACTTATTTTTATAATAAGTATAGAAGATAGATATAGATTTGTCGATGGCATTATTTGATTCATTTATTTACCATTTGATATGGTATTAATCTTTTTCTTAGACTATAAAATCTTTTTTGTGCATATTTAGACAGTCGATTTGAAGAAGTAAACTCCAGTCTTGCCGCCTCCTCCACTCCGACGACGTTCTAAGCCGAGGTGCGATCTCACTAGGAGACACCCTTAGGACGAGCGTCTTCCCCGAGCCCACCAAGAGGGCTCCCCTTCTTCCTTCGCGGCCGGAGTCTATGCACCCGGCCCATCTCACCGGTGACGCTGTAAAGGCCGATAGGGCCAACAGCACTAGTCAATTCGAAAAAAAAAAAAAAAATGTAGAGTAATGTTTGGAGTCATACAATTCTTTTAAAAACCATGAAAAATTGTTATATGCTGCAAAAAGTACGAAAATATACCTTTTTAAAAATATAAAATAAATGATACTCTTTTTTGCATTTGGAAGTCCGTACTCTTTATTTACCTCCTTTGAATGAGATATACTCTATTTCTTTTAATAAAAGTTGGCAACCCTAGTCGGAGCGGACTTGGAGCGGACACACACACTTTTTTTTTTATCTTACCCATTTCAATGTCACTCGCGATATTTTCCCTTTCTTGCGGTTTGGAAGCTGTTGATATGCTCACAGTACTCACTCTTTCTTTTCTTTATAGACGTCTCTCGTGTCTATCTAAGTTCAGCTGTGATTTTTCTTTTTTTTTTTTTTGTACACAGGTGAAAAAATTTTTGAGATATACGCTGGGCTGCTTTCGACAAAGAGGTTGCCGCTTCGAACGAGGCGGTAGACTGCTTGCCTCCAACAAAATGAGCACTGCAGATTCGAGTGTTCTTATTCGGCTGCCACGGCTTGTTATCTATTGTACTAATAAAAATACAAAATACAATAACACACAAACAGAAAATGTGGAGTTTGTATATTTTCGATAAGTTTCCGGTATCACATCGTCATAATAATATTTACTTACATTCTTCTGACAGCTTTTATCCACTCTTCTCTTTTTTTAATTTCCCAATTCCGAACCGATTTTGATAATTCTTTTTTTGTTCGAAAGGAGACATCCCAACTTAGGTACCATGATAATGAAACTAGGATCTGATGATGGGATCCCAGAGAAATCGAGGGGAACCTTCGAAAATCATAGTGACGACTAGTGCGTTTCTTAATTTATTTATTATTTACTAGCTGACCCGGCGTATTTCGTACCGCCTAATAGTCGATTCTTTAATTTTAATACTTATCCTTCTCGGAACCCTTCACTAACACTTAAACTTTATCATATGGTATTAAAGTTCAAGTTGACTTTTAAGTATTATTACGAATCTTTTGTATGGTAATATAGAAAAGTATTGTTTTTAGACTTTTCAGGCAATTTTTAAAATTTTTCTCTCCGTAACAACCATCCCCGTACTTCAAGGTATATTATAAAAAAAAATCAGCAAAATCGGTTCAGCCGCTCTCGAGATTTGCGCTTAGCAACACATTTAGCGATTCATTTTTATATATAAAGAGATTACTTGTCGATGTAATTGAAGTCGGTTTTTTTTGTTTGCTAGCAAACACAATTATTTTGTAGCCAACACTAAGGGAAAACAAGTTATGTAAGTCACAGCATAAAAATATTTAGTACCGTGTACTTATAGCTATAAATTTTTTTTAATTTTAAATAGGTATAGCAATGATGTTTGCTGTGTGGCTACGGCAAAGAATTTAGCCTCCCCCTCTCTTCCCGTGGGTGTCGTAAGAGGCGACTAAGGGATAACACAGTTCCACTACCATCTTGGAACTTAAAAAGCCGACCGATGGCCGGATAGCCATCCAACAGCTGGCTTTGAAATACACAGGCCGAAGACGGGCAGCAGCGTCTTCGGTGCGACAAAGCCAGCCCTGCGGTCACCAACCCGACTGCCCAGCGTGGTGACTATGGGCAAAACAAGGTCATTGGGCAAAACACATGAGTTCACGTCATTTTTGGCGCGAACTTGTGTAGGCCTATGTCCAGCAGTGGACTGCGATAGGCTGAAATGATGAATGATGAGCAATGATGTAATTTTAATGTTCGCCATAGCCTTGAAATATTCCGCAGATTTTAATATTTTTTTTTTACAATTCAGATGAGGACGAACTGACAATGAGTAAGGCCAGGCGCGCACCACGATTTTCATTTTTGCGACACGATTTTAAAATCGCGCTGTAAAAAATCTCAGAGCGTACGGTGCGCGCACTGCGATTAAAAAATCGCGATCTTTGCTCAGTTGCACCACAAGTCGCTTGTCTTTATTTACTACTTTGGAGGATCAGAAGAAAAAATAATAAAATTCGCCAATACTGGATTCCTCCTTTAACAGCGGATAGAATTATCAAAATTTTCTTTTATCTTCAACACCACGAACTTCGGGTGTATCCCAAAAAAATCTTTGGCAATTATAGAATGAAAATTTAAACAATAATTAACTATACTTTTGTTTGAAGCGTCGAATTTTCGGCAACCGATTTTACAGGAATATAAGTGAAGGTAGAAAGAGACTACCAATGATTTTTGGAGTTTACCAGAAACATTACAAAGCCCGAAAATTATGGTGAATGATGTCGTGTCACGTGTGAAACAACTGACGCTGTCGCTTAATGACGCTAACGACCAGTAAGTATAGTCACGTTTTACAGAACTTTTAGTTGTTTATGCAAGATATAGACCAGGTATAACAGCATACGTTAGCATTTTCTGTACCAATACGAATAGCGATAATTTATTTTTGAATTGAAACTTCTTTAGAATCGTTGTGATTTCAAACCGGATGCAACGGAAAAACGAAAGGGAAGGGCGCGCCGCGCTACTTTGTAAATCTTTGTAAATACATAATTTTAAATTAGTTTGCCAAAGAAGTTTCACTTCTGACAGGTGGACTTTGTACGCATGCAATTTTTTTTTACTATCGAGGATTTTTTAAAAGAATAAACACTCACTTTTTGTACATGAAAATTACTATTTGTAATAAATAATATATATCTAGAAATCGCTTGACCCACATTTCAAAACCAGTTTACTAGTATTTTTTTTCAAAGCAAACAAATAAACAAAAGAAAAACTTTTAAATCTCTATCTCTATCTTATACTATTAAACGAGCAATTCTTGTATATGGGTCAATCAACTTTTAAGTGTACATCGATGATAAATTTTAATTTTTTTATTTTATTTGCCAATTTTTATATTTTAACATTTTTACTGTAGATAATTAATTATACTTTAAGAATTCACATAGAGCAGAACGATTTATTTAAGGGGGTCTCTAGTTTCTCGGGTCGAAAAAAAATCGTTTTTTTTTTCTTTCATAAATCACATCTACAACATGTGTAAAAAACGTGTGCCAAAGGATTTTTCGATATTCAAAGTGGTTCACAAGTTACAGACCTGGAACGGAGCAGGTACCTGTATAGGTATCTGTGTCAGCCCGGCGCGCGCTCCATACGGAGGGCTGACAACAACCACAGACTATGAAACAGTTCTTGAAGTACGATAAATCGCTCATATGATAAAAATAATTTTATGTCATTTAATTATTGTTTCAATAAATTTTATTCCTCTGCTCTATGTGACTTCTTAAAATATAAATAACTAGCGGACCCGGCAGACGTTGTCCTGCCCGGAAAACAGCTACCAAATTTGATTGCTTACATACCGATAGCAGCGCCACCTACCGGGTCCAATTGAGATAAAAACTACCCTGTCTCTCAAGTTAGACCAAATTACGGATGCTTAAAAAATTTGATACAAATCGGTTCAGTAGTTTCGGAGTTACATACTGATAGCAGCGCCACCTACCGTGTCTAATTGAAATAAAAACTAACCTATCTCCTAAGTTGGACCAAATTACGGATGCTTACAAAATTTGATACAAATTGGTTCAGTAGTTTCGGAGTTACATACTGATAGCAGCGCCACCTACCGGGTCCAATTGAGATAAAAACTGATCTATCTCCCAAGTTGGACCAAATTACGGATGCTTCCAAAATTTGATACAAATTGGTTTAGTAGTTTCGGAGTTACATACCAAAAGTAGCGCCACCTACCGGGTCCGCTTGAGATAAAAACCAATCTATCTCCCAAGTTGGAGCAAACTACGGATGCTTACAAAATTTGATAAAAATTGGTTAAGTAGTTTCGGAGTTACATACCGATAGCAGCGCCACCTACCGGGTCCAATTGCGATAAAAATTACCCTATCTCCCAAGTTGGACCAAATTACGGATGCTTACAAAATTTGATACAAATTGGTTCAGTAGTTTCGGAGTTACATACCGATAGCTGCGCCACCTACCGGGTCCAATTGAGTTATAAACTAATCTATTGCCCAAGTTGGACCAAATTACAGATGCTTACAAAATTTGATACAAATTGGTTCAGTAGTTTCGGAGTTACATACGGATAGCAGCGCCACCTACCGGGTCCAATTGCGATAAAAATTACCCTATCTCCCAAGTTGGACCAAATTACGGGTGCTTACAAAATTTGATACAAATTGGTTCAGTAGTTTCGGAGTTACATACCGATAGCAGCGCCACCTACCGGGTCCAATTGCGATAAAAAACTACCCTATCTCCCAAGTTGGACCAAATTACGGATGCTTACAAAATTTGATAAAAATTGGTTAACCGTTAAGTAGTTTCGGAGTTACATACCGATAGCAGCGCCACCTACCGGGTCCAATTGCGATAAAATCTACCATATCTAGCAAGTTGGACCAAATTACGGATGCTTACAAAATTTGATACAAATTGGTTCAGTAGTTTCGGAGTTACATACCGATAGCAGCGCCACCTACCGGGTCCAATTGAGATAAAAACTAATCTATCGCCCAAGTTGGACCAAATTACGGATGCTTACAAAATTTGATACAAATTGGTTCAGTAGTTTCGGAGTTACATACTGATAGCAGCGCCACCTACCGGTTCCAATTGAGATAAAAATTACCCTATCTCCCAAGTTGGACCAAATTACGGATGCTTACAAAATTTGATACAAATTGGTTCAGTAGTTTCGGAGTTACATAGCGATAGTAGCGCCACCTACCGGGTCCAATTGTGATAAAAACTACCCTATCTCCCAAGTTGGACCAAATTACGGATGCTTACAAAATTTGATATAAATTGGTTCAGTAGTTTCGGAGTTACATACCGATAGCAGCGCCACCTACTGGGTCCAATTGAGATAAAAACTACCCTATCTCCCGAGTTGGACCAAATTACGGATTCTTACAAAATTTGATATAAATTAGTTCAGTAGTTTCGGAGTTACATACCGATAGCAGCGCCACCTACCGGGTCCAATTGTGATAAAAACTACCCTATCTCCCAAGTTGGACCAAATTACGGATGCTTACAAAATTTGATATAAATTGGTTCAGTAGTTTCGGAGTTACATACCGATAGCAGCGCCACCTACTGGGTCCAATTGAGATAAAAACTACCCTATCTCCCGAGTTGGACCAAATTACGGATTCTTACAAAATTTGATATAAATTAGTTCAGTAGTTTCGGAGTTACATACCGATAGCAGCGCCACCTACCGGGTCCAATTGAGATAAAAACTAATCTATCGCCCAAGTTGGACCAAATTACAGATGCTTACAAAATTTGATACAAATTGGGTCAGTAGTTTTGGAGTTACATACCGATAGCAGTGCCACCTACCGGGAATATATATATAATTTTATTTAGTAATTTATATTAAACAATAATAAATGCTCTAGCCTTTGCAAGAGGCTCTTCAGTGACTAATTATTAAAAGAAAAAGTATTGCTTTATGCCGATTCTATCATTATTGTCTCTCGGACAACCAAAATGTCTCCTGGACAACGGTTGTCCGAGAGACATTTATCAGTATTTGTGCTTCCTGGTAATAAATAATGATATTTTGAATTAGGTCTTACGCGCAGTGGTAAATATAGATTAAATAGAATATATTTCACTTCAATTTACTACGATACATCAAATAGTTACGCTTTTGTGCTGGTTGTCCGAGAGACACACAAAAAAGCCACGCACTTTCTCAAAACACACTCGGCCAAAAGACGCCGCAGCCAAGATGAAATGAGAATGGCGGCTGGATGAATTTTGTCACCAAATCCATCGACTTGTTCTCCAAGGCACTAATCTCCATGTATGTTTTGGTTTCGGAACTTTTTTACCGATTTCCGGTATAAGTCAGGATAATAAAATATAATAGGGACAAAAATGAACATCCAAAAAACTCGTTAAAATTATGAAGCAAACAAAAATCTATATGCTAGCATCATAGTAGACATTGTAATGAATAATTATGTACAAGCGAAAGTAATTGCCATATAGTATTTTTTTGTATAAAGTAATGTTTCATTGTACTAAGCTACTGGGGGACAAACAAAAAAAGACTAATTCAGACGTTTTTGCACCTAGACAGCCATTAAAATTCCAGTTTAATTATGATTTAGTTAAAATAATTTACTCGTATGTTTGCTTAATAAGAAGACAAATGCAACATATGCCAAGTGCCAACAAACCACTTAATTTTCTTTAGAACTGCGATTATTGGTCAGGGACAAAGCATAGAACTCACAGGACAAACAAAAGTTGATTGAGCCATATATATATAGTATATAGAATCTGAATCTCGGAATCGGCTCCAACGATTTTCGTGAAATTCAGTATACAGGGTATTTCGGGGGCAAAAAATTGATCTAGCTAGGATTCATTTAAAAAAAATGTCGTTTTATCCCTGTTTTTAGGCAATGAAAAAATATCATTAGAATAGGAAGCTTAAATTCACTATTGACAACGTAGCTGTAACAGCGTAATTAGGAAATCGGCGGGTGTCATATCGTGTTGACCCGGGTTCGAATCTCAGTCTCCAGATTAGTTTTTTTTTCTTTTTTTTTTTAATTTCACTCGTGATTTATTATTTAAATAAAATTAAAATATAAAAATACCGAAAAAAAATAAAATAAAATAAAAATACCGAGCTGGGCTCGGTCACCCAGGTACTATATATAAAAATGTAGTAAAATTATTTGTAGTTGTGATGTACAATAAAGTATAAATAAATAAAAAATGAATCGCAGAATGTGTTGCTAAGCGCAAATCTTGAGTGGCTGAACCGATTTTGCTAATTCTTTTTTTATAATATTCCTTGAAGTGCGAGGATGGTTCTTACGAAGAGAAAAATTTAAAAAATTGCCTGAAAAAGTCTAAAAACAATACTTTTCTATATTCCCATACAAAAGATTCCTAATAATACTTAATAACTTTAATACCAAGCTGTTGAGCGGTACGAAGTTCGCCGGGTCAGCTAGTAATATATAAAAATGAGGTGTGTTAAGCTCGATGATGAATTCTTTTCGACTCTCTAACTCTCTAAGAAATGGTATAGTACAGAATACTTAGTAATTCTTCTATATAAAAATAAGTCGGGTTTTCCTTCCTGACGCTATAACTCCAGAACGCACGGACAGATTTCCACGGTTTTGCATTTGATGGAAAGGTCTCGGGCTCCGTGAGGTTTATAGCAAAGAAAATTCAGGAAAAATTTCAACAGAAAAGCGGGAAAATCTTTTTTTACATACAGCGCCATCTCTGATATGGCGCTGCTATCGGTATGTGAGCAATTAAATTTCCGGGCAGGACAACGTCTGCCGCGTCCGCTAGTAAATTATAAATATATAGTCACGATCACGATTCAGCCTGTAATATCCCACTGTTGGGCATAGGCCTCTTCCCCATGTAGGAGAAGGATCGGAGCTTAATCCACCACGCTGCTCCAATGCGGGTTGGCGGATATATTCCCTACAATGAGTACCGATCGCTATCAGGTGTACCGTGTACATGATAACAACCGGGACCGACGGCTTAACGTGCTCTTCGAGGCACGGTGGGGAGACCCACAAGGACTGCACAAACACCCACACCACGGCAAACATCTGTATGGCCAATACCTACAAATGTTGTCGTGTGCGGGGATCGAACCCGCAACCGCTCGCGCAACAGCCAATCGCAATCCATTGCTGTGACCGCTGCGCCAACGCGGCGTCAAATATACAGTAGCACAGTAGGTATAGCAACACATGAATGGTAGTTTTTGGTTTAACAAAAGCTTTGGATCACAAACGCTCTGGTGCAAATAGTCGCCTAAAACACCGACCATTTGCGGATTCGATTCCCGCTCGGGATGGATATTTGCATTTGTACATAATATATATTATTTCTTTCCGGTTTAGATCAGTGTTGCCAGATGGGGCTATTAAGCGCCAAAATGGCTATCTTTCTTACCGAGCGGCTATAATATTTTGTCCGTTGGCTATAGGTAGCAAAAGGCTATCTTTTTTTTTCGTCGGAAATCTTAAATTACCTGCTTATTTTAGTAGAAAAAAATATACATTTAAAATTTCCCGCTTGGGTCTATCTCGGGGCTACAATCGGCTACATTCGCATTAAGGCCAGGCTACTTCGGATAAAAAAAGTCTGGCAACACTGGTTTAGATGTCTGTCCATGTGGGTCTTCCCACCGTGCCTCGGAGAGCACGTCGAGCCCTCGGTCCCGGCTGTTATCGTAAATACCTGATAACGATCGTTACTCATAGTAGGGAACATATCCGCCAACCCGCAGTGGAGCAGCGTGGTGGATTAAGCTCCAATCCTTCTTCTAGAAAGAGGCCTATACTCAACAGTGGGATGTTACAGGCTGAATGCGTTGGATAATACAATATTATATAGTATGTGAAGTAGAAAAATTCATCTGTACTAATATTATAAAGATGTAACGTTTCTAACTTTGTTTGTTTGTAGGGGGTAATCTTCGCAAATACTGATCCGATCATGATAATTCTTTCACTAATATAAAGCTATGCAATTCAGGAGTGACATAGGCTATATTTTATTGTTATTTAAAAAAATCAGTGAAAAATAATAGTATATGTAAATCAAGTCGGAGAAATGCTAGCGAGATGAATACTTGACTATATAATTGCATCACAAAAATAATTAACGCCCAACGAATTGGGCACAGGTCGGCTGGTTAAAAATAAAATTGATGTTTATTAGAAGTGGTAGACCTGTACAAATGGTGGTCAGAAAATGCAAAATAGTTTGAAAACCTGTAAAACTCCCTTTGAAGAATTAATTAGAAGTGGTAGACCTGTACAAATGGTGGTCAGAAAATGCAAAATAGTTTGAAAACCTGTAAAACTCCCTTTGAAGAATTACTTTAAGGATCAAGGACTTCAAAACGTACAGGTCATATTCTTTAATTAGGTGAGGTTATGTTGCCAGTCCTGCTGAAAGTTCCAAATAAAAAATGATGATTGATGGGGAGTTATTGTAAACTATTGCGTGTTTGAAACAGGGATTCCAAATACTTTATTCAAATTATACCTACGTTAAAATACAATTTTTATCTGGGCATATATTTTGATCCAGATAGATCTATCAGGATCCCCAATGGAACTTAACATTTTATAGTGGAGTTTTTCCACACATTCACAAGATCCTTGCTCATAGTATTAAGTAATTAAAATCTTGATAACTTTCATTTTTCAGTAGTGCTCGTCCAAAAATATCCTTTTCTAGCTTTACTATCAAATAACCTGTTCTAGCAAGTAAAATGGAGTAAAATCTTAAATGATCTAGGTACAAACTGTATTTATAGTAAGTAGTAAGCTATAATGAGTCAATGTAACTTTTGAAATTCTCATGGTTACTACACCTATTATTGAGAGTTTACTCGTGACCGTGGCGTTTGCAAGTGACGAAAAATCGGAAACTCAGTACAATAAACGACAAACACGGTAAATAACCCATTAATATTACTTAGTACCGATTTCACGAGTTAGGGGTCGTCCATGAATCACATGAAGTTCGAAAGAAGGAGGGGGGTTCGGAAAAAAAACAGGAAATATCACAAGGTGATAATTACAAAAATCATTTTTGGTATGGGGATTAGGGAGACAACCATAATATGTTGGTACTAGGTACCCTACGTATACAAACATTACTACGTGAACGTGATTATAATTGACGACCTATACCTATGCATAAGAGGTCGTATAGGTACTTTATGTCACTAAAGTTATAAATATTATCTATAGCCTCTATAGGCTGTGTTGAAAGATGTAACAAAAAGTTTTTAAGGGTACCGGCTCACGAACTTTCCACCGATATACAGCCAGCTGACATTAATTTACATTCATAATAGCAAGTAAACTATCACCAGATAAATTTTTAGTAGAGAGGAAATCATTGAAAATATAATTTTTTTTCATGTTCAAGCAGCCAGCTGACGTATACAAACGTAGTGGTTATATACTCTTTGACGTATACGGTATAATCCACCATGATATGGTCAGCTGACTTTTCCTTCAAGTTATTGGGTAAAAAAGTGGGAGGATATTACTAAAAGTGAGGAATTAATTGTGGTTAGCATTGTCAGGATACGGTGTGAGCAGTATCCTCATACGAGCACTGCAATCTCTTTATAGAAATTCTGGTGCTTGTGTAAGGATAAACGGGGCGTACACCGAATGGTTTAATATTGAAAAAGGTGTTAGACAGGGATGTGTAGCGTCACCGTGGCTGTTTAATCTGTTCATGGACAATTGCTTGGCAGAGCTAAAAGAGAATGAAAGTGGGTTGAGAATGAATGAGTTACTCGTCAAATGTCTTCTCTATGCTGATGACCAGTATTACTTGCGTCCTCGGCCGAGGAGTTACAGGAGATGGTAACTGCTATGAATGGAGCTTTTGTTAGAAAAGGAATGAAGATGAATGTAAAGAAGACGAAAGTGATGGTGTTTGAAAGAGATGAGACAGTGACAGATTGCAATATCGTGATTGGGGATGAACAAATAGAACAGGTGAATGAGTTTGTATATCTGGGTTCAAAGTTTACAAGAGATGGAAAGTGATATTGAAAGAAGAGTGAATGCAGGAAACATGGTGAATGGAGCTTTGCACTCCTTTATGAGCAGTCGAAAGGTGTCTAACAAGGCTCGTTTGGCTGTGCATAGGGGGGTGTTGGTTCCGACACTCATGTATGGAAATGAAAGTTGGGTATGGCAGAAGAAACATGAAAGCAGAATAAATGCAGTTGAGATGAGAGCGTTAAGAAGTATGATAAGAGTTAAACTGAGTGACAGGATAAGAAATAGTGAGATAAGGAAACGATGTGGTCTGAAAGAAGATGTAGTGACAAAAATTGAGAAAGGGATGCTGAGATGGTTCGGCCACGTCGAGAGAATGAGTGAAGAACGATTGACGAAAAAAGTGTATAAGGCGATTGTGAATGGAAGTGTTGGAAGGGGTAGACCTAGGCGGACGTTTCAAGATCAAATTAGGGACGTCCTAATAAAAGGCCAGGTCAAGAGTACCCTAAACCGAAGAGCATGTATGAAAGGAATAATGAACGTGGACGAAGCGAAACGAGTATGTAAGGATCGTAGCAAGTGGAAAGAAGTGGTCTCTGCCTACCCCTACGGGAAAGAGGCGTGATTATATGTATGTATGTATGTATATTACTAAAAAAACTTTTTTTTCCTCCATGCGTGGGTGGCTGCCACTGTCCACCCTACCCACGGAGTCGCAGCTGACGGTCGCGAATATTCATAATATAAATCCCTAATGCATTTTACGAAGTTTCGATTTTGAGGCAATAATTGACAAAATTTGTTGCACTCTGTTCCGCGAGCCAGGCCAGGAGGCTGCAGGTCCAGCAGAACCTATATACTATATACCTATGTACTATATATAGTATACTATCAGACGCAAGCAGCGGTTCTGCTGGACCTGCAGCCTTCTGGCCTGGCTCGCGGAACAGAGTAGGCCCGGAGCTCCGAGGTACGTCAGAAACGACGTCATCCACAGAGACACCAGGACGCCCACCGTGGAGGAGTATGTCCGCAACCTAGCGCGCACTATGTTCGCTCGCGCGGACAAAGGTGCGTGCGTACACCTCCACGGAATCGCCCCGCTGCACGCAAGACCGCCGGACGGGCGTCCATTACCTCGTGAGCTCCTGCTGCAGACGCGGTAGAACACCGACGAAGGTGACAGTGGCGACGAGAAAGACGACGCAGGGGAGACTGCGCAAACAATCCGAAACTAAAGAACTACCGACTAGAGAACTAACCCATAGGGTAACGCTCACTTCGGTGGGCATACCCTCGGCCCATTGGGCCGAAAACAAAGCACCCGGCAGTGGGTACTGCTGGTGAGGATAAGCCCGGGCAAGCAGGCATAGCCTAGATACCCGCACCCAGACAGGCCCTCGGACCTGTCTGGAAGAACCACACACACATTATTTTATACCATGAATTCTATCGAAAAGTCTATACCGTTCGGACTCCTTCCTATCTATGCTTCGTTGCAACAGATAGCAACGCTTTTTTCCATTAAGTATAGATCTATAATACTTCGTACTTTTTTCAAACAAACAAATCAAATCGCGTAAAGCAATTATTTTGCATTTAAATTGAATTTGAAAATAATAGGTTGGAGATTAGAATTAAAAATCGTTCAAGTGCGAGTCGGACTCGCGCACGAAGGGTTCCGTACAATTGCATTGGCTAGGTAAACAATAGTAGGTACACTGATTTTAATATCGGCCAAAAAGCGGCAAAAGTCACTCTTTTTACTTCTTCTACAATGATGAAACGTCAACATTTTTTATATGTAGGTACCTAAGGTTTTGGTTATAATGGAAAATTTTCTTTTAGAATAAAAAGTAATTAGATTTAAAAATATAATTATATACTTATACCTACATACATTATTGAGCTGGTTCGCAGTAACCGCCCAAAACTTGATAAAAGCCGATAAGGCCAACAGGAATATATATAATATTAGATATTGTGGAGAAGATTATGGAGATTATTATGGAGAAAAACAAAATCATTCCGTACTCCGAAGCTCTAAATATACACCGAAGAATTCCTGTTAGGTATTTCAGTTTTACCGTTTAAATCTCAACTAGTGACTTAATACGTAGGTACCTACGTATAGGTACCTACGTATAGGTACCTACGTATTAAGTACAAGTTCCTTGATATAAGGAACATAAGTATCATTACTTCAAGACAAGTTTGAGAAATAACGTTGTTTTTGTTTATTAGTTTATTTTTCTTTCATACATACGACACAATAACAAACGCAAAAAAGCAATATCCAATTTGGAGTAGTCTTTATATGCGCATACATATATTTCGGCGACTATACCTAATTTTTATTTATCACTAGGTACATATTATAAAACAAAGTCGCTTCCCGTCTGTCTGTCTGTATGTATGCTTAGATCTTTAAAACTATCCAACGGATTTTGATGCAGTTCTTTTTAATAGGTAGAGTAATTCAAGAGGAAGGTTTATATGTATAATACATTTATGATATGTTAGAGAAACACTGATAATTTTAGAGGTTTGTAACGTATCTTTTGTTGTAGATAGTATTTATCAGCATTGCACCCGTGCGAAGCCGGGGCGGGTCACTAGTTGAGATTTAAAGGGTAAAACTGAAATACCTAACAGGAATTCTTCGGTGTATATTTAGAGCTTCGGAGTACGGAATGATTTTGTTTTTCTCCATAATAATCTCCATAATCTTCTCCACAATATCTAATATTATATATATTCCTGTTGGCCTTATCGGCTTTTATCAAGTTTTGGGCGGTTACTGCGAACCAGCTCAATAATGTATGTAGGTATAAGTATATAATTATATTTTTAAATCTAATTACTTTTTATTCTAAAAGAAAATTTTCCATTATAACCAAAACCTTAGGTACCTACATATAAAAAATGTTGACGTTTCATCATTGTAGAAGAAGTAAAAAGAGTGACTTTTGCCGCTTTTTGGCCGATATTAAAATCAGTGTACCTACTATTGTTTACCTAGCCAATGCAATTGTACGGAACCCTTCGTGCGCGAGTCCGACTCGCACTTGAACGATTTTTAATTCTAATCTCCAACCTATTATTTTCAAATTCAATTTAAATGCAAAATAATTGCTTTACGCGATTTGATTTGTTTGTTTGAAAAAAGTACGAAGTATTATAGATCTATACTTAATGGAAAAAAGCGTTGCTATCTGTTGCAACGAAGCATAGATAGGAAGGAGTCCGAACGGTATAGACTTTTCGATAGAATTCATGGTATAAAATAATGTGTGTGTGGTTCTTCCAGACAGGTCCGAGGGCCTGTCTGGGTGCGGGTATCTAGGCTATGCCTGCTTGCCCGGGCTTATCCTCACCAGCAGTACCCACTGCCGGGTGCTTTGTTTTCGGCCCAATGGGCCGAGGGTATGCCCACCGAAGTGAGCGTTACCCTATGGGTTAGTTCTCTAGTCGGTAGTTCTTTAGTTTCGGATTGTTTGCGCAGTCTCCCCTGCGTCGTCTTTCTCGTCGCCACTGTCACCTTCGTCGGTGTTCTACCGCGTCTGCAGCAGGAGCTCACGAGGTAATGGACGCCCGTCCGGCGGTCTTGCGTGCAGCGGGGCGATTCCGTGGAGGTGTACGCACGCACCTTTGTCCGCGCGAGCGAACATAGTGCGCGCTAGGTTGCGGACATACTCCTCCACGGTGGGCGTCCTGGTGTCTCTGTGGATGACGTCGTTTCTGACGTACCTCGGAGCTCCGGGCCTACTCTGTTCCGCGAGCCAGGCCAGAAGGCTGCAGGTCCAGCAGAACCGCTGCTTGCGTCTGATAGTATACTATATATAGTACATAGGTATATAGTATATAGGTTCTGCTGGACCTGCAGCCTCCTGGCCTGGCTCGCGGAACAGAGTGCGTACCAGGCCGGGGCCGAGTACGTCAGGCGCGAGCGGACGTAGGCACCGTAGACCATCAGCTTGGTTCTGAGGGGCAATCTTGAGGTGAGCACGGGGCGGAGCATCGACCGGGCCGCCGCTGCTTGGTTCACCGCCCGGTTGACGGTGGGAACCATGCGCAGCCTCCGGTCGATGTGGCACCCCAGATACCTAACTGAGGTCTTCCACTCTACGTCCTGTCCTCGAAGTTTGAGTTGGCGCAGCGGCCTAGAGCCGCCGGTCAGTAGAGCGGCCGTCTTCCCCACGTTGACGGCCATCCTCCACTTATCCAGCCACTCCGGTAGCAGGTCCAGCAAGCGCTGCATCTTATTGGTGGCGACGATTTGATGGTAGGACGACGCGAAGAACGCACTGTCGTCCGCGTAAAGGGCAAGCAGCACGTCCTCCTCCCCCTCCCGAAGATGTCCTCGGAGCGTGGGAACGTCGTCTGTGTACGCCGCGTATAGCCGCGGCGACAAACAGCTGCCTTGGGGTACTCCCGCTCGGATGGGGCGAGGTTGGGAGTCCTCGCCTTCCACCGAGACGTAGAACTTTCAGCCTTCCAGGAATGACGCTACCACCCGACATACGCGGGCGGTGCTGTCATGTCGATTAATATAAAATAATGTAATTCCAGTATAAAATAATGTAATTCCAGTTATTTAGTTCTCTTTTCTGCCACTTGCTAGTGGCTGCGCTAGAAGCTCGCGAATCTGGATTTTAATTGGTTTAAACGAGTACCCTATAATCAGCTGTTTAACAGTGGCGCTCTTCGGCAAAAATTAGAGTTAACAGTTGTCAGTTAGTAGTCGTCTAAATTGAGACCATTTGTTTAATAGTGGCCATTGACGGTCAGTTTTTCGCACCATTTTAACTGATCAATTTTTCGCGTCATTTTAACTGATCAGTTTTTTGCGTCAATTGAATTATTTCCTCACTCACTGGCGTCACTCCGGCTCTTCAGTTTTTGACCGACCGGGCTGTTTAAGTACTCATACTACCTATTTTTGTTGAGAAAAAAAAGGATTCTGAATGGGCATGACGAAAGATTTTGAAAACTTGTTCCGTAATGTGGGTACACATTTACTATTTATGAAAATACCTATATTTCGGTAATAAACTTAAGTTTAAGGAAGATTAAAACTATTTTTCTAATATGTTTTTAATGTGCACGTCAAAACGGCAGCAGATGTCATGGCGTCGACTGCAAGTTTTTTCATAGGAAATTTCCTCCTCTTTCAGAATCTAATTTTGAAATTTCTTTAATATTAATAGTTTATGAAATATTGGCAAAAAAAAACGAAAGGCCTTTTTTTCCTTTTTTAAATTGTTTATAACTTTTGCAATTTTTGAAGAGCGCGAAAAATTGATCAGTTAAACTGTACTGATGCAAAAAACTGACCGTCAATGCCCAGCTTTTCATTACGTTCGGACTCCTTCCTATCCAGTGTCTCCATATGTAAATTGAGAATTACCGTGTTGCAAGGGTAAAAATACGGTGTTTTGAGCCATTATTACGGTGGATCGACTAAAAGTTTACCGTGTAATTTTTGGAAGGAAAATAACAACGATGTGAATTCAAAATATATTTGCTTTTTTATTAATTAACAACAAAAGATAGAAAAATGAATTATTTTAACATAATAATTTACTATGTATCATTCGGAATCTGACTTTCCTAGGAAAACAATATATTTTTCGTAAATTGATTTATTCATTTTAAACAACATAATATCGTTAGTAGTATTAAATGCACTTTGTATTGTAGGTGAGTAGAAGAAATATCTACAGATAATTTCAGATAATGCCAGGAACCAAGAACAGTGTTGCTGTTACAAAATAATTATGTTAAGTTGACCAAGATTCGTTTTACGCAGTGTACTCGTACCTATGTGGATACGGTGATGTACGACATGGTCACGGTAATACCTTAATACCTTGACGGTAGATTAAGACCACATTACGGTGCATCTACGGTAATTACCGTGTATATGGAGACACTGTTCCTATCTATGTGCGTTTTCCAATTACAGAGCATAATGCGACTCAGTGGCGCACAATACTAAACCACTGAGCCACCACTGAGTTGGTATCCATTGCAAGCACGCACACGGAAGCCCTACTTTTGAGAGTGCTCGTTGTGTGAAGCGTTGCTGTAGCTTTGGAACTTTCAACGTTGAGCATTGAGCATTATACCGCATAATGCGCTTTAGTGCTGATATTGGAAAACGCACTATACTTCGTGATCTGTGCTCTCAATAATAATTGTCATTTGTCAATGTCAACACCAAGTAACCCATAAGTCACCCATACCTCATTTATTTATTTACTTTTTAACCGACTTCTTACTATATTAATTTAAAATTAATTTAGTCCTCATTGTTCATTCTTGTGTAGATATATTAAACGTAATAGAATTAAGTTGTAAATATATATTAGGCAATTGTTCTAGCATAGTGTAGTTGTAAATATATTAATAACAATATATTTGTTTATGTACATAGTTTTTTTTATTGTTTGTATTGTTTTAGGTTTATACTTTATAGTTTCATCTAAACTGCTTAAAATATGGAGCAGCCCGACTGGGGTAGTACCTCGACCTAACAGAAGACCACAGCTAAATAATACTGTTTTCAAGCAGTATTGTGTTCCTGTTGGTGAGTAAGGTGACCAGAGCTCCTGGGGGGGATTGGGGATAGGGTTGGCAACGCGCTTGCGATGCTTCTGGTGTTGCAGGCGTCTATAGGCTGCGGTCTTGCCATTGGGTGAGCCGTACGCTTGTTTGCCGTCCTAGTTACATAAAAAAAAAAAAAAAAAAAAAAACTACCTACTATTTTGGCAGTCTTCAAAATTCTATTGAGGTTGTAACCTCTTATTCACCAATCAATCTCCGTCGTATCTTCTCCATCTTACGTGACATTGGCGAATGGCGATTGGCGAGATCATCTGTGCTATCTTGGCACAGTGAAAGCCATTAATTCTAAATTCATTCATTCAATTTAAAATTACAAACTGTTGTACAATATTATTGTGATACATAACAATTTTAAGTTAAATGTTAGCGTAGAAGGTCTAATGTTTTCTATACTCTATCATGAAGTTTACCTTGAGTTTGATACCGCGAATATGATGTTTTTTTAAATTATATAAAAGTTGATAGGTAATTAATTTTTTTACAATAACGATGGAGGACATAAAAGTGTGCCGTATTTGTCTTCTGATGGATGTAAAGTTGTTCAATTTTTGTTCTTATCCATTGGAAATTTACTACGATATTTTGGTAGGAAATACAGTAAGTATTTAAATGTAATTTAATCTATACTAATATAATAAAGCTGAAGAGTTTGTTTGATTGTTTGTTTGTTTGTTTGTTTGTTTGTTTGTTTGTTTGTTTGAACGCGCTAATCTCAGGATCTACTGGACCGATTTGAAAAATTCTTTCAGTGTTAGATAGCCCATTTATCGAGGAAGGCTATAGGCTATATATCATCACGCTAAGACCAATAGGAGCGGAGTCCACGCCGACGAAGTCGCGCGCAGAAGCTAGTAAGTAATAAAGAAATACATGTTTATATTTTTATGTACAACAACTCTAATTTTATTTAGACACATTTTTTTCACATTAGACATTTCTTATTTTTAATTCATACCTATCTTTTTATGATTTATGGAAAGAAAAATTTAAATTACTAATATTTGAGTTATAAAAATTGTTTTATATTACATTTTAATAATATTCTTAAATATTTTATTTCAGACTTCTGTACAAGAACTTCCAAAATACACCTGCTATGAATGTTCCGCCCAGTTAAATAAGTTTTACTTATTCAGAGAGAAATGTCTTCGTAGTCAGAAAGTACTGTTGGGTGTAAGACATTCTTGTGTAAAGGTAAACTAAATACATGAACAATAACATTTATATACTTTTTCTTTAAACTATTAATTACTAGTGTTTGCCTGTAACTTATATATTAAATAGCTACATTGGGTGACATTTTCAACTTTTTAGGATATTCATTTTGCAAATTATTATCTATCTATCTCTGTACCAAATGACATCAAAATCAGTTTAATGGTTTAGGTATAAAAGCCTAATGGATGAATAGAGACAGAGCTACTATTGCATTTATATTTATATTATAAATAGTTTTAAGTTAATACATTGAGGTCATCAGCGTATCCAGAATTTTATAGAGTGGGGCAGAAGCAAATAAATGTAAAAATTCAATAAGTAAATATTAGAAAATTGAAATTACTTTTTTTTTGTTTACCTTAACTATCTAAACCAGCAGTCCGCCGCGCATACATATAAACATAATGTAAGCATTACGTGTACGAATCATGCATAATGGACCAATATTGGGTCTAAATGCGGAAAATCGAGCCCACAACTACGTGTACGAATTAAATTCCTTATGTTATATAATGACCAATTATACGTATATCAGGTAGAATCTAGGGTTAATACCATGAGTGTGGCCCGCCTTTCGTTTATTTTGCCACGTTGTGGCTCTTGCCTGCCAAAAGGTTGCTGACCGCTGATCTAAACTATTTCAATAATACTTGTGGATGTTTTGGCTAATCTAAAATTTAAACTAAATATCAAAATTCTGTTATTAGCATCGAGGCAGTGTGTTAACCCATGATTGAGGTGTGGATTAAAAATAATTTCAAAACTATACCTACAGATTAGAGATCTTATTATGTAATTAATAAGAAATATAGAATATAGTTTTTGACACCCACAGAACAGGTTTGCCTTAACCCTAGTGTAGGGCCACTGGATATTGCCAAATTAACATTCTTAATTTCAATAAATATTTTTATTTTTAGTAAATATAGCAATTATACCCCGTCCGGCCACTAATTATCTTTTTGACACTTCAAGAAATTTCGACATTAGTGACTGCCCCACACGTTATTTATTCGATTTGAAATAATAATCGATTTTATTTCAGAAGAACTTTCAATCGATTTAATGAAACACATTTAGTTTAAAAATATTATTTATTTATTCGTTTACTAGCCGACCCGTGCCCACTTCGTTGGGCGTTAATTATTTTTGTGATGCAAATAATATACTTACATATACTTAAGTTTTCATCTCGCTCACATAAAACTACCACCCTCCGTTTCAGCCCCAAAAAGGGTTGATTTCTAAAAATACATTATTAGTACACCTCCACACCATCTATAGAGCATACATTTTGAATTTCAAGTCTCTTACTTCAAAAACATAGGACTTTCATACAAACTTCCAACCCCCGTTTAACCCCCTTAGGGGTGGAATATCGTAAAACCCGTTCTTAGCTGACCTCTACTCGGCGAAAGGAATATTCCTACCAAAATTCAAGTCTCTACGCCTTATGGTTCCAGAGATATCGTGATGAGTCAATGGGTGGGTAACTCTTTTATATATATAGATTAGCTTTTTTATTGTAAATGAAATATATAAATAATAAATAAATGAATGAACAGAGTTATTGCTCTTAATTCTTGGTTTGAAATTAAATTTCAAGATTTCGACTTAATTCCTTGCAAATAATCAATCTTGGAGTCATAGATACTATTTTTATTTCCTTTTTTTTATTAAATTTATAGAAACAATGATCATAATTATGACGTAAAAATATTGTTATCATATTATGATCGATTTATTATCCATTTATTATTTCAAGAACTGTTTCATAGTCTGTGGTTGTTTGTTATGCACAGGGAACTTCACTCATAGAGGTATTATAGATAGAGCAGGGGAGCCAGGCCTGCAGCCGTCCCTCGGTTAGAAAGAGAGAGACGATCGCGGTACCCTATCTGTCTCTCTCTATTCACGCATGCGCAGTTAGCGCGGAAAATCAGCATAGCAGAACGATTCGACGGTTATAAATTGTGTTGTGATGGTTGTGATTGCATTTCTGCGGTTGTGTTTTTTTGTTGTTCAGTGTTTTTTATATTATAAATCCTCTTATAAAAAATTCCTGTATTCTTAACTATAAAGTTGTAGTAAATTTGAATTACATACCAATATAAATTTAGTGTACATATTAGAGTTGTTTCTATGATTTGTTTGTAGTCAAAAAATTAAAATAGAAGTAAATAATTGATGTACAAAAAAAAAATTTTAACGAGATTTGAACTTGAGACCGCAATGCCAAAAGACGCGCCTTAGTCCTCACACCTACCGGTACTACGAGTACGTACGGATATTAGATCATTTATGATCTTCTTTAACCCTACGGGCTTACGATTTAAGGTTTAAGCTTTGGTTATTTCAACATTGTGCTATATTTTGTTATATATATTTCATTACTTCAAACAACTTTATAAGGTATTTAAGTTGATTTGATTTTATTATTCGAGGTTATCATAATAACAAGCTCTCCTTTACTGCGCATGCGTCAGTAGAGAGAGACAGATAGGGTACCGCGATCTTCTCTCTCTTTCTAATCGTCGGAGGTTTCCGCTTACAGGCAGCCGTATGTCTTCCCTACTCTATCTATAATACCTCTATGACTTCACTCAATCAATCAATTCATCAATAAAGTATGACATTACAGTAGAATTTTTAGTAAGTTATTCCGAAAAAAAAGCAACTGTAATTTATAGGCGTGAGCTGTCAAAAAGATAATAAGTCGCCGGACGGGGTATAATTGGCTTCTTGTGAGCTCAGCTTACTTGCTGTTAAAATTTCTTGTAAAATCGGTAAAATTTTAAGAATTTTTCTTATTTCCTGTAATATCCCAGATAGCATGTAAACTTGGGGCAAGTTTGATATTCTTTGATTTTAAATTGCTGCGTCAAATATGACGAGGCAAGTTTGTGACAATATAGCTGCAATATTGTTAAGTTAAATGTGAAGTTTCAAGTTTGCGACAATATTGCTAGAATATTGTTATGACAAAGATGATGTTTCAAGTTTGTGACAATATTGTCGGAATATTGTTATGACAAAGATGATGTTTCAAGTTTCAATCTTGAGAATCCTGAATCGCGCTATCAATGTTTTTAAGCTCACTTAGTATATATACAGTTATCAGGAGAGTCTAGTAGGGAGTACGTTTCTACACAGTGGAGCTGCAATCGTCGCGGAGGGCTGTTCTAAATTGCGCACGTGCATCAATCACTGATAATAATAATAACTAATAGTAATAATAAATAATAGAAAGTAGATACTTATAAGCGATAAACGCTTTTTTTATCAAGTTTGAATTTCCTTTGAAAAAACAAACTTCATGCAAGTTTGTCACCGTGAAACTAGCAAGTTTGATTTAAACTTGCTGCAAGTTTATAAAGTTGCCATGGCAAACTTGAAACAAGCCTTCATTTTTGATGTATCAAACTTGTTGCAAGTCTGAAACAAGTTTATTTTGTTATCTGGGATATTTCAAATTTTGCAATAAAAATCATTTTTCGTTTTTTTTCAAATTACTTTTATATTGATTTTGCTCTATACTGCTTATGTTGATATTTTTGTGCAAATCAAATTATAACAGTTGTTCAAAAGCTGCAACATATTTTAATTTTAATATATATTTATTTTTTTTGCTGTGTGGTTACGGCACTAAAGAATGTAGCCACCCCCTCTCTTCCCGTGGGTGTCGTAAGAGGCGACTAAGGGATAACACAGTTCTACTACCACCTTGGAACTTAAAAAGCCGACGGATGGCGGGATAACCATCCATGCTGGCTTTGAAATACACAGGCCAAAGACGGGCAGCAGCGTCTTCGGTGCGACAAAGCCAGCCCTGCGGTCACCAACCCGCCTGCCCAGCGTGGTGACTATGGGCAAAACACATGAGTTCGCGTCATAATATCGGGCGCGAACTTGTGGAGGCCTATGTCCAACAGTGGACTGTGATAGGCTGAAGTGGTGGTGGCGGTGGATATATTTATTTTTATTTAATATTTTGGTATTTCTTACAGGTCACCGGTGATGTCATAAAACAGTTAGACAGAAACATTTTCCAATTGTCTTCCGAAATTGGATTTAGTGAAGTACTATATATCAATATAGAACCTCAAACGACAAGAGAGGTAGATAATGATGAAATAAAAATAGAACCGATTGAAATAGTTGATAATGGAGATCAAAATAATGAGAAAGAAGTAAAGAGAGCAGACAGCGACAATTATTCAGTGTTTTCAAATAATGATAGACTGTTGTACAGAGAAGATGACGAGCCCTTGTCTAAAGGTAATGATGAAATAAAAATAGAACCGATTGAAATAGTTGATAATGAAGATCAAAATAATGAGAAAGAAGTAAAGAGAGAGGACAGCAACAATCACGCAGTGTTTTCACATAATGATAGACTGTTGAACAGAGATGATGACGAGCCGCTGTCTAAAGATAATGATGAAACAAAAATAGAACCGATAGAAATAGTTGATAATGAAGATCAAAATAATGAGAAAGAAGTAAAGAGAGAGGACAGCAACAATCACTCAGTGTTTTCACATAATGATAGACTGTTGTACGGAGATGATGACGAGCCCCTATCTAAATACAAAGAGAACAAGAAAGAAAAGAGAGATCAAAATAATGAGAAAGAAGTAATGAGAGAGGATAGCGACAATCGCTCAGTGTTTTCACATAATGATAGACTGTTGTACAGAGATGATGACGAGCCCCTATCTAAAGATAATGATGAAATAAAAATAGAACCGATTGAAATAGTTGATAATGAAGATCAAAATAATGAGAAAGAAGTAAAGAGAGAGGACAGCAACAGTCACTCAGTGTTTTCACATAATGATAGACTGTTGTACAGAGATGATGACGAGCCCCTATCTAAATACAAAGAGAACAAGAAAGAAAAGAGTGATCAAAATAATGAGAAAGAAGTAATGAGAGAGGATAGCGACAATCACTCAGTGTTTTCACATAATGATAGACTGTTGTACAGAAATGATGACGAGCCCCTGTCTAAATACAAAGAGAACAAGAAAGAAAAAAGAGATAAAAATAATGAAAAAGAAGTAGAGAGAGAGGACAGCGACAATCACTCAGTGTTTTCAAATAATGATAGACTGTTGTACAGTGATGATGACGAGCCCCTGTCTAAATACAAAGAGAACAAGAAAGAAAAGAGAGATCAAAATAATGAGAAAGAAGTAAAGACAGAGGACAGCGACAATCACTCAGTGTTTTCAAATAATGATAGACTATTGTACAGTGATGATGACGAGCCCCTGTCTAAATACAAAGAGAACAAGAAAGAAAAGAGAGGGAGAAAGAGAAAAAAGAGTGATGTAGAGATAAGAACCAATGTTGACATGAAAGTTAAATCTGATTTGGCAGTAAGTTTATTCAATAGGGATTGTATGTTGAATATTTTCAGCTATATTGAGAAAGGGCACAGCAAGAAATATCATACTCAAAATTCTAACCAGCTCACCAACAAGAACACAACACAACTTGAAAGTAGTAATATTTAGGCCGCGGACATGAAACTTACGACGGCCGTGCGATGGCGACAGCGGGGCGTCGCACAGAGGGCGGAAACGAACAAAACTACGCGCGAGGCAAAATCTAATCCAAATGATTACTGCCTCGCTCGTAGTTTTGATCGTTTCCGCCCACTGTGCGTCGCCCCGTTATCGCCATCGCTTGGCCGTCGCAAGTTTCGTATCCGCGGCCTTAGTTGTGATCTTCTGCAAAATCGAGGTACTATCCCAGTCGGTCTGTTCCATTTGAGTAGGAAATGTCCTGCTGTGCCCTCTACCTCAGTTCTCTCTCTATTCAGAGTTATATTACGATAAAATTATATATAACTATTGTAGTTAGCTGACTCAGCAACAGTTACTCAAGGAACAATAGCAGATGTGAAACCAAAACGTGGGAGACCGAGGAAGAACGATGGAAAGAATAAAGCGAAAAAGAAAGTGAAGCCGCGTCGTACCGGGTCGGGTGGAGTCTCAGACGAGGATATCGACATCGAGAGCTACTGCACTATTGTTACACTGACGGTAATATTTACATTAGCTGACACAGGCAACAATCGCAATGGTGGTGCGTGCAGTTGCCTAAAGCACTGACGGTATGCGGGTTCCATTCCCGCTCGGGATGGATGTTTGTATTTGTACAAATATTTCTTTCCGGTTTGGATGTTTGTCCTCTTGGGTCTCCCCACCGTCCCCCAGAGAGGAAGTAACGCTGCCGGTCCTGGTTGTTATCATAATTACCTGATAGCAATCGTTAGGCATAGTAGGGAACATATCTGCAAACGTTTATAATCCAAAATAAACCAAAAGATATATCCAAGAAATGCTGCCCAAAGTCACTATTCCATGAGAACAAAGTCGTGGGCACAGCTAGTATTTTATAAAATTGTTGTTATTATATTTACAGGAAGAGGAGCAAAAAGAAGAAATCAGACAGAGACAGAAGTCATCAAATTATCTCAATGCGATATACCAGTGCAAGCTGTGCTTCAAAGGGTACATCAACGCTCAGGCTTGGGAACACCATGTCAGCAAACATGAGCCAGTATGTATACTCGTAATACCTTACATTAATCCTAAATTAAAAATGGTATATTGAGGAAATATCATCATCTCCCTGCTTTTATCCCACTTATTGTAGGGTCGGCACGACATGTTTTCCTCTTCATGGAATTCAAGTTGTAAAAGATTTGGCATGGTATATTTAACGACCTGCCGCCTGCCTGACATCAACCCTTCTTGGGAATTCTTGGTTAAAAAGAAGGATACTTGTTACTTAGGTACTTACTTCTGTCTTATTATTCTACTAGCTTCTGCGCGCGACTTCGTCGGCGTGGACTCCGCTCCTATTGGTCTTAGCGTGATGATATATAGCCTATAGCCTTCCTCGATAAATGGGCTATCTAACACTGAAATAATTTTTCAAATCGGACCATTAGATCCTGAGATTAGCGCGTTCAAACAAACAAACAATCAAACAAACAAACTCTTCAGCTTTATTATATTAGTATAGATATGATACAAAAGCTTGTCGCGAGATATGAGTACTCGTATTTCCTTAGTTTCAAAATTTTAATAGTTTAAATCAATCAATTTATTTAATTTACTTGCTTACAAGCAAATCTCGCGAAAAGCTTTTATATCATATAGATTATGTGTAATGACTTTATAAGTAGATAGTAAAAGTTTTAAAGTAAAAATTTATTTTTTTCGTTTTAGTGCATTCAACAAAAAGCTTGTTTTTTAAAAACGTTTTTTTACTTTTAATTTATTTTTGACTTTTTAGTCGGTTATCACGTCACTTTATTCGAATTATTCTTAGCCAGCCCTTTTATTTGATACCCATATTGTAGAAGTCAACTAAAAATAACTAGTCCACATTCTTGGATATGCTGCCATATTGGATTTAGAATGACGTCACAAATTTAACCATGTATTGGCATCCAAATCGAACCTGTATACAAAATTTTAGCTTAATTGTTTGAAGATATCTGCTTCAAAATTGAGTTGCAAGATTTCCCCCGAACAAACATACAATACATAAATACATACAAATCATACATTGTCATCCAAATCGAACCTGTATACAAAATTTCATCTCAGTTGGTTAAAGATATCTGCTTCAAGATTGAGTTTTTACCCGAACAAACATACATACATACATAAATACATACAAACCATGCATTGTCATCCAAATTGAACCTGTATACAAAATTTCAGCTCAATTGGTTGAAGATATCTGCTTCAAAATTGAGTTGCAAGATTTTACCCGAACAAACATACATTAAACTTACATATATACATACATACATACATACATTGCAAGTTAAATAAAAGCTTGTAATTAAAAACGAGTTATCATAGTTATTGAGAAAATATCCTTCTCAAAATTTGGAGCAGCCCAACAGAGAAAGTACTTCAACTTTACAGAAGATCACAGCTAAATAATACTGCTTTCGAGCAGTGTTGTGTTCCTGTGGTAAGTAAGGTAGCCAGAGCTAGTGGGGAGGAATGGGGATAGGGTCGGCAACGCGCTTGCGGTTCAAGCGTTCTTAGGCTACGGTACCTGCAACTGTTAACATCAGGTTGACAGTATTTGTTACATTTGTAGTTTTTAAAAACATTGGTTTCTACTTACAAATGATAAGGTTTTGCCAAAAGCAGTCAATTGACATCCAACATATCGTTATACAATAAGAAAATTATTCAATTATGCTCATTACAGAGTGCCGGTGATATAGAATGCCCAATCTGTAAGTACAGATACAAAACAAAGACACAACTTAAGAACCATGCTTCAAACCATGAAAAGAAATACGCGTGCAAGTGTTGCTCGTACGTCACCATAAATACGTGAGTGGTTTAACTACAAGTATAATTTTAAATTTATACATTGTTACAATAACCTCTTTACAATTATTTGCATTCCAAGGCATTTTTTGAATGTATTAATTGAAAAAGGAAGCAATGAAAATGTGTTCTTCGGTTCAAATTTAACTACACACACTAATAAAACTATATGTATACATTCCACCAGACACACTCATACAACCGTATGCACGCTTTCAACAGCATGAACACTTTCAACCCTATGAACACTTTCAACTGCATGAGCATATTCGACCGCATGAATATTGAATACTGGATTATGGGTTAAGTCGACCTAAACCCTTTAAGAGTTTGTAGTTTCCATCATTCCTGACTGATTTGACTATGAAACCCCAAACCCTATCCTTCACCCTTGACCTTTCTCAAGGTATCCTTTGATTTTTTTTTATAAAAATTACCTTTTGTTGTCTATTCCCCCTTTTTTGTGTTTTGTGCCTCTAATTTATTTATTTTTGCTATTTTTGTTTAGTAGATTAGTTGTTTTATTATTATAAACACTAAAACTGCAAGTAACTGTACCAACTGAGCCGTAGTAGACGAGTCATTGTTAAGAAAGAAATAAATTCATATAAAGTTTTTTTTTTCTTTATTAGATATTTTTAAAAAAGTCTATGAGAGTTGTGCTGCAGATGTTCTCGGAAAGACTCCCAGGTAATAACATAAATAACGGTATTTCGTTAAAAGGCTCACAGCGCCTACTGTCATTCAATGGGTAGCGGAGCGTGAGAGCGGGATGTCATGCAATGTAAAGAGGTGCGAGCGAGACAAGTAATTCCATGTAGAAACTATTTTGTTGTTATTGTGTTTGGATAGTCTCATGTTGTCTGCTTACACGATTCATCCGTGGTAGATGCGATACTTGGTGTTTTTTTCTACTCGACTTGGCTTGTTTTTCTGGACTCTTTCCTTGTGACTGTGCTTGTTAACTGGACTTTGATTTGTGCTTCTGATTTGGAACTATTGAAGATGACGACTTTTACAAACGAGGAATATGCTGATATTTTGATTTGTTACGGGTACTGCAATTGTGTATCTTTACGAGCTCGTGAAGAATACATAGCACGTTATCCCGGCCGCCGAGTACCGGATATTAGTGTCTTCAACGGAGTTTACCGACGACTTCGAGAGACCGGCTCTGTTTCAAGGCGACGAACAGACCTGGGTAGACCACGTATTGATGAGGATGATGAAGAGCAAGATAATTTGGATTGTCTGGAAGAAATGGCTAAATAGCCATAAGTCCGCCCATTGTACTTCACAGTCTGTAAACGTATTTAAATGTGTTTAATGTTTAAAATGTAGTTGTGGTGTACAATAAAGTATAAATAAATAACTTGGACTCTCACAGTGGAAAGTGTGGTTTTCGGTGCATACTGCCGGTATCTACCCCTACCACTACACACCAGTACAAGTAATCGAAGAAGGAGATCCTGTGAGGAGGCTGGATTTCTGCAGGTTTATGCTCAATGCAGATTTGGAAGATTTTTCATGTTTTAGAAGCATCTTGTGGACTGATGAGTCGAAATTTGATCAATATGGGATAACGAATTATCATAACGCCCATTATTGGGCTCCGAAAGTACAAAGAAATCATAATAAGAAAAGGATAAAGGGATCACAAAGACGTTTCAGCCTTAACGCGTGGATGGGAATAATTTCGAACCATTTGATTGGGCCTTACTTTCTACCTGAAATTTTGTATGGAGAGACCTATGAAAATTTTTTGAGACAAGATTTACCTAATTTGCTTGACGACATACCACTTAGCGTCATTCGAGACATGTGGTTTCAGCACGACGGGTGCCCCGCGTGCTACAGAAGGACTGTCAGAGAGTGGCTGGACACTAATTATACCAATAAGTGGATCGGGAGAGGTGGACCTACACCGTGGCCAGCTAGGAGTCCAGACTTGACCCCAATGGATTTTTATGTTTGGGAGCACATGAAAAGCTTGGTTTACAATAAACTGAACCCAATAACGTCTGTTGATGTTTTAAAACAAAAAATTATTGATGCCGCAAACGAAATAAGAAGAGTATTAACGACTGGTGTAGTGAAAAGTGGCTTAAGACACAGTGTGGGGGCGGTTTTGAGGAAACCTTGAGACAGGTTAAGTTTAGGATAACGGGTTTCATAGTCAAATCAGTCAGGAATGATGGAAACTATAGTCTGTTTTTTATCGCTACAGACTAAATTGACATAAGCTGTGTTGCTAGTTTTTTGCGAATCATTATTAGTGATGTGCCGCTACCGTAACTTTTCGTAATTTAGGATAGCCTATAGGACACTGGGCATCGTTTTATGGCGTTTAAAGGGGAGAGGGGAGGAGGGGTAGGGTGGGTTTACCCTCTGGTACCACTCCCAACCCCAGAACTGGGCATAGATTTTTGGGGTTTTGGGGGAGAGGGGATTACCCTCTGGTACCACTTCCGTGCCACTGGAGCCTTTGTTAGTAAGGGAATGAAGATGAATGTAAAGAAGACGAAAGTGATGGTGTTTGAAAGAGATGAGGCAGTGACAGAGTGCAAAATCGTTATTGAAGATGAACAAATTGAACAGGTGAATGAATTTGTGTATCTGGGTTCAAAGTTTACAAGAGATGGAAAGTGTGAGAGTGATATTGAAAGAAGAGTGAATGCAGGAAACATGGTAAATGGTGCTTTGCACACTTTTATGAGCAGTCGGAAGGTGTCTAACAAGGCTCGTTTGGATGTGCATAGGGGGGGTGTTGGTTCCGACACTCATGTATGGAAGTGAAAGTTGGGTATGGCAGAAGAAACATGAAAGCAGAATAAATGCAGTTGAGATGAGAGCGTTAAGAACTATGATAGGAGTTAAACTGAGTGACAGGATAAGAAATAGTGAGATAAGGAAACGTTGTGGTCTGAAAGAAGATGTAGTGACAAAAATTGAGAAGTGTATGCTGAGATGGTTTGGCCATGTCGAGAGAATGAATGAAGACGAGTGTGAATGGAAGTGTTGGAAGGGGTAGACCTAGGCGGACGTTCCAAGACCAGATCAGCGACGTCTTGAAAAAAGGCCAGGTCAAGAGTACCCTAAACCGAAGAGCATGTATGAAAGGAATAATGAAAGTGGACGAAGCGAAACAAGTATGTAAGGATCGTAGCAAGTGGAAAGAAGTGGTTTCTGCCTACCCCTACGGGAAAGAGGCGTGATTATATGTATGTATGTATGTATGTTTGTATGTTCACATTTCGCCACATGCTTTCATATAACAACTTCACATTCAACCACACTCGCATTCAACCGCATGCACATATTCTGCTGGTAAAATGTCTTATAATTTACAGTACTCAAGCGAAACTACATCAGAGATGGCACAAGGGGGTTACATACAAGTGCCAAGATTGCGATGAAATTTTAACGTAAGTAATTTTTTTATCATAATAATTTTTTTATGCTGAAACATTTTGCGCTTACATGTCGTTGTCTTGATTAAATTAATTTTTTACATTATATTAAATTTGTTAAGACGTTATGTTGTCGATGATACTGCAATATCGCTCAACTACAAAAAATCTAAATTGATATTTCGTACGTAGAGGCTTTTTATAGCAGTTGGCATCATCCCATGAGGTCAGCTGAGCGCTTCATCTGATAGAAATGCTTCAAACGAAATAAATCGAAACCATAAATGCAACGGTCAGCTAAAAGTATTTCCAAAACCGCGTATCTACGTATCATGTCATAGAAAAAATTGTCGTTTTGTTCGTTACTCGTGAATATAAAGGATTTTTAGACATCGACGATATGCACCAACGCTCTCTTTCTTTTGTCAGCAAGTGGTCATCGTACTTGAACCACGTGCGAAGCAAACACTCAACGCACTTCGTCTGCGGCGCGTGCGGCGACTCGTTCGTGAGCCGCCACGGGCTCACCATGCACCGCAGCCAGATACACAAGGACCTCGTGGTGAGTGCTGTCTACGCTTCAGCTTGTAACATTCCACTGCTGGGCATAGGCCTCTATCCCCCGTGTAGGAGGAGGATTGGAGCTTAATCCACCACGCTGCTCCAATGCAAGTTGGCGGATATATTCCCTACTATAAGTCACGATCGCTATAAGGTGTACGTGATAACAACTGGAACTGACGGCTTGACGTGCTCGCCTAGGCACGGTGAGGAGACACAAGGACTAACGACCAGACCAGAAATAAATACTTGTATAAACACAAATATCCACACGGAGCGGGAATCAAACCCGCGACTGTCGGTGTTTACTATACATTTTTATAGGCGGTTGACCTTGAAATAACCTTGAAAATGAGGTTCAAGGTCAAATCAGAGGTCACCGTTAGATTTTTCGTTAAGTTACTTAGGGTGTAACCAAAGGTCACAACCAAAGGTCACAACCTTTGGTTTACGACTAAGTGAGGCCGCACACCACAGCTACATTTGTATTACGATAATTGTAGCGCCACATTTGAAACGCGATACATTTATCGACCCCCTATATTTGTATGTAAACCCGCACATCAAGGACACATTTGTAGTAGGTGCGGTTTGTGGCAAGATGTCTGCCACGCCACACGAATTCAAGATCGAACATGTTCGTTTTATGTGGCGCGAACATAGAATAAAAACGCGCGAAAATGAAAAAATGTTGAATTTTACGTTGAATTTATTGCAGAGATTGAAAAAAAATCCTGTTGGAATAAATTTATTGAACTGATTAATTGAACAATTTATAATTTATTGAACAATTTGATTTGATTGAACTAAATTTAATAATAATTGATATGTGTTTTCAGACATTCTATAATATAAACGGAACTTTTCTTCGTCGGATCGTAATTCTTGCGCAATTTTGAAATTTCCGTAAACTGTACAATTTTGATTAAACGGGTGAACCCAATAACGTTTTTTTTTTTTCTCATAAATCGCCACATCAAAAAATCGTCATCGTCAGACGATGATGTCGACATTCTGACTTCTGTTGTTAGTGCCACGCTACAATTGTGCTTCCAATGTGCGCACACACGACACATTTGTGGCCGCTTAAATTGTATCGCAGTAATTGTGGCGCCGTAAATGTGTGTTGAGTGCAGCGTGTGGTGTGCGTGCGGTGTGCGGCCTCACTAACCCGTGCGGTTTTCCAAACTTTCCGGGGTTTCCATAGTTTTTCCTCACCCTATTTAACTAGAATAGCAAACAAGCGTACGGCTCACCTAATGGTAAGCAAATACAGTAGCTTATAGACGTCTGCAACACCAGAAGCATCGCAAACGCGTTGCCGACTCTATCCCCAATCCCCCTAGGAGCATGGTCATGCTGGTCATCTTACCACTGGAACACAAACTACTTGAGAGCAGTATTATTTAGCTGTAATCTTCTGTAAGGTCGAGATTCTTCCCCAGTCGGGCTGCTCCAGATTATGAGTAGGATATTTCCTGCTGTGCCCTTACTCAGTTAAATCAATTAATCAATAAATCAGTAATCAAATTGAGAGTCCTGTATGTCTTAATTGATTTTGATTTTGATTATGCAGAACTTATCAGTGTAGCTCGTATCTTAAAACGAAATAAAATTTAAAAAAGGTCTAGGAACTTTTTTTCACATTTCTGAAGGAATGGAGTTAGCAGTCAAACACTATATGGTGGATATTGTTCTAATTTTATTTAGGGATGTGAAAAAATAATCGATTTTTATTTAAATCGATTATTTTTTTCTAAAAATCGATTTTTAATAATCGATTTTTGTTTTCATATTAATCGATTTTTAATAAATCGATTATATAAATTACGCGTATAAATCGATTTTTATAAACAGTGCCATCTATGCGATGGATGAAAAAAAGAGCGAAGAAAGTTTCAATTTTATATACAGCGCTATCTATGCGGCGGATGGAACAACTCAAAGTAAATTCATTTTTACTTAAAACGGTGCCAATTCTTTCTACTTTCTATGTACCTACCTATACGTGTAAAGTAGTTTCAGTACTTTTAGTGTAGTGAATAAGATAATATTATATAGTTGTTTGTAAACAATTAAACAATAAAAATGTCTTCTAACCGTAAAACACCTATAAAAAATTTTATTGTTAAAACTGAAAGATTAACGAAAGATTTGTTTTATATTTTAGTTTTTGAGACCACAGCGTAGGCGTTTAGTTTTTGAAGTGAAACTTCTTTAGGCGCATAAGGGGTAAAATTTGAGCTACCAGTAACGTGGCAGCATCATGGCGTTCAGTACTTGAATGGGTGACCACCTGCTTTTTTTTTCAACTAGTTTTTTTTTGTATTTTAAGTTCGTTTACTTTTTAATTAGTTTTTTAACTGTTTTCTTTTTAATTATTATTTTTAATTAGTTTGCCAAAGAAGTTTCACTTCTGACATGTGTACTTTGTACGCACGCAATTTCATTTTATTATCATTTCGTTTTAATTTTTTATTTTAAAAAAATATTTATGCCAATTTTTTTGAAGTGAAACTTCCTTAGGCGCACGAGGGGTAAAATTTGAGCGACCGGTAACGTGGCAAAACCACTGGAAAAACCGCGTGATGTTAGCTTATGCTTTTTTTTCAACTACTTTTTTTAATTCGTTTTTTTATTATTATTATTTTTTAAAATTAGTTTGCCAAAGAAGTTTCACTTCAGACGTGTACTGTGTACGCATGCAATTTTCATATATTTTTTATTTGATTTTTTATTTTAGTTTTTGAGACAATAAGGTTGTCATTTTGTTAGGATGCTCATCGTTTTATTTTTATTACAGTAAAACTATTAATGGTACTGAAAATTTGTATTAATAATGATATTTGGTTACCTTATTCCTTACCTTGAAAGTTTAAAGGAACTTTCACTCTGATTTTTAGTTTTGAATTGGTTATATTTTTTTAATAATAATTTTTATTTGATTTTTAATCTGATATGAATTTTATTGGAATATGAAAAGCACGTAGATTTTTGAATAATAGAAAAAATCGATTTTTTCGCAAAAATCGATTATTATTTTTAATAAAAATCGATTTTCGAGAAATCGATTAATATGTAATCAAGAAAAATCGATTTTTATTTAATCGATTTTTTTACATGAATGTCACATCCCTAATTTTATTACATATAATATTGGTACTCGTGAAGTATTCGTTCTTACAAATTTGTTAGGAAAAAGAAAAAACCGAGGGCGAGGCGGAAGGCATGCCGTATTGCGCGCAGTGCGACGTGAAGTTCGTGTCGACGGAGGCGTACAAGCGACACTTGGTCACCTCCAGCAAACACACACAGAGCAACGACTTCAAGTGAGTGCACCGCTGTACTAAAAACATTTTTTGTTTTAATCTTAGGAAGATGCATTTAAGGTAGAAAAGTTTTCGGAAGAAAACTACTGGCACCACATTATTATGCTAGACTTAAAATTTTGGTTTAGAAAGCTTTTGAAGTTTCTCATGATCGTGTCTACTTTAATTGTAAATGGACTGATTAATGTAGTAAGCTAACGTTTCGGTTACATATTTTTAACCTAACAAACCTAGACACACCTAGCGCGTTCGCGTCCTAAATATAGATATTAGACTGAACACTGCATGAGTGTCAGCAGCAGTGGGTGTCTTAGAACTACAAAACAAGATTTTAGACGACCAAATCTGTACACGTGACTAAGTTATTGATAATACATTTTGACTTTCATCATTTTAGCCTTTCGCAGTCCACTGCTGGATATAGGCCTCCACAAGTTCGCGCCAAAAATAGCATGAACTCATGCGTGTTGCCTATAGTGACCACGCTGGGCAGGCGGGTTGGTGACCGCAGGGCTGGCTTTGTCGCACCGAAGACGCTGCTGCCCGTCTTCGGCCTGTGTATATCAAAGCCAGCAGTTGAATGGTTATCCCGCCTTCGGTCGGCTTTTTAAGTTCCAGGTGGTAGTGGAACTATGTTATCCCGTAGTCGCCTCTTACGACACCCACGGGAACAGAGGGGGAGGCTATATTCTTTGCCGTAGCCACACAGCAATTTACCACCAGGTGACCAGCGTGGCGTAGGAAGCAGTTCTTCAAGCTGCGCCTACTTGGCCTCTGAACGCACAATCTTTTACTTTCATCCCCTTTCAAAAAGAAAACCGTGTTGAATTTCAGGTCGTAGAGTATCATGTGACATTTCATTGCCATTAGAAATATTTGGTAATTTTATTATTACCATTTTGAATAATTGGTACTATTTCAGTTCTGATATAAGTTAATATTATAATTGAAGATCCAATGAACTTAACAAGTGAACTTCGATCATAATTATGTTTCACAGATTTTTTTTGTGTAAATAAGATTAAGTACCCAATAGGGTATTCCACTATGTTTGAAAAAGTACTTCAAAATGTTGATTTTCTAATAAAAAGCCACAAAAAAATATATATTTCGGCAAAATAAACACGTTTTCATGCCATAAAATTAAATTAAATTTTAAACCTTTTTTATTACCGCGAAAACGCTACAGCCATTTTGGTGACGTAATATGGGCAATAACAAAAGTGTATGACGTATGTAAGAGAGTAACATAACCTACAATTACTATGACAGCTAGATGACAGCCATCAACAAATTAGTAATGAATGCATATTATTTCAGTTGGAACAAGATATGAAGAGTTATTATACGAAAGAACACAACTATTACTCCTTGAAGTTAAAATTGATAGATATTAGTATGTACACTAGCTGTTGACAGCACTGACAGAACTTTGTTATTGCCCGTATGACGTCACACCATGGCGGCTCGTGTTTTAGGTCACGTGATATACAGATTAAAATATACGACTTTTAATTTCAATATAATAAATCAATAATGTGCTTTTATGATTCTAAATCAGAATATTTAGGTGTATTTCTATATAAATTTTAATTTTTGTCAAAATTTATAATTTATTTTTCACTACGGAAAGTACCCTATTGGGTATAGTTTGTTTATGTAGGTTAATCTACATCGAAACTTGACATACATAAGTGGGTAGTTGGAAAGTGTTAACGACATTTTTTGAATTAATAGATATAAAAATTATACAATGTAATTTTTGAAGAATTATTTAATTCTTTGATTTGATAGCTTTTAGTTTTAAAGAAGAGAAGCATAGTCGATTTCGTCATTGTCATGTAGGATAGAAAACACTAGAAGGATACTACGAGTGTGCGACTGGACTTGTAGTATTTATAAATTGTGAAGTGGTTTGATTTTGATAACAGTTCTAAGAGCTCTTATAAGTTGTTGTTAAACGATAACTTTTATTGTGGATCTAGTGGCATGCTAGAAATAATTAGGGGAAGATTGGCACCATTCGTACACTTTTTAAACTTTGATTTTTTAAAAATCATGTATCAAAGATAAATTGCTTAATCTGTTATTATAACAAATTACATACATTCAGCTTCCTAATAAAAATGTATGGAAAATCATTCTTTCTTAAAATAGATGAATAAAATGCATTTTAAAAAAAGATGTCATATGTCCGAATCTACCCCACTATAGGGGTACATTCGTACATAGGTAGGGGAACATTCGGACGGTAGGTTAGTAGGTAGGTACAGGTTAAATAAAATAGCAAAGTAAGTATCAAAACTTGTATTAATTGGTATTAAAAATAGCAACGATGTAATAAACTAAATGACAAAACATATTCATTTCTTAGAAAAATAAATCAATACCTAAGTAGAAAAAAAAAAAAACAAAATACTGCAGACTACACTTATATTTCATACGAATCAGGCAATAAGAGATCAATATTATTTGGCGTATCAGAAATAAATAAAAGATAAACTAAGTCTTAATAATTAATTATTGCACATTGTATTGTGTTAAATCAACAGGAAATGTGAATATGTTAGAGGTCCTAGCCGTAGATGTTCCTGGAGATTTTGGATTAGGAAGAACCAATGTGACATCAGAAATGCAACTTACGAAACACAAAGGAGTAGGATTTTCCTGGTTTCTTTTCATAAATACGAGACCTTAAATTCCATTTGAGAATAATGGCTTATAACGTACGTAACGCTAACTACGTACTAAAAGCTACGTAGTAGACAATCGATTTTTTTTTTTTTGCAAATTTGATTTAGACTTAACTGTTGTCGTTAATTTTTTCGGGCCTCACGGTAGCATCGACATATTGATCTTCATTGTCATCAGAATAATCTACTACTGATGTCGAACTTTCCTGTAAACTAATGTCAGAATTTTCAGATTCCGAATCACTGCTTTCTTTCTTTTTCGATTTTTTTTGGCTTAGATTGTGTGTCAAGTTTCAAAGTGCGCTTCAACTCTCTCGCTTTTGCTTTTCTTTCTTGTTCTATTTTCTTTAATTGTTTGGCATTCTGCAAATCTCCCAACCTATTTTTTTCCGGCGTATCGATGTAAATTCTGGTCTTTCCTGGTTGCCTTCCTTTTGTCGTTTTTTTCTTTTTATCAGTTGTAGGCTTGTAGGATAGGACCGAATCATTGCTGGTGTAATAGGACATGGTTTTTCTTGCAACTCAGAAGTCTGATACCAAGCTTCAAGTACTCGAGGAGTTTTCTGTAACTATTTCTGAAATAAAAAAAAAATACATATACATGGGGATACATGTCAAACAGTTAGTGGGCAGATTCGTACGCGTACGAATGTGCCCAGGGCATCTGAACTGTTGTCGAAATATCGGCAGTTTAAAAAAAAACGATAAAACTTCTTTAGCTCCATTTATATGTATGTAAATATGAGAGAAAGAGAGAAAGAAAATGTGTTTATGCATCTCTCTATCTTGCCCCTACAGTAACATTCTAAACGTAACTCTTTCTCTTTCTATCTTCACTAACTTATATGGCCCTCTCAACTTCCGTTCGCCTCTCCCGATTATACCTTTTTTAACGCTCTCGTCACTCATTCACCAGCTTACTCCCCAAGTCAAGCGAAAAAGAAGTTTTAATTAAAAAATGACAATCAAAATTGGAATCAAAATTCATATTTACCGTGAACCGTCTGACCAGTTCGGGATGTCGTGCGTGTGGCGAGCAGTTCAGCGATCCGGAGGCGTTGCGACTTCATCACCGTCGAGAACACGCGCGACCTCGACCTCGGAACAATGGCAAGGACCCGCGATTCTCCTGGCCCGCCCCTTGCGAACATGTGAGCATATCCAACACTTTAACCTGCTCTCTATTACTTTGTCTCGATATAGGCTGATTCGAGTCTCAAGAAATAAATCTTTTGACTAGCCCGTTGGCGCAGTTTGTAGTGACCCTGCTTTCTGCTCCGGGGGTTGTGGGTTCGATTCCCACTCCGAGTCTTGGTGTAATATACATATTTATTTATATATTTATATATGTATTATTTATAAGTATGTTTATCGAAAAAAAAAATATGTAGCTATACCAGTCGGCTGTTACCTATAACACAAGCATTAAGTTGCGTACTTTAGGAGCAGACGACCGTGTGTGTATTGTGTAGATATTTATTAAAAAAAAAAAACAATATATTCGACAATTCCCACGAGTGTAACAATTTTGTAACGCATGTCACACGTAACCGAAAAATATAAATCAAAATCAAAATTATCTTTATTCAAATAGGCTTAAAAAGCACTTTCGAATCGTCATTTTACATATCAAAGATTATTAATTTTTAAAAGTAAAGCTATCACCGATACGAAATGTAGGTTCTGATGAGAAAATCGGCAAGAAACTCAGCAGTTACAGTTTTGAAAATAATATATAAAGTGTGTTTTAGTACAAAATTAGTGATATCTTGCAGGAAATACAGTGTCACTAAGTCCGCCATCTTTATATTTTATATATCTTATAAGTTGAACAGATCTGATTTACTCTCCTCCAGTGTTCGGAGGTGATCCCGAATGGCCGCGAATACTGGAACCACTTCCGCCGCGTACATCCTGACAAGAATTATCCCTATCCGAAGAATTTTATCTGCGATATCTGCGGTAAAGGATTTCGGGTAATTTTTCTATTAAAAATATTTTAGTATTAATGATCTTTATTGTTTTATGTTATCTTTATATGGAATGTTTCATTTGTTTATATAAACTACCTATATTGATAGTTTTTTTGTCTGGACTGTAAATAAACAATGTGATCCAACTCGTGAGAATGCGATGTACAATTGGCCATGTGAAAAGCTGGGTTCCGTTAAGTTTATTTGTTTATTTCTTACACCTAACATTACAGGCAAAAACCCAATTCATTAGATGTAGTAAAGGAAAAAAAAGGAACAAGTACAAAAAATCAACACACAATATAAACAAGATTTCAGCCGACATTATCAACAATACTTAAAACAAAAACAACATAACGTTAAATAAAAATAAAAACATTAAAAACCTTACTTGTAACATAATATATAGAACGTCACCGTTGCGAACTCACTCCACGAACAAGGAAAAAGGTCCAGTGTCTCAGCCACCGACTTCAATGTTCTTATCGATCGAGCAAGGGGGCCGTTGCGCACTAGTTCAGTTCTGCCGTGGGGTACTACAAACAAGCTTGGTCGCCGTCCCCTTTGCAGTATAACAAGACCACGGAATAATTTTAAAATATACGTTGCCAGAAGTAGCTCCCTCCTAGTTTCCAACTTGTTGTATCCAATCATGCCCAATACAAACAGTGTTGGATACATCAAGGGATACAAGGGATATACACCATAAAGCCTATGGTAAAGAAACCGAGTAAATTTATTTTGTATACGTTCCAGCATGAGACTGTATTTGACTTCATGTGGAGACCATACTACCGCGTTACACTCAAGCTGACTTCTTATCAGGGCATTATACAGCAGAGAGATTGCTTTGATGTTAGTGAATCCCTTAACTGTGCGAATTACAAACCCTAAACGTTTGAACGCTTGTTTGCATATATTTACTATATGCTCTCGGAATGTTAATTTGGCATCAAACTTAACACCAAGGTCGCGGACCGATTCCTCCCTTTTTATTAAAGCGCCATCCACCTTGTAGTCGAAATGGAGTGGTTTCTTGGCTCTGCTAAATGTTACTATGGAACACTTAGTGACATTAAATTGTAACTTATTTCTTGCACTCCACTCAACTACGTGGTTGATATCTTGCTGAAGTTGCTGGCAGTCATCATTCCCCTTAATTGTTAGGAACAGCCTTAGGTCGTCTGCGAAAAGCAGACACTTGGCTTCGCTTACGGTTTCGAGTAGATCGTTAATCATTATTATAAATTTTAACGGCCCTAGACTGCTGCCTTGGCTCACTCCAGACCTAACGAAATAAGGCTCAGAACGGTAACCATTGTACTCCACATACTGTCTTCTATACACTGTCTTCTGTACAGCTAATTTTAGCCATCTTTCATAGCAAAACTTCGTGATCAACTAGGTCAAACGCTTTACGAAATTCAAAGTAGGCCGCATCTACCTGTAACCCTGCATCAACGTGAGGAACCAAGTACGTCATGGCATTTAGAAGGTTACTAGTTGTGCTTCGCGCAGGTCGAAAGCCATGCTGAGCGTCGCACAGCTGCGAAGCTTCCTGTCCCTGTATACTTCGCTGGATGACTGTTTCGAACACTTTCGCCGGTATCGACAGTATCGCCACAGGTCTAAATGACTCAATAGTCGTTCCTTCACCTTTTTTAGGTATTGGAACGACACGTGTAACCTTCCAACGTTCTGGAAAATATAAATGTTCCAGACACAAATTAAAAAGGTATAACAGCGTTTCCGCGAGCACTGGGCGACAATCTCTCATCACGAATGCCGGAATGCCGTCAGGGCCCGCTGATCGCTTGGGTTTAAGTCGTGCGAGAGCCGCGCTCACATCACTGAGGCGCAAAGGAGCGATGTGCAATCGCGCCGCCCGCGCCATCGTCACGACCACGTTGTTAAATATAACATCTTTTAAACATTGTAAAACAGGTAGGCAGCCTACAACTTCATCTTATGACAGTGACGTGACTTTTTCCTCGCGTAGGCGAAATATCATGTCGCACTGGACGTGTGCGTTTTGGCGCAAGGCTGTGACAGCAGTTTGTACTCCAAATGCTTCCCTCTATTTATTATACATTATTTCAAGGGGTGATCTGTGTTTCAAATATATACTGCATGCATCTTATTTATTATATTATAAGTTATTATTCCAGTATTTTAAGTTTTTATTTATTTTCATGTAATCCGTATATTATTATTAATTATTGCATACGCATAATTATATACGCCTTGAGCATTTGTTAAATTAATTCACACTAATTCAAATTAATTAATTCTTAATGATAGTGACTGTATTATTATGTTTAGATATATGTTTTCTTTTTCCTTAGTTTTTTTTATATTATACTTTTCTATTATGTTCTTCGTTCAGTGTGTTCGGATGACGTTTGACGTCTGATGCATCACTAATATAGGCTCTGACTGAATAACAGCGCCTAGCAGTATATATTTGCTGCTAAGCAATGCTGAGGCAGAGACCTAGTTGGCCTTCATGAAGTTGTTCTTGTTTTTTTTTATGTTTTTATAATTTTTTATTATTTTTTTATTTTATGCTATTCATTTTCTTACTAGCCGCTGTAAATATTTTACATTTTTCTCTTTTTTAATTTTTTCCTTGTTTTTGTCTATCTGCACAAGATGTAATAATTTTATTATTTTTTTATTTAAGGCCAACAAATAACTTTTCTTTTCTTTTTTTCTTTTCACTGAGTTTCTACTTATGAGTATATACCATCAAAAATCGAAATTTCCAATATCAGAATACTTTAGAAGCTTCAGATACATTCGATTTCGGAAATCTAAACAATTTCATGAAAATCAAATCTTTTGTATGCGTATATTAGAATATTCTAGATCGTTTTGGATTAAATTAGAATATTCTAAAACATTTGAGAGCATTCTAGATGATGGTCGATTATTTTAAATTAATTATTCTTTCAATTAAATTTGATTATTAATATATCTTTAGATCACCTGGTAGTAGAACCCTTTGGTCCCTGCCTAAGTCGGTCGAATCGAACTTCTGTCGCCCTTCACTACCTCCACTGCTTAGAAGACCCAATGGATCTCTAGCCGCTGAGGAAAAGGAAAACCTGTTTGCAAATCTCTTTGCAGAATCCTCACGTTTAGATTCAGGCAGTGCCACACCTCCAAGTGGTTGGAGGCTCCAACCTCTTCGATTGGATGCGAGACGTCTATGCCTGAAATCCGAATTCGTCAAAATGAGGTCCTTAATACCTTGTGCAATCTAGACGTGAATAAAGCTAAAGGTCCGGACGGAATACCAGCCATAGTACTGAAAACTTGTGCACCTGAGTTGTCTCCAATCCTGACACGCCTGTTTCGTCTTTCTCTAGCGACAGGACATATGCCGAAAGCCTGGAAGCAAGCTAACGTGCAGCCTGTGCCCAAAAAGGGCAGTCGTGCAGACCCTGTCAATTATAGACCCATTTCCGTAACGTCCATACTCTGTAAGAGTATGGAACGTATTCTGAATAGCCGGCTCCTGGCATGCTTAGAGGAGAACGACCTTCTTAGTGACCGACAATTCGGTTTTCGCCGCAATCGATCCACAGGTGATCTTCTAGCGTATGCCACACACATATGGAGTGAGGCTATCGAGAGACACGGGGAAACCATTGCGGTCTCGCTCGATATCTCGAAGGCATTTGACAGGATCTGGCGTGACGGCCTTATTAGCAAGCTTCCTTCATACGGCCTACCCACTTCGCTTTGTGTCTGGATATCTGACTTCCTGAGGGATCGATCGATCTGCGTGGTCATAGACGAGTGCGAGTGCGATCGATTGGCCATCAATGCTGGAGTCCCTTAGGGGTCTGTACTCTCGGCAACGCTATTCTTGCTGCACATCAACGACCTGCTCAAACCCGGGATCCTTGGGTATGCAGATGACAGCACCGTTGTCGAGCGTTACGTGTCCGACGTACGAGCCGGTAGGGCAGAGATCCAGTCGCTTAGGAAAGCGATGATTCAACGTCTGAACTTGTCCCTTAAAGCTGTCTCTGATTGGGGTGACGCAAACCTGGTCAAGTTCAACGCCTTAAAGACGTGTCTCTTTTCGACAAAGCGGAGTCCTTTGCACCTGAATCGTTCTTTCCAAGGTGTACCCTGCCCATAGCCGGCCAACTGGAGAATGGACTGGACTCAATTTTGGCTCATACATTGAAGCAAAGGCCCAAACAGCTGCCAAAAAACTGGGCGTCCTCTCGAAGATGAGACCGTACTTCACTCCGGGACATCTCTTAATGTCATACCAAGCTTAAGTTCGCTCATGTATGGAGTACTGCTCGGATGGATCAGCCAAGTACCAGTTGGAGCTTCTGGAGTCCAATCGAAAGGAGAGCCAAGAGGCTCATCGGTGATGAAACCCTGGTCGCTGCAAAGCTGCAAAGCTTGGATCATCGGCGTAGGGTGGCCGGCCTGTCGGTTTTTTATCGGATACACTTCGGAGAGTGTGCGCAGGAACTCCACGACCTGATTCCTCCCTGCCCCTTCCATCTCCGTACGACCAGACGCACGGCGTTACGCCACCCTTATATGGTTGACATTCCTACTATACGCACTAAGTGATTCGCTAGTACATTCTTAATGCGTACGGCCAAGGAGTGGAACTCTCTGCCGGCGTCTGTGTTTCCGGAAAGCTACAATCTGGGGATCTTCAAGTCGCGAGTAAATAAGCTATTTCCAGATAAGCGTGCTCCATCCTAGACCGCATTCTCACTTAACATCAAGTGAAATAGTGGTCAAACGCAAGCCTATCAAATTAACCAAATATTTCAATTAGTCTACTTACTTTATCAGCGTCTTATTTCCGGATTCCTTGTACGTATTAAATACAAGTTCCTTGATAAGTGCATAAATATCATTACTTCAATACAAGTTTGAGAAATACCGTTGTTTTTGTTTATTAATTTATTTTTCTTTCATACATACGACACAATAACGAACGCAAAAAAGAAATATCAAATTTGAAGTACCTAATCTTTATGCGCACATAAATTTCGGATTCGGGGAGTAATTTTTATTTTTTCAGATTTAAATGGTAAAACTGAAATACAAATTATATTTAAAAAAAATCAAGTATTAAAAGTAGTTTATGACTTAAGTTTCATAATAAGTTATTTTAATTACGCAAATTTATTAAGGTGTGCCACAAGGATCTCAAATACTTCCATTACATTTTGTCGCATTCATTATCAATTAATGACCAAACAGACTTCTTACTTTATTTTAATCTTGAAACGCTGAGTGTGCACTGAACAGTTTTTGCATTTATAGGGCAGGGCTAAATCGTCGTTTTTTACATTCAATAGAATAACACCTTCCTCGTGTACCACAAGCGGACTCACTTCGAGGAGCGCGCTTTTAAATGTCAAAAGTGTCCAAAAGCTTTCTTCAACCGAGCAAACCTACAACAGCACGAGATAGTCCATTCGGAGCATCGACCCCACGCCTGTTCCATGTGCTCCAAGACTTACAAATATAAGAATGCGTTGGATAATCATGTCAGGGTAAGAATCAAGTTATATTTTCTATATTTTTAAAGGTTTGACGTGATCTGCTAAACTATGTGGTTTGACTAATTTACACATGAAAACTATTTGTCTCCGGCCTGGGTGTCTGTCCCTGTAGAGTGTAGACAGACACCCAGTCTCATCCCATCCAGTCTCATCGTGCCTCAAAGAACTCGTGAAGTTGTCGATCCCGGCTGCTATGGAAATTATCTGGCAACGTGCACTGGATCAGCTTCGTGGGTTAAGTTTTGACCCTTCTTCTATATAAAATAGAACTTTGCCCAGTAACTGGATGTTACAGGCTGTATCAATAAGAACTGCGACAAATGTAATACTTTAACTATCTTATAATCGTGTCCTAAGCCTGTGACCTGATTGCAGAGCCACACGGGCGTGAAGCCGTACGCGTGCGAGGTGTGCGGCAAGGCGTTCGCCAAGTCCACCAATCGCAAGCTGCACGTGTTCACCGTCCACCTCAAGCAGCCCTCGCCCTACAGTAGACGCGCGCGCCTCGAGCGACGCGCCCGCTCGCGCGGCAAGGACTAGGTCGCGCACTGCCTCTACTAGCTGACACTCTGCACCGTGTCACTACATGTCACGTGTCACGAATACCCCCGCCCCACATCAGCCGCGCGCGCGGCAAGGACCGGCCTGCGCACTTCCTCTACTAGCTGACACTCTGCACCGTGTCACTACATGTCACATGTCAAGAATACCCCCGCCCCACTTCAGTCGCGCGCGCGGCAAGGACCAGCCCGCGCACTTCCTCTACTAGCTGACACACTGCACCGTGTCACTACATGTCACGAATACCCCCGCCCCATATCAGCCGCGCGCGCGGCAAGGACCAGCCCGTGCACTTCCTCTACTAGCTGACACACTGCACCGTGTCACTACATGTCACGAATACCCCCGCCCCATATCAGCCGCGCGCGCGGCAAGGACCAGCCCGTGCACTTCCTCTACTAGCTGACACTGAACCGTGTCACTACATGTCACATGTCACGAATACCCCCGCCCCACTTCAGCCGCGCGCGCGGCAAGGACTAGCCTGCGCACTTCCTCTACTAGCTGACACTGCACCGTGTCCCACCCTTCCTTAGCAGTCGGATTAAAAACAGATGGTAAAATTTAATATTTATCTTACGTGGATGATATTTTCACCACATTTTGAAAACAAATCATAACTCAATAACTACAAGGCCTTGGACTATACATTTTAGTATTTTTGTTAGATAATAATAAGTCTCACTACCCCCCATGACTCGTTGGTCCACTACTTACGGGACCACCCACGGTGTAAAATTTGTAATTACATAGAAAATTCACATAATACACAGCTAGTCGATATACTACTTGTTTTTAAACATAATTATATCTAAATGTATTTCAAACCTTCCGAATCAGAAATGAAATAAAAAAGAATCTTGCACAGACTGCTACATAATAAAATATGGTTTAAAATTTACAAGTATTTAGGATTTATAAGTAAGAAAGTAGTTTAAGGCTTTATTTAAATAGTTTATTTTTTCGTATTCGCACGTCGTCGCTATGACTGACACGCTGGGCGTGTCATGAATGTTTTTGAATGACCAATGAAATTTGTCGTAAGCGAGAACTGTAAGCCCAATAAATAGTTACTGACACACATTTTTATGAGTTTAGCCTTTAATCATAAACCAATAAACAGGTCTAAAGTTTTTTAATCGTTGTTCAGACAAACCATGTTACATTTAATATGTTCGAAAATATTTAGAGAAATATAATTTTTTGGTCATACTTTTTTGTCATTGTATTAATAAAATCACTTCGTTTTTTTTCTTCAATAATTTAAGTTTTAGACGGCTTACAACAGCAGTGTTATATTCTATATATTATTTTTGCATAATAATAATAATTTTAAGATTCAGTATATACAGAGTAAGAAAAAATTATGAAAACCCTGGAAAATTCGGAAAACTGCTCGGGTTAGTCGTGAAACAAAGGTCATTAACCCCCTCCCCTAGTTAACTTTTAACGAGGAATTCAACGGTGACCTCTGATTTGACCTTGATCTTCATTTTCAAGGTTATTTTAAGGTCAACCTTTTTAATTCGTTTTTATTTTTGTGTTACCCACACATGAGGCAATTATAAACATTTTAAATCATATCAAAAATTTTCGACCCAGCGGGATTTGAACCCGCGCCTTCTGAGGTGCCGTGTTTGCTTAAAAACCAAAATCATCATATCAAGAATTTCGACACGGCTAGATGAGGATCCATAGCTCAGTTGGCAGAGCGCTGACACGGCACGTCAGAAGACGCGGGTTCAAATCCCGCTGAGTCGAAAAATTTTGATACGATTTAAAATGTCAACCTTTTTTTTAAATTGTAACACCTGTTTTTTATACCGGAGTCCGGAGTAAAAAAAAAAAAATTTCGTCCGAATACGTGTAAGTATGAGTTTAACGTAACCTCTGAAGGTCAAATAGAGGTCAAATTATGACCTTAAAAATGTCGCTAGTTTAGTGGTAAAACAAAAACAAAGGTCATCATACCCTTGGTGACTTTCAACGAAGAATCCAACGGTGACCTTTGAATTGCCTTGAAATTCATTTTCAAGGTCATTTTAGGGTCAATCTCATTTCATACCTAAATACGTATCCGGACGTAAAATTTTTCGTTATTTTCGATTCCGGTATAAAAAATAGGTGTGATAGGTCCCGACTTGATTTACATATATACTATTATTTTTCACTGAATTTTTTGTTTAATAACAAAAGATATAGCTTAAATCACTCCTGAACTGTGGCTTTCTGTTAGTAAAAGAATTTTCATGATCGGATAAGTATTTGCGAAGATACCCTACAAACAAAGTTAGAAACGTTACCTCTTTATAATATTAGTATAGATTACCTAAGTGATTGAATGTATTTATGTACGTGCTTTATAAGACCGTTAATAATAAATTATTTATTATATTTTCACTACTTTTTTATTCTTTTCAGTAACAATAAAAAAAACCTAGCCCTTTTTAAAGAATTACTTTGTCTTAGGGGGCGTTCAAGTATTACGTTACGCAAATTTTTAAGATTTTTGCCCCCCCCCCCCCCCCCTTCTCCCCCATGTAACGCGCCGTAACGTTTTCCTCTACAAAATTTTAATAAAACCACAAGACAACAACCGCTCTAGTGTAGTGATGCGTATGCCGTGTCGCCGCCTACGTACCGGCGGTTTGCGGGTTCGATTCCCTCTCAAGATGAGTATCTACAAATATTCCTTTTCGGTTTGGTCCTAGTGGGTCTCCCAACTGCCTCGGACAGCACGTTAAGCCGTCGCCGTCTGTCTCGGTTGTCATCATAAATACGAGCGTAATAGCGATCGTTATTCATATTCAGCGGGTTGACGGAATATATCCGCAAATGGAGAAAGAGACCTATATATACTGTGTGGTATTACAGGCTGAATCGTATCGTATACGACAAGTACCAGCTTTCGAATAAATAAAGAATCATCAAAATCGGCACTCCCAGTAAAAAGTTATGAGGTACCTACATAACACGATACACACAAAAAAACTTACAGTCGAAATGAAAATCTACTTCTTTTTTCGTATAGTTAATTAAAAGTATTTTATTGTGAATTTATTTCGATTTAGGATACTTTCAGTCCTCACAAAAGTGAAATTAACCAAATATTTCAATTAGTCTACTTACTTCAGCGTCTTATTTCCGGATTCCTTGTAGGTACCTACGTATTAAATACAAGTTCCTTGATAAGTGCATAAATATCATTACTTCAATACAATTTTGAGAAATACCGTTGTTTTTGTTTATTAATTTATTTTTTCTTTCATACATACGAAACAATAACGAACGCAAAAAAGAAAACTTAACCTAACATAAACTTCGGATTCGGGGAGTAATTTTTATTTATTGAGATTTAAACGGTAAAACTGAAATACCTAGCAGGAATTCTTCGGTGTATACCTATTTAGAGCTTCGGTGTTTGGAATTTTTTTTCTCCATGTATATTCGTGTTGGCCTTATCGGCTTTTAAGGCGCTGTCGCCCGATAAAAGTAGATATTGAGCGCTTACCCCGTCCCCCTTGGACACACGTCGCGCGAAGTCGTTGCCGGTGAACTCACTTCGTGACCTGGCGGCTGGCGCTCGCGTGAGTAGCTCAAAAGCGAATTTTATTTGGCTTTAAAATAGAAATGCATTTATTATGATCATTATTTAAAGTATTGATAAATAATACTTTTTTTAAATAAACGAAATAAGTAAAGGATTTCAGGGCTATTTATTATAAAGGCTGTTTGACATAAATAGAATAAAGGCTATATAAAATAAAACAAATTACATATTAAATCTGTACAAATAAATAAAATTGAAATGTCTGTTTGTAATATTAAAATAACCGCTTTTAGCTAAATTCATATGTATGTATGTATACATAGTACATATACCAAAATAACATTTTTTTTATAATTTGTCTGTCTGTCTGTCTGTTCCGGCTAATCTCTGAAACGGCTGGATCGTTTTTGACGGGAATTTCATTGGCAGATAGCTGATGTAATAAGGAGTAACTTAGGTTACTTTTATTTTAGATTTTTTATTAGGGGGCGTTCAAGTATTACGTAACGCTAATTGAGGGGGAGGGGGGTCTTGTTAAACGTTACGACGCGTTACAGGGGTGGGAGGGGGGTTCTGAGCAACGCGTTATGTAACATTGTTTTTTGTTTAGTTAAAAAATAGGGTATTAAAATCTATCGTTTTATTTATTTATTACTACCACAAACGCGATTAACACAATAAAAAAAGTAATTTAGCGACTTTCCGGTTAGTTTGCGCAAAAAAGTTGTGACATTTGGGTAAAAATGTGGTAAAAATGGTCAGTTGGGTGTTACGTAACGTTTATCGGGTGGGGGGGGGCGTACAGGAAAACGTTACGGCGCGTTACATGGGGGGAGGGAGGGTCAAAAATCTTCAAAATTTGCGTTACGTAATACTTGAACGCCCCCTTATTATTTTATAACTGCGAACTGAACAAAATGGATCTCAATAAAGTAGCTTCATATTTCATCAATAAGCTAATTCTTATTTTAATATTAATTAAATCTATACTAATACTAGCTTCTGCGCGCGACTTCGTCGGCGTGGACTCCGCTCCTATTGAACTTAGCGTGATGATACATAGCCTATAGCCTTCCTCGATAAATGGGCTATCTAACACTGAAAGAACTTTTCAAATCGGCCCAGTAGTTCCAGAGATTACCGCGTTCAAACAAACAAACAAACAATCAAACAAACAAACTCTTCAGCTTTATATATTAGTATAGATATAAAGCTGAAGAGTTTGTTTGAACGCGGTAATCTCTAGAAGTACTGGGCCAATTTGAAAAATTCTTTCAGTGTTAGATAGCCCATTTATCGAGGAAGGCTATGGGCTATGAATCATCACACTAAGACCAATAGGAGCGGAGTCCACGCCGACGAAGTCGCGCGCAGAAGCTAGTCTATACTAATATATTAAAGCTGAAGAGTTTGTTTGTTTGATTGTTTGTTTGTTTGAACGCGCTAATCTCAGGATCTACTGGACCGATTTGAAAAATTCTTTCAGTGTTAGATAGCCCATTTATCGAGGAAGGCTATGGGCTATATAATATCATCACGCTAAGACCAATAGGAGCGTAGCACTAATGAAGAATGTTTCAAAATCGGGTGGTCCTATTCCACGGGGACGAAGTCGCGCGCACAAGCTAGTATAATATATATGTCGGAGATCAGAAGTAAAGAGAAGAGGACGGAGGGCCGAACTGGTCTACTAACTACTAATTTAACACACACTACTAATTTTACACAGATTAGTTAACGGGGTGGAGACGAACTACTTAGTATTCAATGGACTCACCGAGCGGGTGCCGGGTCTATCGCGTGGCAGAGGGACAACTCAGAGCAGTGCCTAGGACTGGCGACCCAAGTGTAGGTTTAGGGACGGCCGACCTTACAATGCGCATTGGCGCTCACCTCCACCGCTTAAGTTGCCCAAATAAGTAACAATTAATTCGTGTACACAAACTAACTATTAGAAGAGTCGAGGTTAAGCTACTAGCAGGATACACAAGTGCACCGTGCCACGCCAGAGCCAAGACTGCCTAAGCTGCGGTTGCATCGATCTTTTATGCACGAAGGAATTACTCGAATAATAGAATGAGTGAGGGTAGATGAATATCGACAACAACGCAGGTACCGACATTAATAACTATCTGCTGACTGAGAGTCAATCTCTCCGACATATAACACAAAGAAAAAAAACGCCAACGTCACATGGTGTTCCCAAGTGGTCACCCATCCCAGTACTGACGCTGCCGCGTTACTAGTCGATCAAATTCTACCTCTCATGCATCTTAAAAAGTTTTACTTCAAAAAAACTAGTTGAAAAAAAAGCGGTCACCCATCTAAGTACTAACCGTCGTGACGCTGCCGCCTTTCCGGTCGATTAAATTTTATCTTAACTAACTTATATTATCTCCCTCTCAACTTCCGTTCGCCTCAACCGATCACATTTTTCGTAACGCTCTAGTTACGCACCTGCTTACTCCCTAAGTTAAGCGCGCATAAAGAAGTTTCACTTCAAAAACTAGTTGAAAAAAAAGCTTTCACCCATCCAAGAACTGACCCTCGTGACGCTGCCGCGTTTCCGGTCGATCAAATTTTATCTTAACTAAAATATCTCCCTCAACTTCCGTTCACCTCGACCGATCACACGTTTCGTAACGCCCTCGTTTCACCTGATTACTCCCAAAGTTAAGCGCGCCTAAAGAAGTTTCACTTCAAAAATACTAGTTGAAAAAAAAGCGTTCACCCATCCAAGTACTGACCGTCGTCGTGACGCTGCCGCGTTTCCAGTCGATCAAATTTATCTTAACTAACATCTCCCTCTCAACTTCCGTTCGCCTCGACCGATCACACTTTTCGTAACGCTCTCGTCATGTCTGCTTACTCTCCAAGTGCGCCTAAAGAAGTTTCACTTTAAAAAAAAATAGTTGAAAAAAAAAGCGGTCACCCATCCAAGTACTGACGCTACAATGAGCGTAACGCTACAAATAGCGTTACGCTACAATGAGCGTAACGATACACATAGCGTAACGCTACAATGAGCGTAACAATACAAATAGCGTAAGGCTACAATGTGCGTAACGCTACAATGTGTCATCCTTTTTCGTGCAAGTAGCGCGGCGTGCAGCGCTGCAAATGAGCGTAACGCTACAAATAACGTAACGCTACAATGAGCGTAACGCTACAATGTGTCATCCTTTTTCGTGCAAGTAGCGCGGCGTGCCCTTTCCTGCCGTTTTTCCGTTGCATGCGGTTTCAAATCACAACGATTCTAAAGAAGTTTCACTTCAAAAATCTAGTTGAAGAAAAAAGAGGTCACCCATCCAAGTACTGACCATCGTGACACTGACGCGTTACCGGTCGCTCAAATTTTACCCCTCATGCGCCTAACCTTTAACCAGGGACGTGACAAATTTATAACACTTTAGGGGACATGACGTCTCACAGGCTACTTCTTCGAAATTAAAAATTTGTCAAAATTGCATGTAGATGATTTAAAATTGTTTGTATTTAATTGTTGGTATACAATAAAACAAATGTAAATGAATTCAATCATTTTTTTTATAATAACTTAGAAAAAAAAAATATAATTAACAATTCGTGGTAATTTTCAGCCTTAAATGACATGATCATCATCATGATCCTTTTTTATAGACTTTATATAAATTCTTTGACCACACTTTTTACTTAAAATCTAATAATAAAGAAAACAAGAAAACATAAAAGCTACTTCTGAAAACTAAAAATAAAAATTCTGACACCCACTCAACTTAGCATAAAATCATTGGCGATTTTTGGACAAAGGGCGAGAACATTGCAAACATATTCAGTATATTCTGACGAATAACATATTCTGAGGATCAAACTTTATTCTGTAACTGGAGATTTTTTGTTGGTCCATTTCAAAAGGAGAATGGGCAATTCGGTCTACCTACTCAACACCGACAAGCGATATATAAATGAAAAGGACATTTCTTGTGCTTCATTTTTTTTTGTATGACAGCTAATGTGTAGCTCATGGGGTTTCTCGTATAACTGGACCAGACTTTATTTTAATTGGAACAGAATTTACATCTAATGTTAGAACTAATGTTACATGTAATGTTAGGTGATAGTTCGTCGGGTTTTGCGTAGGAGAGGATAATACCGACGCAAGCGCAGGCATAAAACGCCCCGCCCCGCCCCGCCTATAGTAGGTACATAATGATAATGTAAGATAGTTATAAAAATGGCTGTTTGAATATACATACGTTTTTTAAGCTTTTGTAGGTTTTCAATCGATATACCCAAATTTTAAGGCCCCAATTGTGGGAACACTTATTAGTGTCGTCATGCCGATGGAATGCCGATTTTTTGCAGCTTCGAAAGCATGTGTGCCATTGTCGGCGTTGCGTCGCAGACTAATGGGGTAATGGGCAATGGCGCAATTACCAATAGGTATTTTTATTTTAATTACCAGTAGGTAGGTATCAAGTAGGTATATACTTCGTTATGATCAATAACACTTAAAGATCTTTCTGATATCTTATATATAAAATTCTCGTGTCACAATGTTAGTTACAATACTCCTCCGAAACGGCTGGACCGATTTCTATGAAATTTTGTGTTCATATCGGGTAGGTCTGAGAATGGGCCAACATCTGTTTTTCATACCCATAAGTTATGGGGGGGGGATTATGGGGATTAATAACATATATGACAAAAAAACGTTTGCAGGATCAGCTATAGTAATTACATAATATTTTATTCATATAGTTCATAATGTATATAAGATAGTTATAAAAATGGCTGTTTGAATATATTATGATTTTGAGGTTTTGTAGGTTTTCAATTGATATACCCAAATTTTAAGGCCCCAATTGTGGGAACACTTATGTGTTGTCATGCCGATGCAATGCCGATTTTTTGCAGCTTCGAAAGCACGAGTGCCATTGTCGGCGTTGCGTCACAGATTGACTTAGGATTCGAATTTCGAATGTACTATATAGTGCAGTGTAAACAGAACGGCCTATTTGTAGTGCACTAGATGTATAGTGTAGTGTAATTGCGCCATGAGTTAAGATTCGAATGTAGTGCAGTGTAAACAGAACGCCCTATTTGTAGTGCACTAGATGTAGTGTAGTGTAATTGGGCCATATCACCCTACGATAGGGTCCTACATCCCTAGATGTAGTGTAGTGTAATTGGGCCATATCACCCTACGATAGGGTCCTACATCCCTACATGCATTTACACTGCACTACATCTAGTGTCCTATATGATGTAGTGCACTAAATGTAGTGTAGTGTAATTGCGCCATATCACCCTACGATAGGGTCCTACATCCCTACATGCATTTACACTGCACTACATCTAGTGTCCTATATGATGTAGTGCACTAGATGTAGTGTAGTGTAATTGCGCCATATCACCCTACGATAGGGTCCTACATCCCTACATGCATTTACACTGCACTACATCTAGTGTCCTATATGATGTAGTGCACTAGATGTAGTGCACTAGATGTAGTGTAGTGTAATTGCGCCATAAAACCTTACGTCACGTTTATTCGTATAAACTAGACGACCAGAGCAAAATGCATCTTTGACATCAAAATTTCCTAATTGAAAACGGTATTAAATTTATTTCGTGCTACTTTTACTGACGTTAGAGCTTGGAATACCGTTAAAAATTCGGTAACGTTAATTTGTCCCGGCCGGCTTAACGTTATTTTTGAAGTAACGATACCTAAATTACCGTTATTTTTCAGTCATTTTACCGTTATATTTTTTACCGGTAAAAACTCTTTTAACGTTATTTAAATTTATCGTTAAAAACGTTTCCGTTACCGAATAACCGTTAAAAGTGTTAACGGTAAAAAAGGTATGTGTTAAAATTAACGCTATTTACCGGTATTTTATAATGGTAATTGGTAACGGTAACAAGCCCTGACGTACAGTCAATCGGGGTAACTCATAGATATAATAAAAAGGGGTAACTTTGATTGACCAGGTAACTTTGACAGTCAAGTCGCAAATTTTTTTTTTTTTTTTACGTGGTCCACATTTAGTGCATAAAGTTAAATTTATAAAATTTGTTTACTAAACAAACTTGGTAAATGAACTCTCTAAAAAAGAAGCTGTTAAACGAAGTTGATGTCAAAAACTTGCTAAAAGTTCCGCGCGCAATTTTTGTATTTTTTTTCAGTGGAAAACTTTTAGATAGAAAGATAAGATAACTCGAAAATTTTGCCACTATCAAAGTATGTTAAAACAGTCATATTAAAACTTTTAATATGTTTAATTTTGGATACACAGATAATTTTAAATATTTGCGGTCAAAATGATAATGTAGAGGTGTACAATTTCTATGCTCTCGAGTGTATTTAAAAGTTATGATTCCTGCGACAAATCTCACCTGTGTCAAAGTTACCCATTAAGGGGGGGGGGGGGTAACTTTGACACACAACAAAATTGCCAATTTTTGATACATATCATGATTTTTATAGACATTAAATAACTTGAGAGTATGAAAACCAACCCGAGAGCACCTATTAAATTAAATCTTTTGTCTCATATTCAACATTGTCAAAGTTAGCTAAAAAAATATAGAAATGATGTGTCAAAGTTAGGTACCCCCATGGAGAATAGTTCTCCATGGGTACCCCGATTGTTATAGTTGGATTCTCCCATTTTGGCCGTTTGACAGGAAAAAAAATGAAAAGTGATGGGAAACTGCTTTTTATACTTTTTAATTTTAATCATCCACGTATTATTTTCAAATTCAATATAGGTAGGTACGGGCATGACGACAGTATCAAAAAATCGTCAATTTAATGATCTTAGGGGAACACTCATATTAAAAAAATTCAAAATACTGATTTACTTTTATGTAATATAATAAGATTATTGTGATTTTCAATAAAATAAAACAATAAAATACTGCAATCAGCCATTTTGATTGAAACACAAATTAAAGCGCACGACGTCACGCTATAGCATCAAAAAATACGTCAAGCGTGATCCAGAAATATGAAAACGTTCTAAAACCGTAGCACATAAAAATTGCAAAAGTTATAAACAATTAAAGGTTTAGTACAAAAAAAGGCATTTCGTTTTTTGCCAATATTTCGTAAACTATTAATATTTAAGAAATTTCACAAAAAATTCTGAGGAATTGAAAATGAAATGAAAATTCTGTACGCGGCACGCGCCCAAGTTATACAAAGCTGTCAATCTGCTGTCAATAGTCTCATCTCATTCACTTCCTTTGTTCTTGTAATCTTGTTCATGTTCACTTCACTCTGCTGATCTCCTCTCGTGCTCTGCTTTGTTCTTGTGCTAAATCTACCATACAACGATGGAACCAACCTTTGTTAAGGCTAATAGCTCAAATTTGCCCAGGATTGATGTGTTAATGTTGGGCGATTTTCTCGCATCAAATAAAGAATTTTGCTCGTCAGAATATCGAAACGTGAAAACTTCCTTGTAAGTAAATTTTATATTTATTTTTACCCTCGATATAATCAAACTCGTTTTGAACTGATGCGAGTTTATTTTATTTTACTTTCATAGGTTATTTTTACAATAAATTTGTCATTGTTTATTTTTGAGGTTAGCTCACACAGCTTGTAAGTTGCTATTTTAGAGTTAATACCATGATAATACCCGATAAAACGAGTACATTTCTGTAACTAAAAAGCAACTACTAGTACTAGTAGTATCTTTCCTTTAATAAACATAAAAAAATCTGATTAATTAAGTCAATGCATATGTATTTGTTCTAAATAATTTCAATTATTTCAGGTCTTCGAGACCATCGTATGGCGACGATGCTATTAGCTATGTGCAATTAAAAAGAGAAGGCAATATCTGTACAGTAAAGTGTAAAATTTGCCCTGAGCATAAAGTTCATGCAAAACAGTATGCTGTTACACTGATGGTTGACGAAGATGAAGAAAAAGTAATTTCAATTGAATGCCATGATTGTATTGCTGCCCAGGGCGGATGTAAGCACGCCATAGCGCTGCTTATGTGGATACATAGAAGAAGCGAAGAACCTTCATGCACAGAAGTTGAATGTTACTGGCGGAAGTCAAAGCTATCAAGAGTTGGCACTACCTTGAAATTTATATCTGCAAAAGATTTATCTAATGGTAGTCCTATATTGCCTTCTAACTCTACAGTCCTTAAAAAATTTTTAGAAGAAGGAAAAAAGAGAAAACTTGATAACTGCGAGCTATTAAAGTACCAACAAGATTTTTGTTGTAATATACTACTTAGTGCCTCAATGCACCAACTTGTTTTTAGATATAAGGAAGAGTCTTGTGACTTATTTTTAAGTAAAATTCATTTATCTCTTGATATTATAAAAAAAATAGAAACTGAGACCAGGGACCAGTCCAAAAATAATCTTTGGTTTGAACTGAGGTATGGCAGGGTAACAGCTTCTAGAGCTTATGAAGCGAGTCGGTGTCAGACCAATGACGGGACACTGATTTCTACTATCATGGGCGGGAAGATACCAGACACACCAGCAATGAAACGGGGTAGATATTTAGAAAATGAAGTTAGAGAAATAGTTAGCAAAAAACTAGGGAAAAAAATTAAGAACACTGGACTGTTCATATCCCAAAAACATCCAATGATAGCAGGGTCCCCTGATGGAATCTGTAAAGATAGCATTGTGGAGATAAAATGTCCTTTAAGCGAAAAAACTTATCTCAATTACATAAAAAATGGGCACGCTAGCAAGAAATGCTTCGCTCAGATGCAAATGCAAATGTACCTAAGTGGTCTACATAAGTGTTACTTTTGTGTCGCAGACCCAAACTTTTCTACAAATAAAAATGTTGAAATCATTAGTGTATCTTTTGATGAGGATTATATGTTAGGTTTTCTTGAAAGTGTAATTAAATTTTGGAAAACCCATGTCTATCCATTGTTATATAAAAGTATAGAATAAAAAAACTTCTTATTTATGTAGTGTGAACTTATGTATGTGTATGTATGTATATGTGTACTATGTATGTGTATGTATGTATATGTAAACAATCTTATCTATATATGTATGTATGTCTATTTATTAAGAAAAGGATTTTAACCGACTTTAAAAAAGGAGGAGGTTACTCAATTCGACTGTATATATATATATATATTTTTTTTAATGTATGTTCGGGTATAACTTCGTCATTTATGAACCGATTTTGATAATTCTTTTCTTGTTGGAAAGGAGATATCCCAACTTAGGTACCATGATAAGGAAACCAGGATCTGATGATGGGATCCCAGTGAAATCGTGGAAAACCCTCGAAAATCGTAGTGACGACTAGTGCATTTGTTAATTTATTTATTATTTATTACTTGCCGATGCAATTGAAGTCTGTTTTTTTCGTTTGCTAGCAAACACAATTATTTACTTAAATAAACACTTATTTACACATATATTAGCACACTTACTCTACACTTTGATATAATAAAGGATATATATTTGTTTTCCAAAAGTTTAATAACTTACTGTTAAATTAAATCTTCAACATATGCAAGCTTTAATGATACATTTATTATATTCACTTTTCTATTTTTAAGATAGTCTGGGTCAGCTACACAATTATAACTTTTTCTTTTGTGTTAAAAACATTTGTAGCTGCACTTGGGCATTGTATTTTTCTGTAGGCTGTCCATTCTTTACAAAATTCATGTAGCTCTTTTCATTAAGAGGACATTTCATTTCTATTATACCATCTTCAAAAATTCCATCTGAGGACCCCGCAATCATAGGATGTCTGGAGATTAATAAGTGGTTACTTTTCTTAATTTTCCCTCAACAAATTTTCTCATTTCATCTTCTAAGGTGCGGCCACGCTTCATAGATTGGGTGTCGGGAATTATGCCATCAAGTATGAGAGCTATAAGTGTGCCATCACTTGTGTTGCATCTGCTTACTTCAAATGCTCTAGAAGCAGTTATTCAACCATACCTTAATTCAAACCAAGGAGCACTATTTGATTGTTCTTTGGTTAGTTCTTGTACTTTCTGTATAACAGACTGCTATTTGTATTTTTCCCAAAAAAAACTTCTCCGTGTTTTTCTTTTAGATTACATACAAGTTTATGCATTGAGACAGCTTCTATGTCACTTAAACAATATGTGGTTTGATATTTTAAAAGCTCATAATGTGCAACCTTTCTCTTCTTAGCCTCTTGTAAAAACTTCTTTAGGTCAGATGAATTCCCTGGTAATACAGGATTGCCCTTTGATATTTCTTTGACAGTTATATATTTTAGGCTACTACCGACCCTGGATAATTTTGATTTTTCCAGTAGCACTCAACAGAATTGCAGGAGAGTTCCTTACTTCTGCGACGGACCCACATAAGGAATGTATTCGCATGTTTACATCCCCCCTGTGAAGCTATACAGTCTTCGCACCTCACAGAGAGATTGTTTTCTTTTATATCATCTAAATTTACGTAAATGTTACGTAATCGTCACCCTGAAACTTGTGACAGAAATGCAATCTAGATTACCAATTAATTTTAAAGTACTTTTATTTCCATGGAAGAAACTTTAAAAGTAGTTAAACCTTCTATAATAATTGATATTGCCCAAGAATTCAAAGTGAATGTAGCCACAATAGATAGGCTCTTGTCTCAAAGGAGGAACATAGTACACATTGAATGGAAATGCACGTCTTTCACCGTAGAATTCTGGAATGAAGTATTTGATTACAAAGATGCAGCTGGCAATAACCCCTTTGCAGATTTATCTCGATTGGCATTATCTTTATTATCACTACCACATTTTAACGCAGAAATTGAACGCGTTTTCAGCCAGATGATTGAGTTTTATACATTAGATTTGGCCTAAAGAGAGCGGGGAAAATTACTCTTATTATACACAGTTTGAGATAACTTACTGCGCTCTATAAGTACCATGGAAAGTTAGTCTTGACAATGAGGCTTCCACTACTACAAATACATCGGCTGCCGATGAAGACTAAGATATTAACATTTTATTTGAAAAGTAGATTAGAATGTAAAATAATTCATTAATAAATATTCAAAATGATATTATTTTGTTTTATTTCAAATAGCATATTTTTTGGCATTATTTTAAAGCATTTAGCTAAATTTTGGCATAATTTTAACAGCAGTTTAGCATGTTTTCAAATCTTCTTGTAGACAACAACATTTTTGTACAATAGTGTAAATAAAAAAATTATATTAATAAATAAAAATGCAGAAATTTAATTTGTGTTTTATTTAATAAGAGAGTCTTGTATATTAATCAAACCACAAGCTATAGTTAAAACATCATCAAGAACTTTAACTAAACTTAAATTAAGACAGGCATGTGGTTTTAACATGTTGAATTCACGCAACCGTCTTATAACCCGCTCAACGTGAACTCTTAAGCTAGCTACTTGTTTAGTTTCTTTAGCTTCAGCTTTACTTAACTTGCCTCCAGATGCTACACTTGGAGGCCGTACTAATAGCACACCCATTTTTCTTAAATACACTTCTACATGTTTAAATCCTCTATCTGCCATAACCCACATACTGGGTTGCAAACATTTTGAAAAGTCAGAAGTTTCAACAATGCACGTGTCTGTTATTCGGCCTCCATAACCATTTGAAATATAATTTACTAAACCATTTGGTGTACAAGATACAAGGTACTTAATGGTATTGGCTTTCTTATAATCAGACCAGGAAAGAGCTTGATTTAAGGCCTTTGATGGCTTTTGTATCTCAATCTCTAAACAGTCTATTATACAAGACACATTATAGTACTTATGTCTAAAAGCCATAGGTAATTTTTTTTTAATCAATTCCTTATCCAATGATACAATAAAAGGACGCATTACACTTGCTATAATAGGTATATTTTTAAAAAAAATTTTGCTCGGATAAGTTCTATCAATGCCAAAGTCATCAGCAAGTTCACGGAATGAATTATTTAATCTAATCTTTTTTAGACACAATAAAATATGATTAAATGGTATATTTGTCTGTTCTTTAATCAGGTTAACTAAATAATAACAATTTTTAGGAATGCCAATATAAGAACGGGGTGTTTTTTGAATTCTCTTCAAGGTACACTCTAAGGCATTTAAATCTTCTTTCCTTTTGTCATCATCTATCATCTCACTACAGTCCGATGTAGACTCCATTTGAAGAGATTTTACAGATACTGATGATTCTGTGTGAGTTACAGAAGGAGTATAAGAAGTATCACTATCTGATTGTTCAATTTTTTTAACGATTTTACCCAAACAATTTACACTTGGTCTTGATGAGTTACTATTTACACTACAATGCTTGATTTTAAATGGTGATGTAGCGACAGAATGTAGAGATGGCTTTATTGGTGATGTCATCTGATCTACCGAACTGATTTTTGTTTGGTTAGCTTTACTTCTGTAAGGTTTCTGTATGTGTACTTGAATTGATTTAGCCAACACTCTTGGTGATTGAGGAACTTCTACATTCTGCTGAACTGTAAAACAAATATTTTGTTATTTAAGTGCAATGTTATGAACAAATAGGAGATTACAGAAAAATCTATCTAGTTTTGAGTGTACCAACAATGTACCTATGTAATAACACTGAGAATAAAATTAACTTGTTCAATGCTATATTGTAATAAATAAGTTAATACCTAATATATACCTGAATAATATATACCTGAACTACCGGATGCAATTCCTTCAAAAATTGATTGTTCCGTAACTATACATTTTCCTTCGAAATCATTTTTAGACTCTTCAAGAATCATCATTTTTCGTTTCTTAGCTATATTAGGTTGCTCTGTTATGTCAGATGTTTGTGTTTTCCTGTTTGGTTGGCATGTAAATTTATGGGGCATACATCCTGGTTTCATACGTACTTGTGATACTGATCCCATCAAATGATACTGCATATAATTTTCCATATCATTTGGCAACTGAAAAAAGAAAAGTTAACGATTCAAATAGATACTAAGGAATGATAGCCAAGACCAAAACAAACATAATCTCAATAAATTAGATCGTCAAAGAAACATTTTTAGACGTATCATTACATGATTAATAAGATACCTACTCACATCAAAGTGGTCTTCACAAAAATAAAGTGGCGCATTCGTGACTACGTCGTTTGGGTTTCGCCATGCGAGCTTTAACCACTTATCTCTTATTATTTTCTTAGTTGGAACATGAACAAACACTTTTTCGGGTGTTCTTATTGATGTATTTTTACACAGTGGTACTGCACAACACTTAAAAAATTTGGAATTCATTTTTAATTTTTATTTGTTTACTTTCTTCGCTACGCATCTAGATTCTAGACACAAATACACAATGACTGCCGCGTTCCACTAAGCGTCCGCAAGTTCCACAACACCATTCTATCGTTCCACCTGTCACCTGAGCGGTTTTTTCACTTTTCAGCGGCCTTAGGTGGAACGTGCCCTTTGAGGGGATTTATGACGATCCTAAGGTATGAAATAGCGTGACGTCAGAGTCGACGCCATGACACCTGTTGCCGTTTTTTGACACTCATTGAAAACATATTAGAAAAATAGTTTTAAACTTACTTAAACTTAAGTTTATTACCGAAATATAGTTATTTTCGTGAATAGTAAGTGTGTACCCACATTACGGAGGGGGTTTTCAAAATCTTTCGTCATGCCGCAAGTAAAAAATTGCTTTTAACGCGACGCTATGTTTGATCGAAAGAAGCGTTGCTATCTGTGTTACTGTCAAATTGTCAACCTCAACAGTAAAATGGCATTATGGCAGAGGCAGATCCATAGACTACTATTTAATACTGGCAGATCGCAGAACTGAGAATTGAGAATTTGAGATAAAGAAGATAGATTGTTGTGTTGATGTAGTATTGTGCTCTGTGGTTGATGGTCTGATGACTCTGATGGATTTTTGCGTCTTGTGTAGAACTAGACATTCTTGTTGCATTTATTGCTAAATTAAAAATGTATGGTAGTTCATCTTAAGTTTCTGATACAGAAACCTCATTTATTTATTTACTATATTAATTTAAAATTACAAAAAGTTGTACAATATTTGTGATACATAACAATTTAAAGTTAAATGTTAGCGTAGAAGTTCTAATGTTTTCTAACTCTATCATTGAGTTTACCTTGAGTTTACGTATTTGATACCGCGAATATGATGTTCTTTTAAATTTTATGAAAGTTGATAATTAATTGTACAATAACGATGGAGGACATAAAAGTGTGCCGTATTTGTCTACTGATGGATGTAAAGTTGTTCAATTTTTATTCTTATCCATTGGAAACTTACTACGATATTTTGGTAGGAAATACAGTAAGTATTAAATGTAATTTAATAAGTAATAAAAAAATATATATGCTTATATTTTTATGTACTTACACAACTCTAACATATGAATGAACAAAAAGAAACCTATATTTCTTAATTATAATTTATACTTAGCTTTGCTATGATTTACACGAAGACAAATTTAAATTACTAATATTTGAGTTATACAAAACATTATTTCATATTACATTTTAATGCTTCTTAAATTTTTTTTTTCAGACTCCTGTACAAGAACTTCCAAAATACACCTGCTATGAATGTTCCGCCCAGTTAAATAAGTTTTACTTATTCAGAGAGAAATGTCTTCGTGGTCAGGAAGCACTGTTGGGTTTAAGACATTCTTGTGTGAAGGTAAACTAAATACATAAACAATAACATTTATATATTTTTCTTTAAACTATATATCACCAGTGTTTGCCTGTGACTTTGTCTACATTAAATAGTTACTGAGATATTTATTTTGCTAATTATAAATTTACTTTTATACAAGTAAGCTCTTATTATCTGTCTATCTATCTATCTCTGTACCAAATGATATCAAAATCAATTTAATGGTTTAGGTAAATGAGCGTAAATGTATGGACAGACACAGTTACTTTTGCATTTATAATATTATTGTCATTGATTAGTAGCCCTAAAAAACACTATTATATAAATAGTATTAAATTTATACTTTGAGGTCATGGGCGTGTCTAGAATTTTATGGGGGTAGAAGCAAATATAGATCTATATAAATATTAGAAAATTGAAATTACTTTTTTGTTTACCTTTACTATCTAAACTATTTCAATAATACCTTGTGGATGTTAAGACTAATCTAAAATTTAAACTGTATATCTAAAAATTATTAGCTTCGAGTCAGTGTGGGACAAATGCCCCATTTTGCCCAATGTGGGTAAGCTCAAGATTGAGTCGTAGATTATAAAGAATTTCAAAACTAAACATTAGTTTTGATAAATTCTAAAATTGAGAATTTTTTATTCAAAACTATACCTACAAATTATAGTTCTTAAGTTCTTATGATGTAATAGTAAGAAATATGGATTATAGTTTTTGGAACCCACAGAACAGGTTTCCCTTAACCCTAGTGTAGGGCCACTGGATATTACCAAATTAACATTCTTAATTCCAATAAATATATTGCAATTAATTGGCTTCTTGTGAGCTCAGCTTACTTGCTGTTAAAATTACTTATACAATTGGTAAAATTCTAAGATTTCTTCTTATTTCCTGTATTATATTTAAAATGCAATAAAAATCATTTTTCGTTTTTTCAAATTACTTTTATATCATTCATTCCTTATTTATTTTGCTCTATAGTGCTAATCTCCAAATTTGTTTACAAATCAAATTATGACTTGTCCAAAAGCTGCAACATATTTTAAGTTTAAGATTATCGTCATAATATATTAATACTAACGTATTAAGTTAAGATATTTGCCTCCCTTTTTAGAAAAAACCTCACAATTAATCCACATAAATTATACATCATTTTATAGATAATTGCTTGCTCTACCGGCATCAACAACTAAAAAATTTAAACTATTTAAAAAGGTAGGTTAGGTATGCTTTAAGAAGGAAGGCTATTTTTTTCCTCAAATCAGCGTGAAACGGCGGGGCCCAGCTAGATAAATAAGCTAGTATTTATTAATATTAATATTTTGGTATTTCTTACAGGTCACAGGTGATGTCATAAAACAGTTAGACAAAAACATTTTCCAACTGTCTTCCAAAATTGGATTTACTGAAGTAACATTTATCAATATAGAACCTCAAAACACAAGAGAGGTAGATAATGATGAAATAAAAATAGAACCGTTTGAAATAGTTGATAATGGAGATTATTTTGATGAGAAGGAAGTAAAGATAGAGGACAGCGACAATCACTCTGTGTTTTCAAATAATGATACACTGTTGTCCAGTGATGATGACGAGCCCCTGTCTAAACACAAAGAGAAGAAAAAAGAAAAGAGAGGAAGAAAGAGAAAAAAGAGTGATGTAGAGAAAAGAACAAATGTTGACATAAAAGTTGAATCTGATTTGGCAGTAAGTTTATTCAATAGAGATTGTATGTTGAATATTTTCAGATATATTGAGAAAGGGCACAGCAAGAAATGTCATACTTAAAATTCTAATCAGTTCACCAACAAGAACACAACACTGCTTGAAAGCAGTAATATTTAGCTGCGATCTTCTGTAAGGTCGAGGTACTATCCCAGTCGGTCTGCTCCATTTGAGTTGGAAATTTCCTGCTGTGCGCTACCTCAGTTATCTCTCTATTCAGAGTTATATTACGATAAAATTATATATAACTATTGCAGTTAGCTGACTCAGCAACAGTTACTCAAGAAACAATAGCAGATGTGAAACCAAAACGTGGGAGACCGAGGAAGAACGATGGAAAGAATAAAGCGAAAAAGGAAGTAAAGCCGCGTCGTACCAACAACACGGGTGGAGTCTCAGACGAGGATATTGACCTCGAGAGCTACTGCAACATTGTTACACTTACGGTAATGTTTACATTAGCTGACCCTGGCAACAATCACAATGGTGGTGTGTGCAGTTGCCTAAAGCACTGACGGTATGCAGGTTTCATTCCCGCTCGGGATGGATGTTTGTATTTGTACAAAAATTTCTTTCCGGTTTGGATGTTTATCCTCTTGGGTCTCCCCACCGTGCCCCAGAGAGCACGTAAAGCTGTCGGTCCCGGTTGTTATCATAATTACCTGATAGCAATCGTCACTCATAGTAGGGAAAATATCTACCAACCCGAAGTGGTTCAGCCTGGTGGATTAAGCTCTGATCCTCCTACATGAAGAAAGAGCACTATGCCCAGCAGTAGGATGTTATAGGCTGAATCGTAACCTAGGCTTTACCCACATTGACCAATACATTGTAAAACATATATATGTAACATATACGGTACTGTGATTAAGTAACAAACTACGGCCATAATTCAATAATGTAAGCAAAAATAATTTTAAAACTAAACTTAAGACACCGTTCCATAAGATGCTGGAATAGATTTAATATTCTCAAAAATATACACATTTTAGCACATTCATGGTTCCTATTATGTATATGGGCTATTGAGTACATATGTTTTTTTTATTGTTTGCTATTATTTGTATTGATGCTGAGTTACGCTAAAGTGTTAATTTCTTCATTAGGAACAAACCTTTGTGGTTTTTGTTAATATTCATACCTGTAAATAAATTGTTTATGTACATGTTGAAAAAAAAAATTAATTTTTACTTTAAAGCTTTTGCTTTAAAAATTTATTTTTTTCGTTTTAGTGCATTCAAATAAAAGCTTGTTTTTTAAAAAGGTTTTACTTTTAATTTATTTTTGACTTTTTAGTCGGTTATCACGTCACTTATTTCGAATTATTCTGAGCAAGCCCTTTCATTTTATACCCATATTGTAGAAGTGCACTAAAAATAACGAGTCCGCACTCTTGGATATGCCGCCATATTGGATTTAGAATGACGTCACAAAGTTAACCATGCATTGGCATCCAAATTGACCTATAAACAAAATTTCAGCTCAATTGGTTGAAGATATCTGCTTCAAAATTGAGTTGCAGTATTTCACCCGAACAAACATTCATTAAACTTACATACATACATACATACATACATACATTGCAAGTAAAATGCTTGCTAGCTTGCTAGCTTGAAAGCTTGTAAAAATTATGCAATGAAAACTAAAACGTACCAACTTCTTTTTTCGCTGAGTGTAGAAACCTTAAAACAATGCTTTTGCTTAACTTTAACTAAATTATAATCATCAATACATATAATAAAAATGTAAATTTAATATGTTTGTGCCAGGGACCGGACAACACCGCTTAAGAGTTAAGCCTTTTCGCAGGGTAACCCCTACATGGTGTAGCCCTTATCGCAGAGTATCCTTTTATTCGAGTTACACCTCAAAACCCAGCGAAACGGGTAACTCCTTTAATATAGTAACCACGTGAAGGGGTTAACCCCTTCAGTGGCTTAAGCCTATGAGGAGGTTACCTACACGAAAAGGTTTTATTCGGGTTACCCTGAATTAACTATTAAAAAAATGAAGTAGGCACTACAAAACACACTTAAACAAAATCACTGCTAAATAGTTTTTAATTCCTTCCGTAGTTTCGTCCGAGTTACGACTTCCAATTTTCTAACTGAAATGATAATGCATATTATAATAATAACTCTGAGAATGAACAAGTTCAGACACGAAAAAACCGGCGCGAGCGTCGGCGCGGCGGGAAAATACCACGTGTGGTAGTGGTTAAGCGATTCTCAATCTAATGTCGACTACGAAGAGTACATATTTAATGTACTTTGTTGGATTGGCTTACCATGTTACAGTGTTACAGGGTTTTGAAAGGGTATCCCTTATCGGAAAAGGGTTGGTTTAAGCCGTTCGCAGGTGTTACATGCATCAAAGGCTTTATTTTTTTAGCGCTTCAAAATACCCCTTCAAAAACCCTTTCAACGAGTACCCGGCCGGTCCCTGGTTTGTGCACACTAACCTCGGAAAAGGCTTATCCGATTAAGATGGGGCCTTTACTAATATATTGTAGTAAGCTTCACTTAACATTTAGAGTTTGTTTCATGTCAATCGGTTTATAAATAAAAAAGTTATGCCAATAGGGGATCGGACAAATTTTCAAAAAGCGTTTTGAATTAATCTAGGATACTCATACCCATAAAAAATAAAATTTTATGTATTTATAACCTGTTAGGTACTCAAATTCATGTTTTAATATTGTTTGTTTAATAATCCCGCCAAAACGCCACGTTATGACATCTGACAGCGCGTGACGTCGTCTGGGGGTAATAAACAGAGAGTATATAAAGCACAGAGTACGCTGAATATGCAGATAAATAGTAACCCGTGCAGTCAATGCTTGCTTTTTCCTAAATTACTCTGTGGTTTTGTACCGCCAAATGACGTCACGCACTCTAGTTGATGTTTTAGTACAGATTAATAATATTGTAAATAAAAACATTTTATTACTTCATTTAAAAATATTTAAATGAGTTATATTAAATTATTATTCGATAAATAATCGTTAAACAGTATATTTATTTTACCTAAGTACATTATAGATTTTAATCTGATTACTGTCCGATCCCCTATTTAAAAAATCACGTTGAACATGTAAATACCCAAACGACGGTGTTTATAATCCAAAATAAACCAAAACATATATCCAAGAAATGCTGTCCAAAGTCACTATTCCACGAGAACAAAGTCATGGGCACAGCTAGTATTTTATAAAATTGTTGTTATTATATTTACAGGAAGAGGAGCAAAAAGAAGAAATCAGACAGAGACAGAAGTCATCAAATTATCTCAATGCGATATACCAGTGCAAGCTGTGCTTCAAAGGGTTCATCGACGCTCAGGCTTGGGAACACCATGTCAGCAAACATGAGCCAGTATGTATAATACCTTACATTAATCCTAAATTAGAAATGGTATATTGAGGAAATATCATCATCTCCATGCCGTTATCCCGCTTATTGTAGGGTCGGCACAACATGTTTTCCTCTTCATGGAACTCATGTTGTAAAAGATTTGGCATGTCTGACCTGCCTGACATCAACCCTCCTTGAAAATTCTTAGCTAAAAAGAAGGATAGGTGGGAAGGATTTATCTGAGAAAAGGATCTGGGGTTAGGGATAGCAGTGCCACGGATTACGGGGAAGGGTGTGTGACACTAGCAGCTAGAGCAGTCCGGGGTCGCGGACCCGTGGCAGTTCCAACAGTTATCGTAGTTATTGAGGAAATATCCTTCTTAAAATTTGGAGCAGCCCAACAGAGGAAGTACTTCAACTTTACAGAAGATCACAGCTAAATAATACTGCTTTCTAGCAGTGTTGTGTTCCTGTGGTAAGTAAGGTAGCCAGAGCTAGTGGGGAGGAATGGGGATAAGGGTGGGCAACGCGCTTGCGGTTCAAGCGTTCTTAGGCTACGGTATCTGCAAACTGGTAACATCAGGTTGACAGTATTTGTTATATTTGTAGTCTTTAAAAACATAGGTTTCTACTTACAAATGATTAAGTTTTTCCAAAAGTAGTCAATTGACACCCAACATATCGTTATACAATAAGAAAATTATGCTCATTACAGAGTGCTGGTGATGTAGAATGCCAAATCTGTAAGTTCAGATTCAAAACAAAGAGAATACTCCAGAAGCATGCTTCAAACCATGAAAAGAAATACGCGTGCAAGTCTTGCTCGTACGTCTCCAAAACTACGTGAGTTGTTTAACTACAAGTATAATTTTAAATTTATACATTGTTACAATAAAATATTTACAATTATTTTCATTACAAGGCATTTTTTTTCCTTTTTGAATGTATTAATTGAAAAAAGGAAGCAATGAAAATGTGTTCTTCGGTTTCTCGTAAAACTATATGTATACATTCCACCACGCACACTCATACAACCGTATGCACACTTTCAACAGCATGAACACTTTCAACAGCATGAACACTTTCAACCCCATGAACACTTTCAACTGCATGAACATATTCAACCGCACGAATATATTAAACCGCATGAACACTTTCAACCCCATGAACACTTTCAACTGCATGAACATATTCAACCGCATGAATATATTAAACCGCATGAACATTTTCAACCCCATGAACACTTTCGTCTGCATGAATACATTAAATCGCATGAACACTTTCAACTCCATGAACACTTCTAACTGCATGAACATATTTAATACATGAACACTAAACCGCATGAACATATTCAACTGCATGAACACTTTCAACTTCATGAATATATTAAACTGTATGAACATATTCAACCGCATGAATATATTAAACCGCATGAACACTTTCAACCCTGTTAACACTTCCAACTGCATGAATATATCAAATCGCATGAACACTTTCAACTGCATGATTATATTAAACCATGTGAGGGACGTTCTTCTTTTTTTATCGACAATGACTTGTCACTTCCGTAAAATATCCGTTTTTTATAATAATAAACTTGACAAGGCAATAATTATAATATCTTCAAAAGTAGATCTTAATTATTAATATTTTTTACAAAATTAGTGTGACATAGTATACAAAAAGCGTGACGGAGGTGTTTTACGTGCAAATAAAGTGTGTCCCTCTATGAGCACTAATGTAAACAAACTGCTGTCTTAAAAAAATCACATTGAAAGTTTCTATCAAAAATATTTACTGAACTGCTTAACCTATGTCATTAAATTAATAAGAAGAAATAATTTTTAATGTTACTATCTATATTTATAAAAGAAAGTCGTGTAATCGTGTTAGTTACACTATTTATAACTCAAGAACGGCTGAACCGATTTGACTGAAAATTGGTAGGGAGGTAGCTTAAAATCAGGAAACGGACATAGGATACTTTTTATCTCAATTGGACCCGGTAGGTGGCGCTGCTATCGGTATGTAACTCCGAAACTACTGAACCAATTTGTATCAAATTTTGTATGCATCTGTAATTTGATCCAACTTGGGAGATAGGGTAGTTTTTATCTCAATTGGACCCGGTAGGTGGCGCTGCTATCGGTATGTAAGCAATCAAATTTGGTAGCTGTTTTCCGGGCAGGACAAGTCTGCCGGGTCCGCTAGTATTATATAAAAATGAATCGCTGATTGTGTTGCTAAGCGCAAATCTCGAGAGCGCCTGAACCGATTTCGCTAATTCTTTTTTATAATATTCCTTGAAGTACGAGGATGGTTCTTACGGAGAGAAAAATTTTAAAAATTCCCTGAAAAAATCTAAAAACAACACTTCTATATTCCCATACAAAAGATTTGTAATAATACTTAAAAGTCAATTTGAACTTTAATACCATACCATAAAGTGAGTATGTATATGTATGAGTATGTATGAGTATGTATATGAGTATAATAAATACATGTGTATGTTTATTAGTATGTATCTGTATATGTAATTATGTATATTGTCCTATTTCATAAAAAATTTTGCGCCCCATCCCACACTCCTTAGTTAGTCCTCTGCCCAAAGGTTGCCTGGAAGAGATCGCTGTATTAGCGATAAGGCCACCTGTAGCAACTGATGCAACTTCTATTTTTACATATTATTTGTCATACTGTTATAACCGTGTATTGGTGTGCGAAAGTGTAAATAAATAAATAAATAAAGTTTAAGTATTAGTGGAGGGGTTCTGTATGGCGATTCTGTAACTCGCTATGAGCATAACGACTCGGGGACGGTATCGTAATCATAACGAGTTTCACAACGTGTAACGACAGTTCTATAACGACGGTGTGATTCTGTACCTACGAATAGCGACACTTCGACGTTACATAATGGGATATTGAATCGTCGTTATGGATACCGACAGGAAGTGACGTATTGTGACAAATCTTTAGTAAATAACTAGAATTTTATCGAAACTCGCCTTAAAATAGTTGAAATTCGTGCCGCGGTGGCGCGCATGAAGGTTTAAATCGAGGCGCGCACAATCAGTCAGTGCAAATACTGCAAATCCATCATAATTATAGTGAACCGAAACCGAAGAATTAAGACATGAGCTAAACAATGTATTGTTATTATTATTATCGTTTAATAGTTTTTAAACAGATTTATTGCGCTGTAGAATTAAGATTGATCTTTTGATCTTGTCAGAATATTTTCTATAAATAAGTTTTTATATGTTTTTTTCCCACAGACAGCTATTGATGATTATTATTATTGCTTCTGCATTTTTATTACGTTTTTTAAAAAAAAATCTCAAAGATGATGTTTGAAGATATTTATCATTGTTATTATATCTTAAAACTGTTTAATACTTTTAATAAATTTTAATACGACTAAAAAAATTATTTGCACTCATATTCTTAAAAGGAGCCTTTTAACCACGTTTTACTCACTATTCTTTTTGCATGGGCCATGGACCACCGTTGGGTTTTTCGCGTAGAACCAATATTCTGAAGAGTAAAATTATGTAACTACTTAACTTTTTTTTTTACTAAAAATCATAATTGTAGCTGTAATATTTTCAATACTTCAAGAAGTCTTTGAGTTTGTTAATTTCATGGAGGCAAAGCTATTTAAAAACAATACGATTTGAAAAAAAAGTTGAGGTCTAGTTTAGAATAAAGATTTTTCGCGTTTTTATTTTTTGTTCGGGTAAAAAAGGTAAATATTTTTTATAAAATAAAGTTATACTTTATAAACACAATTGAATATTTATTTATGTACAATCAATTGCAAACATTATACTTGTTGGCAATTTCCTACAATTTTTTATGTACAGTAATGCAAAATACAAAATCTATTTGCAATCAAATTCAAACCTAACACATTCACTCATGCAACAATAGAATTTTACAATTTTCGGTTTTTTCTGTATACAAAAAGGTAGCACGAGCATAAGTCAAATTAATCATAAACATCATTCCATATTCTGTATTCTATTCTTCCGCTCCTACTCCTCTAGCTCGTGTGCAAAGTGTCGTTATAATGGTCGTTATAGCGTACCGAGGGGGTCTCTGAGCCTCGCTATCCGCTCGCACCATAACGACATCATAACGACACTTTTCGTTATTAATAATGACAAAACTCGCTAAGAATAGTGTACATAGGGCATCGAAACTCGGTTCAACTTTGAAAACCCGGGTTTTCGGGTCTAAGAGTAATCAAAACCCGGGTAGACCGGTTTTTTCGAGCATTTCGATCTTTTTTTGTATTTTTTTAAAATACACTAATCTGCGTTTATATATCGATTTCCTACAAAGAGTGCAACATATAAAGGATGAGGAATAATTTAAATAAATGAAACAGTACTTTACAAATTACAAAAACAGTTTTACATACCTACATAAATACAATCACACCTCTTTCCCATAGGGGTAGGCAGAGACCACTTCTTTCCACTTGCTATGATCCTTGCATATTTGTTTCGCTTCGTCAATTTTTATTATTCCTTTCATACATGCTCTTCGGTTTAGGGTACTCTTGACCTGGCCTTTTTTGAAGACGTCTCTGAGGTCTTGAAACGTCAGCCTAGGTCTCGCCTTATACACTTTTTTCGTCAATCGTTCTTCATTCATTCTCTCGACATGACCAAACCATCTCAGCATAACTTTCTCAATTTTTGTTACTACATCTTCTTTCAGACCACAACGTTTCATTATGTCACTGTTTCTTATCCTGTCACTCAGTTTAACTCCTATCATATTTCTTAACGCTCTCATCTCAAATGCATTTATTCTACTTTCATGTTTCGTCTGCCATACCCAAATTTCACTTCCATACATGAGTGTCGGAACCAACACCCCCCCATGCACAGCCAAACGAGCCTTATTAGACACCTTCCGACTGCTCATAAAGGAGTGCAAAGCTCCATTCATCATGATTCCTGCATTCATTTTTCTTTCAATATCACTCTCACACTTTCCATCTCTTGTAAACTTTGAACCCAGATACACAAACTCATTCACCTGTTCAATTTGTTCATCTCCAATCACGACATTGCAGTCGGTCACTGTCTCATGTCTTTCAAACACCTTCACTTTCGTCTTCTTTACATTCATCTTCAGTCAGTCAGTCAGTTCAGCCTATTGCAGTCCACTGCTGGACATAGGCCTCCCCAAATTCGCGCCAGACATCCCGGTTTTTCGCAATCCTCATACAGCCTATACCGGCAATCTTACGTAGATCGTCGGTCCAACGGGCTGGAGGACGTCCTACACTGCATTTGCCGAGACGGGGTCTCCACTAAACTCTCAGGACACGTCTGCTCCAACGGCCATCGGTCCTGCGACACAGATGACCAGCCCACTGCCACTTCAACGTGCTAATTCTGTGGGCTATGTCGGCTACTTTCGTTCTCTCGCGGATAGTCTCATTTCTAGTCCTGTCTTTGAGAGAAACCATACAACCAAGCATAGCCCGTTTCATTGCGCGTTGAGCGATTTTAAGCTTGTGGACCAGTCCCTTCGTCAGTGTCCACGTCTCGGCTCCGTATGTCAACACAGGCAGGACGCATTGCTCGAAAACTTTTGTTTTCAAGGATTGCGGAATCTTCGAAGTGAAGACTCGACGAAGCCTGCCAAACGCCGCCCAGCCCAACCGAATCCACCTATCAGCTTCCTTCTCGAAGTTGTTTCGGCCCAGTTGAATGGTGTGGCCAAGGTAGACATAATCCTGAACAACCTCGAGAATGATACCGTCAACCGATACCGGTCTCGGTATGACTTGGTTGTTAAACATAACTTTCGTCTTGTCCAAGTTCATACAGAGACCGACTCGTCGGAAGGACTAGTTTAGGCCGGTCAGCATTTGGCCTAGCTCATCCAACGTCTCCGCAAAGATGACGATATTCATCTTCATTCCCTTTTTAACAATAGCTCCACTCACAGCAGTTACTATAATTTCCTGCAACTCCTTGGCCGAAGACGCAATTAATACTTGGTCATCAGCATAGAGAAGATATTGGACGAGTAACTCATTCATTCTCAACCCACTTTCATTCTCTTTTAAATCTGTCAAGCAATTGTCCATTAATAGATTAAGTAGCCACGGTGACGCTACACATCCCTGCCTAACACCTTTTTCGATATTAAACCATTCATTGTACGCCCCGTTCATCCCTACACAAGCACTAGAATTTTTATAAAGAGATTTCAGTGCTCGTATGAGGGTACTGCTCACACCGTACTCGGACAGTGCTGACCACAATTCATTCCTCACCACTCTATTACCGCTGGACCGACGATCTACGTAAGATTGCCGGTGTAGGCTGGATGAGGATTGCGGAAAACCGGGATGTCTGCCGCGAACTTGGGGAGGCCTATGTCCAGCAGTGGACTGCAATAGGCTGAACTAACTAACTATCATAGGCTTTTTCTAGATCTACGAACGCTCAATAGACCTTCTTATTTTTAGCCAAACATTTTTCGGCTATGCACCGCAAAGAAAAGACCTGATCCGTACATCCAAATCCCTTTCTAAATCCCGCTTGTGCAATTGTGCATCCCATACTCTTTCGTCTGTTTTATTCACAACCCTTTCAATCAACACTTTTGCATACAATTTACCCATTCATGTCCTGAGATGGACGCGCGCGTTCCATTTAACTTGCATGGCTTGTTTTAATGGTAGGAACGTAGTAACAAAGCTACTTTTTACGTAATAAATAATAATTTATCACGGCGAGTTTTTATTCCATTTACTTATTATTGCATTCAGTGGCTTAAACTTAATAAATAACAAAAACAAAAGTATAATAAAAAAACCCGAAAAACCCGAGTTTTAAAAATCAAACCCGGGTTTTTTGTAACCCTCAAAACCCGGGAAAACCCGGGTTTTTTGTAACCCTCAAAACCCGGGAAAACCCGGGTTTTTTCGGTCCGGGTAAACCCGGGCTCGATGCGCTAAGTGTACAGAATCGCATTTGTCGTTATAATAGCGACGCGGTCGGTAACATAACGAAACTTGTCGTTATAAGTCCTTAACGACAGCATAGCGAGTTACAGAATCGCCGTACTGAGAAGGAAGTGTATTAAAAAAAAATGAAAAGTTAAAGAATCGACAGGCGGTACGAAGTTCGTTGGGTCAGCTAGTTATTAAATAAAAAAAATATTTTATTGGCTGTTTCCCGACGTACATGATTTTTGTTGCTATCTTCTGTCACTCATTTTATGGTACAAAATACTGTGCGTTAACAATTTTTACCTTGGTCACTAAACAAGAAAATAATCCCATTCCACCCTAGACCCTCGCTATGCGTCCCTCCGCCCCGGCATTACAGTCGGTCGCTTGCAAACAGTGAAAGGAGGTGCGTATGTTTATTTAGCGACCGTTCTGTCACGCAAGTTACTATTTCCAAATGTTATTGTAATTTATGTTAATGTGTTTTGATATTATTTTATTGATTCCTGATAGATATTTCATATATGCCCAGTTTTATGCGTAAATTATATTAGGAAAATGCTGAGAATCTTGAAAACTACTATTTTACACATCTGTCACGAAGCACCTCTGTCACGAAGCACCTCTGTCACGAAGCACCTCTGTCACGAAGTACCTCTGTCACAAAAATGTGACGGGACGGTAGACCTCGTGACGGAGTTGTCATTTCTGTATGGAACTTAGAGCCTTAGTTAATATTTATAATAGACGATTGTGTGACTTTTCTTATGTTGGTTATTATATCGTCGATTATTTTGTTAATTTAAGGTGTTACCATCAGACAAATGGAAAAATGGCATTATCGGCGGCTGAAAGACAGCGACGTTATCGTGAAAAAAGGAAACTTAACCCTGAAATCGCTGCAGAAGTGAAACGTAAAGATTTGGAAAGATATCATTCTCGTAAAAAGTTAGTAAAAGATATGACACCAAAAGAGCACAATAAAATAAAGATACAGTGGCAGATTAGAAATAAGATGAGAAGAGAACGACGGAAAGCTTTGCATAACGTTTTGATAAATGACACCAAAAGAGCACAAAAAAATAAAGAGACAGTGGCAGATTAAAAATAAGATGAGAAGAGAACGACAGAAAGCTTTGCATAACGTTTTGATAAACACTCCGGCTTCTACACCACCTCCTTCAAGTCCCAGGCTACTTCCATTAAGTCCTAGGTTCACTGACTCCAGCCTCGTCTACTGCCAGTGAAATGGGAAGTAAAAAAGTTATACGGGATAGATCACGACTTTATAGATAAAATATTCAACTTCAAGACCAAATACAAAAATTATTAAGAAAAGTACAGAAATACAAGAAAAGAATTCAGCGAAAGAAAAAGAAAGAAAATAAAGTCCGTAATACAACCCATAGTGGAAAGGAAAATGAACATGGCGAAGAAGAAAACAAAAAATATACTATTTTATCAAATACCATTAAGCAACATTACAAGGACACAAAAGACCACAAAACAAAACGCTATATTAAAAGTATACTTGAAGACGACTTCTTACGATATTCGATCAACCAATAGAAATTTTTGAATTATTGTGTTTGCTCGCAAACGAAAAAAAACCGACTTCAATTACATCGACAAGTAATACGTAAGCCGACGAAAAAAAAATTAATTAACGCACTAGTTGCCACTACGATTTTTGAGTGTTCCCCTCGATTTCTGTAGAATTCCATCATCAGATCCTGGTTTCCTTATCATGGTACCTAAGTTGGGATATCTCCTTTCCAACAAAAAAAGAATTATCAAAATCGGTTTATAAACGATGAAGTTACGCCCGAATATATATTTAAAAAAAATATACATATACGGTCGAATTGAGTAACCTCCTCCTTTTTTGAAGTCGGTTAAAAATAGAGTAAGTGAAAAGATATTGTAAAACTAAATTAATATCTACCAATCAATAAGACTTATAGTAATATTTTAAGAAAACATTATAATTTGTTATTGTTTTCTAAAATTAAAAATTGTTATAAGGTTAACTTTGTTCGGCGGGTAAACATTCCCTGCGTTCCGAAATGCGATGAAATCAATTACAGCGATCACAGCACCGTTCCGATTTGTCGTGAGCGTGCCATCGAACGCTCACGTGACGTCACAGATGACGTCATTACATCCGCCATATTGCGCTTACAACGATTATGCCTCGGGCGTAAGCGTTGTGAGTCTTCTGTCACTTTTGACATTTTTGTCGGTTGTCTGAACTGTCTAATTGAATAACAACAAAAAAATGGAAACAACACATATTATTTCAGTTCACGATGAGGGTACAGGGAGAATAATTCAATAATGTTTAAATGAACAAGATGTTGAACAAGCGCAAAGAGATAAAAATTAACTGATATCGGGATATTTGACACTGACAAACAAATTTTGCTTAAAGCGCTCAAAGTCACATTCCGATTTGATCAGTGATTATTAGTGTCATAACACTAATTTCAATTCGGAACGGGCGATTTCGACGAAATCGCTGTAATCGATTTCATCGCATTTCGGAACGCAGCCATTATCTACCACTCTGACACTTCGTAAACCTCTCTGTCACAATTTTGTCCACCTTATAATTTCATTTCAAAGTAATGTATGAACCACTCTATTGGTAAAATTTACAAAAATAACGTTTTCTAGTATTACATGCTAAACAAATAAGATATTCACTAGATTTTCAAGTTATTTTATTGGGCGAGTTTCATAATATTAAATAGTTTTTTTGTCTTAAGAAGCAAAAATGTGACAGTGGTATTGGATATATTTTTTTATAAATTCCGAAAATTGTTTATTTTAAAAATTCCATCCAATGGAGCTAAATGCTTACATTTATTTGTATTTAGCTCCATTGGATGGTTATTATTATTTGGTTATTGTTATTATTCTTGTTAAAAAAAGTAATAAGAAAAGGAAGATCTAATTTTAAATGAGAAATAAAAATAATAAACATTTTTGTGACTGAGGTGTTATTTTTTTTTATACCATTCCTACGAAATTTGAAAATTACAAATAATACTTCGATGCATTATATGTTTTTGAAATCTACAAAAACGAGGCAATAATTTAAATCACATTTTACTAAAGAAATCACGTGTTTACTAAAAATTTGCCGGTCTGATGTCGATAAAAAAAGAACGTCCCATAATCACTTTAAACCGTATAAATTAATTAAATCGCATGAACACTTTCAACCGCATGAACACTTTCAACAGCATGAACACTTTCAACCGCATGAACACTTTCAACCGCATGAACACTTTCAACCGCATGAACACTTTCAACCGCATGAACACTCAACTGCATGTATATATTAAACCGTATGAACACTTTAAACCGTATGAATATATTAAATCGCATGAAAACTTTAAACCCCATGAACACATTCAACTTCATGAACACTTTCAACTGCATGAACATTTCCAACCGTATGAACACTTTTAACTGCATGACCACTTCCAACCGCATGATCACTTCTAACCGCATAAACACTTCTAACCGCATAAACACTTCTAACCGCATAAACACTTCTAACCGCATGAACACTACCAACCGCATGAACACTTCCAACCTCATGAATACTTCCAACCGCATGAATACTTCCAACCGCATGAACACTTCCAACCGCATGAATACTTCCAACCGCATGAATACTTCCAACCGCATGAACCACAGGCATATATTCAACCGCGTGCACATATTCAACCATAGGCACTCATACAGGATTCAGACGTAAAGTCCAACTGCTGGGCATAGGCATCTTTCTCCCTGTAGGAGAAGAGAGGTTAGAGAGGACAAGATTGGATTAATCCACCACGCTGCTTCAGTGCGGGTTTGCGGTCCCTACTATGAGTAACGATCTTTATCAGGTATTTATGATAACAACAATATTATAGGCACTCATATAACAACACGCATATATACAACTGCATGTTCACATTCAGCCACATGCTTTCATCCAACAACTACACATTCAACCATACACTCACATTCAACCGCATGCACATATTCGACTGGTAAAATGTATTATAATTTACAGTACTCAAGCGAAACAACATCAGAGATGGCACAAGGGGGTTACATACAAGTGCCAACATTGCGATGAAATTTCAACGTAAGTAATTTTTATCATAATCAAATTTTATACTTAAACATTTTGCGCTTACATATCGATGTGTTGATTAAATTAATTTTTTACATTATATGAAATTTGTTAAGAAGATGTTATATTGTCAACTGTAAAAAATATAAATTGATATTTCGTGCGTAGAGGCTTTCTATAGCAGTTGGCATCCCATGAGGTCAGCTGTACACTTCGTCTAATAGAAATGTTTCAAACGAAATAAGTCAAAACCGTAAAAGCAACGGTCAGCTAAAAGTATTCCGTTGCCAAGTAGTCCAAAACCGCGTATCTACGTATCATGGCATTGGAAAAATTGTCGTTTTGTTCGTTACTCGTGAATATAAAGGAATTTTAGAAGAAATATTGGACTTGAAAGTAAATAAATGTTAATAATTGAATTGCCATTGTGTTACTTACTCACTGAAAATGCTAATAAACTTAAAATCATAATTCTTATATCACAAAAACTTGTGTAAATTTTTAATAACAGTTGGATGCTGAATCATGAAATGAAAAAGATCAGGGATAATTAAGGAAATGAATTTCGAGTCGTAAAGATAGATATATAACAAAAAACAAGGCAAAGATTTTAAAATAACATGGTTATTTTCATTACTAAAATTATTAAAAAATCGGCCAAGTGCGAGTCGGACTCGCGCACGAAGGGTTCCGTACCATTGACACATTGATTGTAATAACGGGCAAAATGCGGCTAAAAATAACTTTTATTGTATGAGAGCAAAAATAGGCAAAAATGACGTTTTTTTGTATGGGAGCCCCCCTTAAATATTAATTTAATTTTAATTTTATTATTTATTATTAAAGTAAAAATACAACTGAGTATTTTGTGAATATTTCAAGTGCCTAGCTGTTGCCATTATTGATATCGAGCAAAAAGGGCAAGAAAATCGCGTTTGTTGTATGGGAGCCCCCCTTAAATTTTTATTTTATTTTGTTTTTAGTATTTGTTGTTATAGCGGCAACAGAAATACATAATTTGTGAAAATTTCAACTCTCTAGCTATAGCCGTTCTTGAGATACAGCCTGGTGACAGACGGACGGACGGACGCATTGACGGACAGCGAAGTAATAATAGGGTAGGGTAATAGGGAAGTAGTAATAGGGTCCCGTTTTTACCCTTTGGTTACGGAACCCTAAAAAAACGGGATATTTATCATGTTTTTATTTTGGTTTTGCGGAGCTCGAAAAAACAAAAATAAAAGACATGGTAAATATTCTCTCTCGACTCACACGATATGGACGAATATGCACCAACTCTCCCTTTCTCATGTTAGCAAGTGGACATCGACGATATGCCCCAACTCTCTCTTTCTCATGTTAGCAAGTGGATATCGACGATATGCCCCAACTCTCTCTTTCTCATGTTAGCAAGTGGACATCGACAATATGCCCCAACTCTCTCTTCATATTAGCTAGTGAGCATCGACAATATGCACCAACTCTCTCTTTCTCTTGTCAGCAAGTGGACATCGTACCTGAGCCACGTGCGAATCAAACACCCATCGCAGTTCATCTGCGGCGCGTGCGGCTACTCGTTCGTGAGCCGCCTCGGGCTCGCCATGCACCGCACCATGATGCACAAGGCGCTCGTGGTGAGTGCTCTCTACGCTTCAGCCTGTAACATCCCACTGCTGGGCATAGGCCTCTTTCCTCAAGTAGGAGAAAGATCGGAGCTTAATCCACCACGCTGCTGCAATGCGGATTTGCGGATATATTCCCTACTATGAGTAACGGTCGCTATAAAGTGTACATGATAACAACCGGGACCGACGGCTTAACGTGCTCTCCGAGGCACGATGCGGAGACCCACACAGACTGCACAAACACCCAGATTACGGCAAACATCTGTATGGCCAATACAAATGTTTGTCATGTGCGGGGATCGAACCCGCAACAGCCACAAACCAGTGCTGTGACCGTTGCGCCAACGCGGCGTCAAGCGGCTGTTAATTATTATATTTTTTTTTAATATAAGTTAGTCGGCAAACAAGCGTACGGCTCACCTGATGGTAAGCAAATACCGTAGCGGGTAGCCTATAAACGTCTGCAACACCAGAAACATTGCAAGCGCGTTGCCGACCCTATCCCCAATTCCCCCCATAATAATATTAACAGAAGCCATAAGCTGTATATTGTTCTAATTTTATTACATATTAAAATTGGTACTCGTGAAGTATTCGTTCTTACGTTAGGAAAAAGAAAAAACCGAGGGCGAGGCGGAAGACATGCCGTATTGCGCGCAGTGCGACGTGAAATTCGTGTCGACGGAGGCGTACAAGCGACACTTGGTCACCTCCAGCAAACACACACAGAGCAACGACTTCAAGTGAGTGCACCGCTGTACTAAAAACATTTTTTGTTTCAATCTTAGGAAGATGCATTTAAGGTTGAAAACATTTCGGAAGGAAATTACTGGCACCACATTATCATGCTAGACTTAAATTTTTGGTCTATTTCTGTCGGCTATATTAAGTTGCCAGAATGTTAACTATAAAATGTCCTTATACAGTCACTTGGTAATCTCCAGCAAACATACGCAACGACTTGAAGTGAGTGCACCGCTGCACCGACCGATTCGAAACCGATGTCTTCTAATGTCTTGTTCCATATTCATTATTCGTTTTCGAACGTGTCATGTTCGATATTTAACGGTTCGTGATTGAAACGAATCGTTTCCTGATTATGAGAATCTGATTTAAAGCATTCTGCAACGCTAACGACTTCAATTTTCCTAATGTCCATTCATTTGCCGTCACATATTTAGCCGCGAACACGCTAGGCGTGTCCGAGGTTCTGGAAGAGTGCAAGGGGATTTTTTTTTATTCTGCTTTACATCAATGTAAATACTTTACCTACGTTTCGGTTACATATTTTTAACCTAACAAACCTAGACACGCCTAGCGTGTTCGCGTCGTAAAGATTGATATTTGACTGGAACACTGTTTGAGTGTCAGTGGCAGTGAATGTGTTAGAACTACAAAACAAGATTTTAGACGATCAAAGTTGTACGCGTGACTAAGTTATTGATAATACATTTTGACTTTCATTCCCTTGCCGGTTCCGTGTTGAAGTTCGGGTCGAAAAGTATGAGGTGTCACCATTTCATTGCCATTAGAAATATTTGGTATTTTTATCATTTCCATTGTGAAGAGTTGTTCCTATTACAGTTCTGCTATAAATGAATATTATAATTGAAGATCAAATGAACTTAACAAGTGAAATTCGATCATAATTATGTTCAACTTTTTTTTTTCAGCGTCAACGATCCCTATTTGCATATATGTAAATAATACTTTGTTTATGTAGGTTAATCTATATCGAAACTCGACACACATATGTGGTTAGTTGCAAAGTGTTAACGTCATTTTTTGAATAAATTAATAAATTATACAACGTAGTTTTTAACAATTATTTAATTCTTGGATTTGATAGCTTTCAGTTTTTCCAGAGAAGCATTAAACTAGTAGGATAGAAAAGACTCGAAGTATACTACGAGTATGGGACTCGTAGTATTTATAAATTGTGAAGTGGTTCAATTTTGATAACAATTCTAAGAGCTCTTATAATATAAGTTGTTGTTAAACGATAACTATGATTGTATAGTTAGTTCAAGTCATCTTTGCGCGGGGCTCTATGTGTGCGTGCGCTTGTAATTATAACACTTTGCGCGCACTAGTGACTTTTGTTTAAAGAATTTATTGTCACGGTGACAAAAGTCACTAGTGCGCGCTTAGCCTTAATTTGTGTAGCAGTGACGCGACCGCTGTCATTCGAAATTTCAAAAAACACGTCTTCTTATTGGTCATTTTCCACCGGTACAGTCGTTAAAGAAAATGTCTAGTTCTTCACGGAAATTTTTTTAAGGAGTCAGGTAAATATTTTCAATTTGCTAATTTCGATATTATTAATATTTACTATTATTCTTTTTTTTTTTTTTTTTTATTTGTTCAAAATACAAAAAAGCACATAGTTAAAACTTATACATAAGCCTGCCACGAAAACTCACAAGAGCTTATCCGGACAAGCCGCCGCGTCGCATATCATATTATCATATGATATCTTTAACGTACCGTACCATGTTATAGCCATTAAATTTAAACTAAGGTAATTACCAAAATTCAATAATGTATACCTACATTACTAACTTACTTTAAAAACTATTTTATTTTTTAAGTGAACGTATTATTATTGTTTTAGACTCGTGAAACTATTGCCAAGGTGTTCAAATTTGTAAAAAAGGAAAACATATTGCAGCTAGTATAAGTGATCCAATTTGCACTGCAGGTCCAAATTAATATCAAAATTCAATGAATATTTAAACAGTGTGCGAAAGAGAACAGCAATGGCAGTGGGTATCAGAGAGAACAATAACAAATATATTGGCTGAAGAAAAAAAACCGACTTCAAATTTAAATCTCCGTATAAAGACCGCAAAACAGAAATGCATAGATGGTTGACAGAAAAAAAATTACTTATAATGCACATATAAAAAAAATTAAACTGTATGACTTGATAAAAAAATAATAAAGAAGACCATATTTGTCATAAGATTGATGACATATGACATAAAAGTTCTTCGACTACCGCCGTATTATCCTGAACTAAACCCGACAGAAAATGTGTGGGGAATTTTAAAAAATTATATTGCTCCGCATAATATCGAACAAAGTGTGACTGGAATAATGAAATTAATAAATGATCGTTTAAGTCAAATTAATGAAGAGATGTGGCGTAATACTTGTCAACACGTAAAAAAAGAAGAAGAATTTTTGATATGGAATCTGAAATAATAATTAAACTTGGTGAAAGCAGCGAATCCGAAAATTCATCATTTTATTCTTCTAGTAGCGATACAGATTAATATGTTCAATAAACATGTATTGACAAATTATTTTTTTTTTTTAAATCCATATAGTTACTATTCCAAGTAAGAATATGCAACGACTAATGAATGTTGATGAAGCGTTTTCGCTTAGGTTTGTCAGGATCGTGGCAAGTGTCATTTTCTTGTCTCTGCCTACCCCTCCGGGATACAGGCGTGAGTTTATGTATGTATGTATACTATTTGTCACCGATATATAATTTTTTATTTTAAATTTTTTTTAATAACTTTATTTATATTTTTCACTTCACTGTACCCCTTGTCACGCAACAAAGTCTCTGTATATATACAAGGTTTACCTACACATAGCGCCGCGCGCAAAGATGAGTTGAACTTACTATAGATCTAGTGGCTTGATCGGGAAGTAATTAGAAATAATTATTGTAATATGATATAGTTTACCATATTTAAACAGCAATAGGGAATCTATTGGTATTTTATAATGTGTCATGTGATACAACTCAAAATTACTGATGTGGCTCCGACTCAAAATTACTTAGCTATACTTATATTAGCTTAAGAACTTAGTTATAAGGGCTAATTAAAAACTCAACTATTTACAAAAATATATACATAGATATAGTTTCATTACTTTCATGAAGTTAGTTATTAAGGTTAAATAAAAAGGTTTATTATTTTTTGCTTTTTAGTTTTTTCGGCGGTTTAATTTTTTGTTAAAAAGTTTTTATAACTCCTGATAATTAGGCGACTTTCCAGACACCATGATCACGGGTGGCTCACCAGTTACCGTGCCACTATTAATCATGGTGACGGGTGATCCGTCCAGGGCGTCTGAACTGTTGCCGCAATATCGGAAGTTAAAAAAAAACTAGTGTGTTTTAGACCATATGACTGAAGTAAAACTTCTTTAGCCCCATCTATTTGTATGTATACATATAATTATGAGAGAAAGTGAGAAAGAAAATGTGTGCCCACACCTCTCTCTCTTATCCCCACAGTAATATACGAAACGTAACTAGAGATTTACTTAGAACTCTATCTTCACTAAAATATATAACACTCAACTTCCGTTCGCCTCGCGCGATCACACCTTCCGTAATGCTCTCGTCACGCATTTACCAGCTTAAACCCCAAGTCGTAAGAAAAGTAAGTAAGTTCGTGCGTAAAGAAGTTTTACTTCAAAAATAACAATCACGATCGTCCCGTATAATCAAGAGTATTTATAATTATTGTGAACCGTCTGACCAGTTCGGGATGTCGCGCGTGTGGCGAGCAGTTCAGCGATCCGGAGGCGCTGCGACTTCATCACCGTCGCGAACACGCACGACCTCGACCTCGGAACTATGGCAAGAAGCCGCGACTCGCCTGGCCCGCCCCTTGCGACCACGTGAGCATATCCAACACTATAACCTGCTTTCTATTACTCTGTCTCGATATAGGCTGAGTCGAGTCTCTCAAGAAATACATCAATGTATTCCCAACGAGTGTAAACATTTTGTGTCTCATGTAACACGCAACCGAAAACTATACCAAAGCACTTTTGAATCGTCATTTTACAAATTAAAATTTTAAAGTGATTATTAGTTTTAAAAGTAAATCTAGCACCGATTTGGAATGTAGATTCTGCAGACAGGAATCGGCAAGAAACTCCAGTTACAGTTTTGAAAATAATATATAAAGTGTGTTTTAGTACAAAATTAGTAATATCTTGCAGGAAATACTGCGTCACCAAGTCAGCACATCTTTATACAATATCTTATAAGTTGAACAGATCTGGTTTATTCTCCTGTAGTGTTCGGAGGTAATCCCGAATGCCCGCGAATACTGGAACCACTTCCGCCGGGTGCATCCTGACAAGAATTATCCCATTCAGAAAAATTATATCTGCGATATTTGCGGCAAAGGATTTCGGGTAATTTTACTATCAAAAATATTTTAGTATTAAGGATCTTTATTTTTTTATGTTATCTTTATATGGAATGTTTCATTTGTTTATATAAACTATATTTATAGTTTTTTGTCTGGACTGTAAATAAACAATGTGATCCAACTCGTGAGAATACGATGTACAATTGGCCATGTGAAAAGCCGGGGTTCCGTTACGTTAACGCCACAGTATTGGAATTTTTGGCCCTGTGCTTTGTTGTAAACTATTGTTGTAATCAACAAGCTGCAATTTTGATCGTTTAAAACTATAGGGCAATCCACTTGATATTAACGGTCCTACTATCTGCCCTTTTTACCATTCATTATTTGGCAACGGTCTATTTCAAGTTCTTCGTTATCGATAAAATATATTTGAAGAAACTTCGGAGCTTCATCGGACATAGGCATAAGTGAGCCTGTTCCAAAAAACCTGAAATCCTGTAAATTTGGCCTTGAAATTTGAAAACAGCGCTTAAATTTTTGTTAGTGAATTTTCTTTATTTATTAATGTAGCCGCGAACGAAGTCATCTGGAAGCAACAGTTATATCCAACGTATATTTTGTAGAAAATGGTTGGAATCTGGTGCCATTTTGTTCATATAATAGAGTAGTTCTGGTGGTGGTACATGAAAGTTGGTAAACTGACTTTTCCACTCGAACAACATATACCAGCAGTTTCGCCCTTAAATTTCCTTGCGTGACAATACTCGCATATTTGATCCATTTCTCTGATGACAATAATTGGATATTCATTGTATTGCTTTAAACTCTCGATTTGTCGCGCAGCACCTCTTTATTGGCGTAAAATGGCATTTCTTTCCTCTCTTTTTTCATTTTTTTCTTCGCGTTTATATGCTGTTTGACGACTTTTAAGTGCTCTTTTTCTAGCTCACGTTTCGTTATTAATGTTTGTTAAAATTGTATATCAGATCTTACGTAGCAGATCAAGTATTAAAAGTAGTTTATGACTTAAGTTTCATAATAAATTATTTTAATTACGCAATTTATTAAGGTGTGTCACAATGATCACAAATAGTTCCATTACATTTTGTCGCATTCATTATCAATGCATGATTAAATAGACTTCTTACTTTATTTTAATCTTGAAACGCTGAGAGTATTGTAATGTGGCTCTAGATGTTCGTAATCAGTTTTTGCATTTTAGGGCAGAGCTAAATCATCGTTATTTACATTCAATAGGGTAACGCCTTCCTCGTGTACCACAAGCGGACTCACTTCGAGGAGCGCGCTTTTAAATGTCAACAGTGCCCAAAAGCTTTCTTCAACCGAACAAACTTACAAATGCACGAGAAAACCCATTCAGAGCATCGACCCCACGCCTGTTCCATGTGCTCCAAGGCTTTCAAATGTAAGGGTGCGTTGGATAGACATTTCAGGGTAAGAATCAAGTTATATTTTCTATATTTTTTAAAGGTTTGACATTATCGGCTAAACTATATAGTTTACGATATGGTTTAACTAATTAACACATGAAAATTACTTTTCTCTGGCCTGGGCTTCTGTCCCTGTAGACAGACACCCAGTCTCATCCCATCCAGTCTCATCGTGCCCCAAAGGCCTCGTAAAGTTGTCGATCCTGGCTGCTATCATATACATCAGATCATTGGTCGTGGTACGGAAATTATCTGGCAGGGAGCACTGGATCAGTTTCGTGTTTTAGGTTCTGATCCTTCTTCTACATAAAAAGAGAACTTTGCCCAACAACGGGATGTTACTGGCTGTATCAATAATAATAACTTCGACAAATGTAATACTTTAACTATTTTTTAATAAGCTTTTCCTAAGCCTGTGACCTGATTGCAGAGTCACACAGGCGTGAAGCCGTACGCGTGCGAGGTGTGCGGCAAGGCGTTCGCCCAGTCCAACAGCCGCAAACTGCACGTACGCACTGTCCACCTCAAGCAGCCCTCGCCCTACATCAGCCGCGCGCGCCTCGAGCGACGTGCCCGCGCGCGTGGAAAGGACCAGCCCGCGCACTTCCTCTACTAGTGTCACTACATGTCACATGTCACGAATACCCCCGCCCCACTTCAGCCGCGCGCGCGGCAAGGACCAGCCCGCGCACTTCCTCTACTAGCGTCACTACATGTCACATGTCACGAATACCCCCGCCCCACTTCAGCCGCGCGCGCGGCAAGGACCAGCCCGCGCACTTCCTCTACTAGTGTCACTACATGTCACATGTCACGAATACCCCCGCCCCACTTCAGCCGCGCGCGCGGCAAGGACCAGCCCGCGCACTTCCTCTACTAGTGTCACTACATGTCACATGTCACGAATACCCCCGCCCCACTTCAGCCGCGCGCGCGGCAAGGACCAGCCCGCGCACTTCCTCTACTAGTGTCACTACATGTCACATGTCACGAATACCCCCGCCCCACTTCAGCCGCGCGCGCGGCAAGGACCAGCCCGCGCACTTCCTCTACTAGTGTCACTACATGTCACATGTCACGAATACCCCCGCCCCACTTCAGCCGCGCGCGCGGCAAGGACCAGCCTGCGCAATTTCTCTACTAGCTGACACTGAACCGTGTCACTACATATCACATGTCACGAATACCCCCGCCCCACTTCAGCCGCGCGCGCGGCAAGGACTAGCCTGCGCACTTCCTCTACTAGCTGACACACTGCACCGTGTCACTACACGTCACATGTCACGAGCAACCTCGCCCCACATCAGCCGTCTACTGTCTGAAAGGCTGGCATCAATTGGTCAATTTTAAAACGGCGTTCTAATTTACTACAATTTATCTCAGGTCCAGTGGCATGGCTAAGCTAAGCAATGAGTTGGTACTATTTCCGTAACCGTGTAGACCTGCTGGTCAGGTAAACCATAAAAATCAATTTAGACCCCTTTTTCCAAGATGGCGGCCGCATGGGCAATGGTTGCAACCCAACAAACCTGGATTTAATTTCCACCAACCCCTCCGTAATATTTAAGAAATAAAATTGTGTCCTCAGAAAAATGTAAATTTTTTATGGACTATTTCATAATATGTGTGTGGAACACGCGCCGTGACTTACGAGAGCTATATATACGCACGGTGTGAAATTTGTAATTACATAGAAAATTCACATAATACACAGCTAGTCAATATACTACTTGTTTTTAAACATATGTATCTAAATTCTAAATGTATTTGAAACCTTCCGAATCAGAAATGAAATAAAAAAGAACCTTGCACAAAGACTGCTATTTAATAAAATATCGTTTAAAATTTACAACTACATATTTAGGATTTATATTTATTATGAATAAGAAAGTAGTTTAAGGCTTTATTTAAATAGTTTTTTTGTCGTATTCGCACGTCGCTATGCCTGACACGCTGGGCGTGTCATGAGTTTTTGAATGACCAATGCAATTTGTCGTAAGCGGGAACTGTAAGCGTAATAAAATCACTACGTTTTTTTAGACTATTTAAGTTTTAGACGGCTTACAACAGCAGTATTATATTCTATATATTATTTTTGCATAATAATAATAATTATAAGATTCAGTATAATATAATAGATTAAGTGATTGAATGTATTCATGTACGTGCTTTATAAGTCCAATAGTAATAAATTATTTATTATATTTTTACCAGTTTTTTATTTATTTCATAGACAATAAAAAAATCAGCCCTTTTTAACCGACTTCAAAAAAGGAGGAGGTTACTCAACTCGACCGTATATTTTTTAATGTATGTTCGGGGATAACTTCGTCGTTTATGAACCGATTTTGATAATTCTTTTTTTGTTGGAAAGGAGATATCCCAAGTTTGGTACCATGATAAGGAAACCAGGATTTGATGATGGAATCCCAGAGAAATCGAGGGGAACCCTCGAAAATCGCAGTGACGACTAGTGCGGTTGTTAATATTGTTCGTCTACTTACGTTGTATTACTTGTCGATGTAACTGAAGTCGGTTTTTTTCGTTTGCGAGCAAACACAATAAATTATTGTCTTAATACTTGCTACTCTGGCAACGTACTTCTGTAAAACCGTCCAATACTATTTTTCTTAGCACTAAAACACGTCTATGAAGTGAAACATTAATACCAGTGATGTAACGGATAGTAGTTTGGCCGGATACCGGATAGCCGGATATCCGGCCAACCATGTGGCCGGATAGCCGGATATCCGGCCGCCGGATATCCGGCGGAACTTAGCTGTTTGGTGAAATTTAACAAACTATCTTTCAGCACCTTGCAGCAGTGTGTACAGCGAAAGACTTTTTTCTGAAGCTGGCCATTTTATGAAGAGAAGCGAAACCGCTTGCTACCTCTCAATGCAGAGAAATTATTAGTTTTTTTTTAGTAATTAGAGTATTTATTTACCATAATTTGCCCTTAGTGCAGTATGAGTACCTAGGTACTAATTTATTTATTTTCTTTCTATTACATTCATTTACTATTGTGTGATTAAAAATTTACAACTAAAACTAATTATATTTCTTAAGTGATACTAAGACTAACTAAATAAAGCAAATAATTACTTAAAAATATATATTTTTTATCCAGGTTACAGGTATCGGATATCCGTTTTATCTTTACTTAAAATATATGTGACGTATACCTACTGAACGACGCCGCGTTGGCGCAACGGTCACAGCACTGGATTGTGCTTGTTGCGCTGGCGGTTGCGGGTTCGATCCCCACATATGACAAACATTTGTATTGGCCATGCAAATGCTTGCCGTGGTCTGGGTGTTTGTGCAGTCCTTGTGGGTCTCCACACCGTGCCTCGGAGAGCACGTTAAGCCGTCGGTCCCGGTTGTTATCATGCATAGTTCGCGTCATGTAAAAAGAACGCTGTCCTTCAAGTTGCGCAGAAACGATTTATTGGTCTAACCGATGGTATGAGGTAGGGGAGGGGCGTGTGTATCACTCGCCGCATGCTTGCCGATGTGCTGTTGGTTGGACAGTTCGACGTCGACTCAAAATCGCTCGCGCACAAAAGTCTTAAATTACGAAATAGTTTTACATAGGGAAGTGAGAAAAATGATTTATAATGTATAGTGTTTTATGAAGAGAGAGGCTGATAATAATGCAGTTAAGAATTTAAAATAATGTATGAACGACACCCACGATGACTTAATGGAAGGAGTTTCATAACATTTCTTGAAATTTTTGCCATTATATTAAACATTCTACACTAAATCAAACATGTTTATAATTCTATTTAATGATATTCTATCTGATAGCGATCGTTACTCATAGTAGGGAATATATCTGCCAGCCCGCATTGGAGCAGCGTTGTGGATTAAGCTCTGATCCTTCTCCTACATAGGGGAAGAGGCCTACTATGCCTAACAGTGAGATATTACAGGCTGAAAAAAAAAACTGAATTACTATCCGGTATCCGGCCGGATACTGAAGTACTATCCGGTATCCGGCCGGATAGTGAAAACAAGGCCGGATAGGCCGGATACCGGATAGTTGCCGGATATCCGTTTCATCTCTAAATTTAATACTATAACTACTTACCGCATACAACTAAAGAACTGCATATGGAAACGAATTATTTTTATCGAAGAATGTTTTTAATTGTAAATTATAGACGTGCTTACGCGTTCACGAAAGGTATCATGCGAAACGAGTCTATCAAAGTAGCTCATCAATTTAAAAATGTGCTAGGAATCTTTTACGTGGAACGCGATCTTTTACACCTACAGAACGCCCCATTTGAAGGAACACAATTAGGAGTCGAACGCTACATACATATGTATCTATATATTTGTCAAAAAAAGTAATTAAAAAAACGAATCAAGTCACGCGGTGTTTCCAGGCGGTCTCACATCCAATTCACTCAAATTTTACCCCTCATGCGCCTAAAAAGTTTCACTTAAAACAAATGTAGCTATATCAGTCTGCTGTTATACAAGAATTAAGTTTCTTACCGGAAGAATAGTCGACCGTACGTGATAACTTATAAGATATTTATTTTAATGTAATAAAATGAATGAATTGAAGCAATTACACATGCGATTTTGATTTGAGACATATTACATTTGTAACTGTAATCTAAATGAATAAGATACGAAACAATCACGTATTGTAGCTCCTTTTAATTAAAAATTATCTATTATTATTATTGGCGGTTGCGGGTTCGATCCCCGCACACGACAACATTTGTATTGGCCATATATAGTAGGTATGGCAATTAACGCCCGCTGCCAAATAACGCCCAGAACCCAGAAAACGTACTTTAATTCGAATGAGCAGCATCACAGCGCACGTACACATAGTTAACACCAATAGGAATGCGTCTAGCCCAAAAGTGAGTTTCTCGAGCCGCTATCTTGCCAATATCAGGCCGCGCTTTGTGGGTATCGCTCATGGACGTTGCTGTTATAAAAACTGCTCCGACGAAATTGTAAGTTTTTAATTATAGTAGGTATGGCAATTAACGCCCGCTGTCAAATAACGCCCAGAACCCAGAAAACGTACTTTAATTCGAATGAGCAGCATCACAGCGCACGTACACATAGTTAACACCAATAGGAATGCGTCTAGCCCAAAAGTGAGTTTCTCGAGCCGCTATCTTGCCAATATCAGGCCGCGCTTTGTGGGTATCGCTCATGGACGTTGCTGTTATAAAAACTGCTCCGACGAAATTGTAAGTTTTTAATTATTTCCTAATATTTCTTTTAATATATTTATGTTATGCGTCGTGTTGTAAGTGACTGTTCTTAATGTGGCACTATTATTTTTTAGGTAAGGTACATAATTTAGTGACAATGCACAAAAAAGTACAATAACGCCCACTCGGCTAATAAAGTAATAACGCCTTTTCAAATAACCGTTGGGCGATATTACCCTTCATGGGCTTTATTGACCCAGTTCTATGTATTTAAGCGATTGATAAATTTTCATCTTTTGTTTAGGATTTGTAATGGCGCCACTGAGTTCTATTGGTAAAAGAAAAAGAGGAGGAGAGTCGTGGACAGAAGTTTGGGACGAAAACCTGTTTTCACAGATAAATAAATTAAACCATTGAATATGATTTGGCTGAAGAATAAAACGATTTGCAACCATCGGAGTAACTCTCATACCAAAATTCATTAGAAAACAGGCTTACCTTTTTGTGAGAGATATTATGTACTTACTTATGTACCTTTCGTTGTTGTTACCATGAACAGGCGTTATTCACCTACCTCAGGGCGTAATTGCCCTATTCTGTTTAATAACGCCCAATGTAGGGTAATATTTATGTTATTTTTTTAGACAGAAAAACATTTTAATTGTTATTTATATGCATAACAATTAAAAGGTGTTGATATATGACCAAAAAAGTTTTGTTAAAATGATTATAAAGAGCAGTGTAACAGTAATTTTACTACGTTAGGAAATTTGATAATTTTTGTGTTAAATTTTGATTTCTTCTATATTTTCCATTTCTAATAAAAATACTGTATGTGACTGATGTGTATTATTATACATTTATCCTCCAGGAATATATTTTCTGCGTCTAGGATGACATTTAAGCTAACGGGCGTTATTAAACATGGTATTTTTAATAACGCCCAAAGACATACTTTTTAAAAAGATGTCATAAGTACGGAAATTTTAAAGAATTGTATTTTCAATCAATATGTTTCGGTTCAGAAAAGAATGGTTTATTTGTTTATCGCACTATTTTATTAATTTTATTTGTATTAATAGAAAAAATAATAGTTTAAAGTTAAGCGGGCGTTATTTGCCTGTAGTACTATAGATGTTTGCCGTGGTCTGGGTGTTTGTGCAGTCCTTGTGGGTCTCCCCACCGTGCCTCGGAGAGCACGTTAAGCCGTCGGTCCCGGTTGTTATCATGTACACCTGATAGCGATCGTTACTCATAGTAGGGAATATATCCGCCGACCCGCATTGGAGCAGCGTGGTGGATTAAGCTCCGATCCTTCTCCTACATGGGGAAGAAGCCTATGCCCAACAGTGGGATATTACAGGCTGAATCATGATCGTGATCGTGAACTTGTACAAAACATGCAACTGTATTAGGTACCTACCTATACTTTTCCAGTATAATAATTGTGTTTGATCGCAACGAAAAAAAAAGTTGTGCGATTCACACACGATAGAAGTAAAACTTCTTTGGCAAACTAATTTAAAAAAAAAGTAATTTGAAATTAGCGGCGTGCAGTGATGCGGCGCTTCCTAGGCGCGTCCTTCCCTGTCGTTTTTTCGTTGCATCCGGTTTGAAATCACAACGATTCTAAAGAAGTTTCACTTCAAAAACGACTTAAATTAAATCGACAAGTAATACAAGGTAAGTAGACAAAAATATCCACTACCCACTACCACTACCGCCTATCACAGTCCACTGTTGGACATAGGCCTCCACAAGTTCGCGCCCGACATTACGATGCGAACTCATGTGTTTTGCCCATAGTCACCACGCTGGGCAGGCGGGTTGGTGACCGCAGGGCTGGCTTTGTCGCACCGAAGACGCTGCTGCCCATCTTTGGCCTGTGTATTTCGAAGCCAGCATGGATGGTTATCCCGCCATCCGTCGGCTTTTTAAGTTCCAAGGTGGTAGTGGAACTGTGTTATCCCTTAGTCGCCTCTTATGACACCCACGGGAAGAGAGGGAGTGGCTACATTCTTTAGTGCCGTAACCACACAGCACATACAAAACAATAGACAAAAATATAGTAAAGTAAATTTATACGCTTTATCAAAGATTACTCAAACATTAGTAATCAGATCTCGATCTTTAAATGGGACTAATAATCAAAATGGAAATAAAGTGAAAAATTATGCGGTATAATACAGCGTAGTTCGACGAAAAAGTAATCAAGTAGAGTAGATACGCATTACAAGATATACCTAACTCGAAAAGTACTTGTTACATCTCAATTAAATTTAAATGGGACCACACGACTAGGGAATGCAATCTCGTTCTCGCGAGATCTCGTTTTTGCGAGATCTCGGCCTTTTTTAGCGAGATTGAATCTCGGACGAAAAAAAGGACGAGATCTCGCAAAAACGAGATCTCGCGAATAATTCGTAATAATGGCTTGTGCCGCGTTGGCGCAGCGGTCACAGCACTGGTTTGTGTATGGCTGTTGCGCGCACGGTTGCAGGTTCGATCCCCGCACATGACAACATTTGTATTAGCCATGCAGATGTTTGCCGTGGTCTGGGTGTTTGTGCAGTCCTTGTGGTTCTCCCCACCGTGCCTCGGAGAGCACGTTAAGCCGTCGGTCCCGGTTGTTATCATGTACACCTGATAGCGATCGTTACTCATAGTAGGAATATATCTGCCAAGCCGCATTGTAGTAGCGTGGTGGATTAAGCTCTGATCCTTCTCCTACATGGGGAAAGAGGCCTATGCCCAACAGTGGAATATTACAGGCTGAAACGATAATGGCTTGTGATTTGAACTGAACAAATCTTTCATTTGATTGCTATATTTGTAATATCTAATGTATCTACTGAGTAGATATAGTTTTATTTAATTGATAATAATATCTCAGTTTAATTAATTATAGTCAACTCAACTTAGTTAATAAGATTCATTTTTTATTTGATAGATACGTAGGTACGTTAAAGTTTATTACTTAGAAGTTTTTTAAAAAATTATAGACAGATACGTCAAACAATGTTTGTTGAATAAGTCTATTGAAAAAATTCTTGAAAATAAATTTTTATTTTATAATACCTACTCATAATTTTTATTATTTTTAACTGACTTCCAAAAAAGAGGAGGTTCTCAATTCGATTGTATTTTTTTAATGTATGGTGGACCGATTTCGATTAATATTGTTTTACCTGAAAGGTGTTGCGTGTCATGTGGTCCCATTTCAATTTATACTTTTAAAGTTATATGTATATAATAATAGGTATTTACTTGACTACTTTTTCGTCGACCTACGTTGTATTAAAATGCATAACTTTTCACTGGGGTTATCGATTTTGATGATTTTTACTTTAATAGAAAGCTAATAGTTTACTTGACAATTTTTTTGTCTTATTAGGTTGTATTTCTTGTCGATGTAATTAAAGTCGGTTTTTTTTCGTTTGCGAGCAAAGACAATTATTTCCTAAGTTATTTAAATATTGTGATTATTTGCAAATAAAAAAACCGGCCTAGTGCGAGTCGGACTCGCGCACCGAGGGTTTCGTACCAACAAAATTATTTCCGTACCAACAAATTTATTAAAAATAATGTTTTTACATGATGTAACAAAAATTTATGCTTTTCGGAATTTTTCCTTTATTTGTACTATAAGACACATGCTTCGTACCAAATTTCAAGATTCTGAGTTCACGGTAAGTACCCTGTAGGTTTTAATTCCCTTGTGAGTGTCGAAAATTTGCAACATAAACGGCTGTATCTTTTGATTGCGTTGGCTTAGAAGTTTGATTTTTTCACAGTTCCAAGGAACATGTCGTGACAGATGGACGGACAACAACAAAGTGATCCTATAAGGGTTCCGTTTTTTCCTTTTGAAGTACGGAACCCTAAAAAAACACACAAAACTGCCAATCTCGCGAGATCTCGAAATTGGCGAGATCTCGCGAGATTGATATTTATAAACTCCGAGCCTCAATCTCGCGAGATTTGCATTCCCTACACACGACACGAACCACCCTCAATCATCGAATTCGGTCTTCCCATAGGGCAGTCATAAGTTCTGTGGTAGGAGTAAGTTTAAAATTGGAGTGTCTGTTTGTAATATGAAAATAACCGCTTTTTACTAAATGCATAATTATGGATGTATACACGGTACATATACCAAAATAACATTTTTTACAATTTTTGTCTGTCTGTCTGTCTGTTTGTTCCGGCTAATCTCTAAAACAACTGGGCCGATTTTGACGAGACTTTTACTGGCAGAAAGCTAATGTAGGTAATAAGGAGTAACTTATTTATTTTATACTTTATTGCACAATACATTACATAATTGTACACAAGCTAAAAGCATTCTCTACCAGCCAACCTTAGAACTTAGGCTACTTTTATTTTAAAAAATTATTTAATTTATAACTCTGCGAACTGAATAATGACTTTTTTGTCCAAACGCAGACAAAGTCGCGGGCACAGTTAGTATATAATATAATTATATAATATAATACACATAATAATAATAGTATAAAACTATAAACATTTACAGTAGTAGTAACATTACCAGATAAAACTTTATTGTAGTATGGCAACTGTGAAATAGGTTCTTTTTGCTTTTGTTTCTTTCTGATAACAACTCGTAAGTTGACACTGAAACGCTATTGTCTTTCTCACTTGAAATTATCATATTTTATTGTATTTAGTCTGTTTCTGACGTTACTTAGTATTTCGCCGGCTTTATTTGAAAATTCAAACTTTATAAAATTCAAGTTGATAATATCGTTAAACGTTTTGTTCTTTGTTGTGAGAAAAAATTATAAAAAAATTGTCAACAACATGACTGGAATAAAACAAAAAGGTAATTATATTTTGTTAATTTCCTTTTACATTATAATATAATGTTATCTATATAATAGATATGTGTCTTTTTATCTTTCAATAGTTAACAAAGGCGAAAGAATACGCATTTTTATTAAAACAGTCTTTATTTTTCTATAAATTAATGATAAAATTAAATTTTATATTTCTAATTGTAAGTTTAAACTAATACAGATACAAGTATAAATATCAGTTCCGCGCGGGAATCGAACCCGTGTCCTTCATCATTAACCACCGCTAAACCTGAACCTTTATCAGGGTTATTTATCTACAAAACATTTTCAATTAAAGGTTTTAAAATAGCTCTGTTGCAATTATCCACGGGGTTCAACAAGGCGGAAAATGTGGGAACCGCCATGAGTGCGATACACAGAGCTAAGGAGAAAGGTGCACAACTAATAGTACTACCGGAATGTTTTAATTCGCCCTATGGAACAGGTTAGAACACTTTTTACCTAATGTTAAACGCCTTCAAAGATGTAAGGGCTCATTCAGACTGCACTAGCGGGTGCGGGCGCGGGCGCGGGCGCTCGGGTCTTAGCGTCTGCGTATTCACAGTTCCGAACGAGCTAAGCTTCGGCGGGTGAATCAAAATGGTTTAGAACCACATGCGTAATCACCTAACAGACGCTATATCACTGTGAACGATACGGGCGGACCGAGCCATTAGAAATACCCGCGCCACCCGCGCCCGCGACCGCCTCATGAAGACGCGCGGCTCGCGGGCGCACTGTGAACGCAACTGGCGTCTGCATGCATTTTGAATTACACGCGCCCGCGCTAGCACCCGCGCCCGCCTCCACTCTGAATGAGGCCTAAGTCTCTAATAGGTTTCGGAACACGTGAAAGATTGAGGAAAGAAGGCGTAAACGCAAATACCGCCCAAACTAAAGGCCTCTTTTACCCATGATTAATAAACTACAACTTTAGATTCACAATTGCGTGTAGAAATATTTAAGGATTAATTGGAATTCGATGGTGTAATTGAAAAATATAACAAAGTTTTCTGTTTGATAGCATGATTCGCCAGATAGCTTTAACAGCAATCGGGTAAATAGGCTCTGAGTAGGTATATAAGTATATTTCTGTATTTATTATGTATTTATTCAATTAATATTCTGATTTAATTTCAATCGATTCAGCCTGTAATATCCCACTGTTGGGCATAGGCCTCTTCCCCATGTAGGAGAAGGATCGGAGCTTAATCCACCACGCTGCTCCAATGCGCGTTGGCGGATATATTCTCTACTATGAGTAACGATCGCTATCAGGTGTACATGATAACAACCGAGACCGACTGCTTAACATGCTCTCCGAGGCACGGTGGGGAGACCCACAAGGACTGCACAAACACCCAGACCATGGCAAACATCTGTATGGCCAATACCGCACGCGGGGATCGAACCCGCAACCGCCCGCGCATTAACAGTCAATGGCAATCAAGTGCTGTGACCGCTGCGCCAACGCGGCGTCACATTTGGATTAAATTTCATTAAAAATTCGGATTTAATTTCAATAAAAATGTTTATCTTGAGCATGGATTGATGAAATCACTGACCGCTAGCCTTTTGTTAATATTACGTTTTTTTTTTCTTGTTTATGTAAAAAGGTTACAAGGACAAAAATTAGTTAAAAAGTTAAGCAAAATGAATTTGTGTGGTACTCAAGCCCATTTTTAACCGACTTCAAAAAAGGAGAAGGTTTCTCAATTCGACCGTAGATATATTTTTTTATGTGTGTTCGCGGATAAGATAACTTTGTCGTTTATGAAACGATTTTGCTAATTCTTTTTTTTTTTGTTCAGAAAAATCGAGAGGAATGTTCAAAAATCGTAGTGGCGACTAGTCGGTTTGTTCATTTTTTTTTTCGTCTACTATACGTTGTATTACTTGTCGATGTAATTGAAGTCGTTTTTTTTTCGTTTGCTAGCAAAAGAAACGGTGCTCTGGTACTGCTGTTCAATTTCTAACACGTCATTTTATCTATTGGTCTAAGATCCGGAATTAGACAAATTATTCCCTCATCTGTTAATTAGATGAAACAATTTTTTACAGGCTGATTTCAATATTGTGAATTTATAAAAACAACCTCTGCCACCATAAGCCTGCTGAAAATTTTATTTTATTTTTTTAGTCTTTTCCCTCTCATGTTAGTTACATGTAGTAAGCTAAAACCGTTAATATTTTACATTATATACCTGACTGTAGTAGGCACCCATCTCTATGATTGCTACACTTACCTGCAGCCAGGTCAGTAACCTCAGTCAGCACCCCCACAACCCCCTCTTGTGGGTGGAATTTCGTAAAACCCGTTCTTAGCTGACCTCTGCTCGGCAAAAGGAATATTCCTACCAAATTTCAAGTATCTACGCCTTATGGTTCCAGAAATATCGTGATGAGTCAATGGGTGGAAATCTCTTTTATATACATATATAGATATACATATAGATTTAAAGACCTGGTTAAAATTATGGTTTTAGCACATTTTGAACAGTACGCAGAGGAAGTACCATCTGGTAGCACCTGTAGAGCGTTAGCCAGGACTGCTGCGGAAGCTAACGTTTGTGTTGTTGGCGGCACTGTGCCTGAAAGACACGGGGACAAATTTTACAACACCTGCACTGTGTGGAGCAACCGCGGGAAACTGTTGGCTATACATCGACAGGTATAAAGACAGAAACGGAGTATCGACAGGAAAATACTCATAACTTAAATAGCTAAAAAAATTTAAGTTTAATTTTTTAGTTTTTCCATATGCATTGATTTTATAATGGTGTTTGAGGTATGCATATCTAAGCCATTCATCCTGCTCTTGAAGTTAGTTCCGATAACCGATAAATATCGATAACAGGATCAAGGGCTTTGAGGATCCTTCAAAGAAATGTATATAGCAAATTAGCAAATATGTTAGATTTTGAGTCGGCGCGAAATACCCCTACGCCGTAAAATGCCGAGCGTTCACGAAGATAATCTCAGCAATGTAATATAAGGTAATTTAGTGATCTTTGTACATTGATTGTTTGGCGCCGACTCAAAATTACTTAAGTAATTTATAGCTAATTAGCTATACTTACATTAATTTAAGAACTTAGTTATTAAGGTTGATTAAAAAACTCAACTATTTACAAATATATAATATACTTACTTAGATATAGTTTCATTACTTTAAGAAGTTAGTTATTAAGGTTATTTTATGCTTTTCAGTTTTTTCGGCACTTTTGTTTTGTGTTAAAAAGTTTTTTTTATTATTTAGTAATCCATATAGAATTATATAGTCGTCAAAATTAATTAAAAATAATCTAAAACAAGTCAACGACACTATTTCGATTTATCTCTATATATATAAAAACGAATCGCTGAATGTGTTGCTAAGCGCAAAATCTCGAGAGCAGTTGAACCGATTTCGCTAATTTTTTTTTTATAATATTCCTTGAAGTACGACGATAGTTGTTACGGAGAGAAAAATTTAAACAATTGCCTAAAAAGTCTAAAAACAACACTTTTCTATATTCCCATACAAAAGATTCGTAATAATACTTAAAAGTCAATTTGAACTTTAATACCATACCATAAAGTTTAAAAAAGAGGAGGGGTTCCGGGAAGGTAAGTATTAAAAAAATTAATTTAAAAAATTTGAATCGACTGTTAGGCGGTACGAAGTTCGCCGGGTCAGCTAGTTATTCATAAAAATCACTTAACATCGTGAAAACATTAAAGCATCCTTCTATTTTAAACTAAGTATATTGTTAAGTTTTTTGATGCGAAACTTCTTTAGGTGCATGAGGGTAAAAGAGAGAAAGGCGACGTACCAACAGGTAACGCCTCAGTACTTGGATGGGTGACAGCCTGGGAACACCGCGTGACGTTGTTTTTTTTTTCAATTAGTTTTTTTAATTATGATACCGCCTACTTTTTCAATTAGTATGCCAAAGAAGTTTCACTTCTGACATGTGTACATTGTACGCACGCAATTTTTTTTTATGTTTCAGATGCATTTCTTTGAAGTCAATACTCCAAACACACTAAATAATAAGAGTAACGTTCTTAGTACTGGTGATGAAGTAACCACATTCGAGTATGAAGGAACGAAAATCGGTATTGGCATTTCTCATGACTTGTTCTTCCCAGAATTGGCCCACCTCATGAGTAAGCAGGGTACGTTTATTTTTTATGAGTAATCTGTTATTGAGATATAAATACCTATAATATGTTCCAGTAAACCTTAACTGGAGGGACGAATGACGATGATTCGAATTTGAAGTTCGTAAATCATGTGTTTGTTCAAAAAACATATTTGCTAGAGAGAGAAGCAAAATGAATTATACCAGTAATTATCCCAATTGCCTAGCGGCTATGGCATCTTATTTGTGTTCTGTTCATCTTTGTGACCACTTTGTGACGCGTTGGCGCAACGGTCACAGCCACAAGGTCACAGCACTGGTCTGTGGCTGTCGCGCTGGCGTTTGCGGGTTAGATCCCTGCACATGACAAACATTTGTTTTGACCATGCAGATGTTTGCCGTGGTCTGGGTGTTTGTGCAGTCCTTGTGGGTCTCCCCACCGTGCCTCGGAGAGCACGTTAAGCCGTCGGTCCCGGTTGTTATCATGTTCACCGGATAGCGATTGTTACCTACTCATAGTAGGGAATATATCCGTCAACCCGCATTGGAGCAGCGTGGTGGATTAAGCTCTGATCCTTCTCCTACACGGGGAAAGAGGCCTATGCTCAGCAGTGAGATATTACAGGCTGAAGCACATAAGACACATATAAAAACATTAAACACAAATATCTGCCTCAAGCGAAAATCGACCCGTTGGTTTTAGGCAACTACTCCTACAACTGGAAAAGTATACTGCCGCGCATATACTTGGTTAAAAAAATACAAAACTTTACGCTTAATTTTTTCAGTTTTCGATATTTATACGTTAATGCGTTTAACTAAGTATGACAGTAGGTATATTCCCCGCTATCTCACAGGTTGCTCTCTGTTGGTGTATTTGGGGGCGTTTGGTAAAATAATGGGACTCGAGCCCGCCGAGGTGTTTGCTCGCTCCCGCGCTGGTGACGAGCAGCTGTGGGTGGCGCTCTTGAGCTCGGGGGGCGCGTGTTCGATGCTCGTGGACCCCCGGGCCACCGTCGTTGCACGGACAGAACACGGCGCGTACGCCCAGACACTTATTGCGGACATCGGTAACTTACCACGACCTTTTGATACATCAATATTAAATTTAGCTTCCATCGATATTTTCCTTCTTGTTTTTTCTATCTTACGTAGCAGTAGCGAAATTGAATATGCCTCACTGGCACAACGGAAAGCCATTTAAATCAAAATACACTCACACACGCACACGCACATGTACGCGCTCATGCACACCGGGCACCGGCGGGCGCGGCGCGCCCCACAGCGCGGCCGGCGCCCGCACACGCACGAAGATACGCAAACAGTTTTTATTGTGCACGAATATTAGTACGAAGCTTGTACTAAGTACCTAATACTTAAAGGTTTTGTGCGTTAATTCTCATACTTTTTGTTTTTAGGGTTCCGTACCCAAAGGGTAAAAACGGAACCCTATTACTAAGACTTCGCTGTCCGTCTGTACGTCCGTCCGTCCGTCCGTCCGTCTGTCTGTCTGTCACCAGGCTGTATCTCAAGAACGGCGATAGCTAGACAGTTGAAATTTTCACAAATTATATGTATCTCTGTTGCCGCTATAACAACAAATACTAAAAACAAAATAAAATAAATATTTAAGGGGGGCTCCCATACAACAAACGAGATTTTCTTGCCCTTTTTGCTCGATATCAATAATGGCAATAGGTAGGCACTTGAAATATTCACAAAATGCTTAGTTGTATTTTTACTTAAATAATAAAATTAAAATTAAATTAATATTTAAGGGGGCTCCCATACAAAAAAAAAACGTCATTTTTGCCTATTTTGCATTTTCACACCTTTAAAAGCCAGCTATAAATTATTATTTATTAAATTAAGCATCAGGTTCGAGATTTTTTAATAAAATCGTCACCAATCCTACATAGGCACGAAAAATAAAATTAATTTAATACTAACAATTAGGTACATACATAATTATATTCTATTTTGAAATGTGATATCACAAAATTTTAGACTTCCACCATTCCAGGTGTGACGTAATTTATGAATGGCCCCCTATTAAGGATTCACAAACTTCCTACGTCTTAATTTCATTTTTCGTATAAAAAAATAAATAAATAAATCTAATACATTAATTCATTAAATTTGTTTTTTTTTTCAGACTTAAATTTAGTAGAAGAGTTTCGAAGGCAAATATCAATTAGAGCTCAGAAGATCGATGGCTACACAGTTCACATGAAAGCTTGCTGTAAATTCCGGGTTTCAAGTTAAGTTGGTCATATAACATACTAGCTTCTGCGCGCGACTTCGTCCCCGTAGAATAGGATCAATTCTGTCATACATGATTTGTGCGAAACTTTAACCGTTTAGGCAGCGGAAGCTCTCAAAAGCAAAAAAAAAAACATTATGGCGCGAACTCATGTGTTTTGCCCATAGTCACCACTCTGGGCAGGCGGGTTGGTGACCGCAGGGCTGGCTTTGTCGCACCGAAGACGCTGCTGCCCGTCTTCGGCCTGTGTATTTGAAAGCCAGCAATTGGATGGTTATCCCGCCATGGGTCGGCTTTTTAAGTTCCATGGTGGTAGTGGAACTGTGTTATCTCCTGTGTTATTCCTCTTATACGACACCGACGGGAAGAGAGGGGGTGGCTATATTCTTTACTGCCGTAACCACACAGCAATTAAAAAATATATAATTACATTTAATTATAAAATTACTATTGAATCAGAGTCACTCGGACAGTATTCTTATGAGATCGCTATTACGGTAGTTATTTACCGATTATCATAGATAACTACCGTAATGGCGATCTCATTGACAACGTTATAATTTAATGCCGCGCCCTACTGTCGCTCTTATTGATCCCCCGCACGGCTTGACGCGGTGCGGGGATTCCTGCGCGTTGAGTCGAACAATTTTTGTACGGAGCGGCAACGTCTGAAGGTCGATTTACATCAGACGAGCGAATGCTAGCATTCTATCCCCACTATATCAAATTCTTTTAATGTAAACAGGCGTAGAGCATTCTTTCGTAGTTCTTAGTGCGTTCGCAAAGATTCTATGGAATATTCTAAGAATGCTCGCTCGCTTGATGTAAACGGCGCTAGAGCGCGCGAACAGTTGCTTAGAGCGTTCTGGCGTGTTCGGACGTGCTCGCGCCCCTGAGCGGTCTCTTCAAAGCGATCTTGTGTTCTAGCGATTGTATACATATCTAATTTATTAAATTATGGATTGGTCTAAAGAAAAATGTTTATTAAAAATAGAAGCCTACCAAATGATGTCTGTGAGTTGTGGTGGGTGTTTTGCATATCCGTTATTTTGTTTCACCTACATTATGCAGTGTCCTTCGTTGCATTAAATTTGTAACCCACCAACGTCTTTTCTTTCTTTTATTTTTGAGTTTTTGCGACAAAATAATAAATGCAGCACTTGCAATTATGATATCGCTATCAGAGTCAAACATAGCGAAGCACTACCAATACCAACAACAGAATTGACACGAAAGAGCAAATAACATTAGAATCGTTGAAAACGGTATAATATATGATAAGATAGAAATAGATGTCGTTGAAGAAAGTGTGGGTCCAAGGAGGAATCCACCGAGAAATAGGTCTTTACCTGAGAAGTATAAAGATTATGTTACGGATTTTTTGGCTGAGTGTGCACTTTTAACGTTTGAGGAAGCAGTTAACTCCAGTGAAAAGGAGAAATGGTTGAAAGCTATAGAAGAAGAGAAACTTTCTTTAGAGAAGAATGGCACGTGGGAGTTGGTTGATGAAAAAGAAGCTGAAGGGAGAAAACTTTTAACAAGCAAGTGGGTCTTTGCTAAGAAGTCGGATGGAAGATATAAAGCTAGATTAGTAGTCAGAGGTTTTCAACAAAAATATAAAGTGGACTATGAGGAAACCTATAGCCCTGTGGTGAACAGTACTTCGCTTAGAATTATTTTATCAATAGCAGCTCAGAAGAATTTGAAATTAAGACAATTCGATATCAAGACAGCATTTTTACATGGGAATTTAGAAGAGAAAATTTTTATGCAAGTGCCTGAAGGTTATGTTGTGAACAAGGGGAAGATTTGTAGGTTGAAGAAGAGTCTTTACGGTTTAAAACAAGCTCCTTTGATGTGGAACATTAGGTTTACGAGTGTTTTGAAGAAAATGGGTTTCATACAATTAAAATGTGATCATTGTATTTTCATTAAAGAATTAAATAGTGATGTTGTTTTTCTTGCTGTATATGTAGATGATGGTTTGCTCGCTGGTAACTCTTTTGAGGAACTGGATAAAATTCTAAAAGAACTTAATAGTGAATTTGAAATGAGTGTTTGTGATAGTGTCAGTAATTATATTGGTATAGATGTTAATATTACAGATAATGGGATTAAAATAGCTCAGGCTAGCTACATTAACAAATTAATTAATAAATTAAATTTGCAAGATGTAAAGGCAACAATTACGCCTTCTATATTTACTGGTGAACATCCTATTATAAAAGATGACTCTTTAATTGAGGAGTATAGGGAGGCAGTGGGTTCTTTATTGTATGTAGCTAACAAATCTCGTCCTGACATCGCTTTTCATGTGGGTTATTGTAGTAGACACCAAAATAATCCCAATGAAAATGATAGGTCTAATATTAAAAATTCTATATAAAAAAAAAATTTCTCTAAAGATTCCGTTTCCAATTCCATATAACACAAAACATTAAATCCTTTTTCCCTTACAACAATCTCATACATGCTTCCACTGCGCAAATCTCTATTATTAACACCCCTTTAAACTAGCACTAACTATACCTAAAAGATTTGGAATTAAAATACCTAAAAATCATCAATCACAAGAAAATAACACTAATCACTTTAAAAAAACTAGTCACTAAGTCATTTCCTACCTACACCATCACATCACTAAAACTTGATTACGAAGCCGCAAATATTTAACGTTGGTTAGATTCTTCCTTGGGCAACAACTTCTGTTTCTTCTTCATTTGTTTCGTCAGCATCATTAAAAACATCAACAACCTCCTCTCCAAAAATCATCAACAACAACAACTTCCTCTCCTCTATCCTCAAAAACATCAACAACAATAAACTCCTCTTCTATCCTCAAAAACATCAACCACAATAAACTCCTCTCTTCTATAACTTCTTCATCAAAATTCACATTCCTCACACCTTCAATTGTTTCTTCACAAATGAATTCGTTTGTCTCTGTTCTCTTCATTTTCAACACAATAAATTGTTACTTCTGTAACATTCTCGTTTCAACACCCCTTAAAATATGTAAAATGCGGCTTGCGTGCTCTGGGCAATGCTGGGCAATTCGTGCTGGGCCCATAACCTCTTGAATCGGTAGATGTGGCTAATGTTAATACTATATAACTGAAAAGACACTTTAAGATTGACTGGAAAAACTATTTATTGTAAATTTATCATTTTGAATTTTTCTGATACAATATACTTTGTCCATTTTATTATTAGTCTTTTGACAGCTCCGGCCCATCAAGTTTCATATTGATTAACTAAAAAATTCATAGATATAATATCGTACTTCATGGACGGGTACCGCCCCTTTAGTGATATGCCACTCATAACGATTACTATGATTGTGCCACAGATTACAAATAATCGGTAGAAATAAATGCTAATCTATATTATAAACAGGTGAAGTTTTTAACTTTGTTTGTTTGTAGGAAGTAATCTTCGCAAATAGTATTCCGATCATGAAAATTCTTTCACGAACAGAAAGCTACACCATTCAGGAGTAGGTACCATTAGGCTATAGTTTATTGTTATTGAACACAAAATTCAGTGAAAAATAATAATATTAATAAGTATATGTAAATCAAATCGGACAAAAATATACATGTCGTATCAGAAGTGAGGAGTTCACACACTAATTAATTACGATGGAAGGTAACACAAGATAAGACAAACTTCTTAACATTCAATGGACTCACCGAGCGGGGCCGGGTCTATCGCGTGGTAGAGGGACAACTCAGTCAGTGCCCGGGACTTGTGACCCGAGTGTAGGGTTAGGGCGGCGCCGCCTCACAATGCGCATTGGCACTCCCCTCCACTGCTTGAGTTGCCCAATTAGTAACAATTAATTCGTGTACACAAACTAACTATTAGAAGAGTTGAGGTTAAGCTACTAGCAGGATAAACAAGTGCACCGCGCCACGCCAGAGCCAAGACTGTCTTAGCTGCGGGTGCGTCGGTGTTTTATAGACGACAGAATGACTCGAATAATAGAGTGAGTGAGGGTAGATGAATAATTACAACAGCGCAGGTACCGACATTAATAACTATCTGTATTGATTCTCCGACACGGCCATTCTGATAGGCGGCGCGTGCTCTGCGCCTGTCTGCGTTGTGCAATTCGAAATCTGTCTTGTTAACAAATATGGGTAGACTTTATGAGCACTACACTAATGTTGAAAATTCTCGTAGATCTGTGGTTTTACATGTGTACCACGGTTCCACCAGGCGTCCCAACGGTATCTCATGGTTCTGATGTGGATACATCATGGACCCGCGGTTAGCACGAGGGTAACACGTGGTTAGCTCAGAGGTATCACTCTCCAGATTACATCTGTGGTGTATACGTGTCTACCACGGCTGCACCGTGGTTAGCTCAGAGGTATCACTCTGTGGTGTATACGTGTCTACCACGGCTGCACCGAGGTTAGCTCAGAGGTATCACTCTCCAGATTAAATCTGTGGTGTATACGTGTCTACCACGGTTCCACAAGGCGTCCCAACTGTCTCATGGTTCTCACGTGGATACATCAAGGATCCGTGGTTAGCACAAGGGTAACACGTGATTAGCTCAATTTTTAAACAGTTTAAATAAATCAATCAAAGGTAGAGAAACGCTGAAAACCCTTAATGAAACACTTATTTCTCACTTTAAATCTATGGCCATCCATTCACAATTCACACTTTAACTACACTGAATAAGCCATCACAATAATCACCCATACGCTACGTATCTAACAATGAATACCGCGAATAGATGATAAAGAATGGTGATCGACCTATTAGAAAACCAGCATTAACTATTCGGAAGATGGCGATCGTGTAAAACAAAAATATCCGTTACAGAGGGTAATCGGAAATACTCAAGCTAAGACGATACTTTATCACAAACAAGTGGGTAACCACAAAAAGTTAACAAACAACCTAAGTACTACCGACTACGCTCGCATCATTGGAAATTTTAACTTAGAGGGCACGAGAACACCATCCCACTTCTGATGTCGTATCAGAAGTGAGGAGTTCACACACTAATTAATTACGATGGAAGGTAACACAAGATAAGACAAACTACTTAACATTCAATGGACTCACCGAGCGGGGCCGGGTCTATCGCGTGGTAGAGGGACAACTCAGTCAGTGCCCGGGACTTGTGACCCGAGTGTAGGGTTAGGGCGGCGCCGCCTCACAATGCGCATTGGCACTCCCCTCCACTGCTTGAGTTGCCCAATTAGTAACAATTAATTCGTGTACACAAACTAACTATTAGAAGAGTCGAGGTTAAGCTACTAGCAGGATAAACAAGTGCACCGCGCCACGCCAGAGCCAAGACTGTCTTAGCTGCGGGTGCGTCGGTGTTTTATAGACGACAGAATGACTCGAATAATAGAGTGAGTGAGGGTAGATGAATAATTACAACAGCGCAGGTACCAACATTAATAACTATCTGTATTGATTCTCCGACATACATTATATTAGCTGCTGCCCGTGACATCGTCTGCGTGAACGCTATACAGCACGAAAAATACCCTTTAAAATAACATTCATTTACCCATTTCTTCTTTACATTACATATCTACAGAAAGTGCAGTAACGGAGAGAGACTGTCTATTATAAAATTGACCTTCAAAAAGTGCTTATTTTCAGCCTGCTTTGAATAAATGACTTTATGGTGATTCTGCTGAATTAAGTCATAAGTTGTGACTAAAGCAGATGGAGAAAATAATGAATAAGGAATACAGAATAGGGTAAAAATACATACTTATAGGTCTTCTCGATAAACAACATTAGTGGTTTGGCTACCTATCATGACATTTGGCGTTCGCGTCGGCTTTCTTCGTTATTTAGTTTATGGCGGCACGTCACTAGCTAGCACTAGCACTAGCGTTTCATTGGAAACTCCCTCGCACACACCCCACAAGTTCAAATTGCTTACAGCAAAAGCGTGCCGTTCTCGAGTTTAAATTTTGTCATAAATCTATGCAGTTATTATTATTATATACAGATAAACTCAATGAATTTTATAAGACACAGATGAAGCAGCTTAAAACTTATATAAAAACATTTTTTTTTAAATGTTTTGTTCATCTCTGAAACGAATTAACGATACAATTTTTAAGAAGAAAATGCACAACTCCATCTATGACTTTTAAAAATAACCAATTAACCTCACCAACATCATCAGATCAAATTTAAATTATTTATATCCAAAAAGGGATTGATGATGATGTTATTGAAATCTCATAGATGGCGCTGCTTTAAAATTGTCTTGATACTACTTATATTCATTTAATTATGTTTATCGGCCTAAGTTACTTATATTGCGTGATTTTTATAGAGTGAAGCTAGCTTATAGCATGGTTATTAACATAATAACAACAACATTCAAATATGCGTCGTTAGATTACACGTTGTTACAGAATGCGTTGAAGAAATAAAGGTTCACTGCTCGTTCCCCGTAGGTGATAGATAGCACGATAATAATTATGTAGCCTATATGTTGACCTGACTTCTAAATAATATTCGTGCCAAATTTGAAAATAAATTCATGCAGTAGGTACTTTTTGAGTTTATCCCGGACATACATACAGACAAACAGACAAAAATTCTAAAAACTATATTTTTGGCTTCGGTATCGACTGTAGATCACACCCCAAGTATTCTTTTAAAAAAATATTCAATGTACAGTTTTGTCTTTTCTACCATTTTATTATATGTATAGATATTGCCTTGCAACGATATTGTTCATCGATATCCAGTTGACGTACATATATATACCTATAACTTATTTATGTTTTACGTCGTAATATTTTCATATTAATAAATATTATATTTTTTAACAAAAAAATTAGCGATACCGATTATTCTTTAGGACATCACTAAACCTTGTCAGTCGTCGATCTGTCAAAAGACTAATAATAAAATGGACAAACTTATAGTCGTTATAAAATTAATATATATAAATACAAAAATATGTTCGTGCAACTAAGACATGTTATTATCGAGAGAGCTTAGAACGGAATCATCGAATATCACAACATTCAACCTAAAGAAATAAAACTAAAATTCTAAACTTAAAATAATTTAAACATAATATACCAAAGAGATCATATAGCTTATATAAAAATAGTTTTTATGTATATCTGAGATTACCATTCAACACAACATTCATTCAGATGATCTAGCTTTCGTTTACACTAAACGATAAAAGATTACGAAAGAATGCTCTTGTTCTAGCTCTAGCACTTTGTTCGTTTCATTTCTTGGTCGATTTACATCAGACGAGCGAATGCTCATTCTATCCCCACTATATCAAATTCTTTTAGTGTAAACAGGCGTAGAGCATTCTTTCGTTGTTATATATATGAAAACGAGTGTTCGAAGATCAAGAAAGAATGCTCTTGTTCTAGCTCTAGCTCTTTGTTCGTTTGGTCTCAATCCACCCTTATGTAAACGCTGAATACGAGTTTTCGTTTACACATAAAGATCAAGAAAGAATGCTCTTGTTCTAGCTCTACCTCTTTGTTCGTTTGGTCTAAATCCACCCTGAGGTGTCGTTAAAAAGATCTTTATTTAGTAACGTCAGAGGCAGCGTTATCGGTATTGCGATACTGATAACGCTACAGCCCTGATTTATGACATTGACACATTGCTCTAGTTTAATTTCAAATCACGGTTCCCAACTTAGGGGTTTTCTCCCCAGATTTAGGGGGTTAATAAGTGAGATGGGATTTTTTTAGGGGTCTGAAATTTTTAGGGGTATTTTCAGGGATTTTTTGACTCTTTAATATTTTCAAATTGATAATATTCACTGTGTCACTGCATCGTATGTGATCGTATTGTTCATCGTCTCCCTCTCACACGTTCGCTTCTCTAGTCTCTCTCAAAGCATCATGATGGTCAGATTTACATTAAATCGAAATGGTGGATCTTGTACAACATTTAATCCATCTAATAAAATGTTAAATTTATTCAATATCAACATGTATGATTTTAAAAAAATCTGAATCTTTAGATGAAGACGAAATATTTAATGTACCTATTAAATAACTTATAATAAAAAGACTTTTGAAACATTTTACAGTATATTATTTATAAATAATTATGAATTTATATTTACATATTTTTTAGGGGGACAACTCAATAATTAAGGCGATTTTAGGGGTTTTGACACGAACTTTAGGGATAAATATTTTTGAGAGTTGGTAACACTGTTTCAAATCTTGCATGACTGACTGACATTTGATAAACACCAGTCACCATGTTAATTATATTTTCATTATTTTGAAATAATATAAATATCTATCTACTAATATGTTGAAAAAAGGTAGTATATTTTATTACAATCATATATTGTAAATAAAAAAAGAGTTAATATGTCCGAAAGTGCTACAGACGCTGTACATCCTCGGTTTTTAAGAAAACCTCATCACTACTTGAATGGTATAGTATTAAATCAAATGATATTTTCAAACTAAATTAATTAACTGTTGAGACAGAATAAAAAAATGGCATATAGACCATAAAATTAAATGTAGAAGTTTTTATTTGAGATCTTAATATACAAGTATTTATCAACATTATAGCTTTTATCAGAAGAATGTAATGTTTCCAGTTTCCTCTAAGTAGACTATAATTTTTTTTACGATATAAAACTGCTGATGTGTTTTTGAAAGAAATCTATGTTGTTGTTTCTTTTATGTAGTTCATTTCTTTACATACATTATTCATTAATTATTATCTGTAGGTGTATTTAGATCCTGAAAATTATGTACAAAAAGCAGTAGCTAATAAAATCTAAGTGAATAGTAATTTTTTGTCTAGTTTATTATCATTTATCACTGAATATTAAAATTATATAAAAATTATTTACTGCAAATAAATATATAAAAATAACAGCAGTGTCTGATAGAATAACATTTAAAAAGACAATTCAGTACCTCAGAGGTAATGTGTGTCAAGTCACAATTGGCGAACTTTACAGGAGAAGCAGATTATGAAAAATTTATATGAATTTTACATTTTATTTTTAAATGTTTTTAGGAAACATTGATTATTATCATGATTTTTATGCTTAAAGGAGTACTTTTTAATATCATAGTGTTAAAAATATTTTAGCATGTACCTAACGTTCACAGGAGGACTTAACGCATTGTTCTCCGAAAATATATTACTTACATATATTAATAAAATTACTGTGTCAAGTCCATTATTTCTTAAGAATTATACTTTCAGCCGTGGTTTCGTCTGCATTATTACATTTTATGACGAAATTCAAAATTATATATTTGTACTGCAAACTATTTCCATACAACTATATAATTTTATATGAAAATATTAGCATCTATGCATGTAAAGGGAACAGACAGACATATAACTTATGCATGTATATTATTATTTACTACAACAAGTAGACTTAAAAATATGCTAAACTGGTGTTAATATTATGCCAAAATTTAGCTAAATGCTTTAAAATAATGCATAAAAAAATATATAAGTATGCTAATATTTTTCAAATCTCAAAATTAAATAATTTTGAATATTTATTCATCCATTATTTTACGTTCTAATCTACGATGTTTTCAAATAAAATGATAATATCTTGGTCTTCATCAGCAGCCGATGTACTTGTAGAAGTGGAAGCCTCATTTTCAAGACTCTCCTTGGTTTGGAACTGTGTAGGAGTACCAGCATTTCCCCGCTCTCTTTAGGCCAAATCTGATGTATATACATTTATTTCTTAAAGTTTTTATTATTTAAAACGCGTCCAATTTCTGCGTTAGAATGTGGTAGTGATAATAAATATAATGCCAATTGAGATAAATCTGCAAAGGGATTATTGCCAGCTGTATCTTTGTAATTAATAACTTCATTCCAGAATTCTACGGTGGAAGAAGTTTATTCCCATTTAATGTGTACTATATTCCTCCATTGAGACATGAGCCTATCTGTTGTGGCTGCATCCACTTTGAATTCTTGGGCAATACCAATTAAAGAAGGTTTGACTACTTTTAGTCTTTTCTACGGAAAAAATTGCGTGCGTACAAAGTACACACTACACATGTCAGAAGTGAAATTTCTTTGGCAACTAATTTAAAAAAAAACGAATTTAAAATATAAAAAAAAAACTACATAATTGAAAAAAAAACAAAAAACCAACGTCACGCGGTGTTCCAGGCGGTCACCCATCCAAGTACTGACCGCGTGACGCGTTGCCGCGTTAGCGGTCGCTCAAATTTTACCCCTCATGCACCTAAAGTAGTTTCACTTTAATAAATATATTTTCTCAAGTAGGTACTTCAAAATTAATTGGTAATCTAGATCGCAGTTCCGTCATAAGTTTTAGAGTGAAATCCAGGCAACGTTTACGTAAATTATTTTCCACTACAGGTTGAGCGTGGTATTCCTGTAATTTTGTTTCAAAGGCATATTCCATGTATGGTTTTGGATCCTAATAACTTACTATATTTTATTTAAAAATATCGACTCTCGCTGTTGGATTCAAAATACGCCGACTTGTAGATTGAACCAAGACACACAAATCTTTGTAAAGTTTTCAACCGACTTCCAAAAAAGGAGGAGGTTCTCAATTCGACACGTATGTTATGTATGTTAGCTCAGAACTTTTGACTGGGTGGACCAATTTCGATCAATTTTGTTTTAATTGAAAGGTGTTGCGTGTCATGTGGTCCCATTTTACGTTGGATCAACATTGTTACTACCAAACAGCTTGTTCAAAATAGCTTTCAAATAGAATAATTATAAATGATTAACAGGATCATTATACATGTTGTATAGTGTTTCTGCCATATAGCAAATGTGTGTAAAAAGCGTTAGTTGTAAAGTTTACAACATTGTCGTAAAGTTGGCTCCATGTCTAACCGTCTGACCAATGTACATGGACGTAATATACTAACATTACGTCCATGCCAATATGTATTGCAGTCTTTCCAACCCCATCTAACTAAAAAGCATTTAATTAACACAATGAAACAATTAATACTTTGAGTATATTTCAAATATATTTTTGACGTATACGGACTGAATAAAGAGAAGTAAATTTTCATAATTTGTAAATAATGATTAATTTATGCTGTGTGGTTACGGCACTAAAGAATGTAGCCACCCCCTCCCTTCCCGTGGGTGTCGTAAGAGGCGACTAAGGGATAACACAGTTCTACTACCACCTTGGAACTTGAAAAGCCGACGGATGGTGGGATAACCATCCATGCTGGTTTTGAAATACACAGGCCAAAGACGGGCAGCAGCGTCTTCGGTGCGACGGCGCCAGCCCTGCGGTCACCAACCCGCCTGCCCAGCGTGGGGACTATGGGCAAAACACATGAGTTCGCGTAATACCTAATGTCGGGCGCGAGCTTGTGGAGGCCTATGTCCAACAGTGGACTGTGATAGGCTGAAGTGGTGGTGGTGATGGTTGGATTAATTTATATTATGCTAAGAAAATATGCTATATGCTAAACACCAAATAATTATGCTAAGTAACATTAAAATATGCCAAATCTAGCATAAAACAACAGTATTTCGTTCATTTTAGAGGCTCATTCTATTATCTTCACGTCCCATGGAACTACTAGGTACACGACCCAGTATCTTAAAAATTTATTTTATTATAAAAGGATGTAATTTTTAAGGTATTTTTCCTTGTTGTTGTTTTTATTTAATTAGGACTAATGCATTAAAAATTCAAGTGCCATAAATTACTTGGAGGTAAAATGTGTTATGTGGGACTTAACTTAAAATTGTACCATAGAGTAAAAATTTCACAATTCCAAAGTGTTATGTGGGACATAAACTAGTTTACCCTGTGTTAGTTTGTGACTTAACATAATTTATTTCTGAGTATTTTTTTATCTATGGAAGTTAGGGCTTGACGCAATTTACCACTAAATCCGTCTGAACAAATTGGACATAAATCATTGAAAAAGCAAAATTCATAAAAAATGGACTTGACACACATTACCTCTGAGGTACTGAATTTATTTATTGATAACATCAATTAGGTACATAATTGAAACTTTTTTTTTTTGTTACTGAAAAATGTAGGTAAAATACATAAAATATTTAAAAATATTAACTAAAAATAAATATTTTGTCATTCTTTAATATTTAGTAAGCGACTGTAAGCGAGTAGATTAGATATTTGCAATGCATGATAAACTCGTTTGTTTTTACATATCTATACTAATATATAAAGCTGAAGAGTTTGTTTGATTGTTTGTTTGTTTGTTTGTTTGTTTGTTTGTTTGTTTGAACGCGGTAATCTCTGGTTCTACTGGGCCGATTTGAAAAATTCTTTCAGTGTTAGATAGCCCATTTATCGAGGAAGGCTATAGGCTATGTATCATCACGCTAAGACCAATAGGAGCGGAGTCCACGCCGACGAAGTCGCGCGCAGAAGCTAGTAGATAATAAAAGTAAAACAATAAAAAAAGAGTTTAATTTAAAAGTAATAAAACCTCTTATCTGAATTGTATAGCTGAAACTAGATGATGCGGAATATTTATATATCTATAGTTTCTGCTAAGCTGTTACAGCTAAAGCATAATTAATTGTGATTATTTGTTATGCGGACCTAATTGTTATCAATTATTATTAAACTTCCTAGATATACAAATGTATAAATAAAATGAAATTGTAACTTACTATGAAGGCCAAATGAATCATAGAATATAGTACCTATATATACAGGATGTCCCGCGATAAACTGCAACCCCGAAAGAGGGTGAAACTAGACCATAAATTATCGACAAAAACCAGAAAAAAAATTAAAAAAAAATTTTATTTTTTTTATTGACGAATTAAGATTTTTATAAGCTTACGTAGCCTCTTTGTACAAAAAATGATGATTTTTGTACGTGTTTTTTGGGATACAGGTGTAAATTTTTTTTTATTTGAATGGCAATATGGTAAGAAATAATAATAAATCATAAAATTTCCTGGTATTGGGGGCATAATTCTGAGAAAATTAGAGATCATTGAAAAAAACAGTCATAAAAAATGGATTTTTTTTCACAAGAAGCATAGTTAAAGTCATAATGCCACTTTTTTGCGAGCTAATTGTTATTTTATCCTTACCGCCAAGTACGTGGCGTAATATTTTATTTTATTTTAAAGTAATCGACCCACTACTTTGGAAGAAATCATCATTTTTTCTACATAGAGTCTACGTAAGATATAAAAATCTTAATTCGTCAATAAGAAATAAAATATTTTTTTTACAAAGTTTTTTCTATGTTTTTTGTCGATAATTTATGGTCTAGTTTCACCCCCTTTCGGGGTTGCACTTTATCGCGGGACACCCTGTATAATAATAGTTTGAAGCAATAGAAGTCAAAACTTGTTTTTGGTGTTAACTCTTTAAGAAATGATATAAAGCCTGTGGTAAAAAATATGAGAAGTGAAATTGTGTGGAACAGTAACACTGCAGTGAGACTGAGACCTGAGTTAGAGAGAGAGACAGACAGACAGACAGATATTTTACAGTGATAAATTTATTTAATATGTCACACACTTTAAGTATTAATGTCTCTATCTGTAAGTTAGTATCATACATAATCTGCCTCATGTAATTCAGTAATTACTTGTCATTTCACCTACTTGTGTAAAGTAAACCTTCAAGTCCAAAATAAAAATATTGTGTAGGTCTAAGGCCTATGAGTAATTGTATTAAAACTAAAACAATGTAACAAATTTAAGTACAAAATAAAACTTTTAGCTTAACTTAATAAGTAAAGCAGTCTTATATAGTATTGGCTAGATGATATACGCAGTTGATATATGTATGCAGAGTGATAACAGAGGTTATTATAAATATTGACTTATGATCTGTGAACAAATTTTAACATGATATGGCGTAATAGTTGTTAAAGAATAAACCTATGATGAATATGAAAGCACAGTTCTTTCTCTCAATTCAATATGCAAAGAGGATTTCCTCAGTTAAGTAAGAAAACATAAAATGAATATGATTGTAATAGTTCAAAATTCAAGTACTCTATCTTTTTCTTCTTCTTGAGACTAAGGCTCCATCAGGTTTTCGCCGATTATTGAGGCTACATAAATCAAGTTTAAAAAACTTTAAGTTGTAACATTACAGAATTGCAAAAGTGGAATTTTTTTTTTATACAACTAGGTAGGCAAACAAGCGAACTGATGGTAAGCGATTACCGTCGCCTGTACACACCTGCAATACCAGAAGCATAGTTACCGATACCGAAAAAATATACATAAAAATAAATACAATAAAAGAAAATTTAAATAAATTTAAAAATTTTGTTTTAGCTTTGAAAGTAGCCTTAATACAGTTGTCAGTGGGACCAGATAAGGCTAAAAATATAGCAGCTGCTGTCAGTGAGATACACAAGGCTAAGGAGAAGGGAGCACAACTGGTGGCTCTGCCGGAATGCTTCAACTCACCGTATGGAACAAGTTAGTACCTAGTTGATACCAAAACTTTCTGATCTTCTTCTTCTTTAGAGACTATGGCTCCATCAGCTTTCCGCCGATGATTTTGCCAATGACAAGTGCTAAAAGTTGGTGACAATTCGGTTTTGACAGTACAACACTGGGTTAAGCTGAAGCGTCTGTCTTAAATTGAAGTGGTTATTTAATTTTATTTTTTTTGGTCCATTATAGTTTTATATCATTAATTTTACTAAACTTAGCGAAGGCTAGTTGAATAATTTGATATTATTCTAATAGTTGTAAAACTAAGTTCAATTTTTATTAAGACTAATTAACAGTGTAATTCTGTATAATGTTTCTTTTAAAAAACAAAACTGACTTTGATTTAACATCGTTAAGTAAACGATAAACACGCATCATTAGGCTTAGCTCAAAAACTCGCTCAAATTTAAATTTGACCACATGACAACTACCTACCAGCTTTCAAACAATTATGGCACAGCAAAATATATTCTGCTGAGAACCTTGAAAAACTGGAGCGGCCCGATTGGCAAAGAACCACAACCTTACAGAAGATCACAAATAAATAACACTGCTCTGAACTAGTGTTGTGTTTCTGTGGTGAGTAAGATGGCCAGATTTCTTGAAGAGAGTCGGCACCACGCTTGCGATGCTTCAGTTGTTGCCGACGTCTATAGGCTAAGGTAACTGCTTACCATCAGGTGAACCTTCTTGATTGCCTACCTAGTCGTATAAGTATAAATAATAAAATGACCCAACAAGAATCATTAAAATCGGTATACCCGGCTATATAGCGCAGTTAAAAAGTAACGTTTGAAGTTTTGAACCCAAGGCTTCAGCCTGTAACATCCCACTGCTGGGCATTGGCCTATTTCCCCGTGTAGGAGAAGGATCCAGCACGCTGCTCCAATGCATTTAAATCAATATTTGAATACAATTGACTAGCCCGTTGGCGCAGTTTGTAGTGACCCTGCTTTCTGCTCCGGGGGTTGTGGGTTCGATTCCAACCCCTAGTCTGCGTGTAATATATATATATATTTATTTATATATGTCTTATTTATAAGTATGTTTATCAAAAAAAAAAATTAGCTTATACCAGTCGGCTGTTACCTATAACACAAGCATCAAGTTGCTTATTTTAGGGACAGACGACCGTGTGTGTATTGTGTATATATTTATTTATTTATTATTCTATAATGTCTCAGAGTATTTCGAGGAGTACGCAGAGGAAGTCCCGTCGGGGCCGACGTGCCGCGCGCTGTCGGGCGCGGCGGCGGCGGCGGGCGTGTGCGTGGTGGGGGGCACGCTGCCGGAGCGGCGGGGGGGCGCGCTCTACAACACGTGCACCGTGTGGGGCGGCTGCGGGGCGCTGCTGGCCACGCACAGGAAGGTGACTACTGGGGACTGGTGTTCAGCGGTTGGGGACTGGTGTTCAATGGTTGGGGACTGGTGTTCAGTGGTTGGGGACTGGTGTTCAATGGTTGGGGACTGGTGTTCAATGATTGGGGACTGGTGTTCAATGGTTGGGGACTGGTGTTCAATGGTTGGGGACTGGTGTTCAATGGTTCTCGTATCCTTGTTCATATTTTAAGTATTGAAAGAGAAGTCGTACATTATCTGTGACTACGATTTAGCCTGTAATATCCCGCTGTTGGGCATAGGCCTCCTCCCCATGTAGGAGAAGGATTGGAGCTTAATGGATTACACGCTGCTTCCATGTGGGTTGTCGGATATGTTCCCTACTACGAGTAACGATCGCTATCAGGTGTACATGATAACAACCGGGACCGACGGCTTAACGTGCTCTCCGAGACACGGTGGGGAGACCCACAAGGACTGCACAAACACCCAGACCACGGCAAACATCTGTACGGCCAAAACAAATGTTGTCGTGTGCGGGAATCGAACCCGCAACCGCCCGCGCAACAGCCGATCGCAATCCAGTGCTGTGACCGCTGCGCCAACGCGGCGTCTGTATATGTATCTGTGATCATTAATAAATAATTAGTTCTAGTGTTTTTACATTAATGGTTTCACGAGTTTATTAGTTCCGATTTTGTTTTTTCATCAGAAAAATATTAAAAATACTATAAATACATAACTATAGAAACATACTATAGCGATTAAAACTTCTTTAAAAAATCTTGAATACTAGACAAGTCAAGTAGAAACAATTTTTCATTAATTAATAAATTAAACTGTATTTTTCAGGTGCATCTCTTCGATATTGACATACCAAATAAAATAACCTTCAAAGAGTCTGAGGTTTTAAGTGCTGGTGATCAAATAACCACATTCGATTACCAAGGAATCAAAATTGGAATCGGTATTTGCTACGACTTGCGATTTCCAGAAATGGCACACCTTATGAATAAGCAAGGTATCACTAGAGCTCAATTTTTGGCAATTTACGTAGGATTAAGTTAACCTTTTTGATCATACATCTGCTTCATAAAACTATCTTTTATCTTATATATAAAATTCTTGGCGGTTGCGGGTTCGATCCCCGCACACGACAACATTTGTATTGGTCATACAGATGTTTTCCGTGGTCTGGGTGTTTGTGCAGTCCTTGTGGGTCTCCCCACCGTGCCTCGGAGTGCACGTTAAGCCGTCGGTCCCGGTTGTTATCATGTACACCTGATAGCAATCGTTACCTACTCATAGTTGGGAATATATCCGCCAACCCGAATTGAATCACCGTGGTGGATTAAGCTCTGATCCTTCTCCTTCATGGGGAAAGAGGCCTATGCCCAGCTGTGGGATATTACAGGCTGAAGCGTAGCGCGTAGTGTGCAAGGGATAGTCTTGTCACTAAATAGTAATTTATTCCAGACTACCCACCACAAAGAAGCATGCAATGTAACGGCAATGACCAATATCCAATTCACACATACACAACAACACAAGAGACAATATACACAATATTAAACAGTACTTGTTCTGTAATAACAATCAAACAATATCGTCTAACCAGGTTGCTCACTACTCATATACCCGGGCGCGTTCAATATGACAACAGGCCCGAAGCATTGGCAACTGTTAGCACAATCTAGAGCCAACGATGAGCAACTCTGGGTAGCTCTAGTGAGTCCTGCGAGAGACACCTCCGCGGAGTATGTGGCCTGGGGTCACTCTCTACTGGTGGACCCTTGGGCAACAGTCGTTGACCAGCTCAGTGAGGGCCCAGGTACACTCTTGGCAGATGTGGGTGAGTAATTATAAACTTATACCATATTTGACCTAAAAATAAGACGCGTATATTATAAGTTACTTTAGATAATTTATATAATAATAATAAAAAAATAGAAATAAAAGTATGAGCATGACGAAAGATTTTGAAAACCTCTTTCATAATGAGGGTACACATTTACTATTTACGAAAATACCTATATTTCAGTAATAAACATAAGTTTAAGGATGTTTAAAACCATTTTTCTAACATGTTTTCAATGAGAGCGCCAGAGCGGCAAAACGGCTGCAGGTGTCATGGCGTCGGCTTTGACGTCACAATATAAAGTGGGCCTTACTTTTTACTTTACTCTTTGAAGCGCGCCTGACGTATTATGTTATGTTGTGACGTCATGCGCTATAATTTGTGTTTCAATCAAAATGGCCGATTGCAGTATTTTAATGTTTTATTTTATCGAAAATCACAATAACCTCATTATTTTACATAAAACTAAACCAGTATTTTGAATTTTTTAAATATGAGTGTTCCCCTAAAATCATTAAATTGACGATTTTTTGATACTGTCGTCATGCCCATTATATTAAAGTAAAAATATAGTAAAACATGTAATAAGGGTCAATTTGTTTCTCAAGTAAAGAAACAAACGCATGGGCACTGGTGAGCCCGAGGAGCGAAAATTAATTTAAAAAAAAAAAAACAACATATTTAACGACGCGTGAGCGTAACGGTTATAGCTGTTACGAAATACGGATTCTATCTCCGCAAATGACATTCATTTGTATTGGCCATACAGATGTTTGCCGTGGTCTGGGTGTGTGACCCTCCACACAGGAGTAAATTCTAGAGTGGGCCGTTTAGTGTGAGGCGTTAGTTTTATTTATTTATTAAAAATAAATTTATTTATATTTCAAATTACTTATTACACGTTACCCTATCACTGACTACAGTTTAATTTCCAATTTTGTGCAAAACTTTCCACTAATGTTTACAAATTGAAAATTTTCAGATTTCAATCTAGTTGAAGAGGTTAGAAGCCAAATACCCGTTAGAGTTCAGAGAAGGACAGATATATACGACACAATTCAAAAGAAGTAAAGCAATAATGCCGAAGATATTTCTAGCCATTAAGAAAGTGTTATTTGTATATTTCAATACAAGAAGAAATGAAACTATTGTTTCGAATATGTAATAATGTTTAATTTACTCGTTGGTTATTGTTATACTTATTAAAATATATTTTATATTAAGTTAATATATAATGTAATTAAAGCTTCGACTTTTCTTTCTGCGTCTTCGTTTTCATATAATCGTCAAAAATTTCGAGAACGTCAGACGAACAGCCCCAAAATAATGTAAACCCGCTTCCACCTAAAACGTACATTAGTAAAAAAGAAATTATTTAAAACATCATAGTGTCATCATTGCCAGTTCTAATCTAAGTCGTTTAAAATGACTTTAAGATACATAAACAATGAAAAGCAATTTATTTTATATCAAGACATAATTAAAAAGAAAACCTGTGTTGTTTTATGAAACCACGGTAAAAGCGAAACTTTTTTTCACATTATAGACATTTAACTAAAAAAATTTGGAATAATATTCCATTAAGGGTTCATATAAAAATCGCTTTATGAATCTTACTGTGCGGCCGACCGTCACGAGACATGCAACACACTGACAAAAAAGTTTGAGACGATGTAATAAGTTTCACTTTAAAAATAAATAGGTAATAATTTTAATATGACTGATCTTGGTGCGAAAAAAGTTAAAAGGTCGCTTACGTAACGTGTACGGAACGGAGTTATAACGTGGACGGGACAGGAACCGGAACGTAGTTAGTGGCAGTAGTAACACTAATGGCGATATTGTTTTCTAATATTTACGCGAATTTCTCTCATTAGAATGAAACAACTTTTTCGGATTTTATCTAAAAAACCTACTAAGCCGCGATAAAATCTGAAAAATTTGTTTCATTATAATTATGTACTGTCGCAATTCCCTACTTTAGCTCTCCAGAGCGAATGGAGCAACTGTACACTAATACTTAATCTGTGATTCTGTGATTTCTGTGAACTGTACAAAGCAGAATCACGGACGCGGCGGGGCATAGAGAATAGTAATCACAGAGTACATTGTAATATAGTAATATAATACTGAAACGGCGGGGCCCGCGTGGGCGGGCCGTGCTAAACATAATATAGTATTTTCGATATTTTTTCTTTCCCGCGCGCTTCACGTTTCCATCCCGTCCGTGAATCCGTGACGTATGCTCTATGTAAACAAAACAATTTCTATGAAACGATATTTCCAAAACTTCGCGTCCAGCCCAATCCGGACCAAAATACGTTACGTTTGCACTTTGAAACGGCCTGAAGTACCTACTTCAAAATAATAACAACCCAAAATGGCGGCAAAACAGAAAAGTAATAGAGTTCCATAGATAATAATTTTTATTTTAATGATTAAAAAAAAAGGAATAAGAAATTTTTCGTACCATGTCCATAGTTGTGAATGTAGAATTTACCATCAATTTCTTCTGACTCGAGTCTTATTTCATCTCTTCCCGGACGTAAACCAACCCAGTGTGTAATGAGTTTTGCGTGCTGAAAGTAATTATAATGATAAAATGCCTAAAGGCAGTAACAATAAATATTTACATATAAAAGCTAACAAACATGGGCACAGTAAATCAGTACCCGCTTATGTATGTATGACAAACTTGTATCAGCTATATCGTGGCATGGATATTAATTTGTATTTGGATTCTGTACGTTTTTCGGACACCAGAATCAATATCCAAGAGTGGGTTGATAACTGTGAAGCGGTTATATAACGGTATGAGATATGTTATTGCAGAGAATCAAAGTGGGAATTGAACCCACAACATTGGAAAAATAAGCAAGGTTATATTATATTATACTTACAGGCCAGTATTTAGGCCAAAACATGTATCTATCATCCAAATCAATTTTGGCGTAGCATAACGTTAGTAAAAAAACTTTAATATTTAATGTAATATTAAGTAGGATCTATAAGAAAAATCAATGTCAAATAGTATACTAACTTTGATTTCCGGCATTATTTCCATGCATCCATTTAAGATGAAATCCTTATCATCATCGTCAACCTCTGTACTAAAATTATTCTTTTGGTTAGTGCCGCCTAGCACGCAGGTATGTGTACTGAAAATTATAAATGATTTATATTTATAAATGACAAACAAAACCGTTAAATTTAAAATTGTTATAGGTTTCTTAGTGATTGGTGTCGAAAATTTATAATAATCTTCTTAAAATTACAATGTAATAAACTTTTTATAAACACAAATCCTTTCTATGTAGGTATATAATGAATATAATTTTATTTTTTTTGTAATTTTTTAATACAAAGGCACAAAAGTCGGGCTGACGATAATATGTAGCGTTATTCTATTAGCATACACATTGAAATTTAGGGACATATCGTAAAGGTATTTTGTATGTAGGTACCTAGTACCTACCGTACGCAAAAAAAAAATAGTAAATTTATAAAAGAAAAATTTTAATAAAAATGTACTAAGTCACACATGCAATAAATAATTATAAAAATACAAAAATTAAGAAAATCTTACTTTGGTATAATATAATAAGCAGTATCTTCCTCTACGACTGCTTGGTTAATCCAAGACGCTGAAACCTAAACGAAAATATACAATGTAGCACAACCCTGTGGAAAAAAATCTCATAAACCTAATTATACCGAGTTATGAGAGGCAAGGTTCATGGGGAAAGAGACCTATGCCCAGCAGTGGGATATATTACAGGCTGAAGCGATAAATCTGCTCGAACGAATAGCGCAGGTGTTATTTTTCTTTTATCAGCGATCCATTTAACAAGTTTGTGTTAAAATAATGTATACTTATAACTCTTATAAGTTATAACACAAAGATAGTTGAGTAAAAAAAACCAAAAAACATTTCTGCTAAATTTGTCACTCACTCGAGCTATCTGTCCTCTGATTGGCATCATTTTAGGGTCTGGAACCGCTTCCCTTGCTCCAAGACCCATACAGTTAATGACGACATCAAAATCGTCTAGTTTTACATCTCTCAAAGAGCTTATAGTAGATTGTATCGTAATACCATTAGCATTTTTGAATTGTTGGTACATCTTCTTCAAAAGAGTTGGAGGATATACTACAAAAGAGGTAAAGGTCCGACCAACTCTACAAAAAAAATATTAAATTGTTAAAAAATCTGAAGAAATTATCACTATTTATTGAAGTGAAACTTCTTTAGGCGCATGAGGGGTAACATTTTTACGGATCAAACGCGTCACGCCGTCACGAGTCACGAATTTTGAAACGCATCCATACCACGTTGAATATAATTATACCGGTGTCGTCCGGTCACCGGATAAGTAACGTCGGGCGCGGTCAGTATTTGGATGGGTGACCGCCTGGGAAACCGCGTGACATTGGCTTTTTGTTTTTTTTTTTAATTCCTTTTTTTTAATTAGTTTGCCAAAGAAGTTTCACTTCTGACATGTGTACTATTGTACGCACGCAATTTTGTCTATATTAGACATTTTTTGTATATAATGAATTAATATGTAAAGCGATATTTGAAAAATAAAACTAAATAAGTATTAAAAATATATAGTTACGTCTTACGCGTATTTAACAGAGGATAATCCGTTCAAGTAATCTAGGTGTACTTTCCCTGCTGGAAAAATCTCATAGGATCTCATAAAAAAATAATACGAAAATATTCTATGAGATTTTATATGTGTATTTGTCGTCGAAATTACTCATAGAAACTCATAGCGGTCACAATTCATTTGATTCTAAGTTCTTATGAGCATCTTCAGTATCTCATAGAAACTCATAACTTTTTACGTAAAAAATCTACAATCTTATGAGCATAATGGATGTAATGTAAAAGTTATGAGAATCTATGAGCTCATGTTTAGATTAAAAAATTTTATGAGACTTTATGAGTTTTAACGTGGACGACGCGTTGGCGCAACGGTTATAGCACTGGTTTGTGGCTGTTGCGCTGGCGGTTGTGGGTTCGATCCCCGCACATGACAAACATTTGGGTAAGTCTATAGGACATGGGGCATCGATTTATGGGGTTTTGGGGGAGGGGAGGAGGGGTGGGTGGATGCTTTACCCTCTGGTACCACTCCCAACATCAGAACTGGGTGTATATTTTTGGGGTTTTGGGAGGGGGAAGGGGTACCACTCCCACCCCCAGCACTGGGCATCGATTTATGGAGTTTTGGGAGGAGAGGGGAAGGGGACTCCCGCCACTGGGCATCTAATTATGGGATTTTGGGGGGAGGAAAGGAGGGAGGTGGGTGGGTTACCCTCTGGTACCACTCCCAACCCCAGCACTGGACATAGATTTCTGGGGTTTTGGGAGGTGGAAGGGGTACCACTCCCATCTCCAGCACTGGGCATCGATTTATGGTGGTTTTGGGAGGGGGAAGGGGTAGCACTCCCACCCCCAGCACTGGGCATCTAATTATGGGGTTTTGGGGGAGGATAGGGGGTGGGTGGGTTACCCTCTGGTACCACTTCCACCCCCAGCACTGGGCATCGATTTATGGGGTTTTGGGAGGGGGTGGGTGGGTTACCCTCTGGTACCACTCCCAGCCCCAGAACTGGGCATAGATAGACTCGGTTTTGGTTATTTTTTTTCGGATTTCTATATATATATATATATGTGCAGTGCTGGGGGTGGAAGTGGTACAGTTCGACAGTTCCCCAACCCCAAAAATCGATGCCTCATGTGTTGTAGGCTATCCAACATTTGTATTGGCCATACAAATGTTTGCCGTGGCAGGGTGTTTGTGCAGTCCTTGTGGGTCTCCCCACCGTGCCTCGGAGAGCAGCTCTGATCCTTTGTGCAGTCCTTGTGGGTCTCCCCACCGTGCCTCGGAGAGCAGCTCTGATCCTTATCCAACATGGGGAAAGAAGTCTATACCCAGCAGTAGGACAACACAGGCTCAAGCGATTAATGTGGAAAAAAAATCGTAAAGAATCAATCGGAGATTTAGAAATGATGTTGTATTGATGAGCTATTAATTTTCAATCCAGATGAACGATGTTAAAAAGTGGATATTGATGAAAAAGTTACCTTGTATAAATATATATACATATCTATCTATATAATTATGTATATATAAAAATTTCGTGTCACGATGTATGTTAGCGATAAACTCTGAAACTACTAAATCAATTTTTATAAAATTTTGTAAGCATCTGTAATTTGGTCCAACTTGGGAGATAGGGTAGTTTTTATCTCAATTATTGATCTCAACATTTGTTATTGCAAATTAAATTGTTTATATAAAAGCGATTTAGCACTGACTTTTTTTTTATTAATTTATATGTTTGAACAATAAATAAGTAATTTTAAACTGTAGGGTACAATTTTTATGCTAAAGAATAACTTTTTCATTTTTAATTTTGACAGAACCAATTTTAAATTTGTTGTTTATATAAATAAATCTAAAGCTGTAAAAAATATTAATATATGTCTAAGCTGTATGGAAAATGACAACAGCAAAAGTTTTCAATTTTTCTTTTTAAGAGAATATATAAGGTAATTTCAATATTAGTAAATGAAAAATAATATATAACGAATACTAATATATAATATTCCTCAGAAGCACTTCGACATATTGATACAGTGGTGCCATGATGTAGGAATTTTAATTAATACAAACAAAAGTAAATTTTTAATTATAAAATCATCACATCAGCGACACTCTCACAACAAAATTGATTGCTCACAACCACAACAGTTTACATGTCAAAGATAAAAATAACTGTGCTTGCTCAGCTATTGAAGTTGTTAATTCACAGATTTACTTAGGTCTGGTAATAGACAACAACTTTTCATGGAGATCACAAATAGATCGAGTATGTGCCAAATTAAGAAAATTTTTAGTTATCATAATGATTTAAAAAAAAAAAGAATCCCTTTAAAAATTAGATTGTTACTTTATTATGCTCTGGCAGATTCGTATATCCAATATGGCCTCAGTAGTTGTGGTCGTACCTACAAAAGTTACCTAAACAAAATATACAAATTACAATTAAGATATTAAAAAACATTGTTTCATCAAATATTAGGACTGAATTTCATAATGACAAAATTGCACTTTTTAATCATTGCAAAGTATTATACCAGTACATAAAAAGTTTGAGTATACTGTTCTAAAAGAAAATTTCTGGAGTAGTAAGTTTAGGCAACGTGTTCAACACCCTACATTTACACGGGTTGTAGCGAGAAACCACTTAAACACAGCTCTTGCCAACAACGTGTATGGTGAGAGAACAATGACTTACATAGTCCCTTAATAAATATACTACCATCACATTTGGTTGAATGTATCAAAAGCAATAATATTAAACAAAAACTTAAATTTTTTTATCTTTTGACAACACTGAGAAAAAATAAATATTATTAAAATACATTGTATAAAAATTGATGTACCAAATGAAAATGTAACTGTGATTGTTTTATTTTTTAAATACTATTTTTACCATTAATACTACTTTTTTATCATTATGAAATGTAAAATGTACAAACCTTACATGTGTATTGTACAAACCTTAGTGGTTTTCTTTTGCTTTTTTTATAATTGTGAATTTGTACATATTGTTTCTTAATTTGATAATTATGTAAATAAACATAAATAAAATATACACATGACAAAAAATATTTTGAATGCTACCTACTAAGTAAATAGTTCTTATAGGTTATAAAGTTAAAATTTTATTAACTTTTTTACCTACATAGGTACTCAATATCATAGAATCGTTATACATTCTCATTACTTCTGAAAACTGATGAATAGGACTAAAATTATTATACTTAAACTAAAAATAATTTATAATTAGTTATTACACCTTTAAAACGTTACCACCTTACCTTATTAACGAGCGATAACATTAAAATTCGAATAATTATGCCAACTTACAATAAATGTACCAATTTTGGGATAAAATTATTACAATTACTTAATTAACAAATATAAAAACAATAGCTTTTAAAAGTTAAACCACGTCAAACGGCGCTGCTTCAAGGTTATGTCAACTATTTGTTTTTGTAGTGATGTGACAAAATGACGAGGCAATTGTAATCGAATGTTTTTTTAATCTTAATAATTATAATAATCTGTCTGTATAATATAAAATAAAACGTTATAATCTATACTAATCTATACTAATATATAAAGCTGAAGTGTTTGTTTGTTGTTTGTTTGTTTGTTTGTTTGTTTGTTTGTTTGAACGCGGTAATCTCTGGAACTACTGGGCCGATTTGAAAAATTCTTTCAGTGTTAGATAGCCCGTTTATCGAGGAAGGCTATAGGCTATGTGTCATCACGCTAAGACCAATAGGAGCGGATTCCACGCCGACTAAGTCGCGCGCAGAAGCTAGTTTTATAATATATACTAATATATAAAGCTGAAGAGTTTGTTTGGTTGTTTGTTTGTTTGTTTGTTGGTTTGAACGCGGTAATCTCTGGAACTACTGGGCCGATTTGAAAAATTCTTTCAGTGTTAGATAGTCCATTTATCGAGGAAGGCTAGAGGCTATGTGGCATCACGCTAAGACCAATAGGAGCGGAGTCCACGCCGACGAAGTCGCGCGCAGAATCTAGTTTTATAATATACTAGCCGACCCGTGCCCACTTCGTTGGGCGTTAATTATTTAAAAAAGTTTTTGATAAAAGACATCAAATTTCCCCGCTAGGAACATTTTGTATTGGAAAATTAAATCGTCGTTTTTAGTATTTTCCGTTACATATTATTTATGTTTCTCACAGTTTAAACCTTCCCTGAACTTCCACAAACATTTCAAGATCAAAATTATCCAAATCGGCCCAGCCATTCTCGAGTTTTAGCGAGACTAACGAACAGCATTAGATTGTTATATATTTTATAATACATAATGTACTTAGTATTTAATAAAGTTAATGATATAATAAAGGTACGCTCAAACAAAACTTAAAAAAAACTAGTGTCATAATATCAGTCAGATGAATTAAAAAAAAAACATTGAAAATAAAATTACTTACTACTTTATATTTCTGGTAAAAAATGATATACTATAGCGGGTGTATTTGGAACGCTTGAAAAAACGAAGAGGTATGATAGCGTTGGCATGACATGACATGATACAAGTAAAAAAAAACGCGAAAAGAAATTTTTTCTTGCCTCTTCAAAACTTTTTTTGGTATAATCCGGTTTGGGAAAAATAATGAAACAGAAATTTGAATATAATGCTTCAGAATAATCGTGTTTTGAAAAAATCGGCAATGTCATTGAATACCACAAGTTCATGCGCGCCATCAGCTGACCGGCGCGAGGTCAACGTACTCTCGCACGCACTAGTCGCGCCTCTCGCGGTCAACGAGAGTTCGCAAAATACATAAGTACTTACTAAAATGTTATTAAAAAATGTTTCTGAGATAAATGGTTATATGTATTATATAGTACTAGTGGACTCGGCGCCCGTTGTCCTGCCGGAAAAAACAGCTACCAAATTTGATTGCTTACATATCGATAGCAGCGCCACCTACCGGGTCCAATTAAGATAAAAACTACCCTGTCTCCCAAGTTGGACCAAATTACAGATGCTTACAAAATTCGATACAAATTGGTTTAGTAGTTTCGGAGTTACATAACGATAGCAGCGCTACCTACAGGATCTAATTGAGATAAAAACTACCCCATCTCCCAAGTTGGACCAAATTACAGATGCTTACAAAATTTGATACAAAAAAAGAAAAGTATCCTATGTCCGTTTCCTGGTTCTAAGCTACCTCCCTACCAATTTTCAGCCAAATCGGTTCAGCCGATCTTGAGTTATAAATAGTGTAACTAAAGTAGAATCAATAATTCAGTAGACTAAAATGACAGTTGCTAATGTCACTTTGTAAAATAATATTTGTGTTTGTGTTTATTACTTGGACCATCCATATCTTTCGTATTGATAACAAAACAGTACAAACAAAACAGAATAAAAAAACACAAAACAAAACTTAACAATAAACACAAACACAACGATTTTTTACAAAGTGACATTAGCAACTGTCAGCAGTCTCACTGTCAACTGTCAACTGCTAGCAGTATTTTAGTCTACTGAATTATTGATTCTACTGTAGCACGATTTCACGACTTTCTTTTATATATTTAAATATATATATGAATAGTATATTATTAGGTTTAAATCTTTTCAAGCGTTCCAAATACACCCGGTATGACATAGTCTTCATTGTTTAATGCTTAAAATTATGTATTTCATAATATACATTTTCCAATGAATAAAACTTTTTTCCCTTCGTTAATTCAGAAATTACGATTCAATTCAATTAACTGATTCATTAAAAATTTATTTACATTCTGAATATTTATTGAATATATTGATATATAATTCCTATAAACAATAACAACATATAAATTAAAATGAATAAATATGCATAATGAATGCAATAAATAACGTTACTAAATATTATTAATGTTAATGTTATTTATTGTACATCATTAGTCATGACGATTTGACAGGTGTCAGTAACGCATTCTTTGAGCGGCCGGACTGTAGATATTATTTGCAACACGAACGAAATGGCGATGCATGAAAAGGCTGTCACAACTCAAGGGTAAAATTTATCAAAACACAGAGAAACCTCAAATACCGAAAAGTACTTTCAGAAATCTAATTTGAAACGAACATGACAAATAAAAAAATATTTTAGTGTGCCTTCTTTCATTAGCCACTCTATATGAAATAACTCACTTTTGTAATATCGTCAACTTCATCAGATTATTTAAAACATTAAAATACAAAAATCACGAAATTAAAATGTCAAGCTATCTCTAAATAATTTACCGACATCGACATTTATCAACATATATTACAGCACTATAGTAGTCTATGGTTACCCATTACGCCATATTTATTTACAAAATAAGATTTATTTTAGGATGGATTGTATATTGATTGTATATAAAATTGGGATATCTCCTTTCCAACAAAAAAAAAGAATAATCAAAATCGGTTCATAAACGACGAAGTTATCCCCGAACATACATAAAAAATAAAAAAATAAAAATATATTATATACGGTCGAATTGAGTAACCTCATTTGAAGTCGGATAAAAAAAGTATATGTATATACGGTCGAATTGAGTAGCCTCCTCCTTTTTTGAAGTCAGTTAATAATGATATTTTGTGGGATTTTATATGGATATTTTCCTCATAAAATCGCATAGAAATGTTAATCTCGAAATTCTCATAAAATATAGATATTCTATGGTATTTTATATGTGTATTGGACCGGGGAAATACTCATAAATACTCATAGGAATTTCAATTGCAATACTGTTCATAACTACGTCATAAGTTCTCTATAACTTCTTATGAGCTACTGTTCTTTCAATTTTCCTCATAAAATCGCATAGAAATGTTAATCTCGAAATTCTCATAAAATATAGATATTCTATGGTATTTTATATGTGTATTTGTCGTCGAAATTACTCATAGAAACTCATAAGAATTTCAATGCAATACTGCTCATAACTTCTTTATAAATTGTCTTTAACTTCTTATGAGCTACTTTTCTTTCAAATTTTCCTCATAAAATCTCATAGAAATGTTAATCTCGAAATTCTCATAAAATCTCATAAGTATTACTCATTGTTCGTCTAATGTTGAAATTACTCATAAAATCTCATAGCGACAAGAAGTAACATTTTTATGAGAATCTATGAGTTGGTGAAATACTCATAAAATATCATAGAATGTTTATGATCAAATTTTTTTCAGGCTCATAGGAATACAAGTAACTCATAAAATCTCATAGAATATTTTGTTTTTCCTATGATATTCTATGAGATTTTTCCAGCAGGGTTGTCTAGTATCCTGTAGCCAAATACAGAATTAGCCCAATCGTGTACAGGGAGATCTTTTCCTATCCTGTGTAGTTCATACATTGGCATGAGTGATATATCGCAACCTTCATTCAGCCATAGCTTATGCAGATACTTGTAGGTCTCACCACCCCATTTGCTATAAATTAAATTCATATATACCTTTAGATGTTGAAAATAACGAAGAATAGGCATCATGATATTTTTCCATTTAAAGTTAATTAGTGTTTTATTTATTTATTTATGTAGAATACAGTTTGCAAAACTATAAGTTAAAGTATTAATCAAGAAATCTATATATCTGTATTTATAAACGAGATTTCCACCCATATATTGACTCATCACGATATCTCTGGAACCATAAGGTGTAGAGACTTGAAATTTGGTAGTAATAATCCTATCGCCCAGTAGAGGTCAGCTAAGAACGATTTTACAAAATTTCACCCACTAGAGTGGGGTTGCGGGGGTTAATATCATATATGGCAAAACAACGTTGGAGTCAGCTATAGTAACATATATGGCAAAACAACGTTTGCGGGCAGTAGAACCGAGAGCATATAGCATATATAGAAAAGAGCATACCGAAGAATGGTTATCGTTTTCTAAAATTAAACATTGTTATAAGGTTAACTTCGTTCGGCGAGTAAACATTATTTACCACTCCGTCACTTCGTAAACAACTATGTCACAATTGTCCACCTTATAATTTAATTTCAAAGTAATGTATGAACCACTCCACTGGCAAAATTTACAAAAATAACTTTTTCTAGTATTACATGCAAAACAATAAAGGTATTCACTAGATTTTCAAGTTATTTTATTAGGTGACTTTCATAATATTAAACAGTTTTTTGTCTTAAGAAGCAAAAATGTGACAGAGTGGTATTGGATATATATTTTTTAATGTTTATTTTAAAAATTTCGTCCAATGGAGCTAGATACAAATAGTTAAATGTTTATATTCTTGATAAAAAAAGTTATAAAAAACTGAAGATCTGATTTTAAATGAGAAATTAAAAAAATAAACATTTTTGTGACTGGTGTTATTTTTTTATACCATTCCTACGAAATTTAAAATAAAACAAAAATTACAAATAATATGTACTTCGATGCATTATATATTTTTGAAATCTACAATAACGAGGCAATGATTTAAATCACATTTTACTAAACAAATCACATGTTTTTTTTTTTAAATATAAAAATTAGCCGGTCTGATGTCGATAAAAAAGAAGAACGTCCCTTATGTAAATATTTGTATTTTATATCTTTAGTTGTAAAATATTAAAAAAAAAAAATTGTAGTAGGTATATTATGTACGCGTGGAATGGTGATAAAATGCTGGTAGCATTTTCCAGACAAAAGAAATTAATAGGTATAGTTAGTATAGGTATATCTACTGACCCCAAAAGTTGTTGCGGTGTATTCCCACAGAGATATGGATTCCATAAGCCTCCAGATCCATCGCCAGTTGTATTAGGACTGAAATCTTTTGCTATGACGACTACCTAAAGACAAAAAATATATATTGTCAATAGTAACGTATAGCGATTTTAGTACAAAAAATCTCAATCTGAGTTTTCTGTTGTTGTAGAGGTGAAAGTCCCTTTATCATACGAACGCGATTTTTAGTTTGAGTCTTTGAACTTATTGGTCTTCCATAGTAGTACGTACGTACGTTATATAAAAAAAAAGAAGAAGAAAAAAACGTACATCGTATCACGTATGAGCACTTAAATTTTTGGAGTTTACTCCTTAAGAATCGATTATCATATAAGGCCCCCGGTATAAAAAAAATATGAGGAGTAAAATCTACTGAACGAATGAGAACGAATAGACTCGCGCACGAAGGGTATAGGTACATTGATTTTAATATCGGGCAAAAAGCGTAAAAAAGTCACCTTTGTTGTATGAGCCCCCTAAATATTTTTTTATTTTAAATAAAATTATAATATACAATTTAAATATACAACTAAGTATTTTGTGAATATTTCAAGTGCCTACCTGTTACCATTTATTGATATCAAGCAAAAATAGGCAATAAATCGCGTTTGTTGTACAAGAGCCCCCCTTAAATATTTATTTCAACAGAAATACATTATTAATTTGTGAAAATTTCAACTGTCTAGCTATCTCCGTTCTTGAGATATAGCCTGGTGACCAGTGGCGTAGCGTGCTTTTGAGGGGCCCTGTATCAAATTTAGTCAGGTGGCCCTAACGAAGGGTAAAGATTTCTCACTAAAGAAACAAAAATGCTTGAATTAAATGAAAATAAAATAATATTTATTGATGCGTTGGCGCAATGGTCGCAGCACTGGTTTATGGCCGTTGCGCTGGCAATTGCGGGATCCCCGCACATGATAGACATTTGTATTAGCCATACAGATGTTTGCCGTGGCCTGGGTGTTTGTGCAGTTCTTGTGGGTCTCCCCACCGTGCCTCGGAGAGCACGTTAAGCCGTCGGTCCCGGTTGTTATCATGTACACCTGATAACGATCGTCGTTACTCATAGTAGGAAATATATCCGCCAACCCGCATTGGAGCAGCGTGGTGGATTAAGCTCCGATCCTTCTCCTACATGTAGAATGTGTTCCTGTTTCCCATGGGGAAAGAAGTCTATGCCCAGCAGTGGGATATTACATACTGATGAGATAATTATAATAATAACTAGCTGACCTCGCGAACTTCGTACTGCCTTTTTTTTCTTAAATATAATAATTACATATACCAAAATAAAATATAGCCTATCTTTCAAGTTGGATCAAACTGCACACGGTGTGCAAATTTGATTAAAATCGGTTAAGTGGTTTAGGAGTCCATTGAGGACAAACATTGTGACACGAGATTTATATATATTAAGATAAAGCTTTAATAATAATAATAATAACTTATCACATCTTCCTAAAAATTGAGCTATTCAAACAATTAAAATTAAATTTGCACTTTTATTAAATCATCTATAGTTACAGATGATTTCAGTTTTTCTAAAATTTCTGTCTCTATAGACAATAGTGACAAGTCTGATAACCGTACAATGGAATGATTTTTTTCAATTTCGGTCTTTAAAAATGTTTTCATACCAATTAATATTGTTCTAATAGCTTGATTGAGATGTATTTACTGTATTTAGCCGATAGTTTTCCGGAAGTGTTTTTATCACTTCATTTGAAAAAGGTGGGAGTTTCTCAGGTTGTAATACTTCGAACATATAACTCAGGTTTTGGACGAACACTTAACTCAAATAATTGTGTTTGCTCGCAAATGAAAAAAAAACCGACTTCAATTACATCGACAAATAATACAACGTAATAAGACAAAAAAATAGTCAAGTAAATCTCAAAAAGTTATAATCAGATCTCGATCTAATTTAAACAAGAAAGACTACATGACAAGTATTAGCTTTCCATTAAAGTAAGAATCATCAAAATCGGTACACCGAGTAAAAAGTTATGCGGTATAATACAACGTAGGTTGACGAAAAAGTAGTCAAGTAAATACGCATTATTAGATATAACTCTAAAAGTACTTGTCAGATCTCAATAAAATTTAAATGGGACCACATGACACGCAACACCTTTCAATTAAAACAAAATTGATCCTAATCGGTCCACCCAGTCAAAAGTTCTGAGCTAACATACATAAAAAAATACAGTCGAATTGAGAACCTCCTCCTTTTTTGGAAGTCGGTTAAAAAAAGAAATTAAGATTCACACTCAACGCTTCACACTCAACAACCCCCAGAATTTTCTCCTGTGTCGGAGGTCCGGAAACACACACAATACAGAAGCACAAAAGCCCATAGGTACCACGACAAACATCTATATGGCCAATACAAATGTCTGTCGTGAGCGAGAATCGAACCCGCGACTGCCAGCGCAACAGCCAGTGCTGTAACCGCTGCGCCAACGTGTCGTCAATCTCTGTGATTAAACAATCTTTTATTTTTGATTTTTGTCATTTCTGAAGTGAAAACTCTATAGGCACGTATGATAGTTATTTTATATGTTTTTTTCCCGGAAAGTACGAAATTAATTAACATCGTGGATAATATTTTACTAATTTATTTATTTTTTTGTTTATACACGTTAGGGGCCCCTGTAGCCCGGGGGCCCCGTATCATTGATACGGCTGATACGGCGGTAGCTACGCCCCTGCTGGTGACAGACGGACGGACGGACAGCGAAGTCTTAGTAATAGGGTTCCGTTTTTACTATTTTGGTACCGAACCTTAAATCGATAAATTTAAAACAATTTAGTAAGTAAGTAATTGATACAAACTTACATCAATAAAGGGATATCTTTCTTTAATTCTCACAGCACAAGACAAACCGTTAACACCGGCACCTAACACTGCAACTTTCGTCATTATGAACTTAAAATTTATTTTATATTTTAAATTAAAATTTAGTACTGGTGGATAGTTCACAGAAAGACGCGTAAGTAGTAAGACTGAACCTTTTGTACTTATCAAATGACCGTTTCTACACTTACCTACATTTATCAAATAAATATACACTGTCTGGAATTTATCAAATATGTTAATGTACTCTAAAGGTCATATAAACAATAGCATACCATTATTACAAAATCTTGTTGTATAATTATTAATATACAAATAATTAGTTGGATACAGCGATATCGTCAAGCAACTAAGATAAATAAGTGAGGCTAATTTCAATAATTAAGCTAACGACCGACGTATATGCAAAACAGTTAATACCTAATTAAAATAACGCAGTTAACTCTTACTTTTTAATATATTTATATTAATACAAAATGAAATAGAATACAATATAATTCACATTAGGCTATCATAACTTATATGTTTTGCCCTGATGATAGTTTTACAGAGTTTCAAAGACTTGATATTCCGACTTATTCTTCTAAAAAAGTCTTTTCTATGAAAAGTCTTAATTATGAAGAGTTTTGAAGACTTTAAGAGTTTTCCAGAAATTCTAAATATGTTTAATATCATATCAAAAATTCGCTCCAGCGGGGTTCGAACCCACACCTCCGACAGACCGTGTCGGTTTTTGATATGATATTAAAAATAAAAAATAAAATAATAAGAATCATAATAAGAAAATACATGAACAAAAAAGTAACGAAAATAAAAAAGAGCTATATAAATAAATAGCAAAAGAAAATAAAGGAACAATAAAAGTATCTGTCTGTCGATGATTTATAAATTTCTGTTCCCTACTATTACAATGTACTCTGTGGATTTCTGTTAACGACCCTTGTAAACTCGTCAGCTTCAATTGTCACTGGGTGTGTTTGGCCGAAGTAAGTTCTTACTAAACTTACTAAGTCAGTAAGCTTAAAAAAATTAAAAATCTTACAGGCTGATTAAAGCGCTTTTCGGCCAGGACAGACTTACACTTACTGACTTATCTTAACACAAAACATAGGAACATAGGAACATACGATTAAAGAATTATCACTCATTTTTACGTCTAAAATTATTTTAGTAGTGCTTGTGTAGACGTATTTATAGTTCTGAACTGTTGATCTGAGTTTCTGTCATGGTTTTATTTACATCAACAATAAGCAAAATGGCGTCCGTCTATTAAGACATGCTTACTGCGTTAGCACTTATTTTGTGTTCTGGCCGAAAATTTTGTAAGTTTAGTGAGTGACTTACTAAATTTAGTAAGAACTTACTTCGGCCAAACACGCCCACTGTCTTACGCCCATTTCTGTCAAAATAATTTAAATGTGAAATTATGAAAACAAACTCAATTTGTTCAAGGACTACCACAGAGTACAATAACTAGGACTACAGAGTTGCCGCTAAATGCGAATGTAACTGTATTCTTATTTGAGTTAATAAGTTAATATTTTATATATTCCGACAGAATGAAGTGCGTATAACTTTCAGAATATTATAATATATGAATTTGTTCATAAACTTGGTATTCATACGATTTCAAATTAAACGTTTCAGATTGACTGTAGATGGATTGCTTGTTTATTTTCCATATGATTATATTTACCCCGAACAATATGCATATATGCTTGAACTTAAAAGGGCACTCGATGCTAAGGTACTGTACAATATACTATATTTCTTAAAATAAAATTTAATAAATTATAGGTTATAATTTTATTGTACACAAACATTTTGAGTAAATACATTGTACTTACTAATTTTGAGAGATAAAAAAGCACAATTTAATATATTATGTGCTTGTAAGTTATTTAACCGTCATAGCATCGTTATAGTTACCGCCGTATCAGCCATATCATTACTACGGGGCCCATCCTATAGGAGCCTATAACAAACATAAGCAAATATTCAAAAAATGTGTACAAAAATCTCTCGTAATCTGTTAAAACAATCTACCCCATTCTGGCCTTCCAATCTATACTTAATATTTTAAAGCTGAAAAGTTTAACTGTTTAAATGCGCTAATCTCAGGAACTACTGCTTAAAACAGATGATTTTTTTTGTGTGTTTTTTGTGTAGTCATTTAATGTCAATATTCCTTCATTTATGTATGAAGTTGAAGGTTAAACATCAATATCTGTGTCAATTATATACCTAATGAACTACTTGTTAAGTACATTTAGTAACTTACTCATTTTTTTGATATTTCAGGGACATGGATTACTTGAAATGCCTTCAGGGACCGGAAAAACTATATCGCTTTTGTCGTTAATCGTTGCATATATGATACAAAATCCTCATCATGTCAGGTTTGTTCTCTTAAATACTATATAACAGCGGTCGGTAACACGTGTCCCGCGGGCCGTGCATGGCCCGAGGACGTCTTACTTGCGGCCCGTGAATGTTTTTTCGGTGGTATTTTTCTAGCTATTAAGCCCAAACATATAAACATAATGTAAGTGTTACATGTACGATTAAATTCCGTATGTTTTAACAATTTTAATGCCATTTTAATCTTATACTATTAAACGAGCAATTCTTGTATATATATATATATATTTTCTGAATCTCGGAATCGGCTCCAACGATTTTCGTGAAATTTAGTACGCAGGGGATTTCGGGGGCGAAAAATTGATCTAGCTAGGATTCATTTAAAAAAAATTTCGGTTTATCCCTGTTCTTAGGCAATGAAAAAATATGATTAGAATACGAAGCTTAGTTTCACCATTAACTATATAGCTATAATAGCGTAATTAGGAAACCGACGGATTTCAAATCGTTTTGACCCGGGTTCGAATCTCAGCCTCCAAATTATTATTTTTTCTTTTTTTTTTTAATTTCACTCGTGATTTATTATTTAAATAAAATTAAAATATAAAAATACCGAAAAAAAAACAAAAAATAAAATAGAAATACCGAGCTGGGCTCGGTCACCCAGGTACTTTTTTTTAATGGGATATGACCAATTTATGTACCGTGACCGTATAGGTATCAGGTAGAATCTAAGGTTAATATCACAAGTGCCCGCCTTTAGTTCATTTTGCACCTTGTGGCTCTTGCCTGCCAAAAGGTTGCCGACCGCTGCTATATAACATTAACTGAATATAATTCCAATAAATAAATTCATTATTTATATGATAATATTGACTTGATTCAGCCTGTAACATCCCACTGCTGGGCATAGGCCTCTTTCCCCGTGTAGGAGAAGGATCAGAGCTTAATCCTCCGTGCTGTTCCACTGTGGGTTGGCGGATTATGATTATATTATAATAATATTAGTTGATAAAATTTATCTTGCAAATATCTATCAAATAGTTATTGATAGTTATCTGTGCATAAAACCAACTTTAGTTTATACATACAGGACTTTACCTTCAGGACCTGTTTTAGTTCAAGTATTAAATTATTGACTTTCAAATTCACATGTTGTGAATAGAAATATCTGATTGACAAACTGGTTTTCATTGTGGAGAAGAAAAATTTTGCTCAAATTTATTCATTTTATAATTTCTGTCAGTTTTTCTTCATAATATGTCTTATGTGTTATCTCCTCTAACTGAAGTAGGGCACAGCAAAATTCTTGCTCAAAATATGGAGCAGCCCGACTGGGGTAGTACCTCGACCTTACAGAAGACCACAGCTAAATAATACTGCTTTCAAGCAGTGTTGTGTTCCTGTTGGTGAGTAAGGTGACCAGAGCTCCTGGAGGGATTGGGAATAAGGTCGAAAACGCGCTTGTTATACTCCTGGTGTTGCAGGCGTCTATAAGCTACGGTAATCGCTTACCATCAGGTGAGCCTTAAGCTTGTTTGCCGACCTCGTTATATTTTTTTTTTAAATGTGTATTTTGTGTCAATAAGTTTTTATCTATTGGATAATTTTATACTTCAGATAGTTTTGTCAACATTAAATATTTATATAACAAATTATTTTCTAATTATATATTTGATTTCAGAAAACTAATATACTGTTCTCGTACGGTTCCTGAAATAGAGAAAGTTCTAGAGGAATTGAAAAATCTTATAAAGTATTATGAGAAGTGTCAAGGAGAGATTCCAAGTCTTACTGGAGTTGTTTTAAGTTCAAGAAAAAATCTCTGCATACACCCTGTAGTGAGTCTTTTACTATGTTATGTAGGATTGGATCTTAATCCACCACGCTGCTCCACTGCGGGCAGATATATTCCCTACTATGAGTAACGATCGCTATCAGGTGTACATGTTAACAACCGGGACCGATGGCTTAACATGCTCTCCGAGGCACGGTGGGGAGACCCACAAGGACAGACATCTAAAGCGGAAAGAAATATTTGTACAAATATAAATAATTAAATATCCATTCCGAGCGGGAATCGAACCTGCAAACTGTCGGTGTTTTAAACGATTACTTGCACCACTACACCAGAACTGCACTTGTTTGATTGTCTATTAGAATGGGCATGACGACAGTATCAAAATATCGTCAATTTAATCATTTTAGGGGAACACTCATGTTAAAAAAATTCAAAATACTGGTTTAGTTTTATGTAAAATAATAAGATTATTGTGATTTTCAATAAAATAAAACATTAAAATACTGCAATCTGCCATTTTGATTGAAACACAAATTACAGCGCATGACGTCACGCTATAATACGCGTTCCACATAACGCCCACAACGCTATCGACCACGACCGCTGAAAACCGCTCAGTATTCTAGTCGACAAGTTGAAAATGGTTGAAAAATAGCCTGTAATTTATAGGAGTGAGCGTTCAAAAAGATAACAAACGATTGGACGGTGTATAGACCACTGAGCGATTTTCAGCGGTCGTGGTCGATGGCGTTGTGGGCACTTGTGGGTCTTAGGTGGAACGAACTACTGTACCGTGACGTCAGAGACGACGCCATGACACCTGCAGCTGTTTTGTATCACTCGTTGAAAACATATTACAAAAATAGTTTTAAACTTCCTTAAACTTAAGTTTATTACCGAAATATAGGTATTTTCGTAAATAGTAAATATGTACCCACATTACGGAAGTGGTTTTCTAAATCTTTCGTCATGCCCATTATTGAATATGTTTGTAATAAATATTGTAATTTAAATTTGATTTATTTGTAGGTATCACGGGAAAGAGAAGGAAAACTAGTTGACGGTAAATGTCACTCCCTCACAGCCAGCTACATACGTGACAAACATGAAATGGATAGTTCCGTGCCTATTTGTGAGTATATACATTGATTATCATTAGATCGAAAATAAATAATTACTTTATTCAACGCTTCAAAATAAGTTGGAATCGTCATTTTACAAATTCAAGTTATATTTTTAATTAATTAATGTAAACCTATCACTAATTTGTATTCATAACGCTCTCTCCACGCATTCAACAGCTTACTCCCCAAGTCAAGCGTGCGTAAAGAAGTTTAACTTTAAAAATATTTCCATCTGCAGTCAGCCCCACGGCTTTAACCAGATCTGATTTTGAGCAGCCGTACGCGTTTTGGCGATTACTCACACCAATACGCAATATATGCCCCAATAACAAAATAATAATAATGTTTATTTCATCAATAACCAACACATTACAATAATAACACAAAGGGACTCCTTCTTCTGAGTGCAATAAGCTCCCGTGCCAGAAGGAGTCACTCTTCCTTAACACAAAGTTATAAAACAAAACAAATTAAGCTTTACTGAAAATACAAATTAAGAAAAGAAAAAAGATATATAATAATAAAAAAGATTTATAATAATAAAAACTAAACTCCTATTAACAGATGTGTAGATATTGCAAAGAAATATTGGTTGTCTGTAAAGTTGGTTTACGGACGATAGTTTAACGTGACAACGTCATAACAAAGCATCTCCTTGGACGCATAGGCCAATCGAGTGCAAGAGAGATAGATGCGGCGCAAGCGTACAATGAGCGTAATGGGACAATGAGTCATCCTTTTTCGATCATGCAGCCAGCGTTCATCGATTTATTAAACGCTGTCACATCAAAAACAATTATTTAAAATTTGTACAAGACATCTTTAAATAATAACTTACCGATAGCTATATATTCTTAAAAATAAACATTCTTATTTTGCTAGTGTTGTATGTCAGAAAATAATTTTAATAATAAATTCCAGGTCAGTTCTATGAAGGTTTCAACCGAGAAGGTAAAGAGTCGATGTTGCCATATGGCATATACACCATGGATGACCTCAAACAGTACGGGGCGGATAGAAACTGGTGTCCATATTTCCTTTCCAGATTTGCTGTAAGTTGGACGTCCATAAAAATTTATATTTGAAACTAGCGACCCGCCCCGACTTCGCACGGGTGCAATGATGATACTAAATACTTTCAACAATAAAAGATACGTTAGAAACCTCTAGTCTAAAATTATCAGTGTTTTTCTACCATATTATGCATGTATTATACATATAAACCTTCCTCTTGAATCACTCTATCTATTAAAAAAAAACTGCATCAAAATTCGTTGCGTAGTTTTAAAGATCTAAGCATACAGACGGCGGGAAGTGACTTAATTTTATAGGTACTAATTACTATGTATTAATATATATAAATCTCGTGTCACAATGTTTGTCCTCAATGGACTCCTAAACCACTTAACCGATTTTAATGAAATTTGCACACCGTGTGCAGTTTGTGTGGCTACGGCACTAAAGAATGTAGCCACCCCCTCTCTTCCCGTGGGTGTCGTAAGAGGCGATTAAGGGATGACACAGTTCCACTACCACCTTGGAACTTAAAAAGCCGACGGATGGCGGGATAACCATCCAACGGCTGGCTTTGAAATACACAGACCTAAGACGGGCAGCAGCGTCTTCGGTGCGACGGCGCCAGCCCTGCGGTCACCAACCCGCCTGCCCAGCGTGGTGACTATGGGCAAAACACATGAGTTCGCGTCGTAATGTCGGGCGCGAACTTGTGGAGGCCTATGTCCAACAGTGGACTGTGATAGGCTGAAGTGGTGGTGGTGGTGGTGGTGCAGTTTGAGCCAACTTGAAAGATAGGCTATATTTTATTTTGATATAGGTAATTATTATATTTAAGAAAAAAAAATAAAGCTGTACGAAGTTCGCCAGGTCAGCTAGTTACTATGTATAAAGATAAAGATGTGCATGTGCAGGCATAGTAGGCGCCGAACTTTAAATGTTTCGCTGTTAATTACTTCTAACGACGATATCTGAAAACCTATTCATCTGATTGATATAGTGTAAAGGGCAATTTTAATCTGCATTAAATTCCTAAGCTAACTAAAATATTTGTTTGGATAAGGATTAATACTGAACTAAAGAAAATAGCTTGGAAAATAACGTAATGTTTTTAATTAAAAATTTGAACATAAAAGTGGTTATTGTAAGTCAACCGTAAGAGATAGAGATATGCTGTCGCGGACTTTTTTGTAGCATTTTTATAGATTTAGAATTCGATAGTACATTACTCTACTGTATCTTTGCTAGTTTACGCGGCGTTTGCGTGGAAAGCTCCTAGTTGGCGCGATTTTTTGCGACTTCTTCAACATTTATCGCCGTATTTCTGCTAATTTACATAAAAGTACACTAAATTATATACATAAACCTTCCTCAAGAATCACTCTAGCTATTAAAAAAAACCGCATCAAAATCCGTTGCGTAGTTTTAAAGATTTAAGCGTACAAAGGGACATAGGGACAGAGAAAGCGACTTTGTTTTATACTAGGTATGTAGTGATGTAATTTTTTGGTCGTCAAAATTCTATCTGTGCTAGTTTTTCTTTTACATTATCGTGATAAAATTAAAACATTCTATAACTAATATCATACACCTGTTTGAGCGCTATTATTATAAGGCTGGTGAGTTTGTTTATTGTTTGAGCGCGCTAATCTCAGGAACTCCAGGTTTAAAAAACGAATTTTTAGATACAGGTTTGAATCTAAAAAATCTTTTTGTGTTGTATAGCCCTTTTACGGAAAACCGGGACCGACGGCTTAACGTGCTCTCCGAGGCACGGTGGGGAGACCCACAAGAACAGACATCCAAACCGGAAAGAATATTTGTACAAATACAAATATCCACTATACTACTATATATCCACTATATACTATATACAAATATCCTGAGCGGGAATCGAACCAGCAAACGGTCTATGTTTTAGGCGACAACTTGCACCACTATACCAGAGTGGTTAATTATCTATATGTATTTTTAGAAAAAAAATTGCGTGCCTACAAAGTACATGTCAGAAGTGAAACTTCTTTGGCAAACTAATTAAAAAAAAAAACTATTTGAAAAAAAAATCAAAAAGCTAAAGTCACTCGGTGTTCCCAGGCGGTCACCTATCCAAGTACTGACCGTCCCTGACGTTGGTGCGTTACCGGTCGCTCAAATTTTACCCCTCATGCACCTAAAGAAGTTTCACTTCAAAAAATTTATGTATCTATAGCAGTCGGCTGTTACCTTAGGAACAGATGACCTTGAGTATGTATTATAGATATTTATTTATCTATATTTTCTCTCGTACAGATCATACACGCAGAAATAGTCGTATACTCATACCACTACCTCCTCGATCCTAAAATAGCGGAAGTGGTTTCAAAAGAACTACACAAAGAAGCGGTGGTCGTGTTCGACGAGGCCCACAACATAGACAACGTTTGCATCGACTCGCTCAGTGTGAAGATAACGAGACGGACCATAGACAAGAGTACTGTTGCCTTGCAGACGTTGGAAAAGGCTGTAAATCAGTATGTTTTTGTTTTCACTTATATATTATATATATTGATGATGCGTTGGCGCAGCGGTCACAGGTTGAGCTGGCAGTCGCGGGTTTGATCTCCGCTCATTACAGACATTTGTATTGGCCATATAGATGTTTGTCGTGGTCTGGATGTTTGTGCTTGTGTATTGTGTGTGTTTCCACACAGGAGAAAATCCTACTGGGGGCCGTTGAGTGTGAAGCGTTTATTTTATTTTTTTTCTTGAAGTTAAATTTCTTTACGCAGGCTTAACTTTCTTACGGGCAGTGAGCTGGTGAATGCGTGACGAGAGCATTACGAAAAGCGTGATCGGGCGAGGCGAACGGAGCGAGGGAGAAGTGAACTCTTTATCTCATAGCCAGTTTCGTATATCTAAGACACGGTGCAGGCCTCTACATAAAAAATTTACAATTAATACTACAACTAATAAAATAAAATAAATATTGTTTATAGATTGAAACAAGAAGACGCCGCTCGATTGACGGCAGAATATGAACAAATGGTGGAAGGCCTGAGGGAAGCGGCCGTGGCCAGAGAGACCGACCTCATACTGGCCAACCCCATCCTGCCCGATGAAGTACTTAATGGTCGGTATTTAGTTAAAAATTAAATGAACACTGAGGGACCATCCATAGATTATGACACACGCATTTTGAACCCCTCCCCAACCTTGTCACAGATGGTCACATTTATGAGACCCCCCCCCCCCCCTACCGTGTGTTCGCTTTCGCTTCAGCCTGTAATATCCCACTGTTGGACATAGAGGCCTCTTTCTCCATGTAGGAGAAGGATCAGAGGATCAGGAAAACCCACAAGGACTGTACAAACACCCAGACCACGGCAAACATCTGTATGGCCAATACAAACGTTGTCGCGTGCGGGCGGCGGCGTTACAGTGCGTGCTGCTACCTAGTGTGACGTCACATACCCACCCCTTGTCACACAATGTGACTTCGTAGATCCCCTACTCCCCCCTCTTAACGTATGTTGTAATTAATGGATGGCGCTTAATGACGTTTAAGGGTCAAATTGGGTCCAGTTTTATTGAGTTTTCAAGTGATAACGTCAGGAGGGTGTAAGCCCTGCAGATTTATATGTATTCATCGTGTATGTCAAATTTTCAATTATCCTCAAAAGGAGGTCAACCTGTTCATAGGTAAACTGTGGCTGTTGTAAGCTGTACTGTTATCATTCAGTAATAGAAATGGTAATAGTCGGCACGACTTTTTCATTATTATACAATCAAAATTAAAAATTATTATTAAATGTAAAAAAAATTTGTTGCCATTTATTATATTATCATTTTTCCACTATAATATATATATTTACAGAGGTCGTCCCAGGAAATATAAGGAATGCTGAACATTTCCTCGGTTTTATGAAACGGTTCATAGAATATCTGAAGATGAGGTTACGAATACAGCATGTCGTTCAGGAGTCTCCTGCAGGTATGGAAACTGAACATTCTAATAAATGTGATTGTTCTCAGATAAAAAAGAACGACTTCAAATCACATCCATAAGTATAAATACACATTATTAGGTTGAACTCAAAAAAGTACTCGCCAAAACTTAAATTAATTGGGACAATACGACATACACCAGCTTCGAACAAAGTGAGAATACTCGGTAAACCCAGTAAATTTTTTAAGGTAGACAAAACAAAAAAATAAAATAAAAATTGCGTGCGTACAAAGTCACAAGTACACATGTCAGAAGTGAAACTTCTTTGGCAAACTAATTAAAAAAAAAACGAATTTAAAATACAAAAAAACTAATTGAAAAAAAAACAAAAAGCCAACGTCACGTGGTGTTCCATGGCGGTCACTCATCCAAGTACTGACCGTCCCCTGACCTCAAATTTTACCCCTCGTGCGCCTAAAGAAGTTACACTTCAAAAATGATTACCTACGATATTTGCTTTTTTTTTCTATTTGGCCTAAAGGTTGACGAGGGAAGAATGCCACTAGGCATTGAGCCAGCCTTTTAACCTAAAAAAAAACTTTTTTTTGCTAATTGTTTGTCAATAAAAAGTAAAAAAAAGAGTGCTTTAAACCACACGACTGGAGTAAAACTTCTGCACATAGGCCTGCACTGTGTCTTAGATATACGAAACGTAACTGGGTATGAGAGAAAGAGAGTGTATTATTGTGGTTTTTCAATAAAATACTATTAAGTTTCTTCCTGGCTTTTATTACAATGAAATTACAACAATTTACACTATTATTATTAGTAACACGTCTGCCCGCGGCCATATATATATTGAGAGAGGACGATTGACATTTTTGGCTGCGTTCAGGAGATCAATATAAGGCTGCGTTCGCTATCGCTACAGAGAGGAAGAAAATGTGTACTCGCACCTCTCTCTCTCTCTTGCTCCGTTCGTCTCGCCCGATCACACTTTTAGTAACGCTCACATCACAAATTCAACAGCTTACTCCCCAAGTCAAATTTTACTTCAAAAAATACCGATATAAAAGGTTCATAATCAACGTTTTCTCTCCCAGGGTTCCTAAAAGATTGCTCCACTCGCGTGTGTCTTGAACGAAAGCCTCTTCGTTTCTGCGCTTCACGGCTTTCGGCGCTGTTGCGGACCCTGCAGGTAGTCACGTTCACATTCACATTCAAGTTCACATTCACATTCACGTTCACATTCACATTCAAGTTCACATTCACGTTCACATTCACATTCACTAGTTCTTCGCAGTAGTTGTTGTTGAAACACACGAATAAATATATAAATACTAGCTGAGCTGGCAAACGTTGTTCTGTCTTAAGAATAGCTTATTTATATAAATTTTAACTAGCTGTAATTTGTCTAAACTTAAAAATAAAATAAAGTATGTTTGATATACATTATACACACATCGTCTGTTCCTGATGTTATTTTATTTTATTTTGTGACAAAAAGAATTTATTTTATTTATTAGAAGTACAACAATATGTAACAAACCATTTAGATGTTCTCGCATATAGATATACATCTGGATGGAATACTATAACATATATGCCATACGATTATCTTAATAATAACAACATATTATTTTTCATAAATAATTTTAGGTACAGGTTTTTTTTATCGTTTACGTGTCAAATACACATGCATAAGTGGTGTTTGTGAATTAAATTGTAATTAAAAATAAATGAATGATTACGAAAATTATTTTACAAGACGAAAGTTATGTTTAACAACCAAGTCATACCGAGACCGGTATCGGTTGACGGTATCCTTCTCGAGGTTGTTCAGGATTATGTCTACCTTGGCCACACCATTCAGCTGGGCCGAAACAACTTCGAGAAGGAAGCTGATAGGAGGATTCGGTTGGGCTGGGCGGAGTTTGGCAGGCTTCGTCGAGTCTTCACTTCGAAGATTCCGCAATCCTTAAAGACAAAAGCCTTCGAGCAATGCGTCCTGCCTGTGTTGACATACGGAGCCGAGACGTGGACACTGACGAAGGGACTGGTCCACAAGTTTAAAGTCGCTCAACGCGCAATGGAACGGGCTATGCTTGGGGTTTCTCTCAAAGATAGAGTTAGAAACGAGACTATCCGCGAGAGAACGAAAGTAACCGACATAGCCCACAGAATTAGCAAGTAGAAGTGGCAGTGGGCTGGTCACTTGTGTCGCAGGACAGATGGCCGCTGGAGCAGACGGGTCCTGGAGTGGAGACCGCGTCTTGGCAAACGCAGTGTGGGACGTCCTCCGGCCCGTTGGACCGACGATCTACGCAAGATTGCCGGTGTCGGCTGGATGAGGATTGCGGAACACCGGGATGTCTGGCGCGAACTTGGGGAGGCCTATGACCAACAGTGGACTGCAATAGGCTGAACTGACTGACTATATGATTACGATTCAGTCTGCACCATCCAACTAATGGGCAAAGGACTTTTCCTCTTGAAGCCTAATCCAACACACTGCTCAACTGCGGCTTGGCGGTTATATTCCTTACTATGAGTAACGATCGCTATCAGGTGTACGTGTACATGATAACAACCGGGACCGACGACTTAACGTGCTCTCCGAGGCAGGGTGGGGAGAACCACAAGGACTGACATCCAAAACCGGAAAGAAATATTTATTTGGGTTGTCTGGAAGAAATTGCTAAATAGCCATAAGTCCGCCCACTGTACTTCATAGTCTGTAAATGTTTTTAAATGTGTTTAATGTTTAAAATGTAGTTATGGTGTGCAATAAAGTGTAAATAAATAAATAAATAAATTTTACTAAAACCAATATCCATTCCTAGCGGGAATCGAACCCGCGTTACACACCCGCTCGATACTAAAAGAGAGAGAGAAAGTAAGAGAGTAAGCAATTTAATAGTTGTGTTTAAATAGATAGCGGACCCAGCGCAGTTCGGGGCTCTAACACTGGTGGCCCACCTCGCCACTCTAGTGGCCACCTACACGCGAGGCTTCGTGCTCATAGTGGAGCCCTTCGACGACCGGACTCCTACAGTCTCCAACCCTGTACTGCACTTCTCGTGAGTACTCCTCACTTTATATTATTAAAACCTACACGCGAGGCTTCGTGCTCATAGTGGAGCCCTTCGACGACCGGACTCCTACAGTCTCCAACCCTGTACTGCACTTCTCGTGAGTACTCCTCACTTTATATTATTAAAACCTACACGCGAGGCTTCGTGCTCATAGTGGAGCCCTTCGACGACCGGACTCCTACAGTCTCCAACCCTGTACTGCACTTCTCGTGAGTACTCCTCACTTTATATTATTAAAACCTACACGCGAGGCTTCGTGCTCATAGTGGAGCCCTTCGACGACCGGACTCCTACAGTCTCCAACCCTGTACTGCACTTCTCGTGAGTACTCCTCACTTTATATTATTAAAACCTACACGCGAGGCTTCGTGCTCATAGTGGAGCCCTTCGACGACCGGACTCCTACAGTCTCCAACCCTGTACTGCACTTCTCGTGAGTACTCCTCACTTTATATTATTAAAACCTACACGCGAGGCTTCGTGCTCATAGTGGAGCCCTTCGACGACCGGACTCCTACAGTCTCCAACCCTGTACTGCACTTCTCGTGAGTACTCCTCACTTTATATTATTAAAACCTACACGCGAGGCTTCGTGCTCATAGTGGAGCCCTTCGACGACCGGACTCCTACAGTCTCCAACCCTGTACTGCACTTCTCGTGAGTACTCCTCACTTTATATTATTAAAACCTACACGCGAGGCTTCGTGCTCATAGTGGAGCCCTTCGACGACCGGACTCCTACAGTCTCCAACCCTGTACTGCACTTCTCGTGAGTACTCCTCACTTTATATTATTAAAACCTACACGCGAGGCTTCGTGCTCATAGTGGAGCCCTTCGACGACCGGACTCCTACAGTCTCCAACCCTGTACTGCACTTCTCGTGAGTACTCCTCACTTTATATTATTAAAACCTACACGCGAGGCTTCGTGCTCATAGTGGAGCCCTTCGACGACCGGACTCCTACAGTCTCCAACCCTGTACTGCACTTCTCGTGAGTACTCCTCACTTTATATTATTAAAACCTACACGCGAGGCTTCGTGCTCATAGTGGAGCCCTTCGACGACCGGACTCCTACAGTCTCCAACCCTGTACTGCACTTCTCGTGAGTACTGCTCACTTTATATTATTAAAACCTACACGCGAGGCTTCGTGCTCATAGTGGAGCCCTTCGACGACCGGACTCCTACAGTCTCCAACCCTGTACTGCACTTCTCGTGAGTACTGCTCACTTTATATTATTAAAACCTACACGCGAGGCTTCGTGCTCATAGTGGAGCCCTTCGACGACCGGACTCCTACAGTCTCCAACCCTGTACTGCACTTCTCGTGAGTACTCCTCACTTTATATTATTAAAACCTACACGCGAGGCTTCGTGCTCATAGTGGAGCCCTTCGACGACCGGACTCCTACAGTCTCCAACCCTGTACTGCACTTCTCGTGAGTACTGCTCACTTTATATTATTAAAACCTACACGCGAGGCTTCGTGCTCATAGTGGAGCCCTTCGACGACCGGACTCCTACAGTCTCCAACCCTGTACTGCACTTCTCGTGAGTACTCCTCACTTTATATTATTAAAACCTACACGCGAGGCTTCGTGCTCATAGTGGAGCCCTTCGACGACCGGACTCCTACAGTCTCCAACCCTGTACTGCACTTCTCGTGAGTACTCCTCACTTTATATTATTAAAACCTACACGCGAGGCTTCGTGCTCATAGTGGAGCCCTTCGACGACCGGACTCCTACAGTCTCCAACCCTGTACTGCACTTCTCGTGAGTACTCCTCACTTTATATTATTAAAACCTACACGCGAGGCTTCGTGCTCATAGTGGAGCCCTTCGACGACCGGACTCCTACAGTCTCCAACCCTGTACTGCACTTCTCGTGAGTACTCCTCACTTTATATTATTAAAACCTACACGCGAGGCTTCGTGCTCATAGTGGAGCCCTTCGACGACCGGACTCCTACAGTCTCCAACCCTGTACTGCACTTCTCGTGAGTACTCCTCACTTTATATTATTAAAACCTACACGCGAGGCTTCGTGCTCATAGTGGAGCCCTTCGACGACCGGACTCCTACAGTCTCCAACCCTGTACTGCACTTCTCGTGAGTACTCCTCACTTTATATTATTAAAACCTACACGCGAGGCTTCGTGCTCATAGTGGAGCCCTTCGACGACCGGACTCCTACAGTCTCCAACCCTGTACTGCACTTCTCGTGAGTACTCCTCACTTTATATTATTAAAACCTACACGCGAGGCTTCGTGCTCATAGTGGAGCCCTTCGACGACCGGACTCCTACAGTCTCCAACCCTGTACTGCACTTCTCGTGAGTACTCCTCACTTTATATTATTAAAACCTACACGCGAGGCTTCGTGCTCATAGTGGAGCCCTTCGACGACCGGACGCCCACCGTCTCCAACCCTGTACTGCACTTCTCGTGAGTACTCCTCACTTTATATTATTAAAACCTACACGCGAGGCTTCGTGCTCATAGTGGAGCCCTTCGACGACCGGACTCCTACAGTCTCCAACCCTGTACTGCACTTCTCGTGAGTACTCCTCACTTTATATTATTAAAACCTACACGCGAGGCTTCGTGCTCATAGTGGAGCCCTTCGACGACCGGACTCCTACAGTCTCCAACCCTGTACTGCACTTCTCGTGAGTACTCCTCACTTTATATTATTAAAACCTACACGCGAGGCTTCGTGCTCATAGTGGAGCCCTTCGACGACCGGACTCCTACAGTCTCCAACCCTGTACTGCACTTCTCGTGAGTACTCCTCACTTTATATTATTAAAACCTACACGCGAGGCTTCGTGCTCATAGTGGAGCCCTTCGACGACCGGACTCCTACAGTCTCCAACCCTGTACTGCACTTCTCGTGAGTACTCCTCACTTTATATTATTAAAACCTACACGCGAGGCTTCGTGCTCATAGTGGAGCCCTTCGACGACCGGACTCCTACAGTCTCCAACCCTGTACTGCACTTCTCGTGAGTACTCCTCACTTTATATTATTAAAACCTACACGCGAGGCTTCGTGCTCATAGTGGAGCCCTTCGACGACCGGACTCCTACAGTCTCCAACCCTGTACTGCACTTCTCGTGAGTACTCCTCACTTTATATTATTAAAACCTACACGCGAGGCTTCGTGCTCATAGTGGAGCCCTTCGACGACCGGACTCCTACAGTCTCCAACCCTGTACTGCACTTCTCGTGAGTACTCCTCAATTTATATTATTAAAACCTACACGCGAGGCTTCGTGCTCATAGTGGAGCCCTTCGACGACCGGACTCCTACAGTCTCCAACCCTGTACTGCACTTCTCGTGAGTACTCCTCACTTTATATTATTAAAACCTACACGCGAGGCTTCGTGCTCATAGTGGAGCCCTTCGACGACCGGACTCCTACAGTCTCCAACCCTGTACTGCACTTCTCGTGAGTACTCCTCACTTTATATTATTAAAACCTACACGCGAGGCTTCGTGCTCATAGTGGAGCCCTTCGACGACCGGACTCCTACAGTCTCCAACCCTGTACTGCACTTCTCGTGAGTACTGCTCACTTTATATTATTAAAACCTACACGCGAGGCTTCGTGCTCATAGTGGAGCCCTTCGACGACCGGACTCCTACAGTCTCCAACCCTGTACTGCACTTCTCGTGAGTACTCCTCACTTTATATTATTAAAACCTACACGCGAGGCTTCGTGCTCATAGTGGAGCCCTTCGACGACCGGACTCCTACAGTCTCCAACCCTGTACTGCACTTCTCGTGAGTACTCCTCACTTTATATTATTAAAACCTACACGCGAGGCTTCGTGCTCATAGTGGAGCCCTTCGACGACCGGACTCCTACAGTCTCCAACCCTGTACTGCACTTCTCGTGAGTACTCCTCACTTTATATTATTAAAACCTACACGCGAGGCTTCGTGCTCATAGTGGAGCCCTTCGACGACCGGACTCCTACAGTCTCCAACCCTGTACTGCACTTCTCGTGAGTACTGCTCACTTTATATTATTAAAACCTACACGCGAGGCTTCGTGCTCATAGTGGAGCCCTTCGACGACCGGACTCCTACAGTCTCCAACCCTGTACTGCACTTCTCGTGAGTACTGCTCACTTTATATTATTAAAACCTACACGCGAGGCTTCGTGCTCATAGTGGAGCCCTTCGACGACCGGACTCCTACAGTCTCCAACCCTGTACTGCACTTCTCGTGAGTACTCCTCACTTTATATTATTAAAACCTACACGCGAGGCTTCGTGCTCATAGTGGAGCCCTTCGACGACCGGACTCCTACAGTCTCCAACCCTGTACTGCACTTCTCGTGAGTACTCCTCACTTTATATTATTAAAACCTACACGCGAGGCTTCGTGCTCATAGTGGAGCCCTTCGACGACCGGACTCCTACAGTCTCCAACCCTGTACTGCACTTCTCGTGAGTACTCGTATATCAAAACTTTCAATTCCAGCGGGGTTTGAACCCGCACCTCCGACGTACCGTGTCGGTACTGTAGCCAATTAAACTGTGGAACGATGTAACTTTTTGATCGAAATTCTTGATATGATGATTTTAAGCAACCGTCTTTTACGTCGGTATATTAATGTTGATATAGACTTATTTCATAGTAGTATCGGTACCATAAAAATGGCGATTGTTAGATCTACGATGGAATCTGTGCACACTGGTAACTAACTACTCTTGTTTAGCATTGTATAGATTACTCTTTCTAGGAATAATTAGCATTGTTGTTTTTTGTTTAGTTTCTATATGTGGTAGCTTGTTATTAGCTTTTTTTGATTTTTATTCTGTAATAAAATAAAATAAAAATATCTTTTAGATGTATGGATTCGTCGATAGCGATGCGCCCTGTGTTTGCGAGGTTTCAGACTGTCATTATAACTTCAGGTAAGAATGTCGAACACCTTTTTGAAATGTAAAATAGCCTACCCTTAAAGCAGCAAATCTTAAAAGATCCTAAGGTCAAAAGATCCTAAGATCCTAAATAATTAAGTCCAAAATTTGAACATATTAAAATATAAAGAAATTGTAACTGGCCACTATTTGAAATTAAATATATTAGTAAGAAAAACTATTATGGATCTATAATGATTAATGGGAAACAGTAGCTACGCATATTTCTTGTTTCGTATCTCTTTGTCTGTCCACATAATGCATAACTTCTTTACAGTTTCATCTTTTAGTATTACAGTACAAAATAGTAGGCAAAATTTCCTTACTGTCTCAAAATACTGCAGTGTTTTTAAAAGGATTTTGTTTTGGACACAGGCCTCCACAAGTTCGCGCCAAAAAGGCGTGAACTCATATGTGTTGCCCATAGAGACCACGCTGGGCAGGCGGGTTGGTGACCGCAGGGCTGGCGCCGTCGCACCGAAGACGCTGCTGCCCGTCTTCGGCCTGTGTATATCAAAGCCAGCAGTTGAGTGGTTATCCCGCCATCAGTCGGCTTTATAAGTTCCAAGGTGGTAGTGGAACTATGTTGTCCCGTAGTCGCCTCTTACGACACCCACGGGAAGAAAGGGAACCACGGGAAGAAGGGAGGGAAGATGGGGACAGCACAAACTCACCAAAAACTTCCCCATAACTTCCAATAGTTGGTTAATTAAAAGTGCAGCTGCTGCCAGTGCTACTAGTACATATATAAAATTCTAATCTCGTTTCCTGATCTTGGAATAATGTGTTCAAGGTACGTTATCTCCACTGGATATGTATCCGAAAATCTTGGACTTCAATCCGGTTGTGATGAGCTCGTTCACCATGACCCTGGCGCGGCCGTGTATCCTTCCCATGGTGAGATGAACTTACTCTAACACAGTGGTCGGCAACGCGCGGCCCGCGGGCCGCGTGCGGCCCGCAGAGGTCTTACTTGCGGCCCGCGAATGTTTTGTAAATAAGTTATAAATATCAAAATAAATGCATGAACGAACCGCGATCGCGTAACACGTAGAATTAAAACGAAACTGCCAGATATATGATGTGACATTTTTCATTCAGCGACAGATTTGGTGAGTTTGAAAAGTTTCAAGCAGAGAAGATTTTTGCAAACCCTTTTTCCTATGATATTCAGGAAGTACCGAGTCATTTACAAATGAACGTGATTGATCTGCAATGTCATTACATTGCAGATCAATCACAACATGAAGGTCTAGAAAGACCTGTGTAAACAATCCAAATAAATTTTGTTACATTTGTGGCAAATATACATTCAAAAAAAATCTGTTTAAATGTGTCAGACTTCGTTAAAAATGCTTACGTGGAGTACTATCAACGGCCATTGGAAACAAACAACAAGCACTGGATACCCAATATAGTGTGTAAAACGTGAGTGGAGTTTTTGCGATTATGGAAAAATAACAAGAGGGATCCCTTGAACCTCATTAGTCTTATGATTTGACGTGAACAGTCGAATCACCACTACGACTGTTATTTCTGCGTTGTAAACATAACAGGAATTAACCCCCAAAATCATTTCAAGTGGGTTTATCCTACTGTACCGTCAGTTACTAACCTGTCTCATTCAACTGATACATTAAAACCCCTACCAAGTATATCTCAGTACATACAGTGGCGTGCAAAAGTTTCGGGCCACCCTGATTTTTTCGTATAACTAATAAAATATTTCATTCCTGCACTCGTTAATCATTTGAGCAGTTTAAGAATATCGAGATATAGATAATAACATCATAAATTATTTATTTTTTCGGCATATTTTTTTTCTACCACGGGAAATTATTTTCGGCGGTGTGCAAAATAGTATTGGGCCACCGTAATTCACGAGTTTGCCGGACCTTACTATGCAAGATTTTTGGACATTTTATTTTTCATAAATTTTAAAACACGCTATTCTATAAACATGAATGTTTGAAAACCAATATATTTACTCTCATTCCCTTAATAATGGTGAAACACACGAACGTTCAGGTTTTTTGAAATAGTATTCAGTCTTTTTCTACTCACGTCTCAATTCCGTCTTGTTTAAGTGAATTTTTGCACCAATACGAAGCTATTGGTTATGGCAAAGGTGCTCTATCAAATTTAAGTCCAGTTACTCAGAGGTTCAGTCAAGGAGGCAGACTTTTCAGCTCTGATCAGAGTATTTTACAAGACGTGAAACATATTCTGCATCGTTTTCGTGCTGAAAAATCCTACCTCGAGGTTTTTTTTTGAAATGCAAGCACACGGTCTCACATAATACTCTGTGATATTGTATGATCCATGTTGGTAGGAATATTTACCAGCGGACTGATGTCAACTTCAGGAAACGCTGCCCTAACTTTGATATTCGCGTCACCATATTTTATAACAGGAGTTTAAAACTTTACGGCATGCCAGGTACCTGCTGGTCATTTAATCTATCTCCGACTATCATTTCTATTCACTTGAAACTTAAATTCATCAGATAATATTACTTTGCCCCAGTCTGATGCCGTTCAGTCCTAATACGTTTTCGCAAAATCCATCCGAGCTGTCTTTTTTTTTCTTTGGAGAGGTGGTTTCTTCACAGAAACACGTCCCCTTATTCCCATAGCCTTCAGACTACACGTCCCCGTACTCCTAGTAACATCCGCTTAACTTTCTCTTCAGAATTCTTATGAAATGTCGGCTGCGATCTTTCGCGGATCCACACGGCCCACATTTATTTACGGTCTATCGGAACTCGAACAAAGAACAAGTGAAAGAAAAAAATATTTTGTCAGTTATATGGAAAAAATAGGGTGGCCCAAAACTTTTGCACGCCACTGTATATCCAGATCGTTTCCAAAATTGAGTGCTAAGAATTTAAAAGCTGGAATTTTCGAAGGACCACAAATTATAAAATTAATAAACGATGTAAATTTTACTTAAAGTATAACAACTGCTGAAAATATACCTGGAATTTTTTTGGCTTGTAAAAAACTTTTCGGGAAATAAGAAGTCCGTCGACTTTCCTGACCACGTCAAGCAGTTACCATTATACGTTCAGCACCTTGGATACAACATGAGCATTAAGGTGCATTTCATTTATAGCCACCTTGATCGATTTTCTGTAAATCTTGGACATTTAAGCGAGAAGCAGGGAGAACGCTTTCATTAGGATATTCGCTTCATGGAGGATGGATAGCGCTACCAGGGCTATTGGAGTGAAAGTATGATGGCTGACTACTGTTGGATATCTGTCAGAATAGTAGTAAAACTCCAACTTATTCAAGAAAGTTACATAAAAGAAAATGTTGTTTAAATAAATTGTTATATGACGGGAAACTATGTTTTTTGACAAAAATAGCTACCCTTCATATCTCAAAATGTAGAGCTGCTAGCAAAAATCTGAGTACAAATTTAGAATTAGGGTAGAAAATGCAGCTAGATCCATAAAAAAATCCATACAACAAAAATGCTGTTGTGCTGTATAATGTAAGTATTACGTGTACGTATTAAATTCCATATGTTTTAAAAAATTTAATAGCATTTTCATTTTTTCTATGGGATATGACCAATTATATGTAGGTATCAGGTAGAGTCTAGGGTTTAAATCATAAGTGCGGCCCGCCTTTAGTTTATTTGGCCACCTCGTGGCCCTTGCCTACCAAAAGGTTGCCGACCACTGCTCTAACACAATACCATGTAATAATAAAATGTTAACAAAAGATGTATAATAGGTACCCCAAGAATGCCTTTATCAATTACAAAGATTGCATAGGTTTGTATGTGCTTTGCGACATACGCTTCAGCCTGTAACATGCTGGGCATAGGCCTCTTTCCCCATGTAGGAGAAGTGTCAGAGCTTAATCCACCACGCTGCTCCAATGCGGGTTGACGGATATGTTCCCTACTATGAGTAACGATCGCTATCAGGTGTACATGATAACAACCGGGACCGACGACTTAACGTGCTCTTCGAGGCACGGTGGGGAGACCCAAAAGGACTGCACAAACAGCCAGACCCCGGCAAACATCTGTATGGCTAATACAAATATTTGTCATGTGCGAGGATCGAACCCTCAGTGCTGTGACCCAACGCGTCGTCGCATTTGTATGCGATATAAGATGACATTTCTCCATGTTTCGTATAGATTGTATCGAAAGGCAGCGACCAGGTGGCGATATCGTCGAAGTACGAGACGAGGGAGGACGTGGCCGTCATCAGGAACTACGGACAACTGCTGGTCGAGGTATTTACTTATTCGTATTTTTTTTTTTTTTTTTTTTTTTATAATAAATAAATAAATATCTACACAATACACACACGGTCGTCTGTTCCTAAAGTAAGCAACTTAATGCTTGTGTTATAGGTAACAGCCGGCTGGTATATAGCTACATATTTTTTTTCCATAAACATACTTATAAATAATACATATATAAATATATAAATAAATATGTATATTACACCCAGACTCGGGGTGGGAATCGAACCCACAACCCCCGGAGCAGAAAGCAGGGTCACTACAAACTGCGCCAACGGGCTAGTATTTCGTTCGTATTATCTGTATCTGTATTTTTTTTAAAGAATAACTGCGGAGTTTTTTCTTTTTAGGGTTCCGTACCCAAAGGGTAAAAACGGGACCCTATTACTAAGACTTCGCTGTCCGTCCGTCCGTCTGTCACCAGGCTGTATCTCAAGAACGGCTATAGCTAGAGAGTTGAAATTTTCACAAATTATGTATTTGTGTTGCCGCTATAACAACAAATACTAAAAACAAAATAAAATAAATATTTAAGGTAGGCTCCCATACAACAAACGCGATTTTCTTGCCCCTTTTTTGCTTGATATTAATAATGGCAACAGGTAGGCACTTGAAATATTCACAAAATACTCAGTTGTATTTTTACTTTAATAATAAATAATAAAATTAATATTTAAGGGGGGCTCCCATACAAAAAACGTCATTTTTGCCTATTTTTGCTCTCATACAATAAAAGTGATTTTTAGCCGCTTTTTGCCCGTTATTACAATCAATGTACCTAGTCAATGGTACGGAACCCTTCGTGCGCGAGTCCGACTCGCACTTGGCCGATTTTTTTTTATGTAACTAGATCGGCAAACAAGCGTACGGCTCACCTGATGGTAAGCGATCACCGTAGCTTATAGACGTCTGCAACACCAGAAGTATCGCAAGCGCGTTGCCGACCCTATCCCCAATCCCCCCAGGAGCTCTGGTCACCTTACTCACCAACAGGGACACAATACTGATTGAAAGCAATATTATTTAGCTGTGGTCTTCTGTAAGGTCGAGGTACTACCCCAGTCGGGCTGCTCCATATTTTGAACAGGAATTTTCCTGCTGCGCACTACCTCAGTTAAAAGATTGTTTTGATAAATTTTCTCGTTGCTTCAAGTTACCGTACTCCCCAGATAGCGTCGTGCGTGCCAGACGGCGTGGTGTGTTTCTTCACGTCCTACCTCTACCTCGAAAGTGTTGTCGGAGCATGGTACGACCAAGGTCAGTGTTGCTACAGGACAGCTTTATTTTAATAATACAAAGTACATATGTCAGAAGTGAAACTTCTTTGGCAAACTAATGAGGATCCGTAACGTTTTTAGTTGAGAATACAGATTTATAGAACTAAGAAAACCTTAACATACAGTGGAAAAATTTTTGTTCTACGACAACAAATTTTGTCAAACGCCCAGACCATGACAAACATCTGTATGGCCAATACAAATTTTTGTCATGTGCGCGGATCGAACCCGCGACTGCTAGCGCAACAGCTAGTGCTGTGACCGCTGCCCCAACGCGTCGTCATGTAAGCGGGATCAGTGTATGCGGGATGCGTGTGGCATCACTCCGACTCATAAAACTCACTCCGGATCATAAAACTAAGTTAAGCATTTCGTTTTGATCGGATTCTCATGAGCATTGACGAACCCGGCCAACTTTGGAGCGGTGTAACAGCTTTTTAAATGAATGAAATTCAAAAAATTGTAGAGAAAAATTTCCTCAAAAAACCATCTACAAGACTGGTCAGAGGTATTTTTTGTGAAATGTATAAAAAAAGTTATAGAGCAAAAAAGAAAATCTTTATAGAAATTTTCTCACTTTTTTGCTTATAACTTCTTCAATTTTTTAATTTCGGCAAAAAGTTATATGAACATATTTGTAGGCAAAGCAATTTGCTACAAATTATGTCCTTACAAATTTTTTGTAGGATAGATAGTTTAAATGAAAACACCATCGCAGCTTGTCGCTACTATGGGCTAACTGGCATGGAACGTCCGAGTGACGTCACACGTATCCCGCGTACACTGACGTAGCGGCAGGAACGGCATAATGTTTATAACTTAATATCTTCGTAAGTAATGGTCCGATTTGGATAATTCAAAAAGAAATATCATTCTTATGTCACAGAGAATAACGTGGATACTAGTTCTATTGAATTTGCTAGAACTTTACTGATCCTCATTGAAAAAAAAATTAAAAACTGAAAACTAAGGTGAAGCGGGACACGAGGCGTGTGACGCCTGTACCGGACGAAGTAGGCAAAACGTCGCCGTTGCAACGAAACGCGTTGCCGTTTTATCCTAAAAATTTTACCTTTATGCGTCTAAAGAAATTTCACTTCAAAAAACTAGTTTGCTGTTTAGATAATTTTTATTACATTTTTATTTATTTATTAGTATTATAGTGTATTTCGGTTCCATTTCGTAGGCGTGGTGGCGAGTCTGCAGCGACACAAGTTACTGTTTATCGAGACACAGGACTCTGCTGAGACAAGTTTCGCCTTGATCAATTACATTAAGGTATGCTTTTATAAAATTTGACCTTCATATTTGTAAACACTTCTGATTCTAAGTTTACCCCGATTATTTTGAAACTTTTGATATTTTGACGGCATTGCAGCGCCTTGGTTGCTGGTGATTTATCAGTCCAGTGACTATGGCAAAGAGGTGTTCATAGTAACCGTAAAAAAAACTTATAACTGGTTTTTTTTTGCTTTGCATGATGAACCTTTATGCCGTATGAAATATAGATTTCATCTCGCACAATATCATAATTATGTAATTATTATCCTTTGTTGCTTCTTTCTCTCAATTTTATTTGATTTTATGTAATGTATGCTTCACTTCAACCTGTAATATCCCACTGCTGGGCATAGGCCTCTTTCTCCGAATAGGAGAAGTATTAGTTTAATCTACAACGCTGCTCCAATGCGGGTTAGCAGATATATTCTCTACTATGAGTAACGGCCGCTATCAGGTGTACATGATAGTAGGGGGGACGTAGAATATCGACCTTCACCGATCTAATAACTCGATGAGACATATATTTTATCAAATATAATTTTTAAACAAATATGCCTATGATAACTTGCCTATCGAAAAGTGGTCAAGGCTATTTTTAATTAAATTGATTTTTAACCGACTTCCAAAAAAGGAGGAGGTTCTCAATTCGACACGTATGTTTTTTTTTTTTTTTTAATGTATGTTAGCTCAGAACTTTTGACTGGGTGGACCGATTTCGATCAATTTTGTTTTATTAAGGTGTTGCGTGTCATGTGGTCCCATTTTAATTTAATTGAGATCTGACAAGTACTTTAAGAGTTATATCTAATAATGCGTATTTACGTGACTACTTTTTCGTCGACCTACGTTATATTATACCGTATAACTTTTTACTCGGTGTACCGATTTCGATGATTCTTACTTTAATCGAAAGCTAATACTTGTCTTGTAGTCTTGTTTAAATTAGATCGAAAACTGATTACAACTTTTTGAGTAATCTTTAATAGCGCGTATTTACTTGACTATTTTTTCGTCTTATTACGTTGTATTACTTGTCGATGTAATTGAAGTCGGTTTTTTTTCGTTTGCGAGCAAACACAATTATAATTAATTTTTTTTTCATCACCTTCCCTCATACGATAGTTAACCGAATGAGTTTTATATCAATTAATAGTTTTTAACACACAGAATATGCCTAGGTAGGCTTGCCTACTTATTTTTGGTCATGGCTACCTGGCAAGTAGATGTGAACAGGTAGGTCAATATATACCTATATTCGATACTACATCGATCTGTTCGAATCGAAATTGATATCATAGGTAAGATATTCTAATTACAAAACCAATCATATAGGCTTGCCTGCAAAAACTAAAAAAATTAAAAAATTAAAAAAAATTTGCCTTGACCACTTTTCGATAGGCAAGTTATCATAGGCATATTTGTTTATAAAGTATATTTGATAAAAAATATGTCTCATCGAGTTATCAGATCGGTGAAGGTCGCTCTTCCACGTCTCTTAGACCATGATCCGGGACCGACGGATTAACGTGCTCTCCGAGGCACGAGGAATGCAATGCAATTATGTATGGTAGTTACCTACCGATATATTATATATAACGCGCAGGCGTGCGAGAGCGGTCGCGGCGGCGTGTTGTTGTCGGTGGCGCGCGGCAAGGTGTCGGAGGGCGTGGACTTCGACCACCACCTGGGGCGGGCGGTGCTGATGTTATGTGTATATGTGTAACGCGCAGGCGTGCGAGAGCGGTCGCGGCGGCGTGTTGCTGTCGGTGGCGCGCGGCAAGGTGTCGGAGGGCGTGGACTTCGACCACCACCTGGGGCGGGCGGTGCTGATGTTATGTGTATATGTGTAACGCGCAGGCGTGCGAGAGCGGTCGCGGCGGCGTGTTGCTGTCGGTGGCGCGCGGCAAGGTGTCGGAGGGCGTGGACTTCGACCACCACCTGGGGCGGGCTGTGTTAATGTTATGTGTATATGTGTAACGCGCAGGCGTGCGAGAGCGGTCGCGGCGGCGTGTTGCTGTCGGTGGCGCGCGGCAAGGTGTCGGAGGGCGTGGACTTCGACCACCACCTGGGGCGGGCGGTGCTGATGTTATGTGTATATGTGTAACGCGCAGGCGTGCGAGAGCGGTCGCGGCGGCGTGTTGCTGTCGGTGGCGCGCGGCAAGGTGTCGGAGGGCGTGGACTTCGACCACCACCTGGGGCGGGCTGTGTTAATGTTATGTGTATATGTGTAACGCGCAGGCGTGCGAGAGCGGTCGCGGCGGCGTGTTGTTGTCGGTGGCGCGCGGCAAGGTGTCGGAGGGCGTGGACTTCGACCACCACCTGGGGCGGGCTGTGTTAATGTTATGTGTATATGTGTAACGCGCAGGCGTGCGAGAGCGGTCGCGGCGGCGTGTTGTTGTCGGTGGCGCGCGGCAAGGTGTCGGAGGGCGTGGACTTCGACCACCACCTGGGGCGGGCGGTGCTGATGTTATGTGTATATGTGTAACGCGCAGGCGTGCGAGAGCGGTCGCGGCGGCGTGTTGCTGTCGGTGGCGCGCGGCAAGGTGTCGGAGGGCGTGGACTTCGACCACCACCTGGGGCGGGCGGTGCTGATGTTATGTGTATATGTGTAACGCGCAGGCGTGCGAGAGCGGTCGCGGCGGCGTGTTGTTGTCGGTGGCGCGCGGCAAGGTGTCGGAGGGCGTGGACTTCGACCACCACCTGGGGCGGGCGGTGCTGATGTTATGTGTATATGTGTAACGCGCAGGCGTGCGAGAGCGGTCGCGGCGGCGTGTTGTTGTCGGTGGCGCGCGGCAAGGTGTCGGAGGGCGTGGACTTCGACCACCACCTGGGGCGGGCTGTGTTAATGTTATGTGTATATGTGTAACGCGCAGGCGTGCGAGAGCGGTCGCGGCGGCGTGTTGTTGTCGGTGGCGCGCGGCAAGGTGTCGGAGGGCGTGGACTTCGACCACCACCTGGGGCGGGCGGTGCTGATGTTATGTGTATATGTGTAACGCGCAGGCGTGCGAGAGCGGTCGCGGCGGCGTGTTGCTGTCGGTGGCGCGCGGCAAGGTGTCGGAGGGCGTGGACTTCGACCACCACCTGGGGCGGGCGGTGCTGATGTTATGTGTATATGTGTAACGCGCAGGCGTGCGAGAGCGGTCGCGGCGGCGTGTTGCTGTCGGTGGCGCGCGGCAAGGTGTCGGAGGGCGTGGACTTCGACCACCACCTGGGGCGGGCGGTGCTGATGTTATGTGTATATGTGTAACGCGCAGGCGTGCGAGAGCGGTCGCGGCGGCGTGTTGCTGTCGGTGGCGCGCGGCAAGGTGTCGGAGGGCGTGGACTTCGACCACCACCTGGGGCGGGCGGTGCTGATGTTATGTGTATATGTGTAACGCGCAGGCGTGCGAGAGCGGTCGCGGCGGCGTGTTGCTGTCGGTGGCGCGCGGCAAGGTGTCGGAGGGCGTGGACTTCGACCACCACCTGGGGCGGGCGGTGCTGATGTTATGTGTATATGTGTAACGCGCAGGCGTGCGAGAGCGGTCGCGGCGGCGTGTTGTTGTCGGTGGCGCGCGGCAAGGTGTCGGAGGGCGTGGACTTCGACCACCACCTGGGGCGGGCGGTGCTGATGTTATGTGTATATGTGTAACGCGCAGGCGTGCGAGAGCGGTCGCGGCGGCGTGTTGTTGTCGGTGGCGCGCGGCAAGGTGTCGGAGGGCGTGGACTTCGACCACCACCTGGGGCGGGCTGTGTTAATGTTATGTGTATATGTGTAACGCGCAGGCGTGCGAGAGCGGTCGCGGCGGCGTGTTGTTGTCGGTGGCGCGCGGCAAGGTGTCGGAGGGCGTGGACTTCGACCACCACCTGGGGCGGGCGGTGCTGATGTTATGTGTATATGTGTAACGCGCATTCGTGCGAGAGCGGTCGCGGCGGCGTGTTGCTGTCGGTGGCGCGCGGCAAGGTGTCGGAGGGCGTGGACTTCGACCACCACCTGGGGCGGGCGGTGCTGATGTTATGTGTATATGTGTAACGCGCAGGCGTGCGAGAGCGGTCGCGGCGGCGTGTTGCTGTCGGTGGCGCGCGGCAAGGTGTCGGAGGGCGTGGACTTCGACCACCACCTGGGGCGGGCGGTGCTGATGTTATGTGTATATGTGTAACGCGCAGGCGTGCGAGAGCGGTCGCGGCGGCGTGTTGCTGTCGGTGGCGCGCGGCAAGGTGTCGGAGGGCGTGGACTTCGACCACCACCTGGGGCGGGCGGTGCTGATGTTATGTGTATATGTGTAACGCGCAGGCGTGCGAGAGCGGTCGCGGCGGCGTGTTGCTGTCGGTGGCGCGCGGCAAGGTGTCGGAGGGCGTGGACTTCGACCACCACCTGGGGCGGGCGGTGCTGATGTTATGTGTATATGTGTAACGCGCAGGCGTGCGAGAGCGGTCGCGGCGGCGTGTTGCTGTCGGTGGCGCGCGGCAAGGTGTCGGAGGGCGTGGACTTCGACCACCACCTGGGGCGGGCGGTGCTGATGTTATGTGTATATGTGTAACGCGCAGGCGTGCGAGAGCGGTCGCGGCGGCGTGTTGCTGTCGGTGGCGCGCGGCAAGGTGTCGGAGGGCGTGGACTTCGACCACCACCTGGGGCGGGCGGTGCTGATGTTATGTGTATATGTGTAACGCGCAGGCGTGCGAGAGCGGTCGCGGCGGCGTGTTGTTGTCGGTGGCGCGCGGCAAGGTGTCGGAGGGCGTGGACTTCGACCACCACCTGGGGCGGGCGGTGCTGATGTTATGTGTATATGTGTAACGCGCAGGCGTGCGAGAGCGGTCGCGGCGGCGTGTTGTTGTCGGTGGCGCGCGGCAAGGTGTCGGAGGGCGTGGACTTCGACCACCACCTGGGGCGGGCTGTGTTAATGTTATGTGTATATGTGTAACGCGCAGGCGTGCGAGAGCGGTCGCGGCGGCGTGTTGTTGTCGGTGGCGCGCGGCAAGGTGTCGGAGGGCGTGGACTTCGACCACCACCTGGGGCGGGCGGTGCTGATGTTATGTGTATATGTGTAACGCGCATTCGTGCGAGAGCGGTCGCGGCGGCGTGTTGCTGTCGGTGGCGCGCGGCAAGGTGTCGGAGGGCGTGGACTTCGACCACCACCTGGGGCGGGCGGTGCTGATGTTATGTGTATATGTGTAACGCGCAGGCGTGCGAGAGCGGTCGCGGCGGCGTGTTGCTGTCGGTGGCGCGCGGCAAGGTGTCGGAGGGCGTGGACTTCGACCACCACCTGGGGCGGGCGGTGCTGATGTTATGTGTATATGTGTAACGCGCAGGCGTGCGAGAGCGGTCGCGGCGGCGTGTTGCTGTCGGTGGCGCGCGGCAAGGTGTCGGAGGGCGTGGACTTCGACCACCACCTGGGGCGGGCGGTGCTGATGTTATGTGTATATGTGTAACGCGCAGGCGTGCGAGAGCGGTCGCGGCGGCGTGTTGTTGTCGGTGGCGCGCGGCAAGGTGTCGGAGGGCGTGGACTTCGACCACCACCTGGGGCGGGCGGTGCTGATGTTATGTGTATATGTGTAACGCGCAGGCGTGCGAGAGCGGTCGCGGTGGCGTGTTGCTGTCGGTGGCGCGCGGCAAGGTGTCGGAGGGCGTGGACTTCGACCACCACCTGGGGCGGGCGGTGCTGATGTTATGTGTATATGTGTAACGCGCAGGCGTGCGAGAGCGGTCGCGGCGGCGTGTTGCTGTCGGTGGCGCGCGGCAAGGTGTCGGAGGGCGTGGACTTCGACCACCACCTGGGGCGGGCGGTGCTGATGTTATGTGTATATGTGTAACGCGCAGGCGTGCGAGAGCGGTCGCGGCGGCGTGTTGTTGTCGGTGGCGCGCGGCAAGGTGTCGGAGGGCGTGGACTTCGACCACCACCTGGGGCGGGCGGTGCTGATGTTATGTGTATATGTGTAACGCGCAGGCGTGCGAGAGCGGTCGCGGTGGCGTGTTGCTGTCGGTGGCGCGCGGCAAGGTGTCGGAGGGCGTGGACTTCGACCACCACCTGGGGCGGGCTGTGTTAATGTTATGTGTATATGTGTAACGCGCAGGCGTGCGAGAGCGGTCGCGGCGGCGTGTTGTTGTCGGTGGCGCGCGGCAAGGTGTCGGAGGGCGTGGACTTCGACCACCACCTGGGGCGGGCGGTGCTGATGTTATGTGTATATGTGTAACGCGCAGGCGTGCGAGAGCGGTCGCGGCGGCGTGTTGTTGTCGGTGGCGCGCGGCAAGGTGTCGGAGGGCGTGGACTTCGACCACCACCTGGGGCGGGCGGTGCTGATGTTATGTGTATATGTGTAACGCGCAGGCGTGCGAGAGCGGTCGCGGCGGCGTGTTGCTGTCGGTGGCGCGCGGCAAGGTGTCGGAGGGCGTGGACTTCGACCACCACCTGGGGCGGGCGGTGCTGATGTTATGTGTATATGTGTAACGCGCAGGCGTGCGAGAGCGGTCGCGGCGGCGTGTTGCTGTCGGTGGCGCGCGGCAAGGTGTCGGAGGGCGTGGACTTCGACCACCACCTGGGGCGGGCGGTGCTGATGTTATGTGTATATGTGTAACGCGCAGGCTTGCGAGAGCGGTCGCGGCGGCGTGTTGCTGTCGGTGGCGCGCGGCAAGGTGTCGGAGGGCGTGGACTTCGACCACCACCTGGGGCGGGCGGTGCTGATGTTATGTGTATATGTGTAACGCGCAGGCGTGCGAGAGCGGTCGCGGCGGCGTGTTGCTGTCGGTGGCGCGCGGCAAGGTGTCGGAGGGCGTGGACTTCGACCACCACCTGGGGCGGGCGGTGCTGATGTTATGTGTATATGTGTAACGCGCAGGCGTGCGAGAGCGGTCGCGGCGGCGTGTTGTTGTCGGTGGCGCGCGGCAAGGTGTCGGAGGGCGTGGACTTCGACCACCACCTGGGGCGGGCGGTGCTGATGTTATGTGTATATGTGTAACGCGCAGGCGTGCGAGAGCGGTCGCGGCGGCGTGTTGTTGTCGGTGGCGCGCGGCAAGGTGTCGGAGGGCGTGGACTTCGACCACCACCTGGGGCGGGCTGTGTTAATGTTATGTGTATATGTGTAACGCGCAGGCGTGCGAGAGCGGTCGCGGCGGCGTGTTGTTGTCGGTGGCGCGCGGCAAGGTGTCGGAGGGCGTGGACTTCGACCACCACCTGGGGCGGGCGGTGCTGATGTTATGTGTATATGTGTAACGCGCATTCGTGCGAGAGCGGTCGCGGCGGCGTGTTGCTGTCGGTGGCGCGCGGCAAGGTGTCGGAGGGCGTGGACTTCGACCACCACCTGGGGCGGGCGGTGTTGATGTTATGTGTATATGTGTAACGCGCAGGCGTGCGAGAGCGGTCGCGGCGGCGTGTTGCTGTCGGTGGCGCGCGGCAAGGTGTCGGAGGGCGTGGACTTCGACCACCACCTGGGGCGGGCGGTGCTGATGTTATGTGTATATGTGTAACGCGCAGGCGTGCGAGAGCGGTCGCGGCGGCGTGTTGCTGTCGGTGGCGCGCGGCAAGGTGTCGGAGGGCGTGGACTTCGACCACCACCTGGGGCGGGCGGTGCTGATGTTATGTGTATATGTGTAACGCGCAGGCGTGCGAGAGCGGTCGCGGCGGCGTGTTGCTGTCGGTGGCGCGCGGCAAGGTGTCGGAGGGCGTGGACTTCGACCACCACCTGGGGCGGGCGGTGCTGATGTTATGTGTATATGTGTAACGCGCAGGCGTGCGAGAGCGGTCGCGGCGGCGTGTTGTTGTCGGTGGCGCGCGGCAAGGTGTCGGAGGGCGTGGACTTCGACCACCACCTGGGGCGGGCTGTGTTAATGTTATGTGTATATGTGTAACGCGCAGGCGTGCGAGAGCGGTCGCGGCGGCGTGTTGCTGTCGGTGGCGCGCGGCAAGGTGTCGGAGGGCGTGGACTTCGACCACCACCTGGGGCGGGCTGTGTTAATGTTATGTGTATATGTGTAACGCGCAGGCGTGCGAGAGCGGTCGCGGCGGCGTGTTGCTGTCGGTGGCGCGCGGCAAGGTGTCGGAGGGCGTGGACTTCGACCACCACCTGGGGCGGGCGGTGCTGATGTTATGTGTATATGTGTAACGCGCAGGCGTGCGAGAGCGGTCGCGGCGGCGTGTTGCTGTCGGTGGCGCGCGGCAAGGTGTCGGAGGGCGTGGACTTCGACCACCACCTGGGGCGGGCGGTGCTGATGTTATGTGTATATGTGTAACGCGCAGGCGTGCGAGAGCGGTCGCGGCGGCGTGTTGCTGTCGGTGGCGCGCGGCAAGGTGTCGGAGGGCGTGGACTTCGACCACCACCTGGGGCGGGCGGTGCTGATGTTATGTGTATATGTGTAACGCGCAGGCGTGCGAGAGCGGTCGCGGCGGCGTGTTGCTGTCGGTGGCGCGCGGCAAGGTGTCGGAGGGCGTGGACTTCGACCACCACCTGGGGCGGGCGGTGCTGATGTTATGTGTATATGTGTAACGCGCAGGCGTGCGAGAGCGGTCGCGGCGGCGTGTTGCTGTCGGTGGCGCGCGGCAAGGTGTCGGAGGGCGTGGACTTCGACCACCACCTGGGGCGGGCGGTGCTGATGTTCGGCATCCCGTACGTCTTCACGCAGAGCCGCATCCTCAAGGCCAGGCTGGAGTACCTGCGGGACCAGTTCCAGATCCGGGAAAACGACTTCCTAACGTTCGATGCCATGCGACACGCGGCCCAGTGTGTCGGCCGTGCGCTCAGGTACACTACGGTTTATACATAGTAGAGGAGACGTGGAACATCGACCTTCACCGATATGATAACTCGATGAGACATATTTTTTATCAAAAATAATTTATAAACAAATATGCCTGTAACTTGCCTGTCGAAAAGTGGTCATAGCTATTTTTTTTTTTTTGCATGCAAGCCTATAATTATGATTGGTTTTGTAATTACAATAATATCTTACCTATGATATCAATTTCGATTCGAACAGATCGATGTAGTATCGAATATAGGTATATATTGACCTACCTGTTCACATCTACTTGCCAGGTAGCCATAACCAAAAATAAGTAGGCAAGCCGACCTAGGCATATTCTGTGTGTTAGAAACTATCAATTGAGATAAAACTCATTCGATTATCATATGAGGGAAGGTGATCAAAAAAAAAATTAATTAAATTAAAAATAGCCTTGACCACTTTTCGATAGGCAAGTTAGGCATATTTGTTCATAAATTATATTTGATAAAAAATATGTCTCATCGAGTTATCAGATCGGTGAAGGTTGCTCTTCCACGTCTCTAAGACCATTGGTTCCTCTGTGATTACTGAATTAAATATCAAGTTCGACTGTTCGAAGCATTAAAAGGCTCTGAAACTATTGAACCGATTTAAAAAATTTATTATCTATTTTTTTTTTTAGTTTACTCCTTAAGAATCGATTTTCATATAAGGACCCCGGTATGAAAAAAATATGAGGTGTAAAATCTACTGAACGAATGACCTCGTTACGTTTTTGTGCGCCATCTATCTGCTACGATGTTTATGACGGTACCGGCTACGACGGTTACGACGTTTTATAATAATGCCATCGATAGATGGCGTTATTTTTATTCATTTATTTACTATTTGATATTGTATTAATCTTTTTCTTAGACTATAAAGTCTTTTATGTGCATATTTAGACAGTCGATCTGAAAAAGTAAACTCCAGTCGTGCGTCGGAGCTGACACCCACACTTCACCACACCATCAAGTTCAAAGCAAATAAGAGCTATGACAAGCATATGCAAAATAAATTTATTTTAAAATAAAATAAAAAATAAAAATAAAATAAAGCAATGACATACATGAGTTATTAACACAAACTAATTTGTAACGTAAAAGCAATTCAAATTTGAAACGTATTTTCAGAGGTAAGACCGACTACGGCATAATGATCTTCGCGGACAAGAGGTTCAGCCGCGCCGACAAGCGCAGTAAACTGCCGCGCTGGATCCAGGAGCACCTGAGGGACTCGCTCTGCAACCTCAGCACTGAGGAGGCCGTTCAGGTAACAAATACACCACCCTTTTTTTATCAAACAAGCGTACGGCTCACCTGATGGTAAGACCGTAGCCTATAGACGCCTGCAACACCAGAAGCATCGCAAGCGCGTTGCCGACCCTATCCCCAATCCCCCCCAGGAGCTCTGGTCACCTTACTCACCAACAGGAACACAACACTGCTTGAAAGCAGTATTATTTAGCTGTGGTCTTCTGTAAGGTCGAGGTACTACCCCAGTCGGGCTGCTTCAGATTTTGAGCAGGAACTTTCCTGCTGTGCCCTACCTCAGTTAAATTAATTGTATTAATGTAACCACCACTATAATCATTATCAATAATAATATAATTATAAACATCAAAGAAACATCCGACAGTGCTCACTTATGGCACAGGCTTATTCATTCTGGCGGTTGCGGGTTCGATTCCCGCACATAACATACATTTGTATTAGCCATACAGATGTTTGCCGTGGTCTGGGCATTTGTGCTTGTGTTTTGTATGTGTTTCCGGACCTCCGACTCAGAAGTGCATTCTAGTGGGGACCGTTGAGTGGGAGGCGTTTATTCATTTTATTTATTACTTATTGACCGGTCCGTTTCCCACAGATCTGCAAACGTTGGCTCCGTCAAATGGCACAGCCCTTTACTCGAGAGGATCAGTTGGGCGTGTCTTTACTAACACTGCAGCAGTTACAGTCACAAGAACAACAGGAAAAAATCGAGAAGCAGGTCTTGCAGAAGTAAATCGAGAACTACTGGACAGTCTTCCCGAAGGAAAAGAAGGGCAGGTCCTATGGGAGCGAAAAAACAAGATGGCTAGATAAAGGCATCGGGATTATACACAAGTGGTTCAGAATCATGGAAAAATTTACGGCCTTGAACTTTCTGTTGCCGAATAAAAACTCTTGTTTTTAACTTTCATAAAGAGTTTCCAGAAATAAATAAATATAAAATAAAGGTGTTTTTGTCCATCAATAATGAAAAACCTTGCGATAAATTTAAATAAATGTAATTCAGGCGGTATTTCAGGCGTCAAATAAAATATTTCCGATATTTTTACAAAATATTTATTAAAATTTTAAAGATATAAAAATCCCAAATAAGCAATTATGCATTACTAGTTCGTGAAATGGAAGTGTCAGAAATAAAATAATGACATTATCGATTAGTAAAGTTAATAAATTAAAACAAATTCGAGTACCTTAATAAAAATTTCGTAATCTGCGACTAGATTTATTTGTGTTCTCCAACAAACAAATGTTTTAGTGAAATACATTATTTGTTATATGAGGACATACTCGTATTATCAAAATGTTAAATGGCTGAGAACTAAAACTAACGAGGTATTTTTAAACATTACTCAAGCGAATTATAAAATAGTATATTTATGGAAAACTGGCTTAACGCGAACGTATTCTCTGGCGAATTCATGGACGACGGATATGTGGTATACCAACGGGATCGTTACTCATCTTCTAGCTTGAAATCGGATGGCGGTAGAGTGTTAATCTCAGTATCCCGTAACATACCTTCTTCGCGTGTTCGAAATTGGGAAACGGACTGCGAAGAGTTCAAAAAATATTGAGACTTAACTGTTGTGCTTTGACACAGGAACAATACAATATTTGTAGGCATTTTTTTAACTTCTGCCAATCGAACAGCGTAAGCAAACTACACAACAATACATTCGTACGTACTCGGCGAATACGTTCTGCGTCGTCTAGGTCAAATGACGTCACACGCTGGAGCGCCGCGTGTAATAAAATTATTCTTGCAAGCGCAACTTTAAAGTCCCATAACTTTTACATTTCTTCTTTCCGTGTTCGTTTTATTTTACTTAATTTTTTATAATTTATCCATAAAAATGGAAACTTCTTCATTCTATATAATACAGGAAGCCTTAACTTTGTCTAAATACTTATTGTCTTATTTAAAAAAATATTTTTGAAGTAGAAATAAAATACATTTTGTAATAAATCTTTTTAATATTATACTTCCACACTGTTTGAAAATCAGAGAACATAAATATATAAAGATAAAACATGTGCGTTCTTTAGTTAGTCTCGTGTTAACAGAACACAATAGATAGAAAGCACACAATATAACAGTTAACGAGGACCGACACAAGTTACTAACGCCAGGTTCCAATATTCATACCAATCGTTTTCTACTTCCTTTATTATGAAAACGAATCGTTTTTGTATATAGGAACCTCGTATAAAACCAGCTGCCAGCATTCGATTTTAAAAATTACTACAAGTTATTGTAAACTTACTGTCGGATTATGACTATTTGATATAGTTACGCCTATCGTGGGTCAGCATGTTACATTATACAAATTATACAAAACAAATTATAATATAAAGCTTAAAATCCTTATGATTGAGCAAATCTAGCGAAATCCTGTAAAAAAAATTATGTAAAATCAAAACAAGTAACAATTCATTTAGAAACAAATTTATTTTATACTATATTAAAAGCATGCACTATATACTTATAAAATCAATGTTTTTATAACCATATATTCTAGTTATATATTATAAGAACGGTCTATATTTTAACACGCTCGTCTACGTAAACGACACGAAGCGATGCGACTTAGCGCGAACAATAGTTAGGGAACTTAGGGCCAGTTTAGTTAGCGTGGTATGGGCATGTAATGAGGAGGGATGAAAGCTATGTTGATAAAAGAAAGTTAGGGATGAATGTCGAAGGACGAAGAGCGATCGGCAGGCCAAGAAAGCGATGCCTGTAACTCGCTTACGCCGAGTCAGTAATTCCTTCTATGGACAATGTATACGCTTATACAACAGGCTCCCAGAAAACATTCAAAAGGCCATTGCCAAATTTAAAAAAAAATGTGAAAGAACGTTTGTGTACTAAAGGATATTATTCGATTAACGATTTTCTAGAAGACAGTACGCCTTGGGAATGATGTGACAGGCTATTTCAACCTATAAAATTCCTATCCTAAAAACTAATGTATCGCTTCGCATCGTTACGTCTAAGTACGTCGGTCAAGTAGAACGTGTAACAAATTACTATGATATGATACCAGAAACAAATTAATTTATTTAAAATAGTGTCACACGAATGAACTAAGAAAACGATAAAATTTTAAAATCCGGTTTGTAATATTTATAATACTGTTCGTTTTGTTTACGAACCGTTTAATATAACAACCGGGAATTGATCACTATTTACATTTATTTACCAAACGTTATGAGGAAGTTTTTTTTTATATTGCACGAGACTAAAACATGCTTTATGGGTACATGGTACATGCTTTACATGCCATGGGCCGGACAGGGCATAGTGGCTAGCCAGCTGTACCGCCTTTTCAATCTGTGCTGGCGAAATGGGCAAGTACCGGGAGACTGGTGCAAAGCCGTAATCGTACCACTATATAAGGGAAAAGGGTCACGGCAGGACTGCATAAATTACCGCGGTATAAGCCTTCTCAGCGTCGTCGGTAAATTGTATGCGAAAGTATTGATTGAAAGGGTTGTGAATGAAACAGACGAAAAAGTATGGGATGCACAAGCGGGATTTAGGAAGGGAATGGGATGTACGGATCAGGTCTTTTCTTTGCGATGCATAGCCGAAAAGTTCTTGGCTAAAAACAAGAAGGTCTATTGCGCGTTCGTAGATCTAGAAAAGGCCTATGATAGAGTGGTGAGGAATGAATTGTGGTCAGCATTGTCTGGGTACGGTGTGAGCAGTATCCTCATACGAGCACTGCAATCTCTTTATAGGAATTCTAGTGCTTGTGTAAGGATAAACGGGGCGTACACTGAATGGTTTAATATCGAAAAAGGTGTTAGACAGGGATGTGTAGCGTCACCGTGGCTGTTTAATCTGTTCATGGACAATTGCTTGGCAGAGCTGAAAGAGAATGAAAGTGGGTTGAGAATGAATGAGTTACTCGTCAAATGTCTTCTCTATGCTGATGACCAAGTATTACTTGCGTCCTCAGCCGAGGAGTTACAGGAGATGATAACTGTTATGAATGAAGCTTTTGTGAGAAAGGGAATGAAGATGAATGTAAAGAAGACGAAAGTGATGGTGTTTGAAAGAAATGAGGCAGTGACAGACTGCAATATCGTGATTGGAGATGAACAAATAGAACAGGTGAATGAGTTTGTGTATCTGGGTTCAAAGTTTACAAGAGATGGAAAGTGTGAGAGTGATATTGAAAGAAGAGTGAATGCAGGAAACATGGTGAATGGAGCTTTGCACTCCTTTACGAGCAGTCGGAATGTGTCTAATAAGGCTCGTTTGGCTGTGCATAGGGGGGTGTTGGTTCCGACACTCATGTATGGAAGTGAAAGTTGGGTATGGCAGAAGAAACATGAAAGCAGAATAAATGCAGTTGAGATGAGAGCGTTAAGAAGTATGATAGGAGTTAAACTGAGTGACAGGATAAAAAATAGTGAGATAAGGAAACGTTGTGGTCTGAAAGAAGATGTAGTGACAAAAATTGAGAAAGGTATGCTGAGATGGTTTGGCCATGTCGAGAGAATGAATGAAGAACGATTGACGAAAAAAGTGTATAAGGCGAGTGTGAATGGAAGTGTTGGAAGGGGTAGACCTAGGCGGACTTTTCAAGACCAGATCAGAGACGTCTTGAAAAATGGCCAGGTCAAGAGTACCCTAAACCGTAGAGCGTGTATGAAAGGAACAATGAAAGTGGATGAAGCGAAACAAGTATGTAAGGATCGTAGCAAGTGGAAAGAAGTGGTCTCTGCCTACCCCTACGGGAAAGAGGCGTGATTATATGTATGTATGTAAAACATGCTTGAACTTGCTAAAACATGTTTTAATAAAATTTAATTCGATATTATCGTGTCTAGATTCGTTAGCTATTCTTTTATAAACTAAATGAATTAATACGTTAAACGTCGCCTTGACTTTTTAGTTTTTCTGTTTGGGTCATGGCGGACACCATGTAGTCGATACATAATATTGTTCCGTTAGTGCCGCGGGGGACACCACACGACCGCAAACCAGAGTTAACTTAAAAATATGTCAGATGGTGTAAGGAAAAAAAAGTAAGTTCTTTAAGAATGGGTATGGTAGTGCAATCAAAACTTATCATTAACATTTTGTAAATAAGCTGGCTCCCAGTGGCCCCTCTCCAAGTGAGGCCCAACTGGTGACCTACCCTATGGAAAAAATCTCATAAAACATGGAAAAATGCAAACCAAATTCTCATTTCAGTTAGGAGAATATATGAGATCTCATGGATTCTCATAACTCGGCGTTAAACGTGTTAACAGATGTTAAGTTATATGTAAAATGTTATATGTAAAATGTTATTTGTAAATAAATTTCAATAATTTAATATTTCAATCTATATAAAATTCAACACTTTTTTATGTAAAGATGGAAACGGATTCATTCATCTATTCATATAAGACCAATTTTATTTTCCTATATAAAAAATTCCACGCAACGTTCCAGAATAAAAATGGACCTTATTGAGATCACATAGGGTTCATTTTACTACTAATCGTATAAATATTCAAGCAAAATCAAAATATCGAAAGTAAATAATTATATCAATTCAGCTAGAGTAAAATTCATATTTATGTTACATTCCCATAGATATTTTTTTTCTTTTATACTAACAACTGAATTGTGGCTAAAGTTTTAATAATGAAAATATTTTTTATACTTTCCGACTCATATTTAAAACGTGATATTTTCTATGAATTTGTTGTTGGTTATTTTTAGTTCCAGGTGGCAACAGCAGATGGCGCTTGCAATAATTCTCTCTCACTCACTTTTTCTTTTCCGCTAGAGAAATTATGACTGTCAACATGACCGACAACAAAAATGATATCACGTTTTACATATAAAACATAATTAAAATGAAGTACAATATGTGTACACAAAAAAAGTTTTTAAATCGGTCACAACCGAACACTAAAAAATTAATAAAACGCAATTAAAAAATCCGAAAAAGTTATCATTATAACAACCGAATACTTTTGACATAAAAAAAAAATTAATATCGCTTTCCGATATCACAACATCATCGCTACAAAGACATAGCATATTAAAGGGTACAGCAGTGGCGTACCGCGTTTTTTTTTCGCCCGGGGCCCACCCTAAATGTCCGTCCCTACCAATTCATTTAATTATTTGACCAAATTAATTTTTATTATATTAATTAACCGACTGCAAAAAGGAGAAGGTTCTCAATTTGATTTGCCCTTACGTATCCCGTCCGGGAATGTGGCCCCCTGGCAACCCCCACGCTACGCCATTGGGGTACAGTAGAAAATTTAGGCTACTTTATTGCAAAAAATAGTCTAATAGTCCAGTGTAGGGCTGCCATTTTTAAAGCTATTTATATCTGAAGAATGAATTGCAATTAATTTGTATTTTTACTAGTAAGGGATTAAAAAAAAATGTCCCTTTTTATAATTAAGACAAAAGCAGCCCTAATTATTCCAACTGACACTATTCCTAGATAAGACTATCGAGCACCTCCACGTATATTTTCGTTCCATCTTTCGCTTTATTTTCAATTGCAACTAGATCTTACAACCAACACGATATACGATACGATATAGAAATTGTTTTTCTTTTTTTTTTACTAAGTAGGTACCTTTACTTACCTACGTCATTATTGCGGTCTAACGTCAATAGTTCTGGAACACAAGTTCGGTTTCTATATTCAGACCACGATTCGTTTAGCCTACGAATCGTTAACGACTCGTTTTTCATACGAATTGGTAACGGTCCGTTTTGCCTTACTAAAGTTTGAAAAACGTTCGAAATTGAACGGTTCCTCAGCAACACAAATATTTTTTTGAATACATTTGTATAGAGACCGTACTTAAATCATAAACAACATTAAATGGCGAGAGAAAATGGATATAGAAGAGACGACTGGGACGAAACGATTACGTTACAAATAAGTGCGAGTCTAAGTTACTAGACGTCAGTAACACTAGAGGTCACCCGAGTGCTTTTGAATGGGTCTCGGTTGATGGTGGGAGTGTTGGGAGTGTTGGGGGTGTTGGGGGTGCTGTGAATACTGCGAATGTTGTGAGGGCTGTGGGTGTTGTGGGTGTTGTTGGTGTTGTTGATGTTGTTGGTGTTGTTGGTGTGGATGGCGACGACGTGGGGCCAGCGCTGTTATAAGAGCCCGACCCGCCGCGCCACATAACTCCGTGCCATCGCGGGCACCAGCCACTCGGCTACCGCCTGTCAACGAATTCACTATGTGCCTGAAATAGAGATACATTTTTAATTTTATAATACATTTTTAGCTAACATTACACTTCTCATGTTAGTGAGAAAGTGACCAGAGCTCCTGGGGGGATTGGAGATAGGGTCGACAACGCGCTTGCGACGGTGTTGCAGGCGTCTATAGGCTGCGGTAGTCACTTACCATCAGGTGAGCTACCGCTTGTACGCTTGTTTGTCGACTTACTAACATTAAAAAAAAAGTAAATTTGATTCTTATGGGATAGAAAAACTTTCTTAATCTGTAAATTAACGTGTCTGAATTACGTTCACTAGCTTATTGGAATACTAACTAAACTAGACAGAGACACTAAAACATAGCGTATTCTATTAAACTTATAACCTAGTTCAAGATAATGTTAAAATAATAATGAACTAATGACCGACTTACTCATGATTCACGACAGTTAGTGAATCATGAGTAAGGCCGTCTAAATGAGACAGTCTATCAAACATAAAGCAGGATTTTACTTGTAAGTCAACCGTCAATAGCGAACTAGTCTATCATAAATGAGCCAGACCGTTAATATTGAACCAGGCCACCAACCATGAGCCCATCATTCACGAGCAAATCTATCAAAGATGGGTCAGACCATCAATCACAAGACAGTGCAATGGCAACTGTGAGCCCGCCTATCAATTTTGAGCCAGTCTACCAAACATGAGCCAGTCTATCAACCACGGGCCCAGTCTACCGATCATAAGCAAGCTTCTATAAGGAACCAGTCTACAATCAAGGTCCAGTCTTTCAATCATGAGCCTGTTTATCAATCATGAGCCACTATATCAGTCATGAGCCAATCTAACAATCGTGAGCCAATATAACAATCATGAGCCAGTATATCAATTGTAAGTCAGTCTATCATTCATGAGCCAGTCTGCCAATCATGGCCAGCCTATTAATCAGAACCAGTCTAACACAGTCATGAGCCAGTCTATCGATCATGACCCAGTATATCGATCATAAGCCAATCTATCAATCATGAGCCAATCTATCAATCATGAGCCAATATATCAATCATGAGCCAATCTATCAATCATGAGCCAATCTATCAAACATGAGCCAGTCAACAGATCATGAGCCACTTCGTAAACGACGGCTCAGTACTAACCTCACTGTGTGGAAGGGCGCGTGTTGTCCACTGATCCACTCGAGCGAAGCCATGTCTCCTACAGCCGCTGCGCCCACAAATTTCGACGCACTCGCCACAGAGAAAAACACCACCACGCGATGACCCTCCTGTGGCAGAGGGGACTTTATTCAAAGGAGTCGCCCATTAATTGCGAGATGTTTTTTAGCAATATTTCACTCCCCTTGGTGATATGTGGTGAAGATTTATACTAACACCCAAAAATACCGTGTGTTTTGTTTTTGTTGAAATTTTCAAAACATTACCTTCAAATATATGTATAATCTGAATATAGAAAATTAAGCGTTGTGATACACATTTTTAGACAGACATTATGGTTTGTTGGTTGTTTTTTGGTTTAGAAATCGCACACGTGATATCTCATCACAGCGTCTCCCCTAACTTCTTTCTGATATTTCATAAGTCTCATATGATTAATGGACGACCCGAAATGGGTGAAAGGAATGTTTTTCGGCGAGGATATTTCATTCAAAATATTTTTTTCTTTTGTTGTCTGCATGATTGCGATAAATGCGTGATGAAAACAAATAAAAAAAAAACATGTGAGAACTATTGTTTAAATTATGAACTCCTTGACTGAACTATATAATAATATACAATATATAAAATAAAAAAAATTATGTAAGAAAAAAGTTAATAGTAATAGGTATGAATTTCTAAATACGTTCACAAACCTGTTTAGCCTTCTGTAGCTTCTTGGCCGTTGCTGGGGAGAAAGGGAAGCCAGCGCCGGCTTGCGCTGCCTCTACGGTGTGTACGTCATCCGCCTTTACCACAAAGTAACGAACACCATCATCCATAGCCCGGTCGACACCCGGTCCGGCTCCCGGCCCGGCAGCCGGACCGGCCACCCCGCCGGCCAGCGGCGACAGCGGACTCCGCCATCCCGGCCTCTGTCCGTTTCTATAACCGTAGCTATTCTGGTAGTATCCATTCCCGTAATCAGTCTGTCCGTACTGCGGGTATTGCGGGTATTTACTGTTCTCGTGACGATATTGCTCTTCATCGACACGCATTCGCCAGTTGGGCGAGTCGAGTGTGAGGGGTTTCGGCCTCTGTCCGATACCGCTGGGTTGGTTCAGACCTACGTTTTTCTCTTCGGAACCAAGGACGTGTACCACCGTGCTTAATATCTGCTCGTCGAGGGGAGTCATCGGTTTCGCTGGATTCGACATCCGACGGATAACGAGGGCGCAGAGCTTTTGTCTCAAATAGTAAACGCTTATAGCATCGGACGCATCGGCGGTAAACGCCATCCAATCGTCAAGTGTTAAGACGGCCGTGTCTGGTGATGAGTTATTTTCATCCGCTTCGCTGTCCGAATCGCTCGACAGACCTGGAGGGTTAGCTCTCTGAGTTAAAGCCCCCGTTGGAAGTCTTAAAGGTCCTCCGAATAGCGCCACCGTTAGTGGAGTTACTAAGGTATTGCATCGGATGAAACAGAACCGTCCAACGCGCGATATTTCTTCAAATACGACCCAATCGGTCGGCAAGTTTTGTACCGATTTTTGTGACCCCGAGACGCCGCCACCACGGTGTAGTGTAGAGCTCGGATGGAAAGCAACTTTTACTTCTTTAGATGTTCTTAGAGTACACGAATCTCTGTCTACCCTCGCTATAGAAGGATAGAGTCCACTGGCTAAAACGGCTTTAACTACGTGCCACTTTTCGGAGTTCAAATTCACGTCCTTTATGTCGCCGGAACCTCTGGCCTTAACGAGACATAGAGCCCTAAGTTGGGCTAATAATTGAGATCTATAGCCAACAATCATTTCCATTGTGGCACCACAGATTAAATTTTTCGCACAAAATGCTTTCTCTGTACCGTTCGCTCTGGCGGTCTGCCAAGCTTGAAAGGCCCGAAGCAAGGCCATATGATCCGAGTAGCTATCTGCGGCAAACTCTTTCCTGGCCATTCCACCCTTCTTCCTGTTTTCCGGGTTCATCGATATCTGAAACGGTTCTTTATTCGCTAAACTGCATACAATAGTTAAAATCGGATCAAGGCACTTCATGACACACGCGTACAGCAACATTTTCCCTAACTTTGGTTCGACAGTGAGATCCAGTAGATGTTGACCGATCTCTGTCAAATCTTCCATGGGTGTCAACGCCCCAATCGTCTTGAGTAAAGTGACCGCGTTCCGTACCGCCAAAAACGAGGGCGGTTCCAGAGCTTTTGATAGGAAATCTGCTATCGGGGTATTACCTGGTGCCAGCAGCTTAGTGTGAAGGCACAATTCTTGGAGAGGAACTCTCAATATTTCTGGTACGGAGGTTAGAGGTAGAGTTTTGAATCTTCGCTTGGAACACATGTGGAAGCAGTGTCCGGGTTTTGTCCGACCGGCGCGGCCCGCCCTTTGCTGACAGCAAGCCCTTGACGTCCACACACACTGCAGTGAGCACACACCGCCGTTCGACTCGTAATACTTCTCCTTGACTTTGCACGAGTCCACAACGTACACCACGTCATCGATCGTTATAGATGTCTCTGCGATGTTCGTCGATATAATAATTTTTCTCGCGTTAGGCAAAGGATTGAACACTTTCTTCTGGTCCAACGTCTGCATGTTGCTGTGTAGCGTGAATATCTGGTATTTCATTACGTTCATATCCGAACAACTCTGGATCAGATCTCTTAAGGTTACGATGTCGTCATACCCCGGCAGGAAAATCAGGATGCTGCCTTTGGGCATGTTCATATGTATATGTCTCACGAGAGCTAGCATGAGGTCGTGGTCGATCAACTCTTCAGAGAAAGCGTGATTATAAACGTCTAGAAGGAAGTCGTCTGCGGAAGAGTCCTGCTCTTGGCCATTCTTGGCTTCCTCTGTATGAGTGAATGTCGCTAAAAGTTTAGCGCATTCTGTGTGACCATTTTCGACTGCGTAGTCGTATGGAGTTTTTCCGCTTTTATCTTTCAAGTCAGGATCGGCACCTGAAAATATTATTAAATTGAAACATTTAAATAATCAAATTATATTAAAAGCACTTAATTTTACTATCATTTCTATCACATAAACGGTACATTACACGAGTACGACAAACAAAGGTACTTTTACAAAATGATCTTTAGATGCAGCGAGTTAAAGTATGAAACCGACATTTACAGTGTAGTGTACACCGACCCCGAGTCTAGGTGACGATTGAAAAATTCAGTGTAGAGTGTAGAGTGCGCAAGTACCAATCCGCAGCAGGTGTCGCGCGACGTCTACGAGTTCCCACTTGGTGATGGCGGCGAGTGCTCCGCGCCCGCAGCGGTAGAGTGTAGTGTAGATTGTATAATTTGGAGTTTTCAGTGCAGAGTGTACAGTGTATAGTCTACAATATAGTGTATAGTATAGTGTACAGTGTAGAGTGTAGTGCAGTGTGTAGTGCAGTGTACAGCATAGTGTACAGTATAGTATACAGTATAGTGTACAGTGTATAGTGTACAATATAGTGTATAGTGTATAGTATAGTGTAGAGTGTAGTGCAGTGTGTAGTGAAGTGTACAGCATAGTGTACAGTATAGTATACAGTATAGTGTACAGTGTATAGTGTACAATATAGTGTATAGTGTAGAGTGTAGTGCAGTGTGTAGTGAAGTGTACAGCATAGTGTACAGTATAGTATACAGTATAGTGTACAGTGTAGAGCAGTGTAGAGTGTAGTGCAGTGTACAGTATAGAGTACAGTATAGATTGTGCAGTGTACCGTGTACAGTACGTACCGATCCTTAGCAGCTGGCGCGCGACGTCCGCCAGCCCGCGCGCGGCGGCGGCGGCGAGCGCCCCGCGGCCGCAGCGCGAGTGCGCGCAGGAGGCCGGCACGCCCTCCGACACGAACATGTACAGCAGCTGGCTGAACGAGTCCTGCGGGACGCCGGACGAGGCGTTAGTGAGGTAGGGAACAGCAAGTGTATAACACCCAGGAGTAACAGGTCAAACGTGGACGCCATTCGACACGAGCATGTACAGCACTTGACTGCGAGTCCTAAACATGTCTTTACTACTTTTACTAGTACGTAAAAACCGAAAGTGCCCGACCTTAATAGGTCGGGCACGGGACGGGTCGGACAAAAAAGTCCTTGGTACTTTACTGGACAATACACTTTTAGTGAGGAACAGCAGGTGTATAACACAAAGGGATAAAAAGATCTAAAACGAAAGATCCACCGAGGAATGTCAATAAAAAAATCTCATTCACCAACAGTGTCACCAATTATTAAATTAAAATGCGGTTTTCTTTTAAAGAGTAACATTTTCTTATCTACTCAAAATTTCTCAAAAGCGTAAACGACGCTTTTCACATCTCATCTTCGATAGAACAAATCGCAACGGTCTACCTTCATACAACTTTTCAGAAGTTTCACTTCTGTCGTGTGTCAATTGTACACAATTTATTTATTGATTTAAAAGTCTTAAAAAAAATAGAAATAGTCTATTCAAAATCAGGAACAGCCCGACTAAGTACCTGAACCTTACAGAAGATCAGAGCCAATAAAAACTGCTCAAGTAGTGTCGTGTTCTTATGGAGAGTAAGGAAGCCAGAGCATCTGGGGATGATCCCCCGATCATCCCCAGGTGCTGTGCTCTCATATCCCCATATGTCCTTAAAATTTGTTCAATAGAAACAACTTGCAATTTCTTCAGTATACCAGACAAAAATAATTAAAACTTACCAAACTACCCTCGTTGAAGCACTCATCCAAGAACTCATCCATATCAGCTTGTAGAGCCGGGTCTAGTTGCTCTTTTTCATCCTTATTAACCTCTTCCGCGTTTTGCTTTTGCCCTAACAAGTGAGAAATGACAAAAATTAATCCCATATTTTTAATTAGCCAATTTTCTTTCCCCATGATAGCAAAACCACCTTACTCAGACTTTAAAAAAACTTTAATTGAATTGTTAATTATAGTTATCTTTTTTTTTAATTTTTAATTTAAGTTTGACAATATGCAGAAATACAGTATATTTGCGTTAAGGAAATAGTGAGTCATCGCTTTCATTTAGATTTGGCAAACAACCCTTGACCAATTAAATCCTAGTTAGAATGTCGTGTTCAAATTGATCACTTGATGTAAGGCATTCAGATAGTATTAGTACAAATAGTGCTAAGTTCAAGTGGACGGATTGGTCCAATCCATTTGATTTTGTGGATACATCTTTTGTTATTTTCAAAATAGATACTTATATAATAAAAGTGAAATTTTCTCTCTTTGGTAAGTTACATACATACAGGTTTGGGCAGTATTTGAATTACTTGTAATTAATTCAATTACTTCCTTAAAATGTAATTTGTAATTTGTATTTCAAATACCTGACGCCGAGGTATTTTGTAATTAGTATTTCAAATACTAGTAGCTTCAAAATATATTTTAACATTAAAATACAATTTTATTGTTTTCGAGAACAGAGACAGTGATAAACCACGGACATCTAAAATGGAGTTAGAGTTGGTCAGTTTCCTAAATGATAGAAGCAAAGAGCTTTGAATTCTTGAGCGCTATCCAAATATAAAAAATGTGTTCATACAATTTAACACAAGCTAGTGCTCATCGGGACCTGTAGAAAGATTGTTCTATTTAGCAGGTTATTCACTCTCCAACAAGAGGCTGTTTGTCGGACAGTACATTTAAAAATCTAGTGTTTATGAAAGGAAACTCTGGTTTTTCAGCCCGTGCTGGCCAAGATTACTTATTTTTAACCGACTTCCAAAAAAGGAGGAGGTTCTCAACTCAACTGTATTTTTTTTATGTATGTTAGCTCAGAACTTTTGACTGGGTGGACCGATTTCGATCAATTTTGTTTTAATTGAAAGGTGTTGCGTATCATTTGGTCCCATTTAAATTTAATTGAGATCTGACAAGTACCTACTTTTACAGTTATTTCTAATAATGCGTATTTACTTGACTACTTTTTCGTCGACCTACGTTGTATTATACCGCATAACTTTTTACTCGTTGTACCGATTTTGGTGATTCTTACTTTAATCGAAAGCTAATACTTGTCATGTAGTTTTGTTTAAATTAGATCGAGATCCGATTACAATTTTTTGAGTAATCTTTAATAGCACGTATTTACTTGACTATTTTTTCTTCTTATTACGTTGTATTACTTGTCGGTGTAATTGAAGTCGTTTTTTTTTTCGTTTGCGAGCAAACACAATTATGTAATTTGTATTTTGTATTTTAATTAAAAATGGCTAAAATACTGTACTTTGTATTTTATATTTTAAATACCTTACTTAAAAGTATTTTGTATTTCGTATTTTAATTGCTTGCCATAAAGTATTTTTTAATTTGTATTTCAATTAAAGCAAAGCATGTATTTTGCCCAGCCCTGCATATATATAAGGGGCCGTTCAAGTATTACGTAACGCAATTAGGGGGGGAGGAGGGGTCTTGTAAAACGTTACGATGCGTTACAGAGGGGGGAGGGGGGTCTCGAACAACGCGTTACGTAACGTTGTTTTTTATTTAAATAAAAAAAACTAGTTACTAAAATCTCCCAAATTGGCAACCCTTTTCGTTTATATCCCTTTTTGTATATGGGACGTTCTTCTTTTTTATCGACAATGACTTGTCTCCTCGGTAAAAAAGTAAATATATTGCTCCTAAATACCAAATTTTTTATATTTTTTTTATAAAAATAAACTTGATAAGGCAATAATTATAATATCTTCAAAAGAAGATTTTAATTAATCATATTTTTTACAAAATTAGTGTGACATAGTATACGAAAGCGTAACGGAGGTGTTTTACATACAAATAAAGTATGTCCCTCTATGAGTACTAATGTAAACAAACAGCTGTCGTGAAAAAAAATCACATTGAAAGTTTCTAACCAAAAATATTTACTGAACTACTTAACCTTTGTTATTAAATTAATAAGAAGAAATAATTTTTAATGTTACTATTATTAAATAAAAAAAATATTTTATTGGCTGTCTCCCGACGTACATGATTTTTGTTGCTACCTTCTGTCATTCATTTTATGGTACAAAATAATGTGCGTTAACGATTTTGATCTTGGTCACTAAACAAGAGAATAATCCCTCTCCACCCCGGATCCACGCTATGCATCCCTCCGCCCTGGCATTACCAGTCAGTCGCTCGAAAGCAGTAAAAGGAGGTGCGAGTGTTTATTTAGCGGTCGCTCTGTCACGTAAGTTACTACTTCCAAATGTTATTGTAATTTATGTGATTTGATGTTATTTTATTGATTTCTGATAAATATTTCACATATGACCAGTTTTCTGCGTAAATTATAATTAGGAACATTCTGAACATCTCGAACACTACTATTTTACACGTCTGTCACGAAGCACCTCTGTCCCAAAAATGTGACAAGGTGTTAGACCTCGTGACGGAGTGGTCATTTTTGTATGGAGCTTAGAGCCTTAGTTAATTTTAATAATAGATGATTGTTACTTTTCTTACGGTGGTTATTATATCGTCATTTATTTTGTTAATTTAAAGTGTTACCATCAGATAAATTGAAAAATTGCATTATCTACGGCTGAAAAACAGCACGGTGTCGTGAAACAAGGAAACAACCCTGAAATCAACACAAAATTAAAGAGTAGAGTAAGTGAAAAGATATTGCAAGACTGAATTAATATATCTACCGAAGAATGGTTATTGTTTTCTAAAATTAAACATTGTTATAAGGTTAACTTCGTTCGGAGGGTAAACATTATTTACCACTCCGTAGCTTCGTATACAACTCTGTCACAATTGTCCACCTTATAATTTAATTTCAAAGTAATGCATGAACCACTCCACTGGCAAAATTTACAAAAATAACGTTTTCTTGTATTACATGCTAAACAATAAAGGTATTCACTAGATTTTCAAGCTATTTTATTGGGTGACTTTCATAATATTAAACAGTTTTTTGTCTTAAGAAGCAAAAATGTGACAGAGTGGTATTGGATATATATTTTTTAATGTTTATTTTAAAAATTCCGTCCAATGGAGCTAGATACAAATAAATGTTTATATTCTTGATAAAAAAAGTAATAAGAAACTGAAGATCTGATTTTAAATGAGAAATTAAAAAATAAACATTTTTGTGACTGAGGTGTTATTTTTTGATACCATTCCTACGAAATTTGAAATAAAACAAAAATTACAAATAATACTTCGATGCATTATATATTTTTGAAATCTAGAATAACGAGGCAATGATTTAAATCACATTTTACTAAACAAATCACATGTTTATTTTGTTTAAGAAATATAAAAATTTGCCGGTCTGATGTCGATAAAAAAGAAGAACGTCCCATATATATATTTATACTTACATACCGCAAACGCGATTTTTTTAAGCAACTTTACGGTAGTTTTCGCAACAAAGTTGTTACATTTGGGTAAAAATGGTCAGTTGGGGTGTTACGTAACGTTTATGGGCTGGGGGGGGTACAGGAAAACGTTACGGCGCATTACATGGGGGGAGGGGGGGGTCAAAAATCTTCAAAATTTGCGTTACGTAATACTTGAACGACCCGTAATCACGCCTCGTTCCCGTAGGGGTAGGCAGAGACCACTTCTTTCCACTTGCTACGATCCTTACATACTTGTTTCGCCTCGTCCACTTTCATTATTTCTTTCATACACATACTCTTCGGTAAGTTCTAAATCAGAGGTTCCTAACCTATTAGTTATGAGAGACCGTGTAACAAAATGTCTGTTTTGCCCAAAACGACTAACTGTTTGGGGGTAATATCTGGAGTTCTTTGTTCTTTAGTGTAGCTATAAACAATTTTGTTGGTGTACGAACATAGGCCGTAACTGACGATACCTCCTTCTACTATTCTGATAAGAACTTTACCATAGAAAAGAAGTAAACAAAACCAAGGATCAAAACAAATGAAACAATAGACCTAATAAGGCTAATTCCTTTACTCTGCGTCCCACTTTCACGGAACACTTCAGATGATTTCAAGGACTACTGTTCTAAATGGACAAAGATATCAATAACTTTTCCTCACCCTCCAGATGAGACCAGTAGCTCTGTCCGCTTTTGAGCTTGGCCTTCAGCTCCCTTTCCACTTGCAACATCTTCTTGGTACTGTATTTGGTAATCTTGAGGATGTCTTCGAGGTAGTACCGCTGGACCTCATGCAGGCGTCCAGGGATGGTTATCACAGGGCAGTTGTTGAAGTATCTGGTATAAAGAATACACTTGTTGGGGTAAGAGTTACTTCCAATTTGCATTGGGAATGTCCCAATGCAAATCCCTCTTCGATTTTTTGGTTTTTGATCAATGAACATGAAAATCAAAGATATTATCATAATATACTTTACAGTGAGAAAAATGTTTGTGGTTCTTGATATTGCCAAAGCATTTGGGTGATGGAAACCACTAGACATATGATGACGCCTCTTGTTTGATTGATTCAAAGACTTCTTATATTAATAATGTACCTTAGGCATACATATTTTCTAAATGTTGAAACAATTAATCCCAATGCTGGATTGATTGATTGATGCTAATTCCCTAGCAGTTTACGTATCACCAAGTTTTTCAAGTCCAAGTCCTTCACCAGTTAACTTTCCAAGAAGCTCATCAACCGCCATGCTTATAAGGCAGTACTTCAGTACAGAACTCCTTACATTACCCAGTTACCCAGCTAACCAGTCAGTAGTAGCTCACCTCTGTCACCTGAAGTCGCTGAACTTGTCTCGCTCGTGACCACTCACCTGGAGAAGATCTGCGTGTCCACCATGGTAGCGGACATGAGCAACAGCTTGAGGTCCTTGAGGCGCGCCAGGGCGTCCCTCAGCGCCACCAGGAGGAAGTCGCTGAACTTGTCTCGCTCGTGAACACTCACCTGGAGAAGATCTGCGTGTCCATGGTAGCGGACATGAGCAACAGCTTGAGGTCCTTGAGGCGCGCCAGGGCGTCCCTCAGCGCCACCAGGAGGAAGTCGCTGAACTTGTCTCGCTCGTGAACACTCACCTGGAGAAGATCTGCGTGTCCATGGTAGCGGACATGAGCAACAGCTTGAGGTCCTTGAGGCGCGCCAGGGCGTCCCTCAGCGCCACCAGGAGGAAGTCGCTGAACTTGTCTCGCTCGTGAACACTCACCTGGAGAAGATCTGCGTGTCCATGGTAGCGGACATGAGCAACAGCTTGAGGTCCTTGAGGCGCGCCAGGGCGTCCCTCAGCGCCACCAGGAGGAAGTCGCTGAACTTGTCTCGCTCGTGAACACTCACCTGGAGAAGATCTGCGTGTCCATGGTAGCGGACATGAGCAACAGCTTGAGGTCCTTGAGGCGCGCCAGGGCGTCCCTCAGCGCCACCAGGAGGAAGTCGCTGAACTTGTCTCGCTCGTGAACACTCACCTGGAGAAGATCTGCGTGTCCATGGTAGCGGACATGAGCAACAGCTTGAGGTCCTTGAGGCGCGCCAGGGCGTCCCTCAGCGCCACCAGGAGGAAGTCGCTGAACTTGTCTCGCTCGTGAACACTCACCTGGAGAAGATCTGCGTGTCCATGGTAGCGGACATGAGCAACAGCTTGAGGTCCTTGAGGCGCGCCAGGGCGTCCCTCAGCGCCACCAGGAGGAAGTCGCTGAACTTGTCTCGCTCGTGAACACTCACCTGGAGAAGATCTGCGTGTCCATGGTAGCGGACATGAGCAACAGCTTGAGGTCCTTGAGGCGCGCCAGGGCGTCCCTCAGCGCCACCAGGAGGAAGTCGCTGAACTTGTCTCGCTCGTGAACACTCACCTGGAGAAGATCTGCGTGTCCATGGTAGCGGACATGAGCAACAGCTTGAGGTCCTTGAGGCGCGCCAGGGCGTCCCTCAGCGCCACCAGGAGGAAGTCGCTGAACTTGTCTCGCTCGTGAACACTCACCTGGAGAAGATCTGCGTGTCCATGGTAGCGGACATGAGCAACAGCTTGAGGTCCTTGAGGCGCGCCAGGGCGTCCCTCAGCGCCACCAGGAGGAAGTCGCTGAACTTGTCTCGCTCGTGAACACTCACCTGGAGAAGATCTGCGTGTCCATGGTAGCGGACATGAGCAACAGCTTGAGGTCCTTGAGGCGCGCCAGGGCGTCCCTCAGCGCCACCAGGAGGAAGTCGCTGAACTTGTCTCGCTCGTGAACACTCACCTGGAGAAGATCTGCGTGTCCATGGTAGCGGACATGAGCAACAGCTTGAGGTCCTTGAGGCGCGCCAGGGCGTCCCTCAGCGCCACCAGGAGGAAGTTGCTGAACTTGTCTCGCTCGTGAACACTCACCTGGAGAAGATCTGCGTGTCCATGGTAGCGGACATGAGCAACAGCTTGAGGTCCTTGAGGCGCGCCAGGGCGTCCCTCAGCGCCACCAGGAGGAAGTCGCTGAACTTGTCTCGCTCGTGAACACTCACCTGGAGAAGATCTGCGTGTCCATGGTAGCGGACATGAGCAACAGCTTGAGGTCCTTGAGGCGCGCCAGGGCGTCCCTCAGCGCCACCAGGAGGAAGTCGCTGAACTTGTCTCGCTCGTGAACACTCACCTGGAGAAGATCTGCGTGTCCATGGTAGCGGACATGAGCAACAGCTTGAGGTCCTTGAGGCGCGCCAGGGCGTCCCTCAGCGCCACCAGGAGGAAGTCGCTGAACTTGTCTCGCTCGTGAACACTCACCTGGAGAAGATCTGCGTGTCCATGGTAGCGGACATGAGCAACAGCTTGAGGTCCTTGAGGCGCGCCAGGGCGTCCCTCAGCGCCACCAGGAGGAAGTCGCTGAACTTGTCTCGCTCGTGAACACTCACCTGGAGAAGATCTGCGTGTCCATGGTAGCGGACATGAGCAACAGCTTGAGGTCCTTGAGGCGCGCCAGGGCGTCCCTCAGCGCCACCAGGAGGAAGTCGCTGAACTTGTCTCGCTCGTGAACACTCACCTGGAGAAGATCTGCGTGTCCATGGTAGCGGACATGAGCAACAGCTTGAGGTCCTTGAGGCGCGCCAGGGCGTCCCTCAGCGCCACCAGGAGGAAGTCGCTGAACTTGTCTCGCTCGTGAACACTCACCTGGAGAAGATCTGCGTGTCCATGGTAGCGGACATGAGCAACAGCTTGAGGTCCTTGAGGCGCGCCAGGGCGTCCCTCAGCGCCACCAGGAGGAAGTTGCTGAACTTGTCTCGCTCGTGAACACTCACCTGGAGAAGATCTGCGTGTCCATGGTAGCGGACATGAGCAACAGCTTGAGGTCCTTGAGGCGCGCCAGGGCGTCCCTCAGCGCCACCAGGAGGAAGTCGCTGAACTTGTCTCGCTCGTGAACACTCACCTGGAGAAGATCTGCGTGTCCATGGTAGCGGACATGAGCAACAGCTTGAGGTCCTTGAGGCGCGCCAGGGCGTCCCTCAGCGCCACCAGGAGGAAGTCGCTGAACTTGTCTCGCTCGTGAACACTCACCTGGAGAAGATCTGCGTGTCCATGGTAGCGGACATGAGCAACAGCTTGAGGTCCTTGAGGCGCGCCAGGGCGTCCCTCAGCGCCACCAGGAGGAAGTCGCTGAACTTGTCTCGCTCGTGAACCTCATCCACCAGCACGTGGGTCACACCTGTGGGGGGAGTTGGTATGTATGGTCACGGGTTACTCGAAGTGAGTCGTCCTTGATCATGTAAGATGGTCAGTCAAATACCACCACCACCACTTAAGCCTATCACAGTCCACTGTTGGACATAGGCCTCCACAAGTTCGCGCCCGACATTATGACGCGAACTCATGTGTTTTGCCCATAGTCACGACGCTGGGCAGGCGGGTTGGTGACCGCAGGGCTGGCTTTGTCGCACCGAAGACGCTGCTGCCCGTCTTTGGCCTGTGTATTTCAAAACCAGCATGGATGGTTATCCCGCCATCCGTCGGCTTTTTAAGTTCCAAGGTGGTAGTAGAACTGTGTTATCCCTTAGTCGCCTCTTACGACACCCACGGGAAGAGAGGGGGTGGCTACATTCTTTAGTGCCGTAACCACACAGCACATGAGCAACAGCTCAATAGAAATCAAATACAATTTTTTTTAATTTATTTATTTACAATTTAACTTTCTTCTTCTTTATGGGTACACTAGTGGACCCGGCAGACGTTGCCCTGCCATACATGTGACATACCGACAGCAGCGTCACCTACCAGGGCCAATTGTGTTTTCAAACCATCCATAAACTCACTAAAAATGTACACCCAAAATTTTAATCAACACATTCATACCATTTAGGAATAAGGTGACAACTACATGTACAAAAAAAATATACATACGAAGAAGATATATATGTCACATGGTAGTCTTTCGCTAAATCCCTAAATTAAAAAAAAAATCTTCCTGTTAAATTTAGACCATATTAGCTTTGGGAAATAAAGCACTAAATTATTTCAACCAATGCTTACCAGTGAGTGCAGTATCTCCGCCCATAAGAGTTCTAAGCAAAACACCATTTGTGCAGTATGTGAGTACAGTGCGGGGACTCACTCGTGATTCCAATCTGATTTGATAGCCGATAGACTGACCTATTTTTTCCATTCTTTCATAAGCTACCTGAAAATAAAATTTATGCAATGAGCATTTAATAATTAAACAGAAGGCTAATAACATAAAGTGAAAAATTTCCTATACAAACTTTCGGCCCCATTATAACCCCCCAAAAAGCTAAAGCAGAGCAGCCCGTTATTTCCATAATATTGCAGTACCTAGGTGACCGAGCTTAGCTCAGTATTTTTAGTAAATCTTTTTTTTTTTTTGGAAATAATATTAAAATACGAATTACATATTGATAAAATATGAATAATATTTTTCAATTTTACCGAAAGTAATAAAAAATGTCCACTGGTTATTTAAAAAAAAAAAATCACGAGTGAAATTTAAAAAAAAAAAGAAAAAAAATTAATCTGGATACTGAGATTTGAACCGTGGTTTTCTCGGTCAATCCCGACCGTCCGATTTCCCACCTGAACTATTACAACTTTAATGACAGTTGCGAAATTTGCCTTCCTATTCTTACGATATTTTAGCCATTTTTTCATTCCCTAAACATAAATAAATAGCCGAATTACAAGTACACACATAGCTTCCAAAAAACAGCATTAAATTATATATTTTTTTATTATCATATCAAAATTTTCGACCCAGCGGGATTTGAACCCGCACCTTCCGACAATCCGTGTCCGGTGCTCTTAGCCGTTAAGCTATGGGCCTATACCCCGAGGAATCGAAATTCTTGATATGATTTTATTCGGTTTAAGCAACCGTGGTGCCATCTATAGCGAGCTCTTTACATCACTTCACTATTCAAAGTTTCATATTACAATGAAATTCTTTTGACAAGAGACGACACTAAGCTATTTTCAATTCCTATTATTTTTATTTTTGTGTTTACCCACACATCAGGGAATTCGAAAATGTTTTTTTTTTTTTTTTTTATTATCATATCAAAATTTTCGACCCAGCGGGATTTGAACCCGCACCTTCCGACAATCCGTGTCCGGTGCTCTTAGCCGTTAAGCTATGGGCCTATACCCCGAGGAATCGAAATTCTTGATATGATTTTATTCGGTTTAAGCAACCGTGGTGCCATCTATAGCGAGCTCTTTACATCACTTCACTATTCAAAGTTTCATATTACAATGAAATTCTTTTGACAAGAGACGACACTAAGCTATTTTCAATTCCTATTATTTTTATTTTTGTGTTTACCCACACATCAGGGAATTCGAAAATGTTTTTTTTATTATCATATCAAAATTTTCGACCCAGCGGGATTTGAACCCGCACCTTCCGACAATCCGTGTCCGGTGCTCTTAGCCGTTAAGCTATGGGCCTATACCCCGAGGAATCGAAATTCTTGATATGATTTTATTCGGTTTAAGCAACCGTGGTGCCATCTATAGCGAGCTCTTTACATCACTTCACTATTCAAAGTTTCATATTACAATGAAATTCTTTTGACAAGAGACGACACTAAGCTATTTTCAATTCCTATTATTTTTATTTTTGTGTTTACCCACACATCAGGGAATTCGAAAATGTTTTTTTTTTTATTATCATATCAAAATTTTCGACCCAGCGGGATTTGAACCCGCACCTTCCGACAATCCGTGTCCGGTGCTCTTAGCCGTTAAGCTATGGGCCTATACCCCGAGGAATCGAAATTCTTGATATGATTTTATTCGGTTTAAGCAACCGTGGTGCCATCTATAGCGAGCTCTTTACATCACTTCACTATTCAAAGTTTCATATTACAATGAAATTCTTTTGACAAGAGACGACACTAAGCTATTTTCAATTCCTATTATTTTTATTTTTGTGTTTACCCACACATCAGGGAATTCGAAAATGTTTTTTTTTTTATTATCATATCAAAATTTTCGACCCAGCGGGATTTGAACCCGCACCTTCCGACAATCCGTGTCCGGTGCTCTTAGCCGTTAAGCTATGGGCCTATACCCCGAGGAATCGAAATTCTTGATATGATTTTATTCGGTTTAAGCAACCGTGGTGCCATCTATAGCGAGCTCTTTACATCACTTCACTATTCAAAGTTTCATATTACAATGAAATTCTTTTGACAAGAGACGACACTAAGCTATTTTCAATTCCTATTATTTTTATTTTTGTGTTTACCCACACATCAGGGAATTCGAAAATGTTTTTTTTATTATCATATCAAAATTTTCGACCCAGCGGGATTTGAACCCGCACCTTCCGACAATCCGTGTCCGGTGCTCTTAGCCGTTAAGCTATGGGCCTATACCCCGAGGAATCGAAATTCTTGATATGATTTTATTCGGTTTTATAGATGGCACCACGGTTGCTTAAATATAAATAAAAAATAATAAAAAAAAAAAAAAAAACATTTTCGAATTCCCTGATGTGTGGGTAAACACAAAAATAAAAATAATAGGAATTGAAAATAGCTTAGTGTCGTCTCTTGTCAAAAGAATTTCATTGTAATATGAAACTTTGAATAGTGAAGTGATGTAAAGAGCTCGCTATAGATGGCACCACGGTTGCTTAAACCGAATAAAATCATATCAAGAATTTCGATTCCTCGGGGTATAGGCCCATAGCTTAACGGCTAAGAGCACCGGACACGGATTGTCGGAAGGTGCGGGTTCAAATCCCGCTGGGTCGAAAATTTTGATATGATAATAAAAAAAAAACATTTTCGAATTCCCTGATGTGTGGGTAAACACAAAAATAAAAATAATAGGAATTGAAAATAGCTTAGTTTCGTCTCTTGTCAAAAGAATTTCATTGTAATATGAAACTTTGAATAGTGAAGTGATGTAAAGAGCTCGCTATAGATGGCACCACGGTTGCTTAAACCGAATAAAATCATATCAAGAATTTCGATTCCTCGGGGTATAGGCCCATAGCTTAACGGCTAAGAGCACCGGACACGGATTGTCGGAAGGTGCGGGTTCAAATCCCGCTGGGTCGAAAATTTTGATATGATAATAAAAAAATATATAATTTAATGCTGTTTTTTGGAAGCTATGTGTGTACTTGTAATTCGGCTATTTATTTATGTTTAGGGAATGAAAAAATGGCTAAAATATCGTAAGAATAGGAAGGCAAATTTCGCAACTGTCATTAAAGTTGTAATAGTTCAGGTGGGAAATCGGACGGTCGGGATTGACCGAGAAAACCACGGTTCAAATCTCAGTATCCAGATTAATTTTTTTTCTTTTTTTTTTTAAATTTCACTCGTGATTTTTTTTTTTTAAATAACCAGTGGACATTTTTTATTACTTTCGGTAAAATTGAAAAATATTATTCATATTTTATCAATATGTAATTCGTATTTTAATATTATTTCCAAAAAAAAAAAAAGATTTACTAAAAATACTGAGCTAAGCTCGGTCACCTGTGGTGCCATCTATAGCGAGCTCTTTACATCACTTCACTATTCAAAGTTTCATATTACAATGAAATTCTTTTGACAAGAGACGACACTAAGCTATTTTCAATTCCTATTATTTTTATTTTTGTGTTTACCCACACATCAGGGAATTCGAAAATGTTTTTTTTTATTATCATATCAAAATTTTCGACCCAGCGGGATTTGAACCCGCACCTTCCGACAATCCGTGTCCGGTGCTCTTAGCCGTTAAGCTATGGGCCTATACCCCGAGGAATCGAAATTCTTGATATGATTTTATTCGGTTTAAGCAACCGTGGTGCCATCTATAGCGAGCTCTTTACATCACTTCACTATTCAAAGTTTCATATTACAATGAAATTCTTTTGACAAGAGACGACACTAAGCTATTTTCAATTCCTATTATTTTTATTTTTGTGTTTACCCACACATCAGGGAATTCGAAAATGTTTTTTTTATTATCATATCAAAATTTTCGACCCAGCGGGATTTGAACCCGCACCTTCCGACAATCCGTGTCCGGTGCTCTTAGCCGTTAAGCTATGGGCCTATACCCCGAGGAATCGAAATTCTTGATATGATTTTATTCGGTTTTATAGATGGCACCACGGTTGCTTAAAAATAAAAATAATAGGAATTAAATTATATAACTTTTTTTTGTGCACTTTACTGTATGGGTTTGTATTATAATAAAAATATACGCGATACTAAAAAAGAAATTGGTACTACGAGATACGCTGGATAAGCTGTATCTTTATATGTCTTTACTGTATCTGTGGTATCGGTTCGGGGTCGATTCCCGCTCGGGATGGTATTTGTAGTGCACAAACATTTCTTTTCGGTCTGCTTGTTTGTCCTTATGGGCATCCCACCGTGCCAAGGAGATCACGATAAAATTGTTACTCAAAATAGGGAATATATCCACCAATCTATAGTGACCAGAGGTGGATTACGCTCCGACCCTGTTCCTACAAAGAGAAAGAGCCTATGCCCAGCTGTGGGACATTTTAATCTGAATCTTGTATCTCTCTTACCCTTTCAGCGACAGAAACGGCTGAGATCCTTCGAGGCTGGGTGCAGTATATCCGAGCCGGTTGCTTGTTTTCCTGGCAGTAGTCTAGTATGAGCTGAGGCAACTGGGTCGTTTTACCGCACCCTGTTGCACCTGCCACTATTATCACCTGCAAATATATATTAAACAAAATGTAGCCGAAACATCAAAAAACCCATATAGTATATGTATCATGTGCGGGGATCAAACCCAGAGGGAGGTCAACAAACCAGTGCTGTGACTGTTGCGCCAAGGCGTCGTCTACTATGCATTTAAACTTTCTGTACACTAGACCTTTATATTAAAAATATAACTAGGAATTAAATTAAAACCAAATAAAATCATAAAATAAAGTTTGTAACTGCTAAAATTATCATAAACTTTAATTCCTGTTACATTTTAATGAATATTCACCTGATTGTGTGTTATGGCATTTATTAAATCTTGCCGTTGCTCATAAACCGGTAACTTTTCCCTGAACTTGAGCAAGTCAGGATTATATGTCGTGTTAGGAACCTTAAACAAATGGAATAACACATTAAATTCTGTACTTGTGAACTTCAATTATTAAAATAATATAAAAAAATAATAAATATTAAAATTAAAAGGCCATAGGACGATAAGCATAACGAATCAGCCCCAGAAAGGTATCGGGCTCATAATTTCAGGAAATGTTGGTACTCATAAGATACTTTGATGCTGCAAGTTTCAGATTTTTATCTATTAACCTTTCCAAATAAATCCGAAAATAATGAAAATAAAAAAAAGAAAATTCTCAGCACCCTGAATCGATTGATCTAAATACCGGATATGTTGTGGGGCAGGATGGTACCTTCTAAGAAAAAAAATATGAACAATATTAGTTCATAAGAACCTTAAAAAAACGAGGTTATTTTTTTATTTTAATTTTTAACCATGTTATGATAACGATAACATTATGAAACTATTTTTTTTTAATTCCTCATTCAATTTTCAATGAAATTATGACCTTGGATTTTTTTTAAAAACAGTACGCCATATTGAAAAAAAATAAAAACTGATTTTTTCTTTTTATCGTTTAAATATTTTTATTTGCCATATTTTATTTATACCTCGGAAAATAACTTTAGTCGGCGTGCAAAAGTATTGGGCATTTCACGTGTTCGCTGCACCTTTTGGATGAAATTTTTTGACATTTTGTCAAATGTTTTAATATTTACTATTATTTCTGTCACAGTGCTAAAACAAAACAAACATTCATGTTCGGAAAATCGAGCTCAAACTTTCTTCACAAAAAAAGTTCTTACTACATTACAAGGGCTTCATCGATAATAAGTAAAAGTATTGCAATCGTATAACTTTTAAACGAAAGGCAACAAGTTTGATTTTAAACAAAAATTAGAGCAAAGGACGCAAAAACTTTTGAACTTTATAAATTAAATTATAAAAATAAAGTTCATCGTAGATACGCATAATATCTCACCTGACATTTTACGAGGATTGAGAAGAGAAAATTTAGCGGTAATTAGTAGGAACATAGTGTTGCTCTTACTTGACTTATGATGATAAGAAGCTATTAATCAGAAAAAAAATTAAGATGGCTCATGTAAACTTTGCAAAAGAATATTAGCATTTGATAGCATCAGATTTTTGCGAAGTTCTATTTACAGATAAATTCAAGCGTTAAGTGGTGCTTGGAAGTGATAGTCCGAAGTGTATAAGACACTATTCAGGTATCAGGCACAACATAAGGTATCAAACTTATACTATTAAGCACGTTGGCTCAAATACTAAAGCTTAGGGAGCGTTTTCTGCAGTCAAGGTTGAACCTCTTTTAGAAATTATTGGCAATATAGACGTTAAGATGTATAAGAATATTCTGCTAGACCATATTCTAGCATTTCTAATGAAAAATTTGCTACGTGTTTAAATTTTTCAGCAATAAACCGATCCCAAATAAGCTCGCATCTTGTTAAGAACCTTCGTCGGAGGCGAAGTCCTTTTAGCAAGACATAAAGCTTTATTTTAAAAAAATAACTAAAAAAGACGGAATCGCAGTAGCATTTATGATATTAGTGAAGATAGATTGAGCACTGTTTCAGGGACATGAATGTTCATGTGCTTTGGTACTTTGGCCGAAATAAGATTAATTATTGAGACATTTTAATCGAAAAGTGTGTAATCGAAACAAATAAGAAAATTCAAAAAAATTCGTCCAAAATGGTGCAACAAATGCATGAATTGCACTGACCCAATAAAAATATTTTAAACTATGTTATTCACTATATTTCAGCCATCTCAAATGGCTCAAACAAAGAACGGGTGGATAAATAAAATATTTATTGAATTGCTTTGAAAAAACATGGTGGCTCAAAACTTTTGGATGGCACTGTGTCATATTACATAATTATGTAGATTCCTTGTCAAAGTTTTGAGACACTAACAAGAACATACACTCAGATAGAAAAAAAATATTAGAGTTTATTACTTAAGAAACAAAATATGGCAAGTGAAATTGCACATTGAGTGAAACAGTATTACTAAGCTGGCTATTCATGCTAATGCCCTAAGAGTGACAACGTCTCTTGCAAGAAAGATATTAGTAATTATATTTTTAAATTTCACAATAATTGTTCTTAAGAATTAAATGTCAGTCACGTGTGGGATCTGACACACACTTTTTTACCTGCGCCACACCATTATTTAGCTGCCCTAGAGTTTTATGAGCTAATTGCGGACTACGTTCCTTTTCAGGGCAGCAGCTTAAGTCGTCCTTTTCTTTGCTTGTAATTGGAAATGCATTAAACAATTCTGTAATACTACAACGCATGTTTGAGTCCAGTATAAGCTTAGCGTCATTCTGTATAATGGTCGAACCAACTCTTTTGTATATTGTCAAGTATCGGTTTACTCCTAAAATATAATTTTATATTAGTGAATTGAAAAGTTTAAGAGCTAAGGAATAGTTCGATATATTATTTAGTATTTCATGTATTGTGCAATTATTCTTGACCTATTAAGAAAAATTAAAGTTACTTATGACAACACTAATAGAATAAACCTAAATTAGACAATATGAAAATTATAATTTAACTAGCTTCTGCGCGCGACTTCGTCGGCGTGGACTCCGCTCCTATTGGTCTTAGCGTGATGATACATAGCCTATAGCCTTCCTCGATAAATGGGCTTTCTAACACTGAAAGAATTTTTCAAATCGGCCCAGTAGAACCAGAGATTACCGCGTTCAAACAAACAAACAAACAAACAAACAAACAAACAAACAAACAAACTCTTCAGCTTTATATATTAGTATAGATTGTAATTCAAGTGTGATAGAAATATTTTATTTCAGGTTAATAACAAAATTATTTTTAATACTTTTCGACTAATTTAAGGATAGACGAGAACGAAGAGGCTCTACTTTCATAATTATGGTGTAAATTTAGGTAAAAATAATATAAAATTTAAATGTTTACCTTTCCCGCGCGATTTAGACTTCAGACCCAATTTGGCGACAGTCTCGTGAATAAACCCGCGTTCTTGAGCCGACAGAAACGTCGGAAATTTAAGTTCCGTTTCATTTTCATCACTTAAAAATTTATCCAGCTGTATCTTTAGAGCAATACTCACAGACTCGGCTATTGGAAAGTGCTTATTACCTAAATTACGCTTACCCTTCTTCGAACTCATTTTATACTAGTCTAGTTAATAGAACAAAAAGAAAATATCACCATTGGTGACTAATAATATGTTTTATTTTATTTACTAATTACTACTTTACACCGCTAAAATTGAGAATAAATAATAATAAGAATTAAGAAGTGACACAAATGATCGTAAAAGCAAATGATCACAAATCAGTTTTACCACAGAGTACATTGCTGAGTTTTACAATACAGACCATAAACTACTATTTATGAGATTTATACACTAGATACAGATAACCTATAATTATAAATATAATACATAGGGCTGAAATACCGAATACCGATAAATAGCGTTATTTTTTTTCGATAATAAACAAGAAATATGTAACTTGTAAGTATTGGAAACACTATTGTTTACTTTTTTAATCTTTTGTGTCAACTGTCAAAAAAAATCAAATGTTATTATGTCAATTTTCTGTCAATTTGCTTTCGCCTTTCAAGTTTCAATTGCACGTGGACTGAGGCACCCAAATAGTGTAAATTTAATTTTCATGTGATAAAATAAACTTACAACGATGTCGAAGAAAATAAAACATCTAGTTGTGGATACGAACGCTTTTATCAAAGCGGCTAATTTACAAGATATCGCGGAATCTATATACACAATCCAAGAAGTTGTCGATGAAATTACTAACGATAGGCAGCGGCGAAAACTCGTGGTGTTACCTTACGATTTGAAAGTTAAAGATGTTTTCACAGAAAACATTAAATTCGTCACGGATTTTTCGAAGAAAACCGGTGATTATACGAGTCTTTCGGCCACCGATATTAAAGTGATAGCGTTGACGTATCAATTGGAGAAAGAAATTATCGGATCAGAGCACCTGAAAACGGAACCTACAATGCAGAAGACCGTCAAGGTATATGGCGTACGCGACTCTAACACTAACACAACAAATGACACAGTTCAAAAAGAAAATCCCACGAACCCTACTACCAATTCTGAGGTAGAAAATGATAACAACAGAGACAATACCGACACAGATAAAACAGCATCGAATACAGAGGAATCTAATGATAACAATATCAACGAAAAACCACATGTGAAAGACAATGAAAATGATAAAGATAATGTTCTAGATGAGGAAATTGCAGAACAAATAAGGAACATGGACTTGAGAGATGACAAAGAAGCGGACGAGTGTATAGTAAAAGTATCTGACGAAGAGTCTGACAGCGAAGCAAGTGAGACAGAATCTGATGACAGCGACGGAGGAGAATGGATCACACCTAGTAATTATAAAGAGAAGCAAAAAGAGATAGAGCAAGGCGTGTTTGAAGATAAAAATGTTGAAGTAGCTTGCATAACATCAGACTTTGCGATGCAAAATGTACTGAAACAAATTGGTTTAAACGTGACATCGAGTGATGGCAGAGTTATCAAACAGATAAGGACGTTTATTTTCCGTTGCACGACTTGTTTCAAAACTACAAGCGTCATGACTAAACTGTTTTGTCCCAAATGTGGACATGCGACGCTCAAAAAGGTAGCAGTGAGTGTTGATGATGAGGGTAACCAACATATTCACATTAACGGCAGGAAACCTCTGACAGCGAGAGGCAAAAGATTCAGTCTACCCACACCAAAGGGAGGACAACATTTCCAATATCCTATACAAACCGAAGACCAACACATACACAAGAGATTTGCTACAAAAATAGGTAGAAATAAAACGAATGCTCTTGATCCAGATTACACGGCGGGATTTTCACCTTTTGTTATGAGAGACGTCAACTCAAAATCGGCAGTTTTAGGTGTTCGAGCCAATAGACAGGATATCAAGTATATGATGAAACATTATTCTAAGGGAAAGAAAAAATAATATAATTTTGTATTTAAAATTTTTAAAATATATATTTATCACATAAGTAGTAACATTATTTTGTCTTATCTCACAAAGAATAAAATGGCACTGTATAAATACCAATTTTTGTGCTTTAAATTAAATATATAATTATTATAAGAGCACTTATTATTTTAATTATTAATATTTATGATTTAATTAGCATTCTTCTTTTAACTTATCATCGAAAAACTTAAAAACTGAGTCAATACACGAGGAAGAAGTCATTTCATGTTTTGGATGACCTGAAATTAAAAGAATAAATTACAACAACAAATATGAGGTTGGTAATTCTATTGCTAAGATCTAATTCTTATAAATGCAATTTAAGTGATTAAAATAACTTAAAAGCAATAAAAAAAGCATAGTAACAGCTATTAATACTAGATCAACCTCTTCTACATCTTATTTATAAGGCATTAAAACACTCGAAAATTTTTTTACAAATAGTTCCATTTTGTGTCTGTTGAGATTGAAGGATTCAGTCTTTTCTAGTGAGTAATTATGTTTGCTCCCAAACAAAAATAAACAGACTTCAATATACATCGACAAAAAATACAATGTAGTAAGATGAAAAAAAGGGCAATTAAATACCCATTATTAAGGATAAGTCAAACAGTACTCATCAGATCTCAATGAAATTTAATTTGAATCACATGAAGAGCACTAGCTTTCCATAAAAAAAAAGAATAATCCAAATCGGTGTACCCAGTAAAAAGTGATGAGGTAACACATAAATAATTTTTTTTTTAAAGTCATTTTAAAATATACAAATTTGAAAACTAAGAAGCCTTTTAAGTTTAATACCTGCTGAAACTCTCCACACATCGGAGTCGGGAGTTTTGACAGGACTATCTAAGGGAGCTGAACTTGATACCCAGTTCTTTGTCACCTGAAACATTTACATAAATTATTAATATATACCTAATTATATCACCACCACGTTAGATCCTTCTACTACATGAGGAAAGAGGTCTATGCCCAATCACGAGGCTTGGGTTTCATTAGAATGAATGTTTTATCTCTGCTCATATAGCTCGCAATAATTATTTAATTTGAAGTTATAGTGGGACTTGGGCGGGAGATTTCGGGGCGCGCGGTCGTCTTTTTTTTGGGATGACCGCGCGCCATGAATTTTCCCGCCATTTTTTCAATAATTGAATTATCTATATATCTGTTTGTGTTATTTATTACTCACTCTGACATTGGCAAATCCTCATGGGAGCCATTATATAAGAAGAAGAAGAATTTTTTCAATTGATTTATTTATATATCTGTTTGTGTTGTTTATTACTCACTTTGACATTGGCAAATCCTTACGGGAGCCATTATACAAGAAGAAGAAGAAGAAGTTATAGTGGTTTTTAAGTAGGTGAAAAAATGGAGGCACTAAAAAATTATTTATTCTCAAAGGGGGCAGTAGACATAATAAGTTTGGGAACCCCTGCCTTATAAAGATAATGATTTTATTAGTCTAATAACAAATAAGTTTGTTGACGTTATGGCCCAGTGATTTGGCCCAGCACTGGCTATCCCTGAACATGACAAACATTTGTATAGGCCATATACATGTTTGTCGTGGTCTGGGCGTTTGTGCTTGTGTATTGTATGTCCTCCTACTGGGGAACATTGAGTGTGAAGCGTTTATATAGTAATACTAGCTTCTGCGCGCGACTTCGTCGGCGTGGACTCCGCTCCTGTTGGTCTTAGCGTGATGATATATAGCCTATAGCCTTCCTCGATAAATGGGCTATCTAACACTTAAAGAATTTTTCAAATCGGACCAGTAGATCCTGAGATTAGCGCGTTCAAACAAACAATCAAACAAACAAACTCTTCAGCTTTATTATATTAGTATAGATAAAATGCATTTTTGTGCTTATACTTGGTCCAAATCATGTATGGTTGCGAATTATCGTTAGACCGCCATGTAATAAATGCTATGTAAAAATAATTTTATAACTTACTTTTTTCAAATGTTTAGATACTTGAACACCAGAAAAACTGTGGACAGAATCAGTAAATGCCACAGCTTTAACCCTTTTTTCAAACTGCTTTTTCTGTTTTTCTGATAACATAACAGTTAAAATACCGCCATAACTATGTGCCACTATTAATATAGAGGACGCTTTTGTATTTTGTATGTATTCCTCCCACACATATTTAGCATGTTCTTCTGAGCTACCACTGTGTGGTATCTTTTTGTCTTGCCTGTAGTTGTCATTTGAATTAAGAACCATTATACCATACCCTCTGGCCAGTCCCTGTCTGATGTATTGAAATTGAGTGCCAGTGTCTAAACAATCATTGATAATTAATCTGTAATTATTATGTATTTTTATATAATAAAATGTATTTTTAATTAAATTTTTTTTTTCATTTTAAAATAAATTAGAAGTATGGGATGAAGAAAATAAAAAATGTCTCAGAAAAATGTTTTTAGTCTAAAAAAATTTATACTTGTTTAAATTTTTTTTTAATTTAAAGTCAACTACATGACTGTATGGTAAAGATAAATAAATAAAAAAAATTGGCATAAATCTAAAGTCAAAAGTCAAGATATACTTACGATCGAGCCAGTGGCGTAGCGTGCCTTGGCGGGGCCCCGTATCAAAATTAGTTGGGGGGCCCAAATGAAGGGTAACGATTTCTCACAAAATAAACAAAAATGCTTGCATTTAATTAAAATAAATATTTATTTAATATAAGTTATCAGTTCCTCCTAGAATAGACAATAGTGACAAGTCTGATAGCCGTTCCTGTCTCGTCGAAGTCCTTGGGTAATTTTTGTTAAGTTTAGTTTTGAAAAACTTCTTTCAGCTGTTGCGGTTATAACTGGAAGGGTCAAGAATAGAAAGCATGATGTAATTACCAAACGTAAAACTGGATGCAAGACTATTGAATTTTATCAGCAACAATTCCAGGAGTTCCTTAAGAGGGCGTATAAAGCGAGCAAAAAATCAGATTTCACCCGCGCGCCCGTGACTAATTGATGAAACAAAATATACACAAAGCCTCGTGTCAGAGTGCGATAGACGATATAGTTTTGAGCGCATTACGAATGTATAAAACGACAAATATGTTTATATTATATGTATAATTCCAAAACTAAAAGTAATTACATTAAATGCCTAGTCAAATAACTCATTCATATTGAAATGTAATTAAATATTAAATTTTTGTCTTCATAATCATAACCATATCGAGTATAAATAAAAAAAGCATAAAAATTAGAGGTTAATTCGTGATTTTTTTTGTCGAAGAAATTTCATCATTTTATGTTTTTGATTAGACTATAAACTTGAAAATATCCCGTAGTTTGTCATATATTTTTATTTTAAGATTTGGTCTGGAACTCGAACTTTTCATGTAAAATCAAATAGCAGATTGATAATTTTGCTTTATGCGCCCTCTTAATGGAATGAATTTTTTGAATTTCGGATTTTACATTTTAAGCATGTTTTCAGAGCAATTGATTGTTAATGAAGATTAACTGAATCCTGCAATAACCGATGAAGGATGTTGCTAACTTTTCATAGCTCCACTGGCATAATCTCTTTTCCTTTCACTCATTCTTTTCACAAACCACAGTAATTAACCAATAAGTAATGAGAAGTACAAAATTGTATTGTATTAAAATGTAACGGTAACGTAACGGCGTTTGGCAGGCTTCGTCGAGTCTTCACTTCGAAGATTCCGCAATGCTTGAAAACAAAAGTCTTCGAGCAATGCGTCCTGCCTGTGTTAACATACGGAGCCGAGACGTGGACACTGACAAAGGGACTGGCACACAAGTTCAAAGTCGCTCAACGTGCTGCGTGCAATGGAATGGGCTGTGCTTGGGGTTTCTCTCAAAGATAGAATTAGAAATGAGGCTATCCGCGAGAGAACGAAAGTAGCCGACATAGCCCACAGAATTAGCAAGTTGAAGTGGCAGTGGGCTAGTCATCTGTGTCGCAGGACCGATGGCCGTTGCAGCAGACGTGTCTTGGAGTGGAGACCGCGTCTTGGCAAACGCAATGTAGGACGTCCTCCGGCCCACTGGAGCGACGATCTACGTAAGACTGCCGGTGTAGGCTGGATGAGGATTGCGGAAAACCGCTATATCTGGCGCAAACTTGGCGAGGCCTATGTCCTGCAGTTTACTGTAATGGGCTGAACTGACTGGCTGACTGACTGACTGTGATAACGTATGAACCGGAATGAAATAAAACACGTAAATATTCTTCTCGTAATATGCATCTGTTATTGCGGGATTCCCCCGTTTAAGTCACTCACTGATGTAGGATGTTGCCAACTTTTGGGTGCACGCTTAACTCGAAAAAAAAAGAGATTACTTTTTGATTTTGTCATTTCTGAAGTGAAAACTCTAGTCTATAGGCACGTATGACAGTTTTTTTATATGCTTTTTCCCGGGACGCATGAATTTAAGTAAAATCGTGGATAATATTTTACGATTTTTTTCGCTTATAGACGTTGGGGGCCCCTGTAGCCCGGGGGCCCCGTATCATTGATACGGCTGATACGGCGGTAGCTACGCCCCTGGATCGAGCCCATTGCCCCGCCCTGACTGCACCTGACCCATGTATTAATACCATCAAAATGTCTTTCTTGTCATAGTCCTTTGATACAAATATAAATGTACCATTATCGTCTGTACTTCTTTTTGGTACAGGCAGCTTTACTAAGTTCTCCTGTGTTTGAAGCAGATGGTATATGTGATCAGTGATGGCTGCACCGAGTATTTCATAATGAGCTTGACACTCTTGATGATCATCACTTATGTTAAACTGAAAGGGCTCATTACCTGGCTGGCCATTTTCATTTATTTTTCTTAGTTGTCCATCTGTGATAGAGTATAAATTAAATAAAAATCTCTAAATTTAATAAAACTACATTTTTAAATCTATACTATAATATAATAAAGCTGAAGAGTTTGTTTGTTTATTTGTTTGAACGCGCTAATCTCAGGATCTACTGGTCCGATTTGAAAAATTCTTTCAGTGTTAGATAGCCCATTTATCGAGGAAGGCTATAGGCTATATATCAGCACGCTAAGACCAATAGGAGTGGAGTCCACGCCGACGAAGTCGCGCGCAGAAGCTAGTATATTATAAACTTACGATGTTGTATTTACTAAAAATTTAAAGTTTTTACAAAGCAAGTAGGAAAAGATAATAAAATCCATGTTCAGAAATTTAATATTAAATTGCATGCAATTAAGATTATTTTAACTATTATATTTGTTTACATCTTTCTCAATAGTAGAGCTTAGAAATTTAAAAAAAAGTTCGTACTGGTATTAAACCCATAACCCAAGTCTCCCACACTTTTAGAAGATATCATTGTCACTGTGGATAAACAATTCTTTGTGCCGTTTGTAGACTTTCTTTTAACCAATACAAGTGACCTAAGTCCCACGCGTAATTTGTTCATGAGTTTTTATATACAAAAAGTCCCTAATAATCAAGTGTATATCGTGTTAACGTGTTTATCACTTCTGCACTTCATAAGTCAATTTTTAAATGTGATGTGAATGATAAGTTGATAAGCAATTAGCAATAGACATGGGTAACTCATGAGAGAAAGATATAAATGAAACATTTCTTTTCAATTGAGCAAATCTTTCACCAGCTCACTTGCATTTCAAATGTATCTCTAGCTCACTAGGGTTATGATTCATTTTCGAGGTACTGACGGACTGAAAGAGAGTAAACGAGACCGGACGATGGCGCTTATCATGCGAATGAGAGAGACAGCTGTAACTCTGTTACTGAGCCAGAGTAAACGAGATCGGACGATGGCGCTTATCATGCGAATGAGAGAGACAGCTGTAACTCTGTTACTGAGCCAGAGTAAACGAGACCGGACGATGGCGCTTATCATGCGAATGAGAGAGACAGCTGTAACTCTGTTACTGAGCCAGAGTAAACGAGATCGGACGATGGCGCTTATCATACGAAAGAGAGAGATAGCTATAGCTCTGTATCTTTTCGATTCATATTGTATCATACGATGAAACACTTGTCAGTTGTCATTCACTGAGCCAAATGAGATGAAGAAACAATTGAGTGATATATATCCTAAGATCAAAATGATATATATCTCTCTTATCTTTTCAGTGATATAAACTTCGCACGGCTAATTAGCAAACTTCAATTCAATGTAGTGTTGTTGAATGTTGATCGATTGTCAACTATCAAAATCGATATTATTACGGTAAATGTTGACACTATTGACAGTTCTTAAGAGTTAAGTTGCGAGTAATCACTAATCGATAGTATAATTCAGTCGATGCAACACGTATATATATATATATATATATATATATATATAAATAATATATATATATATTTACACAGAAAAAAAGTGTGTGTGTACTTATGTACGCACGTAAGAACTTAAGAAGTTATACATCATTGGCTAGCTAACTTCTTCGTGACGGTTATTTTCGAGACGGTGTGCGCGCGCATCGTAAAAATTTACTCTCATCATTTTTCCCTAACGCGCCAAAAGAAATATAACTTCAAAAAATATCAAAACATAATTAGTACAATCGAAACACAGCAATCGTATTAAAACCGATGCTATCGATAAAATTGGCTCTAAAGCTTAAGCAATGCAAAAATAATCGGTATTATCGATTATAACTTTTTGTAGATTATTATTGTCAGGAATTAGGAAATAGGAATACCTAATTGGAACCCAAAAATCATTAAAACAATAATTTATTTTTATTTATTTAATTATTTATATCGATGGTCCAAATTAAAGATGGATGATAATTGATATACATCAATAATTCAAAACACTCAACATAGTTACACTCCTTGAATAAAGTAATTTTTGATTTGATCACTACGATCAGCTTCATTCTGTATCTTCATCATTTTAAGAAACACATTGGTTTCATATTGATAAAATGTGATATTAAAAGATTGTAATTCTGTAGAAAAAAATAGTTTTTTTTTAATAAACAGATTTTATTAACAAACAACATTTATTCATAACATTTACACTCATGCATGACTCAATAAAAAAAGAAGTAGCAAACATGATTTCAAGCATAATTAATTTACGTCTACACATATTCTTTATAGTATATACAAAAAAATATGATTAATTACATTTAATTACTCATTATACCAGTCAAGGAACAGAAGTGTGAATGACATTACAAGTAAAAAGAACAATATGTAAACTCTAAGACCAGCGTTCCTTTGAATAGCTTGCTTTATTTGTTCATTTGCGTCTTTCATAGTTTCTGTAGTTCCCACAACCGTGTTTGCTATTCTGTCGATATCTTGTTCTTGTTGCAACACCTAGAACCAAATTTATTATTTTTTTTAAAGAAATGACAAATAAAAAGTTAGTGGACATTGTGTCTGGACTTGCCTTTTCTGTAAATATTTCCTGTAACTCTGCTATATGAAGTACTTTGCTTTCAATTTGCCTGACTTCCTCTGTCATACTATTTAATTCGTTTAAAAGCTGAATATTCTCAGACTCGAACATCTGTAGTTCCTCTTCACTAAGTTTACCCTCATCGGACATAACTGCTATTTCATTTTCAGACAAATCCATTTTATTCTTAGGACTGTCAGTCTCTTCCGTTTCACTTATATCTTTCTTTTCTTTTTCTACAATTTTATTACTTTCTACAAATGGATTCAGTATGTTAGACTTTGTTTGTGGCATTTCCAATCTTGATAGCTTTCGGATATCTAGGGCTCTCTTTACTCTAAGAGCTTTTAATTCACTATGTATTTTACAAACGGCCTTTAGATATGAATCTATGTGATCTATTACCGCATCCATATACTCCCGTGTCTGTTGTGAAACTGAGAGCTTACGATTATCATTTCTAAACTCTTTGAGCAGATGTGAACAAGTATTGATTATTCTCTGCGCCCCTGTGTCGATCTGATCCCGTTCAGCTTCAGACATTTTATCTCCCGTTACACTGTTAAAGAAACTTAAGTACCTCTCTCTGTGCTCCAGCAGAAAATCTCGGAGTATTGTTATTTGCGATGTGATATCTTTCGCTGTTGCCATGAAACCCGTTTTCGGTTTACTTCTAAGTATGCGCTGCTTGTCATCGCTCGTTGGGCTTTGAATTCCAAATTTGTTTCGAGTTTTTACTGTTTTTATACATGCCTTGAATAATGGTGTTATATCCATTTTGAAACAATTTTTAAGCGATTTGAAACTGATGATTGGAAAAACAGTTCGTATTTCTCATGTGACGTTGGTTAATATTTGACAGAATTGACACCACAGTTTGACACTGACAAGTGACACAAGACAATATTACAAGTGCAACAATCTTTTTGTCGAAAAAAAATGGGAACTAATTTTTTAATTAGCTGCAACTATCAATATGTTTTCAAAACAATGAATTTAATGAACTTAATCCATTGCAAAATTTTATATTTCAGATTATTGATGTTTGCTACACGAAAAATATGTATGCATGTAGCAATACTGCTTTGGTATAGTCTGTCTATAAAGTCGTGAAATTTAATGAGGGCGCTGTTAATAACACGTAGCAAACACATAGCAACACTGTATAGTATGACATAAATGACTTTGATACTTGCAATATTTTATTTACCTACTATTAAAAACATGAGTGTGAGAGTGAATAGATGCGAAAATGTCAGTTAGTTTAGGTAAAATGAGTAAATAAATAAGACACATCACATTTTGTTTGTTTTATTTATAAAGAAATATCAATGAAATAGATCTGCTTTGAATGAAAAAGTACACATTACAGCAAAAAGAGAGGATTATCTAAATATTATCGTATAAAACAGAAATTTAAAAGAATTGCAAAAAATATTAGTTATATTGATGAGAGTTATATTCACGACTCATACTGTACATGCTGGAAGTGAAAAAGGCTTTGTACCAAACTGTCTACTCTTATTTAGTGGAAAAAATAAAATAGAAGATTATCGCTCTGAAATGAATGCGAATAAATTCACTAAAAGGATTACGGAAAAACTTATTCCCAACCTACACGAGCCATCTATTTTATTGTTTTTGACAATGCTCCTTACCATTTAGTAATTACAAACAAAACACCAAACACCAGTACTCGTGTCGATGATATAAAATTATGGTTATTAGAAAATAATATTCCATTTGATTCATCGCTGAGGAATGTATTAACTTGAGTAAAAAATAAAAAACCAAATCCTATATATGAGATAAATACTATTTTGGGAGAACATGGGCATACAGTAGTTCGGCTTCCACAATACCACTGTGATCTTAACCCAATAGAGCTAATTTGGGCACAAAAAAAGGTAGCTGCAAGTAATATTGGGTCTCGTGACGTGAAACAATTGACAGAAGAAGCATTTAATAACATCACAGTTGAAAACTGGAAAAATTGTTGCGAACTTGTAAAAAAAATAAAAAAGGATTATTATGAACGAGACAGAACATTATACAAAAATATAGAGACGAATTAATATTTCAAGTAAGAAGCGACAACAGCAGCACTTCTTTCACTTATCATCGGATTCTAAAATCTAAAATTATCCCTTTCTTTCTTTGGCCGGCCTTTCCTATGTTTCCCAGGAGTTTCAAACTTTCCATCATTTTTAAAGCCTTCGTTGACTATCCGTCTAACTGTACTCTTTGATTTTCCTGAAAAAGATAAGTTTAAAAAATGTTAATGGAATGGAAATATAAGTTATTGACATGAAGCAATTGTTTCAAACTTAAAATTGGAAAACTTGAGACTAAGTTATATTATATCCTTAAGTACCAAAAAATTCGTCGTACTATAATGTGACCTATATACTCTGTCTCATCTAACCTAAAAATTTGCAATGTAAACAATGCCTTTTTTGGTCTCCAAAACGTAAATTATGTAAATTTTTAAATTCAGGCAGGTTAAACACAAACAATAACACGATTACATACCGTCATAGATGCTGTTCGCCCATAAACATCGTCCAAATCCCACAAAATTCGTCCAGCTTCGAACTCCGCCAAACATCGCTGGAAAACTTTAAAAATCACTTCCCGCGTGCCACTCCGATTTACTTTACTCATTTTTGAAACTCTTCTGCGAAGATTGGTCTTAATTTTTTGCAGTTTAATCAAATGAATAAAGAATAATAAAGGAAAACTGTTAACTCGATGATAGTATTGACAGCGAAAGTACTTATGTTTGGTGTTGCCAGACACATGATTAATGTTAGTTCCTCAAACATTAATGTCACGACTTTATAGACAAACTATAACTCTATCCTGCTATATTTTAAACTTTGCCTGCTATTGCCTTTGCCTGCTTATAACCATAGAGTAGGCTAAAAATAATAAATATTAACTATTGGCAGTGCTGCCTACTTTGGGGATTTTCCCCTAAATTTAGGGATATTTTGCAAGTAACGAGAAAGTTTTAGGGGATACAATTTTTTAGGGTATTTTTTTGGGAATTTTAATTCGTCAGAACGTTATAATTATATTTTAGTATAAAAAAACTATTAAAAATAATAATTCCTCAACTATCAATTTTTAAAATAACATGTTTAATAAAAATACTAAAGCAAAGATTACAAAATAATTTATTTTCTATTTTAAAACCCTTTGCAAAATAAAAAAATAATAAAAAAAATCTGACTTATTTTTAAATAATTTCAATTTTTAGGTTTAGGGGATTTTGTTTTTAATTTAGGGGCTTTTGTTAAAAGATTTAGGGAAAAGTTTTTTCAAGAGTTGGCAACACTGACTATTGGCATTGCTATGCTCTTTGGCTATGCTATTGACAAACAAAGCAAAATTGCGCATACTGTAGAAAGAGTATAATTATAAAAATATACTTTTTTGGGCTATCAGTTTCTAATTTGAAAATTACATTGTGTAAAGTTCTATTATTGACAAATAATTAAAGAGATTAAAAATTTAAAATGGCTGCGGCAGATAATAACTATCGTCAAAGTAAACACTCAATTCCTATTGATATATTGGATGACCTATGCAGGTAAATAAATAAATTATAAAAAGTTAACACAAATATTAACGAGTTATTTGCTGGAAAAGAAGCACAATCATTTCATTGAACTTTTTTTAAAAGTACTAAACAAAATATGTTGAATTTTAAGGTTATGTTAAACTAAATAAATTGCAAGATACACTTTAAAATTTTAAAATGACATCAAGTTGAAGATAATATAAAATTGTAATAATTAAGTAACACGTTTAAAATAACTAAAACACATAAACATGATGAACAGAAACACATATCTTACTATCAGATGACTTTGTTTAATATACCGTAATAATAACTTGAAATCTATTCACAGCCGATTTATTATCAACCTACCTCCAGAAGACAGAAGTAACCTTGTTCGAATCTGCTTCCAAATAGAGCTTGCGCACTGGTTCTATTTGGATTACTATTGTACGGACGAGAGCACAAGACTGAATCCATGTGGTATACGGGAATTTGCAGCACATATATTTCAGGTAAACTGAACATTTAAAATTTGTAAATGTAAATAATAATCCTCGCCGTATTGCCTCCACTGGTAACAAGAGGGCTGGTGCATTTTTTGCCCCGAGAATCGGCATAGCGATTCAACAGGTAAAGTAATTTGTTTAATTTTAAGCCGTAATTTAGCTGTGTTTCTAAATAATTTCTCACGCATGTGTTTAATCGTAAAGCCATTATATTTTGTATAGTTTCTATTTTTTAACGTCAGGGACAATTATAGTATTGTAAGAAAATATCCTTTATTAATTCGAATTTCTATTTTATTGTAGCTGTATTCATATAACTACAGGTTTCTATTTTTATTGAAGCTTTGTATTCAGTACCTTTTGTAACACTGACTATTTGTCTAAATTAATGTTTATGGCGTAAAACTCTGTTCACGCGTACCATTGTTTAATATTGTTTTACGTCTTTCTGTTTTATTTGTGTTATGTCTTTCTGTTTTATGTAGTTGCTTTTGTCTCTTTTTAAGTGAACCGACATCGACCGTTATAGTATTTCAGATTAGAAGTAAGCTCCGAACTCTCGACGAGTACACACGCAACCACGGTCCGAGTCAGTTCACTTATACAACAAACTTTACTTGTACTATTTTATTAATATACACCGTGTCACTCAGTCTACGAATTTATCATTTTTCTCCGCGCGAACCCTAAACGTATAACCCAGCTAGAGCGCCGACATATCAATAAAATTTTTATTATTGTTTATTTTCTAATTCCAGCATGTCCCACAACTACGAGAACACATAAGCAACCTCGACGAGGTACTTGACAACTGGCGTGAATACAAACAAATGGTCCCGACCTACGGAGCTATACTGCTTGACACCGAGTTGTCTCATGTACTGTTAGTGCAGTCCTACTGGGCTAAGGCCTCCTGGGGCTTCCCTAAAGGCAAGGTCAATGAAGATGAGGAGCCCTGGAAGTGTGCTGCTAGAGAGGTATGTGACTAGGCCGATACACAAGACATTGTGAGGGATACGTTAATGATTCTTACATTACTATAAATTGAAAGAAAGAAAGAACACACTTATTTGGGACATTACACAAAATCACAAACAACAATTAAATTATAACAAAAAACAAGCTTAAAAAAAAGAAACATAAAAACACAAAGAAGAAATAATAAATAAAAAATATCAACAAAGAAAAAGAACTATAATCCATAAAAAAAAAATAATCAAAACACGACAAAAAAAAAATTAAAAAAAAACAATAATAAAAGAAAGTAAAACATAAATCCGTGTTGTGTCCCAAAAAAGGATTATAACTCAGTATTGTTGGGTTCTACTCAAAATAACCATATAAAAAGATTGCAGGTTCTAATACATCCTCACTCAGTCTGCGGGTTGACTTAGAAGTGTCAAGACGTGTTTTTTACTGCTCCTCAATTAAAAATTGTTTTAGATAGTTTATTTTTGAATATTTATGATACAATAATAAATACAATACTAATAATAATACGTGAGTGTTCAAGATGCCGTTGTAGTGACTGCATTCTCTGTATTGAAAATGAGAATAAAAATACCAAAATTGTGTCACATATGAACAATTGGAAGGAAATGTAGAATAACTTAATATTTCTCATCCCTATACATCCGATTGTCCTAAATAGTGCTTAAAGAATACCAAAAGAACGAAAAACACCATATTTTATTGTGCTAATTTCTGTTAATTCAACATTTCAAGACCGTTAACTTTGTTCGAATTGTGAAGTGTACGTTTGCTTGGGTGTGATTGGTTGGTTAAATTGAATATCTATCACTAACGCATACTCTAAGCTCCGATACGATACAACAATTTCAACATTATTTGCTAGCGCGTCGCTGGTCCAGCGGCGATATACACAGATTTCAAGGAAGTTATCGTGCATTCCACGTTCGATACCGAAGAGATTCACCTTCGCTTTTTAAAATATTTGTTATTTGCTATTTTTATCATACATTTAAATTTGTTGTTAACGTATCTCAAAGAAGTACATACGAGCAAACGACGGACTGTAAAGTGTAATGTACGCATGATTCGAAACGAGTATAAATCGTATAATATGAACTGATATATTATAGCAACAACAAGAAAGAAGGAATATCGTTCACGACCTCAGTCCAAACCTCGTGTAAATTGTACTCAAGATGGCACATACAATAATGACCCGTAGGGCTAAGGCAAAAGATATGGAAGATCAATTAAAGCTTACACTTACACAAGAGAAAAATGATTGTGAGATAAACAAAATAAGTACAAATACAAAAAAAATACGCTCTTTATCACTTTCAGACACTGAATTACATAATGTCTCTGCTAATCTTTCATTAAACTCTGCAATGAACTCGACCCAGCTTGAAGACTAATAGAAGCCTACCTGTTGCCAATTCATTGGAAGCGTATTTTATTGACGATCTAAAACGAAAACTTGAAGAAACTCAAAGTGAACTAATGTCAGCACATGAAGAAATAATAAAACTCAACACGGAAATCACATACCTGCGTCAACAATCAGAAGAAAGAAACAAAAAAATTGAATTTCTTAAAAATTTTACAATGAATTCTCCCATTACCACTAATACATACCACACATCAACTTATAAAAAAAAGCAAAAGCAAAAAAAATTAAAATAGATAAAAAAGTATGCAAAATTTTGGATAGTACAACGGATGTTTGCTCTCAAGACACTACAATAGGAGTTCTCACAAATACATCTAAACAACAAGACATTACAAAGAAAAATTTAGCAATGAAAAAGCATGATGAGAAGATCAAGCCCATTGAAGGACAAACTATACAGAGGATCACGGATAATAAACCCGGAATATTTATATTGGGAGATCAACAGGCAAAAGGATTGTCCTTGAACTTGATCAAGAGTCGCGATCGGAAATGGAACAATATATACAGGGTGTCTTCAATCGTCAAACCAAGTGCTAGAAGTACTCAAATACTAGAAAGTTGTGACCATTTGAAAAAGTCTATTACTGAGTCTGATATTGTTATATTATTATTAGGTGCTAACGATAAAGATCCGTATCAGCTGTTTTCTGAAATATGTATTGCCTTATATAAACTAAAAAATTGTAAACAAGTAATTATACCAGAAATACAGTATAATCCGTATTTAAATGAGCAACTTTTAAACCATAAGATCAAGCTCTTAGTAAAACAATTTGAAAATTGTATATACATATTTAGATTACCAAAGTGCTTCTTTTGAAAATAATATTAATAACTTATGCTTTAAATTAAATATCAAAATTGACTATTTAGACTATAAACAAAAGTATCTTATAAGTATTAATAACAAAAACAACTCGAACTTTACAGTGTCTAATTCAAATTCTATCTGTAACCAATTAACATTTGAACAAAATAAACGAAATTTGGAACAAAAAATTAAAGACAGAAACGTTTTATTATTGTTATTTTTATTATTATTTATTTTTTGTTTTTTTTTTATTTTTTTATTTTTGATTATATCGTATTGTTAAATGTTATAATTATAATGTATGTGTTATTACAACATTTGTAAAGAGGTAAATAGGCCAATAAAAAAATTTTCTTTCTTTCTTTTCTTTCTTTCCAAGAGCGATACAGTCCCTCCAACGCTTTTCTAACTTTTCTATCCCATGTGTGTAGAACGATTTGTCTTTGGCTTCAAAATAAGCCTCCGTTGCTGCGATAACTTCACTATTTGAGTCAAATTTCTTACCCTGAAGCATTTTTTGAGGTCTGCAAACAGCCAGTAATCGCTGGGGGCCAAGTCTGGCGAATAAGGGGGATGAGGAAGCAATTCGCTTCCCCATCATTGGTGTCCATGCGACCGCGTTTGAAGTCGGCATACCACCGACAAATGGTTGCTTTAGAGGGAGCTGATCCTGCATAACATTTTATAAGCCATTGCTGTGCTTCAACGGTATTTTTTCCCATTAAAAAACAATGTTTTATCAACACGCGAAACTCGTTTTTTTTCCATTGTATCGAAATTACAACCGTAGCGTCACTTAAATGTAAAACGTAGTGGTTATATCTCTCTCTCTTCAATCGGTCCCTCATTGCTGAGGATCGTGACTCCGTTTGATTCCGTCAACCAGCTGTCTCCATCGATCCCGTTCTGTAGCTTGGTGGAGTGCGTCGCTGACAGGCATCTTCAGTTCCTCCGTTATTTGGTCCGACCATCGTTTGGGACTTCTACCCCTAGGCCTTTTTCCCTCGATTTTACCGGTCACCATAAGGCGTTCCAAATTGTTGGTATCTCTGCGTGCAACATGACCAAAATACCGCAATATTCTTTGTAGGCAGGTTGTGGACAGACGTTGAGTCTTTTCTAGTTTTAACTGCTTGAGAATAGAGATGTTGGTGCGGCGGGCCGTCCATGGTATTCGTAGCATACGTCGCCAGCACCACATCTCAAAAGCGTCTATTCTCTGTCTATCTGCGGCTTTGAATGTCCACGTCTCTGCACTGTATAGAGCAATGGAGAAGACAAGGGTGCGGACCAGATGTATTTTAGTCCGGTGGGTAATATTACGGTCTCTCCAAATTTTACTCAGTTGGGTCATTGCAGACTTTGCCATGCCAATCCGTCTCCGTATTTCAGGTTCGCTGCTTCCTTTGTTGGTAATCAATGAGCCAAGGTATTGGAACTGGGTTACGGTTTCGTAATCATGTAGGAGATTGTTGCGTTGGATAGCTGTGAAACGGTCAATGATCATGAGCTTGGTCTTGGATTTATTAATAACAAGCCCCATTTCTATACTGATGGTTTCCAGTTTGTGAAGCAACTCCGCCATTTCATTTTCCGATGATGCGAAGAGGGTGGTATCGTCCGCGTACCTGAGATTCGATATGTGGTTATATACTCTGTGTGGTTATATACTCTTTGGTTATATACTCTTTGCTTAAATGTTTCAAAATCAATAATTTTATTGTTCCATTTTTAAAAATTTGACACATATTCTTGTATTGATAGCCAGTACTTTTTAAAAATCAAAAGAGTTTTTAATATATGCGCCATTTCCAGGTTAGTCTCGGGACTTATTGAACGATCTAGTATAATGAATAAACAAGAAATATTTTTTGTTTTAGGTACTAGAGGAAACCGGATTCGACATAACCAATCTTATCAACAAACAAGAGTATATTGAAGTTACCATCCATGATCAGATCGCACGTTTGTATATTATCTGCAACATACCGCGTGACACAAAGTTTCAACCGCAAACTAGATGCGAAATCAAGGCCTGCGAATGGTTCCCTATATCGGATCTACCGGCTAATAGAAAGGACATGACTCCCAAAATCAAAATGGGTGTCAACCCTAACTCATTTTTCATGGTGCAGCCATTTGTTAAAAGGTTGAGACGGTGGGTCGCGGAGAGGAATCACAAAGTATTTCGAAGAACCAGGCACAAATCTCTAGGTGACATCGATTCATGCAAAAAGAACAAAACAATTTCTCAAGGATTACAAAACGAGATACAGGAGTTTCAGACAACCGGGCCCAAGTATAAAAATAATCACGGCAACCATTCGAACCAGAAGGCAATTAACAACGGAAATAGTAACAGAAAAGGTGGTAAAACGTCTAAACGTCAATTGTTTACGCCACAAAATACTCATACTAATAATTTTTCTCCCGTCCAAAAAGAGAACACTCCGTCTCAAGAGGTGGAAGAGAGTTCATATTTGAACTTTGTGGCGCCATCTTGGGCTAATTTCAAATTCGATAGACGCGCCATTTTAGAATGTCTGACTTGAAAATTAAATATCAACACAGGCTGATCTCATTCTTTCTAACGCCCTGTTGATTCTTTTATAAACTTTACTTTAACTCAAACATTATTGAAAATATAATTTTTTGACGTATGTATATATTAGTGTATTATTGTTCCTAACCTAAATCTCTTAAAGCTACATTTAAAAATGCGATGCAAACTTAAAACTTTACATAACGATACATAATAGGACTGGATTCAGCAGTTGTGACTAAAGTTTATCTAGCTAAATAAGTTACGGATAGACATTAATAGTAGGATAGAAATAGGCCATTTGGATCTGTTTTTTAGGGTTCCGTACCCAAAGGGTAAAAACGGGACCCTATTAATAAGACTTCGCTGTCCGTCCGTCCGTCCGTCACCAGGCTGTATCTCAAGAACGGCGATAGCTAGACAGGTGAAATTTTCACAAAGTATGTATTTCTGTTGCCGCTATAACAACAATAATACTAAAAACAAAGTAAAATAAATATTTAACGCAACGCGATTTAATTCCAACGCCATCTATCCAGAAACCAAGAAAACGTAGTCGATAGACTACTATAATAGCTTTCCAATAGCGGGATGGATCGATAGATAGATGGCGTATTTGACTAGTTTATTTTCCATTTCTATATGGTATAATCTTTATCTTATTTACTAAATATTTTGTTTAATAACAATAAAATTAGCCTTTAGTTCAGTCAATGGTACGGAACCCTTAGTGCGCGAGTCCGACTCGCACTTGGCCGATTTTTTACCAATTAACAAAGTACAACTTTTAAATTCATATTTGCGTATAGAAATATCTCATAAATATGTGTAATGTGTAGATATTTATTTATTTAATATTTTGGAATATGATGGTAAAAAAAGAATAATTTATTACACACTTATCCGTCATAGATGATGATGCCGTCATCTTATAAACCACTTCAGCCTATCGCAGTCCACTGATGGACATAGGCCTCCACAAGTTCGCGCCAATAATGGCGTGAACTCATGTGTTTTGCCCGTAGTCACCACGCTGGGCAGGCGGGTTGGTGACCGCAGGGCTGGCGCCGTCGCACCGAAGACGCTGCTGCCCGTCTTTGGCCTGTGTATTTCAAAGCCAGCAGTTAGATGGTTATCCCGCCACCCGTCGGCTTTTTAAGTTCCAAGGTGGTAGTGGAACTGTGTTATCCCTCAGTCGCCTCTTACGACACCCACGGGAAGAGATGGGGTGGCTATATTCTTTAGTGTCTTAACCACACAGGATCTTATAAATAAAAATAAATATCTTTAACACACACACACACGGTCGTCTGTTCCTAAGGCAAGCAACTTAATACTTGTGTTATTGGTAACAGCCGGCTGATGTAGCTAAATTTTTTTTTATTTTTTTTTATAGATATACTTGGAAATAATACATTCACAAATACATATATTACACCTAGACTCAGGCGGGAATCGAACCCGCATTCCGCAAAACAGAAAGCAGGGCCATTGCAAACTGCACCAACAGGCTAGTTAATAAGCGTAAACTTCAATAGGTGTAACAGGCCCACAGTACCTATCTTAAAACCAACGTAACGTAAATTTTCTTACAATAAATGCGCATTAACAAGACAATTAATTTATGGTTGTAGTGCAAAGCTTAAAGCGCAGACGCGTCCATCATTCAAGCTATCTAGGTTCACGGGGTTAATTATTATTATTGACTATTGTGTACCACTGCGCAATTGCCTCGATAGTTATGATAAAATATATGAAATTATTGCATACTTTTATCGAAGTTGTAGATTTATTTGAGAGTTGTATGACATTTTAACAATCTCTCTAATATTTAAATCTCAAGAGATAGAATGTTTAAAAAATAGTGTTAAAAATCTATAGCTATTAAATAGCATTAAAGATGTGTAATGATAAGTCTAACAATTATGCCTGTTTACAAAATTGTATTGAGATTGTTATCTCAATGACAACAATTTCCAATCTTTGTTCTCCAGTTTATTTAGTGTATAGTTTTATTAGTACACTAGCCGACCTGTGCCCACTTCGTTGGGCGTTAATTATATTATTTTTGTGATGCAAATATATTGTAGTTTTCCTCTCGCTCGCATTTCTACGACTTGATTTACATATACTATTATTTTTCACTGAATTTTCTGTTCAATAACAATAAAATATAGCCTATATCACTCCTGAATAGTGTAGCTTTCTGTAAGTGAAAGAATTTTCATGATCGGATCAGTATTTGCGAAGATTACAACCAAACAAACAAACAAAGTTACAAACTTTACCTCTTTATAATGTTATAGTATAGATTATTAATACAAATTCCATAGGGATACCAGGTTGTTTCATAAAATGGATCATGTGTTGAGCGATGAAATGAGGCCTCTGGCCACAATTTGTTTAAAATAATGAATCACAAAATAATAAAAACAAATTAATAATACCAATTTTTATTTTACAATTATACAGACAGATTAACAAAATATCACATCAAAATACAAGGTTCGCAAGTTATTACAATAAATATACAAAATTGTCTATAAATATTACATATTTATTCATAACGAACGATTTTTCATTATTTAATTTTAATGTTATAATTATAATATCGACTCCAGCAAGAATTTTTAAGATTTTTCGATTATTTACGTCATGAAAAACAGCGCAAAAACTTAAATTCATCTATATATCTTTCATAAATAGCATCTTCACAATACTGTCTTTTTAACTTAAAAAAATCCAAATATCACAATATGTTAACAATTACGCTATTTTCATTATATTAAAACCATGCACTCAAAATAATATCAAACGTCAAGTTTAGTAAAACAGTACACTAATGAATTTAAACACAGAGTGATAAGTGATAACCAACAATTCACATTATGATATTAATTTACGAAAATATCACATAATTTAGATACGAATAAAGGAACTAAAGAGAAGGAATAATAATTCATCAGATTTAACGGTTATTGTTAAATAACATTAAAAAATATTTACAAAACATTTTTTTTTAATTAGTCTAGATTTAAAATTAAAGGTTATAGTGAAACTGTGAAAGTAATAAAAACTTTACAGCTAAATTCGCGCCATAATTTTTCAGTCAAATGTCACCCATCTTGACAATTGAAAGGTAAAATAATTTAAGCCCAAAAAATATGAACTACATTTACCATAAAAGCTTCTTTTTTTAATTTTATTTAGTACACAGGCGTATTTAGGGCTTTTGATATAACTGTACGAAGAATATGCGTACCTATTCCAGTAACATTGGCTAAGTACACAAACATTTAACGTGCAGATTAAACCTAGATGCCTATATTGAAAATAAAAAACTATTCGTTATCCATGTCGTTTAATTTTTAAAACTATGGAGAGATTTGTTTGAACACGTGTACAGTTAATAGTTCTTAAGCAAAACGAATAGTTCTTTAATATAGAAACCCGTCATTAAAGTGGTCTACTTCTTGTAAGATTTTCGCCTACTAAAATTAAAAAAAAAATTATCTTTATAATGTCAAAAAATTCCTACATTTATACATTAACAATTTTTTTTAAACCACAAGTTATCATAGATATAACTATATTATTTTATTTTCACTTTTTATTACTTAAATCGCCAGTAACTACAATAAGTTTAAAAACATTGACCTAAATGAACAGTACATATTATTGATTTTTTTTATTTCTATTGATCCACATTTATTTTACTGGTAACTCTGACAGATCTATTTGGGACATTCCATAGCCAGCAACCTAAAGTCGAATTCACATAATATTTAATAAATAGTACATAATTATTATACTTACCCTTATTTATACACGTGTATCCCGCTTTAGGGATCTCACATAAATATCGATTTAAAAACAATTTACTAATACCCGGTTCATAAAATCAGAAAGATTAGCTTTGTTCACGAACCGTTAAATTTCGTCCACGACATGTTTTAATAATAACCGTCCGTTAACAAAACGAATCGTTTCTAAATATAAGAACCAGGTTTTCATTAGAAATGTAGAAATGTCAAAAATATTTAGTCCTCATTTGTGAACCTAGTCCTATTATTACGTTGCCTGTATCGTCTTAGTAGCACATACGTAATACCAGATAGAGCTAATACTACAGGCACTCCGAGACCTATAGATATAATCATGATGACGAAGAATGAGAAACTCTCTACTGGAGGCGTTCCGTAGCCGATTGTGAAGGACCTGGAAAATTATAGGACTATGACAGTTTGAATTTTCTAAAAAATAATATTAAACTTATAAATGGATATGCAAGGATTATTCGTGGTGTGTAATTAGCCTTAGGTACCTTAAATTAAATTATGAACAAAATTTTCATTTATTCTATTATTCAACGTACTGGCTTTATACTGGTTATGCCAGGGTTTTATGTTAATATTAATTCTCATATTTACATTTGATTGACGTAGGGCATAGCAGGGAATGTCCTGCTCAAAATCTAGAGAAGTGAGACTGGGGAAGTTCCTCGACCTTTCAAAAGATCACAGCTAAATAATACTGCTCCCAAGTAGTGTTGTGTTTCTGTTGTGAGTCAGGTGACCAGAGCTCCTGGGGGGATTAAGGGTAAGATAGGCAACGCGCTTCCGATCCATTTGGTGTTGCAGGCGTATATAGGCTACGGTAACCGCTTACCATCAGGTGAGCCGTATGCTTGTTTGCCGATCTAGATGTACAA